>CM077670.1:205281666-206750833 GCA_039707655.1 Elymus sibiricus
GTACATACGTTTGGGACGTATCAACTCCCCCAAGCTTAACTCATTGCTTGTCCTCAAGCAATTCAGTTGACAAACTGAAAGTGACAAAGAAAAACTTTTACAAACTCTTTTGTTCTCGTTGCTGTATATATGCTTAACTAGTGTTCAAGTTTTCAGCAAAGATTATGAACTAACCATATTAATGATAACACTTAGGTCTCACATTTACTCATGACAATAACATAACTAGCTAGCGAGCAATAATAAGATATCTCGGATGCCAACAATTTGTCAAAACAATCATGATACAATATGATAACATGGTATCTTGCTAGCCCTTTCTAAGACCGCAAAACATGAATGCAGAGCACCTCTGAAGTTCAAGCAACGACTAAACATTGTAATTCAGGGTAGAAGAGATCCAGTCAAGGTCACATCCAACATTAACTAGACTCAATGCATGTTAAACTAAGAATGACAATAGCTCTCTCAAAGTTGGTGCTTGAATAAGAAGATGATGACTCAACAATGAAAGTAACTAACATGAAAGTAAATAGAAAGGCCCTTCGTAGAGGGAAGCAAAGATTTGCAGAGGTGCCAGAGCTCGAAGCATAAAACAGAGATGAATACATTTTGAGAGGTGTGCTTTTCCTGTCAATGTCACGACAAAGGATTTCGATATTGTCCATGCTAAACACATTATAGGCGGTTCCCAAGCGAAAAGGTAAAGTTTTACTCTCCCTCAACCATACAAACACAAGCCATGGCTAGCCGAATTCATGGGTGCCCTCTAAACAATCAACTTTCCGGGGGAGTTTGTTTGATTATAATTTTTTTTATTTTCAAATTACAGGACCGGGCATCCCAATTACCAGCCTATCTCGTGCAATGACAAGTGAATAAACACCATCATGAGAGTAACCCACTTAGCATGGAAGATATTGACCGCACCGTCGCTCCATGAGCGGTACGGGCACACAAAACATATGTTTATTTGAATGATTAGAGGTGGCACATGCAAATTTACTTGGAACGACAGAGTAATACCGCATATAGGTAGATATGGTGGACTCATCTGGAAGAACTTTGGGTTCAAGGATTTTGGATGCACAAGCAGTATTCCCGCTTAGTACAGGCGAAGGCTAGCAAATAGATTGAGAAGCGACCAACCAGAGAGCGACAACGGTCATAATCATGCATTGGGAATAATTAACATTGGATACGAGCATGAGTAGGATATAAACACCCTGAACATAAATATCATGAAGGCTGCATTGGTTTTGATCCAACTACATGTGTGAACATGTGCCAAGTCAAGCCACTTGAATTATTCAGAGGATGATACCATACTAACATACTACATCACAACCATTTTAATGCATGTTGACACACAAGATAAATCATTATCCACTCCTAGCTATTTAAGCATGGCATGAGCAACTATAATCTCTAATTGTCATCACAAACATGTTTACTCATAACATGATCGACTGAGTTAAACATATTTACAAAAACAAAAACAAGAAGAGTTCATACTAGATTTACTTCACCGCAATCACTTCATCAAATCATCGTCATTATTGCCTTTCACTTGCACGACCGAATGATGTGAAAATAATAATAGTGCAAGTGTGTCGTGGACTAAGCTAGAATCTGCAAAAAAAATGTTCAAAGGAGAAGACAAGGTAACAGTGGCTCTTCGGTAAATCAACAATAAAGCATATATGAGCCACTTTAACAATTCTAGCATAGTCTTCTCCATATGATGACTCGACTAAAATAAAAGAATTTCAGAGAAACACACTGAAATGTTTTTGGAGTTTTTAGTTTTTTTGAAGAAAGCAAACTAACAAAGAAAAAACAAAAAGCGAGAAAAACTATTTACACGGGAGAACTCCCAACAAACAAAAGAAGAAACAAGAAATCTTTTTGGGTTTTCTTTTAATACTACGAACTAACTAAACGAGAAAGAAAAACCGAAAAGAACCGAGAAATATTTTTGGATTTTCAAAGTTTTTCAAACACACAAGAAGAAATCAAAAATAAAACTAACATGGATATACAATGAAAAAGGATGAACACCGACAACTGGAATGAATGTGTGGTACATGAATGTAATGTCGGTGGGAAATACGTACTCCCCCAAGCTTAGGCTTTTGGCCTAACTTGGTCTATGGCCACGGCTGGCTTGGATAAAACTCGTGGAGGTAGTCCGGGTTATACTAGAGTGCAGCCGCTACAGCCTGGTGTACTGCCTCATTACGGCGAGCAGTCTCCTCTGCCGTCTCGTACGCCTCAGCCTCCTCCTCAAGTATAAAATATCTCTATTTTTCCTGAAAGTTGAAGAAGGCAGGAGGATGCAAAGTAATATGGATGGCACGACACTTATTAAATATTAGCCTGTATCAAAATGGTGAGGTATCTCTTTCGAGAAACTGATGATGCTCCATGGCCTCATAATCAAGGTAGCTAGGTGGCAACAGGGTATCATTTTCTTTAATGGGTATGTTGAGATAAATAGCTAAACGAGTAGCATAGATTCCACCAAATAAATCACCAACAAGGGCATTGTTATGTAAATGACGCGTGATGATGGCTCCCAAGTTAAATTTTCTATCTCTTAATGCCGTAGTCTTAAGAACACTCAAATCAGGTGCACACAGGGTACTAAGATCATGTTTGCCATTGATGCATCTACCTATGAACAGAGCAAAATAGTGAATGGTAGGGAAATGAATGCTCCCAACTCTAGCTTGTGTTATGCCTCTAGTTTCACCTCGAGTCATACTCATGAGAGAATCATTGCAATCATATTTACGAGGTTCAAGGCAAGTTCCCCAAGAGGGAATTCTACAAGCAGCACTAAACTCCTGAACAGTCATGCGAAAAGATTTATCATATAAGTCAAACATAACATCATGAGAGGAGCGGTGAGATACGTACATAAATTTACACACAAAAGAATCAGTGAGATCATGGTACCGTGGACACTTATCTGACAAGAAGTCCGTGAGCTCGGCATTGTGCACGTACATATCAAATTCTTCCTTAATGCCAGCTCTGATCATGAAGGCGTCAGACGACCATTCACATGGTTTCACGAGGGCGTCCTACGGTGGTTTGAGGTCCGGCTCACATATTGCAAGCCTTGGTGAGCTCTTGCTCGATGAACCCCCATGGAATACCTTCCTAAACATTTCCTTTCCTATAAAAAATTTCTAAAATTTTTAGTCCCCAAAATAAAAGCGAACAAAACTTAACAAAATTGATAGCAACTACTCCCACAAGTGTCTAGAGGCTATATCATGCATCAAAACTACTTTGAACCATACAGATTCAACATGCAAGATAATATACATGGTCACCAACAGTAGCAAAGTTTTGCAAAACATAAAGCACTAGAACGAAAACTAATTGGACCATCAGAGGAGTCACATACCAAGGAGCGATTCCTCAAAACAGTTTCAGAAACGGAGCTCCGAGCAAGGAGATCGAAAATCGCACGAAAATGAGCAAGAACAAGGGCTAGGAGGCAAGTTAGATTTTTTCTGGAGGTGGAAGAAGGTAGTGGGCTGGTGCACTAAGTGAGGGGGCCCCTGTGGGACCCACGAGCTCATTAGGCGCGCCCAGGGGGTGGGCGCGCCCTGTAAGCTCGTGGCTCACAGGTGCACCCCCCTGGGGTGCGTTCAGTGCGAAAAATTCTTAAATATTTTAGAAAAAATCATACTAAATTTTCACGTCATTCCGAGAACTTTTATTTTCGGAACATTTTTTGTTGCACGGTTAATTCAGTAAACAGGATAATCATGGCATTCTACTTTATTAAACTTTAAATAACAGAGAGTAAATAGAAGGTACAGTAGGTTGTTCTTACTAAATTCATTGACCACATGCCCCTAAAAAAGAATCCATTTATAAGGTTGATCAAGTCTTATTAGCAAACTACTTCTGAGTAACATGAAACCGAAGAATTTTCGTATAACACTAAGTTACCTCAATGGGGATATACATTTCCCCAACAATAAGAGTTTCATATTTCTTTTTGACGGTCGGAAGAGGAAATTCAAAACCTCCAATAGTGATTGTCTCAATTTTTTCAATGGAGTTGATACTAGTCACTGAACTTTGTTTCTTCGGGAAGTATACCATATGTTCATTACCATTGACATGAAAAGTAACCTTGCTTTTGTTGGAATAAATAACAGTCCCTGCAGTATTCAAAAAGGGTCTACCAAGGATAATCAACATACTGTCGTCCTCGGGCATATCAAGAATAACAAAGTCTGTCAAGATAGTAACATTTGCAAATACAACAGGAACGTCCTCAAAAATTCCAATAGGTATAGCAGTTGATTTATCAGCCATTTGCAAAGATATTTCAGTAGGTGTCAACTTATTCAAATCAAGTCTTCTATATAAAGAGAAAGGCATAACACTGACACCGGCTCCTAAATCACACAAAGCAGTTTTGACATAACTTCTTTTAATGGAGCATGGTATAGTAGGTATTCTTGGATCTCCTAATTTCTTAGGTACTCCACCCTTAAAAGAATAATTTGCAAGCATAGTCAAAATCTCAGCTTCAGGTATCTTCCTTTTATCAGTGACAATATCTTTCATGTATTTAGCATATGGAGGCATTTTCAAAATATCCGTCAAACGTGTTTGGAAAAATGACTGGCCTAAGCATTTCAACAAAGCGTTCAAAATCCTCCTCATCCTTATTTTTTGGATGTTTACTAGGAAACAACATGGGTTTTTGAACCAATGGTTCTCTTTCTTTACCATGTTTTCCAGCAATGAAATACTTTTTTTATCATATCTTTTATTCTTAGGAGGTGGGTTATCAAGATCAAGAGCAGGTTCTATCTCTACATCATTATCAGGTTCTTTATCATTGTCTGGTTGAGCATCATCATGAACATCATCATTATCATTAGCACTAGGTGGATGTTCATTATCAGATTGTGTCTCAGCATCAGAAATAGAAACATCATTATGATTCTCAGAAGGTTTTTCTATCACAGGTTCACTAGAAGCATGCAAAGTTTTATCATTTTTAATTTCCTTTTTCTTCTTAGATGAACTAGGTGCATCAACATTAATTCTCTGAGAATCTTGCTCAATTCTTTTAGGATGACCTTCAGGATAAAGAGGCTCCTGAGTCATTCTACCTCCTCTAGTCACAACTTTAACAACACGATCATTCATCCTATTATTCATTTCATTAAGCAAATCATTTTGTGACTTATAAACTTGTTCTAACTGAGTATGAACCATGGATGAATGTTTACTTAAACCTTTAACATCATTAGCAATCCTAAACATCAAATCACTCAAGCGATCAATCATAATAGCATTTCGTTTCAATTGATTGCTAACATACATATTAAAATTCTCTTGCTTAAAATGTAGTTATCAAATTCTTCCAGGCATTGACTAGCAGATTTATTATAGGGAATATCACCTTCATCGAATCTATAAAGAGAATTTACGTTTACTACTTGTGTCGGGATATCGAGTCCATGTATTTCTTCAATAGGTGGTAAATTCTTATCATCTTCAGATTTAATACCTTTTTCTTTCATATATTTCTTAGCTTCTTGCATATCTTCTGGACTGAGGAATAGAATACCTCTCTTCTTCAGAGTTGGTTTAGGTGGTGGTTCAGGAAGTGTCCAATCATTGGTATTCTTTAACATATTATTCAATAGTTCTCCAGCCTATACAACAGTTCGTTCCCTGAAAACACAACCAACACAACTATCTAGGTAGTCCCTAGAAGCATTGGTTAGTCCATTATAAAAGATATCAAGTATTTCATTTTTCTTAAGAAGATGATCAGGCAAAGCATTAAGTAATTGGAGAAGCCTCCCCCAAGCTTGAGGGAGATTCTCTTCTTTAGATTGCACAAAGTTAAATATTTCCTATAAGGCAGCTTGTTTCTTATGAGCAGGAAAATATTTTTCAGAGAAGTAATATATCATATCCTGGGGACTACGCACACAACCAGGAGCAAGAGTATTAAACCATTTCTTAGCATCACCCTTTAATGAGAAAGGAAACAACTAAGAATATAGTAGTAGCAAATTTTTTCCTCATGAGCAAATAGGGTGGCTATATCATTCAATTTGGTAAGGTGTGCCACAACAGTTTCAGTTTCATATCCATGAAAAGGATCAGATTCTACCAAAGTAACTAACTTAGGATCAATAGAGAACTCATAATCCTTATCAGTAACAAAGATAGGAGAAGTAGCAAACTTAGGATCATATTTCATTCTCTCTATTATAGCTTTTTCTTTCAGCTTACTCAGTAATTTCTTAACATCATCTCTATCATTACAAGCAAGAATTTCTCTAGCTATCTCCCCATCCATAACATAACCATCAGGTATCTTAGGCATTTCAACTATAGTAGGAGAGCTAGGCATAATAGGTGAATCATAATTTTCAGCAGTCTCAGCATTCTCTATTTCTTTAGCTTTAGCAATTTGTTCATCAAGAAATTCACCTAGTGGCACAATATTATCAAGCAGATTACTGGCATCATCACAAGTTTCATTTATAGCAGAAGTAGTATCATCAATTACTTGTGACATATCAGAATGAATAGCAGGTGGTGGTGTCGCAAGCCTACTTAAAACAGATGGTGAATCAAGTGCGGAGCTAGATGGCAGGTCCTTACCTCCCCTCGTCTTAGAGGGTACGATCTTAGTCTTAGCATCTTTCAGATTCTTCATAGTGTAAAATCCCAAGTGAAATCAATAAATAGAGCTATGCTCCCCAGCAACGGCACTAGAAAAAGGTCTTGATAACCCACAAGTATAGGTGATCGCGACAGTCTTCGAGGGTAGTATTTCACCCAAATTTATTGATTCAACACAAGGGGAGCCAAAGAATATTTATGAGCCTTAGAAGTTGAGTTGTCAATTCAACCACACCTGGGATATAATATCTCTGCATCAAAGTGTTTAGTAGCACAGTAGTTTGATAGTTTTGATAGTTTCAGTAATAATAGCAATAGTAACAGGAATAGTAACAGAAGCAGTTTGTGATGATTGTAACAACAGCAACAGTAGTAACTTAGCAAAGATCATTATGAGAAAAGCGTAGGCATTGGATCAGCGATGGATATTTGTGTTGGATGACATTCATCATGTAACAGTCACAACCTAGAGCGATACACAATAGCTCCAATTCATCAATGTAATGTAGGCATGTATTCCGAATATAGTCATACGTGCTTATAATAAGAACTTGCATGACATCTTTTTTCCTACCCTCCCGTGGTAGCGGGGAAACTAAGGGATATTAAGGCCCCCTTTTAATAGAGAACCAGAACAAATCATTAGCACATGGTGAATACATGAACTCCTCGAATTACAGTCATCCCCGGAGAGTATCCCAACTATTGTCACTTGGGGTCAGAACAATAACAAGTGCATATAACTAGCAGATAGGATCAAGAACTCAAATATATTCATGAAAACATAGAGGGTTCAGATCTGATCATGGCACTCGGGCCCTAGTGACAAGCATTAAGCATAGCAAAGTCATCGCAACATCAATCTCAGAACATAGTGGATACTAGGGATCAAGCCCTAACAAATTGACTTGATTACATGACAAATCTCATCCAACTCTATCACCGTCCAGCAAGCCTACGGAGGAATTACTCAGTCCCGGTGGTGAGCATCATGAAATTGTTGATGAAGAAGGGTTGATGATGATGACGGGGACAAATCCTCCTCTCTCCAGAGCCCCGAACGGACTCCAGATCAGCCCTCCCGATGAAGAACACGAGGTGGCGGTGGCTCCGTATCATAAAACATGATGAAACTTTTTTCTCTGATTTTTTTCTCTGCAAGACGGTACTTATAGAGTTGGAGTTAGGGCAAACGGAGGCCTGTGGGGCCCACGAGCTCACAGGGCGCGCCCCCTGAGCTCGTGGCTCTTGGGTGCCCCCCCTCCAACAGACCTCTTTGCCAATATTTTATATATATTCCAAAAATATTCTCCGTAAATTTTCAGCCCAATCCGAGAACTTTTATTTCTCACAAAAACAACACCATGGTAGTTCTGCTGAAAATAGCGTTAGTCCGGGTTAGTTTCATTCAAATCATGCAAATTAGAGTCCAAAATAAGAGCAAAAGTGTTTGGAAAAGTAGATACGTTTGGGACGTATCAGCACCGAAAGTGCTCAGCGGGCCTTTGCGGCCGTGTAGGCGTACTACACCAAGCTGTACCTGGTGGAGATCGCCTCAAGGCGTCCTGAGAGGAATGGAAAGGAGGTGCGGCTCAGGCCGTACTTCGAGAAAGTGATGGCCACTGCTCGGATTGCCCAGCAGGATTGCAAGCTGGGTTCTATTCTCAAAAATCTTGAGTAGACCTGTATTATGTATCCTTGGTATGCCGAGATGTAGATGTAACAGATCCCTATTTTTAGATTGTTGTTCTTAATGGGTAAATCGAGTTTGCCACTTTCCACTTGTGTTAATTTTGACTCAACCATGACGTTTTGAATGTGTAGTTGGCCAGTCGTCGGCTTCTGCCCTTGGGTAGAAGCAACATAGGTTGTTTTAACTGACTACAACCCTTAGCCGACGTCACGGTGCCCGGAGGCGGCCATGTCAGAAATAACCAAGCAATCAGACTTATAAGGCTAAAACATACACTTAGTCTTAGGAGCGTTCATTTTGGGTGGCGAATAAATAGCCCCCATTAATTATAATACGAGACCTCAGTAGTGCCGAGCTTGGATTATAAACACTTCAATTTTTTCAAAGAAAAATCCCTCCCGCATTACGCAGGCAACCCTTGTGGTTATTAGTTTTACACTCTTCCGACCTGCCGACCAATTTAGTGCATGTTGTGACATTCAGCTTTCGGCTTCACCCACCCGAGGTACTTTGTTGGTTCAACTAGAAGTAAGAATCACAAAGGTGCCCCTGATACACCCTTAGCCGAACTTAGTGGAAATGTAAGGGGTAAAGATAGGAGCCAGGCAACCCAGCTATTGACCCAAGATACAAGTCGAAATCGATGTATATATTGGCGAAAGGTCCAAAGAAGTCGTTGGCGGCTCCATGGAGCACTTCGGCGTTAGGTGGGTTCAGCTCTATCGCAGCCCCCCGTATATGCTGTCGGTGCTCAATGGCATCCGACGTGATACGATAATAACTATAGTAATCGAAAATTGAAATGAGAGTAAGGATTCACTATGAGTGTATATGCAGCCCAAAATTTTGGGTGTCTCTTTATTCAATAAATAAGGTCTAGCCTAATGTTCAAGCTATAGCTAAAGATACATGCTTTTATGGAGTTTTACAAAGTCTGCCTGAGGAGATGGCACGCTGAGGTCCGAGCTTCCGGCTTTATGTCCAGTGTCATAGCGTCGTTGTGCAATCTTCCATATGTTCTTGCTGAACCAAGGGTTGCACCCTTTGTTTTCTCCTTTAGCAAATGGCGTAGTACCTCCTCGTCCAAACCGAGGGGTGCTATCTCTGCCGATTTCATCTATTGTTCCATGACAATCAGTTGTACTGAGGCGCATCAAGGTGTGCCTGTGTGGGGCTGGCGGTAACAGTCTAAGCTGTGTTTAAGTCCCTCGTCAGCCATCGAGCTGTCGATGTTCTCTAAGGGATACTTGACGTGTGCAGCTTCTTTGCCGAGGTATGGTGCGGTCGGGCTTCCAGCTACCTTGGACTGCACTCATGTTGGTTCCAACACGGCATGAACCGATTCTAGGGCAGTGATTTAATATCCTGCTCCAGTTGTGGGTTTCGAGCTAGATGCTCATCTTCCGAGGACCTTTGCACATTCCCGGTTTATCTGAGGTGCTGCCTCTGATAGGTGTGTGCTCCACTGTCCCCATGGAATTTTTAGCGCGAAATTGTGAATCCGAGGAACACAATCCTCGGTCATGTAGTGGGGGAGGTGGAGCGCGTATCCTTATTTAGGGTTGTCATCTGCTACTCCCGAGGTAGTGTCCATATCATCCTCGTGGTGTGTCCGGTGTACACCAAAGTCGTCGTTGGAGGTGCCACGGGTTGATCTCGGACGCTTCGTAGGGTCGCAACTGCTTGATCCAGCTCGAGCCTTGGATGCTTCCTCGACAGCTTGTACCTCGGCCGCAAAGGCTGTGGTCTGCTCCTCTGTTCGGAGAGAGCGTTCTGTGTTGCCGTTTACTGTTATGACGCCGTACAACCCTGGCATCTTTAGATTTAGATAAGTGTAGTGCGGGACGACGTGAAAATGAGCAAAGGCTGTTCTCCCGAGGAGTGCATGATAGCCGCTCCTGAAAGGGATGATGTCAAAGGTTAACTCTTCGTTTCGATTTTTTTTGGGTGTGCCGAAGACTACGTCCAAGTTCACCCTTTCGAGCATTGTGCTTCAATTCCTGGTATGATACCCTTGAAGGTGGTATTACTGGGTTTGATCCTTGCTGGGTCGATATGCATTTTCTTGATGGTATCTGCATATATGAGGTTGAGGCTACTGCCACCGACCATAAGGACTCTGGTCAGCTGAAAGCCGTTAACTATGGGATCAAGCACCAACGCCGCTATGCCGCCATGACAGATGCTGGTTAGGTGGTCTCGTCGATCGTAGATGATTAGAATTTCTGACCAAGGATTATACTTTAGCTCGGCGGGCTCTATGGCATAGACATCGGGGAGCGCACATTTCCTCTCCTTTCTAGTGACGTGGGTGATGTAGATCATATTCACATCCTTGACTTCGGGAGGGAATTATTCTGGCCGGCATTGCTCGGCTCTAGCTGGTCTCTATCCTTGTTACGAGGTTGACCTTTCCCCTGGTTATCGGCCGCAATCTTTCCGACTTGCTTAATGATCCAGCAATTTTGGTTGGTATGCGTGGCTGGCTTACCAGGATTGCCATGAATGGCGCATGGTTTATCCTGGATCTTATCCAATTGCGTTGGGCTGTCCTTGACTCCTTGGAAAGGCTTCCTTTTGTTGCCGTCACGCTGGTTGCTAAAACCGATGTTAACCTCGGTCTCCTCGGCGTCGGTTCTGCTTCCTTTATTACGTCGCTTGTTATTCCTTTTACATCGAGGTTTCCCGTTCCGTCGCGTACTTCGGAGGTGCCAGGGTTGCCGCTGCGGCTACTCTTCCGAGCTAACTAGTTGTCCTCGCTAGAGCAAAATCAAGTCATGAGATGTGTGAGGGATGCCATCGTCAGAGGCTTCTCGTGTCCGAGCTCTCTGGCCAACCATTCATCACTAATATTGTGTTTGAATGCTTCTATCGCCTCGACATTCGGGAAGTCCACTATCTGGTTTTGTTTGTCAAGAACCGATTCTAGAATTTTTTGACTGACTCCCCTAGTTTTTGCATGTCGTGCGCGAGGTCATCGGCATCCGGGGGCCTGACATAAGTGCCTTGGAAATTTGCTCGTAACTCGTCCTCGAGGTCCTCCCAAACGCTGATTGAGTCCTCGGGGAGGCTGTTAAGGCAATGCTGAGCTGATCCTTTAAGATTTAATGGTAGATATTTAATGGCGTGGAGGTCATCCCCACCAGCCATGTGTACCGCCATGAGGAAGTCCTCAATCCATAATGCGGGGTCTGTTATTCCGTCATATTGCTCGATATTTATGGGTTTAAACCCTTCAGGGAACTTGTGCTACATGACCTCGTTTGTGAAGCACATGGGGTGAGCAGCACCTCGGACCCTGGCGGTAGCGTGACGTACGTCGGACACCGTCACATTGCGGTCGCGTGTATAATCGCGCACATCGCCGTTCTTGGCTAACCAAGTTAGGTATCCTGCATGTCCAGCAGGTGGGCGCTCCCTAGATTTGTAGATTGACCGAGGTGGAGCTTCTGGCCTTAAAGGTCTTTTCTCCCTAGGGTCATACTTCTTGAAGGGTCGTGGTGGAATTACTCTGCCTCCGCGCCCAGGGGCCTCAAGAATATGCTTGTTTCCGCCTGCCGACCGATCTTGGTCCCGAGGAGGGCGGTCGGGTTTTTCAGCCCACTCGCGCTTAGATAGCGCTGCCATCAGCCTCTTCGTTGAGCTCTGGCAGTAAGTTCTTACGGGGGTAAGGCCAATTAGACCTAGTTTGTTCGAGCTTGTCCTCGAGCGCCTGCTCATCCCTGAGGAGCTCGACCCATATGTTATTTAGCTCATCCTCTTCGGTTTTGAGCCGTTGGGAATTTTTCTTGACGCTCTTGGCCGTGCTGGCCAATCACTTGCGCTGGATTTTGAGCTGAGGTGCCTTAAGGGGCTCCTCAAAGGCATCGAATTCATTGGGCCCGATGCTTCTTTCCTCCCCGGCCTTCGGATCATAATCGCTATCGTCGGGGTTGTTGTCATCCCCGTTGATTATCTCGTTGCCGTTGTTATTGCCGGCGCCGATGTTGTTGCTGGTGTTCTGGGTGTCGGCGCCGTCCTTAGTGGCATCGCCGTTGGCAGTATCACTATTTCCAACACTGCCGTTGCTTGCATCACCATTGCCAGTGCCTCCATTACGGTGGCCTCTGTGTCAGTGCTTGGGGAGTCCTCTGCCTCCCCCTCCGTTATTGGGGATGTCCACCATGTAGACGTTGTAGGTGGAGGTTGCCGCCCACTTGCCGGTATTGGTGACAGCTGGTGGCGAGGTGGTGTCTGAGTTTTCTCCGGCATCTTCATCCATGTCGGTTGCCTCCTCGGAGGCACTGGCTAGTACGTCGGTTAAATCTTCGATGGTAGCGACTAGGTGGGTGGAGTATGGGCTGAAAATTCCAGCTCCCCTAGGCTTTTCCCAGATCTGATCGTACGCCGAGGTGCGATCGTCCGAGATAGCAAGGCTCTGAATCCGATTTAACATCTCGTTCAGAAGTGCTTTGTCGGCCTCGCCCATATTCTATTTGATAGCTGGGCTCAGCTAAAGTTTGCCTAAGATCTGATCTGACATGGTCTCAAGATCTTCGTCGGTCAAGCTTGATGCCCGATCTGTTGTGGTAGTGCTTGTCTCCGAGCTCGAGGCTAGATCCAAGGTTTCATCCATGCCGTGGTCTTGATCCGAGATCGAATCTGAGATCGGGATGGAGGTGTCGGTGTGGTCTTCAGCCTGGTCTGACACCCAGCCCGAAAACGCAAGCTCGCCACGGGAATCCGCAGCATACTCCAGGTTTCCAAACCTGATGGCCCATCTTGGAGTGAAGTTTTTGCTCTGGCCGAGGTGGCTGTTCAAATCGACGTAAAGTGTGACGCTGCCGAAGACGAAGAGCTGTCTGGGGAAGAAAGTCATCGCACAGCCAGTGTTGTCGTTAATCCGAAGGTGATCCATCGAGTTGTTTCGACCACACAGAGGGACCTGTATGGGCCACCAATGACAAAGCTAAATCCAGCAGATCTCGGGTAGGGGGTCCCTAGGTGGTGATCTTGGCTAGATGGTAACAGATGAAGAAGAGACATGGTATTTACCCAGGTCTGGGCCCTCTCGAAGAGGTAAAACCCTACGTCCTGCTTGTATTGTATTGATTGTGGATGGGGTACAGAGTACATGTTGATCTACCTCGAGATCGTATGTGTGAATGAATCTACCTCTACCGTCTAAACCCCTTGGCTTATATAGACACCGGGGGTACCTAGGGTTATAATTAGGTCGGTTACATTGGCGGGGGGGGGGGGGGGGTAAACATGCCGAGGATTACATCATGCGTTGGAGTGTGCGCCAATTCTTCAAAAGATTCCATCTTGAGTACGCCGTGGGGCTTGTCAAACGTGGCCCACTTGGTTGATAGTTTGGGGGTCCTTGGCCAAGCCCACGCTTGGGGGCCGACGTGCTTAGGACTCGCTTATCTAGGACACCATTACCGGTCTCTGCTTAGTGTGTTGAAGCGGAATGACCCAGACATAGTGTTTCTATTCGAAACTCACCTTGATGATTGACCGACAGAGTGTATTGGTTGCAAAGTTAAAATGGATTTTAAGGAGGTGATTACTAGTGATGGCCGCAACGGAGGGCTATTAATGATGTGGAAAAAGGAGGAAGATGTGTCTTTGCGCTTCAAAACAATGAATGTTATTGATGTATATGCTGGACGAGGGCTTGACAATGTATGGCGACTCACTGGTACGTATGGAGAGCCCAGGTGATAGGACAAGCATCAGACTTGGTAGTGTTTATGGGACTTACATGTTACCGTTGATATGCCATGGTTAGTGATGGATGACTGTAACTTATCTGAATTTGGTTATGTTGGTGAAAAGTTCACGTGGCACAGGGGAAAGATCCCGGAGTGTCTTGATCGAGCCCTTTAAAATGATTCATGGAACCAGAAATTTGGGACCATGATTTTTTTCGAAACCTTGAATATAGTCGATCTGATCATCGACCTACGCTTATGAATCTTGATGCGACTATGAATCAGGAGAACCATGGGCCAGCGGTCCTCTGTTTTCAGGCAAAATGACTGAAGGAGGCCCATTTTAGGCAAGTGGTGTAAGAGGCCTTGGAGCAGGCGGGGGCTTGATTTTCAAACATTAGCTTGGTGGGAAACTAGCATGGGTGCATGATCAGTTGCATAAATGGGACCATACAGTCTTGCAAAACAAAAAGAAGAGGATCAAGTCAACACAAAGAGAACTAGAACAAACTATTAGTGGTGCTATAGATGATCAAAGTATTAGAAGGGAAAAGAAGTTAGCAGTCGAGATTGAATGGTTACTTGACCAAGAGGAGATACACTATGCACAGAGAAGTTGGGTGGACTGGCTAAAGTTTGGAGACAAAAATAGATCCTATTTTAAAACTTTGCCTCTCCTAGACGCAAAGGAAATATGATAAACAAACTGCGATGGGATAATGATCACTACAAAAAAACACTTCCGTGATGATACACGTTTGTCATAGTAGGTCACGTTTTCTATCACACATGTACATCTGTGATGATTTTATGAAAAAATCAAGATAGTCATACTTGTGTTGTCGCAAAAGTGTTCCATGATAATACTCCATTTATCATCACGGAAGTGTCCACTTCCATGATGATAAATGGCGCGTCATGGAAGTGTTTTCGTCAAGGGTAACTGACATGTGGCAGCAACTGTAACGGGTCACCATTAAGTTATCGGGTGCCGGTTTTGGATCCGATACCCGTTAACAGCCCCGGCCAATGACAATATTCCACGTGTCAATTTCTCATTCACCAACGAAACCACGCGTCAACTCTATGTTGCGACAGGTGTCGCCCATCCAACGGACGATACTCGCCAATAAAACGACGACACATGGCATGGCCCAACAGTGGCCCCCTTAGTTAAGAAGGCCGGCCCAATCAGAGGCCCACAAGATTTTGGCCAGAGTTAGCGGGCCGACCCACTAATAGCCTGATTGCACACGGCCCATTTACAGGCATGGTCCGTCACCGGCCCGTTATGCATTCACCATCATTGTGGCCCATCATCACTTCTTGTCCGTTAAAAGTCTACTATGTATCTGGGCCCAATTACAGCACGGTGTGTTTCCGGCCTGTTGAAGGCCCTGGTACATTTAGGCCCATTTGTGGCCCGATGATACTTTCGGCCCATAAACGCACCGTGGTGGAATTGGGCCGTTTTCGGCCAGGTCTGTCTTTCGGCCCGTTAGCGGCTGATACGTCCATTTTGCATCAAGTTTTGCTACTATTATTTTTATTTTTTAATGTTATATTTCATTTTATGATGCAATTATAATGCCTTTCTCTCTCTTAAATTGCAAGATACATCACAAGATGGAGATTGCCGGCAGTTGGAATTCTGACCTGATTTTTTTTTACAACAGAGATAGCTATTCTCCGGAGCTCCAAATGACCTGAAAACTTACGGAGAATATTTTCCGAATATATAAAAATACTGGAATAAAGAAGTACCAGAGAGGGGCCACGAGGGAGCCACAAGTGCAGGGGCGCCCCCTACCCCCTGGGTGCGCCTCCTGAGCTTGTGGGCTCCCCGAGACCCATCGATGCCCATCTTCCGCTATATGAAGCCATTTTCCCTAGAAAATATCAAAAAAAGACTTTCGGGATGAGCCACCGCCATCTCGAGGCGGAACCTGGGCAGGAGCACTTTTGCTCTCCGACGGAGCGATTCTGCTGGGGATACTTCCCTCTGGGAGGGGGAAATCGAAGCCATCGTCATCACTAACGCTCCGCTCATCGTGGGAGGACTCATCTTCATCAACAACTTCACCAGCACCATCTCATCTCCAAACCCTAGTTCATCTCTTTTATCCAATCTTTGTATCAAACCTCGGATTGGTACCTGGGGGTTGCTAGTAGTGTTGATTACATCTTGTAGTTGATGCTAGTTATTTTACTTGGTGGAAGATCATATGTTTAGATTGTTAATCACATATTTATATTCTCGGATCATGAACACAATTATGATATGTGAGTAGTTCCATTTTTTCTTGAAGACATGGGACAAGTCTTGTTATAAGTAATCATGTGAAGTTGGTTTTCGTTCAATGTTTTGATGATGTGTTATGTTGTTCTTCCTCTAGTGGTGTCATGTGAACATCGACTACATGACACTTCACCATGCTTGGGCCTAGGGGAAGGCATTGTGGAATTAGTTTGTAGATGACGGGTTGCGAGAGTGATGGAAACCTAAACCCCAGTTTATGAGTGATACGTCTCCAACGTATCTATAATTTTTGATTGTTCCATGCTATTATAGTATTAATCTTGGATGTTTTATATGCAATTATATGCCATTATATATCATTTTTTGGGACTAACCTAATAACCTAGTGCCCAGTGCCAGTTGCTGTTTTTTTGCCTATTTTTGCCTTTTCAGAAAATCATTATCAAACGGAGTCCAAACAAAGAAAAAACTTTGGATTAATTTTTTCTGGACCAGAAGGGACCCTAGAAGCTTCGGGAGAAGACCAGACGAGTCTCGGGGGAGTGACAAGCCTGGAGGGGGCGCCCAGGGGGGTAGGCACGCCCCCAAGCTTGTGGGCCCCTCGTGGCACCTCTTGACCTAATTCCAGCGCTATAAATTCCCAAATATTCCCAATATACCAGAGAGACAGACGAGAAAACTTTTTCGCCGCCGCAAGCCTCTGTTCTTCTGCAGTCCCATCTGAGGCCTTTTTCGGTAATCTGCCGGAGGGGGAATCGATCATGGAGGGCTTCTACATCAACCTTGCTTCCCTTCCGATGATGTGTGGGTAGTTTACCACCGACCTATGGGTCCATAGCTAGTAGCTAGATGGCTTCTTCTCTCTCTTTGATCTTCAATACAATGTTCTCCTCGATGTTCTTGGAGTTCTATTCGATGTAATCTTCTTTTGCGGTGTGTTTGTTGGGATCCGATGAATTGTGGGTTTATGATCAGATTATTCATGAGAAATATTTGAGTCTTTTCTGAACTTATTTATGCATGATTGTTATAGCTTTGTATTTCTCTCCGATCTATCCGTTTGGTTTGGCCAACTAGATTGATTTATCTTGCAATGGGAGAGGTGCTTTGTGACGGGTTCAATCTTGCGGTGTTCTATATCCCAGTGACAGAAAGGGACAAGACACATATTTGTATTGTTGCCATTAAGGATAAAAACATGGGGTTTAATCATATTGCTTGAGTTTACTTTGTCTACATCATGTCATCTTACTTAAGGCGTTACTCTGTTTTCATTAACTTAATACCCTAGATGCATGCTGGATAGCAGTCGATGGGTGGAGTAATAGTTGTAGATGCAGGCAGGAGTCGGTCTACTTGTCTTGGACATGATGCCTATATACATGATCATTGCCTTGAATATTGTCATAACTATGCGCTTTTGTATCAATTGCCCAACAGTACTTTGTTTACCCACCGTATGCTATGCGTTCAAGAGAGAAGCCTCTAGTGAAAACTATGGCCCCCGGGTCATTTATCCATCATATATAAAATAAAAAATACCTTGCTGCAATTTTATTTCATTTCTTTTGTTTTGCAATTTACTTTTCTATCTATCACTATCAGAATCAATCCTTGCAAGTAACCGCCAAGGGGATTGACAACCCTCTTGTTTGCGTTGGGTGCAAGTATTTGCTCTTGTGTGTGTAGGTGTTGCTAATGAGGTTCTGTGTGGTTCTCCTACTGGATTGATAACCTTGTTTCTTAACTAAGGGAAATACTTATCTCTACTGTACTGCATCATCCTCTCCTCTTCGGGGAAATCCCAACGCAGTTCACAAGTAGCAAGAAGAATTTCTGGCGCCGTTGCCGAGGAGACATCACCAAAACCTATCAAGTACCTTCGCACAAACTATCATCTACTTGCTCTTATTTTCATTTGCCTTTTTATTTGCATTTGCCTCTCATTTTCATCTCCCCCACTTCTAAAACAATTTTACAAAAAACACAAAAATATTTTCGTTTGCTTGTTTGCTAGTTTGTTTGCCTCGTCACCATGTCTCAAGAAAACACTAAATTGTGTGACTTTTCCAATACTAATAATAATGATTTTATTAGTACTCCAATTGCTCCTCCCGCCACAAGTGCGGAGTCGTGTGATATTAATGTTGCTTTGCTTAATCTTGTTATGAAAGAACAATTTTTTGGTAGCCCTAGTGAAGATGCTGCATCCCATCTTAATACTTTCGTTGAACTTTGTGATATGCAAAAGAAGAAAGATGTGGATAATGATATTGTCAAATTGAAATTATTTCCGTTCTCACTACGAGATCGTGCTAAAACTTGGTTTTCATCCTTGCCTCGAAATAGTATTGATTCTTGGGATAAGTGTAAGGATGCTTTTATTGCCAAATATTTTTCTCCCGCTAAGATTATTTCTTTAAGAAATCAAATTATGAATTTTAAGCAACTTGAGCATGAACATGTTTCACAATATTGGGAGAGAATGAAATTAATGATAAGAAATTGCCCAACACATGGTTTAAGCTTATGGATGATCATACAATTATTGTATGCTGGACTAAACTTTGTCTCTAGAAATCTTCTAGACTCTGCCGCAGGGGGTACTTTTATGGAAATTACGTTGGGAGAAGCTACAAAACTCCTTGATAATATTATGACAAATTATTCTCAATGGCACACTGAAAGAACTCCAACTGGTAAGAAGGTAAATTCTGTCGAAGAAATTAATACTTTGAGTGATAAGGTGGATGCTCTTATGAAATTGGTTGCTAGTAAAAGTGCTCATATTGATCCTAATGATGTGCCACTGTCTACTTTGATTGAGCAAAATAATGATGCTATTGATGTGAATTTCATCTCTAGAAATAATTTCAACAACAATGCTTATAGGGGTAATTTCAATCCTAGACCGTTTCCTGGAAATTCCTCTAATAATTATGGTAATTACTATGGCAATTCATATAATAATAATAATAATAATAATAATAATAATAGGATACCCTCTGATCTTGAAAGTAATATTAAAGAATTTATCAATTCTCAAAAGATTTTCAATGCTATGGTAGAAGAAAAATTGAATAAAGTTGATGACATGTCCAGGAACATGGATAGAATTGCTCATGATGTTGACACTCTCAAAATTAAAATTTTGCCACCCAAGCATGATATAAATGAGTCTATTAAAGCTATCTATGTCTCCATTAATGAAAGTAAAGAAAGAACCTCTAGGTTGAGAGCTAAGCGAGAATTCTTAGAAAAATCTATTCCACCCGGTTTCTATCGTAATAAAGATGAAGATATTAAAATGATTGGTGTGTCACCTATTGAATCTCTATTTAGTAATATAAAACTTGATGAAAAAGGGACTGGAGATGAGTCAACTTTAGCTAGAAGGCGTCCCAATTATTTGGAGGGTGATGATCTTATTGATAAAAATGATAAAAGTGGGTTTGGAGAGGTCAAAACTTTAAATAGTGATGTGCCCACTACTTTGGATTACAAGGACTTTAATTATGATAATTGCTCTTTAGTTGAATGTATTTCCTTGTTACAATCCATGATTAATTCACCTAATGCCTATGAACAAAATAAAGCTTTTACGAAACATATTGTAGAAGCTATGATAAAAGCTCATGAAGAAAATCTTGAGTTAGAAGTTTCAATACCTAGAAAATTACATGATGAATGGGAACCTACTATTAAAGTTAAAATTAAAGTTTATGAATGTAATGCTTTGTGTGATCTAGGTGCTAGCGTCTCTACTATACCAAAGTCTTTGTGTGACGTGCTAGGTTTCACCGCTATGGATGCTTGTTCCCTTAATTTACATCTAGCGGATTCCACTATTAAAAAACCATTGGGTAGAATAAATGATGTGCTTATTCTTGCAAATAGGAATTATGTACCCATGGATTTTATCGTGCTTGATATTGAATGTAATCCGTCTTGTCCTATAATACTTGGTAGTCCTTTCGTACGAACCATAGGTGCTATTGTTGATATGAAAGCAGGTAATATAAGATTTCAATTTCCATTAAAGAAAGGGATGGAACACTTCCCTAGAAAGAGAATTAAGCCACCATATGAATCTATTATGAGGGCCACCTATGGAATTAATTTGAAGGATGATAACACTTGAAACAATGCATTATGCCTAGCTAGGGGCATAAAACAATAACGCTTGTTGGGAGGCAACCCTATATTTATGTTTATTGAAAATTTTATTTTCATGAGTTTACACAATTATAGCTTCTGTTATCAAGTGCATCAAGGACGGAGCAGATCAACTCCTGGTGAAGAACGAGGAGATTAAGCATAGATGGCGGGAGTACTTTGACAAGCTGTTCAATGGGGAGAGTGAGAGCTCTACCATTGATCTGGACGACTCCTTTGCTGATACTAGCAGGCTTTTTGTGCGGCGAATCCAGGAGTCGGAGGTCAAGGAGGCTTTGAAGAGGATGAAAGGAGGCAAGGCGATGGGCCCTGATTGTATCCCCATTGAGGTGTGGAGAGGCCTCGGGGACATAGCGATAGTATGGCTAACCAAACTTTTCAACCTCATTTTTCGGGCAAACAAGATGCCAGAAGAATGGAGACGGAGTATATTAGTACCAATCTTCAAGAACAAGGGGGATGTTGAGAGTTGTACTAATTACCGTGGAATTAAACTGATGAGCCATACAATGAAGCTATGGAAGAGAGTCATTGAGCACCGCTTAAGAAGAATGACAAGCGTGACCAAAAATCAGTTTGGTTTCATGCCTGGGAGGTCGACCATGGAAGCCATTTTCTTGGTACGACAACTTATGGAGAGATATAGGGAGCAAATGAAGGACCTGCATATGGTGTTCATTGACTTGGAGAAGGCCTATGATAAGATACCGCGGAATGTTATGTGATGGGCCTTGGAGAAACACAAAGTCCCAGCAAAGTACATTACCCTCATCAAGGACATGTACGATAATGTTGTGACAAGTGTTCGAAAAGTGATGGCGACACTGATGACTTCCCGATTAAGATAGGACTGCATCAAGGGTCAGCTTGGAGACCTTATCTTTTTGCCTTGGTGATGGATGAGGTCACAAGGGATATACAAGGAGATATCCCATGGTGTATGCTCTTTGCGGACGATGTGGTGCTAGTCGATGAGAGTCGGACGGGGGTCAACAGGAAGTTGGAGTTATGGAGGCAAACTTTGGAATCGAAAGGTTTTAGACTTAGTAGGACTAAAACCGAGTACATGAGGTGCGCTTTCGGTACTACTAGGCACGAGGAGGAGGATGATGTTAGCCTTGATGGGCAGGTGGTGCCGCAGAAGGACACCTTTCGATATTTGGGGTCAATGTTGCAGAAGGATGGGGATATCGATGAAGATGTGAACCATCGAATTAAAGCCGGATGGATGAAGTGGCGCCAAGCTTCTAGCATTCTCTGTGACAAGAGGGTGCCACAAAAGCTAAAAGGCAAGTTCTATAGGACGGCGGTTCGACACGCAATGTTGTATGGCGTTGAGTGTTGGCCGACTAAAAGGCGACATGTGCAACAGTTAGGTGTGGCGGAGATGCGCATGTTGAGATGGATGTGTGGCCACACAAGGAAGGACCGAATCCGGAATGATGATATACGAGATAGAGTTGGGGTAGCGCCAATTGAAGAGAAGCTTGTCCAACATCGTCTGAGATGGTTTGGACATATTCAGCGCAGGCCTCCAGAAGCCCCAGTACATAGCGGACGGCTAAAGCGTGCTGATATTGTCAAAAGAGGCCGGGGTAGACCGAACTTGACATGGGAAGAGTCCGTAAAGAGAGACCTGAAGGATTGGAGCATCACCAAAGAACTAGCCATGGACAGGGGTGCGTGGAAGCTTGCTATCCATGTGCCAGAACCATGAGTTGGTCGCGAGATCTTATGGGTTTCACCTCTAGCCTACCCCAACTTGTTTGGGACTAAAGGCTTTGTTTGTTGTTGTTTTGTTGTTGTTGTTGTTATGATTGTGATTTTTATCTTTTAATTAGTGTTTGTGCCAAGTAATGCCTTTGGGATAATTTGGATGATAGTATGATTGATGCTGTTTGAAAACAGAAAGTTTCGAGTCCAGTGCTGGATTTTTGGTTCTGTACTGGAGCGTGATAAAATTCTGAATTTTTTTACACAGTATTGGTATATGAATTTTTTACGTTTTCCTAAGTTTTCAGAATTTTTGGAGTTACATAAGTATGGCTTTTAAATAGATCTTTACAGACTGTTCTGTTTTAGACAGATTCTGTTTTTGTTGCATAGTTTGCTTATTTTGATGAATCTATGGATCGTATCGGGAGGTATGAGCCATGGGGAAGTTGGAGTACAGTAGCATTATGCCAATATTAAATATGAATCAATTTATAAAAGTACCTAAAGTTTAAGATTTGTTTGTTATACTAACGGATCTCACGAGATTTCTGTTGAGTTTTGTGTGCCGAAGTTTTCAAGTTTTGGGTGAGACCACGATGGATGAAGGAATAAGGAGCGACAAGAGCCTAAGCTTGGGGATGCCCAAGGAACCCCAAGGTAATATTCAAGGAATACTCAAGCGTCTAAGCTTGGGGATGCCCCGGATGGCATCCCCTCTTTCGTCTACAATCTATCGGTATATCACTTGGAGCTATATTTTTATTCATCACATGATATGTGTTTTACTTGGAGCGTCTTGTGTTATAGTTTGCTTGCTTTTGCTTGCTTTTTTAGTTTGCCACAATAATCTTTGCTGAACACACCTTTTTGAGAGGGACACACATTATTCGTGATTTGTTAGAATACTCTATGTGCTTCACTTATATCTTTTGAGTTAGGCAGTTGCTCTAGTGCTTCACTTATATCTTTTAGAGCACGGCGGTGGTTATATTTTAAAGAAATAGTTGCACTCTCATGCTTCACTTATATCTTTTTGAGAGTCTAATAAATAGCAATGGTAATATGCACAAGTTATGAATTTGGTCCTAATATGATATGTATTCAAGAGGGATATAATAAAAACATTCATGTAGATCACTGAATATGATAAGTTTGATTCCTTGCAATAGTTTTGCGATATTAGGATGGTAATATGTGGGAGGTGCTAGTAGATAATTGTGGTTTAGTAAGAATATTGGTGTTAAGGTTTGTGATTCCCAAAGAATGCACGTATGGTCTGTCGTTATGCTAAGAAGTTGGAGCATGATTTATTATTGATTGTCTACCTTATGAGTGGCGGTCGGGGACGAGCGATGGTCTTTTCCTACCAATCTATCCCCCTAGGGGCATGCGTAGTAGTACTTTGCTTCGAGGGCTAATAAACTTTCACAATAAGTATGTGAGTTCTTTATGACTAATGTGAGTCCATGGATTATACGCACTCTCACCTTTCCGCAATTTGCTAGCCTCTACGGTACCATGCATTGCCCTTTCTCACCTCGAGAGTCGGTGCAAACTTCGCCGGTGCATCCAAACCCCGTGATATGATACGCTCTATCACACATAAGCCTCCTTATATCTTCCTCAAAACAGCCACCATACCTACCTATTATGGCATTTCCATAGCCATTCCGAGATATATTGCCATGCAATTTCCACCGTTCTTTTTATATGACACACATCATCATTGTCATATTGCTTTGCATGATCATATAGCTGACATAGTATTTGTGGCTCAGCCACTGTTCATCATTTTCATACATGTTACGCTAGTATCATTGCACATCCTGGTACACTGCTAGAGGCATTCATATAGAGTCATATTTGTTCTAGTATCGAGTTGTAATTTTTGAGTTGTAAGTAAATAGAAGTGTGATGATCATCATTATTAGAGCATTGTCCCAGTGAGGTTTGCTACTTGTAGACTGCGTTGGTATTTCCCCGAAGAGGAGAGAATGATGCAGAATAGTAGAGATAAGTATTTCCCTCAGTTAAGAACCAAGGTTATCAATCCAGTAGGAGAACCACACAAAACCTCTTTAGCAACACCTACACACACAGAAGCAAACACTTGCACCCAACGCAAATAAGAGGATTGTCAATCCCCTTAGCGGTTATTTGCAAGGATTAATTCTGATAGTGATAGATAAAAAGTAAATTGCAAAATAAAATAAAAGTAAATAAATTGCAGCAAGGTATTTTTGGATTTTAATATATGATAAAGGTAGACCCGGGGGCCATAGTTTTCACTACAGGCTTCTCTCTCGAACACATAACATACGGTGGGTAAACAAATTACTATTGGGTAATTGATAGAAAAGCAAATAATTATGATGGATTCATGGCAATGATCATGTATATAGGCATCACATCCGAGACAAGTAGACCGACTCCTGCCTGCATCTACTACTATTACTCCAGCCATCGACCGCTATCCAGCATGCATCTAGAGTATTAAGTATAAAACAGAGTAACGCCTTAAGCAAGATGACATGATGTAGACAAAGTAAACTCAAGAAATATGATTAAACCCCATCTTTTTATCCTTAATGGCAACAATACAAATACGTATCATGTCCCTTTCTGTCACTGGGATTGAGCACCGCAAGATTGAACCCATCACAAAGCACCTCTCCCATTGCAAGATAAATCAATCTAGTTGGCCAAACCAAACGGATAGATCGGAGAGAAATACAAAGCTATAAAAATCATGCATAAAAGAGTTCAGAGAAGACTCAAATATTTCTCATGAATAATCTGATCATAAACTCACAATTCATCAGATCGCAACAAACACACCGCAAAAGAAGATTACATCGGATAGAACTTCAAGAACATCGAGGAGAGCATGGTATTGAAGATCAAAGAGAGAGAGAAGAAGCCATCTAGCTACTAGCTATGGACCCATAGGTCTGTGGTAAACTACTCACACATCTTCGGAAGGGCAGCAAGGTTGATGTAGAAGCCCTCCGTGATCGATTCCCCCTCCGGCAGAGTACCGGAAAAGGCCTCCAGATGAAATCGCGGAAGAACAGAGGCTTGTGGTGGTGGTAGGGTTTTCTTGTCTGTCTCTCTGTTGGTTTCCAAATATTTGAGAATTTATAGAAGTGGAATTAGGTCAAAAGGAGCCATGAGGGGCCCACAAGGCATCAGGGCGGGCCCCCTGGGGCCGCGCCCTGTTGCCGTGTGGCCTCCTCGTGAGGCTTCTGGCATCCTCCCGAAGCTTCCAGGGTCTCTTTTGTCCAGAAAAAAATCATCAAAAAGTTTCGTGGCATTTGGACTTCGTTTGGTACTGATTTCCTGAAAAACCAAAAACAAGCAGAAAACAACAACTGGCACTGGGCACTAGGTTAATAGGTTAGTCCCAAAAAATGATATATAATTGCATATAAAACATCCAAGATTGATACTATAATAGCATGGAACAATCCAAAATTATAGATACGTTGGAGACGTATCAAGCATCCCCAAGCTTAATTCCTGCTCGTCCTCGAGTAGGTAAATGATAAAAACAGAATTTTTGATGTGGAATGCTACCTAACATGTTTCATCATGTAATCTCTTTACGGTATGAATATTAAGATCCAAATGATTCAAAGCAATAGTCTATAATTTGATATAAAGACATCAATACTCAGGCATACTAATAAACAATCATGCCTTTCAAAATAAAAATGCTAAAGAAAGTTATCCCTACAAAATCATATAATCCTGTCATGCTCCATCTTCTTAACACAAAGTATTTTTCATGCACAACCCCGGTTTTAGCCAAGCAATTGGTTCATACTTTTTAACGCGCTTCAGCTTTTTCAACCCCCACGCAATACATGAGCGCAAGCCATGGATATAGCACTATGGGTGGAATAGAATGTGGTGGTAGAGATTAATAAGGGGAAGTCAAAAAGAAGAAGATAGTCTCACATTGACGCGGCTAATCAATGGGCTACGGAGATGCCTATCAATTGATGTCAATGCGAGGAGTAGGGATTGCCATGCAACGGATGCACTACGAGCTATACACTACTGCAGGCGACCACTAACGCGACACATGAATCAGAGACCCCGCGACCAAACTGTGTGCGATGCATGAATCGCAAACGGTGTCGTAAAAAACTGTCCCCAATAAGATGAACTGTTTGCGATGCCGGAGACATAAAAAACAATTCAGATTAGAGACGCATGTGCGATACGTGGCATACAGTTGATTCATACGAACTGTTTGTGATAAGCCAGAACAATAAACACGGTCAGCTAGTTCGTGGTGTGTGCGATACACGACATACAGTTCACTCGGATGAACTGTTTGTGATTACCCAACACAACAGAAACGGGCAGCCAGTTCGAGGTGTGTGCGATACAGGGCATACAGTTCACTCGGATGAACTGTTTGAGATTACCCAACACAACAGAAATGGTTCAACTTAACAAGATGTGTGTGATACGCGGCAAACAGGTCAGTAATCCGAAATGTGTGGGAAGACGGATAACAACACGGACGATTCCTGCTAATAACCCGTGTGTGTTGTGGGCAAACGCTTGCTGGTATACAATTGTGAGCGATTGATGAAATCATCACCGACGAGTTCCCTAGTTTAGTCCGTCCGCGTTGTAATTTGCTCAATCTACAGAAGAACAACATATATAACCAAATTAAACATCTAATTACATAGGTGACTATACAAAACATTCGCACACACCTCAATAAACAATTACATGCATTCTAAACTAGGAGAAACGATCATCTAATCATCTACTTCTTGTGATGCTGCCGCCACTACTCTACTTGTGGCTCGATCCCTCGTCGTCCACAGGAAGGAGGCACTCCCTCATGTCAACGATCCGCCTGTACATCTCGTAGCTTGTGTATGCGTCCTTGGCCGCGTACTTGACGTGTTCTTCATCCAGTCTCCGCACCCAGGCCTCGTGCCAGGCATCCTTGTTATTTTTGCACTCATCTTTCATGCCTCTATAGTAGGGGTCGATGATGGCCACGGCTAGGTCAACCAGGGAGTCCTTCTCCTTCTTTCTGCCCCAGACCCTGTACTGGCCTTGGATGTTGACAAGATTCTGGTAGGCCAAGCCCGTAGTCTCGAGCACCTTTCGATCGTTCACGGTGTCCACCATAGCGAACCTGTAGTCGGGGATGTTGATAAACCTGGTGAAACGCTCACAAGGCCTTGTGGCCAGGGTGTAGTGTTAGACGAGGAGGTGATGGCGCACGCAGAACTGGGCGACGACAACCTTCTGATCATATCCGGCACGACCGCCGGTGAACTCGAGGTCGAAGCCGACCACTTGGTACTCGTCCTCAGCAAGCAACTGTTTCATAGTGTGGATGGAGCTCTCCACCGAGACCGGCTCGTTGGTGTACACCACCAAGAGGTCCTTCCCCCTCACGTGGGTGTCCACTACGTGAGGCGTGGTGAACTGCCGCTCATCGTCGTTGTCAGCCGCTGGGAGCGCCATTGGAGCCGCTGGATATCCTCTCTGTATGTGTCGTCGTGGGTGTGCTTATTGTATCGTGGGGCGCGAGAGATGAAGGTAAATGGCCGCGGGAATAAATGAGGGCCGGGCGGCCGGGATTCTCGGCACGTTCGCAAGGCAGTTTTTGCCGCACGTAACTGCGCCGTGGCGCCGCGTCCGGCGTAACCGCATACATAAGGCAGCCCAAACATACGTGATCGTGCGCCAGCCCAAAACGCCTGCAGCGCGCGCGGAAGGTCGCGAGCAGAGCGCGCCGCGGCCACCTCAACCGTGAGCAACCACACGCATAGAGCAGTTGAACACGCAGGGAATGGCCGTCTACAAGCCGGCCGACAGTTGTGAGCCGGCGGCGTGATGTGAAACTACGTCGCGTTCCACATCACACAGTGGGTGAACAATCATTCGCGACGCTGCGTAGAGAGCGGCCGTGTGCTATGCAATTAAATAGCAAACATTTTTTTATTAACCATTTGTGTACATGTCATTTCATCCTCCTCTTGCACGTCTTGTCACCACGCTACCGCAAAAGGCTTCGAGCGTAAGCTTGAGCACCGCACATGCGTTCTTTTGACCAAACGTTAGCTCGAAGAGGCGCGAATGAATCGTCGGTGAGCCCGTTCCCACGGAACCGTGCAGTTTCCCACGCAAGCTTCCTGCCCGACTCGGCGAAATCCCAAAAAAACCCAGTGCTTACCGGCCTGCTATATAAACAGTCACGGCCGGCGAGTCGGCATCGCATTTTCCCCTCCCTCCCCGTAGCTTATCTCGCCTGCTTCTCCCACCATCACCAATGGCACCGGTCCATCGTCGTCACTCAGCCACTCCGCCGTCATCTGAGGACAGCTCCAGCTGGGAGGCTACACCGCGGCGGCGGCGCAGTTCCTGGCGGCGTGAACTGCCCGTGGCATCCCTGTTGGGTGTGCGCACAACACCCGCCACACGCTCCGCCGCCGCTGCCATACGGCAGCTGTTGCCGCCACCTGTCACGCCCAATATGCGGTCCTATCCTCAAGGAACTCGGAAGTTCCACTAAGGATAGAAGCGCATATCGAAGACGCTTCGCAAGGTGGATATCATTACAACATACCATGTACTGAATAGATGAGAATACCATATAAAGGCTTACACTCGCCACAAGCTACAACATGAATACATGAATACATCAATACATAGCAATCATCATACTGAAGAGCAGGATCTGACTACGGATGAAATCAAACGAAAAAGAAGAACGACATCCACCCTGCTAATCCCAGGCTGCCAACCGGGAACCCATCCTATGATTGACGAAGAAGAAGAAGCAGAATAAGAACCCCAAATAGCACAAGCATTGCTCTCACGTCAAAGCATCACTTTAGTGTCAAGTTCCACTAGGACTTTAGTGTCACTTTAGTGTCAAGTTCCACCTGTACCTGCACCTATTGTTGTCGTAATCTGTGAGCCACGAGGACTCAGCAGTCCCATTACCATGGGTATCAAGACTAGCAAAGCTTAATGGGTATGGAATGGATAAGTGGTGAGGTTGCAGCAATCACTAAGCATTGTATGGTGGCTAACTTACGAGTTCAAGAATAAGAAGAGTAAACTACGCATAACGGTCGCAAACTAATAATGATCAAGAAGTGATCTTGAACACCTACTTACGAGTACAAACATAACCCCACCGTGTTCTCTTCCCGAACTCTCTCGAAAAGAGACGGTCACGGTTACGCACGCGGTTGGTGTATTTTAATTAGATTTAGTGTCAAGTTCTCTACAACCGGAGGTTATAAATTTCCAAGTCGCCACATAACCGCGGGCACGGCTCTCCGAAAGATTTAACCCTGCAGGGGTGCTCCAAGTAGTCCATTATAAATTACCACACGCATCTGATGGAACATCCTCACACCATGATAACACGATGCTTACGATAAGGAATCCCGGTGGACACGCCACTCGTAAAAGGTAAAACTAAACCAGCAAGACCTCCCAGGGTGTCGACAATCCTGATAGGATCCGCACGTATCTCGTTCTCAGGGCACACCGGATGAGCCAGACGTCGGGTTAGCTGAGACCCTGGTTTCCCAGGGGGGCGCCGGACATCGCCCTAGTTTGGACCAACACTCATGAGGAGCACTGGCCCGGGTTGTTAATTAATTATCCACGGGGTCCAAAAAGTCCCTACGCAAATTTTAGTTGTATTAGGCAAATGGTAAAACCAATGTTGGGCCTTGCTGGAGAAGTTTATCCTAAAACGAATGATCAGGGGGGGTTCCCATATGCCCCACATGTGTTATAAGCACTCATCAAGGAACATAACACCGGTATTATGGAAACTAGGGTGGCATGAGTGGAACAAAACACCAGGCAAAAGGCCGAGCCTTCCACACACAACCAAGTATATAGATGCATTAACTAAATAAGAGATATTGTGATATCCCATGATATCCATGTCCCAACATGGAACAAACTGCAACCGCACCTGCAACTAGCAACACTATAAGAAAGGGGCTGAGCAAAGCGGTAACATAGCCAAACAACGGTTTGCTGGGATTGTGGAAGGTTAGAGGCTGTATCATGGCAAGTTGGGAGGCTGACAAACAAGTGGTAGGTAGCGAGACATAGCGATAGCATCGAGACAACTAGCAAGCAAAGATAGTAGTGATATCCAAGGTAATGGTCATCTTGCCTGAAATCCAGCTAGGAAGAAGATCGAATCCATGAAGTAGTCGAACAAGCGTAGTCGAACGAATCCTCACACTTCGCAACATAACCGGGGCTATCGAGAAGAAGCACAACCGGAAAGAAAGAAACAACATGGTAAACACACGAGCATAAACATGTCATGATGCACAATCAAGTATGATGTATGTCCGATTTAAAGATGCATGGAATGGCAAAATGCAACAATCAAATAATACACATTAAGTAAAGATCAATATGCAACGAGTTGCATATTGACGAAACTCCACAACAATTATTAAGTTCAATCACGTTTATGCTACTCATCAATATTAAATGTTGTTAAACATGGCAAGAGGTGAAGCATAGTCAATCTACCTATCTAGGCATTTTAAATGAGGCCGGAAACAACACATAACAATTCCGGAAAATCCCCATATGCAAATTTCGAATTTGGTACAGTTCTGAATTAAACACCATTTTAATGTTGGTAAACATGCAAAGTAAGTGCACCATGTTAATCTACACATTTTTCTAGACCATTTACATATATAGTTTATTTAATTTGGAGCTACGGTTATTTAGTTATGAAATAAACCATTTTAGCATGTTATTTATGCAAAATAATGCAAACAGAAATTTAAATGTTTTTAGCATGGATGAGAGTTGCATATTATGAAACTACACAAAATTCTAAGCATTTTACATATATAATTTGTTTTAATCCGATGCACGGTTGGTGAGATATTATATGCATGAAGTGCAAGGGTTTTTCTGCAAAACTGTAATTCTCTGGACAAAAGCTAAATTCGCAGGCAGGGGAAAAAACATGGCACGGACCGAAACTGATTGGCGCTGGAAAATACAGAGCGCACGGGCACTGGATAACAGGCTGAAGAGGTGGGCTGGCCTGGATGCGGTGCTCACCATGGGCTACGCAAGGCAGGCCGAGGGTCGCGGGGCTGGGCCTTGGAGAGGCGCCGGCCCACGCGACGTGACGAAGGGGTCAACGCACCCACTGGATGCGTTCGCTGCTGAGACCGGGCGATGCAGAGGACGAACGCGGCGGCGCTGTTGGGACTTGACGCGGCTCCGACGAGGACGGAGGTGAGGCGAGGCGGATCCGTCGGAGACGGATGGATCTAGACCGGGGAAGCAGGCTGGGCTGGATGCGGTGCTCACCATGGGCTACGTAAGGCAGGCCGAGGGTCGCAGGGCTAGGCTGGTGCGCTGGAGCTGGGCCTTGGAGAGGCGTCGGCCCACGCAACATGACGAAGGGGTCAACGCACCCGCTGGATGCATTCGCTGCTGAGACCGGGCGATGCAGAGGACGAACGCGGCGACACTGTTGGGACTTGACGCGGCTCCGACGAGGACGGAGGTGAGGCGATGCGGATCCGTCGGAGACGGATGGATCTGGACCGGGGAAGCAGGATTCGATCGCGTAAGGGGCTGCGACGACGAACTTGGAAGAAGGGGACGACCATGGCGCTGCTGCTCCTGTTCAAAAGAGAAGAGAGGAAGAGTAGGGGAAGTCAGAGAGGGATCCCGAGGGGAGGATGGAGGGAAAAAGAAGGAGGAGCGATGAGGCTGGCCTGAGCTCCGGCGAGATCCGGCGAGGTCCTGGGCGAGCTGCTCGGGCAGCGGGAGCTCGAGGGGGAGCGGGGCTACTTCGGTCCGGGCCCCGATGGGCTCCCAGGGCCGGGATCTGGGCTCCGGCAGGCCCGCGTGTGGGAGATGGGAGGCAGGGTACTGCGCAGGTGGCGGCTAGCTGGTAGCGGCGGTCGGCTGGATCGGTGCGGAAAACAAGGGAAGGCGGCGGCTGGTCCAAAAATGGAAGGATTCTACTGCTTAAATAGGGAGGGGTTAGGGTTTGAGGGGGTTTGGGGGTGTTTTCGAGCCGTTCTATCTCGATCGGATGGCTCCGGTCGAGGGGGTGTTGTAGGTGGGCTAGGTTGGCTGTGTAGAGTGGTTGGGCTGAGATGAGAGGGAAGTTGGGTGGCCCGGCAATAGGTTTTATTTATGAAAAACGTCCGACAATTGAACCGGCTATAGTACCGCTATAGTTTAACATTGGGGCATCAAACGACCTGCAAATGTGACGAAATTTGGCAGGCAGTCTACCTACAATATAATAAGACCGCGCGCCAACTTTCAACCCATTCTGAGAACGTTTTATTCCCACTTATAAAATAACTATTTAAAGATGCCGCGGGCGCGTGCAAGTGTGTGGTTGGTCTCGGAATGGTCAATGAAGGCAACGAGGAGAACCGGCAACTATGAACGGATGCAAGTTTTATGAAAACATGCGGATGCAATGCACATGATGCCATGATGAAATGCAACAAGCCAAATAATTAACGCGGGTATAACGGAATATAACAGGAAGCATCTGGAGCGTCGGTCTCGGGGCGTCACAACTCTCCCCCACTAACAGAAGATCTTGACCCAAGATCTTAGGAGTGAAACGGAAGAGGAAGAGGTAGAACAAAGTTGCTTCTATGACAAACGAGTGAAACCAAAGAACCTTGGGAGGTTGAACAACTTGAAAGAAAGAATAGAACGAAGATGAATGAAGTTGAAAGCACTCCGGTAGAAAAGAGAAGCAAAGCTTGATAAGAAGAAAAGGACTTGAAAAGATGGCACAACACTCCGGTAAAATTGATAAGCAAGGAAAGAACATGATGTTGGTGAAACGAGATAATGGGTCGAAGAGAGCAACATCACAATGCCTCCGGAACGAAAGAGTAAAAGCTAGATTGTTGGGAAGAAAAGAACGAAGAAGAAAATGACAACTTCTCTCACCGTAGAATTTGAAAAGCATCCTTACAAAGAAGGATTGGACGGAGTTGTTGAAAATCAACAACAAAAGAATAAGCTTTTTGTGGGCTTATGGAAAAAAATCTCAAAATTATGAGGTGACAACCTGCCACTAACGAAAAGAATTTGCTTGCTTGAGGTTAACGAAGGGATGAAACTTCTTTCATGGAGAGGATACATAGAGAACTTGGGTCATGGATAATCACCACAAATAACAACAATCCTACGGAAGGCTTTAGGTGAAATCTATACCAAGATAACTCCAACGAAGATATTGATGGTTTGAAAAGATCCCCTGAACAAAGAGGAAAAATGATGGGTTTAAAATATCTCATTCTTGGCAACTGTGAATCATGAAACACGAACACAAATTGTCAAGAAGGACATAATACCACCTCAAAAGATAAGGTAGAAAGAATAGCACTTTGGAATCTTGACGAATACTTGAGCTCCAACAAGAATCTTGACGAACACTTCGAGAATGAATGAAATCTTTAACGAACCACTATGAAGAGTCTCGTTAAAGAACTCCGGAAATAGAAGAATGATAGAACGGTAGTGATGTTGAAGGAATAAGATTGAAGCCTTGCAATGATTTAGATGGAGCTTCATGACAAGACAACCGAGAAAACTTGGAACTCCGGAAAATAAAAGATGAACAACTTGGAACCGAGAATTCGGTATCATGAATGAACTCCGGAAGAAAGAATTAAATCACCTCGATGAAATAAGAATAAGAATTACGTTATGCTTATCCCTCATCAACTTAAATTGATTAAAAGCAATGGATTTTGCATACTACTTATTCATTTGAAATGGATTGAGAAGAGATATAGCGCAAACTTGGGAAGACCTTCAACGAACCACCGGTAAGAATTGGGGGAACGAATGAATTGATATGATAACAAAGCAAGATGAATGTTGAACGAACCACCGTAATAAATGAAAATGAACCAAGAAAAGAGAAGGAGTCACCGTAAAGAATTAGAAACGCACAAAGATACTTGAGGGAATTTAGATACAAGAGAACAAAGAGATCACGAGCTGATTAGAGGATACTTTGAACGATGCACCGAAAGAATTTGAGAAAGGGAGATGAACGGTGAGAATGAATAAATCTTCTGAAATGATGGCCTTCGGAGAATCAAAATGAAAACGACTCCTGAAATCCTCCGGATGGGTATGAAAAGAATTTCTGACGATCGAAACAATTTGAGAGGATTGCATGAAGCTAGAACCACGAATCTTCAAGAGAACGGATATGGTTAGGAGAAATTCTTCTTCGGTCTTCAAAGCTGAGAATGACGATGAGGAACACCGTCAAAATTATTGAGACACTCCAGAACAATGAAAAGAGTAAGATTGAGATCAAAATGAAATGATTTGAAGGAATTCTCAAAGAAGGCAATTGACTGATGAAAATTCATTCTTGCGTCACACTTGAAAGAATTTGAGAATAACTCCGGGAAAATTAGAAGAGCCTGGTAAGATCCTGGGAAAAGACCTGTGGGTTATGGGCCCACTCAAAGAGAACACCGTTGAAACAATTGCTTAGAAAGAGATGATTGCACTGGTTGATTTACATGGCTTGAATGAAATAACAACCTCGAAATATCACGAACGTATCTTGAATGGAAAGATGAATCTTCTGAGATAATTTCGGCACTCCGGGGAAGAATAGAGAGAGGTGAATAAGCAAGAGAAGCTTGGATAAGTACTTCCAACGCAGGAAAACATTAGAATCCAAGAAAATGACATGATGAACACCGAGAGCTTGAATTTAGACCACCGGAGAAGAAAACGAGAATGAAGAATGATGAACTTGTAGGTCCTGAGCATCTTCACGAGAAATCACCGGCTAAGAACATTGAACGAAAAGAATGGAGAGACTTCGCATGAATAAAATGGATACTTGATTTGGGAATTTTTACTCTGTGAAGAAAAAGGGTGGGAGGGTGGGAGAAGAAAAACAACTTGGGACGGGTGAAACAAACGCCGTTGAGAAAACTGAGAATTGATCTTGCAATTGTTGAAAGGATTGAATTAACTTGAAGAGAAGCACGCCGGTTGAGAATAATTTTCCATGACAATCTTGATGATCAAGAAGGATTAGCACTCCCATAGAAATATGAGAGCACCACTTAGGAAAGGTATGGAATCAACACTTGACTTTGAAGCAACTTGAATACCTCAACGAAAACAAAACAAGGGTTTGGCTTGCAGAATAAGCCGGAACAAACATATGATAGAGATTTCATCCGAAATTTTTGTGGTGGGGCCCACACGGGCTCGATCTTACAGCAACCATCAAGTACATTGCTGCCCTTGACATACGAAGCATCCCCGAGCCGTAGCAAAGCTACAAGGGCTCTTTAAGATACCACGAGACCACTGTAAAAATGACCGTGAGCAGGCGGACCACTAGACGTCGAACCCCAATCTCATATCATGCATCTGTCGAAAAGATATCCTAGGTAACTACTTGAATTCCCACTTAAGAACTCCCAAAACTTCTTGGTTATGCCATCAGGTTGCGGGTCCAGGAACCTACTCAGCAATCAACAACCTAATCAGCTGCAACTGCATCCGCAACCCTTAACACACAACCGAGAAACTTCGCAAATTCGTCTACCTCAGACCTTCGAAAACACAGCGATACTAGTCACGGTGGATCATCCGAGCTATCTCCTCCAGTACTGGGGAAAAGTCACGGCGCTATTTGCCACCACAAAAAGTATAGAAGCATTTCGATGTCGGCGTCCTCTGGTATTTAGGAACTGGAATGATAGCGAATGTGACAAGAACCCCTTGGAGCTCAACTCCCCGGGTCCAATCCATACGGTCAGGAGGCACCAAGAACAGAATTCTGTCACACCGATATCGCAACGATTCCGAAAATACCCGCATGATCCTAAAAAAAAATTTGAGTGAGAAGAGTAGTAGAATCAAAACACCTACGTCACAATTCCTCACCAGAGCGATGAAGGGGACAAGGAGTAAAAAGAATTCCTACTCTCCGATATATAACTAGACTCAAAATAGTTTTTCTTTTCTAGACTCGTCAACGGTTCGATCAATCAAGGGGGCTCCTGCGGTCGGTAGAGGCTCTGATACCAACTTGTCATGCCCAATATGCGGTCCTATACTCAAGGAACTCGGAAGTTCCACTAAGGATAGAAGCGCATATCGAAGACGCTTCGCAAGGTGGATATCATTACAACATACCATGTACTGAATAGATGAGAATACCAGATAAAGGCTTACACTCGCCACAAGCTACAGCATGAATACATCAATACATCAATACATAGCAATCATCATACAAAAGAGCAGGATCCGACTACGGATGAAATCAAACAAAAAAGAAGAACGACATCCACCCTGCTAATCCCAGGCTGCCAACCGGGAACCCATCCTACGATTGACGAAGAAGAAGAAGCAGAATAAGAACTCGAAATAGCACAAGCATCGCTCTCACATCAAAGCATCGCTTTACCTGAACCTGCAACTGTTGTTGTAGTAATCTGTGAGCCACGAGGACTCAGCAATCCCATTACCATGGGTATCAGGACTAGCAAAGCTTAATGGGTATGGAATGGATAAGTGGTGAGGTTGCAGCAAGCACTAAGCATTGTATGGTGGCTAACTTACGAGTTCAAGAATAAGAAGAGTAAACTACGCATAACGGTCGCAAACTAATAATGATCAAGAAGTGATCCTGAACACCTACTTATGAGTACAAACATAACCCCACCGTGTTCTCTTCCCGAACTCCCTCGAAAAGAGACGATCACGGTTACGCACGCGGTTGGTGTATTTTAATTAGATTTAGTGTCAAGTTCTCTACAACCGGAGGTTATAAATTTCCAAGTCACCACATAACCGTGGGCATGGCTCTTCGAAAGATTTTACCCTGCAGGGGTGCTCCAAGTAGTCCATTATAAATTACCACACGCATCCGATGGAACATCCTCACACCATGATAACACGATGCTTACGATAAGCAATCCCGGTGGACAAGCCACTCGTAAAAGGTAAAACTAAACCAGCAAGACCTCCCGGGGTGCCGACAATCCTGATAGGAGCCGCACGTATATTGTTCTCAGGGCTCACCGGATGAGCCAGACGTCGGGTTAGCTGAGACCCTGGTTTCCCAGGGGGCACCGGACATCGCCCTAGTTTGGACCAACACTCATGAGGAGCACTGGCCCGAGTTGTTAAATAATTATCCACGGGGTCCGGAAAGTCCCTGTGCAAATTTTAGTTGTATTAGGCAAATGGTAAAACCAATGTTGGGCCTTGCTAGAGAAGTTTATCCTAAAACGAATGACCAGGGGGGTTCCCATATGCCCCACATGTGTTAGAAGCGCTCATCAAGGAAAATAACACCGGTATTATGGAAACTAGGGTGGCATGAGTGGAACAAAACTCCAGGCAAAAGGCTGAGCCTTCCACACACAACCAAGTATATAGATGCATTAAGTAAATAAGAGATATTGTGATATCCCATGATATCCATGTCCCAACATGGAACAAACTGCAACTGGACCTGCAACTAGCAACGCTTTAAGAAAGGGGCTGAGCAAAGCGGTACCATAGCCAAACAACGGTTTGCTGGGATGGTGGAAGGTTAGAGGCTGTATCATGGCAAGTTGGGAGGCTGACAAACAAGTGGTAGGTAGCAAGACATAGCGATAGCATTGAGACAACTAGCAAGCAAAGATAGTAGTGATATCCAAGGTAATGATCATCTTTCCTGAAATCCAGCTAGGAAGAAGATCGAATCCATGAAGTAGTCGAACAAGCGTAGTCGAACGAATCCTCACACTTCGCAACATAACCGGGGCTATCGAGAAGAAGCACAACTGGAAAGAAACAAACAACATGGTAAACACACGAGCATAAACATGGCATGATGCACAATCAAGTATGATGTATGTCCGATTTGAAGATGCATGGCATGGCAAAATGCAACAATCAAATACTACACATTAAGTGAAGATCAATATGCAACGAGCTGCATATTGACAAAACTCCACAACAATTATTTAGTTCAATCCCGTTTATGCTACTCATCAATATTAAATGTTGTTAAACATGGCAAGAGGTGAAGCATACTCAATCTACCTATCTAGGCAATTTAAATGAGGCCGGAAACAACACATAACAATTCCAGAAAATCCCCATATGCAAATTTCGAATTTGGTACTGTTCTGAATAAAACACCATTTTAATGTTGGTAAAGATGCAAAGTAAGTGCACTATGTTAATCTACACATTTTTCTAGACCATTTACATATATAGTTTATTTAATTTGGAGCTACGGTTATTTAGTTATGAAATAAACCATTTTAGCATGTTATTTATGCAAAATAATGCAAACCGCAATTTAGATGTTTTTAGCATGGATGACAGTTGCATATTATGAAACTACACAAAATTCTAAGCATTTTACATATATAATTTGTTTTAATCCGATGCACGGTTGGTGAGATATTATATGCATGAAGTGCAAGGTTTTTTTTGCAAAACTGTAATTCTCTGGACAAAAACTAAATTCGCAGGCTGGGGAAAAAACATGGCATGGGCCGAAACTGATGGGCGCTGGATAATACAGAGCGCACCGGGCACTGGATAACAGGCAGAAGAGGTGGGCTGGGCTGGATGCGGTGCTCACCATGGGCTACGCAAGGCAGGCCGAGGGTCGCGGGGCAGGGCTGGCGCATTGGAGCTGGGCCTTGGAGAGGCGCCGGCCCACGCGACATGACGAAGGGGTCAACGCACCCGCTGGATGCGTTCGCTGCTGAGACCGAGCGATGCAGAGGACGAACGCGGCGGCGCTGTTGGGACTTGACGCGGCTCCGACGAGGACGGAGGTGAGGCGAGGCGGATCCGTCGGAGACGGATGGATCTGGACCGGGGAAGCAGGATTCGATCACGTAAGGGGCTGCGACGATGGACTTGGAAGAAGGGGACGACCATGGCGCTGCTGCTCCTGTTCAAAAGAGAAGAGAGGGAGAGCAGGGGAGATCAGAGAGGGATCCCGAGGGGAGGATGGAGGGAAAAAAAAGGAGGAGCGACGAGGCTGGCCTGAGCTCCGGTGAGATCCGGCGAGCTGGGACTCCGGCGAGGTCCTGGGCGAGCTACTCGGGCAGCGGGAGCTCGAGGGGGAGTGGGGCTGCTTCGGTCCGGGCCCTGATGGGCTCCCACGGCCGGGATCTGGGCTGCGGCGGGCCCGCGCGTGGGAGGTGGGAGGCAGGGCACTGCACAGGCGGCGGCTGGCTGGTGGCGGTGGGCTGGATCGGTGTGGAAAACGAGGAAAGGTGGCGGCTGGTCCAAAAATGGAAGGATTCTACTGCTTAAATAGGCAGGGGTTAGGGTTTGAGGGGGTTTGGGGGTGTTTTCGAGCCGTTCGATCTCGAGCGGACGGCTCCGGTCGAGGGGGTGGTGTAGGTGGGCTAGGTTGGCCGTTTAGAGTGGTTGGGCTGAGATGAGAGGGAAGTTGGGCGGCCCGGCAATAGGTTTTATTTATGAAAAACGTCCGACAATTGAACCGGCTATAGTACCGCTATAGTTTAACGTTGAGGCATCAAACGACCTCCAAATGCGACGAAATTTGGCAGGCGGTCTACCTACAATATAATAAGACTGCACGCCAACTTTCAACCCATTCCGAGAACGTTTTATTCCCACTTATAAAATAACTATTTAAAGATGCCGCGGGCGCGTGTAAGTGTGTGGTTGGTCTCGGAATGGTTAATGAAGGCAACGAGGAGAACCGGCAACTACGAATGGATGCAAGTTTTATGAAAACATGCGGATGCAATGCACATGATGCCATCATGAAATGCAACAAGCCAAGTAATTAACGCGGGTATAACGAAATATAACGGGAAGCATCTGGAGCGTCGGTCTCGGGGCGTCACACCACCGTCGGCCGCCGTGGCCGCTACACCACCAAAGCCCGCCAGGGCCATCGCCCGCTCTGCCTCCGCGGCCCGAAGGCGGGTGGCGGCCGTCTTGGCCGCCACCCCACCATTGGCCGCCGTGGCCATCACCCGCTCCGCCACCACGACCCGAAGGCGGGAGGTGGCCGCCACCCCACCGTTGGCCACCGTGGCCGCCTCCCCACCGTCGACCACCGGGGTCATCACCCGCTCTGCCACCGCGGCCCGAAGGTGGGATGTGGAGGCCCGCACGAGCATCAGCGACGTTGCCGCGCACTACATCGAGTTCCTGCGGGAGGAGGAGGAGCGTCTGGTCGAGCACGCAAAGTGTCTTACCACCGCCGTGGCCGCAGTAGAAGCCGCCGCAGTGGCGTGGAATGCGGAGATATACGAGGAGTCCTGCCGCTTCGAGAGGGATCTTCTGGAGCGGCAGAGGGCGTTCGAGCTAGGCGTCGCTAAAGGTGCAGCAGCGGCAGGCGCCGGATTCCGCTTCTCCAGCTCGTCGATAGGCTCCTCCTCCTCGGCCTCTTACTGAGCGCGCTCGGCAGAGGAGAGGCTGCTGGAAGTAGTACAAAGCCCCTCCGTACTAGTAGTATTTAGGGGCTATTTTGTTCAGTTCATCTGACTATAGATATGGTTGAACTGTACTACGTACTTAAATTTAGCTAGTATATATAGTTGAACTGGCTATTTCAGTATGTGGTTGGCAACAATTGGGTAAAAGTTTGTTCGGTTCAGCTGTCGAGTTGAACTATTTGTATAAACAACGACCGCTTAATCTATGAATGAAATCTATGCTTACTGAATTTCATTTGCAAAAATTACAGTACTAGTGAGTTTTAGCTGCAAAATTTGACAAATGGCATTCTTTTTTTTTCTGAGGATCACAAATGGCAGTGTTACTAGGTTGACAAATGGCAATGTTACTAGATTGACAAATGGTAATGTTACTAGATTGACAAATGCCAATTTTTCCATTTTGACAAATGGCAATTATACCCAATATGACAGATGCAAATCTGACCACATTGGTTGTACGTTGTTGCACACGGGTCATCTTGCAAAATCGTTTGCGATGAAGAGATGCACAAAACCTGCGCGCCACATTTTCCCTTGGCTTAGCTACGAAGGAACCTAGCTCTCGCTTTGCATACGGGTGTTCAGTCTGAAACGTTTGCGATGAAGAGATGCACAAAACCTGCGCGCCACATTTTTCCCTTGGCTTAGCTGCGAAGGAACCCAGCTCTCGCTTTGCATACGGGTGTTCAGTCTAAAAATGTTTGCGATGAGTGTTTTATTCAGAGAAAGACGTTGATGTTTTTTTTACTTTGGTAAGTATGTACATTCAGAGAAAAAACGCTAAGTTGATCAAAACCATAGATTTCATTTAGTGACACTGTGGTTTTACATTCATACGATTGGGATACAATATTAAACAAAAAAACTAATTGCAGCGGCGGCGGCGGCGGTGGTGTGATGCACCGGTGTTGTCGTCGTCCGGGACGTCGTTGTTCAAGTCTTCAAGCCACCCCAGAATGTTATGGACTTCCAAATCCAAGAGCCGTTCATTGCGCAATCGACGGGCGTGGCGCGGGGGGACGGCGACTCGCGGCGCTATGAGGTAGCGGTCGACGGCGCGTCCCATGACGCTGAGGGGCGCGGCGGGTGCAGGCGCGCGCACGGGCACGAGCGTGGCTGGTGCAGGAAAGTGCACGGGGACCGGCGCCACGGTGGATGCTAGGGCGCGTACAAGCACAGGCGGGGGCGCTGGCGCTGGTACGTACACGAGCTCACATGGGTTCGCGGGGACCTCGCTGACGCCCGTGGCTTCCAGCTCTGCAATGGTGCTCGGCGACCATCCCGTCAATGCCACGGGGATGGTCGCTGGCGCGGGCGCGGGGATGGGAGCTGGGACGGGCGCGGGGGCAGCATCCGCCGCGGCCAGCTCGTTCAGGGCCATGTCCCTGAGGTCCCATTCCTCCTTATTTTCTATCTCCTCCGGATCGGAGCCGACTTCACCAAACTGGAAGACTAGTGGCAAATGATCCTTGTGCGCCATGGAGTAGGTGGAGCTCTGGAAGATAGGATTTGGGCGAGAGGGGAATGGGAGGCGAAGAGAGATCACTAAGGCCGCCTATTAAACAGCGGCTCGGGCGCCATTAATGGAGAAGTTAAGAGCGAGGCGGGCGGCGATGGAGGTCAAAGGGCTCGCTTCCCGGTGAGGCTATGGAGCGTACTGCTCGCACGCCTCCCGGTGAGCCTGCGTAGTGGAAGACTGGTCGCATGCCTCCCGGTTAGCCTGCGCAGCGCAGGACTGGTCGCACGCCTCCCGGTCAGCCTGTGCCGCGGACTTCGCTCGCACGCCTCCCATCTACTCAAACAGCTGCCCGGACGGCACCTCCTTGCCATTAAAAAAGTGGGACGCGTGGCGGCACGTAAATGGTCAGTAGAACGCCCACGATTGAAATAATACTGTACAACCGTTTGTGATGATAACGTGACAGCTATTTGTTGGCTGTTAATGTGTGTGCCTTCTCTCATATTGGACAATTTTTTTACCATAGCATGTTGGTGCCATTCCATGACACCATGCCAAGTCTCATGAATTTCAGACGAGTTTTGGATTTACTAGAACTTCAAAACCAAGTTCTCAAGTTTGCGGCTGAGCCACGAAGAGCCTAGGTGTTTGAAATTCTTTCCCATTTCTTGCATGGGACCTAAACATGCAACCAAGGACACATATATGATTTTTCAACCCATTTTGGTGCACAGGAGCATGTGCATGCAGTTCAAATTTGAATTATGCACATAAAATGCCTAGAAAACTCAGTTAAAGTATAAAAATGTCCAAATGAACCACGAATAATTCCAAAATTTAACACGACACTCCTATTGGTCTATGTTACCTCTAGAAAAAAAATCAAGGCAAGAAGAGGCAACGAATGTCGTTTCGTCCACAAAGGTGACACGTTCCCTACCGGAACCATGAGGCTTCTTGTGAGAAGCTCTGGTTTGTGAGAAGCTTATACCAAAACCTGCCCCAAATGGGACAAAAAATTTACCACAGCATGTTGGTGCCATTCCATGATAGCATGCCAAGTTTCATGAATTTCAGACGAGTTTTGGATTTACTAGAATTTCAAAACCAAGTATCTCAGCGTTTGCGGCCGAGCCACGATGCCGAGGTGTATGATATTCATTCCCATTCCTTGCATGGGACCTAAGCATGCACCCAAGGACACACATATGATTTTTCAACTCATTTTGGTGCACCGGAGCATGTGCATGTAGTTTATGCACATAAAATGCCTAGAAAACTCAGTTAATGTATAAAAATGTCCAAACGAACCCCGAATAATTCCAAATTTTAACACGACACTCCTGTTGGTCTATGTTGCCTCTAGAAAAAAATGAAGGCACGAAGAGGCAACGAATGTCATTTCGTCCACAAAGGTGACAAGTTCCCCACCAGAACCATGAGGCTTCTTGTGAGAAGCTCTGGTTTGTGAGAAGCTTATACCAAAACCTGCCCCAAATGGGACAATTTTTTTGCCACAACATGTTGTTGCCATTCCATGATAGCATGCCAAGTTTCATGAATTTCTGGCGAGTTTTGGATTTACTAGAATTTCAAAACCAAGTATCTCAACGTTTGCGGTGGAGCCACGATGCCGAGGTGTCCGAAATTCATTCCCATTTCTTGCATGGGACCTAAGCCTACACCCAAGGACACATATATGATTTTTCAACCCATTTTGGTGCACCGGAGCATGTGCCTGTAGTTCAAATTTGAATTATGCACATAAAATGCCTGTAATACTCAGTTAATGTATAAAAATGTCCAAACGAACCCCGAATAATTCCAAAATTTAACACGACACTCCTATTGGTCTATGTTACCTCTAGACAAAAAATCAAGGCAAGAAGAGGCAGCGAATGTCGTTTCGTCCACAAAGGTGACACGTTCCCTACTGGAACCATGAGTCTTCTTGTGAGAAGCTTATACCAAAACCTGCCCCAAATGGGACAAAATTTTTACCACAGCATGTTGGTGCCATTCCATGATAGCATGCCAAGTTTCATGAATTTCAGACGAGTTTTGGATTTACTAGAATTTCAAAACCAAGTATCTCAGCGTTTGCGGCTGAGCCACGATGCCGAGGTGTTTGAAATTCATTCCCATTTCTTGCATGGGACCTAAGCATGCACCCAAGGACACACATATGATTTTTCAACCCATTTTGGTGCACCGGAGCATGTGCATGTAGTTCAAATTTGATATATGCACATAAAATGCCTAGAAAACTCAATTAATGTATAAAAATGTCCAAACGAACTCCGAATAAATCCAAATTTTAACAGGACACTCGTATAGTTTTATGTTCACTACAGCAAATGTTCTAGCAATTCAAGCACCGTCCTTTGCTGCTGTGACCCAATTCCGTATTTCAAATCAAGACGAAAAATCAAGTACATCACACACAGTTTATTATCACCAACCGTGTGAGATGCAGTACAAAATATCTTGGTGCACCGTCATATATGGCTTACGCGAGAAGGTTCGTCAGCTACAGTCCACAGCCGACACGTCAAGCAAACTAGCCCCCCAAATATCATTTCACTGTTCAATCGTCGTCGGTCACAGATGGGGACGCGGACCCGCGTCGTGAGGGCAACTTCGGTGGCCTAGTTCGGCGAGAGCGCGGCCGCAGCTGCCATGAGCTTGCGCACAACATGCGTGAGCGCGGCCGCAATCTGCGACCGGGCGGCTGCGGCAACCAAAACGGCCTCTACTGCAGCTCAGATGGCGGCAGCAACATCTACGATGGGGATAGCAAATGGCGAGAGCGGGACAACAGCTGTCCGCTCCGCGACGGCCGCCTTAGCCCTAATGGAGGCCTCTCGCGCCCATGTCCAGGCCGGCCACGCCTAGCTCCTGGCGGTCACCGCACAAATTGCACGAATCTTCTCCGACAACGGTGGGCAACCCACGGCCAAAGACTTGGCAATCGCCGAGAGCGTTCGAGCAGCCGTCCGTTCGTTCGTGGCATACCTTGCCGCGATGGAGCCCGTCCAAGCCCAGACCATGGCCACCCACGCTCAGCTCATGGCGGCCTTTTCCAAATAGATGGCGGACGCGGATGGCGAGATGCTTGCCGAGTATGGTGTGATGGATGCCATGGAGCCCCTTCCCCAGGAGATCGTCGGGCGCGAGCTGGACATGGAGGAGGCAGCGAAGATCGACGAGCGCCAGGCGGAGTAGTAGTCTTTGTTTAGAGCACCGGTCTTTTGTTAGAGTAATGTTTAGGTTAGCTAGCTCTGTTTAATTGCTGAACTTGCTCGATTAAGAAGTGTGGGTGTGCTGTAGGCTCTTTTGTGTACCCAAATTATGCAATGATGTGGATGACCACTATAACCAGGGAAATTCGAAGCAAAATTTGCATGTTCAAACTCATCACACACGGGGTAAGCCATATGAATCATTTGTGATGTTCAGATATCGTACACAGTGTTGAATAAGGGACCGTGTCTGATGACACTTCGCGTGCCAGTTTTTCGCTGCACGGAGCAAAAAAATTTGGCATCCGCGGAAATATCTACCTCCCATGCCCCCCTCCTCCTTACCAAAAGCCACATTTCCCCTGTTTCCACCTTCCATTCCAAGTTCCAACTTTCACTGCTTGCTTGCAGCACTGCCACCTCGCCGGCGACGCTCCTTCCTGCTGCCTGGCCTCGTCGATCTAGTCAGGTAATCCACACCCGACCCCCATCCTCCACCTCCTTCTACATCCCACATGCCCCGACCGCCGGCGTGACACCTTCCACCCAAATCACCAACCCATCATCCAAATAAGCACCGCCCTAAGCCATGGTGCACGCAGTACAGCCAGGAGCTCAAGGAGCATCTGGCAGCGGAGAAGCAAATCGCGGCCGCACGCACAGATGAGGTCGCGATGGCTGCCATGCGTGCCGACCCCAAGATCTTGGAGGAGCACCTCGCCGTCGAGGCCACCGTCGACGCTTCATGCGCGGATGCCACCACGCGGTTGGCTACTTTAAACGATAGTTCATGGCGTTTTCTCGAGGCCATCATCGGTGCCTTCGACGAAGACTATGAGGTGTTTTCTCAGCGTGCCCGTGCTTACCTCAACTCCAGAGCCAGTAGGTTGGTGCCCGGAGCGGCTCAGGCAACTCACCATTACGAGGAGGGCACCCACGATGTGGAGTCCTTGCCCTCTTCCAAGTCTAAGGATCCCATCGTCATCAATATCTCCGACGATGAGGAGTAGCTTGTCTTTTTAGCTCATTGCAAGGACCTATGTTCAGCTAGCTAGCTACGCCGGTTAAGCATGTTCTGTTTACCTGTTGCATGTGATGCTCCTGCCTTTCCTTTACAAATTCTAGTGAATTGTCCTATGTACTGTTACTATGCAATCTGATCCTCTAGTATATATGTTCTATATATTGTGCAATGTGGTGCTGAGTTAACTGTTTGGTTATTTTTTTGTCATGTTCAGTTAACTGTTTAGTTCAATTCTGCAATGTGATGCTCAATTCTTGTGGGTGCAATTTTATATTCTCTTGCATGTGAGAAATAATCAAATTTGGCTGTACAAAATACATGAGATACAAATACAATTGCTATATTTCCAAGTTGTTAAGCATACTAGGTTTGGTTAACTGTCTGGTCTTGTAGTATGTTCTCTTGTGCAATGTGGTGCTCAGTTAACTGTTTGGTTCATTTGCTGTGGTGCTTAGTTAACTGTTTGGTTCAATTCTGCAATGCGATGTTCAATTGTCGTGGGTACAATTTTGTATTGTTATGCATGTGAGAAATAAATCAAATTCGGTTGTACTAAATACATGAGAAACATATACAATTGCTATATTTCCTAGTTCTTAAGCATGCTTGGTTTGGATAAATGGCTTTTCCATGTGGCTCAAATTAGTTTGCTGAATCTGCAATGTGTTTATTTTTCATCAACATATTTTATTGATAGTATGCCAACCCTCACTTAACCTGATCAATAACTACCTTATATGTGTTGCAGGGAAACAATGGGAGGCACTGAGATTTACCATCGAGGTTCGCACATGCATGGTCCTTTTTCTAATAGCACATTATTGTGCAATTGCAGGAACCATTCTAGTATTTAGGTTTTTAACAATTTGGTCTTGCACATGTAGGTCCTGCTGTCAGAGGTTTTGACCCACTGCATTTTGCATATGGGGAAATGAGATGTCCATGAATATCAGTAAAGTCAAGAAACTCAGAAAGATTGTGAGGATAAAGAAACTAGCGACGAAAAACAACAAGATATTTGTCTGCACAATGAAGAAGACATCAGTGAACTACTGGATGGTACTAACTCTTATACTCCCTCCAGTCCTTTTTAGTCTGCATATAAGTTTTGTCCGAAGTCAAAGTATCTCTACTTTGACCAAAGTTATAGAAAAAAGCATCAACATTCAAACTTCAAAATCACTATTTTTAGATGCATTATGAAATACAATTTTATAGTTTACATATTTGGTATCGTGGATGTTGATATTTTTTAAAATAAATTTGGTGAAACTTTACAAAGTTTGACTTGATACAAATCTAATGCGCGGAGTAAAAAGGACCGGAGGGAATACCTTTTTTTATTCCTTTGCGCCATTTCAAAATTCAGAGAAGATATTTATGCATATCTTTGTTTTCAGGCCTTTCCAAAGCAGTTCACAGATGATTACCTCTCAAACCACCTGCATGGTCAAGAGGCGAGGAAGGTGTTCATACAACACCCACGGTACAATATTGAAGTCTTCCTCGAGAGGATGAAGGATGGGCGGTCAATCATCCACAGGCACTGGCCTAAAGTTGCAAGGACATTCAACATCATTGAAGGCTCAATATTCGCCTTCCGCTTCAGCAGTTTTCCAGATGAGATTCATCTGTCTATATACCGTCTATGATGCTAATTTCCAAAGGTTTTAGATGTTGCATGTGAAACTTGGTGCTGCTGTGTAATGGGGTAGCTAGCTATATGCCTATATGGTGTGAGTGAGTGGTGAAGCTATATGATGTTGTACTCTGATGTATTTCAATTATGAAATCCTGGTTCCGTAATACGAAAATGAAATATATTGTGTGTTTATTATGAAATGCAAATTTGATTACTAAATGGATTAATAATAATAGGCCAATTAGCCTGCTTATTGGGTTTTTTCTAGTGCAAACGGTTATTGAGACAACACCGTGGGCGATGATCTCAGACAACCCACACAGTTTATAGGAAGTAAAATGTTGGATCAATGAAAAATCACACACGACTTCCTTTGGACAACTATTTGTGTTAGGTCACCTTGCACAAACGTTTTCCACATAAAAAGTGTGTGTGATGGACAACCTATGCCACATAGTTTGTTCTAGACACCGTGTGTGATGCATTCAATAACACAAACGATAAAATTATTACTATCGTCTGCAATGGCAACACTATCACAGACGATGTGATGCGGAAAACTGTGTGCTTTGTATATACGAACGGAAACGTTTGTCTAGGATTCACTGTGTGGGATGTATATACGAACGAAAACGTTTATCTTGGATTCACTGTGTGGGATGTACATACGTATGGAAACGATTGGGCCAGTACAATTGTCTACGATGGCTCACCCGATCGCACACGAGCTCTTTTTGCCCCGCGTGTGTGACCAGAGGCCTCGCGGACAGTTTCTGGGTCGTGTGGAAAGGACCCCCCTACCGCACACACATGCAAGGCGACGGTTTAAAACTTCGTCGCTGAAAGGGGGTAAAAACCGTTTGTATAGCAGCTCACTATACTAGTGATAAGTGTATGAAAGCTCAACATGAAAACTAAGTGGGTGTGCATCCAACTTGCTTGCTCATGAAGACATCGGGCATTTGAGGAAGCCCATCATCGGAATATACAAGCCAAGTTATATAATGAAAAATTCCCACTAGTCTATGAAAGTGACAAAATAAGAGACTCTCTATATGAAAAACATGGTGCTACTTTGAAGCACAAGTATGGAAAAGGATAGTAACACTGCCCCTTCTCTCTTTTTCTCTCATTTTTTTTGTGGGCTCTTTTTGGCCTTTTTTTTCTTTTCTTTCTTTCTTTTATTTATTTATTTCCTCACTGGGACAATGCTCAAATAATGATGATCATCATACTTCTATTTACTTACAACTCAAAATTACAACTCAAGACTAGAACAAATATGACTCTATATGAATGCCTCTGGCGGTGTACCAGGATGTGCAATGATACTAGCGTAACATGTATAAAAAATGATGAACGGTGGCTAAGCCACAAATACTATGTCAGCTATATGATCATGCAAAGCAATATGACAATGGTGGTGTATGTCATAAAAAAATGGAACGGTGGAAGTTGCATGGCAATATATCTCGGAATGGCTATGGAAATGCCATGATAGGTAGGTATGGTGGCTGTTTTGAGGAAGATATAAGGAGGCTTATGTGTGATAGAGTATATCATATCACGGGGTTTGGATGCACCGGCGAAGTTTGCACCGACTCTCGATGTGAGAAAGGGCAATGCACGGTACCGAAGAGGCTAGCAAATTACGGAAAGGTGAGAGTGCGTATAATCCATGGACTCACATTAGTCATAAAGAACTCACATACTTATTGCGAAAGTTTATTAGCCCTCAAAGCAAAGTACTACTACGCATGCCCCTAGAGGGGAGGTTGGTAGGAGTTAACCATCGCGCGCCCCCGATCGCCACACAAAGGAAGACAATCAATAATAAATCATGCTCCAACTTCTTAGCATAACGACAGATCATACATGCATGCTTCGGGAATCACAAACCTTAACACATATATTCTTACTAAACCACAATTATGTACTAGCACCTCCCACATATTACCATCTTAATATCGCAAAACTATTGCAAGGAATCAAACTTATCATATTCAGTGATCTACATGAAAGTTTTTATTATATCCCTCTTGAATACCTAGCATATTAGGACCAATTTCATAACCCGTGCATATTACCATTACTATTCATTAGACTCTCAAAAATATATAAGTGAAGCATGAGAGTGCAACTATTTCTTTAAAATATAACCACCGTCGTGCTCTAGAAGATATAAGTGAAGCACTAGAGCAATTGCCTAGCTCAAAAGATATAAGTGAAGCACATAGAGTATTCTAACAAATCACGAATAATGTGTGTCCCTCTCAAAAAGGTGTGTTCAGCAAAGATGATTATGACAAACTAAAAAGCAAACAAACTATAGCACAAGACGCTCCAAGTAAAACACATATCATGTGATGAATAAAAATATAGCTCCAAGTGAGTTACCGATAGAGTGTAGACGAAAGAGGGGATGCCTTCCGGGGCATCCCCAAGCTTAGATGCTTGAGTATTCCTTGAATAATACCTTGGGGTGCCTTGGGCATCCCCAAGCTTAGGCTCTTGCCGCTCCTTATTCCTTTATCCATCGTAGTCTCACCCAAAACTTGAAAACTTTAGCACACAAAACTCAACAGAAACCTCGTGAGATCCGTTAGTATAATATACAAATATTAAACTTTAGGTACTATTGTAAATTGATTCATATTTAATATTATCATAATGCTACTATACTCCAACTTCTCCATGACTCATACCCCCCGATACGATCCATAGATTCATCAAAATAAGCAAACTATGCAACAAAAACAGAATCTGTCTAAAATAGAACAGTCTGTAAAGATCTGAATTAAAGTCATACTTCTATAACTCCTAAAATTCTGACAAATTAGGAAAACGTGGGAAATTAATATATCAATATTATGTAAAAAATTTAGAAGCTTTTGACGCTCCAGCAAAAAACGAAAATTCCAGCACTGGACGCAAAAGTTTCTGTTTTCAAACAACATCAATTATACTATCTTCCAAATCATCCCAAAGGCATTACTTGGCACAAACACTAATTAAAAGATAAAAACACAATCATAACAGAGGCTATAATTGTATAAACACACAAAAACAGAAGGTAAAACAAAAAAAATATTTTATTCATTGGGTTGCCTCCCAACAAGCTCTTTCTTTATAGCCATTAAGATAGTCTTGAGATTTCAATGATGCTCACATGAAAGATAATAATTGAAACACAAAGAGAGCATCATAAAACATGTGACAACCAAATTTAAGTCTAACATACTTCCTATGCATAGGCACTGCTACTTGTGATCTGTGTTGGTTATTCCCCGAAGAGGAGAGGATGATGCAGTACAGTAGAGATAAGTATTTCCCTCAGTTATGAAACCAAGGCTATCAATCCAGTAGGAGAATCACGCAATAACTCGTTAGTAGTACATGCACACAAAACAACAAATCCTCGCACCCAACGCAAACAAGGGGTTGTCAATCCCTTGGTGGTTAATTGCTAGATTAAGTTGTATGGTCATAGATAGATAGATCAAACAAAAATACAAAATAAAATAAATAAAGTAAAATTGCAGCAAGGTATTTTTGGGATTTTTAATATATGATAAAGGTAGACCCGGGGGCCATAGTTTTCACTAGAGGCTTCTCTCTTGAAAATAGCATACGGTGGGTAAACAAATTAGCAATTGCTAGAAAATCAAATAATCATGACGATATCCAAGGCAATGATCATGTATATAGGCATCACGTCCGAGACAAGTAGACCGACTCCTGCCTGCATCTACTACTATTACTCCACACATCGACCGCTATCCAGCATGCATCTAGAGTATTAAGTTCATAAAGAACGGAGTAACGCCTTAAGCAAGATGACATGATGTAGACAAAGTAAACTCACGCATGAATAAACCCCATCTTTTTACCCTTAATAGCAACGATACATACGTGTCATGTCCCCTTCTGTCACTGGGATTGAGCACCGCAAGATCGAACCCATTACAAAGCACCTCTCCCATTGCAAGATAAATCAATCTAGTTGGCCAAACCAAATCAATAGATCAGATAGAAATACGAAGCTATAACAATCATGCATAAAAGAGTTCACAGAAAACTCAAATAATATTCGTGGATAATCTGATCATAAACTCACAATTCATCGGATCCCAACAAACACACCGCAAAAAGTGATTACATCAGATAGAACTCCAAGAACATCGAGGAGAACATTGTATTGAAGATCTAAAAGAGAGAAGAAGCCATCTAGCTACTAACTATGGACCCGAAGGTCTGTGGTAAACTACTCACGCATCATCGAAAGGGCAGCAAGGATGATGTAGAGCCCCTCCGTGATCGAATCCCCCTCCGGCGGAGTGCCGGAAAAGGCCTCCAGATGGGATCGCTAGAGAGAAGGAACTTGCGGCGGCGGAAAAAGTATTTCGTGGACTCCTTTGTTGGTTTCCCGATTTTAGAGAATTTATAGAGGTGGAATTAGGTCAAACGGAGCCTTGTGGGCCCCACGAGGTACCAGGGCGCGCCCCCCAGGGTGCGCCGTGGTGCCTCGTGGGCCACTGCTTCATCTTCTCATCCCCTCCCGAAGCTTCTAGTGTCTCTTATGTCCAGAAAAAAATCTCCAAAAAATTTCGTGGCATTTGGACTTCGTTTGGTACTGATATTCTGAAAAACCAAAAACAGGCAAAAAACAGCAACTGGCACTGGGCACTAAGTTAATAGGTTAGTCCCAAAAAATGATATATAATTGCTTGTAAATGTATATAAAACATCCAAGATTGATACTATAATAGCATGGAACAATAAAAAAATATAGATACGTTGGAGACGTATCAAGCATCCCCAAGCTTAATTCCTGCTTGTCCTCGAGTAGGTAAATGATAAAAACAGAATTTTTGATGTGGAATCCTACCTATCATATTCATCAGATATTCTTTTCTTTTGTAGCATGGACATTTGGACTTGAATGATTCAAAGCAATAGTCTATAGTTTGACATGAAGACATAAATACTCAAGCATACTAACAAGCAACCATGTCTTTCAAAATATCAATGCTAAAGAAAGTTATCCCTAGCCCATTATGCTCAATCATTGATCCATTCATGAAACACACTCAATATTAGCTACACACAATGCACAAGTATGACAATAGTGCTCTCTAGTTGGTGCTTTGTAAGAGGAGATGGAGACTCAAAATAAAAATAAAAATTGCATAAAAGGAAATAGATAGGCCCTTCGCAGAGGGAAGCAGAGATTTGTAGAGGTGCCAGAGCTCAAAGCTTAAATTAGAGAGATAAAATTATTTTGAGAGGCATGCGTAACCTGTCAACAAAAACGACCGAGAATTCCCAATATCTTCCATGCTAGACACATTATAGGCGGTTCCCAAACAAAAATTAAAGTTTATTTCCTTTCCACCATTCTTTCACAATCCATGGCTAGCCGTATCCACGGGTGCTTTCCAAGGAATTTATTATTATCATATTAATTATTATTTTTGCATTTTGGGACTGGGCATCCCTATTACCTGCCACTCTCTCATGCAATGACAAGTGAATAAACACTCATCGTGAGAATAACACACCTAGCATGGAAAATATTGGCCACCCCCTGCCGCTTCATGAGCGGTACGGGCACAAAAAATGGAAAATTATTTTGAAAATTTAGAGTTGGCACATGCAAATTTACTTGGAACGGCAAGGAAATACCGCATATAGGTAGGTATGGTGGACTCATTTGGCACAACTTTAGGTTTAAGGAGTTGGATGCACAAGCAGTATTCCCGCTTAGTACAAACGAAGGCTAGCAAATAGATTGAGAAGCAACCAACCAAAAAGCGAAAATGGTCATAAACATGCATTGAACATAACTAACACTGAATAATGCACCATAAGTAGGATATAACTTCGTTGCATAACTATTGACTTTACGTGCATGCATAGGGAATCACAAACCTTAACACCAATATTCTTACTAAATCATAATTACTCACTAACATGACTCACATATTATCATCTCCATATCGCAAAACTATTGCAAGGAATCAAACTTATCATATCCAATGATCTTTCATGAAAGTTTTTATTATATCCCTCTTGAATATTCATCACTTTGGGACCAAATTCATATCTTGTGCAAATTACCATTACTATTATCAACTCTCAAAAAGATATAAGTGAAGCATGAGAGTGAAATATTTCTTCAAAATTTCATCTTATCAACTCTCAAAATAATATAAGTGAAGCATGAGAGTTCAAATATTTCTTCAAAATATGGACACCGCCGTGCTCAAAAGGATTTAAGTAAAGCACTAGAGCAACTGCCTAGCTCAAATGATATAAGTGAAGCACATAGAGTATTCTAACAAATCATGATAAACGTGTGGCTCTCTCAAATAGGTGTGTCCAGCAAAGATGATTGTGACAAACTAAAAAGCAAACAAAGCAAAGACTCATATAATACATGACGCTCCAAGCAAAACTCATGATATGTGACGAATAAAAATATAACTCCAAGTAAAATTACCGATGGTTGGTAGAAGAAAGAGGGGATGCCTTCCAGGGCATCCCCAAGCTTAGTTGCTTGAGTCTTCCTTGAATATTACCTTGGGGTTCCTTGGGCATCCCCAAGCTTAGGCTCTTGCCACTCATTATTCCTTCATCCATCGTGATCTCACCCAAAACTTGAAAACTTCAATCACACAAAACTCAACAAAACCTTCTTGAGATCCGTTAGTATAACAAATAAATCCTTAACTCTACGTACTGTAGTAAATTGATTCATATTTAATATTGGCATAATTCTACTGTACTCCAACTTCTCCATGGCTTATACCCCCTGATACAATCCATAGATTCATCAAAATAAGCAAACTATGCAACAAAAAACAGAATCTGTCTAAAACAGAACATTCTGTAAAGATCTATTTAAAAGTCATACTTCTGTAACTCCAAAATTAGGAAAAATTAGGACAATGTGGGAAATTCATATACCAATACTATGTAAAAAATTAATATTTTTCTGACGCTCCAGTACAGAAGTAAAATTCCAGCACTGGACGCAAAATTTTCTGTTTTCCCAACAACATCAATTATACTATCTTCCAAATCATCCCAAAGGCTCTACTTGGCACAAACACTAATTAAAACATGAAAACACAATCATAACAGTAGCATAATTGTGTGCACACACAAGAACAGAAATAAAAAACAAAAAATTATTTTATTCATTGGGTTGCCTCCCAACAAGCGCTATTGTTTTATGCCCCTAGCTAGGCATAATGCATAGTTTCAATTGTTGTCATCTTTCAAGTTGATTCCATAGGTGGCCCTCATAATGGATTCATACGGTGCTTTAATTATTTTCCTAGGGAAGTGTTCCATCCCTTTCTCTAATGGAAATTGAAATCTTATATTATCCTCTTTCATATCAATAATAGCACCAATAGTTCGAAGAAAAGGCCTACCAAGTATTATTGGGCAAGAAGGATTGCATTCAATGTCAAGAACAATAAATTCCACGAGCACATAATTTCTATTTGCAAGAATAAGCACATCATTAATTCTACCCAAAGGCTTTTTAATAGTAGAATCCACCAAGTGCAAATTAAGAGAACATTCATCTATATTAGTAAATCCTAGCACATCACATAGAGATTTTGGAATTGTGGAAACGCTAGCACCCAAGTCACATAAAGCATTGCACTCATAATTTTTAATTTTGACTTTAATGGTGGGTTCCCACTCATCATATAATTTTCTAGGAATTGAAATTTCTAGTTCTAGCTTTTCTTCTAACGCTTTCATCATTGCTTTTACGATGTGTTTAGTAAAAGCCTTATTTTGTTCATAGGCGTTGGGTGAATTTAGCATCGATTGTAACAAAGAAATACACTCAATCAAAGAACAAATATCATAATTAAAGTCTTTGTAATCCAAGAGAGTGGGCACCTCGCTAGTTAAAGTTTTTACCTCTCCAAGCCCACTTTTATCAAATTTTTCATCAAGATTTTCACCCTCCGAATTATGGGGACGCCTTCTAGCTAAAGTTGACTCTTCCTCAGTCCCCTTTTCATCAAGTTTTATATTGCTAAACAAGGAATCAATAGATGAAACACCAATCATTTTAATATCCTCCTCATTACTACGATAGAAATCGGGAGGAATCGCTTTTTCTAAAAATTCTCGTTTAGCTCTTAGCATAGCGGTTCTTTTCTTACTCTCATCCATGGAGACATATAAAGCTTTAATTGATTCATTAATATCTATTTTGGGTGGCAAAATTTTAGTCTTAAGATTTTCCACATCATGAATAATTCTATCAATGCTCCTAGACATTTCATCAAGTTTACTCAATTTTTCTTCTATCGTAGTGTTGAAAACTTTTTGCACATTAATAAATTCTTTAATATTACTCTCAAGATCAGAGGGCATCCTATTATTATTATTATTATTATTATTATTATATGAATTACCATAGGGATTGCCATAATTATTAGAGGAATTTCCAGGAAACGGCCTAGGATTAAAATTACCTCTATAAGCATTACTATTAAAATTATTTCGCGAGACAAAATTCACATCTACGGGATCATTATTTTGCTAAATCAAGGTGGATAAAGGCACATCATTAGGATCAATAGAAGTATTTTTGCTAGCAACCAATTTCATAAGCGCATCAACTTTATCACTCAAAGTGCTAATTTCTTCAACATAATTCACTTTTTTACTAGTAGGAACTCTTTCAGTATGCCATTGTGAATGATTTTCCATAATATTATCAAGCAATTATTAGCTTCTCCCAAAGTAATCTCCATAAAAGTACCACCCATGGCGGAATCTAAAAGATTTCTAGAGGCAAAATTTAATCTCGCATAAATTTTTTGTATGATCATCCACAAATTTAAACCATGAGTAGGGCAATTTCTTATCATTAATTTCATCCTTTCCCAAGATTGGGCAACATGTTCATGATCAAGTTGCTTAAAATTCATAATTTGATTTCTAAGGGAAATAATTTTCGCGGGAGGAAAATACTTGGTAATGAAAGCACCTTTACACCTATCCCAAGAATCGATACTATTTCGTGGCAAAGATGAAAACCAAATTTTTGCACGATCCCGCAATGAGAATGGGAATAATTTTAATTTCACAATATCATTATCCACATCTTTTTTCTTTTGCATATCACACAATTCTACGAAAGTGTTAAGATGGGATGCAACATCTTCATTAGGACTACCAAAAAATTGTTCTTTCATGACAAGATTTAACAAAGCGGCATTAATATCACAAGTCTACGCACTAGCGGCGGGAGGAGCAATCAGAGTACTAATAAAATTATTATTAGTAGTATTGGAAAAATCACATAATTTTGTATTTTCTTGAGACATCGTGGCTACGCAAACAAGATAACAAGCAAGCAAAGAAGCAAACAAGAAAAAGGCAAATGGAAAAAATATTTTTGTATTTTTGTAAAAAAATTAGAAGTGGGGGAGATGAAAACGAGAGACAAAGGCAAATAAAATAAATGCAAGGAGATGAAAGTTTTATGCGTAGGTACTTGATAGATGTTGATGATGTCTCCCCGGCAACGGCACCAGAAATTCTTCCTGCTACTTGTGATCTGCGTTGGTTATTCCCCGAAGAGGAGAGGATGATGCAGTACAGTAGAGATAAGTATTTCCCTCAGTTATGAAACCAAGGTTATCAATCCAGTAGGAGAATCACGCAATAACTCGTTAGCAGTACCTGCACACAAAACAACAAATGCTCGCACCCAACGCAAACAAGGGGTTGTCAATCCCTTGGCGGTTAATTGCAAGATTAAATTGTATGGTGATAGATAGATAGATCAAACAAAAATACAAAATAAAATAAATAAAGTAAAATTGCAGCAAGGTATTTTTGGGATTTTTAATATATGATAAAGGTAGACCTGGGGGCCATAGTTTTCACTAGAGGCTTCTCTCTTGAAACTAGCATAAGGTGGGTAAACAAATTACTATTGGGCAATTGATAGAAAAGCAAATAATCATGAAGATATCCAAGGCAATGATCATGTATATAGGCATCACGTCCGAGACAAGTAGACCGACTCCTGCCTGCATCTACTACTACTACTCCACACATCGACCGCTATCCAGCACGCATCTAGAGTATTAAGTTCATAAAGAAGGAAGTAACGCCTTAAGCAAGATGACATGATGTAGACAAAGTAAACTCACGCATGAATAAACCCCATCTTTTTACCCTTAATAGAAATGATACATACGTGTCATGTCCCCTTCTGTCACTGGGATTGAACACCGCAAGATCGAACCCATTACAAAGCACATCTCCCATTGCAAGATAAATCAATCTAGTTGGCCAAACAATATCAATAGATTGGAGAGAAATACGAAGCTATAACAATCATGCATAAAAGAGTTCAGAGAAAACTCAAATAATATTCATGGATAATCTGATCATAAACTCACAATTCATCGGATCCCAACAAACACACCGCAAAAAGTGATTACATCGGATAGAACTCCAAGAACATCGAGGAGAACATTGTATTGAAGATCAAAAAGAGAGAAGAAGCCATCTAGCTACTAACTATGGACCCGAAGGTCTGTGGTAAACTACTCACGCATCATCGAAAGGGCAGCAAGGATGATGTAGAGCCCCTCCGTGATCGAATCCCCCTCCGGCGGAGTGCCGGAAAAGGCCTCCAGATGGGATCGCTCGAGAGAAGGAACTTGCGGCGGCGGAAAAAGTATTTCGTGGACTCCTTTGTTGGTTTCCCGATTTTAGAGAATTTATAGAGGTGGAATTAGGTCAAACGGAGCCTTGTGGGCCCCACGAGGTACCAGGGCGTGCCCCCCTGGGGCGCACCGTGGTGCCTCGTGGGCCACTGCTTCATCTTCTTGTCCCCTCCCGAAGCTTCTAGTGTCTCTTATGTCCAGAAAAAGATCTCCAAAAAGTTTCGTGACATTTGGACTTCGTTTGGTACTGATATTCTGGAAAACCAAAAACAGGAAAAAAAACAGCAACTGGCACTGGGCACTAAGTTAATAGGTTAGTCCCAAAAAATTGATAAATAATTGCTTGTAAATGTATATAAAACATCCAAGATTGATACTATAATAGCATGGAACAATAAAAAATTATAGATACGTTGGAGACGTATCAGGCACTTTATAGGAAAACAATTTATTAAGACAAGCAATATCTAGGATATGCAAATAGGAAGAATGAAGCATTAATAATTTCAGCACAAAGGGAGGTAATTTATTGACATGAAAGTTTCTACAACCATATTTTCCTCTCTCATAATAATTACATGTAGTATCATAATCAAATTCAACAATATAGCTATCTTTAAAATATTCTCTTCATGATCCACATGCATAAGAGTTTTGCAATCTTCCAAGATAGTGGGATTAACATCAACTATAGTCATGACCTCTCCAAACCCACATTTATCAAAAATTTCATGAGATTGAACACTCTCCAAATATGTGGGGTTCTTTTTACCTAAAGTTGACACTCTTCCAAACCCACTTTCAATATTATTGCAAACATTATTATCAATGACATATTCATCATGAGGCTTAAATAAATTTTCCAGATCATAGAAAGCATTATCACCCCAATCATGATCATTGCAATAAGTAGTGGACATAACAAAATCATCATCCCCAAGCTGATAGTTTTGCATATTATTAACACAATTGACATTAATAGAATTTATAATAACATCATTGCAATCATGCTTTTCAATCAAGGAGCTGTCATGGATCACTTTATAAATTTCTTCTTCTAACACCTCATCACAATTTTCAGATTCATGATTTTCAAGCAAAACTTCATAGAGATAATCAAGTGCACTCAACTCACTAGCAATTGGTTCATTATAATTGGATCTTTTGAAAATATTAGCAAGTGGATGAGGATCCATAACAATAGATTTTTAGCAAGCGAAGATGCAAGCAAATAGAAGGCACATGGCAACACAAGCAAAAAATAGCACACAAAATATTTTTGGTATTTTTGTTTTTTAGAGAAGTGGGGGAGATGAAAACGAGAGGTAAATGCAAATAAAAAGGCAAATGAAATAAATGCAAGTGGATGATAGTTTGTGCGAAGGTACTTGATAAGTTTTGGTGATGTCTTCCCGGCAACGGCGCCAGAAATTCTTCCTGCTACTTGTAGACTGCGTTGGTATTTCCCCGAAGAGGAGAGTATGATGCATAATAGTAGAGATAAGTATTTCCCTCAGTTAAGAACCAAGGTTATCAATCCAGTAGGAGAACCTCACAAAACCTCTTTAGCATCACCTACACACACAAAAGCAAACACTTGCACCCAACGCAAATAAGAGGGTTGTCAATCCCCTTAGCGGTTATTTGCAAGGATTAATTCTGATAGTGATAGATAAAAAGTAAATTGCAAAATAAAATAAAAGTAAATAAATTGCAGCAAGGTATTTTTGGATTTTAATATATGATAAAGGTGGACCCGGGGGCCATAGTTTTCACTAGAGAAACTACTAGGGAAAACCCTATTAGTGGCGTGGGTACATGCGCTACTGCTACGGCGCTACAGCTAAACTTTAGCTGTAGCGCTGGTTGCTCTACCGCTATAGCTAAACTTTAGCAGTAGCGTGGTCTGAACCAACGATACTGCTATTCTACCTAGCAGTAGCGTGGGTATCACCAGCGCTACTGCTACAATTTCCTGTATTTTTATTTTCTTCTGCGTATTTGCGTTGTATTTGTACAGGTTTTATAAAGTAGTCTCATCATATGATTTTATGATCATGATGAGTTATTATATCATTGGGTGAAAGACACGCGGATTAGATTTAAGTGGATGGATCCAAAGTGACCAATGATATAATAACTCATCATGATCATAATAACAACTCATCATCATCATTATCATCATAATATATAACTCATCATCATCATCATCATAATATATAACTCATCATCATCATCATCATAGTCATAACAACTCATCATCATAACAACTCCTCATGATCATCATCTATGAGTCATATAACAACTCATCATTCTAGCTAACACATTGTAGCACATAACTCATCATCATCATAATAACTAATCATCATCATCATAGTCATATCAACACTAGCTAATTGTTCTTACTACCTAGGACCTAGTCCTCTCTCCTAGGTAAAATAGCATAAAACAGGTAAACCGGTCCATCTCCAAAATGGAGAATGGAGATCCACCTATCGCCAACTTCTGGCTTGCGCACACGCATGTTGTCTCCAATCGGTTGCGTGCGCGCCTTCATTACTTTGCTCCATTCTTTGATATTGAGCCTTCCATCTTTCAAAGAAATAGAGTATGCACTTTGGTAAGCCGTCGATGGAAACGGTCGTAAGCTAACCATGTACATACTCCCTTCGATAAGCATCATGTGAGGCACAACCTCGCTAGGGAGCTTCTGTTGAACAATATAGTAACATATATAGTTAGCAATGTAGATTACTTAAGAAGAATGTATGCAACGAAGTTACCATCATAAACAAAATCATACCAAGTTTTTGGCATTAAGGTTACCATCAAGCAACTGATGGACTAGTGGCACGTATCCAATATAATTTGGGCTGATAAACACCTTGGACTTAAAAGTCTCAACATCATCTATAAATGAAACAAGATATCCTTTCTCCTCACAGTTAAGCTCGGAGCCATAACTGTAGTACGTCATGTCCACAACTTTTCGAGTATTTTTTGAAGATAAGAAATAAGCTGATAATTATAAATAAACAAGTTTAGTAGCGATGAACACCAAATATTTTTAAATAAAAAATATAAAGTACTTACCAAATTAGTTTGACAAACTCACATTTAGGCAAAACAGGAGGCATATCCACATCGACCCAAATGTCGATATTATCTTCAATATCTTCATCTTCGGGACGAATATCAAAAGTTATTTGCTTATTCTCCTCAAATCCATAGGCCTTGCAGAAAGCTTCCCAATTAGAGCAGCCGAAATGTGAGTGATTAAGCACATTGTAGAGCTTAACCCGAAAAGCATAACCGTGTTTAGTCTTGAGGATAGCCCTCCTCGTCTCCATATTCTCAAGGTCTTGGAAACCGAGCTTCTGCAAGACATACGGTCTTGCATGGCACGGGATGTACTAGTCGAATTGAAAAAAAACAGAAATTACACGTTGAAGCAAAGAATCACAAGTCATGATTAATTACGATGAAATACTTGTCAATGCGTGCCGTACAAACATCGAAGGTCTCTTCCAGCTTCACGGTGAAGAACCTACCATTTTGCAGGTGAGGCTCCCTGTCGCACAAACCCCGGTCATCGCAGCAGTAGTCGCACTCCGGGATCTTATCATCGTCGGACATTTCCTGTGTTCAAAATTCAAAGATTATAAATCGACGGTAACTAACAGGAACTCAACACACAGATCATTATTATTCATCACGGGTTGACTGTCGGTCTGTCGAGTCTTTCCTTGAAAACTCTCATCTCACGTGGTGTATATGGTGGGCACTCCCTCTCTAACATTTTCGACCATCGGTGATGGTCGCTACTCCTCCTCCCCCTAGTGCATAACAAAGGTGTAGCACAAGGAGAAGAAGGAGAAACGACCCCCACGACAACAGTCGGCATTCTTCTTCTCTCATATATGGTGGACACTCTCCCTCACTGATTTTTTGACTGTCATGTATGGAGCCCTGACAGACTTAAAGTCAACCCGAAATGTCATTTAATTCTCTTTCCAGCAAATCCAGGGCGCTCAATATTTCCTATATATTCTAGCACAAGTCATGCTAAAATTCACGGAAAAATCCGGCATGAGCTTCGCTAAAATAGGACATATCGAGGCCTGAAATTTGCCGGAACGGAAATGAATCAACACTCCGGCAAAACATAGGCCACTCGGATTTTCCCTGCGATACAAAGATATCCATACACATACAAAGATGTTTAAACTAGCTTCACATTGTCACAGCTACTCATCTACTACTACTACATCTATAACCCGAACATTTCATTTGGACAAGAAGCATAACTAAATACCCTAGTTTTTCAAGAAAGTAGGTCTCTCTCTCTCTCTCTAAATTTGGCAATGTGAGATTAACATAACTAAATACCCTAGTTCCACTCTATTCAACTTCGAGGAGAAAAGAAGGAGGAGGTGGACTTTTAGCTCATCGACTCGGGTGTAGAGAAAGTAAAGGTAGCTCCGACGACGATCACTCCATAGGGAGACGCAACACTACAAAGCCTGCATATTCCAACGAGTGAAAAATTTAGATCATCAAATCTCATATAGCATTCTTTGATGACAAAGTGATAATGACATAAAAATAATTAAATTGTCCAATGCATTTCTACATTGACAAAGAAAATTACTAAAAATTTCTATACCTAAATTTTCTTACTAAATTTTTTTATTACTAAATTTGATACCAAAAAATTTCTGAAATAGCATTCCAATACATTTCTATTACTAAAACTTTTTTATATTCAAAAAACCTATTCACTAGTTTTCTATTCTATTCAAAAGACCATTCTACGTACCTATCTACATTCTACAGGAAAATTCTACCTATCTATTCTATTAAAAAAACCTCCATTCTACCTATATTTTCTATTTTATTCTATTCAAAATACCTACATTCTATTCATATAACCTATATGTTCTATTTTATTAAAAAAACATACATGGGGGAGGGAGGAAGGGAGGAGGGAGGAAAGGGAGGGAGGGAGGGAGGCAGGAGGGAGGGAGGGAGGAGAGAGGGAGGAGGCCGGGATGGGGGACGGAGGGAGGAGAGAGGGAGAGAGGAGAGAGGGAGAGAGGAGAGAGGGAGGGAGGAGGACGGTGGGCGATGTGGAGGAGGGAGGACGGCGGCGAGAGGAGGAGGAGGGAGGAGGGCGTGGACGGCAGGCGGCGAGAGGAGGGAGGAGGAAGGAGGGCGGCGAGAGGAGGAGGGAGGGAGATACCTCGGGGGCGACGACGGGTGACGGCGGCGGCAGAGAGAGCGAGCGAGAGAGTGTGAGGGGAGAGTGAGGGAGAGGTAGTGGAATGGGATGGGGAGGAACAAGAGATAGGGATAGCTTAGCAGTAGCGCGTGGTACTGACCCGCGCTACTGCTAAGCCTATTAGCTGTAGCGCGGGGTCACATCCCATGTTGCTGCTAAGTGGGCCGGGGAGCAGGGCCCGGAATGGCCACAGTAGCAGCAGGGGTTACAACACCGCGCTACTGCTAATGGGCTTAGCAGTAGCGCGGTCGGTCCACCCACGCTGCTACTGTGGCCAGCCCGTGGGGGCACTGCGGATCCCACTTAGCAGCAGCGCTTGTTGGGGCAACCTGCGCTACTGTTACGTACTACCTGTAGCGCTTGTTCTAGCCCAGCACTACTGCTACTTAACAGTTGCGTGGGGTGCTCACCCCACGCTACTACTAAGCATCTACCTATAGCCCTTTTCCTAGTAGTGGAGGCATCTCTCTCAAACACATAGCATACGGTGGGTAAACAAATTACCGTTGGGCAATTGATAGAAAAGCAAATAATTATGACGGATTCATGGCAATGATCATGTATATAGGTATCACGTCAGAGACAAGTAGACCGACTCCTGCCTGCATCTACACTATTACTCCACCCATCGACTGCTATCCAGCATGCCTCTAGGGTATTAAGTATAAAACAAAGTAACGCCTTAAGCAAGATGGCATGATGTAGACAAAGTAAACTCAAGCAATATGATTAAACCCCATCTTTTATACTTAATGGCAACAATACAAATACGTGTCATGTCCCTTTCTGTCACTGGGATTGAGCACCGCAAGATTGAACCCATCACAAAGCACCTCTCCCATTGCAAGATAAATCAATCTAGTTGGCCAAACCAAACAGATAGATCAGAGAGAAATACAAAGCTATAACAATCATGCATAAAAGAGTTCAGAGAAGACTGAAATATTTCTCATGAATAATCTAATCATAAACTCACAATTCATCGGATCCCAACAAACACACCGCAAAAGAAGATTACATCGGATAGAACTCCAAGAACATCGAGGAGAACATAGTATTGAAGATCAAAGAGAGAGAAGGCTACTAGCTATGGACCTGTAGGTCTGTGGTAAACTATTCACACATCATTGGAAGGGCAGCAAGGTTGATGTAGAAGCCCTCCGTGATCGATTCCCCCTCTGGCAGAGTACCGAAAAAGGCCTCCAGATGGGATCACGGAAGAACAGAGGCTTGCGGCGGTGGTAGGGTTTTCTCGTCTGGCTCTGTGTTGGTTTTCGAATATTTAAGAATTTATAGAAGTGGAATTAGGTCAAAAGGAGCCACGAGGGGCCCACAAGGCATCTCGGCGCCCCCCTGGGGCCGCGCCCTGTTGCCTTGTGGCCTCCTCGTGAGGCTTCTGCATCCTCCCGAAGCTTCTAGGGTCTCTTTTATCCAAAAAAAAATCATAAAAAAGTTTCATGGCATTTGGACTTCGTTTGGTACTGATTTCCTGAAAAACCAAAAACAAGCAGAAAACAGCAATTGGCACTGGGCACTAGGTTAATAGGTTAGTCACAAAAAATGATATATAATTGCATATAAAACATCCAAGATTGATACTATAATAGCATGGAACAATCAAAAACTATAGATACGTTGGAGACGTATCAAGGTTAAAAAAAAAAGAGGCCAAAAAGAGCCTAGCGAAAAAAAAAGAAAAAAAAGAAAGAAAAAAAAGAAGGGGCAGTGTTACTATCCTTTTCCATACTTGTGCTTCAAAGTAGCACCATGTTTTTCATATAGAGAGTCTCCTATGTTGTCACTTTCATATACTAGTGGGAATTTTTCATTATAGAACTTGGCTTGTATATTCCGATGATGGGCTTCCTCAAATGCCCGAGGTCATCATGAGCAAGCAACTTGGATGCACACCCACTTGATTTTTATTTTGAGCTTTCATACACTTATAGATCTTAGTGCATCCGTTGCATGGCAATCCCTATTCCTCGCATTGACATCAATTGATGGGCATCTCCATAGCCCGTTGATTAGCCGCGTCGATGTGAGACTATCTTCTTCTTTTTGACTTCCCCTTATTAATCTCTACCACTATATTCTGTTCCACCCATAGTGCTATATCCATGGCTTGCGCTCATGTATTGCGTGGGGGATGAAAAAGCTGAAGTGCGTTAAAAAGTATGAACCAATTGCTCGGCTTGTCATCGGGGTAGTGCATGATAAATACTTTGTGTTAAGAAGATGGAGCATGACAGGATTATATGATTTTGTATAGGTAACTTTCTTTAGCATTTTTATTTTGAAAGACATGATTGTTTGTTAGTATGCCTGAGTATTGATGTCTTTATATCAAATTATAGACTATTGCTTTGAATCATTCGGATCTTAATATTCATACCGTAAAAAAGAATTACATGATGAAACATGTTAGGTAGCATTCCACATCAAAAATTCGATTTTTATCATTTACCTACTCGAGGACGAGCAGGAATTAAGCTTGGGGATGCTTGATACGTCTCCAACGTTTCTATAATTTTTGATTGTTCCATGCTATTATAGTATCAATCTTGGATGTTTTAGATGCAATTATATATCATTTTTTGGGACTAACCTATTAACCTAGTGCCCAGTGCCAGTTGCTGTTTTTGCCTATTTTTGCCTTTTCAGAAAATCATTATCAAACGGAGTCCAAATGAAGAAAAAACTTTGGATTTATTTTTTCTGGACCAGAAGGGACCCTAGAAGCTTCGGGAGAAGACCAGACGAGTCACGAGGGAGCGACAAGCCCGGAGGGCGTGCCCAGGGGGGTAGGCGCGCCCCCAGGCTTGTGGGCCGCTCATGGCACCTCTTGACCTAATTCTAGTGCTATAAATTCCCAAATATTACCAATATACCAGAGAGACAGACGAGAAAACTTTTCCACCGCCGCAAGCCTCTGTTCTTCCGTGATCCCATCTGGAGGCCTTTTCTGGTAATCTGTCGGAGGGGGAATCGATCACGGAGGGCTTCTACATCAACCTTGTTGCCCTTCCGATGATGTGTGAGTAGTTTACCACCGACCTATGGGTCCATAGCTAGTAGCTAGATGGCTTCTTCTCTCTCATTGATCTTCAATACAATGTTCTCCTCGATGTTCTTGGAGTTCTATTCGATGTAATCTTCTTTTGCGGTGTGTTTGTTGGGATCTGATGAATTGTGGGTTTGTGATCAGATTATTCATGAGAAATATTTGAGTATTTTCTGAACTTATTTATGCATGATCGTTATAGCTTTGTATTTCTCTCCGATCTATCCGTTTGGTTTGGCCAACTAGATTGATTTATCTTGCAATGGGAGAGGTGCTTTGTGATGTGTTCAATCTTGCGGTGTTCTATATCCCAGTGACAGAAAGGGACAAGACACGTATTTTTATTGTTGCCATTAAGGATAAAAAGATGGGGTTTAATCATATTTCTTGAGTTTACTTTGTCTACATCATGTCATCTTGCTTAAGGCGTTACTCTGTTTTCATTAACTTAATACCCTAGATGCATGCTGGATAGCGGTCGATGGGTGGAGTAATAGTAGTAGATGCAGGCAGGAGTTAGTCTACTTTTCTCGGACGTGATGCCTATATACATGATCATTGCCTTGAATATCGTCATAACTATGCACTGTTCTATCAATTGCCCAATAGTAATTTGTTTACCCACCGTATGCTATGCATTCAAGAGAGAAGCCTCTAGTGAAAACTATGGCCCCCCGGTCATTTATCCATCATATATAAAATAAAAAAATACCTTGCTGCAATTTTATTTCCGTTCTTTTGTTTTGCAATTTACTTTTCTATCTATCACTATCAGGATTAATCCTTGTAAGTAACTGATATGTCTCCATCATAGCTATAATTTTTGATTGTTTCATGCCAATATTCTACAACTTTCACATATTTTTGGCAACATTTTATATTATTTTTGGGACTAACATATTGATCCAGTGCCCAGTGCCAGTTCCTATTTTCTGCTTGTTTTTTGTTTCACAGAAAATCCATATCAAACGAAGTCCAAATGCAATAAAATTTTATGGAGAATTATTTTGGAATATATGTGATTTTTGGGAGGTGGAATCAACGCAAACGGAGGCCCACAGCCTCCACAAGCCACCTGGGCGCCCCCCCCGGAACGCGGTGGTGCCTCGTGGGCACACCGTAAGTCGGTTGGGGCTCTTCTTCGGCCGCAAGGAAGCTAATATCCAGAAAAAAATCGTGTTAAAATTTCAGCACAGTCGGAGTTACGGATCTCCAGGAATTTAAGAAACGGTGAAAGGCCAGAAACCAGGAACGCGAAACAGAAGAGAACAGAGAGAGAGATCCAATCTCGGAGGGCTCCTGCCCCTCCGCCGCCATGACAGCCATGGACCAGAGGGAGAACTCTCCTCCCATCTAGGGAGAGGCCAAGGAATAAGAAGAAGGAGGGGGCTCTCTCCCCCTCTCTCCTAGTGGCGCTGGAGCGCCGCCGGGGCAATCATCGTGACGGCGGTCTACACCAACAACTTCGCTGCCGTCACCACCAACTCTCTCCCCCTCTATGCAGCGGTGTAACACCTCTTCTCCCCTTTGTAATCTCTACTTAAACATGGTTCTTAATGCTACATATTATTATCCAATGATGTGTTGCCATCCTATGATGTTTGAGTAGATTCGTTTTGTCCTATGGGTTGATTGATGATCGTGATTGGTTTGAGTTGTATGTTTTATTTTGGTGCTGTCCTATGGTGCCCTCCATGTCGCGCAAGCGTGAGGGATGCCTGATGTAGGGTTTGCAATACGTTCATAATTCTCTTATAGTGGGCGGCTAGAGTGACAGAAGCTTACACCCGATTAAGGGGGTTGTTGCGTATGGGAGTAAAGAGGACTTGTTACTTAATGCTATGGTTGGGTTTTACCTTAATGATCTTTGGTAGTTGCGGATGCTTGCTAGAGTTCCAATCATAAGTGCATATGATCCAAGTACGGAAAGTATGTTAGCTCATGTCTCTCCCTCATATAAAATTTCAATAATGATTACCGGTCTAGTTATCGATTGCCTATGGACAAATCTTTCTCTTGTGTTACAAAAGCTCTCTACTAAACAACTAGCTTTTATTATCTTGCAAATTACTCGTAGTTTTATTCTTGCAAAGTACTCTTAGTATTATTCTCGCAAAGTAGTTCTAGCATTACCTACAAAGTACTTCTAGTTTCATTCTTGTTCTAGGTAAAGCGAACGTTAAGTGTGCGTAGAGTTGTATCGGTGGTCGATAGAACTTGATGGGAATATTAATTCTACCTTTAGGTCCACATTGGGTTCGACGCTGTTATTTATCGAAAAAGCTACAATTGATCCCCTATACTTGTGGGTTATCAAGACCTTTTTCTGGCACCGTTGCCGGGGAGCAATAGCGTGGGGTGAATATTCTCATGTGTGCTTGTTTGCTTTATCATTGAGTAGATTTTATTTTGTGCTCTTGTTTTCTATCTGTAGTTATGGGTAGGAAACGCAAAATACCAAAAAAATTAGTTGTACCTGCTAAACCAATGGTTGAAGAACCACCCAAAATCTATCATACTGCCGAAGCTTTCTACTTGGATCATCTTCGATCCCTATGTGCTCGTGCTGAAAACCCAACTAGCTTAGTTGAGGGAAAATCATTAGATGAGCATGCTCATTTTGTGCGACACCGCTTATCTCCAAAAGGGAAACTTTTATGGCATTATATTAATACTATGCATTGCTATGCTTGGAATTTATGTGAAATACATGATTTTACTTGTTGTTCTGAAGACCCTAAAAAACACCTTTTGTACCAATGTGAGTTTAAGGATAATGGAATCTTATCTTCTTATGCCAGAGGTGTTTATAGTTACTATGATATTGAACAAATTGAAGAATTTGTTGCTTTTAAGGGTGCTTATGAAATTGCTTCTTTGATTGAAAAGTATGATGCTACTCTTTACAAATCTGAAAATTTTGCCATACTTAAATATTGCTATGAAAACTATGCTTCTAATGCTTATGTTAAAGGATATATTGAGAAAGTCTCCACTGTCCAAGAAGAGACTAATATTTTGCAGGAAACTATGGAAGAAGAAATTGATGACACTGTGAGCTCATTAGATGAAAACGATGAGGAGAGCGAAGAACAAAAGGAGGAAGAGCGGATTAGCTACCCGTGCCCACCTTCTAATGAGAGTAACTCTTCAACTCATATATTGTTTAATTTCCCTTTGTGCTTACCGAATGATGATTGCTATGATCCCTTGGATTCGTTTGAAATATCCCTTTTTGATGAAATTGATGCTTGCTATGCTTGTGGCCATGATGCCAATTTGAATGATGCTTATGGAGAAGAACTTTCTATAGTTCCTTGTGTTAAACATGAAATTGTTGCGATTGCACCCACACATGATAGTCCTATTATCTTTTTGAATTCTCCCAACTACACTATATCGGAGAAGTTTGCGCTTATTAAGGATTACATTGATGGGTTGCGTTTTACTATTGCACATGATAATTTTGATGAATATAATATGCATGTGCTTGCTGCTCCTACTTGCAATTATTATGAGAGAGGAACTACATCTCCGCCTCTCTATGTTTCCAATATGATAAAATTGCAAGAAACTATTTATGCTATGTATCGGCCTTTATTATGTGTGCATGAATTGTTCTTTTATGACATGCCGATGCATAGGAAGAGAGTTAGACTTCATCATTGCATGATATATGTTGCTTTGTGCTCACTACTAAAATACAAATCATTGTTAATTAAAATTGGCTTTGATATATCTTGGGATCCGGGTGGATCAATTACTTGAGCAATTTATGCCTAGCTTAATGGCTTTAAAGAAAGCGCTGCCAGGGAGACAACCCGGAAGTTTTAGAGAGTCATTTATTTCTGTTGTGTGCTTTTAAAAAGTTTAAAAACAAAAAAATATAGAGGGAACCTAAAAACTTTACAAAAAGAAAAGTGAAAGTAAGAAAGACGAGCATCGTGGAAGCGGGAGCATGCCTTGAACTTTGTTCATGCCCATGGAAACTTTGTGAATCTTGAATTACAGAAACTTTTCAACAAAAATAATTATCCCCTTGTAAAAATCCATTGTATTATAAAAATAATGTGCCAAGATTTACCGTTAGGATGTTTAAATTGCTTGTTTGGTATGTGCAGTGCAAAAACAGAAACTTTTGCTGTAGTGCGTGAATTTACATTTTTTACTAGAACATGAAAAAATTCTGAAAGTTTTACACGGTACTTCTACACAAATTTTTTATTTTTTCCTAATTTTTCAGAATTGTTTGAGTTACATAAGTATATGTACCATCTGCATCTTTACAGACTGTCCTGTTTTCACAGAATGCTGTTATAGTTTCATTATTTGCTTATGTTTGAAATCTTGCTGAGCCCCATTGACTTGGGAGCCATAGAATTGTGATAACATACAGTGGGTAATTTTTGATTATAATTATACAATAATGTTAGAGCAGGACATGATGGGATTTTATGTTATATGTACTAACCCTTCTAATAAAAAGTTCGGTTAAGTTTTGTGTGGATGAAGTATTGGAAGATCGAGGAGGTATTGATATGAGAAGAATGAGGAGAGGCAAGAGCTCAAGCTTGGGGATGCCCAAGGCACCCCAAGTAAATATGCAAGGAGACTCAAGCGTCTAAGCTTGGGGATGCCCCGGAAGGCATCCCATCTTTATTCGACAATTATCGGTATGTCTCAATTTTTGTTTTGTTCACATGATATGCGTAAATTCTTGGAGCGTCTTTTGTGTTTATTTTTCCCTTTTATTTTATGCACCATGCTGGTATGAGATAGTCCTTGGTTGATTTATAGAATGCTCTTTGCACTTCACTTATATCTTTTGAGTATGGCTTTATAGAATGCTTCATGTGCTTCACTTATATCATTTGAAGTTTGGATGCCTGTTTCTCTACACATAGGAAAACCGTTATTTGTAGAATGCTCTTTTGCTTCACTTATATTTATTAGAGCATGGTCTTTTGTAGAAAGAATTAAACTCTTTTGCTTCACTTATATCTGTTTAGAGAGTCAACATGAATTGGCCATTCATGTGGTTAGTCATAAAATCCTACATAAAACTTGTAGATCATTGAATATGATATGTTTGATTCCTTGCAATAGTTTTGCGATATAGAGATGGTAATATGTGGGAGGTACTAGTGAATGATTGTGGTTTAGTAGGAATATTGGTGTTAAGGTTTGTGATTCCCGAAGCATGCACGTATAGTCTCCCGTTATGCTAAGAAGTTGGAGCATGATTTATTATTGATTGTCTTTCTTTGCGTGGAGGTCGGGGGCGCGCGATGGTTAACTCCTACCAACCTCCCCCCTAGGGGCATGCGTTGTAGTACTTTGCTTCGAGGGCTAATAAACTTTCGCAATAAGTATGTGAGTTCTTTATGACTAATGTGAGTCCATGGATTATACACACTCTTACCTTTCCGCAATTTGCTAGCCTCTTCGGTACCGTGCATTGCCCTTTCTCACATCGAGAGTCGGTGCAAACTTCGCCGGTGCATCCAAACCCCATGATATGATACACTCTATCACACATAAGCCTCCTTATATCTTCCTCAAGACAGCCACCATACCTACCTATTGTGGCATTTCCATAGCCATTCTGAGATATATTGCCATGCAACTTCCATCATGACTTGAGCATTCATTGTCATATTGCTTTGCATGATCGTAAGATAGCTAGCATGATATTTTCATGGCTTGTCCATTTTTTGATATCTTTGCTATGCTAGATCATTGCACATCCTGGTACACTGCCAGAGGCATTCATATAGAGTCATATTGTATATTTTTTATCGAGTTGTAAGTAAATAAAAGTGTGATGATCATCATTATTAGAGCATTGTCCTAGTGAGGAAAGGATGATGGAGACTATGATTCCCCCACAAGCCGGGATGAGACTCCGGACGAAAATAAAAAAAGAGAAAAGAAAAAAAAAGAGGCCAAAAAGAGCCCAACAAAAAAAAGAGAAAAAAAGAAGAAGAAAAGAGAAAAAAATGAAATGAGAGAAAAAGAGAGAAGGGGCAATGTTACTATCCTTTCCACACTTGTGCATCAAAGTAGCACCATGTTTTTCATATAGAGAGTCTCATATGCTTTCATTTTCATACACTAGTGGGAATTTTCATTATAGAACTTGATTTGTATATTCCGATGATGGGCTTCCTCAAATGCCCGAGGTCTTCATGAGCAAGCAAGTTGGATGCACACCCACTTAGTTTTCAGTTTGAGCTTTCATACACTTATAGCTCTTAGTGCATCCATTGCATGGCAATCCCTACTCCTCGCATTGACATCAATTGATGGGCATCTCCATAGCCCGTTGATTAGCCGCGTCGATGTGAGACTTTCTTCCTTTTTTGTCTTCTCCATATTAATCTCTACCACCGCATTCTATTCCACCTGTAGTGCTATATCCATGGCTTGCGCTCATGTATTGCGTGGGGGTTGAAAACGCTGAAGCGCGTTAAAAAGTATGAACCAATTGCTTGGATGACACCGGGGTAGTACTTGATTTATATTTTGTGTTAAGAAGATGGAGCATGACAAGGCTATATGATTTTGTAGGGATAACGTTCTTTAGCATTTTTATTCTGAAAGGCATGATTGTTTGTTGGGATGCCTGAGTATTGATGTCTTTATATCAAATTATAGACTATTGCTTTGAATCACTCGTGTCTTAATATTCATGCCATGATTAGATTATATGATGAAGATTATGCTAGGTAGCATTCCACATAAAAAATTATCTTTTTTATCATTTACCTACTCGAGGACGAGCAGGAATTAAGCTTGGGGATGCTGATACGTCTCCATCGTATCTATAATTTTTGATTGTTTCATGCCAATATTCTACAACTTTCACATATTTTTGGCAACATTTTATATTATTTTTGGGACTAACATATTGATCCAGTGCCCTGTGCCAGTTCCTGTTTTCTGCTTGTTTTTTGTTTCACAGAAAATCCATATCAAACGAAGTCCAAATGCAATAAAATTTTACAGAGAATTATTTTGGAATATATGTGATTTTTGGGAGGTGGAATCAATGCAAACGGAGGCCCACAGCCTCCACAAGCCACCTGGGCGCGGGCCCCCCTGGCGCGCGGTGGTGCCTCGTGGGTACACCGTAAGTCGGTTGGGTCTCTTCTTCGGCCGCAAGGAAGCTAATATCCGAAAAAAAATCGTGTTAAAATTTCAGCGCAATCGGAGTTACGGATCTCCGGGAATTTAAGAAATGGTGAAAGGCCAGAAACCAGGAACGCGAAACAGAAGAGAACAGAGAGAGAGATCCAATCTCGGAGGGGCTCCTGCCCCTCCGCCACAATGGCGGCCATGGACCAGAGGGGGAACTCTCCTCCCATCTAGGGGGGAGGCTAAGGAAGAAGAAGAAGAAGGAGGGGGGCTCCCTCCCCCTCTCTCTCGGTGGCGCCGGAACGCCGCCGGGGCAATCATCGTGATGACGATCTACACCAACAACTTCGCCGCCGTCACCATCAACTCTCTCCCCCTCTATGCAGCGGTGTAACACCTCTTCTCCCCGTTGTAATCTCTACTTAAACATGGTGCTTAATGCTACATATTATTATCCAACGATGTGTTGCCATCCTATGATGTTTGAGTAGATTCGTTTTGTCCTATGGGTTGATTGATGATCGTGATTGGTTTGAGTTGTATGTTTTATTTTGGTACTGTCCTATGGTGCCCTCCGTGTCGCGCAAGCATGAGGGATCCCCACTGTAGGGTTTGCAATACATTCATAATTCTCTTATAGTGGGCGTCTAGAGTGACAGAAGCTTACACCCAAGTAAGGGGGTTGTTGCGTATGGGAGTAAAGAGGACTTGTTACTTAATGCTATGGTTGGGTTTTACCTTAATGATCTTTGGTAGTTGCGGATGCTTGCTAGAGTTCCAATCATAAGTGCATATGATCCAAGTACGGAAAGTATGTTAGCTCATGCCTCTCCCTCATATAAAATTGCAATAATGATTACCGGTCTAGTTATCGATTGCCTATGGACAAATCTTTCTCTTGTGTTACAAAAGCTCTCTACTAAACAACTAGCTTTTATTATCTTGCAAATTACTCGTAGTTTTATTCTTGCAAAGTACTCTTAGTTTTATTCTTGCAAAGTAGTTCTAGCATTACCTACAAAGTACTTCTAGTTTCATTCTTGTTCTAGGTAAAGCGAACGTTAAGTGTGTGTAGAGTTGTATCGGTGGTCGATAGAACTTGAAGGGAATATTAATTCTACCTTATCTCCTCGTTGGGTTTGACACTCTTATTTATCGAAAAAGATACAATTGATCCCCTATACTTGTGGGTTATCAGTAACCGCCAAGGGGATTGACAACCCTCTTGTTTGCGTTGGGTGCAACTATTTGCTCTTGTGTGTGTAGGTGCTGCTAACGAGGTTCTATGTGGTTCTCCTACTGGATTGATAACCTTGGTTCTTAACTGAGGGAAATACTTATCTCTACTGTACTGCATCATCCTCTCCTCTTCGGGGAAATCCCAACGCAGTTCACAAGTAGCAATGAGCTGTTTGTAAGGGGCTAATTTGGATCCTTTTGTTTATTGCTATGGTTAGGTTTATCTTAATTCTTCTCTTGTATTTGCGGATTCTTTCATGGAGGGGATAATCATAAGTAGGGTGTTTGTTCTAGTAATAACAACACCTTAATACCGGTCCACCCACATAACAACTTATCAAAGTAATGAACGCGGGTCAATGAATCATTGTGAAAGTAACTAGATGAGAACCCCCGTGTGTCCTCGAGAACGTTTTAATCACTATAAGAAGTACTTCTGGCTTATCCTTTGCAATAATAAGGATTTAACCACCTTACTGCACCTTGCTACTTTTATTACTTGTTACTTACAAATTATCTTGCTATCAAACTATCTGTCACAACTACTTTACGACACTTGCAGAGAATACTTTGCTGAAAACCACTTATTGATTCCTTCTGCTCCTCGTTGGGTTCAACACTCTTACTTATTGAAAGGACTATGATTGATACCCTATATTTGTGGGTCATCAAGACTCTTTTCTGGCTCCGTTGTCGGGGAGTGAAGTGCTCTTGGTAAGTGGAATTTGATAAGGAACCGTTTATAATACATGCTGAATTTTATCTTTGATTGTCACTATGGAAGATAATCCTTTAGGAGGCTTTTTTGGGGTATCTTCACCTCGAGCGCAAGTGGTAAGAGTTGAGCCTCCACCTACTGATAATATTTATTATGAAATCCCTCTTGGTATTTTGGAAAAATTGAATGCTAATCCCCATGGAGGAGATGGAACAATACATCCTGATATGCACTTAATCTATATGGATGAACTTTGTGGATTGTTTAAGCTTGCAGGTTTATCGAGGGATGAAGTTAAAAAGAAATGATTCACTTTATCTTTAGAGGGAAAGTCATTGGCATGGTACAGGCTATTGGATGATTCTGATTCATGGGACTGGAACCGACTGAAGCTGGAATTTCATCAGATTTTTTATCCTATGCACTTGGTTCATTGTGATCGGAATTTTATCTATATTTTTTGGCCACGTACTGGAGAAAGTATCGCTAAAGCTTGGGGGAGGCTTAAGGACATGATGCTCAAATGCCCCAATCATGAGATCTTCAGAGATATGATTATTCAAAACTTTTATGCTCGACTTTCTCATAATGATAAAACAACGCTTGATTCTTCTTCCGTGGGTTCTTTCACAAAAAGAAGTATTGAATTCAAATGGGATTTTATTGAAAGAATTAAACGCAACTATGAAGATTGGCAGGTCGACAAAGGTAAAGAGTCAGTTATAAATCTTGAATATAATTTTGTTAAGTCTTTTGTAGGAACAGATGTTTTTATTAAGCTTAGTGCAAAATATGGACTTGATTATGAGATAGTAGCAACATTCTGTGAATCTTTTACTGCTCATGTTAATCTTCCTAAAGAGAAGTGGTTTAAATTTCATCCAAATATTAAAGATATTTGTGAAGAACCAATTATTGCTAATACTGAAATACTAGCCTATTATGCTGATCCTGTTGTGCCTACTGCTTATATTGAGAAGCCCCCTTTTCCTATTAGAATTAAAGAACATGCTAAGGCTACAACTGTGGTTCGTAAGAGTTATATTAAAACACCTAAACCCTCTGAAGAAATTAAAGTAGAACCTTCAATTGGAATGGTTAAATATCTCTTGGTTGATAATATTGATGGGCATGTTATTTATTTCTATGATGAAGCTGCTAGAGTTGCTAAACCTGTTAGAAATTAACGGGATGAGCTAGATAAGAATAAGAAAGTTGTTGGCATGCCTGTTGTTTCTGTTAAGATTGAAGATCATTGCTATCATGGTTTATGTGATATGGGTGCTAGTCTAAGTGATATTCCTTTCTCTCTCTATCAAGAAGTTATGCATGATATTTCACCTGTTAAGATAGAAGAGATTGATGTTACTATTAAGCTTGCCAATAGGGATACCATTTCACCACTTGGGATTGTTAGAGATGTTAAAGTCTTGTGTGGTAAGATTAAATACCCTACTGATTTTATAGTACTTGGATCACAACAAGATAATTTTTGTCCCATTATATTTGGTAGACCCTTCTTGAATTCTGTTAATGCTGAAATTGATTGTGTTAAGGAAAAAGTTAAGGTTAAGTTTGGTGACATATCTCATGAATTTATTTTTTCTAATTTCACTAGACAACCTCATGATAAAGATTTACCTAATAAAGATGATATTATTAGTCTTGCTTCTATTGCTGTGCCTCGTACTGATCCTTTAGAGCAATATTTGTTAGATCATGAAAATGATATGTATATGAAGGAAAGAAATGAAATAGATGAAATATTCTTCAGGCAAGAACCTATTCTTAAGCATAATTTGCATGTTGAAATTCTGGGAGATCCTCCTCCACCTAAGGGTGATCCTGTGTTTGAATTAAAGAAACTCCCAGATACATTGAAATATGCTTATCTTTATGAAAAGAAAATATATCCTATTATTATCAATGCTAACCTTTCAATGCACGAAGAAAAGAGATTATTGAAAACTTTGAGGAAACATCGTGCTGCAATTGGATATACTTTGGATGATCTTAAAGGCATTAGTCCTTCTTTATGCCAACACAAAATTCATATGGAGCCTGATGCTAAACCCTTTCGATCATCAACATCGCTTAAATCCTAAGATGAAGGATGTGGTAAGAACAGAAATATTAAAGCTCCTGGAGGCAGGTATAATTTATCCTATAGGTGATAGTAGATGGGTAAATCATGTTCATTGTGTCCCTAAGAAAGGCGGCATTACTATTGTTCCTAATGATAAAAATAAACTTATCCCACAAAGAATTGTTACATGATATAGGATGGTAATTGGTTTTAGGAAATTAAATAAGGCCACTAGAAAGATCATTATCCTTTGCCTTTTATTGATCAAATGTTAGAAAGATTATCTAAGCATACACAATTTTGCTTCTTAGATGGCTATTCTGGTTTCTCTCAAATACCCGTGTCATTAGTAGATCAACGGAAAACCACTTTTACTTGTCCTTTTTGAACTTATGCTTATAGACGTATGCCTTTTGGTTTATGTAATGCACCTGCTACTTTTCACAGATGTATGACTGCTATATTTTCTGATTTCTGTGAAAAAATTGTTGAGGTTTTCATGGATGATTTTTCCATCTATGGAACTTCTTTTGATGACTGTTTGAGCAATCTTGATAGAGTTTTGTAGAGATGTGAAGAGACTAGTCTTGTTTTAAACTGAGAGAAGTGCCACTTTATGGTGAATGAAGGCATAGTCCTTGGTCATAATTTTTTTGAAAGAAGCATTGAACTAGACAAAGCTAAAGTTGATGCCATTGAGAAAATGTCGTGTCCTAAAGATATCAAAGGTATACGAAGTTTCCTCGGTCATGTTGGTTTCTATATAAGGTTCATTAAGGAGTTTTCTAAAATTTCTAGGCCTCTTACTAATCTCTTACAAAAGGATGTTCCTTTTGCGTAGAAGCCTTTGAAATACTTAAGAAACCTTTGATCACTGCTCCTATTATTCAACCACCTGATTGGAATTTACCTTTTGACATTATGTGTGATGCTAGTGATTATGCTCTTGGTGCTGTATTGGTCAAAGAGTTGATAAGAAATTAAATGTTACTCATTATGCTAGTAAGACGTTGGACAACGCTCAGAAAAATTATGCTACTACTGAAAAGGAATTTCTAGCAGTTATGTTTGCTTGTGATAAGTTCAGACCTTATATTGTTGATTCTAACGTTACTATTCACATGGATCATGCTACTATTAAATATCTCATGGATAAGAAAGATGCTAAACCTAGGTTGATTAGGTGGGCTCTTTTATACAGGAGTTTGATTTGCATATTGTTGATAGAAAGGGAGCTGATAATCCTGTTGTAGATAATCTGTCTAGGATAGAAAATATTCTTGATGACCCAATACCTCTTAAAAATAGTGTTCCTGATGAGCAATTAGTTGTTATTAATGCTTCCTCTTCTCGTGATAACCCTTGGTATGTGGATTATGCTAATTTCATTGTCGCTAAATATATACCACCTAATTACACTTATCAACAAAAGAAAAGATTCTTCTTTGACTTGAGACATTACTTTTGGGATGACCCACATTTATATAAAGGAGTAGATGGTATTATTGGACGTTGTATACCTGAGCATGAACATGAAAAAATCTTGAGGAAGTGCCACTCCGGTGTGTACGGAGGACGCCATGCTGGAGACAGAACTGCACATAAGGTATTGCAATCTGGTTTTTATTGGCCTACTCTCTTCAAAGATGCACGTAAGTTTGTCATTTCTTGTAATGAATGTGTAATGACCCGGTTCTGAAAAGGATCCAAGTCTCTGTGCTTAAGTGCCATCCCTGGATCGGTATGCTAGCACACACAGTACTCGATGAAATAACAGAAAATCATATGTATAAAATAACGTAAATACTATTACCTTAATCCATACAGCGGAAATAACATCAAAGGTTGTGGAGTCCCATCAACACCAATGGCAAAGTTGAGTGTAGACAACGTAACCCTATCGTATCACTTACTCGTCGTATAATTTCCTGCAATATGAGATGTTGCAGCCGTGTAGGTCGGTACGTTAAATGTACTGGCATGTCACACCACAAGAGATTATGAAGGTCTGACTTCTACATGCAATATGGCTGGTGAAAGGTTCTAAGTTTAATTTGCATAAAGCTAATTTTTCCCTATCATCAAAAAATATATCAAATTATTACTACAAAGCTTATCATAATATGATTGAGATGGTTTCTCCACTCAATCTATACCCAAGTTGATTAAAACCCATTAAATTAGTTAAATGTGATGAGATCGCTCAAATTCCCAATTTCTAGATGCTCAAATTGTCCATAATGGGGACACGGCTAACCTATTTTTAAATAAAAGTTATAAGCAATCTAGTGTTTAAAGCGAATTTGGTCAAATTAAAATTTAAAAAGTTCAAAAATATTTTTAGTTTGGTTCTCTTGATAGATGAGATTTTTATGAAACCATGGCAAAAAGAATCAACTGGATTGGATCTATTGATTAAAAGATGTGATAGAAAGAAAATTGGAAAAGAATCTGAAAAAGAAAAACTCTGAAAACCCTATATTTCAGCCGACCGTGGCGGAGGTGCCACGTGGCGCGCTGCAAGAGGCCACGTCTGTCTGTTGTGGGCGGATGGCCGATATTTAAGAGTTTCGGCGGTTGCGGCTAAATTAAAAGAAAACCGACGGCTCGGTTAGATCTAAATCAGAATAAAACCGTAACTAAAACCGATCTAATAAAAATAAAACCTAACCGTTCAGAGGATATAATCTAGGGCGTTGCTTCGAGATCTAACGGAGGAGAGAGTCGGCGGCTTACCGCGGTGGAGGACGGCGGCGTTGGCATCGGGCGTCGATCGGCCGGCGGCTCTGGTGGTCGGCTGCGTCGTCGGATGGGTAGGTAGGGTGCGTCGGAGCGAGATGAGTCCGGTAGTGGTCTCGATGAAGCTCGGGGACGTTGGGGTCGAGCATTACGAGCTCGGCGAAGCTCGGATGAACTCCCGTGCTCGGGGACGAAGCTCCAGCGCTATCTGGGCGACAAAAGGATGTCAGATTGGTGCACGGCGGCTAACAGCGAAGACGGACAGAAGTAGGGACCGGAAGGGGCCTCACCGGTGTCGGATTTTAGCGGTGAAGGTGTTCGGTTCCGGCGAGATTGGAACGGCAAAGGTGGGCGATATGGTGGGTCTCGGGCGGAAGTTTTTGGGGCAAAACGAAGAGGGGTTCGAGGAATTATATAAGGACATGAGCTTGGGCTAGGGGGAAGCCTCGGGCTAGGGTTTTGGGCGGGCAAGGGCACGGCCGTGCGCGAGCCGGACTATGGCTTGGCGTGCGGGACGAGGAGTCCGGGCAGAGGAAGGAGAGAGGTGCGGGTCCCGGCGTCAGTGACCGCGGGAGAGAGAGAGGTGGGCGGGTGGACGACGCGAAGTGTTTTCACGAGGGGGAGCGGAGTCTGGTCCGATTCAGCCAGTGGGCCCTTTGGCACTGGCCTGGCCGGATTCCCTTTAAAAAAACAGTATCTTTCTATTTACAGAAGTACTAAAACACAGAAAATTAAATCTGAAAATACCAAAAAAATTCCCATAATTATACGGTCTTATATAGACCCTGTGAACTTTTTATTTTGTCAAAATAAAATACATAAATATTTGTAAAACTTAAAGAAGCAATCTCAAGCTTAAAATTAATTCAAAATGACTTTTTGAAAATGACAAATGACTTAAAAATAATTCCCCAATATTTTTCCTTTGCAGGGAGTCATTTTACCCTCACTCATAATTAATTTATTTCAGAGGAAAAATATTTTTAATAAAACCCAATAAAGCCACATTCAATAATTTTCAGGAAATGGCTATGCAAATATTTTTCAAATAAATCCCTGCTGATTTCATAATTCATTTTCCATAATTTTCTTTCTGATATTTGAAGGAGTCATATTTCCTTCTCTCTCTATTTTATTTTAATAAATGGAAATGAATTTGAAACTCAAATTGGAAGATTCAAATAAATTTTGATAGTGGTCCTCATTACTTCCCACTCTATTTCATATATTTTGAAGAAGTCATGTTATCTTCCCTCATGAAATTCCTTGAGTGGCATAAAGTTTATGAATTGAAATATTCTTAAATGGAATACAAATCTTCTCAATCCCTTTTCATTTCTTTAATGGAAGAAGTCATATTATATTCACTCTAGGGCTTTGTGTTGAAAAGAATTTGAATTCTTGGAAACCAAATGCAAGAATGAAAGTTTGGGAAAGTCCTTTTATTCCCTCTCATTTAACTTTCAAAAAGTTTCAAATTCCACTCAATTTCACACAACAATCACACAAGCAATCATTATTAGTTAATTAGTATAACATTCCAAAATTTAGAATTTTGGGATGTTACAAACCTACCACCCTTAAAATGAATCTCGCCCTCGAGATTCGAAGAGGCTAGAAAGAAAAGGTTAGGGTTTGGGGTCTTCTTGAAAATCCATTGGTCGCCATAAAGGTCCGGGGTGCTACCACCCTTAGAAGCAAAGTTACGGGTCCGTCCAAAAAGTCATGGACTTCCTGCTTCATGTCACACATCTTGAATAACGCCGTCAATGATGCGTTTCCGGTATATGTATAATGTTCCTCGAGATCCTGTGTCCCTTTCCAAAAGAATGTTCTTCCATTCACTGTTTCTTCTTGGCTGACATGTCTGGTGCCAATACTAAACAACTATCGATATTCTCATGGTGGTCATCAAATAATTTGACTGGGGTCCCTGCAGAAAACGGGCCTGGGTTTCATCCTCACCGTATAACCTACGGTTGGCAACAGCTGCCTTGTACAAGGGTGAAACGTCGTACCATTCTAAGGTTTAGGCTTCACATCGTCGTCTCTCTACTATAGGTAAGTCACTCAAGATTTACCATCCCACATAGCAAGGCGAATAATAGGAGTAAGTCGGCATGGTGATCAATCCATTCCGCACCCAAATCATTACATTGTATATGGTTTAGCGAATCTCGCATTCTAACACTCGGTCATCCTCACAAGCATTGCAGAATTTCTCTTTTGATGAACTAAGTTCGGATAAATCCATTGATTCTGCAAGCCAAACCAAACATCTATCGTTTCTTCACAACTCTCGAGTTTCGTGTAATTTCTATAAGATTGTCTGTTGATAAAGTCATAGCTTCTTCCAGGGTTCTTCCTTCAGCAAGTGTGTGCTTGCTTCTTGTCAGGTCCTGGGACCTGTGGGCTGTGGCCCATCTCACCACTTGTAAAGCTTGAACTCATCATCGGGTTGCAATTAATCATTATTCCAACATCCAACTTCCTTAGCATTCTTAAATCCATCCAATTGTACTGTATCCATTCCTTCTCATGGTGCAAAACTAAGATGTAATTATCCAGATTCATCATTGACTTGTCCATTCCAAGGTTTGACGTGACTAACAACTAGCTCTTTTATTCGGGTAATGGTGTTGGGTTCTACCACCCTTAAAATGAAAAACACTAGTTCCTTCAAAATCTTATTCCACGTACCATGATTTCACTCATTGCCTATATGGTAACAACTCATAAAATCTAAATACCAACATTTATGGCATGCCAACTTTATTGATTCTCAAATTATTACAATCTCCTGCATTTCCATTACATGCCTCAACTCAACAACTCCACAATATAAAAGTGTTAACTCAACTATTTAGCACAAGCCTCCTTCTCATTGGGATAGTTTCTGGCAAAGTGCCCGGCTTCCTTACAGTGGAAACAAATGACGTCGGACAAGTCCAGGGGCTTCTTGGCGATTACGTATGCTCCTTGGGTTCTTGGCTCCTTTTCTGGACATTGATCGGCGTAGTGACCTAAGGTCTTGCACTTGAAACACGTGATATGACTTAGGTCCTTCTTTGTAGGAATCGGATAGTTCTGGGGATGTCTTCAGTTTCTCTTCCTGGGCTTTTTCATACCAATTAGATCCTCTATTTCTAGTGGGTCATACTTCACCTCTACGGTCGGAAAGTCTCCCAAATACTCTTTTCTTTTCTTCATGCAATACTGTGAAAAATGTCCTTCTTCTCCACATGAATAGCATGCCTTGGAGAAAAGTTTGATTGGGTCTTCTTCGTGTGTGTCCTCAACATCTTCCTTCATCTCAGGTTCTTCTAAAATCTCCCTGCGGGCTTCTTTCATTGCTCCCTTCCGTTGTCGGATAGTTCATTATACCAAGGGGTAAATGTGACACTGGGTAGGGTAGTGGGTAATTCCCTCACACAAGAAACAAGTAACCTGCCTAGTTGGGCATTCTTCAGCTGGGTGATTTCCTTCACAATGAGGGCATCCATCCTTGTGTTCTTCATGGGTGTGTCCTATCTCTCCACAAAGCTTGCATGCACAAGGTTTCTTCCTATCATTTCCACAAGGCTTTGGTATCTGGGACACAAGACGAGACCTTAGGAGAGTCAACTTAAATTCTTCCCAAGTGATTGCTCCTTGCCATCCATTGATAGCTTGGTACATCCTCCACCAAGTAGCAGCACCTTTTGCAAAGTATTGAAGAGCATGCTGGACCATATTCTTTCCGGCTATCGTGTTATTCTTCATGTGATCTTCCATGTTCTGAATCCATTGCTCCGTCTCCAATTGAGTCATCGATCCAGAAAATATGAGTTCATCTCCATACACCATCTAGTGGGTCAAAGGGTTTTGGGTAAGGACGAGATAAGATTGGAGAGAGAGAGGGAAAGATACCCATACACACAAATGGCACAATAGCTAAAATATGGAATAACTCCACACATTCATTCAGTTCAAACAATCCTATAGTACCACCACCCAATATAAGTTGGTATGTTCAGATACTTTAATCGCGAAAAACGTTTATCTTTATTCGCTCATGGTGGGCTACAACTAAGCTAGCTTCTTCAGGTCTTGATTCATGTCTCCGCTGGGCTTCTTCCGATCGTGCTTGATCTTCTCAAGTTCTTCTACCAGATCATCTCTGTTGACGCGAAGTGTCTTGTGACATCCTTGAATCTCTTGGAGTTGAGTTCGTAGCTTCTGGATTTCAACGTCCTTGGCATGAGCCATGGTCCTATTGTCTTTCAGTTCCTGACGAATCTTATGGATCTCGAGGTTCTGCTCCTCCAGCTTGGCTACTTTCAACTTCTGGGTTCTGAGTTCTTCACGAAGTGATTCCTTGTCTAATAAGGCTTCCAGAAGGTCCATCTGAAGATTCTTGATGTAATACTCTAGATCTTGGTGATACACCAGCAGATGCAAAAACTTCATCTTTTGTTCGATCGTCAAGGCAATAGGTGCTCCATCAGCCTTCTACCATCCAATCTTACCAAAGAAATGCTTGCTTAACTTAGCACGGTGATGATAGCACAAGCGGGCGCTAGCATCATGGATAGCAGTGTTTATGCCCATGTCCCTACCATGAGCTATCATTCCATAGTTGATATCTCCTATCTTGGGGTTTTCTTGACGACCAAAAACTTGAGTTTTAACGCTCCATGTTCCGGTCTTCCTCTGACACACCTTGATCTCGGGTATCGGCAGCTTCAACAGTCGGACAAGTTCCATAAGGGCTGGACCATAGGGAACATCTTCGTAGTGTTGTCTTTGGTTCAGGGTGAAGCTCTTCATCTAAAATTTTGAAGGAAGGGGGTTTCAGCAAAGAATTTTAGAAGAGTACGAGAATAGTATAAGTTGATCCTATCAGGGTCTTCCTAAGCCATTCCTAGGGTCACGTCCTACAGTCAACATGTGCTCTGATACCATCTTGTAACGACCCGGTTCCAAAAAGGATCCAAGTCTCTGTGCTTAAGTGCCATCCCTGGATCGGTATGCTAGCACACACAATACTCGATGAAATAACAGAAAATCACAAGTATAAAATAACGTAAATACTATTACCTTAATCCATACAGCGGAAATAACATCACAGGTTGTGGAGTCCCATCAACACCAATGGCAAAGTTGAGTGTAGACAACGTAACCCTACCATATCACTTACTCGTCGTATAATTTCCTGCAACATGAGACATTGCAGCCGTGTAGGTCAGTACGTTGAATGTACTGGCAAGTCACACCACAAGAGATTATGAAGGTCCTACTTCTACATGCAGTATGGCTGGTGGAAGGTTCTAAGTTTAATTGGCATAAAGCTAATTTTTCCCTATCATCAAAAAATATATCAAATTATTACTACAAAGCTTATCATAATATGATTGAGATGGTTTCTACACTCAATCTATACCCAAGTTGATTAAAACCCATGAAATTAGTTAAATGTGATGAGATTGCTCAAATTCCCAATTTCTAGATGCTCAAATTGTCCATAACCGGGGACACGGCTAATCGATTAGTTTGACACTCTGCAGAGGTTTGCGCACTTTTCCCCACAAGACTCGATCACCTCCTTTGTAGTCCTCGCACTGCCTGTTCTTTGAGAACCGGAAGATCGAGACATAGTCTTTCAGAAGCATTTCCCCTTAACCATGGGTAGACCGGTACACCTACATATATAACTACAACTGCTAGCCTACCCGGAAAGAGGTCACGCAACGTACTCAACTAAGCCAGAGCCCATATTAGCTTGTGGCTGCGCAGGTAAGCTTCCAGTCATGAAAAATTGATAAATCTCTTTGAGCCTGGGTGCATTCCATAGGGTGATTCTCCGGGTACTCCGGTATCCCCTTGGGCAAGCACTGGTTTCTCCAGGTGCCCGGGCTAGTCCACTGGTTACTCCAGGGTGCCCCTACCATTCCACCCAGATGTGTGTTACTGTTGCCACCTTAAGGTTACCCAAAATTATTATATCTCTCGCAACTTGCATGAATCACACATACCAATCCCCGTCTACAAAAGCATAGCAAAAATTTCTACAACGTTGGCGACAATGGAGTAAAGGCTCAGACCTACCTCAATGAACTACTGGGTTTATAATATAGCCAACTTATATATTCATGCAATCCTACATCAAAAGGACTAACACATATAGAAAACATAGGTATGATCAAGATGTAACTTGCTTTGTACTGTTGATGAAGATTCTTCACACTCAAAATCGTGATAGTTCTACTCGTCACACTCCGATCAATCTATCGTAAGCAAGCAATTATAACCACACATAAGCAATCACTCAAAGATCAAAGGGAAACCAAATAAAAGACTCATGAAACACTAAAAACAATCCAACAAAGTTTTTGCACAGAATATAATTTTTAACAGAAGAAAATATTATAAAACATTAGTTTAACAGAAAGTATTTGCTCTTAGTTTTAATTAGAAAAAAGAATCAACTAAAAAGGTTTTATAATTTAAAAGTTATGGCCTAATTAAGACAGATCTCAAATCTGATCAGATTCAATTTTTTTATATAAACAAAATTATTTTTATTAGTCCTCTGGATGGGTATAACCGATAGAAATCAATAGCAAAAATAATTAATTTAAAACCTATTTTTAAATAAAAGTTATTAGCAATCTAGTGTTTAAAGCGAATTTGGTCAAATTAAAATTTTAAAAGTTCAAAAATATTTTTAGTTTGGTTCTCTGGATAGATTTAATTTTTATGAAACCGTGGCAACAAGAATCAACTAGATTGGATCTATAGATTAAAAGATGTGATAGAAAGAAAATTGGAAAAGAATCTACAAAAAAAACTCTGAAAACCCTAGAATTCGGCCGACCGTGGCGGAGGTGCCACATGGTGCGCTGCAAGAGGCCGCGTTTGTCTGCTGCGGGCGGATGGCCGATATTTAAGAGTTTCGGCGGTTGCGGCTAAATTAAAAGAAAACCGACGGCTCGGTTAGATCTAAAGCGGAATAATACCGTAACTAAAACCAATCTAATAAAAATAAAACCTAACTGTTCAGAGGATCTAATCTAGGGCGTTGCTTCGAGCTCTAACAGAGGAGAGAGCCGGCGGCTTATCGCAGTGGAGGACGGCGGCGTTGGCGTCGGGCGTCGACCGGCCGGCGGCTCTGGTGGTCGGCGGCGTCGGGCGTCGACCGGCCGGTGGCTCTGGTGGTCGGCGGCGTCGGCGGATGGGTCGGTAGGGTGCGTCGGAGCGAGACGAGTCCGGTGGTGGTCTCGATGAAGCTCGGGGACGTTGGGGTCGAGCGGTACGAGCTCGGCGAAGCTCGGGTGAACTCCCGTGCTCTGGCGGATTCGATCAAGCTCGGGGACGAAGCTCCGGCGCTATCTGGGCGACAAAAGGATGTCAGATTGGTGCGCGGCGGCTAACAGCGAAGATGGACAGAAGTAGGGATCGGAAGGGGCCTCACCGGCGTCGGATTTTAGCGGTGAAGGTGTTCGGTTCCGGCGAGATTGGAACGGCAAAGGTGAGCGATATGGTGGGTCTCGGGCAGAAGTTTTTGGGGCAAAATGAAGAGGGGTTCGAGGACTTATATAAGGACATGAGCTTGGGCGAGGGGGCAGCCTCGGGCTAGGGTTTTGGGCGGCGAGGGCACGGCCGTGCGTGAGCCGGACTGTGGCTTGGCGTGCGGGAAGAGGAGTCCGGGCAGAGGAAGGAGAGAGGTGCGGGTCCCGGCGTCAGTGACAGCGGGAGAGAGAGAGGTGGGTGGGTGGCCGACGCGAAGGGTTTTTGCGAGGGGGAGCGGCGTCTGGGCCGATTCAGCCAGTGGGCCGTCTGGCGCTGGCGCTGGCTGGATTCCCTTTTTTTTTTTAAACAGTATCTTTCTATTTATACATGCACTAAAACACAGAAAATTAAATTTGAAAATACTAGAAAAGTTCCCATAATTATACGGTCTTATATAGACCCTGTGAACTTTTTATTTTGTCAAAATAAAATACATAAATATTTGTAAAACTTGTAGAAGCAATCTGGAGCTTAAAATTAATTCAAAATGACTTTTTGAAAATGACAAATGACTTAAAAATAATTCCCCAATACTTTTCCTTTGCAGGGAGTCATTTTACCCTCACTCATAATTAATTTATTTCAGAGGAAAAATTATTTTAATAAAACCCAATAAAGCCATATTCAATAATTTTCAGGAAATTGCTATGCAAATATTTTTCAAATAAATCCCTGCTGATTTCATAATTCATTTTCCATATTTTTCTTTCTGATATTTGAAGGAGTCATATTTCCTTCTCTCTCTATTTTATTTTAATAAATGGAAATGAATTTGAAACTCAAATTGGAAGATTCAAATAAATTTTGAAAGTGGTCCTCATTACTTCCCACTCTATTTCATATATTTTGAAGAAGCCATGTTATCTTCCCTCATGAAAAATCCTTGAGTGGCATAAAGTTTATGATTTCAAATATTCTTAAATGGAATACAAATCTTCTCAATCCCTTTTCATTTCTTTAATGCAAGAAGTCATGTTATCTTCACTCTAGGGTTTTGTGTTGAAAAGAATTTGAATTCTTGGAAACCAAATGCAAGAATGAAAGTTTGGGAAAGTCCTTTTATTCCCTCTCATTTAACTTTCAAAAAGTTTCAAATTCCACTCAATTTCACACAACAATGACACAAGCAATCATTATTACTTAATTAGTATAACATTCCAAAATTTTGAATTTTGGGATGTTACAGAATGTCAAAGAGTTGGAAATATTAGTAGACGTCAGGAAATGCCTATGAATTATTCACTTGTTATTGAACCATTTGATGTTTGGGGTTTTGATTACATGGGACCTTTTCCTTCCTTGTATGGGTACACTCATATTTTAGTTACTGTTGATTATGTTACTAAGTGGGTAGAAGCTATTCCAACTAGTAGTGATGATCATAAGACTTCTATTAATATGCTTAAAGAGGTTATTTTCCGAGGTTTGCAGTCTCTAGATATTTAATGACTGATGGCGGTTCCCATTTTATTCATGGTGATTTCCGCAAGGTTCTGGCTAAGTATGATGTAAACCATAGAGTAGCATCACCTTATCATCCTTAGTCTAGTGGGCAAGTAGAATTTAGTAATGAAGAAATAAATTAATTTTGCAAAAGACTGTTAATAGATCTAGAAAGAATTGGTCTAAGAAACTTGATGATGCACTTTGAGCGTATAGAACTGCTTATAAAAATCCTATGGGCATGTCCCCTTATAAAATGGTTTACGGAAAAGCTTGTCATTTACCTCTTGAGTTAGAACATAAAGCTTATTGGGCTATTAAAGAACTTAACTATGACTTTAAACTTGCTGGTGAAAAGAGGTTATTTGATATTAGTTCTCTAGATGAATGTAGAAAGGAAGCTTATGAAAATGATAAGTTATTTAAAGAAAAGGCTAAAAGAAGGCATGATAAAAGAATTTAGAAACAAGAATTTTATATTGGTGATAAAGTTCTTTTGTACAAGTCTCATTTCTGACATTTTGCAAGTAAACTTCTCTCTAAATGGGAAGGACCATATATCGTGGAAGAAGTTTACCGCTCCAGAGCCATCAAGATCAATAACGCCGAGGGAGACAAACCGAAAGTGGTTAATGCGCAAAGAATTAAGCATTATATTGTAGGTATCCCCATTAATATTGATTCGGATGTTATTCAAGTAATTACACCGCAGGACTATATCGAAGAGACCTTCCGGAGTACTCCAGAATTCTGAAAAAGGAATAGGTATGTGGTACTGTAAGTAAACCGACTCCAAAAATTCCATAAAAATACTTTCTGTCAGTTTTGGATTATTTAAAAAATTAGGAAAATAAGAAACAGTCGAGAGGGCCCACGAGGGAGCCACAAGTGCAGGGGGTGTGCCCTACCCCCTAGGCGTGCCACCTGAGCTTGTGGGCCCCTCGTGCACCTTCCCAACTCCGGTTTCTTCCCGTAGACTTGTGCCGCAAGATAAAAAATCCATTATATGTATCTTTTGCTGTTTTGACCTCTGTATCGCAAGTTTCTCCTTTGTTCTTGTTTCGAGCTATTTTCTGTCAGGATTTCGAGGCCCAGATCACTATGTCGTCTCAAGATTCGGATGGGGAGAGCTACGTCTCTCATCTCACCACAAACCGTAGGGTTTATGATGATGTTGACCCCTTCGAGTGGCCAACAGACGAGAAGTAGGATGCAGATTTGAAGAGGATGGAGTACTCGAGCGAAGAGGAAGAAGATGTCCCTCTACCTCAACCTGGGGACATGCACGTGGAGTTCAAGAAGTCAAGCTTGCCGGATACAGTGAAAGCCTCTTACGTTTAATTCATTCTTTCTCGTTGTATGCAGGCAGATGTTGCTACCTATTCAGCCAAACATCATCCATTGGTTGATGGGGGACTCACGGTCACGAGTAAGCTACGTGGCCAGATCAAGACCCTTAACCAGCAAGTTAATAAACTTGAGGAGGAGAATTGTATCCTCAAGGGAATCATCACCAAGAACATCTCACCACCACCACCAAAGAAGGAAACTTGAGTACTCGGGTATGGGCACCACCCTTGGCTTGTTCCAAGCTTGGGGGAGGTGCCCCGGTATCGTATCACCATCACTTTTATCATTGCTATCTATCTTAGCTCGATCTTTAGTATCTCGTGATTTAGAAAAAGTATTAGTATGAAGTAGTTTGAGTGTTTGTTTCGTCCCCGTGCTATCAATGTAACCGTGCGTGAAAGTTATAATAAAGAGAGTATGAGTTTTTAGTATTCTTTTTTGCTTTTGTTCCTATGCATCAATACTAGGAAAATAAAAATAAAATTCATATGCTAATCCCATGGGGAGTAATGACTTCACATAAAAAGAAGTATAATTGATAAATTTTTTGGAAGGTAACAAACATAGCATTGGCCAATGAGGTAACTCATGAAAGGATAATAAAGGATGAGAGATTTCGCATATAGATATACTATCGTGGACATCTTCTATGATTGTGAACCCCCATCAATTATTTCCAAACTTGATCAAATAGTTGATGTTGGACAAGGAAGACAACATAATGAGTTATGCTTGCTTTTATTTGGATGGAAGTTATATTGTCTTGGGTCCTCTAACATGTGGTGCTTGCATCTTTGCTAGCCAAAAATTTCTGTACTAAGTAGAGATACTACTTGTGCATCCAAAAAACCTTGAACCAAGTTTCTTGTCATGAGAGTCCACCATATCTATGGATTGAATAAGATCCTTCAAGTAAGTTGTCATCGGCGCAAAGCAATAAAAATTGCTCCTAAATATGTATGATCTTTTGTTGTAAGGGAAAATAAGCTTTATACGAACTTATGATGCTAACGCAATAAAAGCGATGGACTTCTCAATAAAGGTTACTACCATAAGGGGTGATATAAAGTGATGTTCCTATCGGGGGGATAACCCCTGGGTAGGCTCATCAACACTTAACCATTTTCAAAACAACGGGGCGGCCAGCACCCCTTGACCCGGCCCGCTCACCAGCCGGCCTGGAAGCCCTTGACCCGGCCAAGCGTGACGACGAAGCTCGACCCGGTGACGCCGAAGGCGGTGGACGCCCAAGCCGGCATGAGCTCCAACCGGCCAGGTGACAAGACAGCCCCCCACGACGGAGCCAGCGTGGCTACAGTGCGCGTCGCCCCGAAGACCGGGCGAGCGTGGCTACAGTGCGCCCCGGAACCACGGCCCGGGGTCGGCGGCGAAGACCCGGCACAGCACTATAGCTAAACAGTGCCCGCCGCTCCATGACGCAAGCGAAGACATGCTACAGTGCCGGACGGCCGGCGGACCCCAACAGCCGGCGGGTCCCACTGTCCGGCATGAGGCGATGACAACTGGGCCCCATGCCCTACTGGATTACCATTGTAACCCTGGGGAGCCGGTCTATAAGACCCCCAGGGAGCCCTCCATGCAGGGAGGCTGGATCCTGAGTTCTTTCCACCCACACGAAACATCCCACCAGTTCATCAGGAGAGAGCTAGTCCTCCTTCCTCCTCGACCCACACAGCTCAAGAAGCACCATTGTAGCTCGTCTAGTGATTCATCTAGTTGAGCTTGCAGGACTAGGGGTGTTACCTCCCCCGGAGGGCCCCGAACCTAGGAACATCATGTGTCGTCCACCGCTTGTTCCCATTCTCGCCTCTGGAACCCTCCGACGTCCTCCGGCCCCAACCACGTTCGATTAGCCTACCCATGGCATCTGCCGTGAGCACACCACGACAGTTGGCGCCCACCATGGGGCCGTCCGCGGCGTCGGCCGGAGTTTTGTTCCGGACGAGACCCTTCACTCCCACCGACGAGAGAATCGCGCACGGTTTGATCGGCCCACTCGGCGCGATTGAGCGTGCCGGCCCCGGCGCGGCGCATTGCACCGCCCTCCTCGCCAGCGGCTCCATCGTCCCCTTCGGCGAGCTGCGCGTCGTCGTCGCGCTCGTTCCTGACAAGTACCCCAGCGTGGTGCTCACCTTCTCTGATCCGTTGCCGCCCGGCGGCAGCTGCATCACCAGCGGCCTTGACGACCTCTGCGTCCGCATGGATGTGCTCGCGACCGGGTCCAGCACCACTACCGGCCGCACCAGACGCGCTACCGAGGTGGCCGCCGTGAATGCGGCTGGCACAGGCCAGTCTGACCCGCTGCTGGCTACCCTGCAGAGTCTGCGTACCCCCATCGCACCGGGCGCTGACGCGGCAACAGCTGCGGCCCAGCTTGAGGCTTCCCGCAAGCGCCTTTTCACCGAGGCCAATGAGTTGGTCAACGCGCAGCGCCGGCTTGAGTCCGCGCAGCATGAGCACAACACCGCCTACGGCCTCACGCCCGCTGGCGTCGAGCCCAGCCGGCACGGCGAGGTCTGGCAGCGTGGCGCCGTCATCGGCGAGCTCTTCGGTGCCAACCGGCCGGTCTACGCCACCCCCAACCAGAACATGAGGGCGGCGCAGGCGCTGCTGCCGAACTTGAGCACTTGGAGGGCGAAGCTCTGTTGGAGCAACAGCGGCGCGTCCACGATCTCGTTGCTGCCACCAACCAGCAATGGGACCAGTTTGAGCCGGCGCAATCCGGCTGGGACCCCCCGCGTCAAGACGCCGACCCGCGGCGAAACGACCGCCCCCGGAACACCATGCAAGCCTCCTCCCCACCCGTGGCTAGCCATGGGGGGTGATCCCGCAGCGGCAGGGTGGGCCAGCGCCGGCAGGACGCCCCGGCCGTCACAAGCCGGAACGTGGAGCCGGCCGACCAAGCGCACCAGCGGTAGGCCCCTAAGCGTCCGCCCGCGCGGCAGGGGCGCCAGGGGTCGGTCGGTCAGACCGATCGGCTCGGTCCCCATGACATCCCCGACGAAAACGACGCCCGTCGTCGCATCGACCAGCTGGCCCTCTCGCTCGCGGTGGAGGAGGAGGGCTCGGTCGAGCTGGCGTGTTTCGGCCCGCGGATCCGCGATGAGCCTTTCCCCAGGGGCTTCACGCTCCCGCGCGACACCCCCAAGTACAACGGAACCGCCAAGCCAGAAGACTGGCTCACTGACTACACTACGGCCGTCGGCATTGCCGGCGGTAACAGGCGCGTGGCGGTGCGCTACGTGCCCCTCATGCAGCAGGGTTCTGCCAGGACTTGGCTGAACAGCCTGGAGGCCAACAGCGTCAACGCCTGGCTGGATTTCGAGCAGGCCTTCGTGCGCAACTTCACTGGCGCGTACAAGCGGCCGGGCCAGCTCCGCCAACTCTCCATGTGCATCCAGCAGCCAGACGAGTCGCTGCGCGACTACCTGACGCGCTGGACGGAGCTGCGCAACAGTTGCGAGGGGGTCCATGAGGTGCAGGCCATTCAGTTCTTCATCGACGGGTGCCGGGATGGCAATCTGCTCAAGCACAAGCTCATGCGCTCCGAGCCGGCCACCCTGGCCACGCTCATGGCCACGGCAGAGAAGTACGCCACGGCCGAGTCCTCAATGACGGTCTAGGTACGGGTGGATATGGCTGGAAAGGCCGTGCCGCCTACACCGGCAAACCCCCGCTCGGCAGGCAACGGTGGCCAGCAACAGAGCAGCAATGCCAACAACAAGCGCAAGAACGAGCAGCCGGACGCCCATTATGGCAGCCGGCAGGTAGCAGCCGTTGAGGAGGAGCCGCCTGCTGAGCAAGGCGGCAGCCGGCGTCGGCAGACCGGCAAGGGCGCCTGGCAGCCCAAGCTCACCTTCGAGCAAATGCTCGACGCCCCTTGCAAGCATCACAGCGGAGCGAAGCCGTCCGGACACACGACTCAGAACTGCAGTTGGACACAACGCTTGGCGCGGGGTAAGGGCGCCGCCCCTCCCCCGCCGCCTCCCCCGCCCCCGGCGGCCGCACAGCCGGCTCCAGCTCCGGCGCCAGCCCTGGCCGCTGGCCGGCTTCGTGACGACTACCCTCGCTCGGACGCCTCCTACGTCGTCTTCACCAGCCAGCCGGATGACAAGCACAGCCTTCGCAGGCATGCCCGCGAAGTGAACGCCGTCGTCCCCGCCGCTCCCCAGTTCATGCACTGGTCTGAGAGTCCGGTCACTTGGAGCCGGGAGGACCATCCGGCCGTGATGCCCACGCCGGGCGGCTACGCCCTCATCCTCGACCCCACCTTCGTGTCCGAGAGGCGCACCTGCCATTTCATGCGGGTGCTCATCGACGGCGGCAGCAGCATCAACATCCTCTACCGCGACACCATGCTCAAGCTGGGCCTCAAGGAGAAGCAGCAACAACCCAGTAGGACTACTTTCCATGGCATTGTACCCGGTCTCTCTTGCTCCTCTATCGGCAAGGTCCGACTGGACGTGCTATTTGGTGACGCACACAATTTCTGCCAGGAGCCGATCTAGTTCGAGGTGGTTGACCTGAGCAGTCCCTACCACGCACTCCTGGGCCGGCCCGCGTTGGCCAAGTTCATGGCGGTCCCCCACTACGCTTACCTGAGAATAAAGATGCTGGGCCCCAGGGGGTTTGTTGGGGAACGTTGCATGGGAAACAAAAATTTTCCTACGCACACGCAAGATCTATCCATGGTGATGAGCATCTACGAGAGGGAGAGTGAATCTACATACCCTTGTAGATCGCTAAGCGGAAGCGTTAATAAACGCGGTTGATGTAGTCGAACGTCTTCGCGATCCAAATCGCCGAGCGTCCCGCGATCCAATCACGATCCTTCCGATCTAGTGCCGAACGGACGGCACCTCCGCGTTCAACACACGTACGGCTTGATGACGCCTTCACCTCCTCGATCCAGCGAGCGATGGTGAAGTAGTGGTTGAGTTCCAGCAGCACGACGGCGTGGTGATGGTGGTGAGGAACAATCTCTGCAGGGCTTCGCCAAGCACTACGGAGATTATGACGGAGGAACTAGAGGGCTAGGGTTGCCGGCACACGGCTTGGGAAATCCTGATGTATCCCGTGTGCTAGCCCTGCCCCTCTATTTATATGTTGAGCCTTGGGGTCTAAACTTGGAGTAAAAGCCTCCTCCGGGTCGGTTTTGCCCGCACAAGGTCGGTTTGGCCCGCAGGGAAAGAGTCCAACTCGGATCCCTGCCGAACCGTGCACAGCCGCGCACAAGCGGTAGTACCGCTTCACACAAGCGGTAGTACCGCTCGGGCGGTAGTACCGCTTCACACAAGCGGTAGTACCGCTCAGGCGGTAGTACCGCTTCACCAAGCGGTAGTACCGCTTACGCGGCAGCAAAACTACTTTTGCACTTTCCAATACCTTGTGGGCTTTATCCCTTTGGCTCATATAAAGTGTTGCTGCACCCGAACACTTCGGTAAACATCCGGAACCCCTTCCGGTGAACTCCGGAACCCTTCCAGAGATCAAAACACTATTATCACATATATCAATCTTTACCTCCGGACTATTCCGGAGATCCTCGTCATGTCCGGGATCTTATCCGGGACTCCGAACAACTTTCGGTCACCAACATAATAACTCAATTATACTAATCGTCACCAAACGTTAAGTGTGTAGACCCTGCGGGTTCGAGAACTATGTAGACATGACCGAGACACCTCTACGGCCAATAACCAATAGCGGGACCTGGATGCCCATATTGGCTCCTACATATTCTACGAAGATCTTTATCGGTCGAACCTCTATGTCAAGGATTCAGTTAATCCCGTATGCTGTTCCCTTTGTTCTTCGGTATGTTACTTGCCCGAGATTCGATCGTCGGTATCACTATACCTAGTTCAATCTCGTTACCGGCAAGTCTCTTTACTCGTTCCGTAATACAAGATCTCGTGGCTAACACTTTAGTCACATTGCTTGCAAGGCTCATTGTGATGTTGTATTACCGAGTGGGCCCTGAGATACCTCTCCGTCATACGGAGTAACAAATCCCAGTCTTGATCCATGCCAACCCAACAGACACCCTCGGAGATACCTGTAGAGCACCTTTATAGTCACCCAGTTACGTTGCGACGTTTGATACACACAAGGTATTCCTCCGGTGTTAGTGAGTTGCATGATCTCATGGTCAAAGGAACAGATACTTGACATGCAGAAAACAATAGCAATAAACTGACACGATCATATGCTACGTTTACAGTTTGGGTCTTGTCCATCACATCATTCTCCTAATGATGTGATCCCGTTATCAAATGACATCTCATGTCAATGGCTAGGAAACCTTAACCATCTTTGATCAACGAGCTAGTCAACTAGAGGCTTACTAGGGACACAGTGTTGTCTATGTACCCACACATGTATTTGAGTTTCCAATCAATACAATTATAGCATGGATAATAAACGATTATCATGAACAAGGAAATATAATAATAACCAATTTATTATTGCCTCTAGGGCATATTTCCAACAGTCTCCCACTTGCACTAGAGTCAATAATCTAGTTCACATCACTATGTGATTTACATTGTAATGAATCGAACACCCATGCAGTTCTGGTGTTGTTCATGTTTAGCCCTTGGAAGAGGTTTAGTCATCGGATCTGCAACATTTAGATCCGTGTGTACTTTGCAAATATTTATGTCATCCTCCTTGATGTAATCGCGGATGGAATTGAAACGTCGCTTTATGTGTCTGGTCCTCTTGTGAAATCTTGGTTCCTTGGCTAGAGCAATGGCACCAGTATTATCACAAAACAGAGTCATTGGGTTAAGTGCACTAGGCACTACTCCAAGATCTGTCATGAACTCCTTCATCCAGACACCTTCCTTCGCCGCCTCCGAGGCTGCGATGTACTCCGCTTCGTATGTAGAATCAGCTACCACGCTTTGCTTGGAACTGCACCAGCTAACCGCACCCCCATTAAGAATAAATACGTATCCGGTTTGCGACTTAGAGTCATCCGGATCAGTGTCAAAGCTTGCATCGACGTAACCCTTTACGACGAGCTCTTGATCACCTCCATAAACGAGAAACATGTCCTTAGTCCTTTTCAGGTACTTCAGGATATTCTTGACCGCCGTCCAGTGTTCCATTCCTGGATCACTTTGAAACCTTCCGACCATACTTATGGCAAGGCTGACATCGGGTCTTGTGCACAGCATTGCATACATGATAGAGCCTATGGCTGAAGCATAGGGGATGACACTCATCTTTTCTCTATCTTCTGCAGTCACTGGGCATTGAGTCTTACTCAACTTCACACCTTGCAAAACAGGCAAGAACCCCTTCTTGGACTGATCCATTTTGAACTTCTTCAAAATCTTATCAAGGTATGTGCTTTGTGAAAGTCCTATTAAGCGTCTCGATCTATCTCTATAGATCTTGATGCCTAATATGAAAGCAGCTTCTCCTAGGTCCTTCATTGAAAAACTCTTGTTCAAATATTCCTTTACGCTTTCCAGCATTTCTATATTGTTTCCAATCAGCAATATGTCATCCACATATAATATTAGAAACGCTATAGAGCTCCCACTCACTTTCTTGTAAATACAAGCTTCTCCGTAAACTTGTATAAACTCGAACGCTTTGATCACCTCATCAAAACGAAGATTCCAACTCCGAGATGCTTGCACCAGTCCATAAATGGATCGCTGGAGTTTGCCTCTTAAAGATCCATTTGTTCTGAATGGCCTTACGCCCTTCAGGTAATACTTCCAAAGTCCATACTTTGTTTTCATACATGGATCCCATCTCGGATTTCATGGCCTCTAACCACTTCTCGGAATCCGGGCCCATCATCGCTTCTCCATAGCTCGTAGGTTCATCGTTGTCTAACAACATGACCTCTAAGACAGGGTTGCCGTACCACTCGGGAGCAGTACGCGTCCTTGTCGACCTACGAGGTTCGATAGCAACTTGATCCAAAGCTTCATGATCATCATCATTAACTTCCTCTTCAGCTAATGTAGGCTCCACAGAAACAATTTTCTGCGCTGCGCTACTCTCAGGTTGAAGTAAAGGTTCAACAACCTCATCAAGTTCTATCTTCCTCCCACTCAATTCTTTCGAGAGAAACTCTTTCTCAAGAAATGTTCCGTTTTTAGCGACAAACACTTTGCCTTCGGATCTGAGGTAGAAGGTATACCCAACTGTCTCTTTTGGGTATCCTATGAAGACGCATTTCTCCGCTTTGGGTTCCAGCTTTTCAGGCTGAAGCTTTTTGACATAAGCATCACATCCCCAAACTTTAAGAAACGACAGCTTTGGCTTCTTGCCAAACCAAAGTTCATATGGCGTCGTCTCAACGGATTTCGATGGTGCCCTATTTAAAGTGAATGCAGCTGTCTCTAATGCATAACCCCAAAACGATAGTGGCAAATCGGCAAGAGACATCATAGATCGCACCATATCCAATAAGGTTCGATTACGACGTTCGGACACACCATTACGCTGTGGTGTTCCAGGCGGTGTTAATTGTGAAACAATTCCACACTGTCTTAAGTGACTGCCAAACTCATAACTCAGATATTCTCCTCCTCGATCAGATCGTAGGAATTTAATCTTCTTGTTACGATGATTCTCAACTTCACTCTGAAATTGTTTGAACTTTTCAAATGTTTCAGACTTGTGTTTCATTAAGTAAATATACCCATATCTACTTAAGTCATCAGTGAAGGTGAGAAAGTAACGATAACCACCGCGCGCCTCAATACTCATCGGACCGCACACATCAGTATGTATGATTTCCAATAAGTCACTTGCCCGTTCCATTATTCCAGAGAACGGCGTTTTAGTCATCTTGCCCATGAGGCATGGCTCACATGTGTCAAGTGATTCAAAATCAAGTGACTCCAAAAGTCCATCAGCATGGAGCTTCCTCATGCGTTTTACGCCAATATGACCTAAACGGCAGTGCCACAAGAAAGTGGTATTATCATTATCAATTCTACATCTTTTGGCATCAATGTTATGAACATGTGTATCATTACTATCGAGATTCAATAAGAATAAACCCCTCACATCGGGTGCATGACCATAAAAGATATTACTCATATAAATAGAACAACCATTATTCTCTGATTTAAATGAGTAACCGTCTCGCAATAAACAAGATCCAGATATAATGTTCATGCTTAACGCAGGCACCAAATAACACTTATTTAGGTTCATCACTAATCCCGATGGTAATCGAAGAGCGAGCGTGCCGACGGCGATCACATCAACCTTGGAACCATTTCCCACGCGCATCGTCACTTCGTCCTTTGCCAGCCTCCGTCTATTCCGCAGTTCCTGTTTTGAGTTGCAAATATGAGCAACCACACCGGTATCAAATACCCAGGCACTACAACGAGAGTTGGTAAGGTACACATCAATAACATGTATATCATATATACCTTGTTTGTTGTTGGCCGCCTTCTTGTCAGCCAAATACTTGGGGCAATTCCGCTTCCAGTGTCCAGTTCCCTTGCAATGAAAACACACAGTTTCTGGTTTGGGTCCAGCCTTGGGTTTCTTTACGAGAGGAGCAACTGCTTTGCCACTCTGCTTGGAGTTACCCTTCTTACCCTTGCCATTTTTCTTGAAACTAGTGGTTTTATTGACCATCAACACTTGATGCTCCTTCTGAATTTCAGACTCAGCGGCTTTCAGCATCGCAAACAGCTCGGCGACTGACTTGTTCATCCCGTGCATGTTATAGTTCAACACGAAGCTCTTGTAGCTAGGTGGCAATGATTGAAGAACTCTGTCAGTGATAGCCTCTGGCGGAAGGGGCATCCCTAACTCAGCCAGACGGGTGGAGTACCCAGACATTCTGAGCACGTGATCACTGATAGACCCGTTCTCCTCCATCTTGCAAGCATAGAACTTATCGGAGATCTCATATCTCTCGATCCGGGCATTCTTCTGAAAGATAAACTTCAACTCCTGGAACATCTCATATGCTCCATGACGTTCAAAACGTCTTTGAAGTCCCGGTTCTAAGCCATACAACATTGCACATTGAACTATTGAGTAATCATCAGAACGAGCCTGCCAGGCGTTCACAACGTCTAGAGACTCAACTGGAGCGGGTGGATCACCAAGCGGTGCATCAAGGACATAAGCCTTCTGGGAAGCCGTAAGGATAATCCTTAGATTACGGGCCCAGTCCACAAAGTTACTTCCATCATCTTTCAACTTAGCTTTCTCTAGGAACGCATTAAAATTCAGGGGTGCTACTGCGCGAGCCATGATCTACAACATAAATATAGCAAAGACAACTTAGACTATTGTTCTTAGATAATGAGTTTAGTTAATCATATTACTTAAAAACTCCCACTCAAATTGACATCCCTCCGGTTATTCGAGTGTAACATGATCCAAATCCACCAACTCAAGTCCGATCATCACGTGAGTTGAGGTGGTTTCAATGGTGAACATCTTCATGTTGATCATATCTACTATATGACTCATGTTCGACCTTTCGGTCTCTTGTGTTCCGAGGCCATGTCTGTACATGCTAGGCTCGTCAAGTTTAACCCGAGTGTTCCGCACGTGTAACATGGCTTACACCCGTTGTATGTGAACGTAGAGTCTATCACACCCGATCATCACGGCGTGTCTCGAAACGACGAACTTTCGCAACGGTGCACACTTGGGGAGAACACAATTTATCTTGAAATTTAAGTGAGGGATCACCTTATAATGCTACCGTCGTCCTAAGCAAAATAAGATGCATAAAAGGATTAACATCACATGCAAATCATAAGTGACATGATATGGCCATGAACTTGTGCTTTTGATCTCCATCTCCAAAGCACCGGCATGATCTCCATCGTCACCGGCATGACACCATGATCTCCATCATCTTGATCTCCATCAACGTGTCGCCATAAGGTTGTCGCGCCGACTGTTGCTTCCACGACTATAGCTAACGTTTAGCGATAAAGTAAAGCATTACATAGCGCTTAATGATTGACACGCAGGTCATACAATAATTAAAGACAACTCTATGGCTCCTGCCAGTTGCCGTACTCATCGACATGCAAGTCGTGATATTCTATACATCACATGATCATCTCATACATCACATATATCACATCATGTAATTGGCCATATCACATCACAACATACCCTGCAAAAACAAGTTAGACGACCTCTAATTGTTGTTGCAAATTTTACGTGGCTGCTACGGGTTTGCAAGAACCGTTCTTACCTACGCAAAACCACAACGTGGTGTAGTGATTGCTTTTTGATCTTCTAAAAGAACCCTCTTCATTGAACCGATTCAACTAAAGTGAGAGAGACAGACACCCGCCAGTCACCTTTATGCAACAAGTGCACGCAGCGGTAAAACCAGTCTCGCGTAAGCGTACGCGTAATGTCGGTCCGGGCCGCTTCATCTCACAATGCCGCTGAATCAAGTATCAACTAGTAACGGCAAGCAATATGTATACACCCACGCCCACAACTCGTTTGTGTTCTACTCGAGATCTCATCTACGCATAGACCTGGCTCATGATGCCACTGTTGGGGAACGTTGCATGGGAAACAAAAATTTTCCTACGCACACGCAAGATCTATCCATGGTGATGAGCATCTACGAGAGGGAGAGTGAATCTACATACCCTTGTAGATCGCTAAGCGGAAGCGTTAATAAACGCGGTTGATGTAGTCGAACGTCTTCGCGATCCAAATCGCCGAGCGTCCCGCGATCCAATCACGATCCTTCCGATCTAGTGCCGAACGGACGGCACCTCCGCGTTCAACACACGTACGGCTTGATGACGCCTTCACCTCCTCGATCCAGCGAGCGATGGTGAAGTAGTGGTTGAGTTCCAGCAGCACGACGGCGTGGTGATGGTGGTGAGGAACAATCTCTGCAGGGCTTCGCCAAGCACTACGGAGATTATGACGGAGGAACTAGAGGGCTAGGGTTGCCGGCACACGGCTTGGGAAATCCTGATGTATCCCGTGTGCTAGCCCTGCCCCTCTATTTATATGTTGAGCCTTGGGGTCTAAACTTGGAGTAAAAGCCTCCTCCGGGTCGGTTTTGCCCGCACAAGGTCGGTTTGGCCCGCAGGGAAAGAGTCCAACTCGGATCCCTGCCGAACCGTGCACAGCCGCGCACAAGCGGTAGTACCGCTTCACACAAGCGGTAGTACCGCTCGGGCGGTAGTACCGCTTCACACAAGCGGTAGTACCGCTCAGGCGGTAGTACCGCTTCACCAAGCGGTAGTACCGCTTACGCGGCAGCAAAACTACTTTTGCACTTTCCAATACCTTGTGGGCTTTATCCCTTTGGCTCATATAAAGTGTTGCTGCACCCGAACACTTCGGTAAACATCCGGAACCCCTTCCGGTGAACTCCGGAACCCTTCCAGAGATCAAAACACTATTATCACATATATCAATCTTTACCTCCGGACTATTCCGGAGATCCTCGTCATGTCCGGGATCTTATCCGGGACTCCGAACAACTTTCGGTCACCAACATAATAACTCAATTATACTAATCGTCACCAAACGTTAAGTGTGTAGACCCTGCGGGTTCGAGAACTATGTAGACATGACCGAGACACCTCTACGGCCAATAACCAATAGCGGGACCTGGATGCCCATATTGGCTCCTACATATTCTACGAAGATCTTTATCGGTCGAACCTCTATGTCAAGGATTCAGTTAATCCCGTATGCTGTTCCCTTTGTTCTTCGGTATGTTACTTGCCCGAGATTCGATCGTCGGTATCACTATACCTAGTTCAATCTCGTTACCGGCAAGTCTCTTTACTCGTTCCGTAATACAAGATCTCGTGGCTAACACTTTAGTCACATTGCTTGCAAGGCTCATTGTGATGTTGTATTACCGAGTGGGCCCTGAGATACCTCTCCGTCATACGGAGTAACAAATCCCAGTCTTGATCCATGCCAACCCAACAGACACCCTCGGAGATACCTGTAGAGCACCTTTATAGTCACCCAGTTACGTTGCGACGTTTGATACACACAAGGTATTCCTCCGGTGTTAGTGAGTTGCATGATCTCATGGTCAAAGGAACAGATACTTGACATGCAGAAAACAATAGCAATAAACTGACACGATCATATGCTACGTTTACAGTTTGGGTCTTGTCCATCACATCATTCTCCTAATGATGTGATCCCGTTATCAAATGACATCTCATGTCAATGGCTAGGAAACCTTAACCATCTTTGATCAACGAGCTAGTCAACTAGAGGCTTACTAGGGACACAGTGTTGTCTATGTACCCACACATGTATTTGAGTTTCCAATCAATACAATTATAGCATGGATAATAAACGATTATCATGAACAAGGAAATATAATAATAACCAATTTATTATTGCCTCTAGGGCATATTTCCAACAGGGTTCATCACCATAGCCAGGGACTTCAGAAAGTATACCGAATGCGCGGAAGCCGGCTCCAAGCTGGCCGAGTCCCTGGTCATCGCAGAGGAGAAGTGCCAGTTCGACCAGCTCCTGGCCCTGTCCCGTGAGCAGCCGGGCGCACCAAGCCGGTCATCCAAAGGCGTACCGCAAGCGGCGCCAGTCACGGACGGACCGAGCCAGCAAGATGCCCACGTCAACCACCTCGTCAGCTCCATGCACTCCTACGACGGCGACGACGGCATCGCGGGGCTCTGCGCCCGCATGAGCATGCTCGGGATCAGCTCCCAACCTACCGAATTGCTACCGTCATGTCCCAAGCCACCGCGCAAAGGCTGGCTATGGGCCAGATTGGACCAGCTCGCCCATAGGCGGTCCGCACGCATGATGGCGCGAGGGGGAGGTGGTCTCGCCCCGGCGGCTGGGAGAGGCAAGGCCCATTCCAAGCTGAAGTTTCGGCTCCCCCGCTCGAGGAGGGACGTGTCGGAACCAGCGGGCCCGTCCGTGCCCCCTCCCCCAGATGGCAGTCCTCATCTCGAGGGCTCCGCAATGAGCCCCGACAAGCAGGATGGGATGCCAGGCGCCCCCCTCGAAGGATATCCCGGCGCTTTCACGCCCTTTGGCCTGACCAACGCCGCGGCCGGGTACCAGCACCTCCTTTAGCAGCAGTTCGGCCTAGGGCCCGGCTGGTCGGTCTACACCTTCCCCCCTGGGCAAGGGACCTCCGGCAGCTGCGAGGCCCGGCATGGCGTCACCTGCTATGTCCTCAACGGGTGAGATTTGACGCCCCGCCCTCCTCCCGGCCGGGTCGACAGTGGTCGTCGCCGGCTCGGGAGCAGCCACCCGGTCCCGGGGGCTGCTGCTTCCGGCCTAGGAGGTCCCGCGTCAAGCAAGCAAGACATGATCGGTGTATGTGTGTATCGCTCCTTTTGGTATGAGTGTGTTGCCACTTTTGGCCCTTAATGAATGCAACAGGTACCCCGAGGTATACTCGGGGGCTGCCCTTTTACTTTTATCAAAGTTTCTTGTCTATCAAGCACCTTTTCTGCATTTTTGCCTCCCTCCCGCCGGGTCGGCGCGTCCGGCTCGGGGGCTCGGGGGCTCGCTGGCTAGCCCGCGCCCCGCCCTCCGCAGCCGGCTACAGAGCGCGTCTGCCGCCTAAAGCCTTCTCTGCGCCACAAGCCACAGACCGGTACCCGGCTGTCCGGCTGGCAAGAGTCAAGGGCCGAAAGCGCACTCACGCGGAAAAATGGCTAAGGAAGAACGACTGGCTCGGTCAAACCGGCCCCCACTTATACTTGTCGCCGCACCGGCCGGCCGCGCTCCGGCCGGCTCCGCTGCCTGCAGCCGGCCGGCTCAGTGGGTGGTTCGCCTGCGCTCACGTCCTAAGAGCCTAAGTATTGTGCGTCCTCTTTCGAATCCGACTCCTCTACCCAGCTATAGACCAGCTCCCGGCTGTCCGGCTGATGGGGAGAGGGTCAAAAAGGAGGGGGCACAGGAAGAAGGTCAAAGGAAAAAAGCAAGGGCGAGCCGCCAACCGGCAAAAGTCATGCATAAACGGAACATATACATAGGCATGCATAACAAAAGGCCCACGGCCGAGACTCTTCAAGTTTAAAATACACCCCCAGTGGGTGGAACTGCGAGGTATCTAATTACAACTACTCAGAGCCGACAAGGCAGTGCAGAAAACGACCCTCTAGGCAGAGGAGTCACCGGTGCCGGGTCGCTCCAGTTCCTTCGTAGCACCGGTGTCCGCCTCGGCGTCGGTGTCTTCGTATGCTCCGCCGCTCGAGCCACCCTCCCCGTCGAGCGTCTCGGCCTGGCTGCCGTCTGGGTCACCAAAAAGCAGCTCGTAGGTGTCCTCCGGGATCTCCTCGCCGTCGGCAGTCTGCTCCCTGAAGAACTCGTCCTGAGGGGTGAAGGCGGCGATCGCACTGGCGTGGCACGCGAGCGGCTCAGCCCGCTCCAACAGGCCCGCCTCCGCCCGCTGAGTCGCCAGCTGAGCCAAACTCACTCCCGGATACCAGGAGAGCGCGAGCCGCAGCGCCATCGCTGCGCCGGCTCGCACGGCGGAGGCTCTCCAGGCGTTGATCCGGGCCGGCGCCATCTCCAGCCACCGGGCCAGCCGGTTGACGGTTGCTGGCTGCACCGCATCCGGCCAGAGGCTGTGCACCACCGCCAGGCCGGTGTCTCGGAGCCGATTTTTGACGCGCCCGAACATCTGCAAGCGGGCCTCAATGGAAATAGTCGTCTCTTCCACCTCCAAGGCGGCATGTCGCTCGACGCGGTTCCCGGCCACCCGCTGCTCGTCCCGATGGGAGCTCACGGCGCCTTCGGCCGCCTCCTGTGTCTCCGGGAGAGCCCCTGAAAGAAGGGCGAAAAAAGGAAAAAGACATAAGGAACCGACCGGCAGCCGAGGCCGGTCGAACGAAGCAGGTGAAGGGGGCACCCGAGACTTACCGGCAAGAAGCGCATCAATCTGATGCACCTCGGCAAGCATCCCCCACTCCTTCAGCGCCCACGCTTTGTCCTTCTCCGCCAGCGCTCGCCGATGCTCCTTCGCCAACCGGATTAGCTCGACTTGATGGGCGTCCGCTTGCCGGCCCTGCTCTGCTGCAAGCTGGGTCACCTGCTCTTGTAGAAGGTCGCGCTGCTGGCCGGCTCGCGCCAGCTGGCGTCGGAGCTCCCGAGATCCGACGTAGGCGGCTGCGCATCAAGCAGTCCGGACGATCAGCGGCGTGACGAAGACCAAAAAAGAAAAGCACTAGAGGAATAGCGATCGGGTGAAGAGATTCAACCCGGCAGCGGAGCAGCCAGTCCGAATCTCAGGGGCTACACCCAGTGGGTGCTCTGACGCGCCCCCATTGAAGGAAGATAAGTCACGTACCTTGGAAGCGCTGCAGTTCCGCGTCCCTTGCTGCGAGTTCGGCCCCGGCCGCCTGGTACGCCCCGAGCAGCCGGGTGTAGCTCGCCATGCGCCGGTCATGAAGCCCCTGCAGAAGAAGGATCAGCAACCAAGGCCAAGAAATAATCCCAGGAGGCTCCGCCCGCCTGCTGTGCAGCCGGCCCGAGCCTCAGGGGCTACACCCAGTGGGTGCGCTGACGCGCCCCCACCGGAAGGCGTTCCGAAGACAAATAAAAAAAGGGGGGGGCAGGAGAAAGGGAACTCACGGCAATGGCCTCCTCCAACCGGGCGAGCTGCTCCTGCGCCCCCTCAGCGGTCCCCTGCAGGAAGCGACGGCAGTTGGAGAACTCCACGCGCACCCGATCCAAGGCCGCTATTCGGGACCTTGGACGCTCCCCGCTGGGGGCCTCGCCGGTGCTCGCCCAGTCCTATTGCAGCTGGGCGGCTGAGCTCGCGCTAGCTCCGCTCCCTGTCGGCCGATGAGAGGCCGCGGCCATGTCGGCACCCCCGGACGCGGCCCTCGCGCTGCCCGACGGTGTCTCCCCTTCGGCTCGGCAGCCGGCATTACCAGGACCACTTCGGCTCGGCGACCGGCATTACCAGGACCCCTGCCGCCGGCCCGTGCGCCACTCTCGCCTCGGCTGGTGGTAGGCGCGTCGGCAGCCGACCTCGGCGAGAGGATCGCCGACTCACGAGAACACATCGGGAGCGGCGGCGAGCTCGCCTCCCAGGATCCCCACGCGATGCCCCCAGCTCTATCTGGGTGTGCCGCACTCCTCCGCGTCGCCGCGTCCTCCCACGCCTTCACAAAAAGCTCGGCCTCCTCTCGCATGGCCCGCTCCAGGTCCCTCCAAGCGGCACGCTCCCACTCCTCGGACATGGAGGCCCCAGCATCGTTCTCCTCGTCCAGGGCCGGTGCCCCTGTGATTGTGAGGATGATGGGAGCCCTGCCACCGCACGGGGGAGAGATAAGCAAACTAAAGGAAACGAAAGACAGCAAATGGCCCGAGATTGAACCCCAGGCCGGACAAGCGGCGCTCACCCGGTGCTCGTCGGAATCGCCCACTTCGGGGTCGGCGCCGGGACAAGGCGATGCACCCTCTTCATGCCTCGGCGCTCTCCCCCCGGCTGTGCCTCCGTCAGGTGTTTTCTGGCTGAGGACCCGGCCTCCTGCTTCTCGTGCGGACGAACGGGGCCCTCTGACCGGCCGGCCGGCACCAGCTCCGCCGCCCTCCACAGCCGTCTCCCTGCCACGAAGGCCTCGCCGGTGGAGGCGGTCATCGCGGCCAGAAGCGTTGCTTCGTACGCCTCGTCGGTGTCGTCCGAATCGTCGTCCGATCCGGCGTCCCCGTCCGAAGCCTCCCAGTCCGGCTTGAAGGCCGGCGGGTTCGCCCCGTCCCGCGCGATCTGGCAGGAGAACCTCTACACCCATCACCAGGCTCGGTGTCAGCACGGCGCAAGAAAGGGCGAAGGAAATGATAAATGCCGGTCAAAAAACATACCTGGGGTGCCGGACGTGCGCGGCTATACGACTCCTTCCCAAAGCTCCAGGTGCTCAGGTTGAGCTTGGCGGAGGTGACGCGGTTCACCCGCTTTGCAACCCGAGCCGGCGTTAGCTCGGAGGTCGCCAGTCGGCACAGGTCGAACCGGCCGCTCATGTCACATATGCGGTGCGGCCGGCGCTGCAGCGGCAACACCCGGCGGTCGACGAAGGCCGCGATAAGGTCCGTCCCGCGCAGGTGCTCCTCATTCTTCAGCTGCTCTAGCCGGCCGCAGACTGCTACGGCTTCCTCTGTCGACGTACACGGCTCAAAGCTCCAGTTGTGCCTCTCCACCGGAGCGACTTCCGCGAAGGGCGGTAGGTTTATATAGTCGGTCGCCGGATCTGCGTTCTTCACGTAGAAGAACGAGCGCTGCCATTTCTTCGCCGACTCCAGCAGCGGCAGCTTAGGGAAGCCTCCCACGGGCCGGATGGTCACAAGAGCTGCTCCACAGGAGGTCATTACTGGCCCTCCTGGTGCTGGTGTCGTCTATGGCTTGAGGAAGAAACATCTATTTTAGATGTCCACCGACGGCTCCAACCCGGCGTAGCCCTCACAGAAGGCCATGAATGTGGAGAGTTAGAGAATCGAGTTGGGCCCTAGGTCGTGGGGCTGGAGGCCAAAATAGTCGAGGAAGCGGCGGAAGAAGCCGCTGGTGGGGAGGCCAAACCCGCGAGTAAAGTGCTCAGCGAAGACGACGACCTTCCTGTTGCGCGGCTGTGGCGCGACCTCGTCGCCAGGTGCGCGCGCGTCCACGTGCTCTGCAGACGACAGCCTCCGCCGAGAACGAAGATGCCCGATGAGCTCGTCCGAGACGTCGGAGCCCTCCCACGAGCACTTCTGGGTCGCCATCGCCGGGCACGGCGAAGGAACGGGAGCGGCGACGGGGCTGCGACGGAACTACGCGCTGCGGTCAGCCTGTCGTGCGGAGCAGCGGCGGCGGCGAGCGTACGGACGCAGGCGCGCAGAGGAAGAGCAGAGGAAGAAGAAGAAGCAGCGGGGCGGGGCGAGGGGCGTTTGTGCCTCGGCTCCTTCCCCTCCTCCTCATTTAAACCCCGCAGGGGCATGGGGAAGTGGGATCATTTGCGCCCACGTTTCCCAACCCCTTCCGCGGCGAGCGGACGCATTAAATGCCTCGGGAAGCGCAAGCGTCCAGGGCCACCACAGAAAATCCCGCGCGTGCACCGAGCCCGTGGCCCGGTGGGCCCGGCCTGCGGCGATGTCCCGTCACGCGCGTGGCCTGGCAGGCGTAGGCCTAGCCACGACGCCACATGGCGAGCTCCCGACAGGCGGCTGGTTATCCCCTCCGCCTCCGCCATCCAGGCCGGATGCGTGGGGACCCGGACACGCTCTTCGTGGCCGGCCAGGCCGGACCCGTCACTCATCAAGGGGGTAAGCTGTCGGGCCCCCAGCCGGCAGCCGGCGGCCTCACCAGCTTCGGGGACTACTGTCGGGGGGATAACCCCCGGGTAGGCTCATCAACACTTAACCATTTTCAAAACAACGGGGCGGACAACACCCCTTGACCCGGCCCGCTCACCAGCCAGCCTGGAAGCCCTTGACCCGGCCAGGCGTGACGACGAAGCTTGACCCGGCGATGCCGAAGGCGGCGGACGCCCAAGCCGGCATCAGCTCCAACCAGGCAGGTGACAAGACAGCCCCCCACGACGGAGCCAGCGTGGCTACAATGCGCGCCACCCCGAAGACCGGGCGAGCGTGGCTATAGTGCGCCCCGGAACCACGGCCCGGGGTCGGCGGTGATGACCCGGCGCAGCACTTTAGCTGAACAGTGCCCGCCACTCCATGACGTAAGCGAAGACATGCTACAGTGCCGGACGGCCGGCGGGTCCCACTGTCCGGCATGAGGCGATGACAACTGGGCCCCGCGTCCTAGTGGATTACCATTGTAACCCTGGGGAGCCGGCCTATAAGACCCCCAGGGAGCCCTCCATGCAGGGAGGCTGGATCCTGAGTTCTTTCCCCCCACGCGAAGCATCCCACCAGTTCATCAGGAGAGAGCTAGTCCTCCTTCCTCCTCGACCCACACAGCTCAAGGAGCACCATTGTAGCTCGTCTAGTGATTCATCTAGTTGAGCTTGCATGACTAGGGGTGTTACCTCCCCCGGAGGGCCCTGAACCTGGGTATATCGTGTGTCGTCCACCGCTTGTCCCCATTCTCGCCTCCGGAACCCTCCGACGTCCTTCGGCCCCAACCACGTTCGATTAGCCTACCCATGGCATCTGCCGTGAGCACACCACGACAGTTCCTTTGCATGAAGAGTTTGAACATCCAAAAATCAAAAGCACATGACAACCTCTGCTTCCCTCTGCGAAGGGCCTATCTTTCATTATTTAAGCTTTACTTTTATGTAAGAGTCAAAAATATTTACTCCTATTCCAATCTCAATTATTCTCCACTTGACAAGCATCATGTGGTGGGGAAAGATCCAAGCATATATACCCAGTCAAATATACGTGATCACGAGTTATTATTGTTGACATTATCCCTGAGATAAATAAGTTGGGAGGTAAAACATTAAACCCCCGTCTTCCTTTGTGTCTGATTGAAACAGTTTGTTCTAAAAATGCTTTGAGTGCCAGCAATCATGTAAGACTATATGATAGTTGAGTATGTGAAGTTTGCTAAAATCAAAAGCTCTTACATAGACCCTTCTTGAAAGTATGAGGAATTGCAATTGCTTTGATGACTGAGATCATAGTTTGTTAGTTTTCAAGAAAGTTTATTATCTATACTTTAGCTTCTTGATGAATTATTAATCCACTATGAGAAGTTTAATGATTGACAATTGCTATTACAATAATGATCATGATGCTATTATGTCCGTATTTTTCTTTTAAGTCTGGATTAGCTCTTAAGAAGGAACTTCTTTTCCTTGAACAAATCAATCAGTGGCTTGGTGTGCTAGGCAATACATATGGAATGGAGGTAGCGAGCCTATCAAACCATAGAATACTTTGCACATGCATGACTGACTTGGGACGATTCCAAAAGAGGCAAAACAACTTTCTCGAATTCACGGCAGCAACTTACATCAAATGCACATGAACTTAGAGGAGGTCACTTCTTTCACCATGACATATACTTCATGGGCTAGCACGAAGATAATGCTTACAAAAGTTTCCAACACTAGCTTTAATGTCCAACATGAATCATGGAAGAGATAAAATGCTGCTGATGGCCTCAACAACAAGTCATCGAGATTTCCATATAGATGGAATTCCATTATTATGTGAACAAAGTGATAACATTGGTCAGACCAAAACATATAATGGTGCATGCTAGAGGAAACATCCATGAGTAAAACAACATTAGGGAAATCGTTGGTTCTAATTTTGATTTGATGATTACCCACACTCAAGTAAAAGATTGGATGAGACAATAGTCCACCAACTAATTGCGAAGATCAATCGGTGAAGATATCATCTTTCTACAACACACACCCAAACACAAAAGATATCCCTTTGAATGAACTACGTTAGGCAAAGCTTTTATCTTCCAACTCTCCAAGTTGTTGTTTAGCTTAACCAACTAGCTCAGGGTATCCAACATGATTCTTGGAGAAGATGTGGTTTATAGGAAAACCAACCTGATCACGAACTCAACATAACGGTTAGGGGACAACCTGGTGATACTTCCAAGAAGATATTCAGAAAATCACGAACCACCGATATGTTATTAAGCTCAAGAACAATCTTGCTTCTCCGGTCAAGGCGATATGATCGAAAGAGTGAGGGATTGACACAATCCTAACTCATCGATCGAAGAGTGTACCGGGGAAAATGGACTAGGTAGCACGGTCAATCTTAAGATGGTGATTCAATAACCAATACACTAAGAATGAATTCATCGTCCATTAACCACCAAGCAACAGGGTTGCTAGTAGTATTGATTTCACACATCACGATTCACTTATCGGTATTCCAATTACAATAACATGGAGACCAAGGAATGAACGATGATGGCGAGAAGTATCACTTTATCCAGGACTCATAAGATGTGGTGCAATTCTCATGATATTCTTGACATAAAGATGGTAATACTCCAGGGTAGAACAGAACAGAAGCTGGATTGGCTTTCTTGATCTGCGGAGTACAACTGCTCTGACCCAATCCTAGAAATGGATAAGGTGCTGGAGTTTGTTTCTCCTAGTCATTCTGAAATAGAATGGCTTGACAGACCACAAGAATATGAGGCATCGATGAGCATGAATGCATGACATACTCTTGACTATCAACTGATAGATAGAGGGTCGAAATATAAACGAGGAGGGACAACTCAAGGAACATACAATTTTCTGAGTTGTGGATGCATAGATTAGCATGTCGAACAAGGCTCAACATATTTCTTCCGAATAACCCATGCAGAAGGAAAGGATTGGCAGAGTCACAACTATGGAATGGAGAACTCATCAAGAGCACTCTTGTTATGATCTTTTTGTTCAAGAAGAACTTATGCCAAGGATGGTTCATGGTATTGGAACAATGATATACCATGGACCTTGAGGACTAAAGCAAGGTTACTATCATCCTAAAGGAGCAACAAACACTACCAACAGAAATGAGCGGAATGGATCATGGTTTCAAGAGCCCAGAGATAGAATACCTACTAACTAAATGGCATCACGAGAAGCTTTCGAGAATGATGGCCAGAATCATCACACTGGAATCCAAAACATGGCCAGATTACTGGGTGGTTCACTTAACATAACATGGATTCCTAACACCTTCCACATATATGTTAAAGTAATGGAATACCTCAACACAACAATTAGTGAGTCTAGTCTAGCCAAAAAGACATTGAATCAGGACGAAAGGATTTGCAAATGCATCAGATTGTTTAGAAACCTTGGACAACTCGGACAGCATAACGGCTGTACAGCCATGAAAAATGAGACAACCTGCATGACAACTGGCAACATAACACTGAATTCTTATGGAAACACCGAACCGACAAGACAACAACTTTCCTATAAGTCTGCAGAATAGTAACTCGTCATCCTGATAGATAGATGAGAAAGCCTAGTTTCTTAACCCCGTAGAAAAGAAGACGGTGACTCAGAATCAGAAGGACACATGATAAGGCGTAAAAAGAGCCTTACGTTCCCTTCCACAATCAATTCCCTTATATAACTAAAGCATTTCTAGACTCGACTTTGACTAGTTTGGCTTGGTAATACTACATGCAGTCAGGCTCTGATACCAAAGCGGTCGGGACCCCGACTCTAGGTAACACAGATCTAGCATGTAACACATCATATCACTTTGCGGCCTCACACACGGTAACCCACGGCTGCCACCTTTACCTTGGCCGGGACCGTTTGCGTCTTTTGGCTCACGTATATGATTATGTCTCTAGCATCCATATGACAAAGAACCCGAGTCGACATGACTAGTCATAAACTGAGGTGGCACAAACATACAGGGATAGACATAGGTAACCCAGCAACGCACGTGTCGGTCAGCAGCGAGTGTAACCAAGTCGTAGCAAAGCTACAAGGACTATAGTAAACACCGCGTGACATTTCCCCGTAGGGCCAAACACAGGAGCGAAGAAGGATACATGTCGGTCAATCCATGTGTTCCGGAGCAGTAGCAAGCTACCAGGGCTCAATGGAAGCACTAGGAGGCATTTCCTTGTAAGGAAGGCTACCAAAGGCAAACAACTAGGTGTCGAATCCCACACATACCAATGCATCCAAACATACACACAATATGCATGATATGTGTAGATACAACATGGCATCACAACATAACTCTATGACTCAAAGTATTTATTTAAGAGGCCGAAGAGCCATACATAGCATGATATTACAAAAATGGGTCTCATGACCCAACATACAAAGTTATACAAGCAATGGAAGCATAAACATGTCTGAGTACAGACAGCTGAAAAGAAAGAAGGCTAGAAAGCCTGTCTATCTATAAGACCCTCCATAGGAGCCAGATCTCTGTCAGGGATTCCCAAACTACTCTGTCAACATCGAACTCGTCGTGGAAACCACTAGTGAGACTAACATCTCCTCTGCAAAACATAAATTAAGCAACCGTGAGTACAGAGGTACTCAGCAAGACTTACATCAGAACTAACTACATATGCATCAGGTATCAAAGAAGGGGGTTGTGGGGTTTAACTGCAGCAAGCCAGCATTAACTCTGTGGCTATCTTGTACTACGACTACCAACATTTTGTTTAAGGTGAGGAAGCACACATGAGTCCACTAGTCACCACAACAATACACCACTATGGATCCTCTCCTGTCTCCCTACGAGAAGGCCATCCATAGCACTCACGCTTATCTTGCGCATTTTAGAGTATCCACTTAAAGTTGTCTATGAACCATATAAGTCTCCAAGTAGTCCATATCTGAGGACGCGGCTATTCAAATAGTTTGATAACCCTACATGGGTGTACTTCTTCACACACGCTCTCACCACTTACCACCATATACACGTCATGTATCTTGGCAACCTTCAAGCGGAAGCCTGGCGAGGGTGTCGGCCACAACCTGACTAACCACACGAGACTCTGGTCCAGGTTTATCGCCTATCTGAGGCTGAACCCGCAAGGGAAGTCCAGCCGAAGCTTCCATCATGGCCCCAAACGATGTGTGCCGGGTTACCAAGTCCACCTCGACCGATGGTACTATGCTTGGTACACTGTGCCACTATGCCTAGTTTGTCCCAAGCCCACCTGTACAGGGTGCCACTTGGTAGACAAATAACAGGAGCTACAAACACCAGAAACTAGTTGCAACTCCTGGACAGAGATCGGGTGATTAATAAGCCGAGAGGGGCCGAGTTACCGGAACCCAATGTGTGGTAGTAGCTAGTCTTGGATAACATACACATAGCTCAGTTCTTAAGGACAGTCTCAATGAGACAACCCACCATGTACTCCTACATGGCCTCTTATCGCTACCTTTACCAAATCATGTTCACAAACTTAGCTCTCACATAGTAGGACATGAAGACAACATTCCAATTCATTCCCAGATGAATCAGACCAGACACAACTCTAAGCAATAGCAAGCATGGCAAACAAGCATGGATGAGTAGTCACATCAAGGCTCAAGCAATTCCTACTCATGCTAGTAGGTTTTACTATTTACTATGGCAAAGACAGGTCATGCAGAGGAATGGGTTCAACTACCGCAACATGTAACAGTTGAATCGTTGTTGTCCTAATGCAATAAAAGAGAGCAGGAGCGAGAGAGTGGGATTGTATCGGAGTGATCAAGGGGGTTTTCTTGCCTGGCACTTCTGAAGATAGTACTGCTCTTCATTGGTGTCAACAATCACAACATCGGAATCGTCCTCTACTGAGAAGGAACAAACACCGGCAAGCAGGAAAATGAACATATTCAATGCAATGCAACAATATGATGCATGATCATGACATGGCAATATGCTGGTGTTTGGACTAATGCAGCTAGCAACAATTTAAATGAAGTTGGTTTGAACCAAAGGTTCAAATTCAAACTCCACATAAGACATTTCAAATGCCATAAAAAGATTATTTGGATTTTTTTGATAATTTTTCATATATAACTTAATTCATCTGGAGTTACGGTTTAATTTCTGTGAATTTTTGAAGTTTTGGGAATTTTCTGAAAATAAATAAATCATTTTTGATTTATTTAAAAACCAGAAAACCTTTATCACGCTAGCAATGCTTCATCACTATGTCAGCAGGTCAACCCAGTCGAACCTGACGGCTGGGATCCACATGTCATAGGCACGGTGTTAAACAAGATTAGATTAAACCTAAACTAAAATTAACCCGAGGTTAATTAGCTTGCGGGGCCGGCCTGTCAGTGTCTCAGGGTGGGTGGTTAGTGCATAAACTAATTGCTGCCACGTCGGCAAATCGACGTTTAGCCGCCGGTGACCAAGTCCCGCGGCGGAGACTCGCCGGGGTGGCGCTGCAGGGGGCGGATGGACGAGCGAAGGGCACCAGGAGGAAGCCCTCACTCGCGTGCATCCAACGGTGGCCTCAGGTGCCACTGGGACGGCCGGGAACATCAACGGTGTCGAGCTCCCGTGGCGGCGGAGCGACGGCTTCCAGCGGGACAAGGCTACAGAGCACGACAGGAGGCTTGGGTGGTGGCGTTCGGTTTCTTGGGAGATGCTGAGCACGTTCCAGTGCTCGGATGCAAGCAGCGGCAGACAATGTCAAGGCTGGCGGCGAGGAGCTTGCGGCCATGGCAGAACATCGGCTAGGGGGCGCAATCGACAGTGGGAAGAGGGGGAAAACGAAGATAAGCTCACTGGGAGTTGGATGGGCAGCTCGTTGGGCTCGGGGAGTACTCGGACGCGACAGAACGGCCACGACGATCTCCGATGGCCGAAGAAGAGGATGATGGCAATGGCGGTATTGTAGGGCTCCCGCGGTTGCTTGCTTCGTCTTGGAGCTCCACGGCGTCAGGCCGGAGACTACGGACACGGCTGTAGGGCGTGGGGTGGCCAGTAGGCGCGGTGGTGCACGGCGGCGTGCTGCGGTGTATTTGGGCGCGCTGCGGGGACGCAGAGGAGGGGAAAGTGAGCGCGGAGAGGGAGAGAGAGGCAAGGAGGTGTGTTGCATCGTCCAGACACGTCGGGGAGGGAGCAGGCAGGCAGGGAGAGGGGAGGTGGCCACGGCGTGTGCGTGCACGCGTAGGGCACACGCCCTCCTGCCCACTGGCGGGAGGTTGAAAACAGTGGGAGGAGGAAGTGGGCTGGGCCACCAGCTATAGTACTGGGCTAGGCAGGTAAGTTCTTCTATTTTTCATTTTCTTTCTGTTTTGCTATTTTTTAAGGCTGTTTGGATTTAGTTTAACACCAAATCATTTTTAAACTTCATGAAAATAATTGTGTGAACTATTTGGACTTATCTAGAGCCACACACAAAAATTCAGAATAATTGGATTTATATTATTTATATAATAAATATAAATCCAATTCAAATAACTATTGAATTAACTCAAAGGCCCAAAATAAATATTTTTTGAGATTCCAAAAATATTGGTTTGAATTTTAAATCTGGCCAATATTTTCAGAGATGAACAGGAACATTTTCTTGGGCTCATTTGAAGAAAGTTTTAACTTGAACATTTTTAAAAAGATTTCTGAGGCTTTGAGAATTCCCTTAGTTCAAATTTAACTGAAATAAATATGATGCATGAATGCTCACTAATATAATTATTAACATGCAATTATTCTAGGGCTGTGACATGGACGCTACAGCGGCCGAACGACCGCCAAGTACCGGACGTCCAACACGCTCCAGGCCCCGGACGTCCGGACCCCTCCGGAAATCCGGTGCACCCGGTCCAGTACCAAATTAGCGGAAGAACGAAGCCCTATGAACGACCGAGCCTCCGGACATCCGACATCCTCCAAAAATCTGGCATCGCTTCACCTGAGCAAAATCCTCGGAAGTCCGGCCCGCACCGGACGTCCGGTCCCTCGTGAGACACTGGACGACCGGTAACTTCCGGACGTCCGGAACCTGCCTGTGAGCAGCCACTCGGGTTTTGACCCATGTATCCCCCTTTCTCCTCGTACACTACATATACCCCTTCAATTGGACAAACTAGGGTTAGCAAAGATTATGATGAGGTAGAGAGAGCTTTGCTCATCTACACTTCTCCTTGAAGAATCAAGACCTCCTCTAGGAGAAGATCCCTCTAGTGGATATCAAGGCCTCCTCAAGGAGAAGATCCCCCAAGTGGATATCAAGACCTCAACTCCTTCAAGGATTGGGATGAACAAGTTCCTCATTTGCCATCTTGTGTTGGATTTGGACAATTGTATCCCCTTTATGTATGTGGATTTAGCACATGTGTGATTGGATCTTTGTCATTTGAGTGTTCATCTTGTGTTCTTCTCTTGATTTGCTCCTTTCCCCCCTCCAAGTGTGAAAAGATCATGAATTAGAGTTCCACCCTACATCACATTTCCTGTCTCCTGCCTATATTACCTGTGCGTTGAAAAGCATCGCAATTTTTAACAAACCTGTGTGCATCTCTAAAGAGTGTAGGCCAGTAGAGTTCTGATTGAAGCACCTTGGCAGCTATTCGATCACCTGCGTGATGTCCTGCATAAGGGCTGCTATGACAACTTTCAATTAGAGCATTCATCTCATGATCCGGGACACAACACCTAATCATGTCATCTGGTCCATGCCGATAAAGAAAAGGAACATCCCAGAAATAATACTTTAGATTGCTGAAGAACTTTTTCCTTTGATGATAATTCATATCAGGTGGCATGTACTTTCGTGCAAGAAAGTTAGTGTAATCTCCAAACCAAGGCTCTTTCTTTTTAATCATAGCCAAACTCTCACCTGGAAAGGATTCATTTATTGGAACTGGGTTATACGGTATCCTTTCCAGGCGTGACAGGTGGTCTGCTACTAGATTGTCCTCTCCTTTGCGGTGTACTATCTGCAAGTCAAACTCTTGAAGAAGTAATATTCATCGAATCAATCGAGGCTTAGCATCCTTCTTAGCAAGAAGATAACGTAAGGCACGATGATCCGTGTGGACTATTACTTTTGAATTAATAATATAAGGCCTAAATTTATCACAAGCAAAGACAATAGCAAGTAATTATTTCTCTGTAATAGCTATTGCCTTTGATCTTCATCCAAACTCCTGCTAGCATAAAAGACAACATTAAGTTTTTTATCATCCCGCTATCCCAGGACAGCTCCAATAGCATAGTTGCTAGCATCACACATGATCTCAAAGGGTTCATCCCACTTCGAAGGTTGGATGATCGGAGATGTGATCAAAGCATCTCTAAGTTTTTCGTAGGCCTGTACACAGCTCTTGTCAAAAGAATAGGGCACATCTTTTTGCAAAAGGTCTGTCAAAGGTTTCGACAATTTAGAGAAATCCTTAATGAACCTTCTATAGAAACTAGTATGTCCCATGAAAGTCTGCATACCTTTTATATCTTGTGGGTAAGGTAAGTTTTCTATTACCTCTATCCTTTCTTGATCTATTTCGATACTCCTTCCTGAAACTCCGTGTCCCAGCACTACTCCTTCAGTAACGATGAAGTGACTCTTTTCCCAATTCAGCACGAAACCTGTTTCTTCACATCTCTGCAAAACCTTCGTGAGATTATAGAGACGGATGTCAAAAGAAGTGCCTTGGACAGAAAAATTGTCCATAAACACTTCAACAATTTTCTCCACAAAGTCATGGAAAATTCTAGAAATGCATTTCTGAAAAGAGGGTGGCCCGTTACATAGGCCAAACGACATTCTACAATATGCATATGTACCGTAAGGACAAGTGAAGGGGGTCTTCTCTTGTTCTTCAGGTCAAATAGGTATCTGCAAAAATCCGGAATATCCATCGAGATAACAAAAATAGGAGTTGTTAGCTAACCTTTCCAATATCTCATTTATGAATGGTAGTGGGTAGTGATCCTTCTGAGTCCATTTGTTTAATTTCCTGAAATCAACACACATTCCATATCCAGCAATAGCCCTAGTAGGGACTAGGTCATTATTCTTATTAGTTATTAAGGCGACTCCTCCATTGTTAGGAATGCAGTGGACTGGGCTTACCCACTTATTGTCGGAGATAGGGTAAATTACCCCGGCGTCAAGAAGATGTATTACTTCTTTTCTTACCACATTCTTGGAGGCAGGATGCAGTCTTCGTTGACTTTCAATTACCGGTTTAGCTCCTTCTTCAATGGGAATAGCCTGAGAATAAATAGATGAATCTATCCCCTTCACATCTTTCATTGAGTAGCCCAAAGCCCTACTGTGTTTGCTTAGCACCATCAATAGCTTCTCTTTTTCTTTTCCTAAAAGGTCGGCATTAGCAATAATAGGAAACCTTTCGGTGTCATCCATAAACTCATACCTTAGCCCATTAGGTAAAGGTTTCAGAATAGGAGGAGGTAGTTCTTCATCTCCTTTCCTTTCAAGTACCTCGTAAACTTTATTTAAACATGGGCAGACTATGGAAGTAGCATCCATTAGCATTTCAATTTCCTCCTTTTCTTCTTCTTCAAATAAGGACTCGGGCCTTACTAGGACCCTCTCAACTTCATCTTCTGGAGTTTGGAGATGAATCTTAGCTAGTTGATTTAATTTTTGCTCTTCCTCATCTTGAGCTTCCTCCTGATATTGTTTGCTTAAGATGGAAGAAAATGGAAATTTAATCATCTCATCCCCCCATTTCATGGAGATAGTTTTCTTTTTGATATATGCTCCTGCAACATTCAGAAAAGAAGTTCCAAAAACAATAGGACAATCCTTATCCTCTGAAATCATTAGTACATAAATATCAATAGGATAAATGAGTGAGCCTATTATAATGTTGATATCTTTAGGGATGCCACAAGGTATTCTGTCAGTCTTATCTGCAAGCTTAATAACAACATCAGTTGGCTCAAGGGTACGTGGAGAAATCTCATCATGAATGTTTGCATAGAGAGTGTAAGGAATAATATTGATTGGGGACCCTGCGTAACACAATCCATAGTTAGACTTGCTTCCGAAGGAACATGATAAAATTTGTTTACCTGTATCCTTACCTTCGATGCACCCTTTGTGGTAGGAGGTGGTATCTCGGTCTAAATGGACTTCTTTATTACCCACTTCTATAGGTGTAGCAAGTTCTTTCACGATATCCACATGTGGTGGAGTCCCATATTGCTCTACCTTAATGCTCTTCTATGCTTAGCTAAAAGTGGTTCTCCCTTCTTTTTGCCCTTCCGTTCAAAATAAGCCTCTCTCCGGTCTTGGGGTGGAGTAGTTTTCTTCACAATTGCTTCTACCATTCGAATCGCTTTCGTTTCCCTGGTGTGTTTCACAAACTTTTTATCTAGCAACTGCAAAAACTCAGAAAAATCATTCAATATATGTAAAGCAGGGTCAGTCCCAATATTAAGCTCATGACGAAGATTCTTCATCTCCTTTGTTCTAAGGAAAGACTTAATACTACCATAAACGGGATCAATCTTCGTCTTTTCCTTCGACCACAGGTACCAACTTTCAGCATTATGCCGAATTCTATCACGTAGATTCCAGGCTTGTGAAATCTCGGTTCCCATAAAAGAACCTTTAGAAGCAATATCCAATGCCTGTCTACTCTGTGAGTCATGTCCACCATAAAAGAAGTTTCGAATTAAAAAAATCAGGATAATGATGTTCAGGGCATTTGGAGTGTATACCTCGATACATTATATAGGCATCCACCAGTTTCTCACCTGGTCGATGTCCAAAGCTACTAATCTTCCTTCTTAACTTATATAATTTTCTCGCAGGGTAAAAATGAGCATAGAATGAAGATGATAGCTCTGTCCAATTACTCAAGGTACTCACGGGCTGATGTAATAGCCATTCAGCGGCTTCCTTTTCGAGAGAATAAGGAAATATTTTAGCTTTTATCTCCTCATTAGTTAAGTCTTGCAACTAAAAAGTACCATACATAATGTTAAATACTTTAATATGCTTATAAGAACTTTCAGTTCCATCACCTCGGAATGTATTCTCTTTCAACATAAAAATTAACCGAGGGTTTATCTCAAATACTTTACCAGATAGGTCAGGACCAATAGATATAAAGTTCTCTGCTTGAGCCGGTCCTGCTACTAGTTGCACCCCTACCTGTTAAATTTGTTCTTGAAGGACCATGGTTTCTCGCAATCTACAAAAATCATTAGAACACAAAATAATTCAAAACTCAAGGCAAAGCCCAAAAGCGCTCAGCTCCCCGGCAACGGCGCCAGAAAAAGCTTGATGGCCTCCAAGTGCACAGGGTTTAGTTGTAGCCTTTTCGAAGTAAGAGTATCGATCCCAAAGGGAGCATAGGAATAAGACTTTTGCCTCTTGTAGTGAATTATGTATTTTTATGCCTGCAGATAATTTTAGACTTAAAGCAAAGTGTGGGCAGTAATAAATTGTGATTGAGCAAATGAGCAAACTTTGAAGTAAATAACATACAAGTAAATAAAGAACAATGACTAGAGTGACTGATGGAACAGTAGAGGAGTAAGGTGTTCTTCATGTCTACTACGCAACTTTACTTCTTGTAGACTCTGTTGGGCCTCCAAGCGCAGAGTTTTGTAGGACAGTAGCAAATTTCCCACAAGTGGATGACCTAAGGTTTATCAATCCGTGGGAGGTGTAGGATGAAGATGGTCTCTCTCAAACAACCCTTCAATCAAATACAAGAAATCTCTTGTGTCCCCAACACACCCAATACAATGGTAAATTGTATAGGTGCACTAGTTCGGCAAAGAGATGGTGATACAAGTGTAGTATGGATAGTAGATATAGGTTTTTGTAATATGACATAATAAAAACAGCAAGGTAGCAAGTAACAAAATTAAGCACAAACGGTATTGCAATGCTTGGAAACAAGGCCTAGGGTTCATACTTTCACTAGTGCAATCTCTTAACAGTGCTAACATAATTGAATCATATAACAATCCCTCAATGTGCAACAAAGAATCACTCCAAAGTTCCTAGCAAACGGAGAACATAAGAAGAAATTGTTGTAGGTAGCAAAACCACCTCAAAGTTATCCTTCCCGATCAATCTATTGAGCCATCCCTATAAGTGTCACAAACAGCCCTAGAGTTCGTACTAGAATAACACCATATGATATGCATCAATTAAGTCTAATGTCACCTAGATACTCCAATGTCACCACAAATATCTGTGAGTTAATTATTCAACATGCATCAAACAATTTCAGATTCATAATATTCAATCCAACACAAAGAACTTCAAAGAGTACCACAAAGTTTCTATCAGAGAAAGTAGGATGAAAACATGCATCAACCCCTATGCCTAGATTACCCCAATGTCCCCTCGAGAATCCGCAAGTTGATTACCAAAACATACATCAAGTGACTCGATAGAATACCCCATTGTCACCACGGGTATCCACATGCAAGACATACATCAAGTGTTCTCAAATCCAAAATATTCAATCCGATAACAATGAAACCTCTAAGGGAAAAGAATCAATTCATCACAACAAGATAGAGAGGGAAGAACTCCATAGGATCCAACTATATTAACAAAGCTCATGGTACATCAAGATCGTGCCAAATCAAGAACACGAGAGAGAGAGAGAGATCAAACACATAGCTACTGGTACATACCCTCGGCCCCGAGGGTGAACAACTCCCTCCTCATCATGGAGACCGCCAGGATGATGAATATGGCCTCCGGTGATGATTTCCCCCTTTGGCAGGCTGCCGAAACAGTGCTCCCGATGAGATCGCTTCGGAACAGAGGCTTGCGGCGGCGGCGTGGAAGTTCTAGGTTTCTTTCTGGGGGTTTCCCAATATATAGGATTTTTCAGCATTGGATTCACGTCAGGGGGATGCCCGAGGGGCCCACAAGCTTAGGGGGCACGCCCCCCATGCTTGTGGCTCCTTCGGCCACCCCCTGGTCCATCTCCAGCACTTCGTGGGTCACTTTTGGTCCATAAAAAAATCACCGTAAATTTTCAGCCCAATCCGAGAACTTTTATTTCTGCACAAAAATAACACCATGGTAGTTCTGCTGAAAACAGCGTCAGTCCAGGTTAGTTTCATTCAAATCATGCACCAAAACCATATAAAATTGTTGTAAACATGGCATGAATACTTCATAAATTATAGATACGTTGGAGACGTATCAGCATCCCCAAGCTTAATTCCTGCTCTTCCTCGAGTAGGTAATTGATAAAAGAAATAATTTATGAAGTGTGAATGCTAGCATAGTGCATAAGTTTGATCAATGATAATTTCAATCACTTTTCCTAGAATCATAAACAACAACTCTTTCTCATAAAACTCATCATGATAAAGTAGCAATCAATTAATATGTTATGGTTCAAACAATGCATTCTCTTGAAACTTAACAACTTATGTTCTTAGTCACCAAACAATTTCAATGCATCTTATTCTCAACAAAGTCTAAGTAAGTGCTCCACATACTCAATTATCATATAGTCTTCTATGATTGCTAGTACTCAAAGCATATTTTTAGAGCAAATAGCATCCATCGAACACGGAGGAAGATAGGGGCTTAATGTTTCGCCTCCCAACTTACTTATCATGGAGATAATTGTAAACAATATTAATTCATGATCAAATATATTTGACAGGATATATGTGTCTGGATCTTTCCCCAGCACATGATGCTTGCCAAGTGGAGATTAATTGAGGTTGAAATAAGAAGTTGAGTCAACAAAAATAAAATTGATAGAAAAAATAAAAGATATGCCCTTCGCAGAGGGAACCAAGGATTTGCTTATGTGCCAGAGCTGATTGCTTAAAACAGAGATGAATACATTTTGAGTGGTGTGCCTTTCTTGTCAACGTCACGACAAAGGATTTCAATATCTTCTATGCTAATCACATTATTGGCAGTTCCCATGCGGAAATGAAAAGTTTACTCCCCCTCAACCATACAAGCACAATCCATGGCCAGCTGAATTCGCGGGTGCCCTCCAAACAATCAACTTTCCAGGGGGGGAGTTTGTTTTATTATATCTTTTTTTGTTTAACGGGACTGGCCATCCCAATTACCAGCCTCTCTCATGCAAGGACAAGTGAATAAACACCCATCATGAGAATAACCTGCTTAACATTGAAGATATTGACCGCCCCCTCGCTCCATGAGCGGTACAGGCACACAAAACAGATGTATATTTGAAGATTTTAGAGATGCCACATGCAAATTTACTTGGAACGGCAGGGTAATACCATATATAGGTAGATATGGTGGACACTCATGGAAGAAACTTGGCTCAAGGATTTTGGATGCACAAGCAGTATTCCCGCTTAGTACAGTAATTTTGGCTAGCAAAGATTATAAACAAGCACCACATGTTGGAGGATCCATAACAATATAACTTCTATGCAAATATACTCAATCATAACTCATTATGTTGTCTTCCTTGTCCAACTTCAACTTATTTGATCAAGTTTGAAAATAATTAATGGGTATTCACAATCATAAAAGATGTCCAAGATAATATATTTGTATGTGAAATTTCTCTTCCAGATACTAATCATTCATGAATTGCTTGTATGACCAATATTGTGATTGTCAAATTTCAATAGATTTTACTTTCGAAACCCAATGTGAAAATACTACTAAACATATGGAACATATATAATTTTAGATTTATGATATTCAATTCATTCAACAATTTACTCATAGGATATACAAGAGTGAATGACAAACTACTCCAAAAAATATAAGTGAAGATCAATGAATAGTTAAACAATTAAGTAGCTATGTGAAGATTCTCTCCAAGTAAAGATTTCAGATCCAAGTATTTTATTAAAATAGTAAACAAAACAAAAAAATAAGGACACTCCAAGAATAGCACATATCATGTGAACAAATAAAAACTTGGGCTCAACCAAAACTAACCGATAGTTGATGACGAAGAAAGGTGGGATGCCTACCGGGGCATCCCCAAGCTTAGATTCTTGAGACTTCTTGTAATATTAACTTGGGGAACCTTGGGAATCCCCAAGCTTGAGCTCTTGGATCTCCTTAATTCCTCTCATATCACGGCTTCTCCCGAGTCTTAAAAACTTCATCCACACAAAACTCAACAAGAACTCGTGAGATAAGTTAGTATAAATTAACTCAAAACCTTAACATTCTTTACTGTAGCAAAGTACTAAAATTATAATTAAACATTGCATACTAAATGCCTCTGCATATTTAATACTCCTATCCACAAATAGAAATATTAAACAAACAAACATATGCATACGATGCAACTATAACCAAAATCTGTCTAAACAGAATAGTCTGTAAAGGGGGAATAAAAATTCATACTTCCCTAACTCCACCAATTCTGAAAAATTACCATGTGACAAAGAACTCATGCATACTTATTGTGTAAAAATTTCAGATTTTTATCATGTTCTGACTATTCAGGAATATTCTGGACATAACAGAAAACTTTCTGTTTTCAAACAGCAACTCATAAACTTGCAAACTGAGCATGGTAAAGGCTATAATTGGAATTTTATTGAGATAAAAAGGTGCAAACATGATTATTAATAACATAAAGCAAATCAAACTAAAATAAAATGATGCTCCAAGCAAAACACATATTATGTGATGAATAAAAATGTAGTTCCGAGTGAGGTATACCGATAGGGTTGAAGACGAAAGAGGGGATGCCATCCGGCGCATCCCCAAGCTTAGACGCTTGAGTCTTCCTTGAATATTACCTTAGGGTGCGTTGGGCAACCCCTAGCTTAGGTTCTTGCCATTCCTTATTCTCCTCATATCGTTGTCTCACCCAAAACTTGAAAACTTCAATCACATAAAACTTAACGGAACTTCGTGAGATAGGTTAGTACAATAAAAATAAATCATTCACTTAGGTACTGTCAAGACAAGATTCCTAATTTTTCTCAGATAATTCCTACTATATTCTATCATTTCCACAATTTATATTACTCAATATAAGCTATGGAAACACAAAAACAAGCAAACTATGCAATAAAAACAGAATCTGTCAAAAACAGAACAGCATGTAGTGGGCGAATTAAAATGCATACTTCTGTAGCTCAAAAAATTCTGAAACATTAAGAAAACGTAAAAAATTTGTAACCCAATACTGTGTAAAAATTTAAGAATGTTCTCATGCTCCTGTACAGAATAGAAATTCCAGCACTGGACGCAAAAGTTTCTGTTTTTGCACAGAAGCAAATCAACAAGTATCCACACTATCCCAAAGGCTTTACTTGGCACTTTATTGAAAGAAACATATAAAACATGATTACTATAGTACCTTAATCATGTGGACATACAAAAACAGTAGGTATAAATATTTGGTTGTCTCCCAACAAGCGCTTTTGTTTAATGCCTTTTTAGCTAGGCATGATGATTTTAATGATGCTCACATAGGAATACGAATTGCAACATATAAGAGAGCATCATGAATCATATGGCAAGCACATTTAAGCCTAACCCACTTCCTATGCATAGGGATTTTGTGAGCAAACAATTTATGGGAGCAAGAATCAACTAGCACAGGAAGGCAAAACAATTATAACTTCAAAACTTTCAACACATAAAGAGGAAACTTTATATTGTTGAGAAGCCTACAAGCATATGTTCTTCTGTCATAATAATTTTCAGTAGCATCATGAATAAATTCAACAATATAACTTTCACATAAAGCATTCTTTTCATGATCCACAAGCATATAATTTTTATTACTCTTCTCATAAGCAATGTTCTTCTCATTCATAATAGTGGGAGTAAACTCAACAAAATAACTATCATGTGATACTTGATTGACATAACCAAATTGAACATTAAAATCATGAAGACAAGTTTCATGGTTATCATCATTCTTTATATCATACATGTCATCACCATAATCATCATAGATAGCAACTTTGTTGTCATAGTCAATTGAAACCTCTTCCAAAGTAGTGGATTCATCACTAAATAAAGTCATGACCTCTCCAAATCCACTTTCATAATTATTACAATAAGATTCAACACCCTCCAAAATAGTGGGATCATTACTACCGAGAGTTGACACTCTTCCAAACCCACTTTCAGCATTGTAATCATAATAAATAGGAGGCATGCTATCATCATAATAAATTTGCTCATCAAAAGAAGGGAGACTAAAAAGATCATCTTCATCAAACATAGCATCCCCAAGCTTATGGATTTGCATATCATTAGCATCATGGATATTCATTGAAAGCATACTAACAACATTGCAATCATGCTTAACATTCAAGGATTTTATGCCAAACATTTTATTGAATTCTTCTTCTAACACTTTGGCACAATTTTCTGATCCATCATTTTAAAGAAAGACATCATAAAGGTAAAGCATTTGGTGCAACTTCAATTCCATTTTTTTATAGTTTTCTTTTATAAAACTGAACTAGTGAAAAACAAGAAACTAAAAGATTCCATTGCAAGATCTAAAGATATACCTTCAAGCACTCACCTCCCTGGCAACGGCGCTAGAAAAGAGCTTGATGTCTACTACGCAACTTTACTTCTTGTAGACTCTGTTGGGCCTCCAAGCGCAGAGTTTTGTAGGACATCAGCAAATTTCCCTCAAGTGGATGACCTAAGGTTTATCAATCTGTGGGAGGTGTAGGATGAAGATGGTCTCTCTCAAACAACCCTGCAATCAAATACAAGAAATCACTTGTGTCCCCAACACACCCAATACAACGTTAATTGTATAGGTGCACTAGTTCGGCGAAGAGATGGTGATACAAGTGTAGTATGGATAGTAGATATAGGTTTTTGTAATCTGAAATAATAAAAACTGCAAGGTAGCAAGTAACAAAAGTGAGCACAAACGGTATTGTAATGCTTGGAAACAAAGCCTAGGGTTCATACTTTCACTAGTGCAATCTCTCAACAGTGCTAACATAATTGAATCATATAACAATCCCTCAACGTGCAACAAAGAATCACTCCAAAGTTCCTAGCAAACGGAGAACATAAGAAGAAATTGTTGTAGGTAGCAAAACCACTTCAAAGTTATCCTTTCCGATCAATCTATTGAGCCATCCCTATAAGTGTCACAAACAGCCCTAGAGTTCGTACTAGAATAACACCATATGATACGCATCAATTAACTCTAATGTCACCTAGATACTCCAATGTCACCACAAGTATCCGTGAGTTAATTATTCAACATGCATCAAACAATTTCAGATTCATAATATTCAATCCAACACAAAGAACTTCAAAAAGTACCCCAAAGTTTCTATCGGAGAAAGTAGGATGAAAACGTGCATCAACCCCTATGCCTAGATTACCCCAATGTCACCTCGGGAATCCGCAAGTTGATTACCAAAACATACATCAAGTGACTCAATAGAATACTCCATTGTCATCGCGGGTATCCACATGCAAGACATACATCAAGTGTTCTCAAATCCAAAATATTCAATCCGATAACAATGAAACCTCAAAGGGAAAAGACTCAATTCGTCACAACAAGATAGAGAGGGAAGAATCCATAGGATCCAAATATATTAACAAAGCTCGTGGTACATCAAGATCGTGCCAAATCAAGAACACGAGAGAGAGGGAGAGAGAGAGAGAGAGAGAGAGAGAGAGATCAAACACATAGCTACTGGTACATACCCTCAGCCCCGAGGGTGAACTACTCCCTTGTCGTCATGGAGACCGTCGGGATGATGAAGATGGCCTCCGGTGATGATTTCCCCCTCCGGCAGGGTGCCGGAACAGGGCTCCGGATGAGATCAGTTCAGAACAGAGGCTTGCGGTGGCGGCGTGGAAGTTCTAGGTTTCTTTCTGGGGGTTTCACAATATATACGATTTTTCAGCGTTGGATTCACGTCAGGGGGATGCCCAAGGGGCCCACAAGCTCAGGGGGCGCACCCTGGGGGGCCAGGCTTGTGGCTCCTTCGGCCAGCCCCTGGTCCATCTCCAACACTTTGTGGGTCTCTTTTGGTCCATAAAAAATCATCGTAAATTTTCAGCCCAATCCGAGAACTTTTATTTCTGCACAAAAATAACACCATGGTAGTTCTGCTGAAAATAGCGTCAGTCCGGGTTAGTTTCATTCAAATCATGCACCAAAACCATATAAAATTGTTGTAAACATGGCATGAATACTTCATAAATTATAGATACGTTGGAGACGTATCAGTTCTCAGGGAGTCCGGAATCCCCTTTGGTATGTTTCTAGCGCACCTATCCATGGGCATAGTTTGGGATGGATACTTGAGCCACTGTTGACGATTAATATTGGGCGGAGCTGAGTATAGTACACGCTCTACTCGAAGTAGACTTTGTGCCACACATGCCACTATCATAGTCTCCCCCATAGGGTTACAACTCATGAAATTTAAGGGTTACCCCGTGGACGTGGCCTCTCTAAGGGTTCTCCCTAATTCCCCTATCAATTGCAAAGGTTAGGAGCAAAATGCTTTTACTGTCACCTCGAATTACCCTCACATCCTAGCCCGTTACAATGATAGTGATATACTTCATGGCCATAAGGCACAAATGCTGAGTGGGGCCCCTTCACAACATTCACGAAGTTATTAAACTAAGCATTCAACAGGGAATCTCATATCCATAATAACGTTTTAGATCCTGCACATACCAAGGTTCATCCATATCCCCGTGAACTAGGGGTATACTCACACATGGAGACAACCAACATCATGACAAGGGTGCTGGCATACATGGATGAATGATTCAAATAACACACAAGATGATCCACTAGGGTTCTTGATGTTACAATGATAAGGATGTGGGTGATGATGATGATGATGATGGTGGTGGTGTGGATGATGATGACGATGACAGTTGTGATGATGTTGTAGCGCCCTTGTGTGCAGGGATGAAGATCCCTTTCTTCTCCTTGCCAATTCCTCCTCCAGATGAACTCCGAAGGCTTGGGTTCTGCCTTCTGGACGAGTTTCTCGTCTCTCTGCACGTCAGATCCATGATCCGATTTCACAGGGTGGAAATAGTTGATCCAGCGTCGGCGCTGGCACTCCATACGACCGCCCATACGAGCAGGTGCGGTCGTTTGGAATGTCGTCTTTTGCTCTGAAAGCGCAGCGATGATTTCTTCTTTGGCCTTCTTGCCTGATTCTTCTATGGTAGGTGATTATCACCTTAAATACATGATTCCACAACCATTTCTATGGATTTCTTCCATAATATGCTAAATGGTCTAAAAAGCGTTACCTGAGGGATTATCAACAAAAAGAGGTGCGCGAACGCGGTAAAATTCTACAAAGCCTACCATGTTGGCACAAAAGGCTTAGTAAAATTATCACATAAATTGGACTCATCAGTAATTTGATTACCCACTGATGCTATGCTTATGAGAGAGATGCCTCTAGTGAACCTATGGCCCCCGGGTCCATTCCCACTTATTACTAAGAATCCTACAATTACCTTGCTGTTTTATTTCGCTTTCTTCTACTTTTATTTGTTTGCCTATCACTATCAGATTTAATTCTTGCAACTGGCAAGAACAAGGGGAGTGATGACCCCCTTGCCTTTGTTGGGTGCAAGCATTTGCTTTGTGTGTGTGCAGGTACTGTTCACGTTGATTGTGTGCCGTCTCCTTCTGGTTCGATAACCTTGGTTCTTAACTAAGGGAAATACTATATGCTACTATACTGCTTCACCCTTCCTCTTTGGGGAAATCCAAGAACTCCATTATGAGTAGCAGAATAATTTATGGCGCCGTTGCCGAGGAGGCTTCACCTAACAAATCAGGTGCCTTCGCACAAACTTATCAATTTGCTTGTTTTTATCTTCTTTGCCTTTTGCCTTTTTGTTTGCCAAAAATCCAAAAAATACCAAAAATATTTATGTTACTATCTCTGCTTGCTATTATGGCTAGTTATTCACTCGTTGTCTCCACTCCCAAAAATGAAGTACTGAATTTTAAACAAAGGGGTGGAGAAAGTTTGAAACATGCTTCGTATAGGATTTGCGATAGATCTACTCATAAGCAATCCACCAATGTTCTTCCCCAAAAAATTTATGTGGCTATTACTACTTGGTATAGATTTGTGCTTGATACTATTACTGGAGGAAACTTTTTGGGTAGTCACCCTTTGGATGCTTTTAATGCTATGGGGAATTTAGTGGGATCACCACCATTTAAAATTAATGAAGCGGTAGTCATGTTGGAACACCTGATGCAAAGTTTGGATATCATTGAAAACAAAATGACAACTATGGAACGAATTGAAAATTTGGATAAAAAGGTGCATAATCAAGTAACTAAGTTGGGCTCTAGCGTAGGGAATGCTCTAAAATTGCTAAATGAAAAAGATCCAGTTATCGATAAAATAGAGCAAAGCCGCGCTAGAATTGATAAGTTGGAGGAAGTTATTAATGTCTTGGGTTCAGCTTTTTCTTCCATAAAAACTAGTGAGGTATACTTCCTACAAACAAAAATCTGAATCTTGCTTATTTTCCCAAAGTTCCTAAAACTAATAAGGGTGCTTCTTCTAGTAAGGAGAAGGAAGATTTAAAAATGATTAGTGTTCACCCTCATTTCATAATGGTAAAAAGGGAACCCATCTTTGATACTCATTTTTTGAAATTTGTACCTAGGAGCATTTTGATTAATGAGATGCTTGCTAAAACTCCTAGGAAGTTGTTGCTTTATTGAAGAGTTGAAAGATGACAATACTTGATATCATGCATTATGCCTAGGTAGGGGCATTAAAAAATAGCACTTGTTGGGAGGCAACCCAATAGTTATCCTTTGTTTTTATTTTCTTTAGGTGTGTCAACATGATTATTGCTACTATAGTAATTGTGTTTGTATCTTTTATTTTGCTTTTTGTGCCAAGTAAAGCCTTTAGGATGATATGGATGCTTGTCTATTTGGTTCTGTGCAAAAACAGAAACTTTAGCATCGAGTATATGAATTATCATTCTGTACTGGAATGTGATTGATAACCCACAATTATAGGGGATCGTTTGTAGCCTTTTTCGATAAGTAAGAGTGTCGCACCCAACGAGGAGCTAAAGGTAGAATTTATATTCTCTTCAAGTTCTATCGACCACCGATACAACTCTACGCACACTAACGTTTGCTTTATCTAAAGCAAGAACAAAACTACTTTGAATGTGTGATGGGATTGATTTGCAAGATAATAAAGAATGTGAAAATAAAAGTTAGGTGTTGTTTTTAATAAAAGAACAATTAAGTTAGTATAGCTAGTGTGGAAAAGTGGTGGTAGGATTTGTGAAATTGTCCTAGGCAATTGATAACTAGATTGGTAATCATTATTGCAATTTTATATGAGGGAGAGGAATGAGCTAACATACTTTTCGTACTTGGATCATATGCACTTATGATTGGAACTCTAGCAAGCATCCGCAACTACTAAATATCATTAAGGTATAACCCAACCATAGCATTAAGTGTCAAGTCCTCTTTACTCCCATACGCAACAACCCCCTTACTCGGGTTTAAGCATCTATCACTCTCGCAGCCCACTATAAGCGAATCATGAACATGGCTCTATATATACACCTCCTCAACCCTAGCCGCCGGATCACATCTCATTCATCAAGAACACATCCAAGTTCATCCCCATTGCTGCTCCATCACCACCATAGAGGATGGGACAAGATCAAGAGGAAGAGGAGGAGGCTCCACCACGTGAGCACCGGTGACAGTGTCCTGGATTAGGGGGTGCTAACCAAGCCGGCCCGTCTCCTCGGTTGGGCCGATGGGCCCTCGTACATGATCAAGATGGAATCCGAAAGCCGCACATAAGAAGCGTAATCGAGACTGTCTCTACCGAAGACTTGACGTATACTCCAAGATCTTTATAGCCGCCTTACTACTAGTTACCGACTTTGTAACCCTAGATACCCTCGCTGGCGTGTATATAAGCCATAGGGTTTAGCCCGTAGAGGGGATTAACACAATATCGCTCACCTAGCCCTAGAAGTTAGACACACATTACGATCTCGAGGTAGATCAACTCTGTACTCGATACATCTCCATCAATATAAACAGAAGCAGGACATAGGGTTTTACCTCCATTAAGAGGGCCCGAACCTGGGTAAATACCGTCTCCCTTGTCTTTGCTACCATCGATCCGAGATCCACAGTTCGGGACCCCCTACCCCGAGGTCTGCCGGTTTTTACACCGACACTGGTGCTTTCATTAAGAGTTCCGTTGTGCGATCACCGGTTAACGGCCTCAAGCCCATGGAGCACGTCTCCACGTTTGAAGCTTTGGTCACAGAGACGCCTCCACGTAATGTGGAAGCAAACCATGACCCTTCTTTGGTTCCAACTAGGAATCCCCTCACGGACGAGGGGCTAAGATACTTCTTGGAGAGGGGATCGGACAGCGACCTACCGGCGACCGACCTCCAGATCAATCTGGCTAAACCGGTAACCTCGGGTCCGGCGTCAAGTGAGAATAATGAGGTCTTGAGCCCGCGGTCTTTAGAGATTGGAACTGGTCTGCTCACCTCCCATATAGAGTATCGCCCCGATAACTCTGGCCCACCGGACGTCTGGGACTTGGCCTACGTATGGCAGCTCCCCGATTAGCCGATCAGACGATACTGGGCCAGATTCTTGTCTGTCAAGAACAAGATACTGGATTACCAAGACACTGACATAATTGCCGCTTTCGAGCACGGATGCAAGGATAAAGGCATCTCAAATGTCCTCGCTCGTTGTTGCATTCAAACACTCCCTGAATTAACCAACCTGGTAGCACGATTTTGCGCCATCGAAGATGCCTGGCGGACCGAGGAAAACACGGACTCGATCTGTGAGGACTATCCGGAACGCGACCGGTCGGCACTTCGGCGCGAAAATGGCAAACGGAACACTCTGGGCGATCGACCCCGGAAGAAGAAGAAAACTTCCAGCCACCCCGGAACAACTCTGGATGGCTTTCTGGATAAACCATGCCCGATCCACGCCATATTGATTAACTCCTGCCCGACTCACAGTCTTCGCGACTGTTGGGTGTTGAGGTAGGTGGCCAAAGGGGGACCCGCCCTCCTGGCGGGCACCTCCAGCCACCTTGAACAGACCTCGGAAGAAGACGAGGTCCTAATGATTTATGAGACCTTTACATCTACCAACCAGTGCAAATGGGCCTTGCGGGAAATTAATTCTGTCCGGCAAGTACCACCTCGGGGCGCGTGGATAGACACGCCGATCACCTTCAACCACCACGATCAGCCGAAGTCGGCCCTAGACAGGTGTCCCGCCGCGCTAGTCCTCAACCCCATCGTGGACCACTGCCGCCTCCATAAGGTCCTTATGGACGGAGGCAGCAGCTTGAATCTATTGTACGAGGACACTCTGGACAAAATGCTCATCGATAAATCGCGCATAGAACAGAGCACCACCACCTTCAAAGGAATAGTCCCCGGGAGAGAGGCACGCTGCAGCAGAAAGATAACCCTGGACGTAGTCTTTGGGGCTCCGGATAATTATTGCTCCGAGGAAATTACGTTCCACATCGCGCCTTTCAAGAGCGGATACCACGCCATCCTCGGCCAGGATGCCTTTTCAAGATTTCAAGCAGTGCCGCACTACGGCTACATGAAGCTCAAGATGCCGGCCCCGAAAGGGATCATTACTATCTCAAGCGATCCCGACAGGGCACTCAAAGCCGAGAATAAAACGGCGTCCCTCGCCCTCGAGACTCTGGCCGAAGCCTTCGCGGCCGAGGAGCTGACCGCGCTGCGCACCGAGGTCGACCGGGACGATGTCGTTCTCGACAAAAGATCAAAACCTACTTCTTTCAAACCGGCCGACGAGATAGTCAAATTCCAGGTTCACCCAACGGACCCTGCTAAAATGGTGTCCATAGGGGCTAACCTCGACCCAGAAGTTGCCGAAGCCCTACGCACTTTCCTCAAGGAAAACTGGGACATATTCGCCTGGCACCCCTCCGATATGCCAGGGATACCCCGTAGGCTTGCAGAGCATAGCTTAAACATACTAACAGGCTATAAGCCTGTTAAACAAACACTTCGACGTTTCTCCGAACCCAAGTGTCAAGCAATGGGTGAGGAACTAGCAAAGCTGCTGGAGGCAGGATTCATCAGGGACATAAAACACCCTGACTGGCTAGCCAATTTGGTAATGGTACCAAAAAAGAATAGGTCCTGGCGGTTGTGTGTCGATTTCAAAGACCTCAATAAGGCTTGCCCCAAAGACCCCTTCCCCTTACCCCGTATTGACAGAATTGTGGACGCCACTGCGGGCCATGATGCACTGTGCTTCCTAGACACCTACTCAGGATATCATCAAATAAAGATGAAGGAATCTGACCAGGCAGCAATGGCATTCATCACGCCCTACGGGCCGTTTTGCTTCAACACGATGCCTTTCGGACTAAAGAACGCTGGCGCCACATACCAGCGTATGATTCAAACATGCCTGAAAAAACACATCGGAAAGACCGTTGAGGCCTACGTAGACGATGTAGTTGTCAAAACTAAACACGTCGACCAGTTGGTAGACAACCTTCGGGACACATTTGCCACCTTACGGGAACATCAAATAAAACTTAATCCGGAGAAATGCGTTTTCGGGGTCCCGGCTGGCAAACTCCTCGGTTTCATCGTATCTAGCCGAGGAATTGAAGCCAATCCGGCTAAAATTCGAGCCTTGGATCGTTTGGAGATTCCAACAGAGCTCAAGCACGTACAAAAACTGGCAGGCTGTGTAGCAGCCTTGAGCCGCTTCATATCACGGCTCGGAGAAAAAGCCTTACCCCTGTACAAGCTGTTAAAGTAGCCAAAACATTCAAATGGACCAAGGAGGCCGCGGCGGCCCTGGAAGACATCAAGGCCCTCCTCGCCACCAACCCCATCCAGGCAGCCCCAGGTGTCTGCGAGCCGATGATATTGTACATCTCGGCCACAAACTAGGTGGTAAGCGCAGTCCTCGTGGTCGAACGAGACAGGGAAGGCCACAAATTCTAGGTCTAGAAGCCCGTATATTACGTATCCGAGGACTTAACGTCATGCAAGTCACGCTACCCTCACTACCAAAAGATAGCCTACGCGGTCTTCATGGCGTCACGAAAACTTTGGCACTACTTTCAAGAGTGTTCAGTGACCGTGGCATACGACGTCCCACTAAGTGACATAATCAATAATAGGGATGCGACAGGGCGCATCGCCAAATGGGCCATAGAGCTCTTACCTTTTGAAATCATCTACAAACCACGCCGGGCCATTAAATCCCAGGTGCTGGCCGACTTCGTAGCCGAATGGACCGAAGCCGAACTCCCCCGTGAGTACAGTACTTACTCGCATTGGACAATGTATTTCGATGGCTCCAAAATGCTCGCCGGCCTGGGGGCTGGCATGGTGCTCACGTCACCCACGGGAGATAACGTTAGATACATGCTACAAATCATGTACACAGACTCTAATAATGCGGCTGAATATGAAACCCTCCTACACGGACTTCGGATAGCAGTTTCTATGGGTGTTAAACGCCTGGAGGTCCGAGGTGATTCTAACCTCGCCATCTCACAAATCAATGGCAAGTTTGATGCCAAAGACCCGAAGATGATAGCTTACCGAAACGCCTTCATAAAAATCTCGGCCAGGTTCGAGGGGCTGGAGTTTCACCATATACCCCGAGACAGCAACCAGGTCGCAGATGTGCTCGCCCTATTGGGCATAAAATGGGATAAGGTTCCCAAAAACACCTTCCTCGAACGGCTTTTCAAGCCATCTGTAGTCTGGCAAGATAGCAAAGGAACGTCAGAATCAGCCGACGTCGGGCAACAGGCCCCGCCCAAAGAAGATGATGGTATCATAGGCGGGTCAATGATCCGGAAGACTGCGTCAGCGCATGAAGTCATGGTAGTCATCGCACCATGGACCAAGACGCTCCTCGCGTACCTGCTCCGAAAAGAGCTCCCCGATAACCAAACCGACTCCCGCCGGATTGTAAGGCAGTCTAAAGCTTACAAGGTTCATGAAGGGGAACTTTATAAAATGAGCACAACGGGCGTCCTCCAGAGATGCATATCCGAGGAAGAAGGAAAACTCCTACTTCGGGAGATACACTCCGGCATGAGCGGACATCACGCCGCTGCTCGGACTTTGGTCAGCAAGGCTTTTCGAGCCAGCTTTTACTGGCCAACTGCAGGTGCCGACGCCTCGGCATTAGTACAACGTTGCCTAGGCTACCAGGTATTCGCCAAGAAGAGCCACTTGCCCCCCGCGGCCCTTCGCACCATCCCCATTACTTGGCCTTTCGCAGTCTGGGGGCTCGATATGGTCGGGCCACTCAAGGGTGGATCAAACAAAAATAAATACCTCCTAGTCATGGTAGACAAATTTACCAAATGGATTGAAGCAAAGCCGGTCACCTCGGCCGAAGCTGTCCAGGTAATCGGATTTATCTCGGGGGTAGTACATCGTTACGGTGTCCCCCACAGTCTGATTACAGATAATGGAACTAACTTCACAGCCAAAGAGGTTAAGGCATGGTGTAAAAAATTGGGCATTAAGCTCGACTACGCGTCCGTCTACCACCCACAGTCTAATGGGCAGGTGGAGCGAGCCAATGGGCTAATCCTTAGCGGCATTAAGCCAAGATTAGTTCGCTCCCTTAAAAAAGCCGACTGCAAATGGGTCGAGGAACTTGATTCCGTATTACGGGGCCTGCGTACAACACCAAATAGGTCCACGGGATACACCCCGTTTTTTATGGTATACGGCGCCGAGGCGGTCCTCCCCTGCGATATCATACACGACGCACCTCGGGTACGCATGTATGAGGAGCTAGAGGCCGAGCTTGATTGGCAAGATGCCCTAGATGCTCTCGAAGAAGAGCGCAACGTCGCACGGGCAAGGTCAGCTACTTATCAGCAGCAGGCCCGGCGCTACCATGGCAGAGAAATTCGTGCTAAAGAATTCAACGTCGGGGATCTCGTAATGAGGCTACACCCCGAGAAGCAAAAGCACAAACTCTCCCATAGATGCGATGGGCCGTTCATCATTAACCAAGTTCTCATCGGAGGAGCATATCGAATCCGAGATCCGGAGGACGGCCGATTAGAGCCACACCCCTGGAACGCGGCGCTACTCCGACGCTTCTACGCTTGACACTACGAACACGGTCCGTGTAAATAACTTGTACATTTTATTTGACTTAATCTTTTACTCATTATTTATTTCCCCACCTCGAAACATTATTCAATGACCCCGAGGACAATATAGCATGTTATTTTCAAAACAAGAGCTATTCCACCTCTAATGTACTATCGTCTTTTGAGCCACCATATGCATCGATTCGCTTTAAGATTTGGCCAAGCTGGGTTGCCCGGCTCCTGTGCTTGCCCCTTACGTTTCCGATATTTCGGCTAGGGGGCAAAGGGAGCACCACTGTGATTGTTACTCCTCGATCAACCGGTGTAGTACCTCAGACGGACAAAGCAGAAAGCTAGAGCTCTTACAATGCGAATCGGTCGGCCATGACATAGGACTAACGTGGTAGGGGTCTTTTCAAACCACGACCAGGGGCTTTACCCCCAAGGTCATCTGTCTTCAGACAAGCGTGTTAGACACAGTGACCCGAGGAAAGGAACTGTTGGAAGAACTATTTTCCTCGAAAGATGTTTCTTATGTTAAATAGTAATATAACATAACTTTTCGTTACCCTCTTGTCTCTCGAGCCGCGTAGCTTGATTGCCTTGTCGCCTGAAGCATCTAGTCTGATGACCTCGGCTAGTAGTATGGGACACTCCTCGGAGTTTATCCGAGGAGGCGGAAGCCGAAGGCTGGCTGACAGAGTTTGGATAAACGGACTGAAAAAACTGACATAGAATACTTCGGTACATAAAGTCATACAAAGTTTTCATGCGCGGTCTAGCCCATCTATTAGGGTTTCCAATGCGCAATCCTTTTGCGAGAATCACACCACAGGCATTGCACTATCATATGCCTGGCTAGCGGGGATTTCCTTCCCGTCAGATCCCATGGGTCCCACTTCCGCTAATTCCATCGTCTTCAGGCCGGTGTAGTGGGTCTTCACCATGGCCCAGGCCTCCCTTGCACCTTCTCGGCAAGCTGATACTTTCCAAGCCTGGATTCGGTGCCAAGCTCTCTTCAGCTATTCGGCTAGCACGGCCATGTCCTCGGGGACCGGCACCACCTCAGGCCATAAAGCCTGGTGCACATCCTTCATCGATTTTCGTACCCTTTTGTGCACCTCGGATAGACGAACGGCCATGTCTTTGGACATCGGACCCCGAGATTCCAGAGGAAGGCCAGACAAAGAAGCTGCCAAACAAAACAACATTAGCATGACAAATCACCTCGGACAAGTTACATGACAAGCATTCCTCGAGATTTATAAACTTACCATAAATCATGTCGTCCGTTTGCCGATTCTTCGCTTCCGCAACAGCGAAGCAAGCTTTTAAGCTCTCGATCTCCTGGGCCTAGCGGGCGTTCTCAGCCCTAAGCACATTCACGCTGTCCACTCTTTGAGTAACCACGTGTTGATTTTCCTGATGTTGCGCTTCAGAATACGCCAGATCCTAGCGGGCCTGCTTCAGGTCTCTTTCAAGATGGCCTAGGGCTTCCGCTGCTACAAGGGATTCTGGCGTCAACTCTATTTTCATTGGTATTACCCAATTCAAGCACAAAGCACTTATCGTGCACCTCTCTGGTGAATTTCTTCACCTGTTCAACCTCAGACAAAGCCGCGTCAAGCTGCACCTTTGTTCGGGCCAACGCCGAGGTCAATTGCTCGTTCTTCGAGCGAGCTTCCTGTTCATGACAGTGATTGCTGGTTAGTATTTAAGTCTTGATTCGACCCCAGGGGCTCGTACCAAGCCTTAGGGGCTACTACCATACTTGGTAGTCATATTTGTCTTTAAACCTTACCCGCAGCCCCCGTGACAAGACGTCCAGTGATTCATCAAAGGCACCTCGGGTTGCCCCAAGGTATGCATCCACCGCGCTGAGAGCACTGAACTCCCTGTCCGAGAAAGCCGGATTGTTCAGAGAAGCTTTTTGCCAGCGATAATTCGTGGCGCATTGAATCTCGGACGAAGTGGCCGATGTCGCCGAGTCCTCGGGCTGAGCGGCTCCGGGGTCAGCTCCCGCAGGATTTCGGGCACCCATTTCCTTGGACGGGGCCGTGGCTCCCTCGGCCTCCACATGTGCTGTGGTGGATGAAGGATGGCTGCCAATAATCGGGGAGGTTAAAATCCAAAGTGTCTTTGCAGCAACATAGATCAAAGTATTACCTGGTGATGGAGGGGGCACTTTCGCCTGCCCCCGTGACCTCGGCTTGAACTTCTTATACCTCTGGCGGAGTCCTCTCCAGTGAAGCCGTTTCTCTGCGTAGGCGTTGGGAGCGCCGCCCCTTTGGAGGAGAAGTCAGATGGCTGGGGGCTGGAGGACGAGGGGCTCTCTTTCGTTTAGAGGAAGGGAGTGTTACCGATGAGGCTGGCCTCATCCCCGGCGTATCAGGGATGACCGCTACCTTTGAGCCGTCAAGGCTCTCCAGGAAAAAACTCCTCCCTTCGTAAATAAGGCCCAGGTCTTCATCCTCATTGTAAAGAGGGTCTTCCACGCGGTAGTGCAGCTCTAGCTCAGGGGCCGGACTGCTCACACCCTCGAGCCAACGCCTCCACCTCTGTTCAAGGACCGATGTGTAGCGGGTTAATGTTAAAAGATCCCGGGGTAAACAAAAGAATTCGGAAGGGAGACTTACTATGTCAGCAGGATTGTTGTACGATAGCCCATCTTGGAACTGATGCTTAGCGAACTCCTCCGCGGATCCCTAGTACATGATGGCCAATACGGCTCCGAGGGTCATTTGGTCCATAAAAACTCCCTTGATGGATCGGGAGGCGTCGTTGGACCCATTATACTCGCACAATAAGTGCTGACGCTGCCGGAGGGGTTGGACTCTTCGGTCTAGGGCCACCGCCATCACATCAATGATGGTGAGGCCAGCGCTCGACAACAGCTTCACTTTGGCCACTAGACTGGTCACGGCTTCGTTTTCCTCTTGCGCCAAGCTCTGCGGCCTCCAGCTGTAACGTTTCCTCGGCGGATACAATGAGAAGGGCGGGAGGCCTGGCCAGACTAGCTCGTACAGCGGGACGTCGTTAATATAAAACCACTCGGAAGGCCAATAATCGGCGTCCTCCCGAGGTGTTCCCGCTGGGTAGCCAGTCTTGTTGACTCGGCAGACTTCGGCTCCTCCAACCTCGAATAGCTTGTCAGCCGAGGAGCGGGGCACGATACAGAAGTACTTTGGCCATAATCCGAAGTGCGCCTGACAGCCGAGGTGTAGCTCGCGGAGTGCGACGAACCCCGCGATGTGCAATATCGAATTCGGGGAAAGATGGTGTAGCTGCAGCCCGTAAAACTCCAGCAGGCCGCAGAGGAAGGGGTGGATTGGAAACCCTAAACCGTGGAGGAGGAAAGGCACGAAGCATACCCGCTCGTCTCCTCGTGGCGAAGGGTAATTCCCGGCGTGGGCTTGACCATCCATGGATGTTAATCCGGGGCAGCTGGGGGCCAGATCTGCATCCGGTAGATAACCTTGCGTTGCCAAGCGCTCTAGTTGAAGGCGCGCGACGGAGCAGCTCCCCTAGTCCCCTCTATCAGGGCCATGAGGGCGCCTTGACGATCCTTCACCACTCGCCATTGTTCGGGCTTTTGAGCTTGGGCTGGGATGGGGGGATTTTTGCTGCGGTTGCGGTTGATGCGTATTCCTGGTAGCAAAGGCTGCGCGTTTATTAAGTAAAGGCGAAAGGGGTTGACGCTTCGACATTTTTTCCATAATGGGGACCGATTCCCTAGATAACTTGATTCTCGAAATCTAAAATTAGGCCCTAGCAGAATTCTAAGGGTTGGCCGAGGTCTTTAAGACTGATCGGAGAATAAGGCACGGGAACTTGTCTATCGAGCCAAGACTCCAGAAATTGAAGGGCGTCGACTTCGGCATCGAAGACCAGTTCAGGGGCTACTGACGGTGTCCTGGATTAGGGGGTGCTAACCAAGCCGGCCCGTCTCCTCGGTTGGGCCGATGGGCCCTCGTACATGATCAAGATGGACTCCGGAAGCCGCACATAAGAAGCGTAATCGAGACTGTCTCTACCGAAGACTTGACGTATACTCCAATATCTTTATAGCTGCCTTACTACTAGTTACCAACTTTATAACCCTAGATACCCTCCCTTGCGTGTATATAAGCCATAGGGTTTAGCCCGTAGAGGGGATCAACACAATATCGCTCACCTAGCCCTAGAAGTTAGACACACATTACAATCTCGAGGTAGATCAACTCTGTACTCGATACATCTCCATCAATATAAACAGAAGCAGGACGTAGGGTTTTACCTCCATTAAGAGGGCCCGAACCTGGGTAAATACCATCTCCCTTGTCTTTGTTACCACCGATCCGAGATCCACAGTTCGGGACCCCCTACCCCGAGGTCTGCCGGTTTTTACACCGACAACCGGCCTTCGGGCCGGTGCCCTCTCCACCGTGCCGGTGCCATCACCACCATCTTCACCGCTCCGCCTATGCCATCACCATCACCTCCTCCCTTCACCGGCTCTATGCCGGCTTGTAACTTGACTCTCTCCTTTATGTTTGAGTAGATCTATTTATCCTCAAGGATATGGATGAACTCTTCTATGATTAGTATTATTATTTCCAAGCGATCCAATATGTTCTTGTTCATGCTCAAGTTAGTATTCTCGCGAGTGTTGAGAGGATGCCTCACTCACACTATTGCCGTGATTGGCCATGGAGGAACTAGTATCACTGCATAGGGGTAGGACGTTGAGGGAATTCGAGGTGACAGTAAAACCTCAATCCCTAGTCTTTGCAAGTTGTTAGGGGAGTTCAGGTAAACCCATATCTGGCTGCGTCCATGGGGAAACCCTTAATTGACCGTTTGTGATAACCGGCATGGGGAAGCAACGGTTGGTGGCATATGTGGCATGAAGTCTACCTCAAGTAGAACGTGTACTGTACCGGGGACCGCCCACTTATGCATATGAAGAGTGGATAGAGGATACGATAGAGAGCTTTTGCTCGGCACTAGATACGCAGGTCATATTTGTAGTGCTGACTTCGGAGTCCTAGAGAACACCTTACTACTCAAGCACCTTCACTACTAACTTAGTCTCTTTTTATTCCTGCTTTTACCTTCTTGTTCTTAGTTTAGTAAACACCCTTTTATCTAGTGTCCTAGCAACCTATAGAATAGGCTATTTCCAAACTCCGGTTTGGGTGTGTACATAGCTCGTTAAGTGACAGCGTAGCTACGGGGTTTGTGGTGCCTTCCTATCAGCTCCCTGTGGATTCGACACTTTACTTATTACGAAAGTGCTACAACAGCCCTATGCACTTGTAGGACATCAAGCATTTTCTGGTGCCGTTGCCGGGGAGCATAGCGCTTGGTTATTACTTACCTGCTCACACATAGTTTATTTTTGTTTGTTGCTATTTATCTTACTGTTTTTCCTTTAACCCAAAAATACCAAAAATATGTCTTGCACTGAGATGTCTTCTACAGATGCTGCAATAGAACAAGTGGAGAAAAGAGGAATGATGTATGCCTACTACCAGTACTCTCTTAAAGGTATTGATGTGGAGACGAAATTAAAGTTCTTGGATTCCTATGCTGAAGATATATTTAAATTCCCTACTTTTTGTGAGTATTGCAAGTCCAATGAACATATGAGCTTTAGATGCAAGTTCCACCCTTGCCTTATTGTATCGTCATACAATCGTGATGATTATCCATTTGATTATGTTGAATTGATTGAGGAGCAAATGCTATTCCTTAGAACCTCTGAACTTATGAGAAGGGTAAAAGAGCTTACTCCATACTATCTAGAGGTTTCTACATATAAGAGTTACTTGGAGGATATCCATGACTTTTGCATTACTAATAATTTTAATAGAAATACTTCTTTCATGGAATATGAGAAGCGGTTCGACGCGATCTCCCAAGGCTCTCAATTGCAGGAAAATAACCTCTTGAAAGAAACCGAGGAAATACTCGAGCGGTGGAAGAAAAATACACTGGAAGCTACATTCCAGGAAGTATGTCTAGGAGACAAGAAGGAAAATGAACATGGAGATGAAGGGCGGAAAGGCCACCTTCCGACAACTCCTACTGATCATGGTAGCTTCCTACACACAATTAATGCCCAGCTCAATGATCATATGTCATATCTAAGTTCTGCTAGAGTTTTCATGGAACCTATTGAAACAATGATTGAATGTTCTCCTCCAGAAGATATTGTGAGAGCGGATGTTTCAAAGTTATTTGTTGTGCCTGAACTAGATATTACCATTGTTCCTGATGTGCCTTCAATGACTCCCTTTGATGAAATGCCAATTGGCATTCACCTTAAGGATGAGATAGCACAAAAGGAGGGTGAGTTGCTTGCATTACGTGGAATATCAAAAAGTGATGCAACCACCGTGGTGGCTGATCATTCCTCGTTACCTATGGATTTGTCGATATTAGACAAACCCCAAATTGCATATTCAGAAATTGATCTTGATGATATATGGGCTGATTTTCTGAGGCTCTCCATAGACCTCCTTTGGAGAGTAAATTGCAAAGTCTTATAGATGATAATAGCCTTGATATTGAATTTGCAAATTTGGATACTAACATTCCCAGGTACACTCAAGATGAAGAAGAAGGTTATATTTTCCTTGCTGCTCAATATCCTCTTTGTTCTAAAAATATTATCAAATTGCAGCTAGTAACCTTACAGGCATCTCCACTAAGCCGGATGCATCGGTACTCGCCCAGAAGCGAGTATGAATTTACATATATGATGTCGATGCACCAGAAGATAGTACAACTCCGACCGAGCCCTGCTATGAGGTGCTCTGAACCCTGGTCAGAGTCTTGTCTGACACTCGGGGTTGATATCCCTTGGGATCCGGGTGGATGACCATATGGAGCACCGAAGCCTAGTTATATGGCTATAAAGAAAGCACTGCCAGGGAGGTAACCCGGAAGTCCGTAGGAGTCTTTCTTAGCTTTGTGTCTTGAGTCTAGTTGCATTTCATGTTGCATTGGCACTTTTATTTTTATTTTAAGTAGTTGTTATTTGAGTCGGTTTCGTGTTGTTTTCGTTGGTAAAATTTATAAGCATGTCGGTAGCCTATTTTTGTTAACACCTCCTCCTATTTTTATTGAAATATTGCTATGTGCCTAACGTGAGGAGGAAGCACAAAAAATTTCATGAAGTTCTGCAGCTCTAGGAGAAAAGACGGCGTTCCATACGACCGCCCCGGTCGTTTGAGCGCCCGTATGAGCTCGTGGCCGTAAGAGAGAAGAGGACCAGAGAAAAAGACAGCCTACCATACGAGCGGTGCTCGTACGAGCGGTCTTTTCACCTGGCGACAACGACGAGCATCTCCACAGAGCGAACGACGGCGTTCCATACGACCGCAGCCGGTTGTTTGAGCACCCGTATGAAGGCAATAACACCTCCATCTGATTCATTTTCGATGCCCGAGGTCGACGAGGTGTTTTCTAACCGATCATTTGCTTTCTAATTAGTATTAATTACCACTGAAACTCAGTAGCCAATAATTCTCTTTAGCAACTATGTTTTTGTTTATTTCTTTTTGTCGGTTAGGTATACGAACTCCGTTCGTATACCGAATTGATGTTTTATTTCGTGTGTTATTTTTGCAGGGGCTTGGACCTTATGTGGTGACGAGTACGGTATGGTGCCAACCTTACAAAGGGCCCACACAAGCCACTTGGTTGCTTCATCATGATGAACTTCAATAACAAGTGCCCGGTAATGTTTTCCAATATGAACCTCACTCAAATAAAAGTTGCTTAGTATCAAGTTTCTCACCTTAAGTGCGGATCTCCCTTTTTAATTAGGCACCTAGGAGATGCACACTTGTGTTTTTATCTTGTCTCGCACACACTTCATTCAAACCTAGGAGTTACATGTACTTCTAGGCATAGTTTGTTGACTTTAGCGTGGTGCTTAGGTTAATGAACCGATCTTGTGAGGCAATTATTTTTATCCACTTGTGTTACTAATCCTTTGTGCTACAAAAAAAATGAAAAACCACAAAAGCACAAAAATACTTTGTTTTCTTTTCAGTTTCGTTTTCAGCAGGTTCTATTGGAGGGCAGCCACTGGACCACAACAAGGAAATCCATTGAAGCAAGGTCCATGTCTATTAGAAGAGAGGTCATATGTGCCTCAGCGGTAAAAGTGTCTAACCCTTTGCTTAATTAAGCTTAGGGGAGGTAACCACTTCTCACGCTCTCTTTTAATAACTGCACTTTCTCTTTACTTTCCTATTTTTCCCTAGTTTAGTTCTAAGCGTGGGGAGGTTACTTTTGCATGTGTAGTGTCTTGTGCAGTGCTCTTGATCATATGGTTTTCGTGTATTAGTGTGTCCCACTGTTTTGACATGCTTGCTTTGCACTTGTTTGACATAGTTTGTGGGAATCTTGTTATCTTCTAAAAAAGATTGCCATGTTCTTTTATCAAAAACCAAATAAAGGAGTCTTTTGAACTATTGCCTTTCTTTCACCTAATCACATAAGTTGGGGACTCTAGTAGTGGCTTGATTAGCGATTGAATGATTGTAGAGGCTTTTTGATGATGAGCCCAGCATCTTTGGTTGATCCGAGACGCGCAACGGGGTTTATCTCCGCAAAACTATCCCCTCGGGGTACTTAGTTTTTGAGTCTTTTACAACATGACACCGTGATACTCTTGTGTAGTGTTTGAGTTCTTTATGACTAAGGCAAGTTCGAAACCTTTTGCACTTCCGTTCATCTTTTATTGCTAGCCCCTACGGTACCATGCATTGCCCACTCTCACAATGAGACTTGGCGCATACTTCCCAGGTACATCCAAACCCGTGGGAGGACTTTCTCTTGTACTCCTACACATAAGACACCCCATCTCCACAAAACAGCCAACATACCTACCTACATGGCATTTTCATAGCCATTTCGAGCATATCGCCATGCACTACCATCATATTACATTACATGATTAGAGACATGTTTTTCATTTGCCTTGCATGATCATAGTATGGCTAGCTCGATATTTTCATGGCTTGTCCGTTTTTTGATATCTAAGCTACGCCAGATCATTGCACATACTGGTACACTACCAGAGGCATTCATCATATAGAGTTTCTCTCATGTTTTCAGTTTTGAGTTATGATAACATTCAGTTGAAGTGAGTCATTATAAAAGTGTGATGATCATCATTATTAGAGCATGCCCCAGTGAGGAAAAAAATGGTGGAGACTTATGATTCCTCGAAAAAGTGGGGATGAGGTCCATGAGACCATTCCAAAAAAAATGAGAGAAAAAGAGAGAAGGGGCATGCTACTATCCTTTTACCACACTTGTGCTTCAAAGTAGCACCACTTCATGCATTCTAAAGTATAAAGTTTCATCAGCTTTATGTTTCATATTAGTGGGGAACTTACACTATAGAACTTGGCTTGTATATTCCGATGACGAGCATCCTCAAAAGCTCGAGGTCTTCATGAGCAAGCAAGTTGGATGCACCCCCACTTAGTCCATAGGAGAGCTTTCACATATTCATAGCTCTATGTGCATCCTAGTTGCACGGCGATCCCTACTCCTTGTGTTGACATACATCATAAGGCCTTCTCCATTGCCTAGTGGTCGGCTGCATTGATGCAAGAATTTCTTTATTTTTGACTTCTCAAAACCCAAACCATTTTCTAGCTTTCCCTTAAGTGCGAGGCATAGGCTTGCGCTCAGTGCTGCATAGGTAGTTGAGTGGTTTAATAACGCATACAAACGATCTTGCTATTGTACCTGGTATGCCTCAGGTTGGTGTTTTTGAAGCGATCGCTAATGCTTGATTTCTTTTGTCTATGATTGCCATTGCTGTGTTCCTAACATAATATTGATCTTCTCTCTAAACCTTTGGCAATGGGAATATGGGCTCCACAAAAATATTTTCCTCTTTCTTGACCTCCATGGCAATGGAACTAAGAGGATAGCTTGTATTACTCCCTTGCTGGTTACTTTTGCATGCTTGCACGATGAACATGGATATCACTTTTGGGGTTTAGTTCAATGTATGCTTTAGAGTTGGTAGCATTGAGCTTTTCGTATTCAACCTTCTTACTCGAGGACGAGCAAGGTTTAAGCATGGGAAGGTTGATGGCTCTATATTTTACGCATTTTAAGAGCTCATTTGTTGCATGTTCTCTTTATATATCATGTCCCATTGAACCAATTAGTTGTCCATTATGCATGACTACCGGTATTTACACTTTTCATTGTGAGCATTGCACATTTAGTATTTTAGTTGGTTTTTATTAGTTTTGTTTGTTTACTTGTGTCTATAGGTGTTTTGGAGCAACCTAGGACCAAGCACGATGAAAGAACCAAGGAGGGGTTCAATACGAGACACCCAGGGGGCAGACTTAGCCATTTCGGAGGTCGGAAAAGGTCATTTTTGCAAAGTGCTTCAAATCGAGATCTAAGCCCAGAAATGGATCGGCGTCGTTCATACAAATCAAACGAGCCCACGAACATCAAATTCTGAGTTCATATGAAGATTAGGCGGCTGTTTTACTGGAGATAGACATCACAAAAAGACAGCACAAAAGACGGCGTTCCAAACGAGAGCGGTCGTTTGACGTGCAGACAGCTCCGAAAGTTGCCCTTCCAGACGGGATTCTTCACCGATTTCATCCCCGTTCGATCCCACGAGATCCTTGGCTCGTAAAGAAGAGATTGGGAGGGGATTTGGCTCATTGTGAGCCCTTGGATGAAGCCCATCAAGAGAGGAGGCTAGGGAGGCTCTATATATACACCTCCTCAACCCTAGCCGCCGGATCACATATCATTCATCAAGAACACATCCAAGTTCATCCCCATTGCTGCTCCATCACCACCATAGAGGAAGGGACAAGATCAAGAGGAAGAGGAGGAGGCTCCACCACGCGAGCACCGGCCTTCGGGCCGGTGCCCTCTCCACCGCGCCGGCGCCATCACCACCATCTTCACCGCGCTGCCGGCGCCATCACCACCATCTCCACCATCACCTCCTCCGTTCACCGGCTCTATGCCAGCTTGTAACTTGACCCTCTCCTTTATGTTTGAGTAGATGTATTTGTTCTCAAGGATATGGATGAACTCTTCTATGATTGGTATTATTATTTCCAAGCGATCCAATATGTTCTTGTTTATGTTCAAGTTAGTATTCTCGCGAGTGTTGAGAGGAGGCCTGGCTCGCACTATTGCCGTGATTGGCTGTGGAGGAACTACTGTCACTTCATAGGGTAGGACGTTGAGGGAATTCGAGGTGACAGTAAAACCTCAATCCCTAGTCTTTGCAAGTTGATAGGGGAGTTAAGGTAAACCCATATCTGGATGCGCCCATGGGGAAACCCTTAATTGACCGTTTGTGATAACCAGCGTGGGGAAGCAACGGTTGGTGGCGTATGTGACACAAAGTCTATTTCGAGTAGAACGTGTACTATACCGAGGATCGCCCACTTATGCATATGAAGAGTGGATAGAGGATACGATAGAGAGCTTTTGCTCCGCACTATATGCGCAGCTCATATTTGTAGTGACGACTTCGGTGTCCTAGAGAACACCTTACTACTCAAGCACCTTCACTACTAACTTAGTCTATTTTTATTCCTGTTTTACCTTCTTGTTCTTAGTTTAGTAAACACCCTTTTATCCAGTGTCCTAGCAACTTATAGAATAGGCTATTTCCAAACTCCGGTTTGGGTGCCTACGTAGCTCATTAAGTGACAGTGTAGCTACGGAGTTTGTGGTGCCTTCCTATCAGTTCCCTGTGAGTTCGACACTTTACTTATCATGAAAGTGCTACAACAGCCCTATGCACTTGCCAGCTCGGCTGGTCTCTGTTTGTGATTTTGTAGCGTGTGTACGTGTGGAGAGGTGCAGCGGCCAAAAGGAGAGAAAAATGTAGTCTGTGTGTGTCCAGAGTATGAACGGCGTTCGTCGCCGGGGCGGGCGTCTGTCGCCGCGGGTGTTCGACGCCCAGCAAAATTTCGTCTTCTCGTGTTTTTGTGATTGTTCGTTGATCCTTGGTTCCAACATGGCCATGGATGCTCGGTGATGCTTGCCGGCGACGGGAGCAAGCAGCGACAGCTGCTGCTGTAGTGGAGCGCCGGCAGGGTGCGGAAAAATGGAGGGGAGTGCGGGAGCGAGCGGCTGCTGCTCACAGTCGCGTGCGTGCGCTCGGGCAGAAGCTCTACAAGCTTGCGGCCATGGCGGCGATGCATGGCGAGGCAGGAGCTACATGTCAGCATCCTCCCCTATCCTATCACATGGACTGGACCTATCCTATTACATGGGCCGGATTACGAGCTGCTCCTGGGCTTGGACCAAAGTAGGAGATCACTATATATACAGAGAGATGGCCAGAGGAGCGACTCGGCTCGGATCAGGAAGGCGGCTTCGGCTGAGGCTTGGCTTCATCTTGTTCCTCCCTTTTCTGTAACCTCTCTCTCTTCCTCCTGTAGCTCGAGCTTGTAACTGAATTCATGGTGATTGAGTGAAATAGTAGAGAGAACCTCACAATTGGCATCAGAGCCGTTCGATTCTGCACCAAAAATCCACCAAAAAAATTCCCAATCAATTCCATGGACTCACGACGGCGCGCGGAGCTCCTGGCGTCTCTCTCGCCGGAGGGTCGGGTGACATATGAGGTGCTTAGGGCGCAGCTAGCCTGTGATCTGGACCAGTGTTTCGCTGAGTCCAAGGCGAGGCTAGAGAAGGGCGTGGAGGCGGCGTTCGGCAACCTCCGCCGGAAATGCCATCGAGTCCCCGGCCGCGACGACGCTGAGCGCGCCAAGGAAATCGTAGCCGCCACTGCGACCGCGCCTGCTCTGTCGACGCTGGCTGCGAGCCATGTCTTCCCCGTCGCCAAGCACGGCTCCATCCTGGCGTTTTCGACTTCGTCAACAACGCGCTCGACCAGGCCTCCGTGCGTCTCGAGCAGCAGCATCACGACCGATGGTTCCTATGAATCGGAGGTTGCCGCCTCCCCCACCAACCCCGCTCTAGCGGCAGCGGCCAGGGGCGTCTCCGTGTCGAGCACGACTTCCGCCGCCCTCGCATCATGCGGTGTCACCTCCCTCGTCGCGTCGGCCTCCAACTGCTCGATGAGCCCAGGAGGAGACAGCGGTGCGGCAGCATACACCACTCCTCCGGTGTACACGGGTCCCATCGGCGTGCCTGCGTCCACCATGGAGAGCGAGGCGGACCTTGTGTTTGAGACGCCCGTCACCTGTTCGACGTTGGGCACCTACCCCGTCGCCAACACCATCCATGTCAACAAGGTGCCCCTACCCAACCTCGTTGTGTCCCCATCACGATTTGCAGCCTACTCCACCTCCACCTGCATGGCAGCCGTGTCCGTCTCAGATGATTCAGAACTTGTCCTCGCCATGCCCACCATGTGCTCGACCGAGTGTCCAAGAGAAGACAACGAAGCAACAAGGGCCACACCCAGTCCTACAGGAGCACTACTGGCATCCTCGGCCAGTGTCGTTCCTGCTACGTGTGAGGTGCACTCGGAGATCAGCAGCGTGGCAACGGCTTCCATGGCAAGCATGGTTGTCGTCCTCACTTCACCACCCATCATGTGGACACTGGTGTGCGACAGTCCCAACGGTGGCATAGCAGGCTATGTGGTGCCGCCCAGATGTGGCACTATGCTACGGAATCTCTCATCAGTACCTATTTTGGCTGCCCCGGCATCGTGCAGCATCGACCTCACCATCGTGCCGACCGCCTCCTCAACATGTTTACCGATGGGTCACAACCTTGACACTTCCTTGTTGGTGCTCGCAATCGCCCCTGTGTGGGACATCATTGATACAGCCATGGCCGAGCAACAGAACAACTCTGAGCAGAAGGACAGTTTTGCTCCGAAGATGGATACTTCCTCGTTGCGGCATGCCATTGCAGTTAGTGAGTTTTCTTCTTCTCACTCTCACCGGTTTATTCTCTGTGAATCGCTACAAACTGTTGCTACACTAGTTTCTGTGCCACCATTTCAATGGGATGAGAAACATGTGTGGCCACCCTCATTTTCTCTGGATGTGGTAGCACTGTATTTGCAGTTATCATTATATGCCAGTTTTGAGTTAAGTCAAACTCCGCAGCCACCTGATCAATTATATGGGCAAAATAACAAGTGCAATTTACTGGGTATGAGGGGTTGTTTCCTGTTTGCATAGAGCAGCAATAGCCAAGATATGATTCATGTCCTGCATATTTTGTCGTCGGTGCCAAACTTCCACAGTATTCAGTTCAGTTTACAACAAGGGCACTACTGTAGCTGCAAGCTTAAGTCTGAAAGAGATACACATTATGATCCTTATTTTCTTTTGTGGGAAATTGGATGGCTGTTAGGGGACTCATTTTATGCTAGATCATATTTTGACAGAAGTGGAATTTCTGAAGATGCTCCACTCTCTAATTCTCAACCATTGCAGTGGACTATTGTCCGGTGGATCTTTTGTTTGTCTGTTGTTTTAGATGATACTTCTGTAGGACATTGCACTGGAATTAATTTCATGAGCAAGTTAACTGGAGCTGATACAAGGTTGCAGAAAGTTATAGTTGCCATGGAGGAGCTCAAGCCCTGGCCCCCTTGGATGTTGTGCTTAATGGCTATGGCTTTCTCACAAAATCTGCATGATAGTCTGCACGGCAACCAGGCAGTAAGCTTCACATATGGTGCTGCTTCTTGTTCTATTGTTGAATGCTGTTGTGTGCTCATCTCTGTTATCGTCGATCATATTGCTTCGTTACTCACATTGACATCTACTGATGGAAGCCCAATATACATGTTAGTCCGTGGTCCTGAGCTGGTGATTGATGGCTTCTTGCAAGACAGTGTTAGCTCGTGCCTTAGTTTCTCGGGCTCTAAAAAATTTCAATGGACAATTGCATGGTCAGACAAGGGTCTCTTCTTGGTTGTTCCAACGGTTGACCTATGTTCAAAAGATATGAGCTATTGGAATTATCCACTATCAAGCTCAAACATTGGAATTCTAGCAAGTACATGGGTGAAGGAATTATATCATGGGTCTCTAGTTGATCACTCAAGTGATATGTTACTCGCCAACATAACTAGAACTGTGCACATAATCCCTTCTCATCTTTCCTTGCCTATGAAGATATATGGTCCCAGCATGACTATTAGTGTCCAAGCTCAGTACTCCTATGCTTGCTCTGTTGTTGACAATACATATCTGCAAACCATTGTCGAGTGCTCAGCTATTGAGATGGTTAGCTATAATTTTTTACTTGCCAGTGCTTATGACTGGATGGTATGGAAGATTGTTCGGGTGCTCTGTTCAGTGAGTACCGATGAGGCCTACAACTCCCAGTGTCTAGTATTTACAAGAGTGACTCTTGGGTCTACATTGGGCCAACCAAATGCATCACTTCCAACTATGATTCCTGGTGTGCTAACTTTCCAAGCTTTGCAAATGAATTGGGATCCGGGTGAGATGCTTCTTAGAGTTCAGTTTGTAGTACAGACGCCTTGGGATCCTGGTGGTTTGACATGGAATCGGCTTGAGGGCAAGCCAAAAGTTATGGAGGGGGGATTGTCAGCATCCTCCCCTATCCTATCACATGGGCTGGACCTATCCTATTACATGGGCCGGATTACGAGCTGCTCCTGGGCTTGGACCAAAGCAGGAGATCACTATATATACAGAGAGATGGCCAGAGGAGTGACTCGGCTCAGATCAGGATGGCGGCTTCGGCCGAGGCTTGGCTTCATCTTCTTCCTCCCTTTTCTGTAACCTCTCTCTCTTCCTCCTATAGCTCGAGCTTGTAACTGAATTCATGGCAATTGAGTGAATTAGTAGAGAGAACCTCACACTACAGTAGCGGGCGTGCGGGATTGGGAGGTGGATGCGCACACGGTGAGGTAGACACATGCAAAGGCTTAGGTGCGCGGGATCTCAAGGACAAGCTCGTGCTCGCTTCGTTCACGGCGGCTGCAGGGGCAAGCAAGGCGACGGTGAGGCTCCGATTGTGCGCGACAGCTGCTGAACGAGGTGTTGCGTGTGTGCAGCAGAGAGTACGCGCGCTTGTGTGTGAACTGTGCGTGTGTGCAGGAGGGGCGCGAGCATGGCAGGGCGACAGGAGCCGCGGCGAGGCACTACTGGACATGGCCATGGCTACGGCCATAATGCCGGGAGGCAGTGGCAGCATGAGCCTCGCGCGTGGCAGCACAGAAGGTGTTCCGAGTGCTCGATGAGTGCACTGGGTGCAGTGTGAGCACGTGAGTGTGTGCAGGAGGCGAGCAAGATCATGTGTGGGTGCAGCAAGGGCGGCCGCGTGCATGCAGAGAGTGTGCGACCATGGTAACCATCGGTCGTGGCCTCGGGCACGACGGGAAGAAGATTGTGCGATGGAAACGAACCAGAGAGGGGCTGGGAGGAGAGTTTGCTCACCTAGGTCCCGTAGGACAAGACGAGGAGGCCGGAGACGTGACGGAGAGGACGCGAGGACGCGCTGATCGTAGTGGTGCTCGGCTCCGTGAAGCAGAGTGTAGAAGAAATATTTGGTGCAAGATAATTGTATTCATCTCATAGGTGCCAATATATAACACGTACAGGGATAGTTCCGTCCACGGCTAGTACCTTAATTACAGAATACAGACTTGGGAGACAAGCGGGACTACTACACTGTGACACCTTGGTTTTCTCAGTTTTTCTTTTCAAAAACTTGTTTGAAAATCTTGTTTGGAATTTGACTTGGATTTGTTTCTGAATGACTCTATGGAATTGAAACTTGGGAATTTCTTTTGACTTTCTTTCCCAAGTGACTCAGGCTCTCAAAAACTTCTCTCAAGTCATGTCATTTCCATTCTTGCTCAACCTCAATTTTATTCCAAACTAATATTCTTTTTTCCATTAAAGGAATAACCCTTTGAGCTCTAGGTTGTGAAGCAACCCATATTTTTGTTCTTCCAAAAATTCCAAGAAAATTCTCATAAATCATTTGGACCATGCGAACCTTGGATGTGTGAAAATATTCAGGATTTACTCCTCATGGTGAGCACAGCATCCAATCTTTGATTCTGGCAATAATTTCTGTTTGTGAGGCAACTATATTCTACATTGCTTCAAAAATTCTGAAATTAATCCAGGACATTCTCCTACCCATATTATCAGTCTCCACCAATTTTTGGCTCATTTCATTCAGCCAATTTCGCTATAAAATTCCTCCAAGTTTCTGTCCAGTGGGAAGTGTTGTGAAGGAAGTACCCTGTACACTAACCCAATTGGACTGAAATTCTTATAGCATGTTGGCATCCTCAAATCACCCTCAAATACCAAGTTTCAACTCCAGGAACCCATCCAAGTGAGTGCAACATCCTCAGCAAGATTTCTGGACCAGAGAGGCAGTTGTGAAGCAACCATGCTCTATACTGGTCCATTCGGTCTGAATTTTCTCTAGCATAGACACCTTCCTACTGTATTTCAGTGTGACAACTCTTCTCTCCCAAAGCCCTAGCCATTTCTCCTCAACTTGCTGCACACGTTTCTATCCAGAAACTTGCCTGGAACCTAGCCAGCTAGCCAGACCAGCTCTTGTCAAACCAAGGGCACAGGGAGGCCTCATGTTGAAAAGACTACCGCGTGGACATGATCAATCGGGCCAAAGCGCACCGCGTGCGCCAATGCACATGGTGACCACGCGTCTGGCCGAGCCAAAGTCACGATCTGCACATCGTCCGCGTCGGACACGCTCGCTCAGGCCACCTCGCGCTGTCCCTCCTTGTCCCAGCATGCCGACTACGTCGCCGTCGTCCACCTGGCCCGTCTGGAACCCTCTTCCTCTCTGGCGAAGCTCGCCGGCAGACGCGGCCAAGCTCCGCCCCTGTGCACCGTACGGGCACTGTGGCCGCGCTAGCTGGCGTCTTCCTCGCCGCACCGCGCCAGCACCATTAAGTCTCTGCCCTCTCCCGTCCCATCCCTACGCGACCCGGGTGCCAGCGCGACGGCCAGCGCAGCGCCAACGCCGGCGTTTTCCCCGCGGCGGGATCCGGTGCTGGCATCGCCGCCCGGCTATAAAAGCCGCCTCCCAGCGCTCCCTCTCTTCACCCATCACCCTCTGCATCTCTCAATCGCCGCCCAGTAGCACCAGAGCGAGCCGAAGAGCTCTTCTGCTCCGTCTCCGGCGAGGTGCTCTGCCGCTCTGCCCCAGCTCCACCCGCTCGCCTCCGTCCACCCCAGGCCCAGCTGAGACCACCAACGAGCTCGTGAAACTCCACTGATCACCCCCAGCCCTTCCTCTGCTCGAGTACTCGCCGGAGTCGCCGGATCCGTCGACCCCCGAAGCACGCCGCCGCCTGAGACAAAGGGGGCAACGCTGTCCGGCCATCTCCCGATGAGCTGCGGGTACGGGTGTGTGCGTCATCATCTGCCCGATCCATCCCCGCCGTCCCCGAAGCTCCCCGCCGGCGTCATCGCCGGCAATCCTCGCTGGTGAGCCGCCCAGCTTCTGTTCCTCTCTCTCTCCTTTAAATATGATAGGCGGGCCCCGCATGTCAGCGACTCCCTTCACGCCCGAAGCGGTACGCCAGTGGAGGCGTACTCCGGTTTTATGCCTTCGACGTGGCCGCTCCAGGGTTTTTCTGTTTTTCGGTTAAATTCAAATAATTCCAGAAACTTTGACTGAACTTTGACCATTAATAACTTTTAAACCATAAGTCCAAATGAGTTCATTCTTTTTGCAGTATTTTTCTTATGAGCTCCTCTAGTTGCTATAGAATTTTGATAATTTTCTATGCTGTATAGGATTTCTGGTCAAAAGAAAATGCTTTATGTGGTATTTGAAAATGCTTTCAAAAATGCTTTTCAGATTGTTTTGAGTAGTTGGTGAAGACCAGGAGTATTCTCCCACACATCCTTGGTGCAAGGCAAGCCACAACTCTCATTTGCATAATTGCATTGCAATATCATGGTTTAACTAATTATTTTAGTGGGAAATATGAATTGTTTAAGTTAATTTATATCACATTTTGAAAATCTTGGATAAGTTACTGTCATGATGATGATGGGCTTATAGATTAGTAGTAGATTTCAAGATTGGAGTTGGTATAAGGCTGCTGGACTGTGAGATTACCATCTATAATTATTTGGTGATTCTGTCCGGTACTGCATATATGGGATCAGTGGTAGTAGTTGATCATATTGCTCATTGTAGTTCCAGTTAGCTATTGATGTAACTTAGATTATGGAGTGTCAGTAATGACCATGATTACTCGGGGATAAATTCCTTCATCGTTGATCAAGTGCCACTGAACCAAACTTTCCTGTGCAGCCACACCCGCCGGAATGGGATGGCCTTGGCTTGGTCTAACCGCGTGCTCTTTTATCGGTACCACCAAAGAGGGGAGGTTATGTGTGCGGGCTGCCCTGATCAGGTAGACGACGATAACCTTGTGAGCCCAGTTTGGTTTTTGAGCTCAGGTCCCCGTTTGGGACAGTTTGTTTGGCCACGACTGTGGCAGGTGTCAGAAGTGACACAGGAGCCACCCAGGGCATGACTCGGACGGGGAATGATTGTCGGTGGTACGGTGGAGGATTCACGGGTTAGGCAAGTTTCGTTGGAGCAGCACCGGTCCACCCGGAAGGGAAGTGTACCGAGGTACGGGACCAGGAGCTTCATAGTGTGGGTAAAGTGCGCAACCTCTGCAGAGTGTAAGAATCTATTCGAATAGCCGCGTCCACGGTATTGGACACAGTTCGTACTAAGTCACACTGTCTGATCAACACCAATGAGGGAATGACGTGTTAATGATGGAAGAACTCATCTCAGTATAGTTAGGTGACCGATTGTTGAGGATCGCTGGTAATTGTTGAGGATGATCTTGGGGACGATTGTCAGAAGTTCTCAAGGTGACCATGAGTTGGTCACGAGAGTGAGTGGTTCAATCAAGTGGCTCAGAGCAAAGTGGTTCCATAGTGGTAGCAAGATTGATAGTTGTAGCAATAGCATGTTATTATTTTCTTCCACCCTTTAGTAACATCTAAATCTGATTTAATCAGGATTGCTATGACATTTTTTGCCTTGATGCACTTGTTTGTTGCGAGCTTGCGAGTACATTCAAAGTACTCACCTGGCATGTCATGCTAGTTTGCAGGTGCTGCCATGTTTGCATAGTGGAGGTGTTCGAGTTGCGAGCTAGGATGTGTCCCAGCCAGAGTCCCTGTGGAGTGGAGTCCATTATCAACGCCGTGATTCTGCTGCTAGGTTTTGAGCCACTGCTAGCATAGAGTTATCATAGCAAGCATAGCTTTGCCGATGCAACTTCTGTGTAATACCTCAAACCTTTGTACTCCATTTATTAGTAATAAAGAGCTGATTTGTTCTATGCCAAGCAGTGTCGTATTCCAGAAGACTTGATCTCTGGGTGGAATACGGGGTGCTCCGGTGACTCTGAGCCTGGGTGCCACAAGGTTTGGTATCAGAGCAGGTTTGGCTATAGGACACCCTAGCTAACTCCAGCGTTAGAAACCGTTAGAGCCCAGCCTACTTGTGTGTTGCATCTGAGTTGCTGCACTTGGTGGATGCATTTGTTTGTTGCATGGCATGCATATAGATTTGGCTCACTAATCAGTTGATTTTGTAGATGGCATCCGTTCCGGTTGACTACAACTCAGCCCCTGCACCACTCAGCTTCGCATCCCTGCTTTGGGATGTCTGGCGTCTTCTCTATCCCAGTGGGGAGATGCCAAGGTACCAAGTGTTCCAGACCTCGCTTGCAGGATTGGTGCTTGAGTATCATGCTAATGTCATTCTGTCAGTCGACTTACCTTTGGGGAAGCGCACCTATAGTCTCCATGGTGGTTATGCATCTACCCCGGATCGCGTTGTCCAACTTGTCGCTTTGGCAGGCCTCGCTATTCTTCGCCATCAGGAAAGCGCGATGCAGGAGAATCGTGCCTTCCACTACTATCCCACCATGTCCACCACTCCCAGACGGATTAGATTTCCTCCTGTCCGCTTAGATGACGATGCCGCTGTGGCATACATGTCTCGTTACATGGTCACAGAGTACGTTCTCACCGCTGAGCTAGTCAGAGATGCAATTCGTGCCCGGAGAGCACTTGGTATGGCTTTAGCTCCGTCGACCTCTCCGCCAGCTCCTTTGCTCTCCAGCAACCCGCCATCCAACCCTAGTACCTAAGTATCTGCGAGGTTCATGTTGCATGAGTTGTGGTAGTGCCAATTGCTGTAAATTACCCTGAGTAGCAATAAAGTGTGGTTTTGCGAGTTTGGTGCTTTTCCTTGAACAGTCTTTATTTGCTCTTCTTTGGTTCTTTGGTGTCATACTACCTTATCTATGGAAGTTGCTCATAAACTATCGGACACGAAGAGATAATGAGGATTGCAAGTACTTGGAGGTTAAGTTGAGCAGTATGAAATTCTCAGGTTCACATTGCTTGAGGGAGCATTTGGTTGACAGCAAATAGTACTCTGAATTGACTATCGGTGTCAATTATCATAGCAGTACTGTTTAAACAAGCAGGAAGACCAGTGGTGTGCAAGGCCAACGATATGTTTACCATACAAGTTGGGATTCAAGAAGGATAGTCGGCCAACTCTTCCGCAGGTAACCAACAACCGGAGTTGTGAGGATGTATATATAGCAGCATAGCACCATAAGAAACTTCTGGTATAAGCAATCCAGTCGTCCTTTGCACGTCACCAGAGAAGCTTACGAGGCAAGGCTCCTCGAGTCTTCCTCGGTACGATATGAGGATGGCTTCCCACACAATATACCCTGTCTTCCTCGGTAAGCTACCGTGGGAAAGCTTCCAGCATAAGGTACAGAATCTTCCTCGATAAGTAACTAGGAGGGAAAACTTCTGGGGAACGCTACCCAACCTTCTTCAGCACGCTATTTCGGCAGAAACTTCGAGCACAAGCTATCCAGTCTTCTTCAGCACGATACCCGATGACTTCCAACGCAAGCTATCCAATCTTCGTCAGCACGGCCCTACAAACAGTTGGCAGCATTGGTATAAGTTAGTACACGGTGTGTTGGCAGTGCATCTCGAGAAGCTAAGTCATATGAGCTGGTCAGGACACAAAAGTCGGCCTTGGGAATCAGATGTTCAGCTACACATGTCTTTATATACATTGTGGAATGTTGCCCGGGTAATGACAGTCACTTGTACGAAAGCAACTATGTTCGAGCCGGACTACCAAAGGAAGGTAAGGATCCAACACCTGCATAAGTTATGCAAGTGAACGAATGCCGGTATACCCATCAACATGTTGGGAGGACTCACAAGCTATGAAGTAAGACAATTTGGAACCACAATTTGGGCAGTGGATACCAAGGTACTTATGAAACTTGGTATATGACCCCGATAAACCCTTGCTTATTTTTTTCCTTGAAACGGCACCACGCCCGTGTACTGAGCTGTTTTTTTCGGCCATTCGGGGTGGATGCCGACATTATATTTTCTCTTTTCAACAACTGTCCTGTGTTCTGAGCTGTTTTTTCGGCCGTCTCAGGCAGCTATTGAGTTTCTTTTGGTAGCGGTGACTCTATGTTCCGAGCTGTTCTTCGGCCGGCTTAGGGAAACGTTACATTCTTTTGATCAACATGGTCTCATGCTCTGAGCTGCTTTTCAGCCGTCTTAAGCCGTGATTGAATTACCCCAGTAAAGTCCTAGATCTGAGTTGTAAAGACCGTTCTGGTGGTCACTGGTTTATTTGCCGATTTCATGCAAGGGGTTCGGAGGACCATTGCCTTACCACTACAGCTTGTGAGATGAAAAGCTTGCCAGATAAGTGTGACTGCACTAGGTTAAGGACCAGGCATGCTTGCCGGAATTTTGCCCCTGATAACACCCATGGCCATATGAAAAGTTGGGGAAAACGTGACCAAGTTTCTGCGACAAAGGAATCAGGAAAGAGAACAATAAAGAAGAGCAAGACTGAGGATGTAGGCGTGATGATCATTATAGGAATAACATGATACGAATACCTAAGATTATGATTTTGTATCAATCCTCATGAATACACCACCAAGTGATCCGCTTCGCTCTGGATTGAAGGATTTCATATCGGGCATCGCAAGACTTGTGGATGTATCGACTGAATAGGCGCTTGTAATGCTACACAACAATTTCAGATCACAGACCCACGCATGTGCTACCCTGTTATGAGTAAGGAACCACCGTCAGTCAAGATATTGCTACAAGATATTACTCCTTGATATTGGACATAAGGGAGAGCAGCCATATCGTTGCTACGGATTTGAGGCAAGACAGTCAGCCTAGAAGATTTAGCCTCCCTGCAAGTAGCCAGACTACACCGGGAGAAATATTGTGATTCTTAGCATTGTAACCAGCTACAATAGCCAACGAAGTGGTGCCCGCTGAGAGAAGATGTTCATCGTTCCCATCAGTGTCGGAGGATAGAAGGACATGTTCAGCCAGAAACCACTCCCGAACTATTGGGAGGGTGGCTTACTCCAGTCAGGAAAATATGTCAGATGCACCAGCAGACATGGTAATGATGAAGTCAACGTACTGTTGGATATGCGCGGAAACAGTGAAACAAACCACCCCAAGTTAAGAAAGTCGGGTCATATGAGATTCGTTGGGAACAGCATATCAGGGGAAAAAGATACCTAAGTCGGAATTGGTTTCCTTAAGGTGGAATATTCGTATTGATTCCCTGAGCAACCAAATCTCAAGGACGAGATTTATCCTAAGGGGGGTAGGTTTGTGACACCCTGGTTTTTCTCAGTTTTTCTTTTCAAAAACTTGTTTGAAAATCTTGTTTGGAATTTGACTTGGATTTGTTTCTGAATGACTCTATGGACTTAAAACTTGGGAATTTCTTTTGACTTTCTTTCCCAAGTGACTCAGGCTCTCAAAAACTTCTCTCAAGTCATGTCATTTCCATTCTTGCTCAACCTCAATTTTATTCCAAACTAATATTCCTTTTTCCATTAAAGGAATAACCCTTTGAGCTCTAGGTTGTGAAGCAACCCATATTTCTGTTCTTCCAAAAATTCCAAGAAAATTCTCATAAATCCTTTGGACCATGTGAACCTTGGATGTGTGAAAATATTCAAGATTTACTCCTCATGGTGAGCACAGCATTCAATCTTTGATTCTGGCAATAATTTCTGTTTGTGAGGCAACTATATTATACATTGCTTCAAAAATTCCGAAATTAATCCAGGACATTCTCCTACCCATATTATCAGTCTCCACCAATTTTAGGGTCATTTCATTTAGCCAATTTCCCTATAAAATTCCTCCAAGTTTCTGTCCAGTGGGAAGTGTTGTGAAGGAAGTACCATGTACACTAACCCAATTGGACTGAAATTCTTATAGCATGTTGGCATCCTCAAATCACCCTCAAATACCAAGTTCAACTCCAGGAACCCATCCAAGTGAGTGCAACATCCTCAGCAAGATTTCTGGACCAGAGAGGCAGTTGTGAAGCAACCATGCTCTATACTGGTCCATTCGGTCTGAATTTTCTCCAGCATAGACACCTTCCTACTATATTTCAGTGTGACAACTCTTCTCTCCCAAAGCCCTAGCCATTTCTCCTCAACTTGTTGCACAAGTTTCTATCCATAAACTTGCCTAGAACCTAGCCAGCTGGCCAGACCAGCTCTTGTCAAACCAAGGGCACAGGGAGGCCTCATGTTGAAAAGACTACCGCGTGGACATGATCAATCGGGCCAGAGCGCACCGCGTGTGCCAATGCACGCGGTGACCACGCGTCTGGCCGAGCCAAAGTCGTCCTCTGCACGTCGTCCGCGTCGGACACGCTCGCTCAGGCCACCTCGCGCTGTCCCTCCTTGTCCCAGCATGCCGACTATGTCGTCGTCGTCCACCTGGCCTGTCTGGAACCCTCTCCCTCTCCGGTGAAGCTCGCCGGCAGACGCGGCCAAGCTCCGCCCCTGTGCACCGTACGGGCACTATGACCGCGCTGGCTGGCGTCTTCCTCGCCGCGCCGCGCAAGCGCCATTAAGTCTCTGCCCTCTCCCGTCCCATCCCTACGGGGTTCGGGTGCCAGTGCGACGGCCAGCGCAGCTCCAACGCCGGCGTTTTCCCCCGGCGGGATCCAGTGCTGGCATCGCCGCCCGGCTATAAAAGCCACCTCCCAGCCCTCCCTCTCTTCACCCATCGCCCTCTGCATCTCTCAATCGCCAACCAGTAGCACCAGAGCGAGCCGGAGAGCTCTTCTGCTCCGTCTACGGCGAGCTGCTCTGCCGCTCTGCCCCAGCTCCACCCGCTCGCCTCCATCTACCCCAGGCCCAGCTGAGACCACCAATGAGCTCGTGAAACTCCACTGATCACCCCCAGCCCTTCCTCTGCTCGAGTACTCGCCGGAGTCGCCAGATCCATCGACCCCCGAAGCACGCCGCCGCCTGAGACGAATGGGGCAACGCCGTCCGGCCATCTCCCGACAAGCTGCTGGTACGGGAGTGTGCGTCATCGTCTGCCTGATCCATCCCCGCCGTCCCTGAAGCTCGCCACTGTCGTCATCGCCGACAATCCTCGCTGGTGAGCCGCCCTGCTTCTGTTCCTCTCTCTATCCTTTAAATATGACAGGCGAGCCCCGCATATCAGCGACTCCCTTCGCGCCCGAAGCGGTACGCCAGTGGAGGCATACTCCGGTTTTACGCCTTTGACGTGGCCGCTCGAGGGTTTTTCTATTTTTTGGTTAAATTCAAATAATTCCAGAAACTTTGACTGAACTTTGACCATTAATAACTTTTAAACCATAGGTCCAAATGAGTTTATTCTTTTTGCAGTATTTTCCTTATGAGCTCCTCTAGTTGCTGTAGAATTTTGATAATTTTCTATGCTGTCTAGGATTTCTGGTCAAAAGAAAATGCGTTATGTGGTATTTGAAAATGCTTTCAAAAATGCTTTTCAGATTGTTTTGAGTAGTTGGTGAAGACCAGGAGTATTCTCCCACACTTCCTTGGTGCAAGGCAAGCCACAACTCTCATTTGCATAATTGCATTGCAATATCATGGTTTAACTAATTATTTTAGTGGGAAATATGAATTGTTTAAGTTAATTTATATCACATTTTGAAAATCTTGGATAAGTTACTGTCATGATGATGATGGGCTTATAGGTTAGTAGTAGATTTCAACATTGAAGTTGGTATAAGGCTGCTGGACTGTGAGATTTCCGTCTATGATTATTTGGTGATTCTGTCTGGTACTGCATATATGGGATCAGTGGTAGTAGTTGATCATATTGCTCATTGTAGTTCCAGTTAGCTATTGATGTAACTTGGATTATGGAGTGTCAGTAATGACCATGATTACTCGGGGATAAATTCCTTCATCGTTGATCAAGTGCCACTGAACCGAACTTTCATGTGCAGCCACACCTGCCGGAATGGGACGGCCTTGGCTTGGTCTAACCGCGTGCTCTTTTATCGGTACCACCAAAGAGGGGAGGTTATGTGTGCGGGCTGCCCTGATCAGGTAGACGACGATAACCTTGTGAGCCCAGTTTGGTTTTTGAGCTCAGGTCCCCGTTTGGGACAGTTTGTTTGGCCACGACGGTGGCAGGTGTCAGAAGTGACACAGGGGCCATCCAGGGCATGACTCGGACGGGGAATGATTGTCGGGGGTACGGTGGAGGAGTCATGGGTTAGGCAAGTTTCGTTGGAGCAGCACTGGTCCACCCGGAAGGGAAGTGTACCGAGGTACGGGACCAGGAGCTTCATAGTGTGGGTAAAGTGCGCAACCTCTGCAGAGTGTAAGAATCTATTCGAATAGCCGCGTCCACGATATTGGACACAGTTCGTACTAAGTCACACCGTCTGATCAACACCAATGAGGGAATGACGTGTTAATGATGGAAGAACTCGTCTCAGTATAGTTAGGTGACCGATTGTTGAGGACCGCTGGTAATTGTTGAGGATGATCTTGGGGACGATTGTCAGAAGTTCTCAAGGTGGCCATGAGTTGGTCACGAGAGTGAGTGGTTCAATCAAGTGGCTCAGAGCAAAGCGGTTCCGTAGTGGTAGCAAGATTGATAGTTGTAGCAATAGCATGTTATTATTTTCTTCCACCCTTTAGTAACATCTAAATCTGATTTAATCAGGATTGCTATGACATTGTTATGCCTTGATGCTCTTGTTTGTTGCGAGCTTGCGAGTACATTCAAAGTACTCACCTGGCGTGTCATGCCAGTTTGCAGGTGCTGCCATGTTTGCATAGTGGAGGTGTTCGAGTTGCGAGCTAGGACGTGTCCCAGCCAGAGTCCCTGCGGAGTGGAGTCCATTATCAACGCCGTGATTCTGCTGCTAGGTTTCGAGCCGCTGCTAGCATAGAGTTATCATAGCAAGCATAGCTTTGCCGATGCAACTTCTGTGTAATACCTCAAACCTTTGTACTCCATTTATTAGTAATAAAGAGCTGATTTATTCTATGCCAAGCAGTGCCGTATTCCAGAAGACTTGATCTCTGGGTGGAATACGGGGTGCTCCGGTGACTCTGAGCCGGGGTGCCACATACACCTAATACATGTACATGTATACATGAAACAAATACAATCATCCGTCAACACCCCCCGCAGTCGAAGCGTCGTGTCTGGCGATGCAAAGACTGGACCGGAACTCCTCAAAGGTGGATGTCAGTAAGCCTTTGGTCATGATATCGGTGAATTGCTGCGTCGTGGGAACATGAAGGACTAAAATCTTCCCAAGAGCAACCTGTTCGCGAACAAAATGAAGAGGCCCCAAGTCCTTGATGGCGAACTCGGTGCGAAGACGCTTGGTGAGCCCTCGAAGGAGGTCGGTGGTGCATGCCGTCAGGATGATGTCGTCGACGTAGAGTAGCAGGTAGGCTATAGCAGCGCCCTGTGTGTACACAAACAACGAGGCATCCAAGCGAGTAGAGCGAAACCCGAGCTGATGAAGAAAGGCCGTGATGCGCTGGTACCAGGCACGCGGAGCCTGCTTGAGTCCATACAAGGAGCGGGAGAGCAAGCAGACATGATCGGGATGCGCGTCGTCGACGAAGCCGGTGGGCTGCTGGCAGAAAACCTATTCATCAAGATGACCATGAAGAAATGCATTGGAGACATCCATCTGATGAATGGGCCATGCACGCGACACGGCGAGCTGAAGACTGGTACGGATCGTGCCCGGTTTCACAACCGGAGCAAATGTGTCGGTGAAGTCAACACCCGCACGTTGCCAAAAGCCATGGACCACCCAGCGAGCCTTATAGCGCTCGACTGTGCCATCGGGACAGAGCTTATGCCTGAACACCCACTTGCCGCTGATGACATTAGCATGTGGGGGTCGAGGTACAAGATGCCACGTCCGGTTCCACAACAGGGCGTCGAACTCCTCCTACATGACCGCAAACCACTGAGGATCACGAAGAGCGGCACAGACGGATGAAGGAACCGGCGATGGCGCAGATGTCAAGGTAGTGCAGATTTACTAGTCAGAGGGATAGTGACCACTTGGACGAAAAACGCCCGCACGCGCCCGAGTGGCCGGTCTTGGCGCAACGATCAGGGCATCCACCGGAGAGGCAGCCTCCGTCGAGGCGGCCGACGAGGCCGAAGCAGACGCCGAAGATGCCGGGGTACCCGGCGTGGCCGACGAAGATGCTAGGGTACCCGGCGTGACCGGCGAAGGAGCCGCCGGCGAGGCGACCGGCTTAGAGGCCGGTGTAGAAGCCGACGTGGCCAACGAAGAAGCTGACGTGGTCGGCGAGGCTGTAGAGGGCGAGGCGGGCTCCGAGATGGCACCCGTGGTGCCACCCGAGCCTCCAGCCATAGGGGGCAAGGTGGGCAGAGAGCCGGTGCCCGAACCTCCAGCCACATGGGGCGAGGCGGGCAGTGAGCCGGCTCCCAAACATCCAACCACATGGGGCGAGGTGGGCTGTGAGCTGGCGATTGAAGCAGCCGCATCCGGAGGGGGCGCCCATGCCGAGAAGCCAGGAGGCGGCCCGAGGACTGAGCGCGGGGGACCCCCACAATACCTCTGAGAAGGGTTCGGAACGTCCGGGACGCCCGGCGATGAGCTCGATGGGGATGACGAAGCGACACCCGGAGAGACCTGCTGAAACAGAAATACCCTTTCATCAAAATAAAGATGTCTCGAGGTGATCACACGGTGAGAGACGGGATCATAGCACTGGTAGCCCTTCGTGTTGGCGGGGTATCCGAGGAAGATGCATGCAAGCGAGCGCGGAGCGAGCTTATGGGGGGTGGTAGAGGTGATGCTAGGGTAGCAAAGGCACCCAAAAACTCGAAGCTCATCGTAGGATGGTGGAGTGCCATATAAGAGATGATCTGGTGCATAGTTCCAATGAGTCCGACATGGTCAGATATTAAGAAGAAGAGATGCAGTGGCGAGAGTATCCGGCCAAAAATGAGGCGGCAGATTAGCGTGAAAAAGAAGTGTGCGAATGCAATTGTTAAGAGTGCGAAGAACACGCTCGGCATGCCCGTTTTGTTGCGAAGAATAGGGGCAAGTAAGACGAAAAATCATACCATGTGTGGCGAGTAAGGTGCGAGCGGTGAGATTATCAAACTCTTTCCCATTGTCAGTCTGTAGGGCATAAAATGGGCAACCAAACTGAGTGATGACATATGAGTAAAAGGCGGTGAGAGTGGGTAAAACATCAGATTTTCGCCGTAACGGAAAAGTCCACACATAGTGAGAATAATCATCTAGAATGACAGGATAATAAAGATAGCCCATATTACTTGCAACAGGAGAAGTCCACACAACGCTATGAATTAACTGAAATGGATAGGATGCAATGGTGGATGACTCACTAAAGGGAAGACGAACATGTTTGCTAACACGGCAGGTGCTACTTGTAGCTTGCGTTGGTATTTCCCCCGAAGAAGAAGGGATGATGCAGCACAGTAGAGATAAGTATTTCCCTCAATTATGAAACCAAGGTTATCGAACCGGTAGGAGAATCACGCAACACCTCGTTAGCAGCACCTGCACACAAACAATAAATCCTTGCACCCAACGCAAACGAGGGGTTGTCAATCCCTCGACGGCAATATTTTTAGGGTTTTAGTAATATGATTTAGATAGACCCGGGGGCCATAGTTTTCACTAGAGGCTTCTCTCGAGGAAATAACATACGGTGGGTAGACAAATTACTGTTGGGCAATTGATAGAAAATCAAATAATCATGACGATATCCAAGGCAATGATCATGTATATAGGCATCACGTCCGAGACAAGTAGACCAACTCCTGCCAGCATCTACTACTATTACTCCACACATCGACCGCTATCCAGCATGCATCTAGTGTATTAAGTCCATAAAGAACGGAGTAACGCCTTAAGAATGATGACATGATGTAGACAGGATAAACTCACATATGAATAAACCCCATCTTTTTACCCTTAATAGCAACGATACATACGTGTCATGTCCCTTTCTGTCACTGGGATTGAGCACCGCAAGATCGAACCCATTACAAAGCACTCTTCCCATGGCAAGATAAATCAATCTAGTTGGCCAAACCAAATCAATAGATCGGAGAAGAAATACGAGGCTATAATAATCATGCATAAAAGAGTGCAGCAAAGACTCAAATAATATTCATGGATAATCTGATCATAAACTCACAATTCATCGGATCCTAACAAACACACCGCAAAAAGTGATTACATCAGATAGAACTCCAAGAACATCGAGGAGAACATTGTATTGAAGATCAAAAAGAGAGAAGAAGCCATCTAGCTACTAGCTATGGACCCGAAGGTCTGTGGTAAACTACTCACGCATCATCGGAAGGGCAGCAATGTTGATGTAGAGCCCCTCCGTGATCGATTCCCCCTCCTGCGGAGTACCGGAGAAGGCCTCCAGATGGGATCTCTCGAGAACAGAAACTTGCAGCGGCGGAAAAAGTATTTCGTGGACTCCCCTGAGGGTTTCTGATTTTTCCTGAATTTATAGTGGTGGAATTAGGTCAAACGGAGCTGAGGTGGGCCCATGAGGCACCAGGGCGCGCCTGCCCCCCCCCCCAGGCGCGCCCTGGTGGCTCGTGGCCACCTCCTCTGGCGTCTGGTCTTCTCCCGAAGCTTCTAGTGTTTATCTTGTCTAGAAAAAATCTCCAAAAAGTTTCGTGGCATTTGGACTTCGTTTGGTATTGATTTTCTGTAAAACAAAAACAGGGCAGAAAACACCAACTGGCACTGAGCACTAGGTTAATAGGTTAGTCTCCAAAAATGATATATATTTGCTGTAAATGCATATAAAAACATCCAAGATTGATAATATAACAGCATGGAACAATCAAAAATTATAGATACGTTGGAGACGTATCAGCATCCCCAAGCTTAATTCCTGCTCGTCCTCGAGTAGGTAAATGATAAAAAACAGAATTTTTGATGTGGAATGCTGCCTATCATATTCATCACATATTATTTTCTTTTATCGCATGGACATTGGACTTGAATGATTCAAAGCAATAGTCTATAATTTGACATGAAGATATAAATACTCAAGAATGCTAACAAGCAACCATGTCTTTCAAAATATCAACGCTAAAGAAAGTTATCCCTAGCCCATTATGCTCAATCATTGATCCATTCATGAAAACACACTCAAATATTAGCTACATCCAATGCACAAGTATGACAATAGTGCTCTCTAGTTGGTGCTTTATAAGATAAGATGGAGACTCAAATAAAATAAAAATTGCATAAAAGTAAATAGATAGGCCCTTCGCAGAGGGAAGCAGAGATTTGTCAAGTGTGCCAGAGCTCAAAGCTAAAATTAGAGAGATAAAAAATTTGAGAGGCATGCTTTTCCTGTCAACGAAAACGACCGAGAATTCCCAATATTTTCCATGCTAGACACATCATAGGCGGTTCCCAAACAGAAAGTAAAGTTTATTTCCTTTCCACCATTCTTTCACAATCCATGGCTAGCCGTATCCACGGGTGCCCTCCATACCAACACTTTCCAAGGAATTTTGTTGTTATTAGTTTTTGATTTCATTGTGGGACTGGGCATCCCTATTACTAGCCACTCTCTCGTGCAATGACAAGTGAATAAACACTCATCGTGAGAATAACACACCTAGCATGGAAAATAATGGCCACCCCCTGCCGCTTCATGAGCGGTACGGGCACACAAAACGGAAAATTATTTTGAAAATTAGAGTTGGCACACGCAATTTACTTAGAACGGCATTGAAATACCGCATATAGGTAGATATAGTGGACTCATTTGACACAACTTGGGTTTAAGGATTTTGGATGCACAAGTAGTATTTCCGCTTAGTACAAATGAAGGCTAGCAAATAGAATGAGAAGCAACCAACCAAAAAACGAAAACGGTCATAAACATGCATTAAACATAACTAACACCGAATAATGCACCATAAGTAGGATATAATTTCTTTGCATAACTATTGACTTGATGTGCATGCATAGGGAATCACAAACCTTAACACTAATATTCTTACTAAATCACAATTACTCACTAACATGACTCACATATTATCATTTCCATATCGCAAAACTATTGCAAGGAATCACACTTATCATATCCAATGATCTATATGAAAGTTTTTATTATATCCCTCTTGAATATTCATCACTTTGGGACCAAATTCATATCTTGTGCAAATTACCGTTACTATTATCAACTCTCAAAAAGATTTAAGTGAAGCATGAGAGTGCAAATATTTCTTCAAAATTTCAATCTTATCAATTCTCAAAATAATATAAGTGAAGCATGAGAATTTATTTCTTCAAAATTTCAATCAACTCTCAAAATAATATAAGTGAAGCATGAGAGTTCATTTCTTCAAAAATATAGCCACCACCGTGCTCAAAAAGAATTAAGTGAAGCACTAGAGCAACTGCCTAGCTCAAAAAAATTAAGTGAAGCACATAGAGCATTCTAACAAATGATGATAAACGTGTGACTCTCTCAAGATAGGTGTGTTCAGCAAGGATGATTGTGACAAACTAAAAAGCAAACAAAGCAAAGACTCACATAATACAAGACGCTCCAAGCAAAACACATATCATGTGACGAATAAAAATATAGCTCCAAGTAAAATTACCGATGGTTGGTAGAAGAAAGAGGGGATGCCTTCCGGGGCATCCCCAAGCTTAGACGCTTGAGTCTTCCTAGAATATTACCTTGGGGAGCCTCGGGCATCCCCAAGCTTAGGCTCTTACTACTCCTTATTCCTTCATCCATCGTGATCTCACCCAAAACTTGAAAACTTCAATCACACAAAACTCAACAAAACCTTCTTGAGATCCGTTAGTATAACAAAATAAATCACTACTTTAAGTACTGTTACAAACCCATTCACATTTTATTTTTGCATTATACCTACTGTACTCTAACTTCACCATGGCTAATACCCCCTGATACAATCCATAGATTCATCAAAACAAGCAAGTAGTGCATCAAAAACAGAATCTGTCAAAAACAGAAAAGTCTGTAGCAATCTATTTAAAATCCATACTTATGTAACTTCAAAAATTCTTAAAAATTAGGAAAACGTGGGAAATTCATATACCAATACTGTGTAAAAATTTCAGATTTTTCTGACGCTGCAGTACAGAAACAAAATTCGGTCACTGGACGCAAAACTTTCTGTTTTCCAAACAGCATCAATTATACTATCTTCCAAATCATCCTAAAGGCTTTACTTGGCACAAACACTAATTAAGAACACAAAAACACAATCATACCAGTAGCATAATTGTGAAAAAACACAATAAAAGAAAATTTTATTTTATTCATTGGGTTGCCTCCCAACAAGCTCTTTCTTTGTAGCCATTAAGATAGGCTTGAGATTTCAATGATGCTCACATGAAAGATAATAATGTGAAAAACATATTTAAGTCTAGCATACTTCCTATGCATAGGCATTTTATAAGCAAACAAATTATCAAGGCAAGCAATTTCTAGCATATGCAAAGGAGAAGAATAAAACATTGATGATTTCAACATAACGAGAGGTAATTTAGTAATATGAAATTTCTACAACCATATTTTCCTCTCTCATAATAATTACATGTAGGATCATACTCAAATTCAACAATATAGTTATCATAAAAAATACTCTCTTTATGATCCACATGCATAAATTTTTTATAATCTTCCGAAATAGTGGGATTATCATCAACGAAAGTCATGACCTCTCCAAACCCACTTTTATCCAAAAATTCATAAGATTGAACACTCTCCAAATATGTGGAATTATTTTTACCTAGAGTTGACACTCTTCCAAACCCACTTTCAATATTATTGCAAACATTATGATCAATAGCATATTCATCATGAGGCTAAATAAATTTTCAAGATCATAAGAAGCATTATCACCCCAATCATGATCATTGCAGCAAGTAGTGGACCTAACAAAATTATCATCCCCAAGCTCGTAGTTTTGCATATTATTAGCATAATTGACATTCATAGAATTTATAATAACATCATTTCAATCATGCTTTTCATTTAAGGAACTATCAGGTATGGGTGCTATAGCAATAATTTTGTTTTTAACATAAGGAACTATAGCAAGTTCATCATCATAAGCATAATTAATATTGGCATCGTGGCCAAAAGAATAGCAAGCATCATATTCATCAAGAGGGGATATTTCAATCGAATCAACGGAATCACAATTATCTATAGATTCATGTGTATCATTATTCTCTTCCAAAGCAGTAGACATTCTCTCCATAAATTCACTAACATAGGCATTAGATGCATAATTTTCATAGCAATACTTAAGTATGGCAAAAATTTCAGATTTGTGGAAAGTAATATCATGCTTTTCAATCAACAAAGCAACTTCATAAGCACCCTTAAAAGCAACAAATTCTTCAATTTGTTCGATATCATAGTAATTATAAACACCCTTGGCATAAGAAGACAAGATTTCATTATCATTAAACTCACATAGGTAGGGAAGGTGTTTTTTAGGGTTCTTAGAGCAACAAGTAAAATCATAAATTTCACATAGATTCCAAGCATAGCATAGCAAACAATTTATTTGACGCCATAAGAGTCTCCCTTTTTCAGACAAATGGTGACGCACAAAATGAGCATGCTCATCTAAAGATTTTCCCTCAACTAAACTAGTTGGGGTCTCGGCACGAGCACGAATGGATAGAAGATGATCCAAGTAGTAAACTTTAAGTGGATCCATATCAATAGATTTTTAGCAAGCGAAGATGCAAGCAAATAGAAGGCACATGGCAACACAAGCAAAGATAGCGAACAAGCAAAAAGGCAAACGGAAAATATTTTTGTATTTTTGTAAAAACTTTTTAGAAGTGGGGGAGATGAAAACGAGAGGCAAAGGCAAATAAAGTAAATGCAAGGAGATGAGAGTTTATGCAAAGGTACTTGATAGATGTTGATGATGTCTCCCCGGCAACGGCGCCAGAAATTCTTCCTGCTACTTGTAGCTTGCGTTGGTATTTTCCCCGAAGAGGAAGGGATGATGCAGCATAGTAGAGATAATTATTTCCCTCAGTTATGAAACCAAGGTTATCGAACCAGTAGGATAATCACGCAACACCTCATTAGCAGCACCTGCACACAAAAAACAAATCCTTGCACCCAACGCAAACGAGGGGTTGTCAATCCCTCGACGTCAATTGCAAGATTAAATTGTATGTGATAGATAGATAGATTGAAACAAAAATACAAAATAAAATAAATAAAAGAAAATGGCAGCAATATTTTTAGGGTTTTAGTAATATGATTTAGATAGACCCAGGGGCCATAGTTTTCACTAGAGGCTTCTCTCGAGGAAATAGCATACGGTGGGTAGACAAATTACTGTTGGGCAATTGATAGAAAAGAAAATAATCATGACGATATCCAAGGCAATGATCATGTATATAGGCATCACATCCGAGACAAGTAGACCGACTCCTGCCTGCATCTACTACAATTACTCCACACATCGACCGCTATCCAGCATGCATCTAGTGTATTAAGTCCATAAAGAACGAAGTAACGCCTTAAGAACGATGACATGATGTAGACAAGATAAACTCACATATGAATAAACCCCATCTTTTTACCCTTAATAGCACCGATACATACGTGTCATGTCCCTTTCTGTCACTGGGATTGAGCACCGCAAGATCGAACCCATTACAAAGCACCTCTTCCCATGGCAAGATAAATCAATCTAGTTGGCCAAACCAAATCAATAGATCAGAGAAGAAATACGAGGCTACAAAAATCATGCATAAAAGAGTGCAGCAAAGACTCAAATAATATTCATGGATAATCTGATCATAAACTCACAATTCATCGGATCCTAACAAACACACCGCAAAAAGTGATTACATCAGATAGAACTCCAAGAACATCGAGGAGAACATTGTATTGAAGATCAAAAAGAGAGAAGAAGCCATCTAGCTACTAACTATGGACCTGAAGGTCTGTGGTAAACTACTCACGCATCATCGGAAGGGCAGCAAGGTTGATGTAGAGCCCCTCCGTGATCGATTCCCCCTCCGGCGGAGTACCGGAGAAGGCCTCCAGATGGGATCTCTCGAGAACAGAAACTTGCGGCGGCAGAAAAAGTATTTCGTGGACTCCCCTGAGGGTTTCTAATTTTTCCTGAATTTATAGTGGTGGAATTAGGTCAAACGGAGCTGAGGTGGGACCATGAGGCACCAGGGCACGCCTGCCCCTCCCCCCAGGCGCGCCCTGGTGGCTCGTGGCCACCTCCTCTGGCGCCTGGTCTTCTCCCGAAGCTTCAAGTGTTTATCTTGTCCAGAAAAAATCTCCAAAAAGTTTCGTGGCATTTGGACTTCGTTTGGTATTGATTTTCTGTAAAACAAAAACAGGGTAGAAAACAGCAACTGGCATTGGGCACTAGGTTAATAGATTAGTCTCCAAAAATGATATATAATTGCTATAAATGCATATAAAAACATCCAAGATTGATAATGTAATAGCATGGAACAATCAAAAATTATAGATACGTTGGAGACGTATCAGCAGGCATGACAAGTGTGATCTTCGATCTTATTACTCGTGAAAGAAAAACTCTTAAGAATATGACGAAGAGTGGCTGGGTTGGGATGACCCAAATGAGCGTGCCAAAGATCCACACTGTCGGAGAAAGCGACGGGAGCGGTGGTGGTGGGAGGGGACGGATGAACTGGGTAGAGCTCGTCAGAGGGCTGTCACATCGATGAAGAATCATCCGGGTACGAGTGTCTTTGACAGAAAAGCCAAGCTCGTCAAATTCAACGGTGACAGGATTTTCACGAGTAAAACATCGAACGGAAACAAGATTCTTGATAGGTGTAGGAGAAACAAGTATGTTAGACAAAGATAATGGCATAGATGAAAATGGAAATGAAGCATGTCCAACATGTGGTATGGGAAGAGATGAACCATCACCGACGGTAATGCGAGTGGAGGTGTTGATGGGATAGGAAGTGTGAAGGTTAGCGAGATGGCAAGACATGTGGGCGGTCGCCCCGGTGTCCATATACCAGTCGCCACCGGCACCATGTGGCGGCTGCGCCGGCGCCGCGAAGAAGGCTTGGTGGCCTGTCGGGCGCGGGGCGGTGGCGGCGCACTGCTGGTCGTGGCGGCCGCCCCGCATGTGCGTACGACTACGATCCGGGATACGGATGGTCACCAGATCGGGACCGGCGAAGGGGTTGAAGTTTCCATCAGAGAGGGAGGAGGAGCCGGACCCGGAGAAGTCCATGGCGGCTAGAGTTAGGGTGGCTGCGGCGGTGGCTCGGAAGAGCGGAGTAGCGACGGCAGTGGGCATCGGAGGTAGCGGATAGGACGACGGCGACGGCGGCAGCGGCGATCGATAGAGGACTAGAGTGCGGCGGCGATGGCTCGAGATGGGAGCGGCGGCGGCGGCAAACAGCGAGAAGTGGTCAGAGGCAGCGGCTAGGCAGCAGCTTGCAAAGCTAGCTAGCTAGATATGCAGCACTAGCGATCGGCAGCAGCTAGCTAAGCTAGCTATGCAGCGCGAGCAACACCAGCTAGCTAGCTATGCAGCGATCGGCGGGCTCATGCGCGCGAGCGGGGCGGGCACAGCGAGCGGGCGGGGCAACTCGTGAGGAGGTGTAGCGGCGTGGCAGCAGCGGTGGCTAGGGGGAGCAGCGGCGGCGGCGGGGAGGCTAGGGTAGGGATCGTAGGTTTAGGATGATACCATATAGAAGAAATATTTGGTGCAAGATAATTGTATTCATATCATGGGTCACAATATATAACACGTACAGGGATAGTTCCGTCCACGGCTAGTACCCTAATTACAGAATACAGACTTGGGAGACAAGCGAGACAACTACACCTAATATATGTACATGTATACATGGAACAAATACAATCATCCGTCAACACAGAGGAATTTGGGGGAGACGATGTCGAGGAGGAAGCTCTCCGGGTCCTTGTGGAGGCGAGCGTAGGAGAGGAAGACGGCGGTCGACGCGGTGGTGCTCCTAGTGGAAGAAGCCGGACGGAGACAGGCGGATCAACCCGAGATTGAGCTCAAGCTCGGCTCGTCCATGGCGACGGCAAGCGCGTGGGTGTCCTTACCTTGGCGGTGGCGAGGGCAGGAAAGGGGGGATGGATAGAAGAGGAGGTATAGGGCACCGGGGCATGTTTTATAGGGGCTGGCGGCGCCGGACGGCCGTCTAATCACCGAGGTTGCCGACATGGCTTCCCTGGATGAAGTGTCGTACAAGAGGAAGAAGAGGAATAGAGAGATCGTCTCGGGTGGGCTGGTTGGGCTGATTCCAATAGGTAAGTCGATTAGGTAGGCTGGTTGGGATCTCTCTCCAAATTTCTTTCTTTTTCGGATTTAAATAAAACCAGGATTTGAAGAAATGTGCAGAGAGGTGGGTGTGGAATCTTGCAGAGAGAGATATTTTCCTGGCCTCAGGAAAATATGGAGAATTTTATAAAATTGGTTGGGGGATTTTTGGAAGAAAGAATTTGAGGCAAGTTTGAATTTAATTCAAACTGACTGAATTTGGAATCTGTCCAGAACATTTCCAAATGAGCTGAAATTTGGAGGAGTGAGTCCTGGCATGGTTTAGGGATTTCAGGAATATAGTGAACATTTATTTGGACCGGGAAAAATGTCACTTGACTTTTATTGAATAAAAAGGAAAGTATGGAAACTAGTGATGGGGTTTTGAACTTGAAGATGGTTGTTGGTTGGGATGAGCAAAATGCAATATTGGTAGATGGAGAGAAGGAGAGGGAGTTTACACAAGATCACACAAGAATAAATATGCCACAACCAAAGCAATGATGATCTAAGATGCATGATGCAAAACAAAAATAAGACACACATTAAAAGCATGCAAGCATGAACATAACATAATAAAATGGAGGTCTCGGTCTTGGGCTGTTACAGGATAGCTGGAGCTTGCATACCTTATTAGCATCCTTAGGATCAATAAAACCTTCTGGCTGCATCATATACAACTCTTCCATAAGGAAACCATTAAGGAACGCGGTTTTCACATCCATCTGCCAGATTTCATAATTAAAAAATGCAGCAATTGCTAACATAATCCTAACAGACTTCAGCATCGCTACGGATGAGAAAGTTTCATCGTAGTCAACCCCTTGAACTTGTCAAAAACCCTTTGCGACAAGTCGAGCTTTATAGACAGTGACATTACCATCAACGTATGTCTTCTTCTTGAAGATCCATTTGTTCTCAATGGCCTGCCGGTCATCCAGTAAGTCTACCAAAGTCCATACTTGGTTCTCATACATGGATCCTATCTCGGATTTCATGGCCTCAAGCCATTTGTCGGAATCCGGACTCATCATTGCTTCTTCATAGTTCGTAGGTTCACTGTTGTCCAACAACATGACTTCCAAGACAGGATTACCGTACCACTCTGGTGCAGAACATACCCTGGTTGACCTACGAAGTTTAGTAGTAACTTGATCCGAAGTTTCATGATCATCATCATTAGCTTCCTCTCCAGTTGGTGTAGACATCACGGGAACTTCTTTCTGTGATGTGCTACCTTCCAATTCTAAAGAAGGTACATTTACCTCATCAAGTTCTACTTTCCTCCCACTTACTTCTTTCGAGAGAAACTCCTTCTCTAGAAAGGACCCATTCTTGGCAACAAAGATCTTACCCTCGGATCTGTGATAGAAGGTATACCCAATGGTCTCTTTAGGGTATCCTATGAAGACGCACTTCTCCGCTTTGGGTTCGAGCTTATCAGGCTGAAGCCTCTTTACATAAGCGTCGCATCCCCCAACTTTAAGAAACAATAGCTTAAGTTTCTTGCCAAACCATAATTCATACGGTGTCGTCTCAACGGATTTAGACGGTGCCCTATTTAAAGTGAATGCGGTTGTCTTTAATGCATAACCCCAAAACGATAGTGGCAAATCGGTAAGAGACATCATAGAATGCACCATATCCAATAGAGTACGATTACGACGTTCGGACACACCATTACGCTATGGTGTTCCAGGTGGCGTGAGTTGTGAAACAATTTCACATTGTCTTAAATGCGTGCCAAACTCGTGACTCAAATATTCACCTCCACGATCAGATCATAGAAATTTTATTTTCTTGTTACAATGATTCTCTACTTCACTCAGAAACTCCTTGAACTTTTCAAATGTTTCAGACTTGTGTTTCATTAAGTAAATATACCCATATCTACTCAAATCATCTATGAAGGTAAGAAAATAACGATATCCACCACGTGCTTCAACACTCATCGAACCGCATACATCGGTATATATTATTTCCAATAAGTCACTTGCCCACTCCATTGTTCCGGAAAACGGATTTTAGTCATCTTGCCCATGAGGCATGGTTCACATGTTTCAAATGATTCATAATCAAGTGATTCCAAAAGTCCATCAGTGATACGTCTCCAATGTATCTATAATTTTTTAGGGCCATTTGCATTTCTATCCCTAACTTGAACCACCTACTCATATTTGCCCCTAATTTCGAAGCCTGCTCAAATTTGCCCCTCTGCCGTTATGTGCACATATAGAAATGCCCTTCTGTGCCATTACCGTCCGGTCAAAGGGCTTTGACCGTCCTGAAAAAAATAGCAAAAAAAATCTAAAAAATCTTAAATTTTGTGAGATCGAAGATACTCATGTGCGCAAGGTGCGTGCAAATTTTCATGCTGTTTGGACATTCCAGGAGCTCGTGGCGAGGAAAAACAGTAAATCTGTACGCTTGTGAACAGTAAATTTGAAATAAAATAGCAAGAAAATTCAAAAAAATATGAATTTTTTTAGCATTAAATAGGCTTGGGTGCACAAGGTGCTTGCAAATTTTTGTGATCAAATGACATGCGAGGAGCTCTAGCAAAAAAAACAAAATAGTCATTTTTTCCAAAGTTTTTTCCAGAGCAAAATTTTGTTTTTTTTCTCCACAAGCTCCTACAATGTCCAAACACAACAAAAATTTGCACACACCTTGCAGACCCGAGCCTCTTTGATGCCAAAAATTTTCATATTTTTTTGAAATTTCTTGCTATTTTTTTTTTGAATTTTCTGTTCATAGGCGTACATATTTACTGTTTTTCCTTCGCCACAAGCTCCTGGAATGTCCAAACAGCACGAAAATTTGCACGCACCTTGCGAACCTGAGTATCTTTGATCCCACAAAATTTCAGATTTTTAGATTTTTTTTGCTATTTTTTTCAGGACGGTCAAAGCCCTTTGACCGGCTTTGACTGGACGGTAACGGCACAGAAGGGCATTTCTATAAGTGCATATAACGGCAGAGGGGCAAATTTGAGCAGACTTCAGAATTAGGGGCAAATATGAGTAGTGGGTTCGAGTTAGGGGCACAAATGTATAAAACCCAATTTTTTATTGTTTCATGTTATTATATTATCAATCTTGGATGCTTTATATGCATTTATATGCTATTTTATATCATTTTTTGGGACTAACCTATTAACTCAGTGCCCAGTGCCAGTTCCTGTTTTTTGCCTGTTTTTGGCTTTTCAGAAAATCCATACCAAACGAAGTCGAAATGGAAAAAAATCTTTAGATTAAATTTTTATGGACCAGAAGGGACCCTAGAAGCTTCGGGAGGAGACCAGACGAGATACGAGAGAGCCACAAGCTCAGGGGGTGCGCCCCCTGAGCTTGTGGGCCCCACGCAGCTCCGTTTGACCTAATTCCAAGCCTATAAATTCACATATATTCCCAAACCAACAGAGAGCCAGACGATATAACTTTTCCGCCACCGCAAGCTTCTGTTCTTCCGCGGTCCCATCTGGAGGCCTTTTCCGGTAATCTGCCGGAGGGGGAATCGATCACGGAGGGCTTCTACATCAAACTTGCTGCCCTTCCGATGATGTGTGAGTAGTTCACCACAGACCTACGGGTTTATAGCTAGTAGCTAGATGGCTTCTTCTCTCTCTTTGATCTTCAATACAATGTTCTCCTCGATCTTCTTGGAGTTCTATTCGATGTAATCTTCTTTTGCGGTGTGTTTGTTGGGATCCGATGAATTGTGGGCTGATGATCAAATTATTCATTGAAAGTACTTGAGTCTTTTCTAAAAAATTTTATGCATGATTATTATAGCTTTGTATTTCTCTCCGATCTATCCGTTTGGTTTGGCCAACTAGATTCATTTATCTTTAGTGGGAGAGGTGCTTTGTAGTAGGTTCAATCTTGCGGTGTCTCCACCTAGTGACAGAAGGGGATGGGGTACGTATAGTATTGTTGCTACTAAGGATAAAACGATGGGGTTTATTCATATTGATTGAGTTTACTTTGTCTACATCATGTCATCTTGCTTAAAGTGTTACTCTGTTTGTCATGAACTTAATACCATAGATGCATGCTGGATAGCGGTCGATTGGTGGAGTAATAGTAGTAGATGCAAGCAGGAGTTGGTCTACTTATCACGGATGTGATGCATATATATGTGATCTTTGCCATGAATACGTCATAACTATGCGCTTTTCTATCAATTGCCCAACAGTAATTTGTTTACCCACCGTATGCTATGTGTTCGAGAGAGAAGCCTCTAGCGAAAACTTTGGCCCCCGGGTCTACTTTAAACATATTAAAAACCCTAAAAATACCTTGCTGCAATGTATTTACTTTTCTTTTGTTTTGCAATTTACCTATCTACCTATACAAGATTTAATCCTTGCAAATAACGAGTTCAAGGGGATTGACAGCCGTCTTGCCCGTGTTGGGTGCAAGTATTTGCTTTTGTGTGTGCAGGTGCTGTTCACGAGGCTTTGCGTGATTCTTTTATTGGTTCGATAAACCTTGGTTCTCACTGAGGGAAATACTTATCTCTACTGTACTGCTTCACCCTTCCTCTTCGGGGAAAATCCCAGCGCAACTCACAAGTAGCAGAAAGAATTTCTGGCGCCGTTGCCGGGGAGACATCATCAAAACCTATCAAGTACGTTCACTCAAACTATCATCTACTTGCTCTAATTTTTATTTGCCTTTTTATTTGCCTCTATTTTTCATCTCCCCACTTCTCCAAAAATCAAAAAACACAAAAATATTTTTCTTTGCTCGTTTGCTTGTTTTGCCACTATGGCTAGTTCTTTGCTTGTTGCTTGTACCCCCGAGAATGAAGTGCTTAATTTTAAACAAAGGGGAGGAGAAAGTTTAAAAGATGCTTGGTATAGGATTTGTGATGCTCAAAATAGATCAACTCGTAAGCAATCCACTACCGTTCTTCTTCGCAATTTTTATGTGGGTGTTACTACTTGGTATAGATTTGTTCTTGATACTATTACCGGAGGGAATTTCTTGAGTAGTCACCCTAATGATGCTTTCAATGCTATGGGAAATTTTGTTGGATCACCACCTATTATTATTAATGAAACGGCATTGACTTTGGAACATGTTATGCGAAGATTAGAAGCTATTGAGAATAATATGGCCACCGTAGAACATATTGAGAATCTAGACAAAAAGGTCCATAATCAAGTCACTCAATTTGGTTCTAAGGTAGGAACTGCTTTAAAGATGTTAAACGAAAAGGAACCGATAATTAATGAAAGAGTAGAACAAAGCCCTACTAGAATTGATAAGTTGGAAGAAATCATTAATAATTTAGGTTCTGCTTTTTCTTCTGTTAAAACTATTGAGAGGACTCCTCTGTTGAAAATATACCCTAGAGGCAATAATAAATTGGTTATTATCATATTTCCTTGTTCATGATAAATGTTTATTATTCATGCTAGAATTGTATTGACCGGAAACTTAAATACATGTGTGAATACATAAACACCACCGTGTCCCTAGTGAGCCTCTACTAGACTAGCTCGTTGATCAAAGATGGTTAAGGTTTCCTAACCATAGACATGAGTTGTCATTTGATAACGGGATCACATCATTAGGAGAATGATGTGATGGACAAGACCCAACCGTAAGCTTAGCATAAGATCGTATCACTTAGTTTTGCTATAGCTTTCTTCATGTCAAGTTTCTGTTCCTTAGACCATGAGATCATGTCACTCCCGGATACCAGAGGAATGCCTTGTGTACTATCAAACGTCACCTCATAACTGGGTGATCATAAAGGTGGTCTACAGGTATCTCCAAAGGTGTCTGTTGGGTTGCATAGATCGAGACTAGGATTTGTCGCTCCGTATGACGGAGAGATATCTCTGGGTCCTCTCGGTAATACAACATCGTAAAGAGCTTGCAAGCAATGTGGCTAATGAGTTAGTCACGAGATCTTGTATTACGGAACGAGTAAAGAGACTTGCCGGTAACGAGATTGAACTAGGTATGGAGATACCGACGATCGAATCTTGGGCAAGTAACATATCGCCGGACAAAGGGAATTGCATACGGGATTAATTAAATCCTCGACATCGTGGTTCAACCGATAAAGATCTTCGTAGAATATGTAGGAACCAATATGGGCATCCAGGTCCCGCTATTGGTTATTGACCGGAGAGGTGTCTCGGTCATGTCTACATGATTCTCGAACCCGTAGGGTCGCACGCTTAATGTTCGTTGATGCTAGAGTAGTATTGGGATATGTACGTTGGTGACCGAATGTTGTTTGGAGTCCCGGATGAGATCCCGGACGTCACGAGGAGCTCCGGAATGGTCCGGAGGTAAAGATTTATATATGGGAAGTCCTATTTTGGTCGCCAAAAAAGTTTCGGGATTTTACGGTATTGTACCGGGAGTGCCGAAAGGGGTCCGGGGGTCCACCGGGGGGTCCACCTGCCCCGGGGGACCACATGGACTGTAGAGGGAGGCACACCAGCCCCTGGTGGGCTGGGCGCCCCTCCCCCCAAGGCCCATGCTGTGACGCCCCGAGACCGATGCTCCAGATGCCTTCCATTTATTTCCGTCGTTGTCGTGTGATTCGTTTGCCTGTTGCACTTTGCCATGTCATCATGTGCATTTCATCCGCATGTTTTCATAAAACTTGCATCCATTCGTAGTTGCCGGATTCTCCCCGTTCCTTCCGTTGTCCGTTTCGAGACCCGACACCTTCGCACGCGCCCGCGGCACCTCCGAAATATTATTTTATAAGTGGGATAAAAATGTTCTCGGAATGGGTTGAAAGTTGGCGTGCGGTCTTGTTATATTGTAGGTAGACCGCTTGCCAAATTTCGTTCCATTCGGAGGTCGTTTGATGCCCCAACGTAAAACTATAGCGGCACTATAGCCGGATAAAATGTCGGATGTTTCGGTGTTCCGAAACTTGTGCCAGGCCTCTCTTCTTCCCTCTCATCCCAGCCCAAGACTCTCTTCACAGCCCACCTAGCCCAGCTACCCCTCCTCCGTTCTGCGCCGTCCGATCGCGATCGCACGGTCCGAAAACGGACAAAATCCCCTAACCCTAGCCTACCTGCTATATAAGGAAGGGCTCCCCTTCCAAATCTGGCCTAAACCTACCCTCTACCCTCCTCCCAGCTCCCAGCCGCCACCCTCGCCTCGTTTTCTGCGCCGGTGGATCCCCCGCCGCCACTTGTCACGCCTCCACTCGCTGCGCCGCCTCCAGCCGCCGCCGCCAACCACTCCCACGCCGCCATGTGGCCTTCCCTCGCCCCAACTCCCCTGTCCACCCCGCACCATCGAGGCCCGCAGAGCCCATCTACGGCCCGCCCGGGCCCGTTCACCGCCCAAGCCTCCCAGCGCCCCCAGCCGCTTCCACCCTGGATCGAGAGGAGCTCGATCCCGAGCAACCTCCCGCACGGGGCCACCTCCGCCCTCGCCGGACCGGCCGCCGCCGGCGACCAGCACCACCGGGCCGAGCCCCACGCCCCTCTCCTTCCTCCCTTTCTTCTCCCTCCTCCCCTTCTCTTCTCTCTCCCTCACGATCTGCCTCTTTGTCTCTCGAACGCTGCAGGACGCAGCCGGCCACGAACCTCGCCAGATCCGGCCGGGATCCACCGGATCCGGCCACCCTCAACCCATTCCCGGCCGTCCCGAGCCTCGCTGGAGCCCGTGCTCGCCGCTGCAGGCCATGGGTCTTCTTCAAGCTCCGCCTGGACCTCCTCGACCCTGGACGTCCTCGTCCGTCGAACCAAACACGAACCTGCCCGCCCACATGCCTTCATCCCGCTCCTCCCCGTCCCGTTTTCGCTGGGTAAATATGATCAAGTCCCTGGGTTTTTTTAACAGCATGTATGCATTTTGTGTGGGCTCTCTCTTTGTGCATGTTTGTCCGATAGAGATGATCCATATATGAAAAATGCTCTACTCTTCATGCTCTACATGATGGTTGCTGTTGCATTCATGTTAGGATTCATCTTCAGGTGTTAATCTCTGTTGCAAAACTGCATCATGCTGTTACCTGCTGAAAACTGTTAATACTTGTCACTTTGTCATTTTTGTGTGATTTAATGCAAATGTCATATGAGCATCTTGTCAACATGACTTTGGAGCATTTTCATGTCTTATTGCTGTTAGTATTTATTTCATGCCTTGATATGCCATGATGTGACTGCCATGAGATTGTAAACATGTCTAGTCAATGTTGCTGTTTTAAGTAAAAGCTGTCTGTGATAAAACTTGTCAACTTTGCTTGTTGGTAGCCAGTAATCTAGAGCTCATATGTATTTGATTCCTTCATGTGTTTTGGTCTATGTAATGTCTACTTTGATGCCATGCCTTTGGTTGCCATGTAAAGTTCCTGTAGCATGTCTCTTTCTTGCTCTCAAGTTGCCATCATATTAAAACTGTCAACCTGTTAACAGAATGTTTCATTTTGCAAAAATCATAGTAATTAATCTATTGCTCCTATGTTTATACCCATGTTGAATGATTTGAGCTCCATGCTAGGTACTACCATGATGTTCCATTTGACGCCATGTTCCCACACTGTAGCATGTAGTTTCGATGCTTGCAAAGTGCTATGTTGCTGTTTTGGGCAGATTGTTATTAAAACGTGTGTTGCTTGTAATTGTTGAACCGTTGCTCCGTTTTGATCATGCCCTATATGAAACTTGCTTAGATTTGTGTGTAGAATCATTTTCATGTTGCATCCTTGATTTGTGTGTTCGTGGTTGATGTTTGCATGCATTTTGCATCCTTGCCATATTAAACTTGTTTAGCTTATATCTTCTAGACCGTAGCTCCGAATTAAATGTTCTACATATGTAACTTGACTAGAAAAATGTGTAGATCATCATGGTGCATGTTAACTTGCTGTTTAACCACTTTAACATTGTGTTTAATTCAGATCAGTACCAAATTCGAATTTTGCATATGGGGATTTTCCGGAATTGTTCTTGGTTGTTTCCGGCCTCATTTAAACTTGCCTAGTTGTATGGTTTACTTATGCTTCACCTCTTGCCATGTTTAACAACATTTAATCTTGTCATTGTACATAACCAGGAATGAACTAAAGAATTGTTGTGAAGTTCCGTCAATATGCAACCCGTTGCATATTGAGCTTCACTTAATATGTAGTATTTGGTTGTTGCATTTTGCCATGCCTATTTAAACCGGACATGCATCATATTTGGTTGTGCATTATGCCATGTTAATGTTTGTGTGTTTACCATGTTGTTTGCTTCTTTCCGGTGGTGTTTCTTTCGTTAGCCCCGGTTATGTTGCGAAGTGTGAGGATTCGTTCGACTACGTTCCGTTCGACTACTTCATGGATTCGGTCTTCTTCCTAGCGGGATTTCAGGAAAGATGATCATGACCTTGGATATCTCTACTATCTTTGCTTGCTAGTTGTCCTGTTGCTATTGCTATGTCGCGCTTCCTACCACCTATATGTCAGCCTTCCATATGCCATGATACAGCCGCTAACCACCCTTACTCAGCAAACCGTTGTTTGGCTATGTTACCGCTTTTGCTCAGCCCCTTTCTTATAGCGTTGCTAGTTGCAGGTGCAGTTGCAGGTTGTTCCATGTTGGGACATGGATATCAAGGGATATCACAATATCTATTATTTAATTAATGCATCTATATACTTCGTTTTGGGTGGAAGGCTCGGCCTTTTGCCTAGTGTTTTGTTCCACTCATGCCGCCCTAGTTTCCGTAATACCGGTGTTATGATCCTTGATTAGCGTTCCTAACATGCTCAGGGGAATGGGACCCTCTTGACAGTTCGCTTTGAATAAAACGCTTCCAGCAAGACCCAACATTGGTTTTAACATTTGCCAACATAATAATACTGAATTAAATAATTAATTTGCATAGGGAGTTAGCGCTACCCGAGGATTCTTAATTCCACATAATACAGGAGGGCCAGTGCTGGTCCAAAACTAGAGCAGCTTGCGGTGCCGCCCGGGGCAACTCGGGAGTTGGTCGCTGTAACCATAGCTCATCCGTCATGGCCTGAGACGAGATACGCGCGGCTACTATCATGGTGTCGGCACGTCGGGAGGTCTTGCTGGACTTGTTTTACCATTGTCGAAATGTCTTGTGCACCGGGATTCCGAGGATACTTCGGGCTATCTCGAGGTTGAGGTATTTCCACCGTAGCTTGTGTTGGTTTGTGATGGACCAGGTTGGAACACCCCTGTAGGGTTAAATCTTACGCGAAGCCGTGCCCGCGGTTATGTGGCGACTTGGATATTTATAACCTCCGGTTGTAGATAACTTGACACTAATTCTAATTAAAATACACCAACCGCGTGCATAACCGTGATTGTCTCTTTTCGAGGGAGTTCGGGAAGAGAACACGGTGGGGTTATGTTTGACTCGTAAGTAGGTGTTCAGGATCACTACTTGATCATTATTAGTTTGCGACTGTTATGCGTAGTTTACTCTTCTTATTCTTGTACTCGTACGTTAGCCACCATACAATGCTTAGTGCTTGCTGCAACCTCACCACTTTACCCCTTCCATACCCATTAAACTTTGATAGTCTTGCTACCCATGGTTATAGGATTGTTGAGTCCTAGTGGCTCACATATTACTACAACAACAGTTGCAGGTACAGGTAAAGCGATGTTTTGACGTGAGAGCGATGCGCGTTTGCTTTTGGATTTATTCTTCTTCGTCGATCTTGGGATAGGTTCCTGGTCGGCAGCCTGGGCTAGCAGGGTGGATGTCGTTCGTGTTTTTCGTTTGTGTTTCATCCGTAGTCGGATTCTGCTCTTCTGTATGATGTTTGCTATGTATTGATGTATTCCTGTGATGACTGTATGTATTTGTATGTATCCCCATCCATTATGTACATGGTACGATGTAATGATATCCACCTTGCAAGCGTCTTCGATATGCGCTTCTATCCCTGATGGGGCCTCCGAGTCCCTCAAGGATAGGATCGCATATTGGGCGTGACACATGCGCCCTAGGGCTGGTGGGGAAACCCTAGAAGGGGGCGCCCCCCCTTGCTTGGGGGCTACTCCACCCCCTAGGGGCCGCCGCCCCCTCCTTGGAGGAGGGGCAAAGGGGGTTGCGCCCCTCCCCCTTGCTCCTATAAATAGTGGAGGGGCAGGAGGGCAGCCGCACCCTTCTCCTGGCACAGCCCCTCCCCCTCTCTACCACCTCCTCGTCTCGGTACGGCTTGGCGAAGCCCTGCCGGAGTAACTCCACCACCATCTCCACCACGCTATCGAGCTGATTGAGATCCCATCTACTTCTCCCCCTTTGCTTGCTGGATAAAGGAGGAGGAGACGTCACCAAGCCACACATGTGCTAAACTCGGAGGTGCCGTCCGTTCGGCGCTAGATCGGTTGGATCGTGATTGGATCGCGAAGAGTACGACTACATCAACCGCGTTTTATACGCTTCCGCTTTCGGTCTACAGGGGTATGTAGACACACTCCCCTCTCGTTGCTATGCATCTCCTAGATTAGATCTTGGGTGTTCGTAGGAAATTTTTAGATTTTCGTGCAACGTTCCCCATCAGTGGTATCAGAGCTAGGTCTATGCGTAGATGTATTTGCACGAGTAGAACACAAAGAAGTTGTGGGCGTTGATGTTCAAATTGCCTACTTCCTTTGTCTTATTTGGATTCGGCGGTATTGTGGGATGAAGCGGCTCGGACCAACCTTACTTGTCCACGCACAAGAGACCGGTTCCACCGACTGACATGCAACTGGTATTGCATAAAAGTGGCTTTGCGGGTGTCTGTCTCTCCCACTTTAGTTGAATCTGATTTGACAAGGGCGATCCTTGTAGAAGGTTATAAGGCAACTTGTATATCACCGTTGTGGCTTTGCGTAGGTAAGAACGGTTCTTCCTAGTTGCCCATAGCAACCATGTAAAAATTGCAACAACAAAGTAGAGGACTTCTAACTTGTTTTTGCAGGGCATGTTGTGATGTGGTATGGCCAAAACGTGATGTGATATATGTTGATGTATGAGATGATCATGTTTTGTAATAGGTTCACGACTTGCATGTCGATGAGTACGGCAACCGGCAGGAGCCATAGGGTTGTCTTTAATTTATTGTATGACCTGCGTGTCAACTATTAAATGCCATGTAATTGCTTTACTTTATCGCTATGCGTTAGCAATAGTTGTAGAAGCAATAGTTGGCGAGACAACCACGTGACGACACAATGATGGAGATCATGGTGTCATGCCGGTGATGATGGAGATCATGCTGGTGCTTTGGAGATGGAGATCAAAAGCACAAAGATGATAATGGCCATATCATGTCACATATTGATTGCATGTGATGTTTATCTTTTTATGCATCTTATTTTGCTTAGGACGACGGTAGCATTATAAGATGATCCCTTCACTTAATTTCAAGATAAAAGTGTTCTCCCTAAAGTATGCACCATTGCGAAAGTTCGTCGTTTCAAAGCACCTCGTGATGATCGGGTGTGATAGACTCAACATTCGCATACAACGGGTGTAAGCCAGTTTTACACATGCAGAATACTTGGGTTAAACGTGACGAGCCTAGCATGTACAGACATGGCCTCGGAACACGGAGGACCGAAAGGTCGAACATGAGTCATATAGTAGATATGATCAACATGGAGATGTTCAACATTGATGATTGCCTCATCTCACGTGATGATCGGACATGGGTCAGTTGATGTGGATCATGTAACACTTAGACAAATTGAGGGATGTTGATTTAAGTGGGAGTTCTTTAGTAATTTGATTAGAAGAACCAATTATCATGAACTTAGTCTAATTGTCTTTGCAAATTAATGTTGTAGATCAATGGCTCGCGTTGTAGCTCCCCTGAATTTTAATGCGTTTCTAGAGAAAGAAAAGTTGAAAGATGATGGTAGCAACTATGTGGACTGGGTCCGTAATCTGAGGATTATACTCACTGCTGCACAGAAAGTGTATGTCCTTGATGCACCACTTGGTGATGCACCCCCTCAAGATGCGCCTGCAGATATTATGAATGTCTGGCAGGCACGTTCTGATGACTACTCGATAGTTCAGTGCACCATGCTTTACGGCTTAGAACTGAGGCTCCAAAGACGTTTTGAGCACCACGAAGCATATGAGATGTTCCAGGAGCTGAAATTGGTATTTCAGGCTCACACCCGGGTCAAGAGGTATGACACCTCCGGCAAGTTCTTTAGCTGCAAGATGGAGGAGAACGGCTCCATTAGTGAGCACGTACTCAAAATGTCTGGGTACTTCAACCGCTTGAATCAGTTGGGAGTTAATCTTCCAGATGAAGTAACGATTGACAGAGTTCTCTAGTCACTGCCACCGAACTACAAAGGCTTTGTGATGAACTATAATATGCCAGGGATGGAGAAGACGATCCCTGAGCTCTTCGCGATGCTTAAGGCCGCGGAGGTAGAAATGAAGAAAGAACATCAAGTGTTGATGGTCAACAAGACCACCAGTTTCAAGAAGAAAGGCAAAGGAAAGAAAGGGAACTTCAAGAAGAACGGCAAGCCAGTTGCTGCTCCCGTGAAGAAGCCCAAGGCTGGACCCAAACCTGAGACTATGTGCTTCTATTGCAAGGGGAATGGTCACTGGAAGCGGAACTGCCTCAAGTACTTGGCAGATAAGAAGGCTGGCAATGTCAACAAAGGTATATTTGATATACATGTTATTGATGTGTACCTTACTAGTGCTCGTAGAAGCGCATGGGTATTTGATACTGGTTTGGTTGCTAATATTTGTAACTCGAAACAGGAGCTGCGGAATAAATGGAGACTAGCTAAGGACGAGGTGACGATGCGCGTCAGAAATGGTTCCAAGGTTGATGTGATTGCCGTCGGCACGCTCCCCCTACGTTTACCTTTGGGATTAGTTTTAAACCTGAATAATTGTTATTTGGTGCCTGCGTTAAGCATGAACATTATATCTGGATCTTGTTTATTGTGAGACGGTTATTCATTTAAGTCAGAGAATAATGGTTGTTCTATTTATATGGATAATATCTTTTATGGTCATGCACGCTTGGTGAATGGTTTATTTCTGTTGAATCTCGATCATAGTGATACACATATTCATAATATCGATACCAAAAGATGCAAAGTTAATGATGATAGCACCACATACTTGTGGCACTGCCGCTTAGGTCATATTGGTGTAAAGCGCATGAAGAAACTCCATGCTGATGGACTTTTGGAATCTCTTGATTATGAATCATTTGAGACATGTGAACCATGCCTCATGGGCAAGATGACTAAAACCCCGTTTTCCGGAACAATGGAGCGGGCAAGTGACTTGTTGGAGATAATACATACCGATGTATGTGGTCCGATGAGTGTTGAAGCACGCGGTGGATATCGTTATTTTCTTACCTTCATAGATGATTTGAGTAGATATGGGTATATTTACTTGATGAAACACAAATCTGAAACATTTGAAAAGTTCAAGGAGTTTCAGAGTGAAGTAGAGAATCATCGTAATAAGAAAATTAAATTTCTATGATCTGATCGTGGAGATGAATATTTGAGTTATGAGTTTGGTATGCATTTAAGACAATGTGGAATTGTTTCACAGCTCATGCCACCTAGAACACCACAGCGTAATGGTGTGTCCGAACGTCCTAATCATACTCTATTGGATATGGTGCGTTCTATTATGTCTTTTACCGATTTGCCACTATCGTTTTGGGGTTATGAATTAGAGACAGCCTTATTCACTTTAAACAGGGCACCGTCTAAATCCGTTGAGACGACACCGTATGAATTATGGTTTGGCAAGAAACCTAAGCTGTCATTTCTTAAAGTTTGGGGATGCGACGCTTATGTCAAGAGGCTTTAGCCTGATAAGCTCGAACCCAAAGCGGAGAAGTGCAACTTCATAGGATACCCTAAAGAAACCATTGGGTATACCTTCTACCACATATCTGAGGGTCCTTTCTAGAGAATGGGTCCTTTCTAGAGAAGGAGTTTCTCTCGAAAGAAGTGAGCGGGAGGAAAGTAGAACTTGATGAGGTAGTTGTACCTTCTCCCGAATTGGAAGGTAGCACATCACAGAAAGAACTTCCCGTGATGCCTACACCATCCGGAGAGGAAGCTCATGATGCTGATCATGAAACTTCAGATCAAGTTACTACTGAACTTCGTAGGTCGACCAGGGTACGTTCCGCACCAGAGTGGTACGGTAATCCCGTCCTGGAAGTCATGTTGCTAGACAACGGCGAACCTACGAACTATGAAGAAGCAATGATGAGCCTGGATTTTGACAAATGGCTTGAGGCCATGAAATCCGAGATAGGATCCATGTATGAGAACAAAGTATGGACTTTGGTGGACTTGCCTGATGACCGGCGGGCCATTGAGAATAAATGGATCTTTAAGAAGAAGACAGACGCTGATGGTAATGTCACCATCTATAAAGCTCGACTTGTTGCAAAGCGTTTCTGAAAAATTCAAGGGGTTGACTACGATGAGACCTTCTCACCCGTAGCGATGCTTAAGTCTGTTAGAATTATGTTAGCAATTGCCACATTTTATGATTATGAGATCTGGCAGATGGACGTCAAAACAGCGTTCCTTAACGGGTTTCTTAAGGAAGAGTTGTATATGATGCAACCGGAAGGTTTTGTCGATCCTAAGGATGCTAACAAAGTATGCAAGCTCTAGCGATCCATCTATGGGCTGGTGCAAGCATCTCGAAGTTGGAATATATGCTTTGATGAGGTGATCAAAGGTTTTGGTTTTATACAAACTTACGGAGAAGCTTGTATTTACAAGAAAGTGAGTGGGAGCTCTGTAGCATTTCTAATATTATATGTGGATGACATATTGTTGATTGGAAATGATATAGAATTTCTGGAAAGCATAAAGGGTTATTTGAACAAGAGTTTTTCAATGAAAGACCTGGGTGAAGCTGCTTACATATTGGGCATCAAGATCTATAGAGATAGATCGAGACGTTTGATAGGACTTTCACAAAGCACATACCTTGACAAGATTTTGAAGAAGCTCAAAATGTACCAGTCGAAGAAAGGGTTCTTGCCTGTGTTGCAAGGTGTGAAGTTGAGTAAGACTCAAAGCCCGACCACGACAGAAGAAAGAGAAAGAATGAAAGTTATCCCCTATGCCTCAGCCATAGGCTCTATAATGTATGCCATGTTGTGTACCAGACCTGATGTGTGCCTTGCCATTAGTCTGGCAGGGAGGTACCAAAGTGATCCAGGAGTAGATCACTGGACAGCGGTCAAGAGTATCCTTAAGTACCTGAAGAGGACTAAGGACATGTTTCTCGTTTATGGAGGTGACAAAGCGCTCATCGTAAAGGGTTACGTCGATGCTAGCTTCGACACAGATCCGGATGACTCTAAGTCTCAAACCGGATACGTATTTATTTTAAATGGTGGGGCAGTCAGTTGGTGCAGTTCCAAGCAAAGCATAGTAGTAGGATCTACATGTGAAGCAGAATATATAGCTGCTTCGGAAGCAGCAGAAGAAGGAGGCTAGATGAAGGAGTTCATATCCGATCTAGGAGTAATACCTAGTGCATTGGATCCAATGACTATCTTCTGTGACAACACTGGAGCTATTGCCATTGCCAAGGAGCCCAGGTTTCACAAGAAGACCAAGCACATCAAGCGCCGCTTCAACTCCATTCGTAATTACATTAAGGATGGAGACATAGAACTTTGCAAAGTACATACGGATCTGAATGTTGCAGACCCGTTGACTAAACCTCTTCCACGAGCAAAACATGATCAGCACCAAGACTCCATGGGTGTGAGATTCATAACTATGTAAACTAGATTATTGACTCTAGTGCAAGTGGGAGACTGTTGGAAATATGCCCTAGAGGCAATAATAAATTGGTTATTATCATATTTCCTTGTTCATGATAAATGTTTATTATTCATGCTAGAATTGTATTGACCAGAAACTTAAATACATGTGTGAATACATAAACACCACTGTGTCCCTAGTGAGCATCTACTAGACTAGCTCGTTGATCAAAGATGGTTAAGGTTTCCTAACTATGGACATGAGTTGTCATTTGATAACGGGATCACATCATTAGGAGAATGATGTGATGGACAAGACCCAACCGTAAGTTTAGCATAAGATCGTATCACTTAGTTTTGCTATAGCTTTCTTTATGTCACGTATCTGTTCCTTAGACCATGAGATCATGTCACTCCCGGATACCAGAGGAATGCCTTGTGTGCTATCAAACGTCACTTCATAACTGGGTGATCATAAAGGTGCTCTACAGGTATCTCCGAAGGTGTCTGTTGGGTTGCATGGATCGAGACTGGGATTTGTCGCTCCATATGACGGAGAGATATCTCTGGGCCGTCTCGGTAATACAACATCGTAAAGAGCTTGCAAGCAATGTGCCTAATTAGTTAGTCAGGGATCTTGTATTATGGAACGAGTAAAGGGACTTGCCGGTAACGAGATTGAACTAGGTATGGAGATACCGACGATCGAATCTCGGGCAAGTAACATATCGCCGGACAAAGGGAATTGCATACAGGATTAATTGAATCCTTGACATCGTGGTTCAACCGATAAATATCTTCATAGAATATGTAGGAACCAATATGGGCATCCAGGTCCCGCTATTGGTTATTGACCGGAGAGGTGTCTCGGTCATGTCTACATGATTCTCGAACCCGTAGGGTCGCATGCTTAACGTTCGTTGACGCTAGAGTAGTATTGGGATATGTACGTTGGTGACCGAATGTTATTCGGAGTCCCGGATGAGATCCCGGACGTCACGAGGAGCTCCGGAATGGTCCGGAGGTAAAGATTTATATATGGGAAGTCCAATTTTGGTTGCTGGAAAAGTTTCGGGATTTTTCAGTATTGTACTAGGACTGCCGAAAGGGGTCCGGGGGTCCACCTGCCCCGGGGGACCACATGGACTATAGAGGGAGGCGCACCAGCCCCTGGTGGGCTGGGCGCCCTTCCCCCAAGGCCCATGCACCCTAGGGCTGGTGGGGAAACCCTAGAAGGGGGCGCCCCCCTTGCTTGGGGGCTACTCCACCCCCTAGGGGCCGCCGCCCCTCCTTGGAGGAGGGGCAAAGGGGGTTGCACCCCTCCCCCTTGCTTCTATAAATAGTGGAGGGGTGGGAGGGCAGCCACACCCTTCTCCTGGCGCAGCCCCTCCCCCTCTCTACCACCTCCTCTTCTCGGTACGGCTTTGCGAAGCCCTGCCGGAGTAACTCCACCACCATCTCCACCACGTCGTCGTGCTGGTTGAGATCCCATCTACTTCTCCCCCTTCGCTTGCTGGATCAAGGAGGAGGATACATCATCAAGCCGCACGTGTGCTAAACTCGGAGGTGTCGTCCGTTCGGCGCTAGATCGGTTGAATCGCGAAGAGTACGACTACATCAACCGTGTTCTATACGCTTCCGCTTTTGGTCTACAAGGGTATGTAGACACACTCCCCTCTTGTTGCTATGCATCTCCTAGATTTGATCTTGGGTGTTCGTAGGAAAATTTTAGATTTTCATGCAATGTTCCCCATCATCCTCCTCATAAGAATTCCTAGTTTATGTATGTTCCTAAGAATAAGGGTTCCACATCTAGTATAGGAAATGAGGATCTTAAAATGATTAGCTTGCACCCCAACTTCATTGGTATAATAAAGGAACCTATTTATGAAAGCAAATTCCTCAACTTTGTCCGTAGGAGTGTGATTATAAAAAATCATTATGCTAAACCTCCTAGGAAGCGTGGATGTATAATTGAGGAGTTGGATGTGAAGGATGATAATACTTGAAACTATGCATTATGCCAAGGTAGGTGCATAAAACAATAGCGCTTGTTGGGAGGCAACCCAATATTTATTTTTATTGCAATTTTTATTTTTCTTGAGTCACACAATTTTTGCTACTGTAATGATTGTGTTTTTATCTTTTAATTAGTGTTTGTGCCAATTAATGCCTTTGGGATGATTTGGATGATAGTATAATTGATGCTGTTTGAAAACAGAAAGTTTTGCGCCCAGTAGTTGGTTTTTAATTTATTGCTGGAATGTCCAAAAAATCTGAACTTTTTACAAAGTATTGGGATACAAATTTTTTACGTTGACCTAATGTTTCAGAATTTTTGGAGTTGCAGAAGTATGGATAAAATTCTGTCATTACATATTGTTCTGTTTTAGACAGATTCTGTTTTTATTGCATAGTGTGCTTGTTTTAATGAAACTATGGATAATATCGGGGGGTATAAGTCATGGAAGAGTTAGAATACAGTAGGTATTATGCAAGAACAATTATGAATGAGTTTATAACTGTACCTAAAGTGGATGATTGATTTATTATACAAACGGATCTCACGAAGTTTCTGTTGAGTTTTGTGTGTTGAAGTTTTCAAGTTTTTGGTGAGATTACGATGGATGAAAGAATAAGGAGCGGCAAGACCCTAAGCTTGGGGATGCCCAAGGCACCCCAAGGTAATATTCAAGGAAGACCCAAGCGTCTAAGCTTGAAGATGCCCCGGATGGCATCCCCTCTTTCGTCTACAATCTATCGGTAACTTACTTGGAGCTACATTTTTATTCATCACATGATATGAGTTTTACTTGGAGCGTCTTGTGCCATAGTTTTCTTTTCTTTGTTTGCTTTTTATTTTGCCACAATCATTGTTTGCTGGACACACCTTTTGAGAGGGACACACATTTATCGTGATTTGTTAGAATACTCTATGTGCTTCACTTATATCTTTTGAGCTAGGCAGTTGCTCTAGTGCTTCACTTATATCTTTTAGAGCACGGCGGTGGTTATATTTTGTAGAAATAATTGCACTCTCATGCTTCACTTAAATCTTTTTGAGAGTCTAATAAATAGTAATGACATTTGCACGTGTTATAAGACTAGTCCAAAAAGGATAGGTATTCAAGGGGGATATAATAAAAACTTTCATGTAGATCACTAAAAATGAAACGTATGGTTTAATGATATTGATGTCGTAATATGAAAGGATATTGATTCATGATCATTGGTTAGTAGAAATATCGGTATTAAAGCTGGTTATTAACTTCTCATCTAAGTGTTGGTCATGGCATGGTGGGGAGGTTTGAGCATTTTTATGTCTGAATGAAATCCTTGAGTGCTGTTATAATCAGGGGTGCGCGATGGTTAACTCCAACCAACCTCCTCCCTAGGGGCATGCGAGTAGTACTTTGCTTCGAGGGCTAATAGGCTTTACAATAAGTATGTGAGTTCTTTATGACTAATGTGAGTCCATGGATTATACTCACTCCTATCTTTCCGCAATTTGCTAGCCTCTTCGGTACCGTGCATTGCCTGATCTCACCTCGAGAGTTGGTGCAAACTTCGCCGGTGCATCCAAACCCCGTGATATGATACGCTCTATCACACATAAGCCTCCTTATATCTTCCTCAAAACAGCCACCATACCTACCTATTATGGCATTTCCATAGCCATTCCGAGATATATTGCCATGCAACTTCCATCGTTCCATCACATGACTTGTGTGTTCATCATCATATTGCTTGGCATGATTATATAGAGCTGGCATGATATTTGTGGCACATCCACCATTCATCATTATTCTACATGTTACGCTAGATCGTTGCACATCCTGGTACACTACCAGAGGCATTCATATAGAGTCATATTGTTTTATCGAGCTGTAATATTGAGTTGTAAGTAAATAAAAGTGTGATGATCATCATTATTACAGCATTGTCCCAGTGAGGAAAGGATGATGGAGACTATGATTCCCCCACAAGTCGGGATGATACTCCGGATGAAAAATAAAAAATAAAAATAAAAAAGGAGGCCAAAAAGAGCCTAACAAAAAATGAAGAAAAAAAAGAAAAGAAAAATGAGAGATAAAGAGAGAAGGGGCAATGTTACTATCCTTTTTCCACACTTGTGCTTTAGAGTAGCACTATGTTCTTCATATAGAGAGTCTCCTATGTTGTCACTTTCATATACTAGTGGGAATTTTTTGTTATAGAACTTGGCTTGTATATTCCGATGACGGGCTTCCTCAAATGCCCGAAATCTTCATGAGCAAGCAACTTGGATACACACCCACTTAGTTTCAGTTGAGCTTTCATACACTTATAGCTCTTAGTGCATCCGTTACATGGCAATCCCTACTCCTCGCATTGATATCGATTGATGGACATCTCCATGGTCCATTGATCCGCCGAGTTGATGCGAGACTTTCTTTCTTTTTTACTTCCCTTATTGATCCCTACCACCGCATTCTATTCCACCTAGTGCTATATCCATGGCTCACGCTCATGTATTGCATGAAGTTGAAAATACTGAAGTGCGTTAGAAGTACGATCCAATTGCCTGGTTTAACATTGGGGTGCTCATGATTTATATTTATGCGGTGAAGGCGGAGTCATGCCATGCTAACATGATAAAATGAGTGGGGATAACATTCGTTAAGGATATTATATTTTGAAAGTTTAATGATTATGCTTCTTATATTCATGGATATTATTATGTTGATGTTATTACTTCATCGTTTCTCAATATTTATACCGTAAAGAGATTACATGATACACATGTTAGGTAGCATTCAACATCAAAAATTCTGTTTTTATCATTTACCTACTCGAGGACGAGCAGGAATTAAGCTTGCGGATGTTGATACGTCTCCAACATATCTATAATTTTTGATTGTTTCATGCTATTATATTATCAATATTGGATGCTTTATATGCTATTTTATATCATTTTTTGGGACTAACCTATTGACTTAGTGCCCAGTGCCAGTTCCTGTTTTTTGCTTGCTTTTGGCTTTTCAGAAAATCAATACCAAACGAAGTCCAAATGGAAAAAAATCTTTAGATTATATTTTTCTGACCCAGAAGGGACCCTAGAAGCTTCGGGAGGAGACCAGACGAGATACGAGAGAGACACAAGCTCGAGGGGCGCGCCCCAGGGGGTAGGCGCGCCCCCTGAGCTTGTGGGCCCCATGCAGCTCCATTTGACCTAATTCCAAGCCAATAGATTCACATATATTCCCAAACCAATAGAGAGCTAGACGATATAACTTTTTTGCCGCCGCAAGCTTCTGTTCTTCCGCGATCCCATCTGGAGGCCTTTTTCCGGTAATCTGCCGGAGGGGGAATCGATCACGGAGGGCTTCTACATCAACCTTGTTGCCCTTCCGATGATGTGTGAGTAGTTCACCACAGACCAACGGGTCCATAGCTAGTAGCTAGATGGCTTCTTCTCTCTTTCGTTGATCTTCAATACAATGTTCTCCTTGATCTTCTTGGAGTTCTATTCGATGTAATCTTCTTTTGCGATGTGTTTGTTGGGATCCGATGAATTGTGGGTTTATGATCAGATTATTCATTGAAAGTAACCGAGTTTTTTCTAAACTTTATTATGCATGATTATTATAGCTTTGTATTTCTCTCCGATCTATCCGTTTGGTTTGGCCAACTAGATTGATTTATCTTCAGTGGGAGAGGTGCTTTGTAGTAGGTTCAATCTTGCGGTGTCTCCACCCAGTGACAGAAGGGGACAGGGTACGTATAGTATTGTTGCTACTAAGGATAAAACGATGGGGTTTATTCATATTGATTGAGTTTACTTTGTCTACATCATGTCATCTTGCTTAAAGCGTTACTTTGTCATGAACTTAATACCATAGATGCATGCTAGATAGCGGTCGATTGGTGGAGTAATAGTAGTAGATGCAAGCAGGAGTCGGTCTACTTATCACGGACGTGATGCCTATATATGTGATCATTGCCATGAATACGTCATAACTATGTGCTTTTCTATCAATTGCCCAACAATAATTTGTTTACCCACCGTATGGTATGTGTTCGAGAGAGAAGCCTCTTGCAAAAACTATGGCCCTGGGTCCACTTTAAACATATTAAAAACCCTAAAAATACCATGCTGCAATTTATTTGCTTTTCTTTTGTTTTGCAATTTACCTATCTACCTATACAAGATTTAATCCTTGCAAGTAACGAGTTCAAGGGGATTGACAACCCTCTTGCCCGCGTTGGGTGCAGGTATTTGCTTTTGTGTGTGCAGGTGCTATTCACAAGGCTTTGCGTGATTCTCCTATTGGTTCGATAAACCTTGGTTCTCACTGAGGGAAATACTTATCTCTACTATACTGCTTCACCCTCCCAACGCAGCTCACAAGTAGCAATCAACATGTTTCTTCATGCGCTTTACACCAATATGACCTAAGTGGCAGTGTCACAAGTATGTGGTACTATCATCATTAACTTTGCATCTTTTGGCATCAATATTATGAACATGTGTATCACTACGATCGAGATTCAACAAGAATAAACCATTCACCAAGGGTGCACGACCATAAAAGATATTATTCATATAAATAGAACAACCATTATTCTCTGACTTAAATGAATAACCGTCTCGCAATAAACAAGATCCAGATATAATGTTCATGCTTAACGCAGGCACCAAATAACAATTATTCAGGTTTAAAACTAATCCCGAAGGTAGACGTAGAGGGAGCGTGCCGACGGCGATCACATCAACCTTGGAACCATTTCCAACGCGCATCGTCACCTCGTCCTTAGCTAGTCTCCGTTTATTCCGCAGCTCCTATTTTGAGTTACAAATATTAGCAACCGAACCTGTATCAAATACCCAGGCGCTACTACGAGCACTAGTAAGGTACACATCAATAACATGTATATCAAATATACCTTTGTTGACATTGCCAGCCTTCTTATCTGCCAAGTACTTGGTGCAGTTCCGCTTCTAGTGGCCTTCCCCTTGCAATAGAAGCACTCAGTCTCAGGTTTGGGTCCAGCCTTGGGTTTCTTCACTGGAGCGGCAACTGACTTGCCATTCTTCTTGAAGTTTCCCTTCTTTCCCTTGCCTTTCTTGAAACTACTGGTCTTTTTGACCATCAACACTTGATGCTCTTTCTTGAAATCTACTTCCGCGGCCTTAAGCATCGCTGTCGTTACCAAAACCGGCAGATCTCGGGTAGGGGATCCGAACTGTAGGTCTAGGAATCAATGGGTAACAGGGAACGTAGAGACAGCATTTTACCCAGTTTCGGGCCCTCTCGAAGAGGTAATACCCTACGTCCTGCCAGATTGTATTGATGTGATTGTATGAAGGTTACAGAGTTGATCTACCTCGAGATCGTATGGGCTAAACCCTAGGCAATGAATATGATGATCCTCTACGGACTAGACCTTCTGGTTTATTTAGACACCAGAAGGTCCTAGGGTTACACATGGTCGGTTACCATCAGGGGATAAATATGCCGGTCACGCCAAGTCTTCGGAGGTTTCCTTCTGATACACGGGGTCGCCCACAATCCAGCCTTCCATCGACAGGTAGCGAGTGGCCCACCAGTCCGGCCCACGAGAGATAGGCCGGCAGCCCGAGTACCCCCTAGTCCGGGACACCCTCAGTAGCCCCCGAACTAGTCTTCGAAGCCGAGGTATATGCCGAACACCATCGGCTTTGTGGACCAGTTCCCTTCCTTCCGCCATACCGGCGTCCGTCCTAAACTTCCTCCGAGTCAAGTTTCCAAGCGTCGCCTAGCCGTACACGTCCCAAAATATGATTCGGTCGCCGATGTGTACCGATAACTTAGCCCCGAAGGCTAGTCACTTCGGTGTGAACAGTACCCTCCTCTGACAACTTTTACCGAAGGGTCACAGTATGCCACGACCGCGAGTTGTTTTATAAAAAAAACTCGATCCGCGGTTCGAGGCAGTTTTTCATTGGCACGTCCCATCGATATGGAGATCGTGCCCTAGTTTTAAGGGATATGATCAATAATCCATCTCATCCCACGCGCGCATAATGGCACGGTTACATGGGGAAATGGCGAGGACTGCGGCGCAGTAAAGGGACCGTGGGTTTTACAGCCCATAAAAGGGGCACAGCCTTTGTTCCTTTCGTACGCTCTCATTTTCCCCCTTCGCCATTGCCTTCCCCATCTTCTGAGCTCCAGCGTCCAGATCCGCTCTCCCTTCCAAGGACCTTTCCAGCCACCCGCTCGATCTAGCAATGGCGGGTGCCGGGTCCAAGGGCAAGTGGGAGGCCTCTAGCGTCACCAACAGCGCCATCTTGGAGTTGAAAAGTGCGGGCTACCTCCCGGCCAACGTCGTCCACCGTGCTCTAGAGGCCAGCCAGGTCGTTCCCACACCGCGGCAAGGCGAGAGGGTGGTATTCCTTCCCCACTTCATCCGAGGCCTGGGTTTTCCCCACCATCCCTTCGTCAGGGGACTCATGTTCTTCTACGGGCTTGATTTCCACAATCTCGCGCCGAACTCTTTCCTCCACATTTCGGCCTTCATCATCATCTGCGAGGCCTTTCTTTAGATCCGGCCACACTTCGGTCTGTGGCTGAAGATCTTCAATGTCAAGCCGAAGATAGTAGATGGCCAGCAGGCGGACTGCGGGGGTGCGATGGTCAGCAAGCTCCCCCGAGTGGAGTGGCCAGAGGGCACCTTCATCGAGACCGTCAAGGTCTGGCAGAAGGAATGGTTCTACATCACCGAGCCAAGGAGCGCGGATTGGGGGGCGATTCCGGCCTTCCGATCCGGACCCCCTACGAGGCTGGTCTCATGGACCAAGAAGGGCCTCGACTGGGGAGTGAACAAGGAGGTGGCGCAGCTGCGGAGCCAGATCGCCAAGATGATACAGCAGGGCGTCGAGCTGCCCAACGTGATCCAGATTATGCTCGGCCGCCGAATCCTCCCATGCCTGGATAGGGCCTCCCCCATGTGGGCCTACAAGTCCGAAGACCCAGCCACCGTGCGCAGAAGGACTGGCCGGCCGAGGAGGAAGACATCGGACTCGACGCCGCAAATCCCCCACGGGAGGTATGAATAATTTGGTACTTATATCCGAACCTTTCCCTTTTGATAAGGTACTTAGCCCTTTCACTTCCTGTCCGCAGAACTGGCTGAAGAAGGCCGAGCGGATCAACAGTCTGGCGCCGCTGCCAGAGGGACCCAGGACGCCCCTACTGACGGCCATGCTGGCCATGGAGCCATACGAGGCGCTGGAGAGGAAAGAGAAGAAGAAGGACCAGCAGAGGGAGGCCAGAGAGGGCCTCCGCTCCCGAGGACCCCCGGGTGCTAGATCCGGGGACACCAATGCTCCCTCCGCGCAAGAGGAGGAGAAGGAGCAGGGAGAGGACGGGGAGGAAGACGATTCCTCCCGAACAGGGAAGAGGGAGGCGTCCGAGAACATCGAGGAAGAGCCGCCCCAACCCGCTCCCAAAAGACCGCGCAAGGCCAAGGTAGCCTTGTCCGGCGATAGCTCGGCTTCTGCCGAGGACTCTGAGGCCTCCGAAGAGGTCCCTCGGAGGATCCCCAGGGCCAAGCCGCAGGCTCAAAGGTACGCGCTCTAGTAACCGCTTGACCGTCCAGAGTCCGATATTGATCATGTTTCCGTTTGTAATTTTGCAGCCCGCTGCGCGATCTCCCCGCCGATCGAGTCTCGGAGGGGGATTCTCCACCGGCGGCGCTAGCGGAGAGCGGGACCGAATCCCGCGCCTCGCCTCTCCCAAACGTCAAGGAGGCCGAGGAGGTCCTGTCGAGGAGGACCCCTCCCGTGCCGCACACAGGGGGAGGAGGCGATACTATCATGGCCGAGGTGAACACCTCGGTCGCCGAAGACCAGGAGGGGAGAGACCCTCTGGTGAACGAAGAGGAAGAGCCCGGACAAGCCGAGCTCTCTCCGAGGATGATTCCGGAGACATCTAGGCATCCACAGTCCGGCGCCCCGGATTTCGAGAGGGAAGGAGGCGAAGCGCCGCCGCCACCCCCGCCCGCCCCAGAGCGGGCGTCAACCAGGTGGCCGGACGAGATGGAGGATGCTCTAACCAACTCCTCCATCGCCGAAGAGCACCGTGCCCTTATGGGCACGGTGTTGCAAAGTCTTCGGTCCGTCGATAACGGACTGAAGGAGGCCTTCAATAGCCTTCTCACAGGCTTCAAGGTGAGCGAAGTAATGCTTTTTCCATAGAAAAATTCTTTTGTGTAAATGTATAACCTCATACACAGTAGCCCCCATGACTCTGACTGGTTTTGAACAAAGCCAATCAGAGGATCAAAAATCAATATCTTCGATATTAACCTGCGTAGAATAATGCACAGGCATCATCTTCGGCCGCAGCCGCCAACGCCGAGGACTTGGCTGAGCTGAGTCGGAAGCTGAAGAGATCTGAAGACGACCTGAGCCTAGTGAACAGGAGGTTCGACGATGCGCAAGGCAAGTCCGAGCTGTAGTCAAGATTATAGCCGCGGTTTTTTGTTTTTCCTTGTAAGTAGGTTTCAAAGTATCCTAACGGAGTTGACTGATTCTACTGCAGCTGCCGCCACGGAGGTGGAAAACCTCAAGGCCGCGCTGAGGACGGCTCAGCAGGAAGCGGCGGTGCAGAGGTCGGCAGCCGAACAGGCGGTTGCCGAGCTGGCTGCGGTGAGGACCGCTAGTGAGAAGCACGAGGCCAGGGTGCTGGAAGTGCAGCAAGAGCTCGGGGATGCCGTCACAAGGTGTGAGGCCCTCGAGGTGAATGATAAGGAGCAGGCCGCCGAGCTGACCTCATTGGCGGCAGTGGCCCAGGAAGCGCGGACAGAGGCGCGCGGCTACCAAGAGGAGCTTCGCCAAGTCGGGCTCATTGCGGACGGTAAGCCGTATTTGCTGCAAAGTATCTTTGGAGGTAACAGGTTCGCGTTGCTCACGCGAGTATGGCGTTCCCCATGCACCTTCGCGGACCTCCCGAAGAGTGCGGTGGATGCGGCCAAGTTCTTCGCCTCTCAGGAGGGTAGGGCCGAGCAGAGGCTATTCTGGGCGCAATTTCAAGCGCCCGAACACCCTCCCCTCCTGAATAATCAGATGAAGCAGTGATGGAGCTGCATCGGATGGCGGAGCCGATGATGAAGGACCTCTGCGTTAAGCTATGGCCGGCGGAGCCGCTGCCGAGCAACTACTTCGGTCTGGTGCAGAGGCTGTACGACGCCAGTTCCCGGATCGACGCCTGGAAGCGCTCCACATGCATCGAGGGGGCTCGGATGGCTTTTGGCAAAACAATGGTACATTGGCCAAAGATAAAGCCAGCCGAGATGGCCACCGGACCTCCACCACCAGGGAAGGAGCATAGGCGCCCCGAGCAATACTTTCCCATCGTGATGGATGGTGCCCGGGCAGTAGAGGCCCAATGCTCAAAAGATGTAATATATGAATAGATTTATTTTCCTTGTAGCCAAGGAGTTGAAACTTTTGCTTTATTGTAATGCAAGTTGTTGGCTGGGAATATAGTGCCTGTTTTATGTTAATTTTGACTCCTGTGCGGCCGTTTCTTAACTGAAAGTTACCAGTCGTCGGCTTCAGCCCCCAGTGCAGATACTGCCTGGGGTGTTTCCTCATTACAGCATAACCCTTAGCCGACGTCTCGGTGCCTGGAGGCGATTGTATGTATGGAAAACAAGGCAATCAGACTATGCAGTTTTAGTGCTTTCACTTAGCCATAGGAGCTTGACTGCGGGGACTGGTGACTAGCCCCCAGTGTTTGTGATATTCGGACAAGCCGCGGTTGACACCATCATCACATGGTTTCTGTAACAGAGAACTCTTCGTTTAACACGGACTAACCTCCAACGATTTTTGGTTTGACACAAGTCATCGGATCGTCGACCAGTTCTCGCTTATTGTGACAGTCAATTTTTGGCTTTCTCCACTAAGGTAGTTAACCAGGCTAGCTGGAAGTGCAATTGCAGTGGTTCTCCCTTTACCCTCTTAGCCGAACAGTGCGGAACATAATAGGGTAAACACAGGAGCCGGGCAACCCAACTATTGACCAAAGACGCAATTCGGAACTGGTGCATATAGTGCAATATCCACGACGCCGAGCACATAAAATAAAAGTAAGTGCTCGGATAAAGTTTGAGGCAAGACTTATGTTCGAGCCCCCGGTCTATTAGCCGGTTACCAAGAAGGGGTGTATCGTAATAGTTTACTTCGGCCTAAAAACGGAAAGGAAGTATGCAACGTGAATGAATGCACAATTACCAGAGAAAACTCGGTCTTTATTTCCTTTGAATATGTGACGTCCAACCGTACAATCCGGATTGCCGAAGTAACTTTGATAGATACTTTTGAAGAAATAAATACATTAGAGTAAAGGTTTACACAGGGCCTTCATGAGTGGTTTGACGTCCCTACTACGCCCTGCTACACGTCTGCGCCTTTGCTCTTTAAGAAGCTTCCGTGTGAGCGGAGCTGTCGACCGTATATTCGGCTGAAGTAGTAATGTTCGGCAGACGAGCCCTTGGGAAAGGGTTTTGAGAAGTCGCCGTGGTATATCAGCTTGACGCTGATCAGGCCCTAGATGGTGCCCGTTGTCGATGTTGATTCAAAGACATCTATTGGCCATTGCTTGGTCGAACTGAGCTCTCGGCCTATGTGTCATGTGTCCCCACAACTGCCCATGGAATTTTAAGTGCGAAATTGTGCACTCGAGGTACGTATTTTGCGACTAGGTGGGACGTGCTGTGGGGCGCGTGCCCCTATTTGGGGTGAGCATAAGAGTGCCCCGGGACCGAGGCTGTAGCTCGGGAGCGCTTGCGTGCGTCCAGTGTCTTGGCAGTAGGCTGGGCTTGCGACGCTTCTTCGGCGGCTTGGACTTTGGCGGCTAGAGCCGCCGTGTGTTCCTTTGTTCGGAGCGAGCGCTCGGTGTTACCGTTAATGGTAATAACGCCCTTAGGTCCTGGCATCTTGAGCTTCAGGTATGCATAGTGCGGGACGGCGTTGAAGTGGGCTAACGCGGTCCGGCCGAGGAGTGCGTGGTAACCGCTGCGAAAGGGGACAATATCGAAGATCAAGTCCTCGCTGCGGAAGTTATCGGGTGAACCGAAGACAACTTCCAATGTCACGGATCCCGTGCAGCATGCCTCGACACCTGGGATTACACCTTTAAAGGTGGTGTTGCTGGGTTTGATCCTTGAAGGGTCGATCCCCATTTTCCTCACAGTATCTGAGTAAATCAGGTTGAGGCTGCTACCTCCGTCCATAAGGACTCTGGTGAGGTGAAATCCGTCCACTATGGGGTCGAGCACCAGAGCCACCGTTCCTCCATGGCGTATACTAGTCAGATGGTCTCGACGGTCAAAAGTGATCGGGAAAGCCGACCATGGGTTGCATTTCGGGGCTACCCGCTCTAAGGCGTAGACATCCCGAAGTGCGTGTTTCTGCTCCTTTTTCAGTATATGCGTGACATAAATCATGTTCACGGTTTTGCCCTCTGGAGGGAACTGCTTTTGGCCTCCATTGTTCGGCCCGCGAGGTTCGTCGTCATCCTCGCTGCGGGGGTCCTTGCCCTGTTCTTCGGCCGTAGCTTTGCCGGCCTGTTTAATTACCCAATAGTTACGGTTGGTATGGTTAGCAGGCTTGTCCAGGGTGCCGTGAATCTGGCAGGGCCTATCCAATATTCTATCCAGTGCAGACGGGCCGTCCTGGTTCCCTTTAGAGGGTTTCTTCCGCGGTCCCGATTTCGAGCCGCTGAATCCGGCGTTTACTGTTGCGTCATCGGATTCACCGCCGTTGTTCGAGTGCCGACGCTTATTATTCCTGTTGCGCCGGGGTTTCCCATTTCCGTCCCGGGCTTCTGAAGTGCCGGGGTCTTCGGGATGGTTGCTTCGACGAGCTAACCAGCTATCCTCACCCGCGCAAAAGCGGGTCATTAGGGAGGTAAGGGCCGACATCGTTCTCGGCTTGTCCTGGCCGAGTTGACGGGCGAGCCACTCGTCCTGAATACTGTGTTTGAATGCTGTAATTGCTTCGGCATCCGGACAGTCGACGATCTGGTTCTTCTTGGTCAAGAACCGGTTCCAGAATTGCCGGGCTGACTCTCCGGGCTGTTGAATGACATGGCTCAGGTCGTCGGCGTCTGGTGGCCGAACATAGGTTCCTTGAAAGTTAGCTCGGAATGCATCCTCGAGCTCTTCCCAGCTCCCGATGGAGTTTTCGGGTAGGCTGTTCAGCCAATGCCTTGCCGGTCCCTTGAGTTTCAACGGTAAGTACTTAATGGCGTGGAGATCATCTCCTCGGGCCATATGAATGTGGAGAAGAAAATCTTCAATCCACATGGCTGGGTCGGTTGTCCCATCGTAGGATTCTATATTGACGGGTTTGAACCCTTCGGGGAACTGATGATGCATCACCTCATCGGTGAAACACATTGGGTGTGCGGTGCCCCTAGCCCGGGCCACATCGCGCCGGAGATCGGTTGTCATCCGGGAGCGGTGCTGCTCCCGAGCTCTATCGTTCCTGTCCCGCCAGGCTTGGTATCCATCCCGTCCAGCGGGTGCGTGTCCTGTAGATCCGTAGATGGATCTGGACTGGATCCCTCGGGCGTTCAGGTCATGGCGCAGCTCGTATTGGTCATCCGGTTGAGCCGGGTCTTTACCTGCTCGGCGAGGGGGAGCGGGTGGGTATGCGGCTTCCCCGGCCGCCCTGTCCCGTCCTCGAGGGGGCGCGGGTGGGAGTTCGGCTTCTCCGGCGGCCCTATCCCGTCCTCGAGGGGGTGCGGATGGGAGTTCAGTTTCCACAGCCGGCCTATCTCGTCCTCGAGGGGGGCGGTCGGGCTGGTTTGCGTAAGTTTGTCTGGGAGGCATGGGCTCGAAGGCCTCATCCTCGAATTCTAGGAGTAGGCACCACCATGGGTAACTCTTGTATTGGCCCTGACGTTGATCGTCAAGGCCTTCTTCGGCAGCTAAGACCATCGTCCATCTGTCGTTGAGCGTGTCCTGTTCGGCTTTTAGCTGTTGCTGTTTCCTCTTCAAGCTTCGGGCAGTGGCGATGAGTTGCCGCTTGAATTTCTCTTGCTCCAGGGGATCCTTTGGGACGATAAAGTCTTCGGGTCCAAGGCTATCCTCCTCTTCGGACGGAGGGAGGTAATTGCTGTCCTCGGAATCCTCGAGGTCCTCGGGGTCATCCTGGTTCTCGTGCCCTTCGGGGGCATCGTGGTGCTGCTCGGGGGTGTTGTCGCCGAGCTCCTCCGCGTTGTCCGGAGTCTCGTTATCTCCTGTGCCGTTCGTGTCTGTGTGATCTTTCTTGCCCTTTCCCCGCCCTCTGGCTCGCCGTCGTCGGCGTCTGGGCGGTTCTTCGGTGGGACCGTCGCCGTCCTTGGGGGTATCGACCATGTAAACGTCATAGGTGGAGGTGGCAGTCCACTTTCCGGTGTTGGAAGTGGCAAGGGAAGGAGCCGTATAGGGCGGGACATCGATATCCTCGTCCATGTCGTCAGCCTCCTCGGAGGGGTAGTCCAACATGTCGGCTAAATCTTCGACAGTGGCTACCAAGTGGGTGGTGGGTGGGACGCAAAATTCCCCGCGGCTGGCGTCCTGTCCAACCCGCTCCTGGTCCGAGGACGGGCCATCCGCGATATTCATCTTCTGGATCCGGTCTAACATCTCGTTTAAAATCGAGAGGTCCACCGGATCTATGTTCGGGCAGCCATCGGAGTTGAGCTCCGGCGCGCCGATAATGGGAGTGTGTTCGGCCAAGGGTGACCCTTGGTTTTCCGGCGCCGGGGTTGGATCTGAACTCAAGGCCAGATCCGAACTAAGGGCCGGCCCGGGGAAGGAGTCCGAGGTCAAAGCCTCGGGGTTGGTAGGTTCCTCTGGTAAAGCCGAGAGCCCAGTGAAGACCAGATCGCCCCGAGCATCGGCGACGTACTCAAGGCTGCCGAACCTGATTTCCTGCTCGGGGCGAAGCTGCCGACCTGGTCGAGGTGACCGGTCGGATCGGCGTGCAGCACAATGCTGCCGAATGCGAAGAGCTGTCCGGGGACGAAGATGTCCCCGCTACGGATTCCATCGCTGAAGAGAAGAGTTGTCCGAGGACGAAGATGTCCCCGCTGCAGATTCCATCACCGAAAAGCTATCCGGGGACGGCGAGCCATTGATCCTTGGCGACCCACGACAGAACTCTTAATGAAAGCACCAATGTCGGTACCAAAACCGGCAGATCTCGGGTAGGGGATCCGAACTGTAGGTCTAGGAATCAATGGGTAACAGGGAACGTAGACACAGCGTTTTACCTAGGTTCGGGCCCTCTCGAAGAGGTAATACCCTACGTCCTGCTAGATTGTATTGATGTGATTGTATGAAGGTTACAGAGTTGATCTACCTCGAGATCGTATGGGCTAAACCCTAGGCAATGAATATGATGATCCTCTACGGACTAGACCTTCTGGTTTATTTAGACACCAGAAGGTCCTAGGGTTACACATGGTCGGTTACCATCAGGGGATAAATATGCCGGTCACGCCAAGTCTTCGGAGGTTTCCTTCTGATACACGGGGTCGCCCACAATCCAGCCTTCCATCGACAGGTAGAGAGTGGCCCACCAGTCCGGCCCACGAGAGATAGGCCGGCAGCCCGAGTACCCCCTAGTCCGGGACACCCTCAATCGCGAAAAGCTCAGGGATCATCTTTTCCATCCCTTGCATATTATAGTTCATCACAAAGCTCTTGTTGCTCGGTGGTAGTGACTGGAGAACTCTGTCAATCGCTCCTTCATCCAGAAGATTAACTCCCAACTGGTTCAAGCAGTTGAAGTACCCAGACATCTTGAGTACGTCCTCACTAACGGAGTTGTTCTCCTCCATCTTGCAGCTAAAGAACTTGTCAGAGGCTTCATACCTCTTGACTCGGGCATGAGCCTGAAATACCAATTTCAGCTCCTGGAACATCTCATATCCTCCGTGGTGCTCAAAACGTCTTTGGAGCCCCGGTTCTAAGCCGTAAAGCATGGCGCACTGAAATATTGAGTAGTCATCATTTCTTGCCTACCAGACGTTCATAGCGTCTACATTGGCGGGAGCGGGTGGCACACCTAGCGGTGCATCAAGGACATAAGCCTTCTGTGTAGTAGTGAGCAAAATTATCAGATTACAGACCCAGTCCACATAGTTGCTTCCATCATCTTTCAACTAAGCTTTCTCTAGGAACACATTAAAATTCAGGGGAGCTACAGCGCAAGCCATTGATCTACAACATAAATTGCAAAGACATTTAGACTAAGTTCATGATAATTGGTTCAGTTAATCAAATTACTAGTGAACTCCCACTTAAATCAACATCCCTCAAGTTGTCTAAGTGTTACATGATCCAAATCAACTAACCCATGTCCGATCATCACGTGAGATGGGGCAGTCATCAATGGTGAACATCTCCATGTTGATCATATCTACTATATGACTCATGTTCGACCTTTCAGTCCTCCGTGTTCTGAGGCCATGTCTGTACATGCTAGGCTCGTCAAGTTTAACCCAAATATTCTGCATGTGTAAAACTGGCTTACACCCGTTGTATGTGAACGAAGAGTCTATCACACCCGATCATCACGAGGTGCTTCGAAACGACGAACTTTCGCAACGGTGCATACTTAGGGAGAACACCTTTTATCTTGAAATTAAGTGAAGGGATCATCTTATAATGCTACAATCATCCTAAGAAAAATAAGAAGCATAAAAAGATAAACATCACATGCAATCAATATGTGACATGATATGGCCATTATCATCTCGTGCTTTTGATCTCCATCTCCAAAGCACCAGCACAATCTCCATCATCACCGGCATGACACTATGATCTCCATCATCGTGTCGTCACGTGGTTGTCTTCGCCAACTATTGCTTCTACGACTATTGCTAACTCATAGCGATAGAGTAAAGCAATTACATGGCGTTTAATGACTGACACGCAGGTCATACAATAAATTAAAGACAACCCTATGGCTCCTAACGGTTGCCGTACTCATCAACATGCAAGTCGTGAACCTATTATGAAACATGATCATCTCATACATCAACATATATCACATCACGTTTTGGCCATACCACATCACAACATGCCCTGCAAAAACAAGTTAGACGTCCTCTACTTTGTTCTTGCAAATTTTACGTGGCTGCTATGGGCATATAAGAACCGTTCTTACCTACGCAAAGCCACAACGGTGATATACAAGTTGCCTTTTAACCTTCTACAAGGACCACTCTTGTCAAAACAGATTCAACTAAGCTAGGAGAGACAGACACCCGCCAGCCACTTTTATGCAATACAAGTTGCATGTCAGTCAGTGGAACCGGTCTCTTGTGCGAGGACAAGTAAGGTTGGTCCGGGCCTCTTCATCCCACAATACCACCAAATCCAGAAATAACAAAAGAGGTAAGCAATTTGAACATCAACGCCCACAACTTCTTTGTGTTCTACTTGTGCATATACATCTACGCATAGACCTAGCTCTGAAGCCACTGATGGGTAACGTTGCATGAAAATCAAGAAATTTCCTATGAAACACCCAAGATCTAATCTAGGAGATGCATAGCAACGAGAGGGGAGTGTGTCTATGTACCCTTGTAGACTGAAAGTGTTAGCGTATGTAACGCGGTTGATGTAGTTGTACTCTTCGTGATCCAATCACGATCCAATCCGATCTAGTGCCGAACGGATGGTACCTCCAAGTTTAGCACACATTCAGCTCGGTGGCGTCCTCTCCTTCTTGATCCAGCAAGCAAGGGGGAGGAGGTAGATGAGATCGGAACCAGCACGACGGCGTAGTGTTGGTGGCAGCAGCGGAACTCCGGCAGGGCTTCGTCAAGCGCGTACCGGAGGGATGGTGGGAGGAGTTGGGAGAGACAACGGGCAAAGGCGGAAGGGTCCAGCCCTCCACGCCCCTCCCCACTATATATAGGGGTGAGGGGGAGGGGGCGCCGGCCCTAGCCCCTCCTCCAAGGGAGGGAGCAGCGGCCCTAGAGGGGTGGCTTGCCCCCCAAGCCAAGGGGGGCGCCCCCATCTAGGGTTCGCCCAAACCCTAGGCGCATGGGTTCAAGGGGGGAAGTGACGCCCAGCCCACCAGGGGCTGGTGCACCCCCTTTGCTATCCATGTGGCCCTCCGCGGCATGTGGAACCCCCCGGTGGACCCCCGGAACCCTTTCGGTAAATCCGGTACAATACCAATATACCCCCGAACTTTTCCGGCAGTCAAAATATGACTTCCCATATATGAATCTTTACCTCCGAACTATTCTGGAGCTCCTCGTGATATCCCGGATCCCATCCAGGACTCCAAAGAACCTTCATACTTTCCACTATTAATATCTCAACAATACCCTAGCGCTACTGAACGTTAAGCGTGCGACCCTACGGGTTCGGGAACATGAAGACATGACCGAGACGCCTCTCTGGCAAATAACCAATAGCAGGACCTGGATGCCCATATTTAATCCCACATGTCCAACGAAGATCTTTATCGGTTGAACCACGATGTCGAGGATTCAGTTAATCCCGTATGCAATTCCCTTTGTCCGACGATATGTTACTTGCCCAAGATTCGATCGTCGGTATCTCCATACCTAGTTCAATCTCGTTACCGGCAAGTCTCTTTACTCATTCCATAATACAAGATCCCATGACTAAACTCATTAGTCACATGAAGCTTCTTGTGATGTTGTATTACTGAGAGGGCCCAGAGATATCTCTCCGTCACACGAAGTGACAAATCCCAGTCTCGATCCATGCAACCCAACAGACACCTTGGGAGATACCTGTAGAGCACCTTTATGATCACCCAGTTACGAAGTGACGTTTGATAGCACACAAAGTATTCCTCCGGTGTCCAAGAGTGGCATGATCTCATGGTCTAAGGAACAGATACTTGACATGAAGAAAGTTGTAGCAAATAAACTAAGTGATACGATCTGATGCTAAGCTTACGGTTGGGTCTGTTCATCACATCATTCTCCTAATGATGTGATCCCATTATCAAATGACAAAACATGTCTATGGTTAGGAAACCTTAACCATCTTTGATCAACGAGCTAGTCTAGTAGAGGCTTACTAGGGACACTGTGTTGTTTATGTATTCAGACATGTATTTAAGTTTCCGGTCAATAAAATTCTAGCATGAATAATAAACATTTATCATGAACAAGGAAATATGATAATAACCATTTTATTATTTCCTCTAGGGCATGTTTCCAACATAAGTTTGTACACCCTCGGTTTGCCAAGAATTTCGCTTTCCATCCTCCATGGGGCGACTACCGTGCAATTTCTCTTCTGAAAAAGAATGATCTAGAAGTGAGACCGCCTCCTCCTGAAAATCCTTACGAGTCTTCCATTCGGACACCCAATTCCTATTTGGATGAACTGGCAAAGCGCACACGAAATGCTGACAAGTTGGCTGCCAGAAAAGCAAAGAAGGAAGCGCGCGAGGAAGAAAACTGTTGCCTGATCAAAGATGATATTGAGAAGAAGAAAGCAGTTGGTGATACGTCTCCAACGTATCTATAATTTTTGATTGTTTCATGCTATTATATTACCAATCTTATATGCCTTATACATCATTTTATATCATTTTTGGGAATTAACCTATTAACCTAGTGCCAAGTGCCAGTTGCTGTTTTCTGCTTGTTTTTGGTTTTACAGAAAATCCCTACCAAACGGAGTCCAAACTCTACGAAAAATTTTGACGATTTTTTCTGGACCAAGAGGGACCCTAGAAGCTTCGGGGGAGGACAAGAAGCCAGACAAGGAGACGACAAGGCAACAGGGCATGCCAAGGGGGGTAGGCGCGCCCTGATGCCTTGTGGGTCCCACGTGGCTCCTTCTGACCTAATTCCAGTGCTATAAATTCCCAAATATTACAAAACCCCCAGAGCGAGACCCGAAACAATTATTCTATCGCTGCAAGCCTCTATTCTTCCGCGATCCCATCTGGCGGCCTCCGCCGGTACTCTGTCGGTGGGGGAATCGATCATGAAGGGGTTCTTCATCAACCTTGCTGCCCTTCCGATGATGTGTGAGTAGTTCCCATAGGACCTACGGGTCCATAGCTAGTAGCTAGATGGCTTTCTCTCTCTCTCTCTCTTTGATCTTCAATACAATGTTCTCTTCGGAGATCGATTCGATGTAATCTTCTTTTGTGGTGTGCTTGTTGGGATCCGATGAATTGTGGATTTATGATCAGATTATTCATTGAAAGTAATTGAGTCTTTTCTGAACTTTATTATGTGTGATTGTTATAGCTTTGTATTTCTCTTCGATCTATCCATTTGGTTTGGCCAACTAGATTGATTTATCTTCAGTGGGAGAGGTACTTTGTGGTAGGTTCAATCTTGCAATGTCCTCACTTTGTGACAGGAGGAGTAGCGAGACACGTATTTGTATTTTTGCTATCAAGGGTAAAACGACGGGGTTTAATCATATTGCTTGGTTTTATTCTGTCTACATTATGTCATCATGCTCCAAGCATTACTCTGTTTGTTATGAACTTAATACCTTAAGATGCATGCTGGATAGCGGTCGAGGTGTGGAGTAATAGTAGTAGATGCAGGCAGGAGACGGTCTACTTTTCACGGACGTAATGCCGATGTACTGATCATGCCATGAATAACTTCACAACTATGCGCTTTTCTATCAATTGCCCAACAATAATTTGTTCACCCACCGTATGCTAAGTTATGAGAGAGATGCCTCTAGTGAAAACTATGGCCCCCGAGTCCATCTAAATCATATTACTAAAACCCTAATTTACTTGTTGCAATTTATTTCTTTTTATTTTCTTTTGCAATTTATAAATCTATCACTATCAGAATTGATCCTTGCAATTTAGCGAGTACGAGGGGATTGACAACCCTCTTGCCCGCGTTGGGTGCAAGTATTTTGTTTGTGTGTGTGCAAGTACTGTCGACCTTTGTCTGTGTGAATCTCCTACTGGTTCGATAACCTTGGTTCTCTACTGAGGGAAATACTATCCGCTACTATATTGCTTTACCCTTGCTCTTCGGGGAAAATCCCAACGCAGCTCACAAGTAGCAGCTGGTAAATCTGAAGGGCGTTCCAAGCGGAAGCACGATACAAATGCTCTTGCTTCTTCGAAGAAGAAAGCTGCCGCGAAGAAAAAGCAGAAGCTTGCTGATGAAAATGGCAATTCATCTAATGATGATGATCCTCCTCTTACTCGGAAAGAGGTTGAAGCAGTCCTGAGCGAAACTATCAACATTACCACCTCGACTGTTTTGCCAGATTTAAGGGCTCCAATTCCTCCTCAGGATCCACCGAAGAAAATCAAACTTCGCAAGACTCCAGCAATGACTGTTAGGATGAAACAACATGTCAACACAACACCTGGTCCGGATGCTATCGACCTGAAGGACTTGGTTGTGGAAGCTCCTATGCGATCTGCAAAGCCAGGCGAACCCATTCCAAAGCTGCGCTGAAGAAGAGCACTGCACCCACCTCTGAGCAAGTCACTCCGTAGTCTGATGTTGTGAAGGAAAAGGCTGCCAAATTTTCTCCGTCCCTGACTCAGCCTTTGGCTTCTATGCCTCCTTCCAAGCAAATTCCTGTTCAACCAATTCAGACCACTCCAGTTGTAGCAGATGATGCTCCTCATGGCTACAATCATGTTTTCATCATGGAGAAACTTGATGTTTTTTGTCAAAAATCCATTCGATGGAGAAGTGGCATCTTTGCCCATTCCTGCTAAAGTCATTGAACAAGCCAGTTCGCTTGTGCAAGATATGCGAGAGGATGCAGCTGAAATCAATAACATCTCTGCTGAACTCGCTGATTTGGATGGCCGGATGAAAACTAAAACTTTGAAATTCGTCATCAAAGAACTCGAAGATTCTTACAAGGATGTGAACTGTGCCATCTCTCTGCTTCGCAACAAACGCCTTCGTTTCCATTCGGACCTTGATGAAATGGTTCAAAAGATTTGTGATGAGCATCAGGCCAAGGTCACTGGCTACAATGACTTGGTCAAAGGTCATATTGATGTTGTTGCCTGGCAGAAAAAGAAAAAGAAACGAAAGAAGGATGCGAAGAAACATGCACCCCCTCCACCGAATGACAATCATCCAGAACCTACCACTGAACCTCCTCAGAAGGAATTAACTCCTGAGCCAGTCAACCCCTCGGAGCCTCCTGTCAAGGTTTCTGAAGCAACTTGTTCGCCAAGGCCAACTGAAGCAGTGCCTATGGCATCCCCGGCTCGAGCTGATTTCCCTTCAAAACAATCTGTTTCTGAAGAAGGTGAAATTCCTCGATCCGAACCAAATGCTCCTCCTCAAGACACTCCGGGTACTTCCAGTGTCTCGGATCCCCATGTGGCTGATGAGTGATATTTTGACACTCATTTCAACCATGTTTAAACCGAGATATTTCATTAAAAGAGAGATATTCACTTCGATATTGTCACTAATGGATAATAAGTGCAAGGGATTTCACAAATCCTCTCTTTGATATTTTTCCACAGGAAATGGGCTAAAAGGGGAAGAAATCACGTGGGAGAAAGGAAAGGAAGGAAAATGGAGAAGAGCTAAGTCACCAGAAGGCCGCCAGAGTCAAAGACGGCGTTCCATGCGACCGCACGCGCTTGCATGGCGGTCGTTTGGCATGGAAACCGAGGCAGGTCGTCCACCTGAACAACTTTTATAAAGGGGACCCAGTCGAAATGTGAACAGGAGAGCGTCGGGGAGAACGTCGAGCACAGCCAGAACCTTTTCATCATCATCCTCATCCACAAGCCCTAGCCGCCGCCATTTACATCTCCATAGCCATCTCCACCACCATAGCACTCTCTCATCTAGTTCATACTTGTAATCATGCATCGCACAAGGCATCCATTGTAAGACATATTGCAATCAATCAATCCCAAGATGTGTTCTTCAACGTGTTCTTCTCGCGATCTGATCTCCATGTGTGAGTAGATCGGTAAGGTATGGGGTGAGGCATGAGCCTTGCAACCCCAGGTATTTGGTGAAGGGATCAATGGGAGTCTTTGACATAACGTCTCGTATGTGTGAAATAAAATTGCTTCGTGAAGTGTCTCTTGTCTTGTCCGCGATCTTCATCCCTGCAGGTACCTAGGATCATGGAGATTGAGCACCGGTGAGGCTAGGAGTGAGGGGACCGTGAAGTGTTATACCGAACACCGGTGACAGTAAGGTTTAGTAGGGTAACATGGATCATAACCTTGGGGATTCATGAGGTGTAGTCATTAAACGCCCGAAGCTTTTGTCTGATATTATTATCTTAATTATCGGGGCAACCCCATAAGATGGATAGGGCCTAAGGTAGGACAACTGATTCTTGATGCAGGACTCGAGCCGGTCAAGATGTTATTTGGACACATCCCCCACTCCGATACGAAGCAAGCACCTCATGATGGGTGACTTCCCGAGCACAAACTAATATCATTTTTTATCCCAACACCAATACATGGTTGTAAGCATTAAGACCTCGTCCCCGTACCTTCTTTTTATTATAAGTGTTTGAATCACAATTTGCTTGCTGATCCGGTCAAAAGCTGGATTTGAGACTTTGGCAAAAGCTTGCTAGAGACCATTGCTTGAAGGGGATCTTCCTCTCGTGGGTTCGATACCTAGGGTCACCTCTAGGGAAATAGGTGCGGGATACCCTTTCTTGTTCCAATACCGGATCAATAAAAAAGGAGATATCAAGCCCTTTTTCTCGCACCATTGCCGAGGAGGAGTTTAGTATTCCTAGTCTTTGTGTTTAGAGTTTTTGTTAAAGTTAATTTTCAGTTTTTGTTTTTACTTTCAGTTTTTAGTTTAAATTTTATTTTGTTGTAAGTCTTTTAGTGGAAAATACCAAAAAGTTACTATGGCTCGTAATCTTGGGAGTTTTGCTACTCCTAGCAAAAATTTCATGCGTGAACCAATTGCACAACCTGATGTTGTAGCTGCAGAATATGAGATTAAACCGAACCTAGTTTCCATGGTTCAACAGGACCAATTTGGAGGCTCTACTTCTGAAGATGCAGGTATGCATTTACATAATTTTACTGAATTATGCAACATGACACGCATAAAGGATTATGACCCAGATGCTCTTAAACTTCGCTTATTTCCTTTCTCTTTGAGAGGAAAAGCTAAGGAATGGCTTTTAGCTTTGCCTAAAGGCAGTATTACTTCTTGGGCTGCTTGTTGCAGTAAATTTTTATCTAAGTTTTGTCCACCTGTGAAAATTATGCAATTACGTTCTCAGATTATAGGTATCAAGCAAGAAGAACGTGAGCCACTAGCGCTTGCGTGGGATAGAATGAAAGAAGCTATAAGAAACTGCCCCAATCATGGAATGGAGGAGTGGTTAATCCTTCATATGTTTTATAATGGCTTGAATCACATGTCAAAAACTATGCTTGATACAGCTGCAGGAGGAACACTCATGGGAAAGCCCATAGAAGATGTCAAGAAGATACTAGATGATATGCAAGAGAACCATGCCCAATGGCATGTTGAGAGAACCACCACCAAGAAGGTGAATGTCATAGAAGAAAATAGCTCTGAGTTGACAACCAAGCTAGAAGAACTTATCCTTCTGATGAAAGGTAAAGAAGAGGTAAATGTCAATGCCATCACTAATGAAGATACTAGTGATGTTAATTTTATTGCTCGTAATAGCTATAATCCCAATTGGAAAAATAATAGTTATGCTCCTAAACTTCCTTATCCAGATACTGGAGGTGCATCCAATAATTTTAATGGAGCTAATGGTAACAATAGAAATACTCTTGAAAAAACTCTTAAAAGTTTTATTGCTAGCCAGACTGAGCAGAATGAAAATTTCAAGAATATCTTGGAGAATCATGATAACTTACTCGGTCAATTGACCGGTAAGGTTGTTGGACTAACAAATGATGTGCAGATACTTGAAGCTAGATCCAAGAATATGGAGGCACAAGTGGCAAAGATAGCAGAGAGCCAAACCTTGATTTTGGCAAAGTTTGCAGGTAAACCGGAGCCTAACCCAGTTGAAGAAATTAAAATGGTGAGAAGCAACAAAGAGAAAGATGAGGTACTTGACACAAGCCATGTGCCAGAGTACAACTATATCATTGCAGATTTTGTAAAGATGATATCCATGAAGTATCCACTACCGGAGGTAACTAACGATGAGGCATATAATGTCTTTGTTGAACAAGTTGCAGCCAAGGTACGTGAACTAGATGATGAAAGGAAAAAAGTTATTCAGTAAGTTACCAGCTAAGCAAGAAGATACTTTTGAACCTACTATAGAGATTGAGATAAGACTTAATAAGTTCAGTGCTTTATGTGGTCTAGGGGCAAGTGTTTCCACTATCCCCAAATCTGTTTATGATAGTCTCAATCTTGGTCCTTATGCTAATACTGAGATTATATTGAATATGGCTAATTCTACTTTTACTCAGGCAGTAGGCATTAAGCATGGAGTTATAGTTCAAATAAATGATTGCACTGTCATGATTGATTTTGTTATAGTAGATATGCCTGAAGATCCTATTGCTCCTATAATTCTCGGTAGACCTTTTCTAAGGACTATCAAAGCTGTCATAAATGTGTTTGAGGGAAATGTTCGTTTTGATTTACCATCTAACAATCCCTTTATATGGCATTTCCCCAGGAAAAAGTAATTAAAGACCTACGCAGGAGGTGGCATCATTTTGAATGCCAGAAGCTATGGTCTCGGTGTTCTAGCACCACCTTGATCACCACTACGGTCGAGCTATCCGACCAGAAACAAGCGCTTCGTGGGAGGCAACCCACGCGAATAAAGTAGACAAGTAAGTTGTTTTTGTTTTTGTTTTAATAAAAGAGTGATTGAAGTTTCGTATGAAGAAGTTACTTTGGAAGAGTCGTTCTAATGAAGGCCTAGTCTTGTGCAAGATGATTTATATTGATGTTGGAATACCTGGAAATATGTCTATGTATTGTCTTGGAACTAACCCCGCAGGGGAGCAAAGAAAAAGAAAAGTCTCGCAAGAGACAAATCAAAAGACGGTGTTCAAAAAGACCGCGAGCAGTCGTATGAACAGTCGCATGACCTGTCAGAGGTTCCAGCGCAAAACAGCAGAGACAGCAGGAGAAAAGACGGTGTTTCAAACGGGCGCATGCGCCCGTTCGACCGGTCGGTTGATTCTTTTGCAGAAAACGAAGAAAATTCCAATGTGTTTGACGGCGTTCCAAACGGGCGCACGCGCCCATTCGAGCGGTCGTTTGACATCGTCGACCAGAAGCGCAGAAAGAACAGAATGAAAGACGGCATTCAAAACGGACGCCTGTGTCCGTTTCAGCGGTCGTTTCATCTGCACGCAGGCAAAGGTGAGTTTAACCGGGTCAAAGACAGCGTTCCATACGGGCGCTAGCGCCCGTATGAGCGGTCGTTTTGCGCGCCGGCGGATCCAATAAGCCCGAGGAAGAAGGTATTTCTCCCCCATCTCTCTCTTTTCTTCTTCTTCTTCCTCCAAACCTCTCCAAACCCCTAGCAAAACTTCGCCCGATCTCTCTACTCGATCGTTTTCAGTTCGAATCCTTCCGTGTGATCGATCTACGGTACGTTTCTCCTCCGATCCCCAATTTATTTTTCGCGGATCCATGTTCTACATGCCTAGCATTGCCATGTTTAGGATATGCACATTTTTATTCAAACTTGAGTTTGGCATGGATTTGTTGAAGTTTTTAGAGGAGTATGATGTTGTGAGTACCGTAGGATCATTATTGTTTCATTGTATTGGACTGAAAAATTGTTTTATAGATGTTTACAAGGAGGTCTTCTCATGTACGCGGTGGTTCGAGTTCATCCACCGCACAACCGCAACAAGTTTTCACTCAGGGGATCGTCTTCACCAACCGTGGAGCAAGGAAGAAGTTCCAGAAGCTCACAACAAGGAAGATCAAAGTAACCAAATGGGTTTGTGCGAATACTCTCGCCAAGCTAGGTATCACTCATGATTTTAATTTGCTTTGTCATAATGCCGGGTTGCATCATTTTGTTTATCAGGGATGTGAGACTTATGAACGATTGACGCTTGAGTTTCTTAGCACTCTCTCGCACAATGTTGGTTTAATGCCAAATGCATATGAGGAGGAGAGGATCACTTTCCGTCTCCTTGACTAATACTTTAACATCACTTTTGTTGAGTGATGTAACTACTTTGGCTTCCCCAACAATGATGATGATATTAGATATATTTATGATTTCACTGACCCGCACCCGAGGCAATCCTTTCTTCGGATGAGTCACCATGGCTCTAAGCACGGAGCCAGTTGCATTGAAAGTCCTGCTATATGTTATTTATACTATGTTATCACTAACTCGTTGCAGGCACGAGGAGAAGTTTCTAAGGTGAATGATGAGAACATGCTAGTTCTCAGGAAAGCAGCAAACCTGGACGTCAGTTATTCGCCCAACCTAGGGGCAATACTTTTGCTACACCTCGCGCATCAAGCAAACCATGCACAAGGAGATATCGTGTGTGGAGGAGTAATCACCATGTTGGCCAACTCCCTTGGCCTCAACTACAATCATCTCCGTCCCATTGTCGGTAACACCCTTGTTAGCATTCGTGTTCCTACTAGCGTTGGTATGGTAGTAGTTCGTAATGGCCATCACTGTATCAAAATTCCTGGAGTGATGTACTTGTTACCCACGCCAATGCCTAACCGTTTCTCCATCGAGAATGGACAATTACATTATGTTGCACAGGAAGGAGATGCAGCTTTTGACCAAGAAGGGCTAGAACCTGAACAAGTAGATGAAGAAGAACTCGCCACCGATGAAGAGGAAGAGCAGCCCCAACAAGACTACACCACCTACGCGGACCTCAACAACCTTCAGGGCTCTATCCAAGATATGAGCAACCTCGCATCGTCTCTGAGAGGCACGGCCGCCTACATGAACATGAACTTCTCCAACTGGAGGCAGGAGTGGGCTCCTGGCCAACTGCCACAATGATCTCGCCGGTTTGGGCTTGCAAAAGCCTAAGCTTGGGGGAGGTTATCACCACTTCTACATCAAGATGTGGCGGTATTTGAATAAGTTGTAATGAGGTTGTACTTAAGCTCAAGGACACTACTGCAGGATGGTCCTAATGCAACACATCAATCAGAGACCCCGCGACCAAACTGTGTGCGATGCATTAATCACAAACGGTGTCGTACTAAAACCGTCACCAATAAGACGAACTGTGTGCGATGTCGGAGACATCAAGCATGATTCAGATTAGAGACGCGTGTGTGATACGTGGCATACAGTTGATCCATACGAACTGTTTGCGATAAGACATAACAACAAACACGATTCAGATTAGAGATGCGTGTGCGATATGTGGCATACAGTTGATCCATACGAACTGTTTGCGATAAGACAGAACAACAAACACGGTCAGCCAAATCGAGGTGTGTGCGATACACGGCATACAGTTCACTCGGATGAACTATTTGCTATTACCCAACACAACAGAAATGGTCAGGCAGATCAAGGTGTGTGCGATACACGGCATATAGTTCACTCGGATGAACTGTTTGCGATGAGCCAAAACAACAGAAACGGTCAGCCAGATCAAGGAGTCTGCGATATATAGGCACACATTCTAATTAAAAGAATTGTGCGCGATGGTAATAACAAGCGCACACAGTTGATGGAACAAGTCATGTGCTGACATCGCCGATTGCAGTGCACACAGCACGTACGCATCCGAGAACACTTGCCCACATTAATTACACCATCCGGGAATCGTGCTGCACTTTGAAACCGGAACCGTCAAATAGTTTTAAGCTTGTTTCCCGTCACATTCCAAATTACTCCGATTCACACCGATATGTAATTGCAAACCTGTTCACACCGATCAAAACCTAAACGTTTTCCCACCTAGCAGCTTATTACTAGGTTATAAATATCACCAACTCAAAAATGACTGCACATTGCTCCTCAATTCCTAATCAACAAACAAACAAGTCTTCATCCTTCCTTGCATCTGCCATGGCCCGTGGGAGGAGTACTTGGTCGAGAAATGACCACGGAGCGGCAAGCGAAGCAACAGAGATGTCCCACCTCACCACGATATCAGCCGAGAGGTACCGCCGCGCCGCCGAAGCAGCACAGAGGTCCCGCCGCGCCGCCGAAGCAGCACTGAGGTCCCGCCATGCCACCGAAGCAGCAGAGTGGTTCGGCTGCGCCGCGGAAGCGGCATAGATGTCCCGCTGCGTCGCGGAAGCAGCAGAGAGGTCCTGGATGGATCTATCGTGGGCACTCGAGGGCTCTCACAGGCGCATGCGCGCTATGCTCAATAAGCTGATGGACGATGACATCCCCCGCTGGGCGAAGCTGCAGGAGGAGAGCTATGCCACGTTGGATAAGTCGACCGGCATCATCCGGGGACTATGGGGTGACAAGGTGAGGCTCCGCACCGAGCGTGACCTGCTGAGGGCGAAGATCACTGGCAGGGCGAAGCAGCACGAGGAGACAACTACCGTGTTGAAGAAGACGGCCGTCATGGTCAGGAAACTTATGGACGAGAATGCTAAGCTCCGCATCGAGCATGAAATGCTCCTGGAGGAATCCGTGGATGCTCGCAAGCGATGTATTGAGGACGTCAAGGAGATCAAGGTGGACGAAATGATGAAGATGGCATAGTAGATCCAGGTAAAGTAGAGAGCAGCGACCCAGATCGTTGTCTGCGTCTTCCTTCTTTTGCCCTTGTGTCTTTCGGGCATTGCCGCATGTGGCATCTTTAATTATCTTCCTGAATATGTAAGACAGTTATTATTATCCATTGCCATCGTCTTCATATATATCAGTCTTGCTAAGTCTCAGTCGATGTTATGTCTGTGAGATCTTACATCAAGATCCGTGCAAAATTTTCTTTTCAGATTTCCTTTTCTCTCTCTTAAATCTCAGTCGACTGAGGCCTAGCCACGCCATTAAAACTGGGGCTCAGGCGCCATTAATGGAGAAGTTGGGAGTGAGGTGGGCGGTGGATGGAGGTCAAAGGGCTCGCCTCCCGGTGAGCCTGCGCGGCGGTTTGCTCCACGCCTCCCGTCTACTCAAATAGCTACCCCGCATGGCGCCTCCTAGCCAATAAAAATGGGGACGCGTGGCGGCACGTAAATGGTTAGTACAACGCCCACGGTTTGAATAACACTTGTATTTCCAATTGTAACGTGGCAGCTCTTTGTTCCAAAATGACTTTGTTGGTTGTTAATCTGTGCACCTTCAAAAAATCGGACAAATTTTTTACCACAGCATGTTGGTGCCATGTCAAGGCAACATGCCAAGTTTCATGATTTTCAGGCAAGTTTTGGGTTTACAGGAATTTAAAAACCAAGTTTGTCAATATTTTCGGCTGAGCCACGACGCCCAGATGTTTGAAATTCATTCCCATTTCTTGCATGGGACCTAAACATTCACCCAAGGACACATATACGATTTTTCAACCCATTTTGGTGCACTGGAGCATGTGCATGTAGTTCAAATTTGAATTATGCACGTTAAATGCCTAGGAAACTCAATAAATGTATAAAAAAGGCCAAACGAACCCAGAATAATTCCAAATTTTAGCACGACACTCCTATTGGTCTTTGTTGCCTCTATAAAAAAATCAAGGCAGGAAGAGGCAGCGTATGTCGTTTCGCCCACAAAGGTGACACATCGATCCCCCCTATCGGAACCATGAGCCTTCTTGAGAGAAGCTCCGATTTGTAAGAATCTTATACCAAAACTTGTCCCAAATCAAACAAAAAATTTACCACAGCATGTTGGTGCCATGTCAAGTCACCATGCCAAGTTCCGTGATTTTTACGCAATTTTTGGATTTACAGGAATTTAAAAACCAAGTTTCTCAATGTTTTTGGCCGAGCCACGACGCCCAGATGTTTGAAATTCACTCCCATTTCTTGTATGGGACCTAAACATTCACCCAAGGACACATATACAATTTTTCAACCCATTTTGGTGCACTGGAGCATGTGCCTGTAGTTCAAATTTGAATTATGCACATTAAATGCCTAGAAAACTCAATTAATGTATAAAAAATGCCAAACGAACCCGGAATAATTCCAAATTTTAGCACGACACTCCTATAGTTGCATGTTCATTGCAGATAAATGTTCTAGCAATTCAAATAGTGACCTTTCCTACCGTAACCCCATTTTGTCTTTCAAATCAAAATGAAAAAATCAATTACACTACAAATAGTTTGTTAGCAACAATCGTGTGCGATGCAGTATAAAATATCTTGGGGCTCCCGCATGTATGGCTTACGCGGGAAGGTTCGTCGGCTACAGTCCACCGGCCGCACGTCAACCACACTTGCGCGCCAGTTTTTCGCTGCACCGTTCGTAAATTTTCGGCAACCGCGGAAATATCTAGGTCCCCGCCCCCTACCCCCCACCAAAAGCCACATTTCCACTATTTCCTCCTTCCTTTCCAAGTTCAAACCTTCACTGCTTGCTTTGCAGCGCCACCTCCTCGCCGGCGGCGCTCCTTCCCGTTCCGCGGCCTCGTCCATATAGTCAGGTAATCCATACCCCACCCCCATCCTCCTCTGCCTTCTCCATCCCACATGCCTTGACCGCCGGCACTTCATCTTCCACCCAAATCACTGCCTCATCCTCCAAATAAGTGCCACCCATAGCCATGGTTCACACATTATAGCCAGGAGCTCAAGGAGCATCTGGCAGCGGTGAAGCAAATCGCGGCCACACGCGCGGATGAGGTCGCGATGGCTGCCATGCGTGCCGACCGCCAGATCTTGGAAGAGCACCTCGCCGTCGAGGCCACCATCGACCCCTCGCGCGCAGACGCCGCCACGCGGTTGGCTGCTTTAAACGACAGTTCGTGGTGTTTTCTAAAGGCCGCCTCCGGTGCCTTCTAGTGAATTGTCCTCTGTAATGTTAATATGCAATCTGGTCTTCTGAAATGTGATGTTCAGTTAACAGTTTGGTTTATTTTTTGTGATGTTCAGTTAACTGTTTGGTTCAATTCTGAAATGTGATTTTCAATTCCTGTGGGTACAATTTTTTTATTGTTATGCATGTGAGGAATAAAACCGAATTTTGATGTACTCTATACATGAGAAACATACACAAATGCTATATTTCCTAGTAGTTCTTAAGCACGCTAGGCTTGGTTAACTGTATGATCTTCTAGTATATGTTCTATTATGCAATGTAGTTCTCAGTTAACTGCTTGCTTCATTTGTTGTGGTGTCCAATTAACTTTTTGGTTCAATTCTGCAGTGTGATGTTCATTTGTTGTGGGTACAAGTTTTCATTAATATATTCTACTGATAGTATGCCAACTCTCACTTAAACTGATCAATATCTGCCTTATATGTGTTGCAGGGAAACAATGGGAGGCACTGAGGTTTACCATCAAGGTTTGCACATGCATGGTCCTTTGGCTAATAGCACATTATTGTGCAATTGCAGGAACCATTCTAATATTTAGGTTTTTAACAATTTGGTCTTGCACATGTAGGTCCTGCTGTCAGAGGTTTAGACCCACTGTTCGATCCATTTTGCATATGGGGAAATGAGATGGACATGAATAGCAGTCAAGTCAAGAAACTCAGAAAGATTGTTAGGATAAAGAAACTAGCGTTGAATAACAACAAGATCTTTGTTTGCACAATGAAGAAGACATCAGTCAACTATAGGATGGTACTAACTCTTTTACCTTGTGTTTTTTCCTATGCGCCATTTCAAAATTTAGAACAAATATTTATGCATATCTTTGTTTTCAGTCCTTTACAAAGCAGTTCACTGATGATTACCTCTCAAACCACCTTCATGGTCAAGAGGCGAGGAAGGTACTCATTCAACACCCATGGTACAATATTGAAGTCTACCTCAAGAGGACGAAGGTTGGGCGGGCAATCATCCGCAGCCACTGGCGTAAAGTTGCAAGGACATTCAACATCATTGAAGGCTCAATATTCGCCTTCAGATTCAGCAGTTTTCCAGATGAGATTCATCTCTATATATATCATATATGATGCTACTTTCCAAAGGTTTTAGATGTTGCATGTGAAACTTCGTGCTATTGTGTAATTGCGTAGCTAGCCATATGCCTATATGGTGTAACTGAGTACTGAAGCTATGTGATGTTGTACTCTGATGTAATTCAGCTATGAAATCCTGGTTGCCGTAATACGGCTATGAAACATATGGTGTGTTTGATATGAAATGTCAATTTGATTACTAAATGCATTATCAATAATAGGCCAATTAGCCTGCTTATTGGGTTTTTGAATTGCAGACGGTTTCTCAGACAACACCGTGGGCAATGACCTCAAACAACGCACACAGTTTCTAGAAAGTAGCCGTGTTGGATCAATGAACAATCACACATGCCTTCCGCCCGACAAATGTTTGCGTTAGGCCACCTTGCACAAACGTTTCCACATAAAAATTCTGTGTGATGTACATATGAACGAAAACGTTTTTCTGAGATTCACTGTGTGGGATGAACATACGAACAGAAACGATTAGGCCAGTATAATTGTCTGCGATGGCTCGCCCGATCGCACATGAGCTCTTTTTGCCCCGCGTGTGTGACCGGAGGCCCTATCGCCGACGGTTTATGGGTCGTGTGGGAAGGACCCCCCTATCGCACACACAGGCAAGGTGACGGTTTAAAACTCCGTCGCGGAAAGGGGTTAAAAATCGTTTGTATAGCAGCTCGCTGTACCAGTGGGAGCTTCAAAACACTCATGTTGGTTTGTTCCAACACTTTGCTTTTTATTTGCTTTTGCTTTTTATTTTTGCCTTTTGCGATTTTTCGGTTGCAAGTTAGTTTTCAAAAACTCAAAAACCAAAAAATATATATATATAATAAGCTTTGCTTTGCTCTTGTTCTTTATTTAGCCCCTTGGAGTTCGTTTGCATTTCAGAGGAGTTGGTCTATGCCAAGACAATGAGGAATGCAAGAGTAAGAAAGAGAAGTGTGTAAATTCGCAACCGTGAAGGTATGTCCTACGACCCCCGTCTTTTGCACTTGAATACTTAGAGTAGATGTAGTGGTTGTATGTGAGATACGTGCAGATGGGAGTAAGTCTTGATAGTTGATACAAAGGTTTTGCTCTAGTAGCTGAAATAATTTTGTAGCCTTTGTTTTCGTTAGTTTAGACAACTAAGGCTTGCCGTGGGACAGTTTTTAAGTGAAATGTTATTAACCAAGTATAACTATGCACAAGAGAAAGTCTCTCAAGACATGGGAGTTGAGAAATTGTAGTAGAAGTAATGTTTAATTATGCTCAACCCCATGTTGTTAATTTTAATAGACTTGATAGCACTTGTGGATTAAATTGTCTAGAGGAACTTAGTTGAAAGGTGGGTGAGATTATGCCAAAAATCTGTGTTGTATATCTCAACATGGTGTTACAGCCTCCGGCTGGTGCCATGGCCTTTGCTACTATATACTCGTTTACGTGTGTAAATGTGGCTTCGTCACCCTTCTTGATGTTATGCTGAGGACTCCGCTGGCCAATGAACGATCCACCAAGAGCGACAGCTCAGATTTCGGCTATGAGTTTGTTACCGTACGTAGTGGCAACACTACAAACAAATATTATTCGGCTTTCTCTTGAGTGGGTGTGTATGTGGTAAACAAAGGGGACTGATCAAAAGAGCTCGAAAGAGACATTATTGCTAAAGGTCCATAGTTCCCAAACATTAAGCCACAGCGAAAACCTATGCATGATCACTTATTAGGCATAATCTTCTTCACGTGACAATCAAAGTTCCAGCAAACAATGATTGAAACAAAGTGTTTAAGAGCCTAGAGGAGGAGATAATTGTGGGTGTACTCATGAGCACTTGAACACTATATTTTACTACATGCTTTCTACTCCCTAACTTATGTTTTTATGGCTTTATCTAAAGAAACTCTTCCGTGCATTCCCGACAAGCAAGTGTTGTCTAGATTAAATAAAATGAAGTGTTGTAAAGTTGTTTTATCTAGTAGATCAGAAACTTTGTGTTGATTATCTTTGCTTCACTAACACTTGCTCTATAACCATGCCACCGCTATATCTATGATAAGTTTTCAGGTCAAGAAGCGGAGGGCTATCTAGGCATACCGATCGTAAGTGAACCAAAACCTTCTCGTTATTTCAGTTTAAACAACTGAGTTCCTTATGCTTCGGATTTCTCTCTATGTTGCTCGAGGATGATCAAGTTTAAGCTTGGGGGAGTTGATGAGTGACATTTTTACACTCATTTCAACCTTGTTTAAACCGAGATATTTCATTAAAAGAGAGATATTCGCTCCGATATTGTCACTAATGGCTAATAAGTGCAAGGGATTCCACAAATCCTCTCTTTGATATTTTTCCATAGGAAATGGGCTAAAAAGGGAAGAAATCACGTGGGAGAAAGGAAAGGAAGGAAAATGGAGAAGAGATAAGTCACCAGGAGGCGCCAAAAGGCTGCCAGAGTCAAAGATGGTGTTCCATGCGACCACACGCGCTCGCATGAGCGGTCGTCTAGCGTGGAAACCGAGGCAGGTCGTCCACCTGAACAACTTTTATAAAGGGGGCCCAGTCGAAATGTGAACAGGAGAGCGTCAGGGAGAACGTCGAGCACAGCCAGAACCTCTTCATCATCATCCTCATCCACAAACCCTAGCCACCGCCATTTACATCTCCATAGCCATCTCCACCACCATAGTGCTCTCTCATCTAGTTCATACTTGTAATCGTGCATCGCACAAGGCATCCATTGCAAGACATATTGCAATCAATCAATCCCAAGATGTGTTCTTCTCACGATCTGATCTCCATGTGTGAGTAGATCGGTAAGGTATGGGGTGAGGCATGAGCCTTGCAACCCCAGGTATTTGGTGAAGGGATCAATGGGAGTCTTTGACATAACGTCTCGTATGTGTGAAATAAAATTGTTTCCTGAAGTGTCTCTTGTCTTGTCCGCGATCTTCATCCCTGCAGGTACCCAGGATCATGGAGATTGAGCACCGGTGAGGCTAGGAGCAAGGGGACCGTGAAGTGTTATACCGAACACCGGTGACAGTAAGGTTTAGTAGGGTAACATGGATCATAACCTTGGGGATTCATGAGGTGTAGTCATTAAACGCCCAAAGCTTTTGTCTGATATTATTATCTTAATTATCGGGGCAACCCCGCAAGACGGATAGGGCCTGCGGTAGGACAACTGATTCTTGATGCAGGACTCGAGCCGGTCAAGATGTTATTTGGACACATCCCCCACTCCGATACGAAGCAAGCACCTCTTGATGGGTGACTTCCCGAGCACAAACTAATATCATTTTTTATCCCAACACCAATACATGGTTGTAAGAATTAAGACCTCATCCTCATACCTTCTTTTTATTATTAGTGTTTGAATCACAATTTGCTTGCTGATCCGGTCAAAAGCTGGATTTGAGATTTTGGCAAAAGCTTGCTAGAGACCATTGCTTGAAGGGGATCTTCCTCTCGTGGGTTCGATACCCAGGGTCACCTCTGGGGAAATAGGTGTGGGATACCCTTTCCTGTTCCAACACCGGATCAAAAAAGGAGATATCAATGGCCGAGCAAGATATACCACCTACCCATATTGAGCAAGACCCGGAAGCCAATCGCCCTCCTCTCGAGCAAAAATCTCAGGCCCCTGTGCCCGATCTCCAACTTGCAAAAATAGATGATTCGGCCCCAGTGCCTAAAGAAAAACTCTATGCTGACAAAATTGTGCCAACCAGGACCACTGCTGATGCTTCAACCTTTGTTGCGAAAGTTTCTTATCCACTCAAGTTGACAGTTGACACCACCATACAACATGTTGAAGCTGGTCCCTCCGAAAGGAAAACTGTTTCTTCTCGTCATCCCGATTCAGTCATGTATGGTGATGAATTCATGTCCCCCGAGGAAGAACTCAACTTTCCAAACCCTCGCGAAGAATTGCCTCTATTCTCTGATGGAGCTGGTGCCAAAGGACCTCTGTTCAATCGCAACATGTACCGTCAAGTCTTTCAAGCTAGTCCTTATGACGAACCGCGCACGTCTGAATCCACTCGCTTTTGGACAAGAGAGCAGGCCATTTATTACTCTCGGGTGCTCTATGAAATCAGAAAGATATTTCCTCACGAATATCTCAATATTCCCGCGATGAGAAATAGCGGCTGCTTCAATCAACTGCTTTAGGACCTCGATGATTTCTGTCTGACCAAGTTGTTTGAGTTCGAGCATCCATGGAACCGTGAAATCATTCTTCAATTCTATGCTACCCTCTATATCTCTGGAGATGAGTCGGACAGCTCCAAGTGGATTATGGAATGGATGACAGAGGGCAAGCGAATCAAATGCACTTCCACGGATTTCATGTCTCACTTTCGATTTCCTCGCTTCGAGCATGGTGACAAATAAATTCGCGTGCACCGCATTGACACTATTACTGAAGAAGAACTTTGGTTCACAATGGATGAAGATAAGATTCGTGACTACTCTGGTCCTCCACTTCCTGAGCACTTGGTATTCGAGAATCAAACTCTGTATCACATGCTGTCATATACCATCTGTCTGCTGGCTGGAGTTAACCCTGATAAATCTATATCTGATGTTCTTCGGAACGCTATTTATGCCATCACTGGGAGATACATCTTCAATGTTGAAGACATGTTTCTTCGCATCTTGAAGGATTCAGCTCAGTGTCCGTTTTGCTTCAAAGTCTTCGCGCCCTGGATCCAGAAAGTTATTGATCATGCCATGGGCACAGTCTATCTGGCGAAGGAAAGACACAAATGCTTCATTACTCCAGTTCATGATACTTTGCAAGTGATGCAAGATTTCAATTCGGGAAAGTCACCAGCATCCAGTCCTCAGGACTATCACAAGAAGTTGATGGGCCAAAGCTTCCACAGCGAGACCGAATGTTTAAGCCTCAACCGCCAACGCAGCTTGAAGTCAGTCTGCACACACGGCAACTTCTTCTGCAACACATCGCGGAGGACAGGCAGGATAAAGAGCATCTAGCCTCCGAACTGAATGCACTTCATAATCACACTCGGTTGATGCATCTTATCGCTGATGAGAACAAGAAACGCCTTTGGAAGCTACTTCGAAAGTTTTTCACCAAGAAACAACTCTCCAATGTCAACCTCAAGGAGCTCTATGACTACATTGACAAAGGTTTTCAAGTTAAAGACTTTCAAGAGCGCAGTACACCTCCACTGCCGGATCATGCTCCTACCACTGATTTGCTTCGGCTCAAACTCAGGAAGATGCTCGATGAGTCCGAAGCCACCTCACCGACTGTTAAACCGACCAAAGGCAATGCTTTGACTCGAGTCGCTCCTCCAGCCGATCCCAATCTGCCTGGATCGTCTGCTCAACCCCATGCTATCTCTCCTGAAGGAAATGCTGCTGCCGAAGACGAAGAAATTCTCATGCCTCCAGTCACCTCCGAGAAAGAAGTGATGCGGAGCATCCCGATGTCATCCCCATGGACTCACCTACGTCACCTCAAGTGCCACGAGGACCTATGACACGAGCACGAGCAAGAGCCATCGAGAACAAGGTGACATCACTCCTCTCACAATTTCCCTTCGATGCACATGAGACATGGATGCTACCTCAAGCGGAGACCCTATGCATACTCAGGTACCAAGGAGTTCATCATGGAGAAGCTATGGAGCAAGGTGAAGCGAAGGAGAAAGAGGAACGCGAAGACGGAGGACAAAAAGGGCAATTCAGCACCTGCCCGGATGATCCGGACCCAGGTCCGGACGATCCGGCCGACGCCCGGACGATCCGGACCCAGGCCCGGATAATCCGGCCGAAGCGCGCCCCGGCTACAGAACCTGCCCCAACGAAGCCGGATCATCCGGACCCCGGCCCGGATCATCCGGCCTAAGCCCGGATGTCCGAACCCCAGCCCGGATGTCCGGCCCTTCCACGCCTGTTTCTGACCCGCCCGGACGTCCGGGCGACCACCCGGATCATCCGAACGGCCTCCCGGATCGTCCGGGCACCCCGCAGCCCATGTGTGTGTGTGTGTGGCCCGAGGCCCATGTAATCCACTCGTCCCCTAGACTATAAATACTCCTTCCCCCTCTATGTTTTAGGGTTAGCAAAGTGTTGCTCTTGAGATTAGAGCTTTGCTCATCCATACCTCTCCCATGGAGATCAAGACCTCCATGACACTCATGTGAGAAGATCCACTCCGGATATCAAGACCTCGACTCCCCTCCAGATCGGGATGAACTAGCTACCGTGTACCCTCCCGTGTTGACTTTGTATCATGATTCATCGTATGTGTATGTGGATCTAGTGTATGTGTGACTTGTGATTGTGTCAATTGAGTGATTTGTGTTCTTCGTGTTCTTCGTGTTCTCGCCTTTTCCCCCTCCAATTGTGAAAAGATCGACGAACTAGGGTTCCACCCTACGTCAAGAAGTCTCTGACAGCTCATCTGGAAATGCTTCGGAGTGATCTTCGTTTTGAGCTTCAAGCCTCATTTTATTCGTCACCTTTTTGCCACTTGTTGACAAAAAGGGGGAGAAGTACATCAAGTTATGATAGATTTGCCTTTTGGTGTTTATTTGGTCGTGGTTCTCTCGAGTTTGCAACTTCTGTCGTTCGCTGTGTCATTTTCTAAGTTGTAAAACTCTCGATAACTTCTGTGCCGTAATGTTAATAACCCACCTACTGCACCATATCTCTCGAAGAATCTATTTTGCAGGTGGTAATATTATCAGAAGTTACGAATGATTGCACTATGCTATCTATGGATATTATTCGTCAGTGCGAATCAATTATTCTCGAAAGAATGAAACTTCCCTCCTACATATACACTAACACTTGCAGGAAATTGAATCTCAAATTTATATCCCTGCATACATCTAGGGGGTCTATTTCATCTTGGAGAAAAGTAAGACTTGTTCACTCTCGATCAATTACTTTTCGCTTATCTATCCTTACTTCGATGATTATCTGTTTTGTCAACAATCGTCCAAAAGGGGGGAGATTGTTGGTGCAATAATTTGCCTCCTTATGTTTTGGAGATTGTTGTCATAAACAGTGAGGGACTTATGTGTTTGCTAGTGCACACAGAGTAACAGGTCCCTGAAGTCATGTGGAGTTTGGTACAAACTCTGAAGATAATCTCCTGCGTAGTAGCGAGGATTATCACCGAAGATTATGCCGGTCTAGAGTGACCCCCAAAAATTGTTGACGCAAAGCAATTGGTTCGGTGTCTGTCCGAAGAAATTGACTGCGGCGAGGAGTTGAAGGCGAAGTGAAGATGTGGCATTTATTTAGTTGTTCTTCTCTCTCTTTATTGAGTCATAGGACCACCGGACTATTAAGAGGGGTATAGTGTTCGAAACTTATGATTCGCTGATGCTAAACTCGAATTCTATGTGAGTCAAGAGAAATCTCTTTGTGTTCCAAATAAATACTCGCCAGCCAGAGATGATGTTCTTCTTCGCTGCGAGAGATTTGATTAGGACCGAGGAGTTAGCATTACTTGTTCCTCAAGTAATGTTACCGTTGTGCTCAAAATCCGACCGTTGAGAACGTGTCGGTTGGCCATTGGCTAGACCGCGTGTCCAAAATGGTCATTTCCCATCCGGGAAGACTGCGGCTATAAATAGCCACCCCGCTCCAACGTTGTCCGTTGGTACTCCGTGTGATTCCAAGAAGATTATGTGAGCACCCTCTCTCCTGAGTGATTTGAGTTTCAAATCCACCGAGAGAAAACCCCAGAGCCGAAAAATTAGATAGTGGTTTAGCATCACTTGAATCAATTGTCGAGAGAAATTTGTAAAGTTTCGGAGATCACCTCAAGTATCTACCACGAGTGATCGGCATTGATTGACGAATCAATTGCCGAGGAGAATAGGGCGAAGAGAGTTTATCTTCTATGTTCAATCACAACCCCTCCAATCAGACGTAGTCCTTTTGCAGAAGGGCGAACTGGTCTACCAAATTCCTTGTCGCCATCGGGCATCACTGGTTTCATCTATCCTCTGTATTTACATTCGTCTTGTGATGCATGTTAAGTTTCGGTCATGTAGTTCCCTTCGATGCATGCGTTAGTTCTTGTTCATTCACTGTACTCTTTTTTCATTCGCTGCTGGGTACCGAGAGATTTGAAGTGTCCGTAAGAAAGTTTAAATCTCCCATTCACCCCCCTCTGGTAGACATACTTCGTTCCTATAGGCCTTATTGTTTATATTCTTAGATGGAAAACGTTTGAAAACGGTGCGCCAGCCGAAGCTTCGGCCGATCACCTCGCTCGCCAACACGCTCGCGTGCTCGTGCACGCGACCACGTCGCTCTTGGCCCCAAACACACCGCTTTCTCCTTCGTCTTATCCCCTCGCAACGCAGCGCGGCTACTCATTGTCGCTTGTCTCTCTCTCCTCCCAATCCCCACCTCCGAACTCCTAGGCATGGTCAGCCCATCACGGCAATCTCCGCCGGCGAGCGACTCCCCGATGTGGTGCTCGTGCAGCTCCTGCCTACCCATGGCTGTGGTGCTCACGTGGCTCCTCCCTGTCCCACGGATACGGCGGGACAGCGCTGCAACGGGGGCGGCGGAGGCCATGGGTAGTTTGTGACGGGCGGTGTGGTGAGCACAACTGCTGGGTGATGGAGACGACGCACCCCGGTGCTACAACAGGTTTTTTTTTGCTGGAACCGGCTAGGCAAAAAGCTGCAACCAGCTGCTACCGGCGGTGGAGACGGCGGCCTCCGGTGCTGCAAGCGATGATTTTTTTTCCTGGAACCGGTCGGCGAAAAAGCTGCATCCACACATGAGCAGTGCTAGAACTGGACGACGATATAGGTCGTTTTGCTACAACCGGTTCTTTGTTTTGCTACAACCGGCAAAAAAATTGTTGGATCCAGCGATATTCTTTGAACTACACGAGGACGGCGCCGCGAGAGGTTCTAGATCCGGCGAGGGGTTATCTTTGCTGGAACCGGCAAGGCGGATTGCTAGAATCGGCAAAGTTATTTGCTGGAACCGGCAAGACGGATTGCTGGAATTGTGGTTCCCAGATGCGACCATGACGACTCTCTGATGCTACATCCATGGTCACCACGTGCCGAAACCGTGCTCACCGGATGCTACATCCATGGTCACTACGAGTTAGAACCGTTGTCACCGAAATGCTACATCCATGCTCACCACGAGCTGGAGCCGTGGTCACCGGATGCTACATCTGATGTAGACCGAACCTCAATGGCGAGATCCGATCTGTTGTTGCGGCCCGATCTTTCACGACACTCCACCTTCAATAGCAGCAACCTCTCACCCGTGCACGCGATGTACACTAAGTAGAGGGTTTGAACCTTACGGCTCAGCACGAGAAAACCAATCTCGACGACAGTACTCACGCACAAAACAATTTTCACGCAGAGAAGTCGCAACACAAAGGTTTTCTAAAACTTCCTCCAAAACTTATGGATTTTTAGACAGCTTCCCCCAAAACTCGATACGGGTACTTACCCTAAAAACACATCGTGTTTATTCATAAAATATAACCTCAACTTTACATGACTCACGGGCTAGACTTTATAGTAGTATAGCTGACTCCTTCTTAACTTGAACGGCAAGGGATAAAACTAACACACGTAAAAACTCTTGTGTTTAATTAAACTACCTTTTACATCTCGGTAGATCCTAAATTGCAACCAAATACTATTGGAGCTGGACCCAGCCCGAGTCCTTTAATGACAACAAATCACGTAGTACTAGCCTCCAACTCCTGCAACGTTGAGAAACTTCCTCTTTACGTGGAGGTGGCAAAAATAGAAACAAATCCCTCTCATTTATCTTGTCGACCGAACCAAATAAATGACATCCCGCATGCTCCCTTCCATCAGCGTAGGTTTCCTCTTCTTTCCAAGTATTAATGCACTTTGAATTTTCCTTGCCAAAACTTGCCTGATCAATGTTGCATGCATATGTCACGTTTTAATTTAGCTCTTCACTTTGCATGTAATTATTATCCTTTAATACATGCACATCTAGAGACTTCTCTTCCTTCTCGTTGGCACAAAGATCAAACAAAACAACGTCTTGTTTTATTGTAACAGAAAATAATTCCTTTATAACCCACTGACATACGGTACTATTTTGCGATCATCAACGCTAACATCAGTCGCGGCCATATCATCCTCTCCTCTTTGAAACGAAACCGTCCTCAGTTTCAAGTCAATCTCTTCAACAATGGCAGACTGAGCGACGACCGGTAATTTTTTAGGAGCTTCAACCTTCTTCTTCTTTACTTCTGAGGCAACTTGAGCAATATCCCGCTTCTTGCGATCAGCCATATACCTCTCCGATGTGCACGAATCAAGTGGTACGTATTTTCCTCCACGTACAAAAGAAAATTCTCCAACCGAATGATATGTCAATTGTCTTTTATCTGTCCATGGTTTTCCTAGTAATATCGTACATGTATTCATGTGCATAGGAAGCACATCACACATGATCAGATCACCATATCCACATAGAATGAACCGTACCTCGACGCGATGCATAATCTTGACAAACTTGTTCTTCCACCAAAGCTCGTATGGTTCTGGATGTTCAATCAACGGTACGTTCAAAGCATCAACCATAGTCTGACTCACTAAGTTCATCCTAGAATAGCAATTCATCAAGGTTGCACAACTCGCCGGCCCTACACGCACACGCGTAAAGCATTGGTACCACGGCAAGTCACGCAATGGATCCTTCTCCACCGCCATCATCATTTGCGAGCTACAATCTTTTCTCATGGTAAAAAAAACTTCAATAGTAACTTGAAGAAAAATATTGTGCCGTGAACAACCTTTGCTCTGAATACCACCTGATGTGGACCGAACCTCGATGGCGAGATCCGATCTGTTGTTGCGGCCCGATCTTTCACGACACTCCACCTTCAGTAGCAGCAACCTCTCACCCGCGCACGCGATGTACACGAAGTAGAGGGTTTGAACATTACGGCTCAGCACGAGAAAACCAATCTCGAAGACGGTACTCACGCACAAAACAATTTCCACGCAGAAAAATCGCAACACAGAGGTTTTCTAAAACTTTCTCCAAAACTTAGGGATTTTTAGACAGTGTAGGATCGAAAGTATGTCTAGAGGGGGCGTGATTAGACTACTTGACCAAATAAAACCTAACATTTTCCCAATTTTAGTTGTGGGCAGATTTTAGCAATAGTACATGTCAAGCATCACCCTACATATGCAATTCTAAGAGTATAGCAGCGGAAAATAAGCAATTACATATGTAAGTAGAGTGGAGATTGGATATTTCAAACGCAATGAAGACACGGTGGTTTTTGGCGTGGTTCCGATAGGTGGTGCTATCGTACGTCCACGTTGATGGAGACTTCAACCCACGAAGGGTAACGGCTGCGCGAGTCCACGGAGGGCTCCACCCACGAAGGGTCCACGAAGAAGCAACCTTGTCTATTCCACCATGGCTTACGTCCACGAAGGACTAGCCTCACTCGGGGTAGATCTTCACGAAATAGGCGATCTCCTTGCCCTTACAAACTGCTTGGTTCAACTCCACATCAGGTTGGAGGCTCCCAAGTGACACCTAACCAATCTAGGAGACACCACTCTCCAAAAGGTAATAGACGGTGTGTTGTTGATGAACTCCTTGCTCTTGTGCTTCAAACGATAGTCTTCCCAGCACTCAAACAACTCCTCACAGATTTGGCTATGGTGGAAGAGGGATTTGAGTGGAAAGCAACTTGGGATAGGCTAGAAATCAAGTTTCAAATGGTAGGAATGGAATAGCTTGATCTCAACACATGAGTAGGTGGTTCTCTCTCAGAAAATGTATGGTGGAAGTGTAGGCACGTTCTGATGGCTCTCCTTACTGAGAAGGAGGTGGTGGAGGGGTATATATAGCCTCCACACAAAATCCAACCGTTACACACTTTTGACCCAACTCGGTGGCACCGAAACAATCATCTCGGTAGCACCGAACTGTGTAAAAGATATGAACATTAGAAATCTCGGTGGGACCGATATGAACATCTCGGATGGACCGAAGTGCAATGGCTAGGGCAAACCTCATCTCGGTGGCACCGATTGCATCAACTCGGTAGGACCGAAGTGAAGCAATAAGGCAACAGAGAGTTGCCAAGCCATCTCGGTGAGACCGATTTGCAAAACTCGGTGAGACTGAAGTAAGTGCAAACGATTACAGAGAGTTGGCAAGGCCATCTCGGTGAGACCGAGATCCATTTTGGTGGATCCGATTTGTTAGGGTTTTGGCAGTGGCTAAGTCTTGGATGAACTCGGTGGGGCCGGATAGGAAATTTTGGTGGGGCCGAGTTAGAATGTAGGTTTTGGACATATTTGGGATTGAGAGAGTGGTTGAGGGTTTAGGAGTACTGTCACTAAGCACTTGAGCAAAAAGACCATTAAGCAACGCCTCATCCCCTTTTAATAGTATTGGCTTTCCTATGGACTCAATGTGATCTTGGATCACCAAACCAAAAATGTAGAGTCTTGATCTTTTGCCAATCCTTGTCCTTAGCATTTTGTGGGGTCCACGTCTCTAGTCCATGCCATGCCAATCATTGAACATCCTGAAATCTTTAACTTGAATAGACATTAGTTCAATGAGATATATGTTGTTATGAATTACCAAAACCACCAAGGGGGCAAATGTGCTTTCAATCTCCCCCTTTTTGGTAATTGATGACAACATATAGATCAAAGCTTCGACAAATGATTAAATGAATGAAATACATCATCGCTTTGAGAAGTATGTGATAAGCAAGAGCTCCCCCTAAATTTGTGCATTATTAAAAATTTGCGTTTGAATGCAAATGCACAATCGATTAGGCTTATGGGTCACTCTTCCATGTCACATACATCTTGGTGGAGCGCGCAAAATGATATAATTGGAATTGAAAGCACGCATCACCAACATAAGTGAGTGATCATATAAGATAATGAAGAAGATAAACATAGATCATCACAATAAGCATAGTATGATCATCACATGAGGTAGCTCACAAGTATAAGCAACATATTAACTGTAGCAAGCACACACATAACAAAGTATCAACAAGCAAATAAGTAGCAAAAGAACTCGAGAGAGAAAAACCAACGACCAAAGCACTCTCTCTCGAAGCCTATGATCTATAAAAATTCTCCCCCTTTGGCAACAAGTACCAAAAAGATCGAACTGTATAGGACTAGTCGGCACTCTAAGCACGGTCCTCCAAAGCTCCTGAAGGCGATCTCCTGCTGGCAGCTCTGGTGTGCGTAGACGGCGTAGAAAGAAGTGCATCCGCGAAGGCTTCTGCAGACGTTTGCTGGGCTGGTGGAGTGGAGACCGGTGGGGGCACTGTGGCAGTAGCAGCTGGTGCAGATACTGTGGTCCTCGGATCCACAACGGGTATCGTAGCAGACCTGGCTGCTCTGGGCACTTTCTGAAATTGCTGTGTGGTTGGTCTGTCATCTCCACTGTCATCTGATGGGGCTGTCTTGACAGCATCAACGTCATTCTGCAGTTGCTCTACGGTAGTCTGAATCTCTGTCACCTTCACATCAAGATAATGAAATTTGGTCTCAATAATCCGCTCAAAACTAGCCTGGGTCTGGGTGAGGTTGGCCAAACTTCTCTCAATCCTCAGAGTGGCTTCAAGCAGATATGTCATTTGATCCTTGGGTGTCTTGAGATTTGCGATAGGAACATTTGGAGCTGATGCCTCCTGAGCTGCTTTTGCTTCCTTTGCTATGCGGATCTTCTCTTGGGCTTGTGCTGAAGTGGGATGCGAAGGATCCATCACTATCACATTGTCCTCAAACTCTGGACGGAGTGGCAAGTGCTCTCAATCAAGAAGGTATGTGCTGGTTCCAACCTTGGAATTGATCAATAGCTGAATGTGTGGAGCATATCCGCACGATCTCTGCTGATCAGCTACAGTCCTCTTGATAGTTTCCACTATCAGGCTCATCAACTTGAACTTCTGAGGTGTATCAAACAAATGCAGCAAATTGATGGAGTGGCCACGAATCATTTTGTCATCTCCTGACTTGGGTAGCAGAGTGTACCACAAAATGGTGTTCGTTGTGGCTAATCCTGGGAGCAGATGCTTCACTGATCCAAGTTTGTGAGTCTCAAGATCTTTCCGAGGAATTGCAGTGTACATGTTGGCCATGGAATTGTGATCCATCTTGAGCTTAGCATAGATATCAATGTCATCTTCCTCTTCCTTGGGTGCTCCAAGAAGACTTGCCCACTCAAAGATGGTAGACTGGTATCTGATACCCTCAGTCATCCATATAATGTGGCCATCTGGATAGAAGTGTGCAGTAGAGTAAAACTGCATGACCATCTCATCATTCCACTTGGTCAACTTCTTACCGACAAAGTCATCAACTCCTGCAATCCTGAAGCTTTCATGGACATGGGGGAAGTAGTCCTCATTCTCATCAATGTATTCCCAATCCACCCATTTCATGTCACTGACTATGGGCTTCTTATCAAGAAACACTGTCTCATAAAAATCTTGTTATTCACGAGTGTGAAAGCGATAGTCACATGCTGTCCTTCTCCTTATAGCATAAGGATCTGTCAATCTCCACCGACGCAGCCATTTATCCTTCCTCGGCATCATGTTCTCTGCGACTGGGTGTGCATTGTCATGGTCTGGTATCTTTGGCTTCAACTTTCTGAGCACTAGAGGCTCTTCATCAACATTTGACTCAGGCACTGGGGCCTTGTTCTTCTCTGCGGCTGAAATATTCCTTGTAGATCTCTTCGGTGCTGACACCTTTGGCTTGGCCTTGGGGGCAGCAGTCTTAATTGCATCTGACATAAGCTTTTGAGCCTTTGCAGGGGGTGCAGTGGTTGCTGGCTCTTCTTCCTCTTCCTCCTCATCAATCATCATGGAGGGTCTGCCAATCACACGGGCAATAGTTTTCCTTACTCTCTTCTTCTTGGTTCCTCCAGCTGCCTCTGTGTTACTAGGCTCTTCAAGAGTGAATTGCATAGTCTGCTGAGACACTTTCCTCACAGCAGTCCTCTCTTTGGTAGATGTAGGTTTGGTGCTGTACTCCTTAGCAAGCACAACTCTCTTTTTCTTAGTTGTAGCTTCACTTGCAACAAAATCCTCATCCTCACTGTCTGAGGTTTTCTTCTTCCTTGTTCTGGTTGTAGCTTTTGGAAGATCTGGAGAGCTCCTCTCTCCCTCATAGAAACTTGCAGCTGGGCTTGACCCTTCACTCATTTCTGCATTCTGCTCTGGCCTGTTCTGACTGTCACTGCCACTTGACATCTTGCTAAGCTGACCCTGTGAATAGTTAGGTATGGGCAGAGTAGATGAGTCATCACAAAAAGCAGATAATTTTTATAAAATTTGAGTTCAACTCTTAGTTTCAAGTTTTCACAGGATGCATATCGGATGGACCGAGTTGATCATCTCGGTGACACCGAAGCACACTACAGAAACCTTACACGCCACTTCGGTCAGACCGATATGGGGTTCGGTGGCTCCGAGATGCTAGGGTTTCACTGAGACTTTACTTTCGGTCTCACCGATTCGTACAACTCGGTGGTGCCGAGACGTACTAGTGCTATGGTCAGAAACCAAATCGGTAGGACCGAAAATTTCGAATCGGTCGGTCCGAGATGCATTCGGCGGAAACTTAAACCTAAAAATTTCGCTCGAATCTAATCTACGGAGTTTGTAGTGTAACAGGAGTTCTCAATCCGTGGCATGAATTCAGGCAGTCCAATCGTGCATTGAATCGGAAAAGGGAAGCACGAAAGGGATCGAATCTCACCCTAACTTGGTGGAGATCCTCTACGGCGGCAACGGCGGAGGAGATTCCCGTTGGCGGCGGCGGAATCCGGCGGCGAGAGCGCGCTGGAGACGACGACGATGTCCGGAGACGAGGGCGACGGCAGCGACGGGGAGCGGGAACGAGTGGGGTCGAGAAATTTCAACCGTTCGGTCCGCGCGATATATATACCCGTACGCTGTCGGTGGCGCCGAGTTGAACAACTCGGTGGCACCGATATGTGTAACTGCACGCAGTATAGCACATCGGTGGCGTCGAAATGGTTCAATTCGGTAGCACCGAGATGGAAAACCTAGATCAATCTAAGTGATTTCGGTTGGACCGAGTTGGAGTGAATTGGTTCTGCCAAAATCATTTAGAAGGTTTTGGAGGTTCAGCCCTTTCAGATCGATGGCTCCGAGTGCTCCTCACCCGGAGGGTCCAAAAATGACTTGTTCATTTTTGTGATGCAGCAAGAATAGAATTTGAGACAAGAAAGCATAGATAGCTAGAGAAGGTACTTAGGCATTCTTGTACATCCACTTGGTCAGAAAAACCAAGACAATCAAAACAACAAATGGATGTCCTCGAATGATGAAAACATGCAAACCAACATGCTCACACAATAAGATAGCAAATGAAATATGTGTCAAACATGCACAACCAATTCTAGCATCTATCAAGCAATGGCGATGACTAGGTCATCTATATATGAGTATATTGACTTAGGAGCCAAATGAGAACATTTGATCATAGGTCATACTCATCGTTTAAGCACAAGTGCGGTTGCCACTTTTACATAAAGCATTAATGTGTTCACACCATTAGAGTTGCTTTAGCTAAATTGCTTAGAGCAAAGCTCCCCCTAGATGTGATATTCCCCCTAAGAGGGATGAACTAACATTGGGTTTTGTCGATGATGACTTCATGTAGATGTTGAAGATGTGGATGCTCAATGTTGATGTAGACCATAAAGAGTTGGGAGCAATCCTTTGGAGTTTTGTGCTTTCAATACCTACATGGGTTAGTTCCACACAAGGAACATACAAGGATATCAATAGACATAGAGTGAAATACACATATGATGATGTCCATGAATGCATTAATTACCTTGTCCCTTGCCTTACCAACAAGAGGGTTTGTGACTCCATGAACTAGTGCAAAATGTGGAAGTTGGTGACACAAGTTCTTGCCATAAAGAATATGAGTGAAGTTTGTTGGCGGAGTCACCCTCAAGAACTCTCTAGTTCTTCTTCTTTTGGACCCACATCAACTTGATGGGAATCCTTGGAGTTGTAGTAGCACTTGATGAAGTAGAACTTGATGAAGTCTTGGGAACCCACTTGACCATGGCTTGAGGAGCTTCTTCAAATGAATCAATCTCTTCTTGAAGCTTGTCCTTGCCTTTTAGCTTGTGGTCTTGTAGTGGAAGATCTTCTTGAGCTTGTGTTCCCTTGAAGGAAGTAGGATCATACTTCTCTTGTTGAGGAACAAACTTCGTCTTGGGGTATTGATCTTCTTCCCACTCAACTCCATTGGCATTGAACTTTCGTTCAAAACCAACACCTTGGTTCTTCCGGTTCCTTCCTTGCTTGCGTACAATTTCCTCAAATTGCTTACTCCCGGCAAGACTCTTGTAGACACCTTTTTCTATAATTCCTTTCAATAGCATATTTTCTTGCTCAAGTGTAACTTGGCTAAGAGAATCATTAGTGGAATCAATAGAACTACTAGAAGTAACAACATTGGATTTAGCATTGTTATTGTTACTACTAGAGGTAGAACCATTTTTACCCTTGTTGCTAGTTTGCTTAGATTTAACTTGTGGCATAAAGGTAGACAAGAGTAAACGTTTGGCAAGATATGAAGAACTCTTCTTTCGAAGATCGTCATTGATAGCTTTAAGAAACTCATGCTCTTGCTCTAAATTTAGCTTCTTGAAGCGTAGCTTCTCATGAGTTCTTAGAAGTTCTCTATGATCCTCTTGAGTTGTTTCATGAGCTAACTTAAGAGCATTTAGTTCTTTAGTTAGACGCTCAATCTCCTTCATAGCATTGTCACTCGTTTCCTCTTGACTATCATGATTACTAGCATTTTTATTATAGCTCACATCACTAGCCCTATCAACAAGTAAATCATCATCACCAAGCAAATCATCTTCATCACTATTGAAATCAAGATACTTGGGGTGTGATACCTTGGGGCCTTTTGCCATGAAGCATCTTTCAATTCCTTCATTGGGTGAGTCAAATAGATCATAGGAGTTGGATGATACAAGTGCAAGTCCGGCAATACCTTCATCTTGACTATAGTCGGAGTTGGAGTGATAACTTCTCTCGGAGTGGTTGTCGGAGTCGGAGCCGGAAACCCATTCACCAACATGAGCTTGATGTCTTCTTCTTGTGTAGCTCTTGGATGACTTGTCCTTCCTCTCCGAATCCTTGCTTCTTCGAGAGTGTCTTCGTTCATAACGATCATCTCTACTCCTTCTCTCCTTATGAGGTGATTCGTCTCTTCTATGTCTTCCTCTTGGTGATTCGTCTCTTTTCTTGTAGGGAGCCGTACACTCATTGGAGTAGTGTGTGGGCTTCCCACAATTGTAGCAATTGCGGTCACGACTTGATGATCTTCTCTCATAGTGTCTTGAGCTAGAGCTTCTTTCTTTCCCTTTATTCTTGTAGAACTTGTTGAACCTTTTCACCATTAGGCTTATCTCTTCATTTGATACTAGCTTGTCACTTGAAGTTGTTGAAGCATCGGTTGAGGCCTTGTAAGCACCACTTGATTTGTTGTGTAGCTCCTCTTTGTCCTTGAGTGACATCTCATGAGCAACGATCCTTCCAATGACTTCCGTGGGCTTGAGATCTTTGTAATTTGGCATCATTTGGATCAATGTGCAGACGGTATCATATTTTTCATCCAAAGCTCTAAGTATCTTCTTGATGATGAATTTGTCGGTCATCTCTTCACTTCCTAAGCCGGCAATCTCATTTGTGATGAAAGCAAGCCTAGAGTACATCTCAGCGAATCCTTCACCATCCTTCATCTTGAACTTGTCAAGTTGACTTTGAAGCACATCCAACTTAGATTCCTTGACGGACTCGGTACCCTCATGCATATCAACCAAAGTATCCCAAATTTCCTTTGCATTCTCGAGGCGGCTGATTTTGTTGAATTCTTCGGGACATAAACCATTGAATAGAATGTCACAAGCTTGAGCATTGTATTGCAACATCTTCAATTCTTCCGGGGTTGCTTCACGGTCTGGTTCCTTGCCATCCTCAAAGAAGTCACCTTGCAAGCCAACACGAACAACAGCCCAAACGGCAGGGTTATGACCAAGAATATGCATTTTCATCTTATGTTTCCAACTAGCAAAGTTTGTACCATCAAAATATGGACCTCTACAGTGATAGTTACCCTCACTAGACGCCATACTCTCCTAGGTTGTCAAACCAAGGCTATGATCACCAAAGCAATGGAAATCAAGGCTTAAGGAGACCAAAGCTCTGATACCACTTGTAGTATCGAAAGTATGTCTAGAGGGGGGTGATTAGACTACTTGACCAAATAAAACCTAACCTTTTCCCAATTTTAGTTGTGGGCAGATTTTAGCAATAGTACATGTCAAGCATCACCCTACACATGCAATTCTAAGAGTATAGCAGCGGAAAATAAGCAATTGCATATCTAAGTAGAGAGGGGATTGGAGATTTCAAACGCAATGAAGACACAGTGGTTTTTGGCGTGGTTCCGATAGGTGGTGCTATCGTACGTCCACGTTGATGGAGACTTCAACCCACGAAGGGTAACGGCTGCGCGAGTCCACGGAGGGCTCCACCCACGAAGGGTCCACGAAGAAGCAACCTTGTCTATTCCACCATGGCTTACGTCCACGAAGGACTAGCCTCACTCGAGGTAGATCTTCACGAAGTAGGCGATCTCCTTGCCCTTACAAACTGTTTGGTTCAACTCCACATCAGGTTGGAGGCTCCCAAGTGACACTTAACCATTCTAGGAGACACCACTCTCCAAAAGGTAATAGACGGTGTGTTGTTGATGAACTCCTTACTCTTGTACTTCAAATGATAGTCTTCCCAGCACTCAAACAACTCCTCACAGATTTGGCTATGGTGAAAGAGGGATTTGAGTGGAAAGCAACTTGGGATAGGCTAGAAATCAAGTTTCAAATGGTAGGAATGGAATAGCTTGATCTCAATACATGAGTAGGTGGTTCTCTCTCAGAAAATGTATGGTGGAAGTGTAGGCACGTTCTGATGGCTCTCCTTACTGAGAAGGAGGTGGTGGAGGGGTATATATAGCCTCCACACAAAATCCAACCGTTACACACTTTTGACCCAACTCGGTGGCACCGAAACAATCATCTCGGTAGCACCGAACTGTGTAAAAGATATGAACGTTAGGAATCTCGGTGGGACCGATATGAACATCTCGGATGGACCGAAGTGCAATGGCTAGGGCAAACCTCATCTCGGTGGCACCGATTGCATCAACTCGGTAGGACCGAAGTGAAGCAATAAGGCAACAAAGAGTTGGCAAGCCATCTCGGTGAGACCGATTTGCAAAACTCGGTGAGACTGAAGTAAGTGCAAACGATTACAGAGAGTTGGCAAGGCCATCTCGGTGAGACCGAGATCCATTTCGGTGGATCCGATTTGTTAGGGTTTTGGCAGTGGCTAAGTCTTGGATGAACTCGGTGGGGCCGGATAGGAAATTTCGGTGGGGCCGAGTTAGAATGTAGGTTTTGGACATATTTGGGATTGAGAGAGTGGTTGAGGGTTTAGGAGTACTGTTACTAAGCACTTGAGCAAAAAGACCATTAAGCAACACCGCAACCCCTTTTAATAGTATTGGCTTTCCTATGGACTCAATGTGATCTTGGATCACCAAACCAAAAATGTAGAGTCTTGATCTTTTGTCAATCCTTGTCCTTAGCATTTTGAGGGGTCCACGTCTCTAGTCCATGCCATGCCAATCATTGAACATCCTGAAATCTTTAACTTGAATAGACATTAGTTCAATGAGATATATGTTGTTATGAATTACCAAAACCACCAAGGGAGCAAATGTGCTTTCAGACAGCTTTCCATAAAACTCGATACGGATACTTACCCTAAAAACACATCGTGTTTATTCATAAAATATAACCTCAACTTTACACGGCAAGGGATAAAACTAACACAGGTAAAAACTCTTGTGTTTGATTAAACTACCTTTTACATCTCGGGAGATCCTAAATTGCAACCGAATACTATTGGAGGTGGACCCCAGCCCGTGTCCTTTAATGACAACAAATCACGTAGTACTAGCCTCCAACTCTTTTTTTTAACACAGTACAGACGCAAACGCTCATATACATGCGCATACACTCACCCCTATGAACGCACACACGCACACCCTACCCCTATGAGCACATCCGAGAGACTGAGCCGGCATATCATCTTGAAATTTACGAAGTCACCGTAGGCACTTCGTCATCGACGGGAACATCTCCTCCCACTGAATGCGCATCGCCGAAAATCCTGAAATAATTCCAAGAATAAATGCGAGCACCAGGATTTGAACCCTGATGGGCTGGGGATACCACAGTCCCTCTAACCATCCAACCACAGGTTGGTTCGCACTAGCCTCCAACTCTTGCAACGTTGAGAAACTTCCTCTTTACGTGGGGGTGGCAAAAATAGAAACAAATCCCTCTCATTTATCTTGTTGACCGAACCAAATAAATGACATCCCGCATGCTCCTTTCCATCAGCGTAGGTTTCCTCTTCTTTCCAAGTATTAATGCACTTTGAATTTTCCTTGCCAAAACTTGCTTGATCAATGTTGCATGCATATGTCACGTTTTGATTTAGCTCTTCACTTTGCATGTAATTATTATCCTTTAATACATGCACATCTAGGGACTTCTCTTCCTTCTCGTTGGCACAAAGATCAAACAAAACAACGTCTTGTTTTATTGTAACAGAAAATAATTCCTTTAACCCACTGACATACCCTATTTTGCGATCATCAACGCTAACATCAGTCGCGGCCATATCAACATCCATGGTCACCACGAGCTGGAACCGTGGTCACCGGATGCTGCATCAACGCTCAACAATTGCTGGAACCAGCAGAGACGAGTGCTAGCAACCGGCGAATTCTTTTGCTACAACCGACAACCCGAGGGTGAGTAAATTTTTTGCGAGCTCGTCGGCGGCGTGCTGCTACCGGCGACCGGCACCGGAGCTGCGACCAACGACCGGCGCCACCGGAGATGCGGCCGCCCATCGGAGCTGCAATCGTCGCCACGGGGAGCTGCAACCGCGGGCACACGTTGCTGGCGAGAAACGCAGAAGGCGACGGCGGCGACCAGTTACGACGACGGCGACCGGCGACAAGGGCAGCGACAAGGGAGACGCGCGGGGAGGTGCTTCGAGGTTGGCGCATCGTCGTCCATGGCGGCGCCTTGGAAACTTTTTCTAAAAGAAGACGACGTCCGGGAAAGGAAGAAGCAAATTTGGGCCGGTCGACCGGCGCCCATCAGCGCCCTAGATTTGTTGTATTGAGGTGGTGGTTGCTTTATCCGTATACAATAAAAAACAAAATAGGGCGAAATCTTGTTGAAACCCGAAGGACATCGAACGATCTAGAGCCTTTCCGAAGCACCTAAGCCACCCTATTTACGGTTTCCACCCCGCCGCTTCCCCTTCCTTTTACGCCCGCAACATTCTTGCTCATTTCCTCCGTCTCTCCTCAGGCGCTCTCCCCTCCTGGAGTCGCGACTCTGAACCCTAAAGCTTAGATACCCGCGCAGCAGGAGCGATAACTCGCGCGTCCGAAATTTCCTCCAGTAAGCATGAGGTGATAACCGCTCGTGATCCTTCTCTGCGCTGCGCGCTCTCTTATTCTTGATCAGATTCATGTGCGGTCATGCCGCCAGTTGAGCGGGCTGGGATGGGATTGATTGACGGAGTGCTGCTATTTTAGTTTGGTTATAGGATTCTGCATATGGTCGTGTATGTCATATAGTACTAGTTTGTTTAGACAGTTAGATCATGGGTCTGGAAGTTGGGACTTGGGAGTCTGGACATTGCCCCTTGTAAGTTACTGTATTTCTTAGTTAGGCACAAGTATGTGAGTTCTTGCGATTTGTGATATCCTAGGTTTTTGTTCAAAGGGCCGCCCTGTTTGGTGTTTCAGAGCATGATTGGTTGACTACCATTTGTTTGGCCAACCTCACAAAAAGTTGCCAATTTTTGGCCAACTAATTGGCTAGCCATATTCTTATTGATGATTGTCGTGATTGTAAATGAGAACGAGATTTGATCAAAATCGTGATGGGGATTGTTTTGAGTGCAGTCGCCACCCGAGCACTAAGTGGGCGCAGAGGCTAGACAAGGTTTACTTGACAATTGAGCTTCCCGACGCAAAGGATGTGAAGCTCAACTTGAAGCCTGATGGCCATTTCAACTTCTCAGCAAAGGCCCCTGCTGATGACATGCAGTATGAGCTTGACCTTGAGCTCTTTGATGCTGTTAGTGTTGAGGTTGGTGTCTGTAATTACTGACAAATGTCATCTTCTTGGGTGCACTTTTTACATGCTAACTGCTGTTGCTTATTTATTTATATGCAGGAGAGCCAAGCGGCTGTTGCCCCGAGGACTATATGCTACCTTGTCAAGAAAGCTGAAGGCAAGTGGTGGCCTAGGCTGCTCAAGAAGGAAGGCAGGCCACCTGTGTTCCTCAAGGTTGACTGGGATAAATGGCAAGATGAGGATGATGAAGACGCTGGATGTAAGTTCTGTGGTTCAAACATGTGTTTGTTTGTGTCCTATACCCTACTACGCTGTTCAGGGTGAACTGACCTCAAGTTATCTGTGTCGCAGTTGGTGACTTTGGTGATATGGACTTCTCGGTAGGGGTCTGGTACAATCTTTCTTCGGTGATGAAGTAAATGTTAGCAAGGCTTCTCATTGTTCTTTGTGTTGCAGAAGCTGGACATGGGAGGTGGTGATGATGATGATGAGATTTTGGAGGATGATGAAGACAATGTGGTTGACAGTGCTAACAAAGGTAGCTTATGATGTTTATCTTGTACTACATGATTTGTTTGGGAAGCATGTGCCTGTTCAAGGCTTCATATTTCTGTCCTGCTATTTGATTAGTGTCATGCTGATAATATTCAGAACGAGCATACTAGTAAGACATTTTGGTGAATCCTACTCTTAATTATTTAGCCTTTTAGGTGAACCCTCAATTTTTCTGTGAGGTCCAATGCGAGAGTAGCATAGACATATCTTCAGTGTTGCTTTCATAATCTGCCTATCACATACACATGCCTGTGCAAGTGTCGAACTCTGTCCAGTGTTGTTCAATGTAAGTCGAGGCGACTGTCTTAACCATCACTTCCAAGAACAGTACAGAAAGACTTTGGCTGGCCTTCTCTTTTGTGAATTATTACGAAATTTTGATTTAGTCTATTTATTGCAACCTAACATAAAGAACTTGTGAAGTCTGGTGTCAACTCTTGGATATCGAAAATGGATTTTATGGGTAGTACTGTGTGCTGAACTAATTCCATGTTGCTGTAAATGCAGCTGATGTAGATGCCGAGACAAGAGGAGGGGAGCAAGGGAGGAGAAGCTCCATCAGCTGCGGGTGAAGAAGCAAAGCCATAAAAAGATTGGAGGCGATGGCGTCGTTACAATGATGATCATGAGATCTGTATCTAGACACTGGTAGAATTTTGGCGTGCCCCTGAAGTTGGGTAGTAGAGGTAGTGTTGGTAGCTTTTGGCCTGGGGCTATCTGCAGTGTTTAACGGATGGCACTGTGCATTCTGTTATCCTGCACTTCTTGTTTATTGCAGACCTGCTAGGTATGTCAATTACATGAGATCGTGGTTTCACGTATCTCAGATAATATAGGATTGCTTACTGTTGATGAAAACATGAAGGGCCTGTTTGTATTGCAGCCTAAGGTTGCCACACCTAACTTTAGTCACGCCATAATATCTTAGGCAGGCATGTGTTTGGTTCATTGCCACACTTTTCTAGCTTCATGGTCCACATGTCATAGGCTTAATTTTTTGCCAAATCTTGCCACACTTGTGGTGGCCATTTTGTTAGCCACACTTCGCCTAAGATTAGTTGTGGCAAAGCTAGTCATGAACCAAACAGGCCCGAAATAGCTTAAATTTAGTCAATAATATGTAGAACTGACAGGATTTTACTGGAGACATATATTTTGTAGTCGGCATCGATTGCAATACCCAGTTCGTCATCACACGTCAAAGGACAAGAAAACTCTGTTGTGATTAAATACAGATACAGATGCGAAAAGTGATATGACGCTAGATATAAAACGCCATGTTAAATTGGCATTGCTATCAATGTATCTGATCAGCTGTCGGGTAGTCTCATGTTAAGTACTTCAGGCGGTGGCCGAAGAGTGCAAACCATTTCCCTGGTTTTCCCAAAATAGACCTGCAGTCAAGGCAATGCGTCGTCGTTTGAGATAGAAGATCTCGCAAGATCAAAAAAAATCATGTGAAGCTGATACCTGGTCCAGTGAATTTCTCAGCTTGCCCTCCATCTCTTCTATCATTTTCCCCATGTTAACCAGATGCCCATCTGCCACAGCGAGAGTCATGCTCATCTGAAAACACCAACATACAGACAGCTTAGCAAGCAGTTTCTAATCAACGAAAATCAAATTCCAGCCTAGCTAGCTAAAACAGATAGCGTTAGCCATCCATCCAGCACTGTTAAGCCTCAATATCCCCAAACCAAAACCAGTGGCGCCATTTAGAACCTAGAATTACAGATAGACATACTAGTTTACTGCTAGATTGTAATGTTGACACACAATTGATCTACTACAAGTGCACAGTTTATGTTGATGATAGAATCTGTTCTGTTAAGACACACATCAACAGTTGTGGAAAGCGGCGATGCAAGACATGCTTATATCTCACATAGCACCTTCCCTTGATATGAAGAGGGGGGAATGGGTAACCTGCCGCCTAATTGATCCGGACAAGTTGAAAGTTCCCGATTGCTTGTTATCTGTTGTCAATGACAGCATAACAGTGCTGTTCAAGCAGTAATGTGCTGCTCCTTCCTCTTCAGGACCAACCTATTGCATTACATGGACATCCATTTGTCAAGTCATGAGGTAACATAAGACAACAGCAAAATAATTGACAACTTCATGGACAGTATATCTTGAGCCACCTGGATAACATGAATAGCATCCCACGAACCTATTTGCATATAACCTCTTTTCCCTTGTCCATCTGGAACCACAAAATAAAATAAATGATAATGAAATAGACTATGTGGTTAGCTAATAAGATGAGATCAAGCATTCAAACAGACCTTTCTTTATTAAGAAGCATGCAATGAAACTCTCATCTTCATCCTCCCAAATGTACACAGATGAGATCCCACCTTCATAGTACCTAATTGCCAACAGAAGGTCGAATTAGATGCTTTAGCTTTACCTTCATCTACTATATATATTAACACCTGTATACCAGATGGTGTAATCTTCTACTACAAGTGATAACATTCCGTCATGCTGCATGTGCTTAGTACATTACTGCATAAGAAGGGCAAGTAAATAAAATATGAATCTTACTGATCACGGTAGACAGAGAAAACCTCATTTGCCTCGACTTCAAGATTCCTCATCTCTTCTGAGGGAACTGTCCCATCTTCTAAAGGAGGCTCATATATGTTTGACCAAGGTGATCTGCAAGGCAACTCAATATCAACAAATGAGAAACAAATTTGAATTAAGAACGGGAATCACATCCACTAATTCATCTTTTTGCACTAATTTTCTCGATGCATTTAATTATTGGATCATTTGGTTTGTTTGGCAAGGCTAACGCTTGATAATTTACAGTCATGGCCAGTGGAACTGAACAAAGTTTCATTGGAATATACTGTAGCGATATATCAATGTAAGCAAGATTGTATCAGGCAGTGCAACAAAAGAAGACAATTGTAGCGAATATACTGTAGCGATATATCAATGTAAGCAAGATTATATCAGGCAGTGCAACAAAAGAAGACAATGAAGCGATGTACGCAAAAGTCATCTTCAGCTCCCGAGCTCATTTGAGCTCGGGATGAACAAATCAGAAAAAAAAAATGAAAAAACATTCAAAAAAATCTGAATTTTTGTCGGTGCAAACATTGACAAAAGTTTTACATGCCCACAAAATTTCATCTTGAAAAGACACTCATGGTAGTAGTGGCAAAAAAAAACAAAATCAGCACTACAAAATGCTTTTGAAAATAACACTTTTGAAGCATTAATTTTTTTTTTGCCACGACCTCCAAGAATATGATTTGAAGATGAAATTTTGTGAGCACGTAGAACTTTTGTCAATGTTTTCACCAAAAAAAAAATCAGAATTTTTTGAATTTTTTCCGATTTTACTGTTCACCAAGCTCATTTGAGCTTGGGCTCAAAAACTCCACTTCCCGATGTACGGTGTGAAATACCAACCACCTAATCCTAGGTCCCTCCAAGGCATCCTTTCACTTTTTCCTTTCTCGTTTCGATTCATTTATCATGTATTCTTACACAATTCATCTGCACCAACATTATTTTCTTGCTCTCTTATGCAGTCAAATCACCAAAAATATCAGCTCTTCATTTTGTTATCAACGCAGCATAGCTTCATTCATGGCCGTTGGATCTAGCGGTATAGTGCAACCTTCTTCAGTATCTCCCAACCATTCCATTCTAGTCCTCATCCAACTGAACCTTTCACGTTTCCGCTGCCTTCTCAGCTTCCCCTTTTTCCTCTTCTGTCTCAACCCAAATGATTAGAACCCATCTGTAGCCAAAAATCAACCCATACTCGTTGCTTTTCTCACTAACTAATGCTCCAAACCACATGCATGAGCAATCACGTGTGCTTGTGCTTTGAATTCTCCCATTCGCTCAAAATCTCCTAATCAATCTTCACCATGGGTCCCCCTTCCTCTGTTTCTACAGCAGCCGCTGCTCTGTCTCCTCCACATTCTTTTGTTTCTATGGCTCCAGTACGAAAGAGACTCGTTCACCATGGTCCCCTCCACTGCAGCCACACAGCCATATGAACAGCATCATAAAGACCAGCCTCTATTTCATGAACTTCTCTTCCTTTCTATATTTTTCCCATTTTCCCAATGTTTGTTTCCTTCCCTTCTATGTTTGTATCTCACAGAAGCTCAGTTTGCTTTACTTTTAGGCCCTGTTTGTTTGGGCTGCGGCTGAACGAGAAGCGGCTGGAGCTGGTAAAAGCTGAGAAGCCAGCTGGAGCTGGTAGAAGTTGAGAAGACCAAAAAGCCTGTTTGGCAACCTTTTTAGGATGGCTGGTGAGGCTGTAGTTGGTGGTGAAAGTCTATAATGCCCCTAGGTGCTGAAGATGTTATTTAAACACTGATTTATCAGGTTATGTTATATATTAGCTCAAAAAATATGCTTAGCACCTATTTATCCTAAAAAATAATTTGTGTTAATTACTCAATCGATCATGCTGCAATGTCCAGTGAAAAATATACTTCTGCTTATTGAATATGCACATCGCTTTTATCAACCGAGTTGAGTGCCCACAACTGCTCCCTTTTGATTTTCTATACAGGTCAGGGTTGCCCTCTTTATCTCCAGATTGACACACTGATGACTTATAATGGAAAAATAGGAAGCACACAACATACACTGGCGAAATTTCATAGATTCATCACACGAAGCCTAGAAAGTAACAAAAAAACGAAATTTCCAAGAGAAACTTCATGTTGTACGCTGCATATACAAGATCAACCATTCATACATACAATGACAACCAGATCAACCACTCATTCCAACATACAGAATCTGTGTGTGCGTGTGTATTTTTAATAGGACCAAGATCTGAATCAAAATTAAAATGGAGATGGGGGTTGAGATGAGGAGGCGCATGGCTGCTAGAGGCGTCGTTGCTCGATGGCACCAGTGGGCGGCGGCGTCGTTCCTGGCAGGAGGTCTCCGGGAGGCACGACGGATCCGGCCGCGGCGTGGCCGTAGATGGAGGCGGTGCTCGGTCGAGGGGGCGAGCTCCAGGAGCGGGGAGGAGGCAAGGAGGAAGGGAGGAGAGCTTTGTCTTGCGAGGGGGCGAGCTCCGGCCGCCGGGGTGGCCCGAGACGGAGGCGGCGGCGGCGGTGGAACCCTATCTCAACTGCTCTTTCTTCTCTCTATCGGGCAGGAGGGGGAAATGGGGTGGAGGGGTGCGAGCCGAGAGAGTTTTCTGAAGGAGTCTCCCCTATATGTATGGATGGCATTTTGGCTGTAATTAGTCCGAAGGGGGAGGGCAACGTTTTGCGGGAGAGTGAGAAGCCGGTGCGGGGCAAGGGAAGCTGGTCTGGAGGTGCTTTTGCCTCATAGTGCATTTTGGAGGGTTGCTTCTATCAAGCTGAGCCCATGTTTTTTGATGTTTGTTTGAGCTTGTGCTTTTAGGGGCCTAGAAGCTCCAAAAGCTCAAGCTCAAGCACAAACAAACAGGGCCTTAGTGGCGACACATTACTGCAACCTGCAGATGGGCCAAGGGTGAAAGACTGCAGATAACGTAGAGTGTGTATTCTACGAGATATGATATTCTTCTTCCCTTTTTCTCGTCTGCTTTTTCTGTTTCTGTTCTGTTATTCATTTGTTGTCCTGCTTTCTCAATGTTGCAGAAGATGTGATAATACAAAAGTACCAATGATACAGTGTGGGGCCTATGCATAAATTGATTCATTGATCTGACAAAAGATTATGTTATTTGTGGTACTGTTAATATGAAAGTAGTGAATACACCGGTAAAAAAAAAGTAGTGAATACTTTTCTATAGCATTTCAATGCAATAAACCACCCTATGACGCTAGTAGAGTATGCATGTGTTGTGTTCGATACAACGTCTTCCTCACTTCCTTAAAAAGCTTGCATTGCTCAATTTGGTCTCTTTGCAGAAAGCGGTTAATTGATCTGATAGGGCGATGTATCATGTTGTGGTATGAATGCGATCAGGGTTGAATACCATCATAGCTTGTCATCTCGATGAAGTGCTACATGCAGTTGTTGTGTTTGGCTAGAATGTCTCCCCTTGCCATATGCCATCTTACAGGATTTTTTTTTACCATTCTAATTTTTTTATTTGTTTGATGATTCATGAGTTCTTTTCCTGTCCATCCAGAAAATGCTTGTGCATTGGAGAAATGTGATGTAGGCAGCCGCTTTCACCTACAGCAGTGTGGTTGTGGAGACCAAACAGTTTTGCAAATTTGAGATTATGTTACCTGATGACTAACTGGACTACAAAGTGCCGTATTTAGATACGTTGTATGTTGTGTCTACTATCTTCTTCAAAGACTAATGCTATCATCTTACCAGCCTTTAACATTATATAGTCTAGAAATTCCTGCAGCAATATGTGGTGTGTCACCTAGTTCATAGGATGATTTCGTCCCGCAATGCATATGATTATAGAGAGCATAAGTAAAATGGAAATCAGGGAGGTATCAAGGGTTTGCTGACCGATAGGAATCGGCGTCGCGGTTATACTCGCAAAGAATGTATTCCTTATTGTTCTCCTTATCCATGCAAACCTGCAATGTTTACAACGTTCAGAGGAAAAGAAGGGGAAAAAGAATGAGAAACAAGAAATGGAATGAAATCGATTGCTTCTATGTTAGAACATTGAAAAAAAACATCGCCTAGAACAACCTTTAGCGAGGTTGGTTAGAGCCACTCGAGTAACATATCCGGTGGTGCAAGTTCGATTCAAGCACCTAAACGTACTGTAGAATGCAATAGTCATTCTATTCGACTTTATCCAATGACGCAAAAGGGGGGCGTGCCATAAACCTAAAGGAGGTGGATTTCTTGCCTAAATTCAACACAGAAAAGGAATCAATGGCAGCATGCCCGCTGAGCAATTACAGGGAAATGTTTTCGACGCAGTTTAACACCTATCCGAATCAGTGAGCTAGAAGTGGTGTAAACGCGGAGCAAGAAACGGCGGTTGCCTACCTGGAGCGGGAGGTCGACCTGGGAGAGGAGGTCGAGGGAGTGGTCGGGGAGGAGGGAGAGCAGCGCGTTGAGCGCCGTCTCGGTGCTCCCCGGCGGCATCCGCCGCATCAGATCCATCGCCGCCTCCATGTATCCTCCCCACCCTCTTCTTGGATCCAACCCCTCTGTGCTTGTCCTAATTCAGTTCCCTATGCTGTTTCCTTTCCTTTTTCCTTTTTCCCCCCTTCCGTTTCCCTTTTTTTTATTAGGAACCTCGTGGCCGAAAATGCCGAATGGAGACCGAGCTCCATGCAAGCTTTAATTTGAAAAATTCAAAATTCAAGTTTTTTAGTTTCACAAAATTCTGAAAAATACACATATACCTAGAGGCATAATGTAGATGTATGTAAATTTTCAGGTCGAAATACGTCAAAATGAGAGCTACACAAAAAAGACAAATCTGAAGCTTTTTAGCACATGTACTGTTTATCCTCATAGTCCATGATTTTTGTTTTTTTGTGCAGCTCGCAATTCAAGGTACTTCATCCTAAATTTTTACTCACATACACATTACATTCTTATGTACATGTGTAATTTTTTTCAGAATTTTTTAAAACTGAAAAGTTTGGATTTTGAAATTCTCAAATTTAAGGTCATCATGGAGCTCGGTCTCCAAAATGCCCTACTCGACAGGTGGCCCGATTTATAAAGAAACTAGGTAATTGTCCGTGCGTTGCTATGGGGCCAAATAATTTTCAGCACAACAATAGTAGATGAAAAATACACTCATGAGCCCATCGCGGTTGTCGTCGCATCATCGGCGTCTACAACTTGTCTTTTTCAACTAAGTCAAGTAGAGAAGGAGATTACGAATTGTGTTTTCAGAAAAAATCAAATATTCCAAAACCCAGGCAATCTAAGTGATTCATGCATATGCATGATCAACTAATCCTAGCGCGCATGCGAGCCGATTTACAATCAAATGTGTACAGAAAATAATCTAAACTTACTTATAAAATAATAAAGAATGTAGGACATCATGCATGGTACATAAATCATGGAATTGATGCGTAATGTAAGTAAATCACGTGATATATGAAATCGATGCAGAAGGCAAGTTCATTAAGGCGGAGTTGATTTAGTACTATAAATGTCTGGACATCCGGTGACTGTCTGCGCATAGATTTGGGTTTTGGCCCTTGTACCCCTCTCTCGCCCCCACACTAGACTAAAAATACCCCTTCCCTTGGAAAATTAGGGTTAGCAGAGCATATATGAAGAATTAGAGAGAGTTTTGCTCATATCTACCCCTCTCCTTTGGAGATCAATACCTTCTTTGGAGAAGAATCCCTAGTGGATCATCAAACCTCTTGTGGAGAAAAATCCCCATCATAGGATTCTCAAGCCTCATCTCCTCTTTAGATTTGAAATGAACCTTACTCTTGTTCCTATTTCCCCTATTTGGATTTGTACTCTTGTGGATCTCTTGTGTTTGCTTATCTAGTGGATGTGTGATTGGACTTGTCTTTGAGTGTTTGCCCTTGTGATTTGTGTGTTCATCTTGATTTCCCCTCCAAGTTGTGAAAGATCAGGCCACCTAGGGTTCTATCCTACATCACTGCTCCATCCCGGCGACGCATCCGCACCACACCCTACGATGGCGGCGACCTCCGCGGCGAGGCGGAGTGGCCTATGGCGGTCGAGTGGTGGTGGGCGATGCGCGGAGACAGGGAGGACACAGCAGTACCCGCCGTCGTTGGGCGATCCGATGAGAGGAACTGGCCGACTAAAGAATGGGGGGAGGCTGGGGGCTTGACATGGAGCTGCAGGGCTCATGGGACGGGGACCCGCTACTCCGAGCGACTGAAGCGTCCGGCTTCCATGGGGACTGGGCGACTGGAGCAGCCGACTCGTGCTTCGGTGTGAGGGGATGGCGACGCTTTGATGAGGTGAGTGATAACCCACAAGTATAGGGAACCGTTTGTAGTCTTTTCGATAGATAAGAGTGTCAAACCCAACGAGGAGCTAAAGGTAGGATTTATATTCTCTTCAAGTTATATCGACCACCGATACAACTCTACGCACACTAATGTTTGCTTTACCTAAAATAAGAAATAAAACTAGTTTACGTTAATAAAAAGATTGCTTTGCAAGATAATAAAATTTAGTTGTTGTTTAAAGTTTTTGAAGAACGATGAGAAAGATTGTCTATAGGCAATTGAGTATGACACGTGTGATACTTATCATATGCTATAAGGGAGAGTCATACGCTAACATACTTTCCGTACTTGGATCACATGTTCTTATGATTGGAACTCTAGCAAGCATCCGCAACTACTAAAGATCAATAAGGTAAAACCCAACCATAGCATTAAGTGTAAAGTTCCATTTGCTCCCATACGCAACAACCCCCTTACTCGGGTTTAAACTCTTGTCACTCTCGCAACCCACTATAAGCGAATCATGAACATATTGCAACACCCTACAACGGTAATCCCACACACTTGCGTGACATGGAGGGCACCATAGGACATCACTATAATAACATACAACTCATATCAATCACACCATGCCACAATTAACCCATAGGACAAAACGAATCTACTCAAACATCATAGAAAGTGCAACACATCACTGGATAATAATATATAGCATAAAGCATCATGTTCAAGTAGAGATTACAGCGGGAAAAAGAGAGGTTACACCGCTGCATAGAGGGGGAGAGAGTTGGTGATGACGGCGGTGAAATTGTTGATGTAGATCGCCATCATGGTTCCCCCCGGCAGCGCTCCGGCGCCACCGGGAGAGAGGGGAAGAGAGCCCCTCTCCTTCTTCTTCTTCCTTGGCCTTCCCCCCTAGATGGGAGAAGGAATCCCCCTCTAGTCCTTGGCCGCCAAGGCCCCCGAGGGGCGGGAGCCCCTCTAGATTGATCTATCTCTCTGTTTTCTTCTCTGTTTCGTGTCCCTATTTTCTGGCCGAACACCGTTTCTTAAATATCCAGAGATCCGTAACTCCGATCGGGCTGAAATTTTCACAGTATTTTTTCCTCGATATTAGCTTCCTTGCGCCCGAAGGACACCTCCAACCGACCTCCAAGGAGGCCACGAGTGTTGATGGCACGCCCTAGGGAGGGCGTGCCCCCGAGCTTGTGAAGCCCATGGGCCTCCTGGCATTGGTTATTGTGCCAAAAATTCACATATATTTCATAAAAAATCTCCGTAAAATTCTATTGTGTTTGGACTATGTTTGATATGGATTTTCTACGAAACAAAAGACATGCAACAAACAGGAACTGGCACTGGGCACTAGATTAATATGTTAGTCCAAGAAAATGATATAAATTGTTGCCAAAAGTATGTGGAAATAGTAGGATAATGACATGAAATAATCAAAAATTATAGATACGTCGGAGGCGTATCAGTGAGCTACCTATCACTATTCCTCTCTCTGTTTTCTTATGAGAGATTGGTTCAGGTAGGGGAAAGGAACTTTTTTACAGATTCCAAAATTCTATGAAACCATGGTCTAGTTCACAAATGTGGTAGCATGCGGATGAGGATGTTGCCATTGCAAATTTTCTTGTATTTGCTCTTGCCATGGCAAATTAAGTTGTACAAAATTGAAGTATCATTTTTTAGATGATAACTCCTAGTTTTGGGTCATGGCGAATTTGTTTTTACTTTTAAAATTTGTACGAACCATAACCTAGTTCATACATATGGCAGAATGTGGTTGAGTTGTTGCCATTTGCAACAACAAAAAATTGTTGGCTCTTGCCATGACAAATTGGGTTGTTCAAAGTTGAAGTAGTTTTTCAGTTTGATTCTTTTTGTAATTTTATTAAGTAGCATTGACATACAATTTGGTCTGTACAAATTTTAATTAGCATTTTAGTTGATGCTTTTGTACAAATTTGCAATGGCAACATCCATTTGGGTTGCACAAAGTTCAAGTAGCATTATAGTTGGCCCAATACATGAACCTTTTTTATCCACATTTTGCCATGATCAACAGATGTATTTTGTCATGATTTTTTCGACCGTGGAAAATTTACTTTTGTGGTAACCATGGCAATTTTGCTTTATGAACCATGAGGTAATCATCATGTCTGTGCCAAACTTTTCCCTTCTTTTTTGCTTAATATATATGATTGTTTAGATTTGCTGCAATTTCTCGCGATCTATATAATGGACATGGCAACTTTTTGTATGTGCATAGGTGGCAGTGTTTTATTTTTGAAAATCATGACAATTTGTGTGCAGAGGAATTTGGTTTCAGCCTATATGCATGTTGTCACCATTAGTTTAGTTAATGTTTGACGTGCAAACTTAGATATGTTTGCCATGACAACTTTTAGTTGTGTTGCCATGGCAAAATTAACATGTTGACACGACAACTTTTTCCATGGCAAATTAGCAACATCTAACTTTCATCTTTCTTCAACCATGACAAAGTTATTGTTTTGACAATGGCAATTTGTTAGTTAGACCATGGCAAATTTATATTTTTTGACGTGGCAAATTTAGCTTTTTACCGTGCCAAAGTTATTTTCTTTTGACCATGGCATTTTTCTTGTTTGAAATACGGAAAATTCATAGTGTATACCATTGCAAATTTCCTTTCAAAAGTTAGCTTTTTCGGACCCTCGAATATTTATTTGTTCGAACCATGGCAAATTCATTCTTTATACCATGGAAAATTTCAGTTTTTTAACCACGACAAATTTATTGCCCATGGCAGATTTATTTTACAATACATGGCAATTTTACTTTTTTGTAATTTAGAAAATGACAATTTTTATATTCTTGGACGATTGCAAATTTATTATAACCAATTAACCATGGCAATTTTTTTAGACCAAGGCAATTTTCTGTTTTGTACACACCAAACCATGGGAAATTTGTTTTTGTACACACAAAACCATGGCAATTTTGGTTTGGACCACAACAAATCTATTGTTTGCACATTGGCAGATTTTTGTTTCAACCATGGCAACTTTTTTTTAGACCATAGCAATTTTGTATTTTTTTTAGACCATCGCAAAATTATTATTTTTGACATGGCAAAATTTTAACTTTAACCATGGCAATCTTTTTGTTTAGACCATGGTAAATTTATTACTTTAATCATGGCAAACTTCATTGGTTTACACCTTCATGTTTTTACATCACCATGGAATCTTGTTATTAGATACACCATCATAAGTTCTTGTTTATGTAAACTATTTTTTGAAGCATGGCAAATTTTTATGATACAGCATGGTAAATTTTTATGTACAACATGGCAAACATTTTCTTTGAAACAATGACAAACTTTTTGTTCAAACATAATTTTGCCAAGTTTCTACTATGTATTTAAATTTCTGGCATTTTCTTAGTTTCATAATTGTTTTGGTCTTTTCATACCGACACATCTTTAAACATAATTGCTGAGTTTTTCAAGTTCTGATCCATTTCCAACATGATGGCAGCTTTTTTTTAGGGGAAGGCCATCATGGCTAACTTTATTAACTTCAAACCATACTTACATCGTCTGCAAGAAACTTAACAATAAACTCCGGAGGCGACTGAAACCATTCCGCAGGTTGGTTTTCACGTCCCCACTCTGCTAGCACATGCGCAACTACGTTTGATTCCCGATTACAGAACTCGATACAAGCCTCCCCGAAACTCCAAAACTCACTACGACAAGCAGATAGAACAGATGCTGCAACCATCGAATAGCCTTAGTCTTTGTTCAATGCTCGGACCACTGTGACATTGTCCATCCGCACCTGAAAGTGCATGTGTCACTTAAATTATATTTTGGTGTGATGACAATATGGTTAGTGGAACTAATATCAGTTGCTAAAGTTTATCTCAGGATATTGGTTCCAAGTTATATTTGATGGAGGTGGGCGACCCTCCAATTCAAAAACATCAAAGGCGTGGTTTACCGGCGATTCGAAGGTTTTCTTTTTGGTTCGATTCGAGTCGTAGGAAAGACCGCACTATTAAGAGGGGTCGATGTGGATTTATGTCGTGTGGGAATGCCATCATCAAAACATATACACCAGCCTTCCCACTCCTACCACCAAATATCCATTGTATGCTAGCTGAGGTATCCAGATGGTTTGCAACAGAAGTTTTCTGGATACCCCGTGCGCACGGGGTACTGCGTAACCCTCTGGATACCCCGTGCGCACGGGGTCTTCTGACCCCCGTGCGCACGGGGTGCTGCGTAAGTTCCTGGATACCCCATGCGCACGGGGCTAACTTAGCCCGTGCGCATGGGGTCCAACGGGCAGAAACCCCCACCCAGCCAACAACACTATATAAAGCCCCCTTCTTCTTCCTCCATCTCTAACCCTAATGTCTTGTTGAGCTCCACCATTGCTACACTCCATATTGCTCAATACTCTCAATCCCTCCACCCAAACTTGTTGAAACTTTGGGGATTGGGAGAGCAAGACCCAATCTACACTTTGACCAAACCAAATCGCGTTCCCTGCAATATTCATCCACCATTGACTTGTTACTCTTGGAGCTTGGGCTCCTAGGCGGTTAGAGGTTCCTCCGGAAGCTTCCTTGCTTGTGGTGTGCTCCGGAGAAGTTTGTAAAGGTGTGGTGGTCACCTTCAAGACCAACCCCGAGTGATTCGAGGCTCATCCGTTGGGGGTGACTAGAAAGAGATTACGGTGAGCCTTCGGTGGCGTTCCGCAAGCTTTGGTTCCGGCACCGCTCTAAACGGAGAGTAGCTCTTCCCCAAGGAAGAGTGAACTTCGGGATAAAATCCGTGTCCTCGTCTCACTTGTGGTTAATCCTTTCCCGCACTTTACTTAGCTTTGTATGCTTGTTGGCTTGCTAATTAGATTGTTGCCTAGCATATTTAGCTTGGAGCTTGCTTGTCATATAGGTTGTGTTCACCTAGTTGCATATCTAGTGAACCCTATTTATCCGCTAAACCTTAAAATTGACAAGAAAGATTAAAATTTGTAGTCTCCTATTCACCCCCCCCTCTAGTCGACCGTATCGATCCTTTCAATTGGTATCAGAGCCTCGTGCTCTAATATAAGGTTTTACAACCTTGGAGGATATGGTCGATCTAGGGAATGAGGTTGGTGATGCATCACTTGCGGAGGATGGTCAAAACCTACCCACCGCCGCGGCCGGAGCACTCGGTGCTCCGGTCGTTGCTCTCGCCGCCCCCATTAACCCGGGTGCCCCCTTGACCGTGGCCGACATTCTTTCGATGTTTGCGGACCTCAAAACCGCTATGTTGAAAGAAGTTCGATCCTCGGTCAAGGAGGAAATTGATGCTCGCTTAAAGCCCTCAACATCCACCTCAAACTCATTTGATCCCAATGCGGTTCACGATGCGGATGATTCGAGAGAACCCCTTGCATCCCCGGCTCGCACTCAAGTTCCCAAGTACAATGCCGTGGAACCCTTTTACTCACCCCAACCATTGCAACACCCTCGCATTAATCCTGTTGGGCCTCCGCCCCCTTTGAAAGCTAATGCGTTTGCTAAGTGGAAGCTAGATATGGAGTCTCACATACGCAGTGCTTCTACGCAACTATGGTGGATTGTGGTCAACGGATTTTCTCCCAAAGATCCCATGAATCTCACTCCAAGAGAAGAGGTTGATGATCAACTCAATGCTACCGCCCACAACATGTTGCGCACCGCGGTGACAGATGACTATAGTGACTCCATTGCTCTTCTCAAAACCGCCAAGGAAATTTGGGATTGCCTTGAGGAGGCTCTCGAAGGTGATAAAGCAATTCGAAGATCTCGATTAGCCTTGATCAAACAAGAAGTCAATCTATTTGTGAGGAATGAGGGTGAGACCGCGGAAGAGGTGTACCGAAGGCTAAAGTCTCTTGTGCTCAACTTAAGAACCTTTGGGTGCACTTGGGCAAATGATGATTTCATTAAGGACAAGTTCATTGATGCTATGGTCCTCACGGAACATACCATGGTGATGATGATACATCAACGCCCGGACTATCACAAGTTGACCGCGGCACCAGTTGTATCCACTTCCTCAACTCATGTTCTTTTGGAGACCAAGTCCAAGAAGACCTTTGCCATTGCTCAAGCCACCAAGAACTCAAATCTTGCTTTGAAGGCCAAGAAAGTTGTTGGTCAACCCTCAAGGGACAAAGAAATAATGGAAGAGATATGTGAGGAAGATGTTGACACCACTTGCCCGGCAAATGACTTTGCGGAAGACCTTGCTCTCTTGGTCAAGAAATACTCCGGGACCATGGCAAACAAAGGGAAGAACCTTCAAGGAAGATCGTTTGGACGAAGAAAATGCTACAATTGTGATAGCCCAAGACACTTTATGCACGATTGTCCGTATGAGAGGCGTGAAGACAAGTCCGAGAAGCTTGTGCTCAAGAAGAAGAAGTTCACCAAGTTCACCAAGAGAAAAGATGACAAGGCTCTTGTCCATGAAGAATACATGTCCGGAGATGAAGATGACGGTGATGATGATCATGTGGGCACGGCCGCCATTGCCATGCATGCCACTAACTCCTCCACCACCGGCCTCTTCGACTCCCAAAACGAGGACAAGACTTTCACTCATCGGTGCCTTATGTCCAAAGAGGTAAAAACAAAGTTTAGATCAAAAAAATCCACCATCCACACTTCCAATGTCTCTTGTGAGGTTGTGGAGGATGGGTGCGAAGATGGTGTGGATAATGATGAGGAATCCTTGATGGCTTTCATGAGAACTCTTCATGGTGAAGCTCGTGCTCGTTTTGGCGATCTCCTTAAGTCACTCGCCGAACGCGATGATTTTATTGAGAAAGTTGAAAACCTCCTCATAGAGGAAAAAGAGAGAGTCAAACTCCTCGAGCACGAACTACATGAAGAAAGTGCCATGAGAGAATCACTTGAGGAAGCCTTGTCTTCTAATCAAATTGACTTTGTTAACACCAATGATGCTTTGCAACTTGTTCTTGAGAACAAGGATGCCCTTAAGGTTAGGGTTGAAAAGCTTCTAGTTGATCACATGAGACTTGTTGATGAACATGAGCTCCTTGTGACTAGCTCCAAGGTTGTCAAAGGTGACCTCATTGCCCTCACCGAGTCATATGCTCAACTTAAAGCTACAACCATTAAGGCGCTCACTTCCGTCCCTCATATTGATTTAAATGATGAATCTTGTACGGCTAACTTTGCTCATGATTGCTCCTCTCTCCAAGAGGAGAATAAGAAGTTGAGAGCCCAAATTGAGAAAGGGCTTGTGTCGTGCATTCAAGGGGAGAAAAACCTCAATGACCTCTTGAGCAACCAAAAGGAGTGTGTTGCCAAGGAGGGAATTGGGTTTGATCCCTCCTCTAAGAAAAAGAAGAACAAGAAGAAGAAGGGCAACAAGAAGAAGATCGGTCCTACTCCTCCTCCCCAACAAAAGGTAGTATTTGTTCATGAAGGACACAAGGAGAAGGAGAAGGAAAAAGGGGATGTTGGGGATGGCAAGGTCACTTGGGACAAGGCCATTCCCAAAGAGTTTGCCGGCAAGAACAACCCATCTTATGTCCTCATGAGAGGAGATGATGGTTATACCTTTGCTAAATTTGTTGGCACTAACTATGATGATTATGCTTGGACTATTTGGGTTCCTAAGACCCTTGTTGCTAACTCACTAGGACCCATTGCAAAATGGGGACCTAAAATCAAAGCTTGATTCTTGTCTATACCTCCGGTGGAACACAATGGGTGATCGATAGTGGTTGCACCAATCATATGACCGAAGAGAGGGAGATGCTTGTGGAGTTCGTTGATTCGCTCAAGGCCTCTTCAAACATCACCTTTGGTGACAATAGCAAGGGCAAGGTATTGGGTTTGGGCAAGGTGGTAATCTCTAGTGATTCATCACTTACGAATGTCATGCTTGTTCAATCCCTTCACTACAATTTACTTTCCACGATTCAATTGGCACGTGCCGGTTATGATTCTCATTTTGGTGAATTTCATGTGACCGTCTTTAAGAGAAGCAATCTCAAAGTGGTCTTTGTTGGGCATGTTGAAGACAACCTTTACGTGGTTGATTTCTCAAAAGAGAAAACTCATCTTGCAACATGCCTAATGGCCAAGGCCGACGTGGGGTGGCTATGGCACCGACGGCTAGCCCATGTTGGCATGAGAATTTTACAAGCTCTCTTAAAGGGGGAGCACATCCTTGGACTAACCAATGTGTCTTTTGCCAAAGATCGTCCTTGTAGTGCTTGCATTGCCGGAAAACTACATGAAAAAGCTCATAAAGTAAAGACTATCATTACCACCTTGAGGCCTCTCGAGCTCATCCATTTGGATCTCTTTGGGCCTCCATCTTATGATAGTATGGGAGGGAGGAGGTATTGCCTTGTCATTGTTGATGATTACACAAGATATACATGGGTGTTCTTTCTCAAGACTAAAGATGAAACTCAAGACACCTTCATCAACTTTGCCAAAGAATCTCAACGTCAACATAATTGTGAGATCAAGGCAATTCGAGTGACAACGGCACCGAGTTCAAGAATTACATGATGGACGAGTTCTTGAGTGATGAGAGGATCAAGCATCAATAGGCCGCGCCTTATACTCCTCAACAAAATGGTGTTGCGGAGAGGAAGAACCGGACTCTCATTGAGATGGCTAGGACCATGCTTGACGAGTACAAGTCGCCATACAAGCTTTGGGCCGAAGCCATCAACACCGCGTGCCATGCATCAAACCGGCTTTATCTTCGCAAACTCAAGAACAAGACCCCATATGAACTCCTAATCGGGAGAAAGCCTAACGTCAAATACTTTCGAGTATTCGGTTGTAAATGTTTCATTCTAAACAAAAAATCCCGTTTAGCAAATTTTGAGCCTAAAACTTATGAGGACATATTTGTTGGATATTCATCAAACTCTCACGCTTACCGAGTTCTCAACAAATCCACCGGGTGTATTGAGGAAACGGTAAATGTGGAGTTTGATGAAGATAACGGTTCCCGTGCGGAGCAAATTGTTCCTTGTGTTGTAGGTGATGAGGCTCCTTCACAAGCTATAAGGACTATGGGGATAGGTCACATTCGTCCACAAGAAACACCCCAAGTCCAAGTAGAAGAAGAAGGAGTAAGAGCCCCTCTTGTGGATTCACCACAAGGGAAGTCATCACCGCCACCTCAAGTGCAAGATGCTACGGGAGATCATGAACCTATCCAAGAACAAGATCAAGTCCATCATGTTCCCGAGCAAGATCAAGACCAAGAACTAAAGACACGAAAGCAAGCTCAACCAAATGGTGAAGAACCAATTATTGAAGCTCAAGATCAAGCTCAAGTTCGAGATCAAGATCAAGATCAACCACAACCTCAAGTGTCTTCCACATCGTCACTTCCGAACGAACAAGAACTTAAGGTTGTGAAGAAAAGGGTGTCTCCAAGGCTACACAATTCTCAAGGTCAATCTTCTTCATCAAGTTCAAAACCAAGTGAAGAAGAACTTGCACTCAAAAAGGATAAAGTGGCCGCCAAGCTAAAGCATCTTCAACATCTCACCGAGAACATTTATGGAAGCATCAAAAAGGGGGTAACTACTCGTAGACGTTTGGCAAACTTTTGTGAACATCACTCGTTTGTTTCTTGCGTTGAGCCCCTTAAGGTTGAAGATGCACTTGACGACCCGGATTGGGTAGATGCCATGCATGAAGAACTCAACAACTTCACCCGCAACAAAGTGTGGACTCTTGTGGAGAGACCTAAAGAATATCATAATGTCATTGGAACAAAGTGGATCTTTAAGAACAAACAAGATGAACATGGACAAGTCACTAGAAACAAGGCAAGGTTAGTGGCACAAGGGTTCACCCAAGTTGAAGGTTTGGACTTTGGTGAAACCTTTGCCCCCGTTGCCCGTCTTGAGTCCATCCGTATCTTGCTTGCTTATGCCTCTCATCATGATTTTAAATTGTATCAAATGGATGTGAAGAGTGCATTTCTTAATGGTCCTCTTAAGGAGTTGGTGTATGTCAAGCAACCTCCCGGTTTCGAAGATCCCGATCACCCCTCTCACGTTTATGAACTCCATAAGGCGCTCTATGGACTTAAACAAGCACCTCGTGCTTGGTATGATCACATTACGGCGTTCCTAAGCGAGAAGGGGTTCCAGATCGGGTTAATAGATTCCACTCTCTTCACGAAGAGGGTAAAAGGAGAGTTGTTTGTGTGCCAAATATATGTTGATGATATTATTTTTGGCTCTACTAACCATGCTATTAACGTTGAGTTTGAGAATCTTATGACCAAGGAATTTGCTATGAGCATGATGGGGGAGTTGAAGTTCTTCCTCGGATTTCAAGTGAAGCAATTGAGAGGAGGAACCTTCATCAACCAAGCTCTTTATATTCAAGACATGCTCAAGAGGTTCAAAATGCAAGATGTCAAGCCCATGAAGACTCCCATGCCCACCAATGGCCAACTCAATCTTGATCCAAATGGTAAAGATGTGGATCAAAAGGTATACCGCTCCATGATTGGTTCTTTGCTTTACCTTTGTGCATCTAGACCGGATATTATGTTGAGTGTATGCATGTGTGCAAGATTTCAATCCGCTCCCAAGGAGAGCCATTATTCGGCGGTGAAAAGAATCCTTCGATATTTGGTTCATACCCCAAACTTGGGCCTTTGGTATCCCAAAGGAGCAACTTTCAAGTTAATGGGCACTTGGATTCGGATTGGGCCGGAGACAAGGTAGACCGCAAGTCCACTTCCGGCTCATGTCAATTCCTAGGGAGGTCATTGGTACGTTGGTCTTCAAAGAAGCAGAATTGTGTGTCTCTTTCAACCGCCGAAGCCGAGTACATTGCCGCCGGAAGTTGTTGTGCACAATTACTATGGATGAGGCAAACTTTGATGGATTATGGTGTCAAATGTGACAAAGTGCCTCTTTTCTGTGACAATGAAAGTGCAATCAAGATCGCCGACAATCCGGTGCAACATAGCCGAACCAATCATATTGAGATTCGTCATCACTTCATTCGGGATCATGTGGCCAAGGGAGACATTAATATATTCCATGTCAACACCGAGAAGCAACTTGCCGACATTTTCACCAAGCCACTTGATGAAGCAAGATTCCGCGAGTTAAGGCATGAGCTAAATATCGTGGATATAAGTAACTTGGATTGAGGTTCTTGCATACGCACACATACTCATATAATATCTTGTTTAGGTGTAGGCACATATCTAGGGGGAGCTAGCTCAACTCATGAGCTATCTCATCCTAGTAGTGCATAAAGTGAACAAAATCTTTCACATTAGTCACTTTAAGGTGGCACTTGTGCTTCAAAGATGAGTATTGGTCTTGGGCCCAAGGTTCATATCTTCGCGGTGCCATACCAAACAAACTCAAACATGGTGGCTTCGGCCACCGCCCTCCTTTGGAGGTTGAGTCTTTTCTTGTGTTTTGGTTGGTTTTGCTTTCGTGTCTTTAGTTCTCTTGTGCCTTGTGTTTGGTTTTTGAGTCTTTTTCATCTTGTACAAGTACTCCTCATATACCTTTCTAGTAGTGTTGGATTTCTCGCGCGACGTATTCGGAATTTACACTGAAAAGCACATTCAAGTCTTGGTAAGAATGCACATTCGGCCATAACTTCAAGGAGCTTCTTCAGTCAAACCTCCTGAGTACCCCGTGTCCACGGGCTGGTACCGTGCGCACGGGGCCCCCATGCCCACGGGGCACCTTAGCCCGTGCGCACGGGGGTTGCGGTTTCTGGCCCTGAAGAGGTGGGGGGTGGGGGGGGGTTAGGGTTCATTCCCACCCATTCGCCCCCTCCACACCCCAGGACGCCTCCTGGGCCGTCGCCGTCGCCTCTTCGTCATCCGGTGCTCCTCCTTGTGCCGTGAGACTTCTCTGCCCCGTGGAGTTCTCCCAGGATGGGGTCCTCCTCCGGTATGACCCTTCCTCTGTTCATCTTTCATTCCCATCTCCTTGGATCCACTGATTAGTCTTAGGGTTTTCTTCTCCACTAGACTAGGCCGTTTATTTCCCATGGGGTAGTCGATAAACAGCTGTGCAAAACTGTGAAGGTTCCCCTGCCGCACCCACTCCCGGATCTTGATCTGGAAGTGCCCGCCGCTGGGAGAACCCCGTGTCCACGGGGTGTTTGACCCCCGTGTGCACGGGGCCCCATGTCCATGGGCGTGTACCGTGCACACGGGAACCCCGTGTCCACGGTGTTCTGACCCCCGTGCGCACGGGGTACACAGAGACGCCAGTTCTGTTTCTCCTCTGTCTTCATTCCTCGCCAGCATCTCGAGCACTTGTACTCATTTGCGTGTCTCTTGCGTGTTGTGTTGTTGTTGGTTTTGTGTTTCATACTCTGCTGACAAGAGGTCCGAGGTCCGTCGCAAGCGCCCAAAGGCAGGTTCCAGGGAATTTACTATTGCTCGTCGTCAGCCATCAGAAGGAATTGGTCAGGGTTCTGAGCAGGGCCGTGTTCGCCGTACCGCCACCAAGCAGCCCGTGGTTGAGGCCTCCGAGGATTCAGAAGAGGAGTATGATTCCCAGGAAGATGCTCACTATGTCAACCCCGCAGATGCAGAGATGGAAGCCGAGGATGATTTTGTTGATGGTGATGATGACGAAGAAGGTGAGTCGAGTCCCGAGCAAGCCATTCCAGGCGGGCGAGATCTTAGGGGGATGCCTCTCTCCAAATGGAGCAAGCCAGAGATCTGGGCTGAGAGGCAGGCTCATCCATATGCTGCTGCCACTGCCTTGGGTGTTGATCCCCGTTTCAAGAATGAGTTCCGGCAGAGAGTGTTCCATGAGCTCCTTATGACCAAGGCCAAGAAGTTTGCCCCGCACAAGCAAGTAAATGTTGAGTGTCTCTGGGACAATGATCATCTCTATCCAAGTGTTTATTCTGCTCTTGGGAGGTTGGGTCTGATTCCTTTTGTCACCTTCAACCACCCGTACAATGAGGATCTTGTGATGCAGTTCTTTGCCACTTTGTACTTCACCAATGACTCTGCTCGCACCCTCACTTGGATGTCTGGGACATATCGGTGCTCTGCTTCTATGGCCAAGTTTTCTGAGATCATTTCGTACCCATTCATTGATGAAGAGGCAAAAAATGTGGAGTTTGGCCGTGTTCGTGAAAGTGAGCAGCGCCACAAAGATGAGATTGCCTTTGCTTATAAGCCAGAGAAGTCCTTTGTCACCGGGTCCATCAAGGACCTTCTGCCTGTCTATGATACTATGCGCCATATCCTGAGGTACACTCTCACACCGAAGGCAGGTGATTCACATAACCTGAGGAGTTCCATGTTGGATGTGTTTGTGTACTTGCATCGGAAGAAGAAGAAGGTGGATGTTCTGGATTTCATGTTCTATGAGCTTCGTCAGTGTGTACAGGACAACAAGTCCTTGATTTATGCTCCATTCATTCAGGCATTGATTGAGTCTGTCTGCCCAGCTAAGTACATCTCTCAGTACAAGACTTCGATTCCCAAGCGCAACACCAACTGGACCCCTGCTGCTCCTGCTCCATATGTGCCTCCCAAGAAGGGGCGCAATCCTAGGCCCGAAGATTGATCCACGTACACTCCTGGCATGTCCTCCACTGCCCGGATTCCTCGTGGTAAGGGCAAGAAAGTGGTGTCTGAGGCTAGTTTCACCGGAGGGGAGAAGAGGTCTCTGTTCAAGACCATGAGCAACCTGTTCAAGATGTGTCAGTCCATTCAGCGCCGTCAGGTCAAGGAGATCAACAAGGACAAGCTTGTGAGGCGTCAGAAGAAGCCTGAGCGTGCGGCAGCTGGTGAGGAGGTTGGCCCAGGGTCCGAGGACAACGACAGTGAGGCCACAGCTCGTTCCTTTCCGATGGTAGGGTGGCGTTTTGATGATAATGATGATGCTTCGAGCGCGCCTCCTCTTGTCTAGTGTTGTCTTTGCGTTGCCTTTTCCCCTTTTGTTGTCTTGATGACAAAGGGGGAGAAGTGGTCTTCTTTAGAGTGTGTTGAGATCTGAAGCCTCGTTTTTTTTCGCTTTGTTGGTTGTGTTTAATTGGCTTGGCTTGAGATACTCTTATTTGCTTTCCGTTGTGTGGTTGTGAGCTACTCGTTGTTAGGTCGTGAGACTCTATTTATTTTTCGTGGATCTTATATATGCTTATTATGCTTATGTTATTATTATGTTGTCTCACGATACTTGCTCACCACACCGCTGCATGAGATCTAGGCACTGGTATAGGTTTTATTTTGTTGATCTCATGCCTTGACAATATTGATCTAGGGGAGCCTCATATGTGTGTGCTTGATGCATACTCAAGCATATCATTTTATTCTTGCACACATATAGGGGGAGCTCCTATGATCAACCATTGTCGCATGGCTATTTGCTTAGTTGTATCTTTGATGCCATGTTCTAACCATGTTGTCATCAATGCACCAAAAAGGGGGAGATTGAAAGTGCATGTGTCACTTAAATTATATTTTGGTGTGATGACAATATGGTTAGTGGAACTAATATCAGTTGCTAAAGTTTATCTCAGGATATTGGTTCCAAGTTATTCTTGATGGAGGTGGGCGACCCCCCAATTCAAAAAGATCAAAGGCGTGGTTTACCGGTGATTCGAAGGTTTTCTTTTTGGTTCGATTCGAGTCGTAGGAAAGACCGCACTATTAAGAGGGGTCGATGTGGATTTATGTCATGTGGGAATGCCATCGTCAAAACATATACACCAGCCTTCTCACTTCTACCACCAAATATCCATTGTATGCTAGCTGAGGTATCCAGATGGTTTGCAACAGAAGTTTTCTGGATACCCCGTGCGCATGGGGTCTTTTGACCCCCGTGCGCACGGGGTACTGCGTAACCCTCTGGATACCCTGTGCGCACGGGGTCTTCAGACCCCCGTGCGCACGGGGTCTTCTGACCCCCGTGCGCACGGGGTGCTGCGTAAGTTCCTGGATACCCCGTGCGCACGGGGCTGACTTAGCCCGTGCTCATGGGGTCCAACGGGCAGAAACCCCCACCCAACCAAGAACACTATATAAAGCCCCCTTCTTCCTCCATCTCTAACCCTAATGTCTTGTTGAGCTCCACCATTGCTACACTCCATATTGCTCAATACTCTCAATCCCTCCACCCAAACTTGTTGAAACTTTGGGGATTGGGAGAGCAAGACCCGATCTACACTTTGACCAAACCAAACCGCGTTCCCCGCAATATTCATCCACCATTGACTTGTTACTCTTGGAGCTTGGGCTCCTAGGCGGTTAGAGGTTCCTCCGGAAGCTTCCTTGCTTGTGGTGTGCTCCGGAGAAGTTTGTAAAGGTGTGGTGGTCGCCTTCAAGACCAACCCCGAGTGATTTGAGGCTCATCCGTTGGGGGTGACTCGAAAGAGATTACGGTGAGCCTTCGGTGGCGTTCCGCAAGCTTTGGCTCCGGCACCGCTCTAACGGAGAGTAGCTCTTCCCCAAGGAAGAGTGAACTTCGGGATAAAATCCGCGTCCTCGTCTCACTTGTGGTTAATCCTTTCCCGCACTTTACTTAGCTTTGTATGCTTGTTGGCTTGATAATTAGATTGTTGCCTAGCATATTTAGCTTGGAGCTTGCTTGTCATATAGGTTGTGTTCACCTAGTTGCATATCTAGTGAACCCTATTTATCCGCTAAACCTTAAAATTGACAAGAAAGATTAAAATTTGTAGTCTCCTATTCATCCCCCCCCCCCCACCTCTAGTCGACTGTATCGATCCTTTCAGCACCAAAATGTTATCATACCCGAGCCTTGATGCAAGTTTTAAACCTTCAAGTAAGGCAGCTGCTTCAGCCGAGACGATGCCGTGTACATGTTCGAGCACTGCCATTGCCGCCGCAATAAAGTGCCCTGTGAAATCTCGGACAACATTGCCACATGATCCTGTGAAATCATTATCAGAAAATGAGGCATCAACGTTGATGTCTGCCCAGAAAGGGCCCTTCTCCATTGATTTTGTCTTGGTACTGATGATGGTATCCCAGTCGCGCGAACATAGTTGAGTGTCAAGGCCTGAATCGCCGGACCAGTTCATATAAGGGACAACACCTCTTCCTGTCGTACAATACACCTTCTCTGCCACCATAAATACCAGCAGGTAGTAGCCACAACTTCAGAAAATTGGACTGGCTCCATATAAGGGTTTTGGCTAGATTGATCACACAGCAAAAAATCCATAATCGATGTGCCCGATCGGTCCACCAAAACTGCTTTCTCAATGCTGCTCTTCAAGCCGAGAGCTTCCCACACCAGCTTAGCTCGTTCACATTTAAACAATGCATGACTTATGTCCTCTGCACTTTGATTGCATATGGGACATTGAGAATTGTTTCCTATATGACGATTGGCAAGAACACACAAGCAAGGGATCACATTATGGAGGCAACGCCATATGAAGATCCTCACCTTACCAGGAAGTTTCAGACTCCACAACTTTTTCCATATCGGATGTGGTGTTGATCCTCCTTGGCCGAAAGTATTCATGTTCTCATTTGCATAAGTGTCCTCCCATTGCTTATAGTAAGCCGATCTCACACTGAAAATACCATTTTTTGTCAAATGCCACGCAATAAAGTCCTCAGTTTGCTGGTGATAAATAGGAATCTGGAGAATCCTATCCACATCAATTGGCCAGAAATTGTCCCTTATTAGATGTTCATCCCACTCTCTCGTAGATGGGTCAATGAGTTCATTCACCATTGTTAGCACTCTATTCCCCCAGACAATGATAACTTTCCTGCTAGCGCTATTAGGGATCCAGCAATCATTCCAAATGTGAATTTTTACTCCATCTCCCACCCTCCAGATACATCCTTTCTTGAACGTTTGTACACCAGACCATATGCTCTGCCAAATATAAGATGAACCTTTTTTCAATTCATAGTTCAGAAGGTCCCCAGATGGATAATACTTTAATCTATTTATAACATGATGGCAGCTTATTATACATGGTAATTTATGGCAGTTTTTTGTATATTCAAAATCAGGTAGGCTTTTGGTACAAATTCTAGTTTCAAATTTTTTAGGAGTCCAGCACAAACCTCGGGGCTTCTTTTTTATGAGAAACACTTGTAACTTTATTCATACTCATAACAATTACAGGTACACTGATTGGGACCTAAGATCCCAGAAAATAACAATTACAGGTACACTGATTTGGACCTAAGATCCAAGAAAATACAAAGTAACTCATGTGACTAAGAATTACAATGAAATCTCTTGAAAACACCTTCTTCGCGGTATCAGCTCGAAGAAAAACTCCAAAGACTTCGATAAAGAGGCTGCAATTGGACTGGAGCAACGATGTTGTCACTCTTTCATCCGCACGAACATTACCAATAATGATTTTTGAAAGCGTCTTGAGTCGCCCATCCAAAAAGATGGGAAGCCTTGATCGATGAACGTACTTGGGTCGGGGATGATCTCAAGTGCAGGCCGTCGAATCACTATATATATATTATTTTTTTTTATTTTTTTTTGCGGGGTCACTATATTTTCACCATGGTGTCGATGAAAGATTTCACCTCCACAAAGAATCGGACCAACAAAAAAAGCTTGACACAAACTCTCTAACCTTGTAGCACCGCCAAAAGAACGAGAGGAAATTTATTCTCACAAAACTATGATGATCACTAAGACGTTGACGAAGAACATAAAGGTCTTGAAGATCCAAGGTCCCCCCACCTCTCAGCGCCAAGATGGCAGCCGGAGGGGAGGGGACCTAAATTTCTCAGATGGCGGCGGCGCGTGAGAAACCCTCCTGTTGTGGCTGTTGTACCCTCGCTGGCTTTTTTTTGTTATGGTATAATGATGACGTTGGGGAGAGGTGAGGCCCATTTAAAAAGGCCTGCTGGGCTGGGGATGACGTTGGGGGAGGTGAGGCCCATTTGTAACGATGACGTTGGGTATTCGTTCGGGCTGCACGATGTCTCCAGCTAACTGATCTGCGAGGTGCTCCCATCGAAGGTCCAATCAATACGTGCAAGATTTCGTGCGCAGCACAGGAGTGCAAGCATCCATACATAGTAGATTTTCCTAAAAATAAACTAAATAATATCACCAATGACCGACTTGTCAACCTCACATGTATTGCGTTAATTTAATTTACATCGTTAAAAGCATCTCCCGACCCCCGCGTCGTCTCTCTCGGGCGACACGGGGGACCCCCCCTCCGGCGCCGCCGTCTGCCCCACAACCTCCTCCCCCTCACCTCGCCGCCGCCTGAGGAGCCCGCCGGCGAAGCCCGGTCAGGCTCCAGGAAGGGTGGCGGCGGGGCTTCTCTCTGCGTGGCGCTATGGCGGATCTTGCGGAAGGCTCGTCGGGCTCAGGCGGCCGCGCGGGCGCGGCTCCGGCGCCGGCTGGCGCGGATCCGGTGGCCCGGGGGTTGGGGCGGCGCGATGGTGGGCCTGCGGCGGCCAGGTACGGCGCGGGCGCGGATGGGGTGGGCTTGCGGCGGCCGGGTGCGGCCGCTGGGCGTGCCGCGCGTCCGGCGCGCGGGCGTGGTGGGCGACGGCTGCGGGTGGAGGAGGCTGCCGGCCCTGTGGTGCGGTGGTGCGAGGGCGGCGGCTTCGGCTGCGTGCTGGGCACGGTTTCGGGGCTACTTCGCCCGGATCTGGTGCTTTGGAGGTGTGCTGCGGATCAGGGACGGCGGCGCGGCGGCGTCGCGTGGGTGGGCGCGAAGTGCTTCTGGCTTGCGCAGGGGCGTCCATCGCGGAGTGTGGTGCTGCGGTGGCTCCGTCCGTGGTGGAGTGTTGGTGGCTGGCGATGGTGGATGTGCTACACGGTGGGCTCGGCTCGATGGCTTGGTACCCATGGGTTTCCAGATCTGCAAGACCATCGACGGGAGAGGAGGGTCTCAGGCGAAAGCTTTTTGCAACGGCGGCGCCTGCGGGCGTCGTTACCTCCTTGGGGGCGTTGCCTCAGAGTTCCCTCCCCTCTCCCCTCGTGTGGTGCTTGGGCTCTCCGGGTGAAAACCCAAGCTCCGGTTCTCCGGAGTGGGCGACGGCAGCGTCTACGTTGTGACCTCCTTGGAGGCGTCGCCTTGGGGGGTTAGCCTTTGGCTGCCATGTGGTGTTCTCTCGTCGTCACGAGCGGTGTATGCCGGGGCAGCGGCCCCGGATCCTTGTTGTGCGTCGAGACGGCGGTCTCGGGCAGCGGTGCGGCGGCAGCTCCATGAGGCGGGGTTGCAGTTTGTCATGGCTTGGGTGGCAACCTTGGGCTGCAGGGGCAGAGGGTTGTCGGCTCGGTCGACGCGTCCTAGCGGGGACGGTTGGACGGTATGTCGAGGCAACGGCCCCGGATGTGGTGCGACGGCCGTGGTCTGCAAACAGTTGCCCTGAGCAGCGTGGGCTGCGGGTAGCTGGGTCGTGCGGTGTTGCAGCTCGAAGCGAGTGGTGGCATGTCGGGGCGGCGGCCCCGGAAGGCGGTGCTGGTGGAGTGCGCCGGGCGCGACGGACCGGTGGATGTTGGGGCGGCGGCCCCAAGAGCTTGACAGCTTCGAGTGCACTGACCTTGGGTCGTGAGGGCGGCGAGGTTGCCGTCGAAGTTGGTCGTCGTCATGTTGTCTTCGATAACCAGCGCTTGGCTTGTGGGTGCTTGCCTCTTCACTGCTGCGGGAGAGTCCCGGCCTGCTCCTCCCATAGCAGTCTCGACCTCTCCTCTCCGGCAGTGGTGGGAGGCTAGCTTGCTTGGCGGAGCGGGGCCTCCCGTTGTTGTGTGTTTGTGTGGTTGGCGTTTGTTATGGTGTTCGGCACGCCGTCGATGTGTGTGGGCTTGTCCCAGTGTTCTGATGTGGGGCTTTCGGCCCTTTGTATCTGGTTTTCGCCCGGTTTTCCCTAATTAACCGGGCAACTCTTTTCTTCTTAATGAATGCAGTAAGCTGCCATTTCGGAAAAAAAAATTTACATCGTTGTTTGAGACAGAACAAAACATGCTCGATCCCATATAAAATTATCAAAAAAATATATAATCAGGACAACACCCACCCAATCAAACCCCGTATGAATGTTCAGCTTCACCAGTTGATAAAACACAATAATAATGTTCAGCTTCACCATTTGCCCAAGTGATCAAATTGAATACACACACAGCATAATAAACATACAAAGACGGGTATAAAGACCTAAGAAGCACGATACAACCGTAACCCTGTTACTACCTATTTCCAAGAAACAAGCTGGAAATGTTTACTTAACCAATACAAAGTAGGTCAGATACAACCGTAACCCTGTTACTGCCTATTTCCAAGAAACAAGCTGGAAATGTTTACTTAACCAATGCAAAGTAGGTCGGCAACGGCCTGTCTCTAGCTCCAGGAATTGTGTATGCTCCTGCACCTTCCTGGTTAACAAGGATAAAGAAAATACTCCAAACACAAACTCAAATCTAGAGTGCACACACCTTTGGACAAAATGCAGCACAATTTATCCAACATGATGATACCTAATCGCAATCTCGTAACTTGCCAATACTCGATTGGTGCAACACATGCATGTCAAAGGGCATTCTGATCATGTGCGCACCTATGGCATGTTAAGGCGTTTAAGAATCTATGTATCAACACAAGCAAAAGCTGGTACTTTCAGACTACCATGCCAAAAGTTGTTCTATAGGTAAATTATATCAACCAGTTTGGTTCGGGACAGGCAATGTATTGGGTGTTGTAATCAAGATACACTGCATTAGCTGATGGTCTCTGTGATTACACAATCTGTTTGGTTCAAGCAAGGTTTGTTTCCCCATTACAATACAACTCTGACGCAGGATAGCTCAAGACGCTTGAAAAGAGAAGAAAAAAGACCTCCGCCGACTCCCCCAGATCCAGCACCAGAACAAAACTAAACAAACCCAGATCGATCCAGAACCAACCCAAACAAGGCCAGATCGATGAACACAGACGCATACAGAGAAGATCTCTCCTGGTCCGGAGGCTGTTGGTACATCGATTGGCAAACGAATCCAAGATTTAGCGTCCTGGATTCTATAGATTCGTCGGTGGGAACCTCTTGGTGAGGAGAAGGTTGGGACGAGGGGGCTCTTGGTGAGGAGAAGGTTGGGACGAGGGGGCTCTTGGTGAGGAGACGGCATGCGGTGTTATCCCAATCCAGCTGGGATGGGCCCTTTTTGGGATTGTGAAGCACCACATCTGATTACAGGGTGACTGAAACCCAAAACAACTGAATCAAACATGTGTATGGTATTCGCAAGCCGATGTAATCGGAAGACAGCAAAAATTCTCCTATATCTTACACACATTTTGAGCTCATTGATTTAGGATTTCAAGTTGTAAGTCGTAGTGGTATCTCATGGTTACTGTTTGCAGACAGGAGCAAGTCTTGGTAATACTCTGAACTACTACTGCTAAGAATGACAATATGTATCAATGAAGGAATGAATATTTGCAAGCAAGGGCAAGTAGCATCTCCTAAGTTTTGGATGGCAAATAGGGGACCAAGTCTCTCGCACAAACTACTAAGCAGGTTTTAGGACAACAAATACAGATTCTTATATGTGACCTTCCAATACATAGGTTCAGAACATTTACGGCAGGGCATCACACACAGGCCCGGAGGAAAAGATAAAGAGTAAATGTATTCTACTACGGAAATCAGAGGGGTTATGGCATCCAGACAGGTCCTCTTAAGCAAAGCTTCCAGGTTGGGCCATACTCTCAGTCATCTGGTTTGGGTAGGGGCTCCAATAAGCAGGCTCCAAACTTCATTGGTCTTGGCTGTTTTCTTTAAGGGATTGGGCAGGGGTGCAAATGTGAAACGGACAGGTTCATCGGAAGAGAGCTGAGCTGGGTTCAATGTGTTTCAAAGGCAGATGCAGTTAGAAGCAAGTATTGAACATGTAATCACTATATACATGTCAACACGCAGAGGAACCATACCTGTTGGATTCGACAACCTGCATTTTAATAGCCATAGCGTTTTCCAGATGAAAGATAGGTAGAGCCAGATAACCTGATATTTTTTTTGCAAACAGTACCAAGTGAAAAATTACATATGAAATAAAGATAAGCATACAAAGATAAAAATGGAATATTAAGTAAACTTGGCCTTGACTAAAGTTTGCACAAAATGATACTCCCTCTGTCTCATAATATAAGATGCTATTACAACCAATATATGAGTACATTGGTTCTAATAACATCTTATATTATGGGACAGAGGGAGTAATAGACAGCAATATATCGAGTGTAAAGAAACATTAATATTTTGGTTAAAAAAAGCACGCCTATACATGTGCCGCTTAATTGTGATTAGGTGCTAGGCGACAGCAGAACGACAAGCGCTTTATCATACTAGCCGTGTGCTTAATCGTGCCTAGGCATGCCGCTTAGGCAAAGTAGGCGCTAGGCAGAGGCGGAACTAGGAATTTACGCCTAGTGTTTTTTTAACGTTTATTTCCCTACACAGAATTATGATCAACAACGAGAATATGTATATTGGGTGACTCAAAAAAAAAGTCATCCTTACCCGCTGCTGCCAGAACCACCACTGTACCCACTGTAAGCACCATAGCCGCCTCCGGAGACCTAGAGATGGTTTCAGTTCGTATTGTGGGATAAGAAACCTGACAACATGTTGGCAGGATTTGCAATGAATAGAAGGGATGCTATACCTGGGAGCTGCCATAATTTGCATAACGGTCAAGAGGAAGCACATCGTCTGATGCACGATATCCACTAGAATATGGATAATCGTGCCAGGCAGACTTATTGTCTCTGCTTAGATACTTTGGCTCATCGGACAAACTAGCAGGCAAAGGGTGATATGGGATCACAGGTGGAAAACCTGATAAAGCACCTTCTCTTTCAAAGAAGTTGGCTTTCAGCCTTGTAGTTATTTGCACAAGAGCATGCCTTGCAACATCAAGATCTCCGCTGATCTGTTGTACATGACAATTACAACAGTAAATATTTTTTATGGCAACAAGGAGTCGTGAAACAAAGATCAGAAGTTAAAATTGTTACCTGGACCATCTCTTCGTCGTCCGATGCTACTTTTGGAACATCCTCCTTCGAAATGATTCGTATGTTTGCTCTTGATGTTCTTCGTATCTCCGTAATGATTGAACCACCTTTGCCGATCAGGCACCCTATCCGTGATGTCGACACCAACAAACGTGTAGTATATGATGGCTCCCCTGACTCTGCATCAATTTTCTCACTGCATCTTGGCTGTAAACGAACTGTAGCATCAATTGTTGGAGAGACAGGATCTTCAAAGAACTGCATGGCACGGAAAATTAGAATAATCAGGACCTGCAACTAAATATAAACATGGAAACGTATCATGCAAAAACTGAAGAAGAGAGAAATTACCTCCTTTGCCGAAACTGTAATTATGCAGTCATCTTCAGCACTTGAACTATCCACTTTGATAAAAGCACCAGATTCTTGCCTAATCTGTTTGATAATTCCACCTCCTTTTCCAATTACACCTCCGACATTCGCCGCAGCACAAAGCAGACGCAGGCTAAACTCTTTTGCAGAGCTCACCTCCCTCCGTGGTTTGTATATAGAAGGCCAATCTCCCACCATATCACCTTTGTATCGTCCATAAGGACTAACCATAGGAGTAATCCCTACAGCTGGTGCAGTAGAGGAACTACCAAGGCGGGAGCCCGCTGGAAAAGGTTGGGTTAAGCTGGACGCAAGGAGATGCTGTGACCTGGATGGGTTGCCATGGAGGCGAGATGACACTTGGAGAAGAGCTTTTCTAACTACCATCGGATCCCCAATTATCTAGTTTTAAAATGATAAAAAAATGTTATATATTTATTATTTCACAGTGACACTACAAAACAATACAGTATATATATATATATATATATATATATATATATATATATATATAGAAAGAAAGAAGTCTATTCATCACCCAGGGTGCAGAATAAGTTATTCTTCACCCGAGGTAATCTTACGATCATTTCACAAATAAATTACATTTGAAATGCGAATAGTTACATTCATATTGATTCACTGCGTAAAATTTGACATAAGAATGAAAAAATATAGGTCATAAGACTAGAAAAATAGCATTTTATGTACATTTTACACTATGTTTTTACATTTGTAATTTTACGTAACATAAAATATTTTTACGGAGATTATATATTTTCTTACGTTCTCTTTTTACGTCTGAAATAAGACAAAATTTACAGAACGTAAAATTACTGTGCATTGATGTTAAAATAGAGAGGGGTGAAGAATAACTATTCCTCACCCAGGGTGACGAATAGTCAATCCCGAAAGAAAGAAAGTCTATTTATAACTAAATAAACTGAAGAAAATATATCCATTTATTAAATGAACATGCCCGTTATTCAACTAATGAGTACAGATTTATAACCAGAGCATAAGAAATACCTACTGCACATAAACAAGTAAACATTTGTTGTAGCAGATATTTGGTAAGACTACGGATACCACATGTCCACATGTACTATATAGAAGAGAGGATATACTTGTTATACGAGTATAGTAGTACACCTGTACATTTATTGCAGGAAAAAGGAGGGAAAATTGACTAACCAGGAGAAGTTCATCACCACTAGTAGCACATGCAGGAAGGTGCTCATTACTAAGAACACGTATTTGTGAACCAGTGTCGCTGCGGATTCCCTGGATGATATGCCCACCTTTTCCAATAATGCATCCAATCTGATCAGATGGCACAAGCAACCGAACAGTAACTTGACCTAAACCCTCTTCATTTTCTTCGTTCACAGGACCATCATCTGTGGCAAGCTTCTCATGAACCCTAAAGAGAGCATCTTGAGCAGGGCAAACCTTATCTTCAGTATCTTCAATGGTATTAGTCTCCCTGCTTGAGCTAAATATTGTTATGACTCGGTCATCGCAGTTAGGGACACTCTCACCAATCCTAATCTTAGCTTGAGTATCGCTCCTCAGCTGCTTGGCAATTTCTCCACCCCTCCCAATTATACTCCCTATTTTCCTAGACGTGCAAAGGTAGCGATAGACAGTGTCATCTGGACCAGGAGCATAGGTATCATCACCAGGATTTCTTCTCTTGCCACCTCCATTTTCAGCATAATCAGACTGCCGCTTTCCATGACTGTTCCGGTGCCCAGGCCCGACCATGATCTAAAAGCAGAGACAGAATAGTCAGCGACATAGAATACCATGAGAACTAAATACAAACTTAAATAAGAAATCTTCAATGCCAGTAATAACACAGCATGTCATGTGGTACATTAGGATTCTTCATAAAGAGGGTAATATTTTATTTTCCATCAAGCTTTCCCACCTCCAAACCCAAGTAGTATCAGGCAGCAGCTAAGACCCTCGATACCATCTGATAGTAAAAAATGATAGCTTTCCAAATAAAAGCATGCATCACTCACCTGGACCTACTTATCTTGTGTGCCCATGTTAGGACCACCAAAAATGAAGCAAATATTAAAATCCATCAGGTGGAATTGAGGACTATAGCAGATTGCAGGCCAACGCTTAATCAATGCACATGGCAAAATCAACCGCGGTTATAAAGCCTTGCCAAATCAAACACGGAAACCAAATGCATGCTTCTGACTAGAGAACATCTCCAAGAAAAACATCCTTTTCAACAAGAAAATAACGGATTTTGGTCTCTTTAATACATAATCATCCCACAGGAAAAGATGTTATTTTTTCCAAATAAGAGCATGCATTACCTGTACCAATATCTGCTGTCCATGTTAGGACCACTAAAAATGTAGCAACCCTTAAAATTGACCGGGTGAATTTGAGGACTATGCCGCTTAATGGACGCACATAGCAAAATCAATTGAAGTTATAAATCCTTAACAAATCGAATATGGAAACCAAGTACATGCCTCTCACTAGACGAAATCTACTTAGACAAGACCTCTGCAGACAAAAGAGTCCGTTTCGACAAGAAAATAACGGTTTCGGTCTCTTCAACACATACATGAGCCTCTTTCTGGGGAGCTGAATTAACTGGAGAACAAATCTTTGGAAAAACCTAAACAGAGCCCATACAAAAATGAAATACGCAGGCATCTACCGAAAATCAAACTGAAAAGGGCCCGCTCCCTCCATCTACAGGATAGACCCCTCATTACGGAGCGCCAACCTCCCAGATAAGTGCCCCAAACTTCACTTCGGGGAGGTACATCTAAAGGAACTTGCGCATCAAGACAGACGCACATGAACCCCAATTCTCCTGCCTTTAGTACAAACAAACGTTTATACTATCATTTACTCCTCAACCGCGCAGCAAACAAATCATCAAGAAAGTGGATGGATCATATAACTGACGAGGATGTTCACGGGCGATCCTCGGCTGTAGCTCGAAGGGATGGAGGAGAAGAGGGGGGGGGGGGGGGGGGGGGGGGGGGGGAGCTCACCGCGCCGGCCGCCGGAGAAGGGTACCAGATCTGGCGAACGGAGAGAACGACAAGTCGATAAGTCTCACGGAACAGAAGGGGGCTAATAAGCGATTTGCACCCTGGGTGAAGGCTCTAGCAACTTCTCAACACAAAAGAACACAAAAGAAAAGGTAAAGATTCAGATCGAGCAATATCATCCTCGCAAGGAGCCTTTTTTTTTTAGTGGATCCTCGCAAGGAGTTTTTTTTTTTTAGGTGATCGCAAGGAGTTATATGTCGCTTATTGCAACGTGAAAGGAGGGCTCGCCTCTGGCGCCCGCACGTATGTGCTGGCCCATTTAGCGCGTTTTGCTATCGATCGATGCGTTCGCTGCGTTTTCTTCGGGTATGTCCATGTTTTTCTCGGTTTTTTATTTACTTTTCCTCTTACGTTTGTCTTTTTCAATTTCTTGTTTTCCTTCAATTTTCTTTGTATCTTTCTTGTTTTTTTTTTCTTTTTCTTTTTTTAACACATGTCTATGTTTTTCATAAGCGTTGTACATATTTTCGTATGTAGCAAAACATTTTTGTTGTACTCGTTTAAAATTTATCGAATACATGATAAACATTTTTGCAAAATATATGTTTTTATGTCTAATATTTTCATACATACTGTAAATTATTCGTATACATCCAAATATTTCTTTATATACTCTTAGTATTTTTAAATATATTATTTCACATTTTCTTAAATACTTAATTTGAATATTTTTTTTCAAATAGGTGTTAAACATATTTTCAAATACATGATGCAACATTTTTTTATATGATACGAAACATTTTTTTAACTATGTGAACTTTTTTATACACTGGATAAACATTTTAAATGTCACAATTTTATTGTTTGAAATGTGTGATTTTTTTTTCTAAATGTAACGTACATTTTTTTGAATGGTACGATTTTTATTAACTAGCCGGACATTTTCTTTCATTCTATAACATATTGTAGAAAATGTTACGTACACATTTTTTAAATGCGTGCATATTTCTTAAATATTTATTTTTTTAAGGGATTTCTATTTCTGTGCCCCTGGTTGCTTAGTTGTGCTCAGTTTTGCCCAGCACAACTATTTTTGCTCACTTTTGCCCTCCCCCCTCTACCAACAGCTCACAAAAGCCCGAACGTTGCACTGTCGTCCGGTCAAAGCGTTTGACCGTTACCTCTCGACTAGTTTTTTCTTTTTTTGGTCTCCTCCTATCTAGTGGGGCCGCCTGATATCCTGACTAGTGGGGCGGAGGCAGCTTACTGCAGGTGGGTCTCTCTCTTACCTCATTTCAAACAGGCAGTACCCGAGCCGTTCCCCACACCGCCGCCGCCGCCGGACCATCCGCCGATAGCCGGCGGGGCGGCCGTAGAAAGGCTACACCGCCCGGCCCCCACCAACCCCTACCCACCCAGCCCACCACCGTCGCCCAATCTAGCCTGCAATCGACAGGAACCCTCGCCCACGGTGCACTAATCCGCCGCGTTTCGTGCCCCAGGCGTTTAGTGGTTCGAGGGGATCTGGAGGGTGGACCTGCGGTAGCAGCTTGATGTGACTCCCCGAGACCGATGCTCCAGATGCCTTCCATTTTATTTCCGTCGTTGTCGTGTGATTCTTTTGCTTGTTGCACTTCGTCATGGCGTCATGTGCATTGCATCCGCATGTTTTTCATAAAACTTGCATCCGTTCGTAGTTGTCATTCTGCCCGTCCCTTCCGTTGACCGTTCTGAGTCCAACCACACTCGCACGCGCCCGCGACACCTCTGGAATATTTTTTTACGAGAGTGCAGCCGACGAGCGGGACCAGGAGCAGCGCCGGCCCACCCGTCATCGCGACAGACCAAACGCGGGTGCAGAAGCCGGGTGCACACGCACTGACTTACCCCTCCGACGCGCTGTCCACAACGCACGACGCGCGAAGCGCGGGGGAACGACTCGCCAAAAGTGGTTGACCTGAGAAAACTAACCCATACCATGGGACATGCAGCTACCGCAGACGACGCGCGGGACCAAGACAGCACCGGCCCACCCGTCATCGATACAGTACATGCGCGGGTGCAGAAATCGGGTGTATACGCGCCTGCCAACCCCTCGCGGCGCCCCCGCGATACAAGACCCGGTCTGCGCGCGACGCGACACGCGACACAGCAGGAGTGGCTCACGCGAGGGGATTTAACCCAGCCAATCGAAGGCCTACTCGAACCCACCAGTCATCGTCGCCCACGAAGCAACCCTGGGTTAAAACAGACTGTAAAAATCAAACGGCTGGCACACAGCGTTGACCCGACCAGGCCCAATCGAAGGGTTAAAACGGCACGAAATCGAGGGAGCACTCGGGAGAGTGGGTCGTCCCATTCGGAGGTCGTTTGATGCCCCAACGGATATCTATAGCGCCACTATAGCCGGTCAAATCGTCGGACGTTTTCGGTGTTCCGTAAACCGCGCCGGGCTGCACCACTTCCCTCTCTTCTTAGCCCAATCCCCTCCTACACAGCCCACCTATCCCAACCTAGCCCCCCTCTCGCCGGAGCCGTCCGATCCCGATCGGAGGGTTCGTAAACACCCCAAAACCCTCCTCCTAGCCCCCCTTTCCTATTTAAATACCTCCCCCATTCCATTTTGGGCTAAAAACCCTAGCCTAGCCTTTCCCCTACCTCCCAACCATCACCCTCACCTTGTTTTCCGCGCCGGTGGATCCCCCGCCGCCACTTGGCGCCTCCCGAGCGGCCAGCCGCCGCCCTCCAGCCACTCACAGCCGGCCACGTCGCCCCCAGCTCCCTCCTCAACCGCGTCGGCCCGCCAGGCCCAGATCGGGTGTGATAGCCTGGCTTATTAGGGATGATAGACTACTCATATCAATAAGGAATTCTTTCTTTTCCGGGAGCCCATTCGGACAGAACTCCAAAGTTAAGCGTGCTCAGCTTGGAGTAATTTCAGGATGGGTGACCGACCGGGAAGTTGCTCCCGGGTGCGCATGAGTGAGGACAAAGTGCGCGGGAAAGACTAGTATTGATCTGTGAGGCCACTCTAGATCTCGCCAGGAGTAACGACCACCGGCGGTTGTGTCCGGGGCGTTACAAGTTGGTATCAGAGCCGACCCTCGCGGTTACACGGATGTTTGCGGACAGGTGCGCGGTCATGTTGTTCATGACGTTTGTGACCCGTCGTGGCACACTGCATGTCACATGTACTGGACTGGATGCACAGACGTATGTGCCAAGAGGGAACGTTCCTGTGGCCCGACGAGGACGTCGGTTCCTCTGAGTGGGGGTGTATGTGATAGCCTGGCTTATTAGGGATGATAGACTACTCATATCAATAAGGAATTCCTTCTTTTCCGGGAGCCCATTCGGACAGAACTCCAAAGTTAAGCATGCTCAGCTTGGAGTAATTTCAGGATGGGTGACCGACCGGGAAGTTGCTTCCGGGTGCGCATGAGTGAGGACAAAGTGCCCAGGAAAGACTAGTATTGATCTGTGAGGCCAGTCTAGATCTCGCCAGGAGTAACGACCACCGGCGAGTGTGTCCGGGGCGTTACATCGGGCCCGCCCCGGGCCGCAGCCGGGCCCGAGCTGCCCAATCGCTAGCGCCGCCCGGCTGCCCGCGCCGCCGCACCGCGTAGCGCCTCCCTCCGCTGGCCGTCCTTGCAGCGCCCCGTGCCCGAGCGAGCCGCCGCCCGTGTCCGCCGCCCGCCACCGCCTGCCTCGCGAGACGCCTCGCGCCGCCACCGCCAGCGCCTCGCCGCGCCGCCGCACGCCGTCGTCGCCCCGCGCCATGGCCCCGAGCTCGCCTGACCCCGCTGCCTCGCGCTGCGCCTCCCCAAGCTCCGCCCGCCACCGTGCCGCTTGGATCCGGCCTCCCCCTCGGCGGATCTGGCGGGTCTCGCCGCCCCGCCTCGCCGGAGACCTCGCCGAAGCCACGCCCAGCTGCCAAAACCGCGCCGTCCCGATCCGCGCCGACCCTCGAACCAAGCACACCCGCGTCCCGAACCGCTCTGTCCCGGATCCATTCCATCCAGTTTTCCCGAGAGGTAGTTTTCCACAAGTCCCAGATTTTTTAAACGGCATGCATGCATGTTTGGGTGCTTGTAACTTTGTGCATGTTGATCCTATGATGATGATTTATATATGTAAATGATCTACTCTTCGTGCTCTACATGTTGGTTGTTGTTGCATGCATAATAGGATTCATCTACATGTCATAACCTCTGTTGCAAAAGTGCATCATGATGTTAACTACAGAAAACTGTTAATACTTGCCACTTTGTCATTTTTGTGTGATTTAATGCTAATGTCATATGAGCATCTTGTCAACATGTCTTTGGAGCATTTTCATGTCTTCTTGCTGTTAGTATTTATTTCATGCCATGATATGCCATGACGTGACTGCCATGAGCTTGTAAACATGCCTAGACAATGTTGTTGTTTTAAGTCAAAACTGTCTGTGATAAAACTTGCCAATTTTCTTGATGGTTGCCACTAATCTAGAGCTCATATGTATTTGATTCCTTCATGTGATTTGGTCTATATAATGTGTACTTTGATGCCATGCCTTTGGTTGCCATGTAAAGTTCCTGTAGCATGTCTCTTTGTTGCTCTCAAGTTGCTATCATGATAAAACTGTCAACCTGTTAACAGAATGTTCCATTTTGCAAAAATCATAGTAATTAATATGTGCATCCTATGAATTTGTGCCAACGGAGTAATTTGAAGATTGACATGTCTACAACATGCTCATATCAATTTCATAAATATTAAAATTGCTTTGCTTGCTATTATGTGCGTCCCGAGTCAGCATCATGATATAACTGTTGCAATCCCAGACTTTCTAGAATCATCATGTTTCATAGTTGCATATTGTATTGATGATTGCCATGAATCTGTTGCTCCTATGATTATGCCCATGTTGAATGATTTGAGCTCCATGTTATATACTACCATGCTGTGCCATTTGATGCCATGTTCTAGCTCTGTAGCATATTTGTTTCTTGCCTTCAACATGCCATCATATTAACTCTGCTCATGTATTTTGCATGGATCATATTGACTTAACCTTGATGCCTATGAACCTGAACCTTAAAGACAAAGTGCTATGTTATGTCTACTTTAAGTGCATATCAAGTTTGTGCACATTGTGATCCTATAGCTTGCTGTTTTGATGCTTGCAAAGTTCTATGTCTCCGGCCTCATTTAAACTTGCCTAGTTGTATAGACACAGATGCATATGGGGACCTTCCGTAATTGTTGTTTGTGTTTCCGGCCTCATTTAAACTTGCCTAGTTGTATGGATTGCTTATGTTTCATCTCTTGACATGTTTAACAATATTTAAACTTGTCATGCATCATATTTGGTTGTGCATCATGCCATGTTTATGCTTGTGTGTTTACCATGTTGTTTGCTTCTTTCCGGTTGTGCTTCTTCTCGATAGTTCCGTTTTTGTTGCGATTGTGAGGATTCGTTCAACTACGCGTGTTCGTCTTCTTCATGGATTCGATCTTCTTCCTAGCGGGATTTCAGGCAAGATGATCATGACCTTGGATATCTCTACTATCTTTGCGTGCTAGTTGTCTCATTGCTATCGCTATGTCGCGCTTCCTACCACATATATGTCAGCCTCCCATATGCCATGATACAGCCTCTAACCACCCTTACCCAGCAAACTGTTGTTTGGCTATGTTACCGCTTGCTCAGCCCCTTTCTTATAGTGTTGCTAGTTGCATGTTATTCCATGTTGGGACATGGATATCATGGGATATCACAATATCTCGTATTTAATTAATGCATGTATGTACTTGGTTGTGTGTGGAAGGCTCGGCCATTTGCCTGGTGTTTTGTTCCACTCATGCCGCCCTAGTTTCCGTAATACCGGTGTTATGTTCCTTGATTTGCGTTCCTTACACGGTTAGGGTTTATGGGCCCCCCTTGACAGTTCGCTTTGAATGAAACTTTTCCAGCAAGGCCCAACTTTGGTTTTAACATTTGCCAACATAATAATACTGAATTAAATAATTAATTTGCATAGAGGGTCGCGTCCCCGGGGATTCTTAATTCAACATAATACAGGTGGGCCAGTGCTGATGGTGTTGGTCCAAACTAGAGTCGTGTGCGGCTTCCCCCGGGGCAACTCGGGTCTCAGTCGCTGTACGCTGCGCTCATCCGGTCGTGGCCTGAGACGAGATACACGTGGCTACTATCAGGGTGTCGGCACGCCGGGAGGTCTTGCTGGATTTGTTTTACCATTGTCGAAATGTCTTGTGCACCGGGATTCCGAGGATACTTTGGGATGTCTCGAGGTTGATCGGGCTATCTTGAGGTTGAGGTCTTTCCAAAGCTGATCATGAGAGTTTATGATGGACTAAGTTGGGACACCCCTGCAGGGTTAAATCTTTCGCGAAGCCGTGCCCGCGGTTATGTGGCGACTTGGAAATTTATAACCTCCGGTTGTAAAGAACTTGACACTAAATCTAATTAAAATACACCAACCGCGTGCGTAACCGTGATTGTCTCTTTTCGAGGGAGTTCGGGAAGAGAACACGGTGGGGTTATGTTTGACTCGTAAGTAGGTGTTCAGGATCACTATTAGTTTGCGACTGTTATGCGTAGTTACTCTTCTTATTTTTGTACTCGTAAGTTAGCCAATGCTTAGTGCTTGCTGCAACCTCACCACCTTACCCTTCCATACCCATTAAGCTTTGATAGTCTTGCTACCCATGGTTATGGGATTGTTGAGTCCTCGTGGCTCACAGATTACTACAACAACAGGTGCAGGTACAGGTAATGCGATGACCTGACGTGAGAGCGATGCTTGTTTGCTTTTGGAGTTCTTCTTATGCTTCTTCTTCGTCGATCTTGGGATAGGTTCTTGGTCGGCAGCTTGGGCTAGCAGGGTGGATGTCGTTCGTGTTTTTCGTTTGTTTACATCCGTAGTCGGATTCTGCTCTTCTGTATGGTGTTTGCTATGTATTAATGTATTCATGAGATGATTGTATGTATTTGTCTGTATCCCCATCTATTATGTACATGGTACGATGTAATGATATCCACCTTGCGAAGCGTCTCCGATATGCGCTTCTATCCTTAGTTGGATTTTCGAGTCCCATGAGGATAGGACCGGTGTCCGTCCCATCGACCGTGGGGAGGATTGGGTCGAACCAGGAGCAGAAGGGAACTCATGGATTCCGGTTGGGTAAGCCTCGAACCCCTTTACAATGTGTGATCTAACTCCTAGCATTTGACCAATGGGCGCGTGAATTGTTGCCTACTTGACTGAATTATTGCCTACCTAACTGTAGGATTGATCGAACGCTTGCCTTTCGGCTCGCAGTTAGAATGGAAACTAGCATCCTGCGAGGTACAAAAGCGCATCGTTTGTCTGGATTTTGGTATCCAAAGGTGGTAGAAACAATTATTTCGTTTAAAGATTTATGCAAATCCCTCTTTTCTGATTATCCCTGGAGCCAAGCTGATGCTGTTGAACTGAAATATTTCGATAGTAGTGAGCAAAAATTTGTGCCACTAACTTGCGACGAGCATGTAGAAAATATTTTTGCTATGAATGCTCCCAGCCGTTTCGGAAAAATTCAAATTGACGTGCTCCAGCCTCCAAAAAATTTGGAAAAGGGAAAGGGTGCGACCCCTGATAACTCTGCTAATAGTGAACGGCCCCGCACTCCTCATAGGTCAGGACTGGCTAAACCTACTAGCAGTGAAAGCCAGGCAAGCCTGCAGTGGGTGTTGAAGATGATGCATAGCCTGACGAGGTAGTGCCTCAAAACGATGACGAGGATGAGAGGATGTACCCTGAATTGGTTGATGAATTCAGCAAACAAGCAATGGAGGACGAATACCAGGAGGAGCCAAGCAGCCTTGCTAGATTTGATGACACTGATGATGAAGAGAAGGAAGAGAATGCTGACATGTTGGTGCCAGAAGAATACGATGGTGAGGACATGCCAACAATTGAGTGAGACAGGAACGATCCTAAGCTTACTCCAGGAACAATATTCGAATCAATGATGGACTGTCGGAATGCACTGACTACATACTGCATTCTCACTCAAAATGATTTTGTGATTGACAAGAGTGAACCCAGAAGGTTGACGGTTCACTGTCCATATGAGAGGTGTAGGTGGAGGTTGCATGCCTCCCGTATGCGTACAAGTAAATATATTCAGGTATTTAATTTGGGATTGCACAGAACATTAGTTTCAGTGATGTTTGATCCCTTTTGTTTGATACACTTGTTTCATTGAATTTCAGGTCAAACTGAACCCACACAAGCACACTTGCCCACCTGGAGCGGGGAAGGCCCAAACAACAAAATTAGCAAAAACTAGGTGGGTGGCAGATGCAATCATGGATATGCTTAGAGAGACACCAACACTTGGTCCTACAACAGTACACAAGTTGTTGTTTGACAAGTATTAGATGAACATACCGTACATGAGGATTTTTTATGCAAAGGCAATGTCTCTTGATAGAATTAATGGTCCATGGAATGAAAGTTTTGCTTTGTTGTACACCTACAAAGCTGAAGTGGAGATGGCAAGTCCAGGCAGTGTTGTAGAGCTTGACAAGCATACTGTACAGTACAAAATTAGGGGGAAGACATTTGAGAAGGAATGTTTTAGGAGGGCTTTTGTTTGTTTCAAGGCTTGCTGGAAGGGGTTTTTGGACGGTTGCAGGCCTTATTTGGCTGTGGATGCAACATCTTTGAATGGTTGATTTAGGGGACAACTAGTAGCTGCTTGTGCAGTTGATGCACACAACTGGCTTTTCCTAGTGGCATATGGTGTGTTGGAGATGGAGTCGGAGGAAAGTTGGGTGTGGTTTTTGAAGAATTTGCGCAACATTATAGGGCTGCCACTAGGATTGGCTATACACACAGATGCTTGCAAGGGTTTAGAGACTGCGGTAGGTGTAGTTTTCCATGTAGTTGAGCATAGGGAATGTATGAGACACCTAGCTACTAATTTTACAAATAAATTCAGGGGTAAAGTGTATGATGAGAACCTATGGCCAGCATCATACACTTGCAGCTTGAGGAAACATGAGCACCACTTGAGAGTTTTGTATGCTAAAAATTCTGCTATGCGGGAATACATGGAAGCGCATCATGGAATGGTGTGGTCAAGAAGCAAATTCAATGAAATATGCAAGGTAGACTATGTGACCAATAACCATGCCGAGTGTTTCAATTCAAAAATTAAGTCAGTGAAAGGGCTTATGTTGTGGCAAGCATTTGACAAGATTAGGCAGATGATCATGATAAAGATGGATTTGCATAGAAGAATTGCAGATACACAATATGGTGGCCATGTCATAATCCCGCCTGTGATAAAGGCATTGCATGCTAGGGTAAGAGGATTGAGGATGAAATGCATTAGATGATCAACACACGAGGCTGAGGTAACATATACTGACACTAAAAACAGGGAATGGAGGTACCCAGTGGATTTAAGTAGTAAGACATGCAGCTGTAGACAATGGCAGATCCGTGGGCAGCCATGCATACATGCCCTGTTTTTCATGACACTCATCGGGGGTGAAATTGGTGAGGTTTATCAGTATGTGTCTGAATACTTCTCTGTTGCGAAGTTTAAGGCAACATATGCTGAGAACGTGCCTGCATTGTTGGGAAAAGACCAATGGACCATCATCGATCCAGGTTTTAAGCTTCACACTCCAGTTTTAGTTAGACCACCAGGAAGGCCGAGGAAGAACAGGATAAGATCAAGTGCAGAGGGAGGTACACGTAGGAGGCGCAAGTGCAAAAGATTTGGAGGACTAGGCCACATTGCTAGGATTTGTACCAATCCAGTGGATCCATCATTTGGAGAGGATGATCAGTGGGGCGCCAAAAATGCAGAGGATCATGAAGTGCTAGAAGAAGGGGCAGAAGGACAAGCAGCTGTAGAACAACTAGAAGAACTAGAACAAACACAACTTGAGCCACTTGAGCTTTCATTGGTTGAAAGTACAGCTTGGTATGTGTGCCTTCTCTTTATGCATTTGTTCTCATTTTTTAAGGGAAAAAGATTTTAATGTTCTCTCTATCAACAGCTCTAGGATAAGCACACAGAAGAATATAACAAAGGCAAAGAAAGGGACTAAAAGGAATATAGCACAAGTTGATTTGACATCAACTGAAGGTGAACCAACTGTTGAAGCCACATCTGATGATGACTTTCAAAGAATGGCTCTCGATGGTTTTCAAGAGCTAGAAGCCGAAGAAATATCAGTTCAACCTGTGGCACCTGAAGCTGTTTGCCCATTGGCCATCACATGTTCTGTTACTGGAAGTACTCCTTCACCACCTCCACCGCCAGAACCTGTTGTGAAGACCAAAAGAACAAAGTCAGTGAACCTACCCAGTAACCCAGCAAGGAACACAAGGAGTAAGGTGGTGAATCCAGCAAGAAACACAAGGAGCCAGAAAAGGATTGGATTGAGTTTGAACTTTGAAATGGTGTGAAATTGAGTTTGAACTTTGAAATGATGTGAACTTGAGCTTGAACTTTGTAATGTTGTGTACCTTTCAATGTTCTGAACTTGAGTTTGAACTTTGTAATGTTGTGAATTTGGATTTCAGTAGGAACAATTTGATATTTGTCATTTTGTGTGATGTAATGCTACTTTTGTGAAGTACTTTGAAGACATCTCTTTTGTAAAGTACTTTGAAGACGTCTCGTTTGGGGCATGAAAAATGTGCTCCAAATGAGCTCCAAAGCTAGGATAGACGGCCCCATTTCTAAGCATTTTTTTGACCTTCTCTAAATGAGCTAAAAAAAACCTTAACGTCTAGTTTGCAAATATAGGGTCCATGCTCAATATGGGATCGTTTGGACAAACTATGCTATGTTTAACCCTAAACCCTAACTCATTTCCCTTGAAAACCATGCAACCTTGTTGGTGATAGCTAAGTTATGTGAAGAGAATTTCATGAAAATATTCATAGATGTGGTTTCTTATTTTTCCTAGCAACCTAGTAACATAAAACAATGATGTGCGCAAGTTTCATATTTTTTTGATTTTTTTAAATTAGTTATGCTCAACCCTAATCACTGAAACCCTCTCAAAACCCCGCACCATCGGAGCCATTGGATCGCTGTTCGGGGACGGTTTGGATCAGGCGCTAGGGTTAGACATGGTCGATCCGCGAGAGGTGACCTAATTGGCTGGATTCGGTCGGGTGTTCCATGGCCCACATGGCAGCGACAGAAGAGGGACAAGCCACTAAATCTCACTCACGCCGCCGCATCTCCCCCTTTCCCCCCTCTCTACTCGAACCCTAAATCCCGGTCGGCGACGGCGAGTTCGACCTCCTCCTCCTTGCCGCCTCGTGTCGGCTGCACGGATCTGGACGGATCTAGGTGGGGCGTCGCGGTGAGGATCTCCATGGATCTGAGCGGGGAGTCGCGGTGACGATCTCCGCGGATTTGAGCGTTTGGCGCCGGTAAGAATGTTAGAGTATTTTTCACCAATGCCACTGCACATTGAGCTAGTTTTTCACCAATGCCACTGCACATTGAGGTAGTTTTTCACCAATGCCACTGCACATTGAGCTAGTTTTTCACCAACGCCACTACACATTGAGCTAGTTTTTCACCAACGCCACTACACATTGAGCTAGTTTTTCAGCACCGCTACTACTACACATTGAGCTGCTCCATGATCTGCTTTATGACCATTGACATTTTTGTTTAATTTCATAAGTCTGCACAAAGCCAGGACATGTCTAGTTCTAGCGTCAACAGCACTACATGGTACATCCACGAGGAATCCTCCTCTTCCCCAATACCGTACAGAGAAAAGCCACTGCAGTATTGGCCATATGTACCTTGTTGGTGCAAGGAGAAGGCTTCCAGGTGGATTTCTTGGAGCGATTCCAACCCAGGACGGAGATATTACTGCTGCACAAGAGTTCGGGTGATTTCCTATTTCTTCTCATTTCCCAAGTTTTTTTGGCCATTAAATGAAAATATAATCTTGACTCTAAATAGTGTTAATATCATAGATTGGTGGCTGTAAGTTCTTCGAATGGGCTGATCCGGAAGTTCCCGAGTTCTTGAAGCAGCACTTGATTGATTTGTGTGACATGGTGCGTCAGCTCAAAACAGAAAAGGATCCCCGAGTTCTTACTGAATTACAAGCCTACAAAGCATGGAATCAAGAGTTGCTGCAGAAGAAGGCTTGGACAGATGATTTGATGAAGAGGAAGGATATGCAAATTGAGGTGTTATTAACGAAAGATGCTGAAAATTCTGCTGCTATCAACCAGCTAAGGGTTAAGCAGAAGAAATTAGAGAGAGAGAGAGAGAGAGAGAGAGAAATTTGTTCTGAAATGTGTTTTAGTAGTAGCATTATTTGCTATGTTTGTCAAGCTGCTATCTTGAACATGCTGGTGTAATAAACATTTGGGATCCCTAAACATTTGGATGCAAGGCTAATTTGAAGTGGACCAGTTCACAAACCACGATGTTTTCAATTCCTTAAATTTCCAATTTGTAGACACAAAATAGCATATGATTTGTATTGAAACTGGATATCATGTGGACGCCTAATAAAAAGAAGGGATGGGAGCCCTCAAAAGAAGGGAAGGGCATCTTTTGCCTGAAACTTTCACAAACAAAGTTGCATATCATGTGGACTAAATTCCAAGGGGTTAACAAGATGTCACATCTTGCCCAGATTGCACAGGTACAAACTTGCTCAACAGCCCATCATATTTGGAGATCTCTACATTAATTTATTTCAATTTACCTTAACTACATAGTAAAGAGCTAGTAAAGAGATGACAACTATTGTAAGTGCCACCATGTACCTGTTTTTCTCCTCTGCCTTCACTTCAAGTCCTTGTATGACTCTTGCTTTCTCCTCTCCATCCATTTGCAGCTCCTCTACCACATGATCAAATATGGCCTGATCAGTCTCTAGTTTCATCTTATCGTTGCGAGCAATTCTCCTTTCTTCCGCAATAGTACACTTCAGCTCAACAATCAATATGTTTTTACTGGCTAATTCAACACCCAAATTAGCCACCACCTCCTCCAATGCCATCTTCTCTCTACCCCACTAGATTGACTCATCTTGGTATGCAATATACCAAGGATCATCAGCCTGCCTGTTAAACTGTAATAATCCATCCAAAAGTAAATTAACACTACAAATTAAACAAGGGATCATTCAGATAGGCCGTGAGCGCTAACTACCTGAACCTCCTCCGAATCTGGTGTAGGTGAGCGTGGCCAAGACATGATCGAATCGCCACCCTCGCCGCTGCCGCTGCGACCGGATATTTACCGCGACAGCGCCCCTGAAATTAGGTGTTCAGACGAGATTAAGGGAAAGGGTTCAGAAGCGCTTGAATAAGTCGGATCAGGATCCGAGAGCTCACTAAGAAATGCCGCGCGGCTGTCGGTGGTTGTCTTCGACGACAGAGCAAATCCAGATGGTGGGGAATGGGGGTGTGGCGGCGGCAGCTCTGCGTGCGGTATGTTGGCCTGGAGGGACAATGCGGGCAGAGAAATATTGATGGTGCCGTGGCGGACGTGCACCACCGCAGGTCGTTGGTCGGCGCCGGAATCAAATCCGGTGATGCGGGCAAGCTGCGGCCATGGCTATGGCTGCTCTGTGGGGATGGTGCTCGGGGCTGTGCGCGGTCGGCCGTTGACAAATGATAGAGAGAATATACCCCACCTGTCATATGCAACGCCGGCCCACCTGTCCATAAGCTGCCTCAGCCCCATCTGTCATAAGCTGCCTCGGCCCCATAAGTCAGGATCTGTGGCACCCCGGCTCAGAGCAACCGGTTTACCTTGCATTGCCAGCCCAGAGATCAAGTCTTCTGGCAATACACAACAACTTGGTACAGAAACAACCGCTTTATTGATCTCTTAGCGGATACATAGGTTCACATATTACATGATAAGCGAGGCCAAGCGGCACACACGGTGCGGCTACACTTATGTACATTATTTAGTAGACATATCAGGGGCCTCGATGATAAGGGAACTACTACGCAGCAACGGAACGACGAGGTAGCGGAACTCCACTCCACAGGGACACTGCTGGGACACGGCCTAGAGCGCGACATACTGCTCGACATCCACACCATGAACGGCTTCTCCTGCATCTGGCATGATAAGCCAGGTGAGTACTTTGAATGTACTCGCAAGCTCACAGCAAACAAAACAAGTGCGACAAACAACAACAAGGCATTTAACAAGTTTAATAATGAATTATATAGGAATTTAATTCAAATAAACCATTGCCATTGCAATGCCATCCTTGCATATGAATGTTGTGGCTTGCCTTGGTTCAGAGAAGTGTCACAATACTCCTGGTCTTCTCCAACACAACTAGGAGCTTCTGAAAATATTTTAAATGCAAAAAGAAAATGTCACAAAAGCATTTCATTTCACCAGAAATTCTCAACAACAAGAATTTTTTTGAAATTTGGCATGCATAAACTTGGGCTCAATACAAACCAGTAGCAAAAAGAATCAACTCAATTGGACTTATAGAATAGAAGTTAGAGCTGGTCAAAGTTGGGGTTAAATCTGGTCAAAATATTCATTTAAATGAATTTAACTGAAATTCCAGAAACGGCCACGTCGAAGGCGTATTTCTGGATTACGCCTCCACTTATACCGCTTCGGGAGAGAGAGTGAGAGGCTGACAGGTGGGGCCTCCTGTCAGGGTTAAAAGAGAGAGAGGGAGGGAACAGTGGAGGCGGCGCTGTCGCCGGTGGTTCTCCGGCGAGGAGACCACGGCGGTCGCCGGCGATGGGCGGGATGGACTCAGGGCATCACGGCGAGCACGCACATACCCGAAGTGACGGCGGGGGTGGCCGGACGGCGTCAGGGTGTTCTTCTCCAGAGACGGCGGCGGCGGAGCTCATCGGATTCGGCGATTCCGGCGACTATCCGGCGAGCAAATGGTTCCGTCGAGCTCAGGAGATCACCACGACCTCGATGGGAGCAGTGGATGAAGCTGGGAGTGGCTAGGATGAGTGCACGTTCAAGGGGGATCCGCGGCGGATTTCGGTGATCAACGGCGGCAGGAGGCCCTCCCGGCCTTGCCGCGCTCGTGGGAGAGTGATTTGTGGCCAAGTGGAGTGAGAGCGATGGTTAGAATGAGTCGGGATGCCTCTATTTATAGATGGAGGGTGGCCGTGTTTGGGTCTCCGCCGGCGACGAACTGCAGAAGAGAGGAGCGGAGGATAAGCTCAGGCGCGGCGTGGGGGAGGAGCAGTGGTGCACAGGCTACGCGGTGCATGCGTGCAAGCATAGTGGCGGGCACTACGCGGAGAAAACGGAGCATGCGCGCCCACTGTTCCGCCGTGTAGCGTTCGGCCGTTTCCGGCGAGCGGCTTGCCGGCGTCGGGGAGGAGCAGGGCGAGGCTTAGGTGGCATGCTGGGGTTTGCTGGCGAGCTGGGACACGCTGCGGTGTCGAGAGGAAAGGGAATGGACGGCGGCAGAGGGCCCCGATGCACAGAGCGCGGCGAGCACATGCAATGCACCGCGCTCTCACGCGGTCACCGCGTGCACTGGCACACACGGTGCTTTTGGCGCTGCCAAACCGTGTCATTCGTGAAGTCCCTTCAACGCGGTGCCTAGAACTGCGCTTGGCTTGCCATCTGGCGCAGTGGAGGTGACTGGAGCTTGATGCAAAGTTTCTGGACAGAAACTTGTGCCAAATACTAGGGACAAACGGCTAGGAGTTTAGAGCTGAAATTTGGTGGCTAAGCATCTCTTAGGAAGGTAGTCATGTGGTAAAAATTTCAGCCCCAACAGATCAAGAAAAAATATAGTTGCTTCACAAAGTGACCATTCTGTCCAGAAGCAAAAACATTTTCCTAAGCTGAAAATTTCCAAATGACTATGGGATATTTTTGCATAGGGAGCTGATGCATGATCCAAAGAATATTTGGGAATTTTCTTGGAATTTTTGGAGTAATAAAAATGAGGGTTGCTTCATAGCTTAGTGAGAAAATAGGCATTTTCAGTAAGAAAAAGAATATAATGCCATTAAATAAAATATCCAATGGCATTATGGTGAGAGGGATGAGGTCTAGGGAAGGTTTATGGATGATAGAACCCACTTGGAAGAAAATAAAAAATAATCCCAAGTGGTAAGTCCAAAAGAATTGACAGAAAATCTCAAATGCAAATTAAAATATTCAATAAATCCAAATAAAAGAAAAAGGCAAAATCTAGGGTGTTACAAACCTCCCCCCTTAGGATGAATCTCGTCCTCGAGATTCGGTTGCTCAGGAAACAAATATGGGTATGCAGTCCTTAAGAAATCCTCTCTTTCCCAGGTGGCCTCATCCTCAGTGTGGTGCTCCCATTGGACCTTGTAAAACTTTATGGTTTTGCTGCGGGTGACTCTGTCCATCTCTTCCAAGATTCTCAAGGGTTTCTCCTCATATGTTAAATCTTTGGCAAGTTCTAGTTCTGTCATATCCGCCTGTTTTGCGGGTGGTGCGATGCATTTCCGTAGCTGAGACACGTGGAACACATCATGAACCTCGGATAGCTCGGGAGGCAATTCTAACTGAGAAGCCACTTTGCCCACTCTGGTCATGACTGGAAACGGACCGATGTACCTTGGTGCGAGCTTTCCCCGAGTATGAAACCTTTTAACTCCTTTCATGGGGGTAACTCGAAGATATGCATATTCACCTCGTTCGAAACTGATCTGCCTATGCTTTGATTCGTAGTAGCTCTTCTGACGAGATTTTGCTACTTGTAGTCTATCTCGAATTTCTTTAACTTGCTTTTCTGCTTCCATCATTAAATCAGTCCCGAAGATTCGGCTGTCTCCTGTCTGAGGCCAGTTCAACGGGGTACGACACTTACGTCCATATAGAGCCTCAAAGGGTGACATCTTGAGGCTAGTCTGATAGCCGTTGTTGTAAGAAAACTCAGCGTACGGCAGGCTGTCTTCCCATTTGGGTCCATGAGCAAGAGCGCATTCCCGAAGCATGTCTTCCAAGATTTGATTTACCCACTCTGTCTGCCCATCTATCTGAGGGTGATAAGCAGTGCTATGCTTCAAAGCGGTTCCCAAGGCTTGGTATAGACGTAGCCAGAACACCGAGGTAAACAAAGATCCTCGGTCTGAAGTGATAGTCCTGGGTATCCCATGCAGATTGACAATCCTGGATATGTAAAGTTGAGCAAGTTGGTCTGCACAGTAGGTTGTCCTTATTGGAATAAAGTGGGCCACCTTGGTGAGCATGTCGACCACGACCCATATGGCGTTATTACCTCGTGGTGCCCTCGGTAACCCCACGATGAAGTCCTTGCAGATATCATCCCATTTCCATTGCGGAACGGGTAAGGGTTGAAGTAGACCGGCGGGTTTTTGGTGTTCAGCCTTCACCTTGTTGCATATATCGCAACAGGCGACATAATAGGCGATATCTTTCTTCATACCTTCCCACCAGAATGTTTGCTTCAAATCTTGATACATTTTAGTGCCTCCGGGATGAATAGAGTATGCGAACTCGTGAGCTTCCTTCAGAATCTGCTGCTTTAATTCTCCGAGGTCCGGTACACAGACTCGATCCCGAAATCGTAGTGTACCTTTGTCATCAATGTTGAAATCTAGCGTCTTCCCTTCTCATACTTGGGCCATTACCTTGAGTAACATGGGGTCACCAGGTTGCGCCTTTCGGATTTCATCTTCCAGAGTAGGGGTTACTTCCAAGGTAACCGAGCAAGTTGCATCACACAAGATCATGTTGAGTTGAGCTATTTCTTCTTGAAGTGCTGGGTGCAGACGCCCGATTAATGGGTTCGCTGTAGCCGGTTTGCGACTGAGAGCATCGGCGACCACATTTGCTTTTCCTGGGTGGTAGTTGATACCCAGGTCATAGTCTTTGACCAACTCAAGCCATCTTCTTTGTCGGAGGTTCAGGTCTGGTTGCGTGAATATATACTTGAGACTCTTGTGGTCGGTGTAGATTTGGCATCTTTTTCCAATGATGTAATGTCTCTGGATTTTTAAGGCATGGACCACAGCTGCCATCTCCAAGTCGTGGGTAAGATAATTCTCCTCATGCGGTCGAAGCTGTCTTGATGCATAGGCCACGACCTTTCCATCTTGCATAAGTACACACCCAATGCCATGCCTGGATGCGTCGCAATAGATGTCGAAACTCCGGTAGATATCTGGTAGAGTCAACACTGGAGCGGTGGTCAAACGGGTCTTCAGCTCATTGAAACTGTTCTCACATGCTTCCGTCCATATGAACTTCTAATTCTTCTTGAGTAGTTCAGTCATTGGCTTGGCAATCTTTGAGAAGCCTTCAATGAAGCGACGGTAATAACCTGCCAGACCCAAGAAACTCCTGATTTCTGTCACTGAAACAGGTGTCTTCCAATTCAAGACTTCTGTGACCTTGCTTTGGTCCACAGCCACTCCTTGAGCGGAAAGAGTATGCCCAAGGAATCCCACTTCCTTAAGCCAAAATTCACATTTGCTGAACTTGGCGTAGAGTTGATGAGTGCGTAGTCGCTCCAACACTGCTCGGAGATGCTGCTTGTGCTCTTCTTCACTTTTGGAATATATGAGGATGTCATCAATGAACACTACTACAAACTTGTCCAGGAAGTCCATGAACACCTTGTTCATCATGTGCATGAAGAATGCAGGAGTGTTGGTCAGCCCAAGGACATGATCGTATACTCGTATAGCCCGTATCATGTAGTGAAAGTTGTCTTGGGGATATCTTCTTTTCTGATTTTCAGCTGGTGATACCCGGTGCGCAAATCAATCTTGGAGAACACTTGGGCTCCACTGAGTTGATCGAACAAATCATTGATCCTGGGCAGCGGGTATTTATTCTTGATTATGACATCATTGAGAGCGCGGTAGTCAACACACATCCGGAGACTGCCATCCTTCTTGCCCACAAATATTGCAGGTGCACCCCAAGGAGATGAACTGAGGCGAATATATCCTTTTTGGAGCATCTCATCCAATTGCTTCTTCAACTCCACTAGTTCGGATGAAGGCATTCGATAATATTTCTTGTAAATTGGTGCTGTCCCGGGCACAAGCTCGATTGAAAATTCAAGCTCTCGATCAAGTGGCATGCCTGGCAATTCATCTGGAAACACATCTGGGAATTCACAGACCACTGGGACTAGATTCATCTCTGTAGCAATTGCTGCATAAACCATCCCTTTCTTTGGCATGGCTCGACCGGCAAAGAACCGAGCAGACTGGCCCGAGGGATTTTTTAGCGTGACTTCTCTTGTTGCGCAGTTGATACAGACCTGGTGTCTTGTCAACCAATCCATCCCCAGAATAATATCCAATGTTGGAGATTCAATGGATACTAAAGATGCGGGGAAGATAACTCCATTGATTGATATTTTCAATCCTTGACATACAATATTTGTCCTGAGCCTGGATTCGGGGGATTGTACCACCATAACTTTGTCCAAAAGAGTATAGGAAATTCGATGTTGGGCAACAAAACTCCGCGAAATAAAAGAATGGAAAGCCCCAGAATCGAATAAAATTGTTGCAGGTATGCCATTAACAGGAAACATACCAATGACCACATCGGGAACTTCAGAGGCTTCTTCGGCGGAGATATGATGAACTTGCCCTTAAATATACTTCTGTTTGGGGAATTGCCCCACATAATTGACTTGCGGCTTCAGGTTGGTTGGCGACTTTCCGTTCTTGGGTCACTGCCTAGCGTAATGCCTAGTTTGTCCACATGAGTAACATGCATTGTTACGCTGACAGTCTTCCTTGTTTGGCTTGGCGACCACAGTCTTGATCTGACTTTCATTCTTGATGTTCCCCTGCTGCTAGGTTGGCTTGAACACGAACTGGGGTTGTTGCCAAGTACGAACCTTCTGAAAAACTTGCCCTTCCTTCTTGGGTTCAAACTTGCGTTTGCGGTCTTCATATGCAGTCTTATGATCATTAACCAGTTTGTGTTCCCTTTCGGCAATGAGTGCTTTGTTCACCAAAGTTTGGAAGTCGGGGAAATCTAGCATGCTGAGTGCACATCGGAGGGTAAGGTTGAGTCCTCCGAGGAACCGATCTATCTTCCGTTCTTCGGTGGCCACATCATGTGTAGAATAGCGGGCCAAGTGATTGAACTTGTGTAAATACTCACTTACAGTCGAGTTCCCTTGTGTAAGGGTGAGGAATTCTCGCTGCTTAACCTTCAAGATACCGGCGGGAATGTGATACTTGCGGAATTTATCTTTGAATTTATCCCAAGTAATCTCGTCTTCAGCAGGCCACATAACTTTGGCATTGTCCCACCATATAGCAGCTGGTCCTTCCAGATAATGAGTGGCGAAGGGTATCTTATCAGTATCTTCAGTGCGAGCAATTTCTAGCTTCTTCTCAATGGTCCTTAACCAGTCATAAGCTTCCATTGGGTCCACTGCTTGACTGAAACTTGGCGGTTTGGTCCTCTGAAAGTCTGACAGCTTGGAGTGATTACCATTGTGATTATTCTGCCCGACCATAGTCTGCATGCTTCTCAGGAATTCCATCAGGTCTTGGTTTCTCTTCTCCTCAAACATCCGCATAATCTTCTCTGTTGTGGGTGCTTGAGGTGGAGGAGGTGGTGGCTGATATGGTTCTGGAGAATGTCCTGCTTGCCTGGCGGATCGACGAACTGGAGTATCGTCGCCACCATGACAATTACTGCCACACCTTGTCATCCTATATACGTTTCCCAATACGAAGCATCGAGATGAGCAACATCCATTAGGGAAAAAAAAGGAAGGTGAAGCAACAAACCTAGAAGAGAAATCGAGAAAAGCCAAAGCGAATAACGGAAAACAACATAATTATACAATACATCATCCAGCATACATAACAGGACGACAGCATGGGTAGTACTACTACATGCATACAACCAAACACCACATCATCCTTGTCTACTCGCGACGACAGAGATCGCACTGGCACTCTGACAGTCCTGCTGGTGTCTCCTCGGTGTCGGACTCCAAATCGGAACTGATAAGAGACACCTCCGGAGCAAAGGAAACACGACGACGCTGACGGGACGACTCTCCCTCAGGGTCTGGAGTAGGGTGGCTCCGCAGCATTGGAGCGGCTGGAGTAGCGAGAAGCATAGCCCACTGGGCTGGGGACTCATGGGGAGTCTCTACCGAAGTACCTGAGTTACTCTGAGAAGGTGTGGGAGTCACTGGTGCAGGTGGAGGTAAGGTAACTGGAGGAACAAGCGATGTATGGATAAGTAAAGGTGGAGCGAAGGGAGATCGAGCGGCAGCTAGCTCGTCTCGAACGCGGTTCAGCTCCTGGGCTAGGCTGACGATCAGAAAGTATCCAGCCGTTATGTAACGAGACAGGTGGCTGGCTGACCGGTCACACTCCGGATCAATGTAAGGGAAACGGATCTGTCCTGACTCAAACAGGGACGGATAGAAGTAGAAACCTGGGTGAGTCTGCATCTGAATCTCGTTATAGCGCAGGTCAGTGAGAGCCTCGAATGCTGCAAACTGGACCGCCTGGTCGGGTGTAGAAGCAGTCCCGCCCTTGGTGGAGCGAGTGTAAATGCCCACCACGGTAATTTGCATGACGACCTCCGCGTGATACTCGTAAACACCATCAGCAAGCTGCTCTCGATACACCTGGTACACAGGGTCATCGCCGTCGGGGTAGAGTCGGCGCCACACGTTGCTAAGTAGATGCGGAAAGGTGGAAGGTGCCGGCTCAGGCTGATACGGATAAGGGACTGGTGCCATCTACACTCACAATATTAGCTGATCAGTATTAACAGTAGACTATATGCATGTAATGCAACACCCAAGTGCAGAGTCAATCCTCAGATCGCTACAGAGGCTAAAACTACCGTTTTCTAACGCGTCGGCTGTCTAGGGCGTCCTACAGTCAGCGCGGCTCTGATACCAAGCGTTGTGGCACCCCGGCTCAGAGCAACCGGTTTACCTTGCATTGCCAGCCCAGAGATCAAGTCTTCTGGCAATACACAACAACTTGGTACAAAACAACCGCTTTATTGATCTCTTAGCGGATACATAGGTTCACATATTACATGATAAGCGAGGCCAAGCGGCACACACGGTGCGGCTGCACTTATGTACATTATTTAGTAGACATATCGGGGGCCTCGATGATAAGGGAACTACTACGCGGCAGCGGAACGACGAGGTAGCGGAACTCCACTCCACAGGGACACTGCTGGGACACGGCCTAGAGCGCGACATGCTGCTCGACATCCACACCATGAATGGCTTCTCCTGCATCTGGCATGATAAGCCAGGTGAGTGCTTTGAATGTACTCGCAAGCTCACAGCAAACAAAACAAATGTGACAAACAACAACAAGGCATTTAACAAGTTTAATGCATGAGCATGATACTACCCAACATGAGGTGTGCGTGAACATTACCGTGGTCCCTGGGACCAACTTACCATTTCGGGGTTGCCACGTAACCACCGTTCATAACTTACCAACGTGATCCTTACTTGATCACATCCATACCTTTCATAGTGATCCTCACTCGATCACCACTTCTGCATGTGCCATCTTGTGAATCTTAGTGTGCAAATTAATTATATCTGTTGACCCACGGTGTGACCTACTACGAACTATGTCCATATCCGAGGACGCGGCTATCGATAGATTATACACTCTGCAGAGGTTAGTACACTGTACCCACACCGCGGAACTCATGGCCTCGTGCTCCCATTCGGGTGGACCAACGATATTCCGACAAAACCAATCTATTGCATGACACTCTCCCGGCCACTCCGATAAACTCCCCTTTGGGCTATGTCCTGGGTGGCCCCGATGTCAACTCATGACATCCGCCACCTCTGTGGCTGCCACCGTCGTGGCCAAACATAAACATCGTCCCAAACGGGGACCTCGGTACCGTAAAACTCGGGCACTCAAGGTTATGACTGCCTACCGGGCCAGGGTAGCGCCAGAGCACAACCTTCTCTCGTAGGAGGCACCGGCGAGAGGCATGACAATAGACCGCATTAGGGCCTCCCCATCCAGGCAAGTGTGGTTGCACTGGTGAGCTCGATTCGGTGGCACCATGACTCGATCAACAGCATGTTCAAGTTGAATTAACATCAAGTTTAACTTGAAATAAAATGATTCGAGTCATAGTGTGAATGGATGCACGGGTCACGATCATGAATAACGAATGCGTCATGCTACCATAAGAGTATATGACATGATCTCTACTGCACACTTTAGCAAGAAAGCATGCACCCTACTGCATACTATCAAAATGACATGGAACAAATTCTATGCAGTAAGTTCTATATAGTAAATCATTTTAATAGTGAATTATATAGGAATTTAATTCAAATAAACCATTGCCATTGCAATGCCATCCTTTCATATGAATGTTGTGGCTTGCCTTGGTTCAGAGGAGTGTCACAATACTCCTGGTCTTCTCCAACACAACTAGGAGCTTCTGAAAATATTTTAAATGCAAAAAAGAAAATGTCACATAAAGCATTTTATTTCACTAGAAATTCTCAACAGCAAGAATTTTTTTGAAATTTGGCATGCGTAAACTTGGGCTCAATACAAACCAGTAGCAAAAAGAATCAACTCAATTGGACTTATAGAATAGAAGTTAGAGCTGGTCAAAGTTGGGGTTAAATCTGGTCAAAATATTCATTTAAATGAATTTAACTGAAATTCCAGAAACGGCCACGTCGAAGGCGTATTTCTGGATTATTCCTCCACTTATACCGCTTCGGGAGAGAGAGTGAGAGGCTGACAGGTGGGGCCTCCTGTTAGGGTTAAAAGAGAGAGAGGGAGGGAACAGTGGAGGCGGCGCTGTCGCTGGTGGTTCTCTGGCGAGGAGACCACGGCGGTCGCCGGTGATGGGCGGGATGGACTCAGGGCATCACGGCGAGCACGCACGTACCCGAAGTGATGGCGGGGGTGGCCGGACGGCGTCAGGGTGTTCTTCTCCAGAGACGGCGGCGGCGGAGCTTATCGGATTCGGCGATTCCTGCGACTATCCGGCGAGCAAATGGTACCGTCGAGCTCAGGAGATCACCACGACCTCGATGGGAGCAGTGGATGAAGCTGGGAGTGGCTAGGATGAGTGCACGTTCAAGGGGGATCCGCGGCAGATTTCGGTGATCAACGGTGGCAGGAGGCCCTCCCGGCCTTGCCGCGCTCGTGGGAGAGTGATTTGTGGCCAAGTGGAGTGAGAGCGATGGTTAGAATGAGTCGGGATGCCTCTATTTATAGATGGAGGGTGGCTGTGTTTGGGTCTCCGCCGGCGACGAACTGCAGAAGAGAGGAGGGGAGGATAAGCTCGGGCGCGGCGTGGGGGAGGAGCAGTGGTGCACAGGCTACGCGGTGCACGCGTGCAAGCATAGTGGCGGGCACTACGCGGAGAAAACGGAGCATGCGCGCCCACTGTTCCGCCGTGTAGCGTTCGGCCATTTCCGGCGAGCGGCTTGCCGGCGTCGGGGAGGAGAAGGGCGAGGCTTAGGTGGCATGCTGGGGTTTGCTGGCGAGCTGGGACACGCTGCGGTGTCGAGAGGAGAGGGAATGGACGGCGGCAGAGGGCCCCGATGCGCAGAGCGCGGCGAGCGCATGCAATGCACCGCGCTCTCACGCGGTCACCGCGTGCACTGGCACACGCGGTGCTTTCGGCGCTGCCAAACCGTGTCATTCGTGAAGTCCCTTCAACGCGGTGCCTAGAACTGCGCTTGGCTTGCCATCTGGCGCAGTGGAGGTGACTGGAGCTTGATGCAAAGTTTCTGGACAGAAACTTGTGCCAAATACCGGGGACAAACGGCTAGGAGTTTAGAGCTGAAATTTGGTGGCTAATCATCTCTTAGGAAGGTAGTTATGTGGTAAAAATTTCAACCCCAACAGTTCAAGGAAAAATATAGTTGCTTCACAAACTGACCATTCTATCCAGAAGCAAAAACATTTTCCTAAGCTGAAAATTTCCAAATGACTATGGGATATTTTTGCATAGGGAGGTGAGGCATGATCCAAAGAATATTTGGGAATTTTCTTGGAATTTTTGGAGCAATAAAAATGAGGGTTGCTTCATAGCTTAGTGAGAAAATAGGCATTTTCAGTAGGAAAAAGAATATAATGCCATTAAATAAAAATATCCAATGGCATTATGGTGAGAGGGATGAGGTCTAGGGAAGGTTTATGGATGATAGAACCCACTTGGAAGAAAATAAAAAATAATCCCAAGTGGTAAGTCCAAAAGAATTGAAAGAAAACCTCAAATGCAAATTAAAATATTCAATAAATCCAAATAAAAGAAAAAGGCAAAATCCAGGGTGTTACAGGATCTTACCGTGTCTACACTGTGGGAAGAGAGTGGCCAGACCCCACCAGCCAGGTTATCAAGCGACCCCACATGTCATAAGTTGCCTCGACCCCACATGTCCAGATTCTATGGAGACAACACTGTGGGGAGAGAGAGGGGCCCGACCCCACCTGCAAGGGTATCACACGGCCCCACATGTCATAAGTTGCATCGACCCCACATGTCAGGATTCTACCGCGTCAGCACTGTGGTGAGAGTGAGTGGACCGACCCCACCTGTCAGGATATCACGCGGCCCCACTAGTCAGGAGGTAACAGTCAAAGGCTATGACCGGACGGAAGTGCTCCGTTTGGGCTTTTGTGAGCGGGTGGTGGAGGGGGAGGGCAAAAGTGAGCAGCGTTAGTTGGGCGGGGCAAAACTGAGGAGAACTTAGCAACCAGGGGCACAGAAATAGAAATCCCTTTTTTTAATGGTAGAAACTGTTTGTAAAAATGGGGCGAATACTTTTTTACACTACGTTTACTAATATATGTATTTTGCTTTCTTCAAAACATAAACAAAAGAAGAAAAACACACAAGTGTGACCTTAGCATAATGTCAGCATGACGAGAACATGTCGGAACTGGGCCGGTCCACTATCGGCTAGCTACATGCGACGCTCGCATATGGCTCGCTGCAGGTGGCACATAGCGGGCCTAGGTAGCGGCCGCCCGCCGCAGGCAATTGTAGGTGTTAGCACATGTTGCAGTTATTTGAGGTTGCTCACCACAATCCGCTCCGATTTGCACAGGGCAGTGCAGCAACCCACCTAAGCCTGTCACAATCCGGCAACCAATGTAAACGAAAAATCTGGGACCTGATCTCCACTTCGTTTAGATACCAAGCTAGAAGGTGAGTGGGCTTTGCCGCGTCTTCCCACGCGAGATGAGCCCATAGAACCTAGCGCAAGGTCGGGCGAACGTCATGCACTTGAGCACACCGGTACATGGGACCTTGTTTCTCTTCCTCCACATGTTCGTCTAATCATTTGTAAGTTGGTCTACACGGTTAAGACTCGCTCTGATGGTTCTCTTGAGCGCTACAAAGTTCATCTTGTGGCTCGTGGCTAGCATGGTCGTGATTACGACGAGACTTTTGCTCATGTGGCCCATATGACCACTGTTCGCATACTTCTTATTGTGGCCTCTATTCGCCATTGGTCTGTTTCTCAGCTTGATGTTAGGAATGCATTCTTAATGGTGAGTTCCGTGAGGAGGTTTACATGCAGCTACCACGTGGGTATTCTGTTCCTTATGGCACGGAATGCCATCTTCGTCGCTCTCTCTATGGCCTTAAGCAAGCCCCTCATGCCTGGTTTGAGTGTTTCACCTCTGTGGTTACTGCCGCTGGTTTTTCAGTGAGCACTCATGATCCTGTGTTGTTTGTTTACCATTCACCTCGTGGTCAGAATCTTCTTCTTCTATATGTTGATGCCATGATCATCGCTGGTGGCGACCTTGAGTACATTGCCTTTGTTAAGGCATGTCTTAATGATTAGTTTCTCATGTATGATCTTGCCCTCTTCATTACTTTCTTGGAATCGAGGTTTCCTCTACCTTTGATGGCTTCTTTATTTTCCAAGAAAAGTATATTCATGATCTTCTTGCTCGTGTAGCTCTTATTGATGAGCGCACTATTGACACTCCCCATGGAGCTCAATGTTCATCTTCGTGCTTCTGATGGCGATCCCTTGTCTAATTCGACGTGTTATCGTCACCTTGTTGGGAGCCTTGTCTACTGATATGTCTCTGACGTATCTATAATTTTTGATTGTTTCATACTATTATATTATCAATCTTGGATACTTTATATGCTTTAATATGCAATTTTATATCATTTTTGGGAACTAACCTATTAACTCAGTGCCTAGTGCCAGTTGCTGTTTTTTGCCTGTTTTTGGTTTTCCAGAAAATCAGTACCAAACGGAGTCCAAATGCTACGAAACTTTTTGACAATTTTTTTTCTGGACATAAGAGACCCTAGAAGCTTTGGGAGGAGACCAGACAGCAAACGAGGAGACGGCAAGGCAACAGGGCGCGCCCAGGGGGTAGGCACGCCCTGTTACCTTGTGGGCCCCACGTGGCTCCGTCTGACCTAATTCCACTTCTACAAATTCTCAAATATTGGGGAACCAACAGAGAGCCACCCGAAATAACTTTTACGCCGTCTCAAGCTTCTATTCTTCCGTGATCCCATCTGGAGGCCTTTTCCGGTACTCTGCCGGAGGGGGAATCGATCACGGAGGGCTTCTACATCAACCTTGCTGCCCTACCGATGATGTGTGAGTTGTTCACCATAGACCTACGGATCCATAGCTAGTAGCTAGATGGCTTCTTCTCTCTCTTTGATCTTTAATACAATGTTCTCCTCGATCTTCTTGGAGTTCTATCCGATGTAATCTTCTTTTGCGGTGTGTTTGTTGGGATCCGATGAATTGTGGGTTTATGATCAGATTATTCATTGAAAGTAATTGAGTCTTTTCTGAACTTTATTATGCATGATTATGATAGCTTTGTATCTCTCCGATCTATCCGTTTGGTTTGGCCAACTAGATTGATTTATCTTCAGTGGGAGAGGTGCTTTGTGGTGGGTTCAATCTTGCGGTGTCCTCACCCAGTGACAGTAGGGGTAGCGAGGCACGTATTGTATTGTTGCTACTAAGGATAAAATGTGGGGTTTATTCATATTGATTGAGTTTACTTTGTCTACATCATGCACTACAAAAAAAAGACACATCCGTGACATTATGGCCCGAACGAAAACTTTTTCTGTCATGTTTGTCACACTTCTATGGCAATAATTGTGACAAAAACACGTATCATCATAGATGTGGTGGCTCCTACTTCTATGACAAAAAATTATGACAGAAAATGGGCTTTTCATCCTGGGCGGGCCGGAGACGCACCCGCATGACATTCTTTGGGCCGTCCATGACGTAAAAAATCGTGGTAGAAGTGAGGCCGAGGAAATTTTCGGGGAATTCCCGGTTACAGTGGGTGGTCGGGGCCGAGCGATGCAGTGTGGTGTGTGCGTTTCTCTCGTACGCGCGCGTGTGTGCGAGGCATTCACTAACTGAACCCGAGTGAGGCGTTTGCTTACTGAACCCGAGTGAGGCATTCGCTTACTGAACCCGAGCGATCGCACTAGCTACGTACTGAAGCCAATCGATCCCTTCACTGCTAACTAAACCCGAGCGATTCCTTCGCTGCTAATTGAACCCGAGCGATTCCTTCGCTGCTAACTGAAGCCGGTCGAACCCCCGTACGTTCGAGACATAGCCGGTTGGGTTGCCTCTCGATGAACAGTGCCCGTTGCTGCCGCGCGCGCGATACGTAGAACGAGTCGAGACGCATCGATCGAGCCCCTTGCGCGAGACGTGGTGAGTTGACGTAACCGGTTGGTTGGCTGTGGATGAACAGTTCCTGTTGCTGCCGCCCGCTCGTACGCCCCACCCTAGCCGGTGGGTTGGCTGTGGATGAACAGTACCCTGGCCGTGTGAAGGTGGTTGGCGCTGGATGAACAGGACCCCGAGGAGGCCAGCCGGTTGGGGGTGGATGAACAAGACCCCATGGAGGCTGGATGAACAGTAGCCGGTGGAGGTTGGAGGAAGTCGACGGTGGATGAACAGTAGCTGGTGGAGGCTGGAGGAGGTCGACCGTGGATGAACAGTAGCCCGTGGAGTCCCGTTTTGCGGTACGCCACACCCCTCCCGATGAACAGGACCCCCATTTCGACCGTAGGCGGTTGGGGAGAAGTCCGTTTCCTCCGTTTTGCGGTACGCCAAACCCCCAGCCGATGAACAGGACCCGTTTCGATCGTAGGTGGTCGAACAGAAGGCCTTTTCCTCCGTTTTGCGGTATGCCAGACTCCGAGTCGATGAACAGGACCCCGTTTTGGCTGTTCCGCCAAGCCGGTTAGCTCCCGATGAACAGGACGCGTTCCGACCCAGTCGCTTGGCTCCCGATGAACATGACGCCGTTTCCTCTGTTCCGACCCAGCCGGTTAGCTACCGATGAACAGGAGGTTGTTGCTGCCGTCCGTTGCCTCTCTCCATATACACGAGCCCTGGCCGTACGTATGCGCGAGTACGCGTTCGAGACCCCGCCCGTATATGTACGTACGTGGCCGTATTTTTTGCTGTGTGGCTGTACGTACGTGTACACGATTTAGACAGGGCTACCTGAACTGCTACATCGTGGGCTCTACTATGACACGTGGCACTCCTTACACACCCACGGTTCATCGTTGTAGAAAGACCGATCGACCAGTATGTACGTGCACGTTCGCAACCAGACAGACAACGCTACGTACGCTTCGACCGGGTGGGTCCCAGCTGTAAGGGAGGATAAGGAGGCACTTCCTTGCGTGCGAATGGTGGGTCCCAACTGTCAGGGGGAGGAATCATTACTTTGCGCATAATAAGGAGGCACTTCCTTGCGTGTGAAGATGTAGCTGGTGGGTCCACCTGTCAGCCTCACCGCGTACAGTCCTCTTTGGATGGCTGTCGTTCATTGACCAGGTTGACTACGCCACGCCGAGAGCACCAAGGCGGTGGACGACGGCGAGGCCTAGGAAGGGAATGACACGGAGCCGGGGAAGATGTGGCAGTGGATACCCACATGGAGGGGAGTACGAGGGTTGACTGGTTCGGCTGCGGTGTGAGGCTGCCGTCGCTGGAGAATAACAGGGGATGTGGGTGAGTAGAGGGAAGGCCTGGCCAGAGGTGGGAGTAGGGTGGGGCGGTGAGGCCTGCGCGGCATCATAGCCGGCAGGAGTAGGCAGTCCCGCCGGTGCTGGTTTGGGCGGCTGGAGCAAGAAGATCAGAGATTGAAGAAGTAGCACGGCCGTTGGATGAACATCCAACGGTCACTGCTGCTAGAATCGTTTGTTGACTAAGTTGACAAAGCCCTGCGTACACGTCAACTTAGTAGGCCCACAAGTCAACCTCAAAATCTGCTGGGTCCCAGTTGTCATGGGGAGGAATCATTTATTTTTCGCATAATAAGGAGGTACTTTCTTCCGTGCGAAGATGTAGATTGTGGGTCCCGGATGTCTGGGGGAGGAGTCATTTTTTTTGCGTGTAATAAGGAGGCACTTCCTTGCGTGCGAAGATGTTGCTGGTGGGTCCAAGCTGTCAGGGGGAGGAATCATTTTTCTTGCGCGTGATAAGGAGGCGACCATGGACCATGTGGGTCCCAGCTGTCAGCCTCTGCACGTATAGTGCTCTTCCGATGGGTGTCGTTCGTTGACCGCGTTGACGACGCTGTGCCGAGAGCACCAAGGCGGTGGACGATGGCTAGGCTAAGGGTGGGAACGACCCGGAGCCGAGGAAGACTCGGCAGTGGATGCCCACGGGGAGGGGAGTATGAGGGTTGACTGGTTTGGCTGCGGTGTGAGGCTGCCGTCACCGGAGAACAACAGAAGGTGTGGGGGAGTAGAGGGATGGACTGGCTAGCGGTGGGAATAGGGTGGGACGGTGAGTCCTTCGCGGCAGCACAGCCGTCCATCAGAGTCGGGAGCAGGCGGTCCCGTCGGCGCTGGTTTCGGCGGCTGGAGCAAGAAATCAGAGATTGAAAAGCACATCGGCCGTTGGATTAACATCGAAAGGTCACGCTGGTAGAATCGATTGTTCACTAAGTTGACAAAGCCTTGCGTACCCGTCAACTTCGTAGGCCCACAAGTCAGCCTCCAAATGTGTGGTAGACAACATACAACCCATTTGCTATTTTTGTGAATAATTTACAGCCCATTTGCTAATTCTTAAGGAATTTATTACATCCCATTTTCAGACCAGTACCACAGTCAATAAATTCAACGAAATTTCGCATACTTCGGTGTAGTCCAAACTATTTTAATCCCAAAATTGCGCATTACATTCAAACTATTTTTTAAAAAAATTAAATAAAATCCAATGATATTTAAAATCTCAAAATCCGAAGAAAAAAGCCTAAATTTGAAACTAATTGCCAGTTTGCTGCGTTTTTTTATATTTACAACCTTTTTCTTATTAGTTATTTCAAACAATTTTTTGGGCAAGCCGAATGCATGCCTCCTTGTCTAGATTCGTAGCCCAGCAATTCGCAAAAAGCAATTGCAGCCCAGCACGGTCCCGCCAGCGTGGGAGGAAGAGGACGAGAGATTGAAGAAGCACGTTGGCCGTTTGATTTACATCCAACGCCTCGGCTATCAGAATCGTTTTGTTGACCAAGTTGACAACGCCTTGCATGGGATTCACCCTCGCGGGCCCACAATTTGAGCTTCCTATTCTGTGCCTGACATTCAGCCCATTTCATATTTTTTAGAATTTACAACCCATTTATTAAAAAATCAAAATACACCCATTTGCTGGGCTGGGCGAAAAAATAATGTTGCGGGCATGCTGCAACCAATAATTCTTTTTTTCTTAGAACTTACAGCCCATTTACTTCTGTTCTAAATACACGCATTTGCTGGGCTGGCTGGACAGAGCAATGATAAAAAAAAGAGCAATGATATAAAAAAATAAAACTGGGCTGGGCATTCGTTTGGACAAGAGATTTTCTTTAATGATTTACAGGATGGCTGAAAGATAATGTTGCGGACTGCAACCGATTAACCTTTTTAGTAGAATTCAAAGCCCAATTATTTTTTTTGAAATACATTGATTTCTTGGCTGGATTAAAAAATAATGTTGCGGACAAGCCCCATTTAATATTTTTGGTTAATTTATAGCCATTACCCTTTTTTTAGAAATACACACATTTGCTTCTCTGGGTTAAATAGTAATGTTGGTCTGGCCACATCATTATTATAAAATATAAGACATTTTTAAGGCTATTTTAGCCTACCAAAACATCTTATATTTTTATACGGAGGGAGTAGAAAATGAGAACTTAGCTATGTGTTTTTTCTTAAAAAAAAAGGTAACTCCGCGTCCCACAGCCCATTCGAGAACTGCTGGATCCTGGTGTCAGCATGTCGTGGGCTGCACATATAATAGGCTGGGCGGGCCAAAGCCCAGTTATAAAACTGTCTTTGGTGATTGCCTCTCCTTGTTTAATTCACTCGTTTATTTACTACGTTGATGAGTTTCTCAAAAAAAAATACTACGCTGATGACAACCTGGTGGGTCCGAGATGTCGGTATTTTACTGGAGGTGAGACTCTTTTTTTTTCGCTTTTACTATTTATATTTCTGCTGGCAGAACATTTGTTTCGCGTCAGTCGCCGGCCGCAGGGTGGCGGGAGCATGCGGCCTGGCCGTCGCTGGTTTGGGAGGCTGGAGGACGGGAGATAGAAGATGTAAGAGAAAACACACGCCAGCCGTTCGATATGAATCAAACCAGTGGCAGAAAGAAAACACCCTTTTGACAGTTGATTCATTCAGACGAACAGTAGTAGTACTAGTTAATTTGCTTCCACCACGACTACATTTTTAGAAGCTGAAGCTGAACCAGACACTAGCCACGGCCAGCGCCAGCCGCACGGCCCCGGCCAGCGCCACCCCCGCGGCCACGACATCCGACATCGCCACGGCCGCGGTCACCGCCACCACCACGGCCACCGACCGCGCCATCCCCACGGCCGCGACCTCCGCCACTGCCATGACCACCGCCGTGGTAAAATGCGTGGAATCGGGCAAAGTTGGAGTGGAGGGCGTGGAAATACGCTTCAGAGGCATCAGCGTCCAAGGCAGGCCATTCGTCCGCGGCAGGCGTGGGGGCCCCAAACAGCTGCTCCGCCTCCGCCTTCTTCTGGGCAACTATCTCCAAGCCCAGGTCCATCTCATCCCATAACGGATCCAGAGGATTCGCGGGATGCTCATCCTCCTCCTCTCCAAAATTGAACACGAGTGGGTGCTCCTCCGGTTGCGCCATTGACGAGGGAGTGCTGGTGGATTGGAGATGGGAATGGGAGGCGCCAGAGCGAGGATTTGGGGGATAGAGGGTACGGCGGCGGCGTCTTATAGGCTGCCGCGGGCACCATTAAGGAGGAGCTAAGAGCGACGGCGGGCGGTCAAAGGGCGCGTCTCCCGGTGAGAAAAGCTGCTGCCGACGGCTCGCACGCCTCCTGGATGGACATGGATGACGCATCGCAGTCTCTGTAATTGGAGAGATTAATGACATGCAGCCATCGCCGGTGGTGCATTTGATGCCGCGCTTCTTAAATCCCCCAGCAGCGCAAGGGCCGAGGTGGAAGAAGATGAAACTTCCATCCCACGCTGGTGGTTGGGGTATGGAGCGAGCTGGATTTAAGAGGGGGTGGGGAGCACGACGCGAGGTAGTGCCGCCGGCCCCTGGGCGGCAGCAGGCAGTCCAGCCGCGCTGGTTTTGGCGGCGGGACAACCAGCAGAGGGAAGACCGAAGAAGAATGTCAGACGTGAATTTGTTTTTCAGTGGCTCTCGACGGGGTATTTTTTTTAGCTTGCCTCTCCACGATACAACTTGTTATTATGGACTCCCAGTCTGTGGCGGACCAGCAGCCCATTTGCTGGGCGGCCCAATCTATAGAAAACAGCACTTGTCAAAGCCCAAAAACAATGCAGTAGTGTGTTTTTTTAGAGGCCGAAAACAATATGGCCGGGGTTGAACGGGGCAGTTCAACCAGGTACGGGGTACCAGATGTCAGTCTAAAATATGCTGGGTACCCTATGTGTTCGAGCGTGATAATGCGCTGGGTCATTCGTGTAGGATACAGTCGATCTGATCCCATGTAGTGTTAGTGTGTTAGCAGGCTATCAGTGCTTGTAAAGACTGAGCAAAAGATAAATAAGAGTTGATGCGCCCTTGCAACCCTAACAAGCAAGTGCCATTCTTCTCGGGGCGATGGTGTGCTGTGTGACACTCACACGTCACAAGCCCATAGCATACAAGTTAACACACCAAGTACAACAGAAAAGATAAACATTCAGATCAAACTCAGGTTCACAGGATACGTTCTCCTCAAAAGATTCACATATACACAAGTTCAACATGTTTATGCCTCAGAATGATTGAGAGATCACAAGCCAATATTCATAGCCAACATTCACAATCAACAAAAAAGATTCACGTATACAAGTTCAGCATGTTTATGCATCCAAATGATTGAGAGATCACAGCCAATATCCTCCATCGACACACTTTAATTACCTGGGGTGCAGACTGGTTAAGTGGTGTTCACTCGGTGGTACGTCTTGCTAAAATTAGTGCTTGTCTGAGCAAACTTTCGAGTACATAAGAGGCAGCACAGACCATCTGAACTTTGCTTGTAGGTTATCCTCATGATGGTGGCCTCAATGCCGCGAGAGGTTTGAGCATCTTGGCCACTACTTTCATCCAACTATTTTACTGGCTCATCTTGGTCCTGTAGCTCGCCAAAATTCTACCGTGCAGACAAGAAGGCGGTGGACAAAATGAACCACCAAAAGTTTTTTTGCAGTTGAACTGAAATGGAGCATCCCTGGGGTGTAGATTGGTTAAGTGGTGTTCACTCTGGCACTTCTTCTTGTCAACATCGATGCTTGTCTGCGTGAACTTTGGAGTACATAGGAGCCAACATAAGTATCTGACCATCTGATCTTTTTGTGCAGTTCTACTGAAATCGGCAACGTAACGCTTTGCTTGTAGGGTCTTCCCATTATCTTAATGGCTAAAGGAGGCAGTGAAGGCAATGAACCATCCACTGTGATTGCCATGCTTATTATCTACTCGTGGATTAGATTAATCGAAAGGGTGCCAATATTTCTAGCAGTCGAGCATCCCTGTTTGCACAAATATTGAGAAAGTGAGATTAACTATAATAGCGGCACTAGTTCATTAATGGCTAAATAGAGCAACATAGTAGCCTTGCTTAAAGTGTGGTATTAGTTTATTTTATCAGTGGCATAGGCTCATCACGCAAAGAATTGGCGTGTACATAAGTTGCATTAGATCAACATGCAAAACTAAAGCACTTTCTCATGACAGTAGCAAACAGTAGCACAATACCAAATTACCAATAGATATGACAAAGAAAAATAATCAGGATGAAGGTTGTAGGCTGGTACCAACCTGTGTGAGGAAGCTTATCAAGTAGTACTTCCTTTGACTGGAAGCAGAGAAAAGCGACTGACAGGAAAGTAAGGAGGCAGTTGAGGCAATGAACCACCCAAAGTCTTTGTGCAGTTCCACTAAAATCGAGCATCCCTGTTGGCACATATATAGAGAAAGTGAGATTACTGTAATAGTGGCACTGGTTGATGAAACATACACTAACAAATAGAAGCATCCTCATTATCTTAATGGGTAAAGATAGCAACATAGTAGCCTTTCTTAAAGAGAGGTATTAGTTTATTTTATCAGTGCCAATTAGCTCAACACGCAAAGCATTGCCATGTATCATCGGTTGCAAAGATTTAACATGCAAAGATAAAGCACTTTCTCATGACAGTAGCAAGCACGATACCAATAGAGATGACAACACACTAATCTGGATTAAGGATGTAGGCCGATACCAACCTGCGCGAGGAAATTTATTCAAGTAATTCTAGAAGAGAAGATAAAGCACTGACAGGAATCATTCAAGGGTATCCTCTTGTGAGATTATATCGAGAGATTATCAAGCACTTCCAGCAGAGTAAAAGCACCGGCTGGAATACAATCCATAGTATCCTCTTGTGCAGTTCCACTAAAATGTAGGATTGACACAACATGATCCCTGTTTGCAGAAGTAGGAATAAGGTGATACCTTCATTAGCTTAGTGAGAAATGATAGAAAGACAATAGCATATTTACAAGCTTTACAGTAGTTGGCATTTTTATAAGCCGTCCATTTGTCTCGATCCAACGGTAGATAAATAGGTAGTACTAGGTAGTACTGGCAAGGAAGTACTCAAAAGTACTACTTAACGTGCGGTCAGTACTCAAAATTAGGTGTTTTACCGTTTTTCAGTAAGACTTAGCATTTAACAAAATTTATAACTAAACAACCATGCAGCACATAAATATATGCCATATAGATGTGTTACTCATTTTTATGTGTACTATCTGCCCAGGTCATTTTATTTATCACTAAAAATCAAGAGCACATTGTTTTCAGAGGTAAAAGGACCTGTAAGGATAAGAAAGGATGGTACCAGCGAGTGATCCTTCTTCATTTCCTCCTTCTTCTTCGTCTTCGTCTTCTTGGTGTGTTTCCCTTTCTCCTCACCAATTGGTGAAACCAAGGACATGATTGGCCTTCAATGTCATATTTGGTTTTGTAAGTGAGGGGGTACAAGTATGCTAATAAACAATAGCATTATTTTCTCATGACCGTAGCAAAATAGAGGTGAACAGATGCGCTAAATATCATTCTTACCTAAGGGAAGGTTATGGTGCCAATATGGATGATGAGGATTGGAACACAGATCTCCCTTTGTGCAGGTCCACTGAAATCGACCAACAGTTCCGGTGTGACATTTTAGTTCAACTGCACAAAGCACTTCTCGCTTCTTTTAAGAAGTGTTTTGTGCAGTACACCAAAAGGTCCCAAAAGAAATGAGGTGAAATGGATATCCCTATTTGCACAAAAAGCTACAGAGGAAACAATCAGAGTCTCAAACAATTACTAATTGCTGGCAATAACAATTGGTTAAACTTGTAATGACTAATAACAATGGCATGGCTTCATTTTACCAGGGGCATTAGATTAAGAACAACTAAATAGTTGCTATAAGGGCATGGGACAGTGGGTGCACCAGCACCATGTACCTCAACCGGAGCATAAAGTGGTGATGCAGAGTTTGTTGCCCCAAGAGAAACAAACATCCAAGCAACATATCTGGGTTGGTCCCATTTTTGTTCTCTTTAGCAACCTATTCCTATGTGTGGATAGCAAATCTAGTCCTGGTCATACTCTAGTGCCTTGTCACACCCAACCCCCACTTTCTTTCCTTTTTCAACCAAGATATTGGTTGCTTATCCAGTGTATACAATGTTTCCCCTATATTTCCCTTTTCGACCAAGAGACCGGTTGGATAGCCAGTCTCTACTACTTTCACCCCCTTTCTTTCCTGTTTGAACCAAGTCCTATATACATACTACATCTTTTCTCCCCTTTCTTTCCTGTTTGAACCAAGTACAAGATTCGACTGCATGAAGTAGCTTTACCTCTAATAATAGAAAAAAATTAGGTGGCGTTGGACCAGCCGATCGAGCCTAGCTACATGGGGGGCTGAGAGGTAGAAAATGATGCACATGGCGACGTGGGGAGCTGGGGCAGTAGAGCAAGGCCGGTTTCGAAGGAAGATATACCAGAAGGTCGTCGGTGTGTGGCTAGGTGGGGGGCGGGAGGCCGGATCCGCCAACACTACGGTAGCGACGAAGGGATAGGAGGACCTCCGGCGCCGGCGCTCGGTCAGAGATGATGGTGCGGCCACCAGTGGGACTCCTCCCTCGCCGTCGACGACGGCCTAAACGCTGCACCTCCTCCCCTTCCTCGGCGGAGGGGATGCGTCCGGATATGTGACCAGCGGTGAGTAGAGAGAGAGAGTGACCACCGCTATCTTGCTTAGATCTGGAGAGGATGAGAGTGTGTGAAGAGAGCAACCCTAGCAAGCAAGCGCGGAGCTCCTGCCTATATATACATATAGTGGAGTAGTTTTCTTCTTTCACTCCATAAAAACAATTGTTTAAAATTGTGTATGTGCCAGGTCGCACTTTGTAACGTTCACATATGGTACTCGACCCTCCATTAAGTGAACAAACACATATATATTTTATGAACAAGCCCACGGCTCAAATTATCGGAAACGTGGGCTGCACCAACATGCAATATTATTTATATTTTCTATGTACAGTTTGACCACATATATAGTAAGTAGCAAACTTTTAATGCATGTCACCAAAAACTATATTGTTGGATTCCTATTTTTATGGAGTATTGGATTTGCTACATACAATTTATATTTTATTAGTTAAAATTATGGTCAAAATATAACACAAAATATGAGGGGACTACTCCCACTATGGCCAGTCTAACGGTAGACACGCTTGACCGCTTGGTAGCCCCTCGGTCGTCGAAACTGTTTCTATGACAAGCCGCTCTATTCCATTATTTCACGGGCATGCGGGCCATCAAGCATCCGGGCCCGAGTGCCGTCCACCAAATCACAGCGAGGTGCTACAGGCTAGACTTACCAGTCACCCCGGTGTGGCAGTCATGACCCATCATATCACAAAACCCATACCTTTACCAGCAGTAGTAAAGTGGCCTGGTAAGTTGGACGAATGAAGCAACCAGCATTTCACTGGAACGCTCACTCAATCCCTTTCTCCCCTCTATCTTGAAGAAAACCACACTCCAGGCTACTCACTTCTGCCATTTTTCTTCTCTACCGACGAAGGAAAGGTGAGCGAATCAGTGATGCTGCTCTATTTTCTTTCCAAGATTTTTCTTTTGCGAAGCACCGACCGATCCTCACTGCCTATTCTTTTTCCGTTGTCATTGTGATTATGGTTTCCTTTCGATTCCTTTTTGTTTGTCAGTTTATTCATGGATCCTGGAGCACTGGGCAAAGAGTTGCCAGCGGACAGCCCACTCGAGACAGAGATCTCCAGGAAGTGAGCACCGGCCAACGAGTTGGCGATGTTGGCGGGCAAACCCATGGAGACGAAAATCTCCAAGAAACAAGCACTGGCCAAAGAGTTGACGACGTTGGCAGACGAACTCCTGAACACAGAGAGCTCCAACAACAGCAAGGCCCGAACCGTGCCTACCCCAGAAACCCTAATGGCCACCTATGAGAGGCTCAAGGCCGGGTTTGAGGAGATAGTCACTGTCGAGGAGCAGTGTTCCCCTGGCAAGACGATGGCCCCCAGAGGGATGGGATCCCCCGGTGAGCTGCCCAAGGTAAAAAAATATATTGGCTTACCATAATTGTGGTCTTTGATTATTTGCAATGTGCTTGCTAATATGTTAGGGTTGTGCAGTTGCCGGTGGACGTCCTTGATGATTCCCATGCCACGGTCCGTCCTGTGGACATTGCCCCAGAGATCGATGACATGAAATAGTTGGTCGGGCTAATCTTTCAACGTAGTTTGCATTGTGTTTAATTACCAGATGCGTGTTATCGAACCCTGTAGGGTCTATGTGGGCGGTACTTGATACTTTTGTTTGTTAGTGAATCATCCGAACCCTCGCTGAGTTATGGAAACAGATGTATCCTTACCAGCTTTTGATGTAATATATGGCATGCTGAGACGTATGTTTGCACTGTCTATCATATAAGCAGGGCTTGTTTGATGATTGTTGGTGTCAAACCTCGTCTAAATCCATGCTGTGTTAGTAGGATAGCTACTTTGCGAGCTATACTACTACTTGCAAACACTGAGCAAAGAGAAACGTTGGGGTTGATCAGCTCGTTCTACACCAAGAGCATCTCCAACACACTTTGTATATTGGATTGCTAAAAACTTGTTATAGCAAGAGGAGAGAGAAGGTTTACAAAGCCAACATGTTTTTTGCTTTCTCAGCCTTTGTATATTGGATTGCTATATTTCTACAAAACACACAATGGCATGTGGGGACAGTTTGCCATACACACTACACACTAGCTTATGTACATGAATACATATACTACCACAACTCGCCACCATACACATCACATACACACACAACACACACGGGTACACGTACACATACACACTCAATGAAAAAAAATCCATGCAATAAAAAACGTATACAACACAACACACATGCGGCATGCAAAAAAAAATTCGATGCAAAAAAATACACAACACACGAACACACGCACACAGCACACGTACATAGCACACACACGCGCGTGGCATACATGGCCCACCTGTCATTGAGACAAAAATATGACTAGGACCACTTTAGTTGGCTTTGTAAAATTATAGCAAGTGTCCTCTCCACTTTGCAAATATACCAATAGGTTTGGCCGTCAATCTTTTGGGGGAAGCGTGAACGAGTAGTACTTTTGCAGCTGTCAGGATCAGACATCTCAGCAGTGGTGTTCTTTTCTCTGCCACGTCCACCCTTTTTAGGATTTCCATTGGAGAAGATGGTTAGGGCGTCCGTGATCAGTTCATCCTCGGGCTGACTGTGAGCAGAGGGAATTTCCTCATAACCTTCTTCGGGTTCAGACTCTTGTTTCTTCTTCGGAACCTTAGGTGGCTTCAAGGATTTTCCTCCTCCAGTCATTCTTGTTCGTTCAGACCTTGATGGAAACTGAGGCAATTCTTCTTCAGAATCTAAATACTCTTGCGAATTCTGTGAGATGACCAACCTGTGAAATAGGATAGATGCGAGGGAAAAAAAGGGTAGGGTCATAAGCATGCACAGAAGGATTTTAAACGATTTTTTTGAAGGAGTCCAACAAGGAACTCATGTTAAAACATAAAGATATCATCGATAGATTTTACAAGCTAGCCACAGACAGATTCTAGGCAGGTTGATAGCTATCTAATCTTTCGGATAATTACTCATGAACCCTAGATGAGGAAAACCAGTACGAATAAGATCTACAAACCATACCAGTCAAATCCTAGTGATTCCTAAAGATCTACCGCGGTGAGATAAATCGTAGAAAATAGCATCAGTAAGAACTGCCCTAAGAACAGAGAGATGGTGAGGGGTAGTTCCGGATCCAAGCGCCCTATCTTGGCAACTAAGATCAACTACGGTAATGCGGGAGGGAAGATTACCGCACCTGCGTGACCAGATGCGACGAGACTTCACCGGAGTTGCACGGCGTAGCTTCTCGCCGGAGTTGCTTCGAGCTCGGGCTCGGGTGGAGGTGGACGAGGGTTTGTGGAACTGAAGAAGAAGACGCGACGTGATGAGGGATATTTATAGCTAGAGAGCTGAACTTTCGCTCTGAAATCTACGGCCCACAGTTGCGGGACGTTCCGCATTCGATGGACACGATCATGATTGTGGAGATTGTGGGCACGTGGCAACTGTTTTCTGCGAGAAACTCGGGAAGAGAGCGGGAGACCGAAAGATTTGAAGAAGGGCTTCGAGACAAAATGGATAAAGTTCGAAGTTGATTTCTTTCGCGACCAAGGACGTCGGAGAGAGATCTTCTTCAGATCAAATTGCATGCTCATGATGGACATCATAGATTTGGATGAGATAGAATGGAGGGATAAAAGGGTCCGAAACAAAACACTCAGCCAGAAGAAAAAGAAACACCAAACGAGGAGCTATGAGTGGGTTGTTCATTGGACGAAACACAAACACGGCAACTCGAAGACAAACAACAAACTGAGAACTAATTAACACAAAGAACCAGCACCAACAAGATAGATCTCAGGGCTAAAGATAATCGAATAGAATCCCCGAGAGAGAGTTCCTGCAAGAAGAGTTAGTTCTTTCTCGCAACCCACACTTGTGTGGATGGCGCAGACCTCATTTGTCTTGTCTGAGCAGGGATGTTCCGTCGTTGATTTCTGTGGCTCACCTGTGCACTTCGAGAGTAATCATATGAGTAAGCATTGAAATTGTTCCCAGACACATGAGTATAATGATTCGAGGAGATACGCATGTACTCGTTTTGTCGAATGTTTAATCGACATTCATTCAAGGAAGTTGCAGCGCCAATCTGTGAGTGATTATCATTTCCTCGTAGGGAATTACACTGCATATTCGGGTTAACAATCACTGATAAATTTTCAATGATGCATTTCTTCACCCAGATTTGCTTCTTGGGTGAACCAGACCTGCAATTAGTCCCAACATACCGAGCGAAAACCTTACCATTCTGTTGTTTGAAGAATTTGTAGTTTGAGTCATTAGACTCGTCAGAAATAACAGGAATGGTAGTGTCATATCCAGACAGGAGTGCAGGTTGGAGAGTTTTGCTTTTAGCAAGAACCCAACTTGTTCGAGGATATTGCTCGGGAGTCCAGTAGGTTCCATCAACGTTGAGTTTCCTTTCAAAACCCAATCCTTCCTTTCGGGGATTTTTGTGCAGTATTGACTTCTTGAGCACATCACGGAGTGTTTGATGCCCTTTGAGGCTCTTTAGCATTCCTATCTCAAGCAAGTTCTTTAGCCTGCAATTTTCATCAGAGATAGCAACAAATTCCTCAGAAGAGGGGTTAGAAATATCATTCGTAGTGGTTGCAATATTATCGATGGCAGTATTGGATATTTCAGCATTCGAATCAACATTGCTACGTTCTAGGCATTTTGAGCAAGGAGGCACAAAATCATCAGGAAGGTTGTTAGATTGCTCGGCGAAGTGAGAAGCTTTTTCTTTCGCAAGCACATTATAAGACTCTTTCAGCGACTCGAGTTCTTGATTCCTGCTAAGGAGTTCATCTGATAAACTCTCGTAGTCGACTGCAAGAGAATCATATCATTTGGAAAGATCATCAATCGTTGAAGAAAAGGCATCATGCTTTTCAGTCAACTCTTGATTCTTCTCCATCTCTTCGACCAGTAATCCTTCGGTTTTCCTGAGATTCATCTCAAGTTTTTCAAGCTCATCTTGTTGAGATTTTGCAATCTTAACAAGTTTAGCATATGCAATGTATTCAGAGGAATATTTAGTCATTGATTTTTGGTGTTTTGCTGATACCTGATCCTTTGAGGTTTTTGCCATGAGACAGAGTGCGATTGGTTCATCATCACTTGAAGCATTATCATCAGTGTCTGAGTCAAGAGACTTCTCGGATGATTCATAAGTGACGAATGCATTGCCTCTTCCTCGGCTTCTGTAAAGCTCTTCGTCTTCTGATTCGGATTCGGATGTTTCATCTTCAGATTCCATATTCATTTCAGCACACACTTTAGTCAGCTGCGATATTCTCTTCATATTAGATTCAATGGTCGCTCTGGTTTGCATGTCAGTGACCGGTCTCATCGAAGAAGATGCGGTAGATTCATTTTTCTTCGAGAGCTTAGTGTGATGGTCCACTCGAGTGAATCCAGAGCAGTGAAGATAAATCCATCGGTTGCTTGGTTTTTCATTTTGCTCCCAGCAGGGACAGTGCGTGATGTAGTGACTGAGTTGTTTGCACTTGAAGCACTTTATTTCTTTCGGAGGTAATCTTCTTGAAGATTTAGGCAAGTCAACTTCGTCATCATTTGTGAGACACATATTTTTTCTTCTGAGATCACTTAGTCTTTGTGTGGGCATTTCGAGTTCCCTTGTGATAGAGTGTTGATTCTCGACATCTTCTTCTTGTGAACTGCCATAGTGTGAAAGAATTTCCCCTTCGCTTTCCGAAGAAGATTCTTGATGCCCATTTTCAAGTTCCATCTTTTCTTCATGAATAGACAACAGCGTCATGACCTCGACATAGTGAAGTTCTTCAAAATCTGGTCTTTGCTTGATTTCAGCCACGATTGGATTGAAGGTTGCATCAAGAACGCTCAGCAGCTTGTTGACCACATCTCTATCGGTGATATCTGTTACTCCTTGTTGATGAAGCCTTTCAACAATATTTGTCAACCGATCGGTGAGTTCCATAGCACTTTCCCTACGAAGACTCCTGAAACCTGCAAACATGGCATGGAGCATATCTGTGTGTTGATCTGTTCTGGCAATGGATTCTTCATGAACATCCTTGATGGCATCCCAGAGTTGCTTGGCAGAGTCAAGCTTTCGGAACCAAATGAAAATGTCTTTTGAGATACTGTCACAGATAATATCTTTTGCTTGAGCATTCAATCACATTCTAGCTTTGTCATCGAAAGTAGGAGCATCAGGGTGCATAACAGTATATCCATTTTCCACAATCTGCCAAAGTTCAATGTTGACGGCTTGAAGTCTGATTTTCATCCGCTCTTTCCAGTAGACATAGTCATTTCCATCGAAGATAGGAAACCTTTCAGAGTGCGAGGATCTACCTGCAAATGACATAGTCAAAACTCCAAGGTTGTTAGACCTTTAATAAACAGAGACAGGGAGTACCTGCTCTAATACCAATTGTTAGGACCGAGAGTATATCGACCAGAGGGGGGGGGGGGTGAATGGGAGATTCAAAAATTCTTGCGAATGTTTTGAACTGATCCCAAACATAGCAGCGGAAATAAGGTTCGGTAGACAAGCACTTAAACAAGCATGCAGTAGAGGAGCAAAACTATCGAAGAAGAAGGTAGTAATTGTTCGAGCGAAGAATATCACAGGTTTGACTGGTATGATGGTAAAGCAATATATGAACAGATGCAATAGCACAAGGAAAAACTAGATATGAATTGCGATGGAAATGCACGGGAAATGGTGACACGGCGAATGGATTCAGAACAGAATGAAATCACGCTAACATACAGAGGTACGATAATAAATTAAACTGGGACGATGGAAATGAATGAAGAGAATGTGAAAGATAAGTAACAAACTATGATTGATCAGATAAACTATCGACACAGAGCATGAAAGGAAACTGCTGAAAGAGATGCAGTAAAATAGAATGAACCAGTGGTGCTCGATGGCGACAGAAGAATTTGGTAGACCAGTTCGCCCTTCTGCCAAAGGACTATGTCTAGTTGGAGGGGTTGTGATTTAACACAGAAGATAAACTCTCTTCGCCCTATTCTCCTTCAACTCGGAGTTGATCAGACTCCAGTTGATTTCACTCGTGGTAGATACTTGTCGGCGATCTCCAAACCTTCGACAGATCTCTCCGCGAACCACAATGACTCTTGGTTGCTGAAGATCTTGCTCGGTGAAGACAATTACTCTTCGACACTCGAGCCGACACCTATCCGTCTAGAGAGTGCGCAACTCGCAAGAGTAATAGGTACAAGAACTCTAACTCAGAACTCCTGTGATGCTCAACCACTGTCTAAATTTAGGCTCTTGAATTTTCTCTCGGTGGATCTTAAACTCAAATCACTCAGAGAGGGGATGCTCAATCAATCTTCTCAGAAATCTTAAGCGGAACAGCCAACGGGCAACATTGGAGCGGGGTGGCTATTTATAGCTGCAGCCTTCCCTGAAGGGAAAAGACCAAATTGGACATGTGGAGCAGCCAACGGCCGAACGACACGAGTCCAACGGTCGGAATTGAGCAGAACGGTAACATTACGCGCAGAGCAAGTAATGCTAACTCTTCAGTTCGAAAGATATCTCCTGCAGCACCGAAGAACAACGTCTTCTGCTGGCAGGTAATCATTCGAAACATAAAGAGATTTCTCTCAGTCTCGCATAGGTTTGGGCTAAGCATCACAGCGGATCTAAGCTTCGAGAACCTATACCCCTCTTAATAGTACGGAGGTCCTATGACTCAAATGAATGAAAGAAGAACAACGAAAAGAATGCTACGTCTTCACTTCGTCTTCGTCTTCCATCACAACAGTCAATTTTCTTCGGACAGAATCACCGAACCAATTGCTTCGCGTCAGCAATAAATTCTCGAGGGGTTAACTCCTTCACATCATTCTTCTCGTCTACAAGACTTCTTTGAATGTAGCTCATTTTTCTCTGCTGTGCAGATGTTCTTCGGTGAAGTTCTTCGAACTTGACACTGGAGACAGCATTCTCTTCGGTACTGCAGGGACTATTTCTCTTTGTGTGCACTAGCAAACAAATCAGTCCATGCCTGTTTCTGTCAACAATCTCCAAAACACAAGGGGGCATATATTGCACCAACAGTGCAGCGGGAACCCCAGGCCTCGGATGAGGTGGGGGACGAAGACCACCCGCTCCCCGGCGTTGGGAGCGGGCACCAGCTGGCCGGCCACTGGAGCGCGGGCGGCGATGGCGGGGGCCAGATACCCCGTGTCGTGCAGCTCGGCGATGGTCGCATCTGTCATGATGGAGCCGCCCCAGTGTCCCTTGAGGGTGTCGGCCATGGCTGGTTGAGGAGTTGGGCTCGTGAAAGGGAAAGGCGCGCTGGTTGGATCTGGGCACTGGAGCAAGACGAGGCAATAGTGGGGAAGAATGGGAGCGTGTGCTATCGCGCTGTTCTCCCCTTTGCTCTTATAGGCCTATGAAAGGCCAAGAGTCCCGCCCGCAGCGTCGATAAATTCGCGATTGCTATCAAAAATGCCATTAGAGCATATGGGGGGAAACAAAATCTTGATGATATCCCTAAGAAAGCGCGCACGATCTCTGCCTCGAAGGGATGTGCCAGTAAAAAGGCCGTCTCGAACCACGATTTGAGGGGGAAGCAGTAACTGCTCAACCTGTCGTAGGACAAGCCTCCCTGATAAAGTTGTCAGGCCGGATTGGATCGTTCATACCTGAACAACAAGCCTTCGAGGCTAAGATATCTATCCACTTCGGGCAGGGTACGAGCTCGGTTGGACCACGGATATTGATGCTCCATTAAGAGAATCCGAAATGAGGAGTGGAACTCGTCTGTCAAGCCGACGACTCCGGATCCGAGGAGATGATTGTTGAATGTCGTCCTCGGCGTAGAAGACCAGTTCGGGGGCTACTGATGGTGTCCTGGATTAGGGGGTGCTAACCTAGCCAGCCCATCTCCTCGGTTGGGCTGATATGCCCCCGTACGTGATCATGATGGGCTCCGGAGGCCACGCATGGGAGACGTTGTCGGCCCAGTGGGAACCAGGGTACCACGGCCCGTCTGCCTCAGGCCCAGAGGGCCGCAGTCGGAGAGGCCCGTGAGAGCGGCCTTGCCTCAGCTGCTCCGGAGGAAACCGCCTCGCGAGGGTCGAGCCTCGCGAGGCCCCTCCCCGCCAGGCCAAGCCCTGTCGAGGTCGCCAAGCACCAGGGTTCCCTCACGAGGCTCCCCTCGCGAGCCCCCCCCCTCGCGAGGCCTTCTCATGAAGCGAGTTGTACGGCGCCAGCCGCGGGGCTCCGCGCCCAGCACATGGGTGACATCCCGCTGTCAGGATAAGGACAGCAGAGCGTGACCAAGCCCAGTTTCCATTCTCGTGATGAGGAAGCAGCGGCGTCTGCCTCACAAAAAGCAAGTCCCAAAGGCTTTCCTCTTTGGTGATAGAAGACCAAGACGGATCAGCGTGCTAGGATGGAGGTCATCGCCAAGCCCACCGGCGCGTCACAAGGAGCTGCTTTAACAGGCGGAGACCGCCTTTAGTCAGGATAAGCCTGTGCCCTTGTCCCCCTTTTGAATGGCCGCCCTGTGGTGACCCTTTCCCGCTCATATTTTCAGGGAAGAGGACCGAGGCACTACAAAAGGGGCAGGGCTGCTTCCATGTAAGGGGATCGATTGATTCTCCCCCACACCTCGTGTACTTCGAGCACAAGCTCTCCACAGAGCAATCCAACACAAGCAGGAGTAGGGTATTACACCGCACGGTGGCCCGAACCTGGGTAGCTCGCGCGTCCCCTTCGTGTCCGGTGAGAGCCAGCGAGTCCGTCGTGTCCACGCCGTAGTCCCATCGTAGGCTGCCAAGCAAAGTCCCCCAGAGTTCGAATCCTTAGTTCTTGGAGAAGTTTCTTGGACGCAGATCCTAGACTCCGACATTTGGCGCGCCAGGTAGGGGGACTTGCCGTCTTCACGCCTTCGACCTCGACACCCGCATCGACATGGACGCCACCGCCGCTCGCCGGGAACGCGCTGCGCACCGTGCCACTGTCAGGGTCCACGCGGCGCCCGCTGCCCGCGGTGCCCATGTGCAGCGCCCTCGAGCCGCCACCGAGCCCGTGGGGGAGCACGTGGCCTCCTCTGCCCTCCCGTCGGTGAACGAGCAGGCGCACGGCCCCTCCGCCGCCACCTCCTTGCTCGCGTGTTGTGATCCCCCCGCTCCACGCGCCGCGCTGCTCATGGCGCAGGAGCTGCTGCGCTACCGCCCCACCGAGGACGCCTACGATGCCTGGCTTGGGCATATCACCGAGCTCGTCGACGCCGCGCGTGATGGCCTGGAGCCCTCCCGCTCCCTTCCTGCTCCGCCGTCCTGCGCCGACCAGGCCAGGCACGGCGCTCCTCTCCCTCCTCCTCCGCCTCCGGACCGCGACGTGGCCGAGCGCCGCCCCGCCGTGCGCGCCCCGGAGCCGTCCCGCGCCTCGCTCGCACCGGGCGGCGGTGGCGACAGCTGCCAGATCGTCACCCGCGCGCCCCAGGATGCGCGCGCGGGCCTCGAGGGGGCACGCGATCGCCAGGACCGCATCCTCCACGACGTCGCCATGGCTGGGTGCCAGAACCGCGCAGCCCTCAACGGTGGAGCCGTCACCAATGGGGGCTACCTGGTCCTCGCCCCCGAGCTGCGCCGTGTGGTGTGGCCCGACAAGTTCAAGCCGGAGCTCCCTCAGCGCTACGATGGCACGGCGAACCCCACGGAGTTCCTCCTGCTCTACACCATCAGCATCCAGGTAGCAAGGGGGGACGATCGGGTCATGGCGAACTGGTTCCCCATGGCCCTCAAGGACACCGCGCGCTCATGGCTCATGAACCTCCCCGAGGCGTCCATCTCTTCGTGGGAGGACCTGTGCAAGTAGTTCGTCGCCAACTTCAAGGGCACGAGCGATCGTGCCCTCACGATCAACGACCTGCGCAACATGCGCCAGCGCCCTGGTGAGCCCCTGCGCAAGTTCATCCAACGCTTCAGCCAGGTGCGCCACAAGATCCTGAAAGCCTCTGATGCCGCGATCATCTCCGCCTTCACCAGCGGTGTCACGGACATGAAGATGCACGAGAAGCTCTCAGTCAGGGATGAGCTCGACTCCGCAGCAGAGCTGTTCGTCCTCGCCGACCGCTGCGCCAAGGCCGAAGAGGGGCGCCTCTTCCTCCACGACAGCGCTGACGCTGAGCCAGACGCGGCGAAGCCCAAGGCCAAGGACACCAAGCGCAAGGGCCCAGCCGTGCTCGCGGCGGAGCCGGACTGCAAGCGCGGCCGCGACCGCGGCGAGGTCAAGAAGGACGCCCGCCCCTTCTGCGCCTACCACAACATGAACTCCCACAACCCGGAAGACAGCCACGAGCTCAAGCTGCTTCGCGAGCACCGCACCGAGCGCCGCAAGGAGTGCGGCAAGGGCCGCGGTGGTGGCAGCGGGAGTGACCGCTGGGGCGACAACCACAACAACGGCGCCGGTGACAACAACCGCCAGGGCTGGCAGAACCAGCCGCGGCAGGCTGACCCTCCGGCCAACGCTGCCCCAATTCGCGCCAACGACTCCCCTCCCGCTGAGAACGCTGGGGGCTACCAGGAGCCCCGCAGGGTGGCCTGCATCCTCGGCGGGGCCCAGGCCCCTCCATCCAATCGCCACTTCAAGCAGTTCTCTCGGGAGGTGAACGTGGCCCTCCCATCGCTCGATTCCACCGGTCGCCTCAAGTGGTCCGAGTTCCGCATCGCCTTCGACGCCAGCGACCACCCCAAGTCCATGAAGGGCGTGGGCGCCATCCCCCTGCTGTGCACTCCCACCATTAGCAACGTCGCCGTCACCAAGACCCTCGTCGACGGAGGCGCCGGCCTCAACGTGATCTCCATCGAGACCTTCCAGACGCTCCAAGTGCCCTACGAGCGCCTGATGCCCACCAGGCCCTTCTCGAGCGTCACTGACGGCTCCACGGTCCCCCTAGGGCAGGTGCTCCTTCCCATCACCTTCGGCACCCGCAAGAACTACCGTACGGAGTTCATCATCTTCGATGTGGCTCACGTCGGCTTGCCTTACAACGCCATCTGGGGCTACCCGGCGCTCAGCAAGTTCATGGCCGCAACCCACCTTGCCTACGGCCTCGTCAAGATGCCCGGCAGCCGCGGTACCCTCACCGTCCGCTGCGACGAGAAGGATGTGCTGCAAGCCCTCGAGCACGCCTACAAAACTGCCTCCGTCGCATACCCGGCCGATGAGGACGCGCCAGGGCCTGCAGGGGAAGCGCCCGCGAAGAAGCCCCTGCTCCCTCAGGCGCGGGTCGAGTCCAAGAAGGCGTTGCTGGATGGGGGCTAGGCAGGCCCCTCCCTCGCCGCTGGTGGCGGGCCCTCCCCCAAATAGGAAGGCACGCTCGTCACCTTCCTCCGGGCTCAGGCGCGCCCAGCCTGTCGAGGGAGGTGATCGAGCACCACTCAGCCGCGCGCCGGAGCGTGCGGCCCGTCAAGCATGAGGAATATCGTCAAGCGCCCAAGAAGCAGCAAGCCGTCACCCAAGAAGTCAACAAGCCCCAGAATGCTGGAATCGCACGTGAAGCCCCCCACCCCAGGAGGATCGCCAGCCTCAACCCCGTCGCCAGGCCGCGTGATAGCATGCGCATGTGCGTCGACTTCATCGCCCTCAACCAGGCTTGCCCCGCAGGCCCCTTCCCTACTCCGCGCATCGCCGTAGGCTCGCCCTGGCTCATGCGTATGCCGTTCGGCCTGGAGGGTGCAGCAGCCACCTTCGCGAGGCTGATGCGCATGAGCCTGGAGCCCCACATCGCAAGGAACATGGAGGTGGTTAACACTCGCCCACCGGCCCGCCGCGGCCCCACTCATGACGGAGGCGGGTGTTCCGGTACCAAACACATGGAACGCCCGCCATCACCGTAAGTTCTATCCGTGCCCCACGGATACGAGCGACATGGAGCTGTACACGCTCCAGGGCTCTCTCTACCCGCGCTGCCTTCGACACGTGAGAGCTCCTTCCCACTCTCGTGGAAGCCCCATGCTCAGCGCTGGCGGATGCCCCATGCCCCGCGCTGGCGGCCTACTTGAGGGGCCCTCGGCCGTCACATCCTCAAGCTGACCCGTGTCGAACACGACATCATGTATCTTTCTGTTATGTAATGAACTTGCTTCATGCATCAGTAAAGCTTATTTCCTTCAAAACCCTATGTGCCTGCCGCTGCAGGGCGCGCGCTCATGGTCTCGCCTGTGCCTGTCACGCGAGCGGGGGCTGGGCACGGTGTCTGTGCTCGGGTCAGTCCCAGCAGCACTGAAAAACCCAAGCGACTGAGCTCTGGCTCGCAGGCCTGCTCCCTTGCACGTCACCTCACCAGGTCCTTGGTGCTCTTGTCTCCTCGTGTAACACCCATAGGCGACTTCACGAGCGCGCCCTGCTGCACTATTTGCAAAAACTTGGCAGTTTTCCTGGTGCAGGGTAAAAAAGCCTCAGGAGCCCCCCCTCGGGAGGCCTCGCGGCGGGCCCTGCAGGTAGAGGGCCTCACGAGGGATCGCGCCTCACGAGCTGTGCCCTGTGAAGGGCTCGCCCCAGGCCGCACGCCTCCAAGGAGCTAAGTCTAAAACACCCCTCGGGTCTTCTTCCCTCTCGTTTCCCTCTCGCGGCATCCTGATTTCCATGGCACGAGCCGCCTGTGTGTCAAGGGGGGGACCCTGAGCATCGCGCCTCAGGGACTCCTACTAGCCCTAAGAGCCCTACACCCTCTGGCCTTGCCGAGCACACGCTCCGGGCATCCCAGCGATGGTGTAGCCTGCCTCGAGGGCTGGGTCCCAGCGACACAGGGCACAAAGGCAATGAAAAGGGGGATTAAAAGCCGCAAGAGGAAGACAGAAACGCTTTAAACATCAAGTACTTAACGGCAAAGGTACCACACAAATGTTCTCACGCCCCCACGGGGCCGCATCTACCCTATTACAGCAGCAGGTCAAGGAAAGTTTAGGTGTGTGGAGCGCCGCCGGCGCTCACACAGCCGTCGCGAAGAGGCTCGCCGCTGCCCTCGCTGACTTCAGGCTCGAAGGCGTATAGCCCGACGAAGCCGGCCACGCGCTCCCTCACAGCCTCCTCGAGGGGTTCGCAGAGCTCCGCGGGGACAGGGGTCACCACCCGCCCGAAGTCGAAGCGATCGTCGAGGCGGAGGAGGTTGCTGAAGAGTCGCGTCATCGCCTGGGTCAGCAGGTCGCGGCACGCTTCCTCGATGGTGGCATCCGTGTCCAGCAGCTGCTTCTTGAGCTCATCGACCTCAGCTTGGAGCTCATCCCGCTTGGCCGCGAGGCTCCTCTGCTCGTCGAGAGCAGTCTGGGCGGCCGCCAGCTCGCGCTCCTTCACCAGAAGGTGCTCCCGTTCCGCCTCCTGCGCGGACGCAGATGACGCGAGCTCGCCTTCCCGGATCTTGACGTTCGCCTCGCGGGTAGCAACCGCCTCCTGGGCCCTGAGGATCTCCTCCTCGCGCTTCGGGAGGTCAGCTTCACGGGATGCGAGCCAGCCCTCGAGGGCCTCCGCAGCCTCCTCCCGCGCCTTAAGCCGACGCTCGCGCGAGGCGGCTTGCTCCTGGAGCGCCTTCTCGTAGGCGTCCGCTTCCTCCCGCCGGCGCTCGGCCTCCTGGGCGTCTTCGAGGGCCTTCACGAGGGACGCCTGGGCCTCCTTGACGAGCTGCTCGCGCTGCGCCTGCGCCTCCACATCCCGCTGGCGGTCAAGCTTCGCCGCCTCGCGAAGCTGGCTCCACCCCTCCGCCAGCCTCCGCCGCTTCTCCGCGCAGAGCTCCGCCTCCTTCCTGAGCTCGCCTTCAAGGGCCTCAAGGGCAGCTTTGACGCCGTCTATGGCCCCGCTCCAAGGCGTGTTACCGCTCTCCCACAGCACCAAGGCACGGCTCGCCCGGGCCCCCTCATCGCCCGCAGGCGTCGGCCGGCGGGAGGACTCGACCTCGAGCCCCGCCGGCTACCCCATGCCATCTCCCCCTGCAGGGGTTACACTCGCCGTCTGGCGCGGGGGGCTTGGGATGGCCACTTCCGACGCCGGCGGTGTCGCCCCGCGCTCCGGCGCCGTCCTGAGTGCTGCAGGGTCCGGGCGTCCGCGCCCGGAGGTGGCTCCCATGGGGGCTGCGATGCTCTCCGCCATGGCGGGCGTGGTGCGCTGGGGAGGGGTCGGCGTTTCACCCCCTCCCCCATCACCTCGACATTGAAGACTGGGACCGCCTCGGGAGGTGCCAGCGCGGTCTCCTTGCCACCCCCCGGTTTCGCCGCCGAGGGCGTCGGCGCGGCAGGCGAGGCAGTGTTCAGAGGAGGGGTAGACCCCTCGGCCTCGGCTTTCCTCTTCTTGGTCTTCCCCTCCCCCTCGGCAGCCGGATCGAGGCTCCTGCGTAGGCGAAGGCTCAATAGGACCGCGGTGGTCGAAAGGCAGAGATTGACGGAGGGGGAAAGAAGGAACTTACTCGTCCTTAGGGTAAAATTGCCTCCTCTTCCGCTCCTTGATGGCCCCGCTGCTGCTGCTGCCCCCTTTGCGCGACATGCCTGGGCAGCCGCCCGAGGGCGCGGCGCGAGCCTCGTTGGGGTCGTCGGCCTTGGCGGTCTCCTCTGCCCGCGTCTCCGGGGGCTCGTCGGTCCCCGAGCCGCCGTCTCCTCCGCCCCTTGCCGGCACAGGCTTGGCCGGCACAACGCGGAACGCGTCTCCGTCGTCTCCCTCGTCCTCGCCCAGCCGGAGTTGGCGGCACACCGGCGGAGAAGGAGGGGACGGCGGGGGCGACTTCTCGCTGCTCTCTGTCATGGAGAGGGAGGCATCCCCTCCGCCAGAAACGGACCCCGACTCCGAAGAATTCTCGGGGTGCTCTTCGGGCTCCTCGAGGTCCGTCCGAATCAACCCCCACTGGTCGAACTGGGGCATCGCCGCTACCAGCTCGTCCCTGTTGGACCAGTGGTACAGTGGGCGCGCGTCGCGAGGCATCTCCTGCGCCTCCCGGGGAAATAGAACTTCCCAAGCTTCGGCCACCACTTCGGCTGCGAGGGGCTCCGACGCCAGCCGGATCCGGTCCTCGGAGCCGGTGATCTCCCACACCGGGCGCGAGCGCTTCTGCAGGGGCGCGAAGTAGCGGCGGAGGAACTCCTTGGCAATCATACCCGTCGTGAGCCCGGCCTGGCGCAGCTCCGCCAGGCTCTACAGAATCGGCCTGAGGGCGGCGCTGCTGAGCTTCTTGTGCTCCCAGTGGGGGGTCTTCTCGGCCAGCTCGGTGGGGATCGCCAAGAGGGGGCTGGTCTGTAGGGCGTCAACATAGACCCAGCGCGACCTGAAGTTCTTCACCTTCTTCAAGATCTTCATGTCGATGAAGAGCTTGCCCATCTCGTTGTCAATCCGGAAGGAGGCCCCTCCGGTGCGGTGGCTTCCTGAGGAGAAAACCCGCAGGCTATCAAAGGTTCGGAAGAGCGCCACGGACGGCATCACTCCCAGGTAGGCCTCGCAGAGGTATGCGAAGAGGGACAGGACGAGGACAGAGTTGGGGTGAAGGTGGAGGAGATGGATCTCATAATGCTCTAGGATGGCGAAGAGGAAGTCGGCGAAGGGCGGCACCAGCCCGGCGAAGAGCGAGTGGTAGAAGACGGCGACCACCATGGGCCCAAGGTCCCGCCGTGGGTGCGAGCCTGGCCAGATCTTGGTGGCGCCTCCCTCGAAGTGCGCGGAGGCCAAGTGAGGGCGGACCTTGGCTAGCCCGCTCTCATTAATGGTGGCTGGCAGCAGGGCCGGACCCAGCTCCGCCGCCGGCGTGCTCTTGCTGGAGGAAGCATCGGCGGTCGCGGGTTTCTTGCCTGGGGCCATGGCGGAGGAGAGATTGGAAGTTGGAGGAGCAACAGGGAAACTGCGCATGCGGGGCGAAGGGCGAGATGAGGACGGAGAGCAATGACGCACCCGCGCCCTGGGCGGGCAGGCTTTATCGCCAAGACGGCGGTTCCCGAGGCGTCGTGGGGAGTGGGGGCGACCCTCCCCGTGAAAGCCGCCACGCGTCGCCTCTGGGCCCGGCAGTTCGATGGGGCCCGCGCCGTTTCATTCCTAACCAGGCGGAACGCGCGCGCCGCGGGCCCGAGGGCTACTGTCGGCCCAGTGGGAACCAGGGTACCATGGCCCGTCTGCCTTAGGCCCAGAGGGCCACGCTCGGAGAGGCCCGTGAGAGCGGCCTTGCCTCTGCTGCTCCGGAGGAAACCGCCTCGCGAGGGTCGAGCCTCGCGAGGCCCCTCCCCGCCAGGCCAAGCCCTGCTGAAGTCGCCAAGCACCAGGGTTCCCTCGCGAGGCTCCCCCCCTTGCGAGGCCTTCTCACGAAGCGAGTTGTACGGCGCCAGCCGCGGGGCTCCGCGCCCAGCACATGGGTGACGTCCCGCTGTCAGGATAAGGACAGCGGAGCACGACCAAGCCCAGTTTCCATTCTCGTGATGAGGAAGCAGCGGCGTCTGCCTCACAAAAAGCAAGTCCCAAAGGCTTTCCTCTTTGGTGATAGAAGACCAGGACGGATCAACGCACTAGGATGGAGGTCATCGCCAAGCCCACCGGCGCGTCACAAGGAGCTGCTTTAATAGGCGGAGACCGCCTTTAGTCAGGATAAGCCTGTGCCCTTGTCCCCCTTTTGAATGGCCGCCCTGTGGCAACCCTTTCCCGCTCATATTTTTGGAGAAGAGGACCGAGGCACTACGAAAGGGGCAGGGCTGCTTCCATGTAAGGGGATCGATTGATTCTCCCCCACACCTCATGTACTTCGAGCAGAAGCTCTCCACAAAGCAATCCAACACAAGCAGGAGTAGGGTATTACACCGCACGGTGGCCCGAACCTGGGTAGCTCGCGCGTCCCCTTCGTGTCCGGTGAGAGCCAGCGAGTCCGTCGCGTCCACGCCGTAGTCCCGTCGTAGGCTGCCAAGCAAAGTCCCCCAGAGTTCGAATCCTTAGTTCTTGGAGAAGTTTCTTGGACGCAGATCCTAGACTCCGACAGACGTGATCAAGGCTGTCTCTACCGAAGACTTGTAGTACACTTCAAGATTTGTCCAGCCTCCTTACTCCTAGATACCGACCTTGTAACCCTAGGTACCCTCCCTGGCGTGTATATAAGCCATAGGGTTTAGCCTGTAGAGCAGACAATGCAATATTGCTCACCTAGCCCTAGAAGTTAGACACACATTACGATCTCGAGGTAGATCAACTCTGTACTTGATACATCTCCATCAATATAAACAGAAGTAGGACGTAGGGTTTTACCTCCATCAAGAGGGCCCGAACCTGGGTAAACATCGTCTCCATCGTCTCTGTTACCACCGATCCGAGATCCACAGCTCAGGACCGCCTACCCCGAGGTCTGCTGGTTTTTACACTGACAGGCGGCTTCCCAGTGCGGAGGGAGTTCTCCGCTTCCTCCGCCTCGCAGCGCTTGACGTGCCGATCTGCCTCTTGCTGGTGGACGCGCACGAACAATCTTGCCATTTCGTTGGGCGCCCACCGGAGATCCTTGTCGGTAGCACGCTGGAGCTTATCGGCCCACCTCCACGGAGCGATGAGGTGCCTAGCGCCTTTGGCCTTCCTGGTGAAGTACCGGCCGTCTTCGTACACCTTGTCCGCATGTCGACGCGCCCGCCGCCAAAGCTCCAGCTTCTCCTTTTCCCAGGCGGCCTCACGGGCTTCACAGGCCGCCTGGTACCTGGCGCGCTCCTCCGCCAACTCCTTCTTGAACGCCACTTTCCTGGCTTTCTCAGCCGGCGGCAGCGCTTTCCACAGACAAAGATTGTACTAGCCCCAAAACTACTCCAAAGTTGGGGGTTCCGGCGCAACCTCGTTTGGTGGCGCGTAGGGGTCCTCCTCGTCACTGCTCTGCGCCTGGACATCCTCACGGGGCGGCGCCTCCTCCTTGACGGGTGGGCAGATCATCGGTGCCATAGCAGAGTTTTGTGAGTGAGGGGGGGGGGAGCGAGGAGAGAATGTAGATGAGAATGCAGGTGGGACAACGTGGGTGGGGTAGTATTTATTGGCGGCCGGAATCTAGATCAACGGGAGCAGTAGAAGCGCCGGTGGCCGGAACTTATGAGTACTATAGCTTGAATTACACACGATTCCCGCAGCAAAATCCGTGTGTGAAATAAATCGCTGACAGTTCCCAGGACTGAACCGCGTCTGATTAATAACCCGTGGCACTCACCTTCCAAACCTCGCGGCGCGAAACAGAGTGCCAATCATGTGGGGTCCAGTTGTCTTGCCAGATATTTACATTTTCTTTCCAAATGTTTTGCATGAATGCTTATTTCGTGTTACCATGATATTGTTGGAAAATGTATTACATAAATGATTTTTTCAACCCATGATGATATTCTGTTGCATGTACATGTAGTTCAAATTTGAATTACGGCCATTAAATTGTTAGAAACTCACTTAATGTCTTAAAAATGTCAAATAACCCCTGAAAATTTCCAAATTTTAACATGAAAGTTGTATTCATGCATGTTAACGGTAGAAAAAAAATGCCAAGCCATAAGAGGAAGCGACTGTTGGTTCGTCATCACTGGTGCATATTCTTCCCTCTCGGAACCATGAGTCTTCTCGTGAGATGCTCTGATTTGTGAGAGGTGTGTGCCAAAACTTTCAACAAACATGCCAGTTTTTTTACCACGGCATCTTGGTACCATTTCATGACATCAAGCAAGGTTTCATGTATTTCTGATCATTTTAGCATTTCTTGGATTTTAAAAGCCATGGTTCTTAATGTTTGTGTCCAAGCCATGACACCAATATGTTTGAAAATTCCTTCCAATTTACTGCACAGGGCATTAACTCGCACACAAGGACACAAATATGATTTTCCATCCTATGATGGTTTGCCGTTGCTTGTACATGTAGTTCAAACTTGAATTACGACCATTATATGGCTAGAAACTCACTTAATGTCTTAAAAAGGTCAAATGAACACCGAAAATATCAAAAAATTAACATGACCGTTGCATTAGTGCATGTTAATGGTAGAAAAAAAATAAGGGTCATACGAGGAAGCGAGCGCCGGTTCGTCATCAAACATGCATATTGTTCCCTCTCGGAACCACGCGTGTTCTCGTGAGATGCTCCAATTTGTGAGACATGTGTGCCAAAACTTTCGTCAAAGTGGCCAATTCTTTTACCACAACATCTTGGTGCCATTTCATGACATCAAGCAAGGTTTCATGTATTTTTGATCATTTTTGAATTTTTTGGAATTTAAAAGCCATGGTTTTCACTGTTTGTGTCCAAGCCTTGACACCAATATATTTGAAAATTCCTTCCAATTTACTGCACAGGGCATTAACTCGCACACAAGGACACAAATATGATTTTCCAACCCATGATGGTTTGCCGTTGCATGTACGTGCAGTTCAAATTTGAATTACGGCCATTATATGGCTAGAAACTCACTTAATGTCTTAAAAAGGTCAAATGAACACCAAAAATTTCAAAAATTTAACATGACCGTTGCATTAGTGCATGTTAACGGTAGAAAAAAAATTCAAGGTCATACGAGGAAGCGAGCGCCGGTTCGTCATCAAACATGCATTGTTCCCTCTCGGAACCACGTGTCTTCTCGTGAGATGCTCCGATTTGTGAGAGGTTGATACGTCTCCAACATATCTATAATTTTTTATTGTTCCATGCTATTATAGTATCAATCTTGGATGTTTTATATACACTTACAAGCAATTATATATCATTTTTTGGGACTAACCTATTAACTTAGTGCCCAGTGCCAGTTGCTGTTTTTTGCCTGTTTTTGATTTTTTAGAATATCAGTACCAAACGAAGTCCAAATGCCATGAAATTTTTTGGAGATTTTTTTCTGGACATAAGAGACACTAGAAGCTTAGGGAGAGGGCCAGAAGACAGAGGAGGTGGCCACGAGCCACCAGGGCGCGCCCCAGGGGGGGTGGCGCGCCCTGGTGCCTCGTGGGCCCACCTCTGCTCCGTTTGACCTAATTCCACCTCTATAAATACTATAAAATCGGGAAACCAACAGGAGAGTCCACGAAATACTTTTTCCGCCGCCACAAGTCTCTGTTCTTGAGAGATCCCATCTGGAGGCCTTTACCGACACTCTGCCGGAGGGGGATTCGATCACGGAGGGGCTCTCCATCAACCTTGCTGCCCTTCCGATGATGCGTGAGTAGTTTACCACAGACCTTCGGGTCCATAGTTAGTATCTAGATGGCTTCTTCTCTCCTTTTGATCTTCAATACAATGTTCTCCTCGATGTTCTTGGAGTTCTATCCGATGTAATCACTTTTTGCGGTGTGTTTGTTGGGATCCTATGAATTGTGAGTTTATGATCAGATAATCCATGAATATTATTTGAGTTTTCTCTAAACTCTTTTATGCATGATTGTTATAGCTTCATATTTCTCTCCGATCTATTGATTTGGTTTGGCCAACTAGATTGATTTATCTTGCAATGGGAGAGGTGCTTTGTAATGGGTTCGATCTTGCGATGCTCAATCCCAGTGACAGAAAGGGACATGACATTTATGTATCGTTGCTATTAAGGGTAAAAAGATGGGGTTTATTCATGCGTGAGTTTACTTTGTCTACATCACGTCATCTTGCTTAAGGCGTTACTCCGTTCTTTATGAACTTAATACTCTAGATGCATGCTGGATAGCGGTCGATGTGTGGAGTAATAGTAGTAGATGCAGAATCGTTTCGGTCTACTTGTATTGGATGTGATGCCTATATACATGATCATTGCCTTGGATATCGTCATGATTATTTGCTTTTCTATCAATTGCCCAACAGTAATTTGTTTACCACCGTATGCTATTTTCAAGAGAGAAGCCTCTAGTGAAAACTATGGCCCCCGGGTCTACTTTTATCATATATTGAAAATCCCAAAAATACCTTGCTGCAATTTTACTTTATTTATTTTATTTTGTATTTTTGATCGATCTATCTATCTATCTATCTATCTATCTATCACCATACAATTTAATCTTGCAATTAACTCCCAAGGGATTGACAACCCCTTGTTCGCGTTGGGTGCGAGGATTTGTTGTTTTGTGTGCAGGTGCTGCTAACGAGTTGTTGCGTGATTCTCCTACTAGATTGATAACCTTGGTTTCATAACTGAGGGAAATACTTATCTCTACTGTACTGCATCATCCCCTCCTCTTCGGGGAAATCCCAACGCAGCTCACAAGTAGCAGGAAGAATTTCTGGCGCCGTTGCCGGGGAGACATCATCAACATCTATCAAGTACCTACGCATAAATTTTCATATCCTTGCATTTATTTTATTTGCCTTTGCCTCTCGTTTTCATCTCCCCCACTTCTAATTTTTTTTTACAAAAACAGAAAAATATTTTTGTTTGCTTGCTTGCTTTTATTGCCTTCATGACAACACACAAAAACAGAAGGTGAAAGCAAAAATCTATTGATATGGATCCTCATCCACTTGCTAATCTTTTCAAAAGATCCAATTATGATGAACCAATTGCTAGTGAGTTGAGTGCACTTGATTATCTCTATGAAGTTTTGCTTGAAAATCATGAATCTGAAAATTGTGATGAAGTGTTAGAAGAAGAAATTTATAAAGTGATTCATGATAGCTCCTTGATTGAAAAGCATGATTGCAATGATGTTATTATAAATTCTATTAATGTCAATTGTGCTCATGATATGCAAAACTACAAGCTTGGGGATGACAATTTTGTTATGTCCACTACTTCTTGCAATGATCACGATTGGGGTGATAATACTTCTTATGATCTTGAAAATTTATTTAAGCCTCATGATGAATATGTTATTGATAATAATGTTTGCCATAATATTGAAAGTGGGTTTGGAAGAGTTTCAACTTTAGGTAAAAAGAATCCCACATATTCGGAGAGTGTTCAATCTTATGAAATTTTTGATAAATGTGGGTTTGGAGAGGTCATGACTTTAATTGACGTTAATCCCACTATCTTGGAAGATTATAAAACTTTTATGCATGTGGATCGTGAAGAGAATATTTTATATGATAGCTATATTGTTTAATTTTACTATGATCCTACATGTAATTATTATGAGAGAGGAAAATAGGATTGTAGAAATTTTCATGTTACTCAATTACCTCTCTTGAAGTTCAAATTGTTAATGCTTCGTTCTTCTTCCTTGCATATGCTAGATACTTTTTGTCTTGACAATTTGTTTGCCTATAAAATGCCTATGCATAGGAAGTATGTTGGACTTAAATGTGTTTTTCACATGTTTCATGATGCTCTCTTCGTGTTTAAGTTACTATCTTTCATGTGAGCATCATTGAAATTTCAAGCCTATCTTAATGGCTATAAAGAAAGAGCTTGTTGGGAGACAACCCAATAAATTTTTACCTACTGTTTTTGAGTGTGTTTACATAATTTTAGCCTCTGTTATGATTGTGTTTTTATGTTTTAATTAGTGTTTGTGCCAAGTAAAGCCTTTGGGATGATTTGGAAGATAGTATAATTGATGCTGTTTGCAAAACAGAAAGTTTTGCATCCAGTACTGGAATTTTAATTCTGTACTGGAGAGTCAGAAAAATCTGACATTTTTACACAGTATTGGTATATGAATTGTCCACGTTTTCCTAATTTTTCAGAATTTTTGGAGTTACAGAAGTATGGCTTTCAAATAGATGTTTACAGACTGTTCTGTTTTAGACATATTCTGTTTTTGTTGCATAGTTTGCTTATTTTGATGAATCTATGGATCGTATCGGGGGGTATGAGTCATGGAGAAGTTGGAGTACAGTAGCATTATGCCAATATTAAATATGAATCAATTTACTACAGTACCTAAAGTTAAAGATTTGTTTGTTATACTAACGGATCTCACGAAGGTTTTGTTGAGTTTTGTGTGATTGAACTTTTCAAGTTTTGGGTGAGATCACGATGGATGAAGGAATAACGAGTGGCAAGAGCCTAAGCTTGGGGATGCCCAAGGCACCCCAAGGTAATATTCAAGGAAGACTCAAGCAACTAAGCTTGGGGATGCCCCGGAAGGCATCCCCTCTTTCTTCTACCAACTATCGGTAATTTTACTTGGAGCTATATTTTTATTCGTCACATATCATGAGTTTTGCTTGGAGCGTCTTGTATTATGTCGTGGGTACGACCATCTATGGGGCCATCTAGCCCCTTTGTGGTTCGACAGGGGAGATCGATGTGCACAAAGAGCATAATCAATGGAAGACGCAAGGGATTTACCCAGGTTCGGGCCGCTGAGAAGCGTAAAACCCTACTCCTGCTTTTGGTGTATTGGTTGTATGAGAGCACAAGTACAAGGAGAGCTTCTCCCGGCAAGGTGCGGAGAGAGCTGCTACGCGAGACGTGCAGGTGTTTGAAAAGGGATCCGAATCCCTCTAATTGTTGCCCTGGCCCTCCTTTTATAGCTCAAGGGGTTACCACAGTGGCCAAACAGTAATTACAAGTTGATTAGATAGCAAACAGTGCTATCATACCTAACTCTGCCAGTTTAGGACAAAAGCATTAAATGCGCCATTAGGTGTCATGTGGAGAGGTAGCCCCGGCAAGGTTTTTGCACCGCTTGCCCAGCTACCCCGTATTATTTTGACACGCCTCCTGGACGGGTGTCATTAAAGGCAAATCTTCTCCCTACATGCTGACACATGTCCGACAAACCTCACCAACCAGCCTGCGCGGTCGACACCTCACCAATTAGTGACTAGCTGCCCGGTGAGGTGGAGTGCTGACGCGCTGGTGAAAGCTTGCCGGTATGGAGCTTGCCGGGTCTTCACCTTGCCGGTTCGTCCTTGCCGGCAAGGAATGTCTTCATCTTCAGTACTAGTTGAGAGCTTGTTGGTGCTTCGTCTTGAACTTCTCTCTAGTAGATTCTGCAACCAGGCCTTGAATTTTGTCGTTCAGCAGGTCCCGGCAAGCTTTGGCCGGCAAGGAGGCTGCTACTGTCTGTGCATAAGTTAGGGTATAAAATACCCATGTTCTATACACCGACAGGAGCCCCCGGGCCTGGGCCATACGGGCGTCCGAAGCGTCGTTGGGCTAGGCCCAAACAATGCACAGACACGTGGCGGGAAAACTGCCGCTGTAATTTTCGTCATGATGGTTATTATCTCTTGAGATCTTCTTTGCTTCTTCATTAATCTGGACATGAGAGTGCTCTTGGTCATCTTCCGGCAAACCTTGCCGTCGGACGGACAACCGCTAGGCGTGCCCAGACCAGGAATATGCTCATATGCGGGGTGTCGTTGGTCCAAATCGAACCGGCGCATAGCCACACGTGGCAAAGGATAACTGCCATATATGTCTTTACTTCTCCTTTTTCTGCGCCCCTCCATCACGCGCGTTTGCATGCATGCAGGGTAGTGGATTGGTGAAGAAGGGCGGCCGTTGGAGTGACGCGCCGGGCCAGAGACGCAGGGCGCGGGATTGGCGAACTCGGACAACCGCCCTTCCTCCCCTGACAGAGGGCCATACGGAGGACACATCGCAGGAATTCGTCGTGGAACTGCGTGATCGGCCGCGGAGCTGGTTGCGGCTTCCTCGTCCTTTTGCTAGGGAGATGGAAGGCCGCCACCTGCGCGGCTTGTGGCTACGCGTGGATGGTTGCTGCAACGGCCCGGTTTGGGTGACCGTTGAGACCTCCAACAACGGCCTCATTTATCTCACGCGTGGGTGGAAATCCTTCGTTCGTGCCCGTTGCTTAGGGCAAGGGCACCTTCTCCTCTTTAGGTTGGACGGACCAGATACGCTCGTCGTGAAGTTCTTCGGGGCTTCGGGCGCTCGCCTGGAGTGCTGCGCGGAAAGCTCGAGCGACAGCGACACCGCTTCCTCCAGCGATGCTGAGGATGACGATGATGATGGCGACGACGATGGCTCTCTGGGCGTGAAGATCGAGGACGACGATGACGAGCCTGGCTGATCACCGGCAACACCATCATCTGGCCTTTCGGGAACAAGCCGGGCTTCGCCTAGGCGCCCCTTTTGCCCTCTTTGCACTCGATGTAAACCCTGGGGAAGGGCCAATAAAATGTAACCGAGTACTTGTTTAATGAATATCTAGTGTTTGCCGGGCTTAAGTGAATGCATGCCACTTCCCTTGTTTTATTTTGCCTTTGTATGATTGCGTTCCCTACGCTGTTTGGAAACTTGCCGGTGCGCACACTTGCCGCGAGCGCTTTGAGGAACAGGTCCTTAGCAGTCTGCTGGAAGTGCCGCCGCCGGCAAGGTAACTTGCCGGGCCAGAACGCAGCCGCTAAGCTTGCCGAGCGGACTCGAGGCAAACTAGAGCGCGGACTGATCGCGACAAGGTTCCTTCGCGTGCAGGTTTCTCATACAAAGCACAAAATCGTTCAAGGGAAATCGCAGACGTTAATAAGGAAAAAGTTTCAAAGTTTTTCAACTTAGCTTTTCCTTGTGTTGTTTCTCTCGTTACATGAAACGATCACTTGAACGTCATTAAAATGGTACCCAATCATCACTCCCCCCGGGAAATTTGCACGCGAGGGATCCTTCTTTTCCTTGAGAAAAAGAAAGAAGAGAAAAGAGCGGTTTGGGAACCTTGACGGTTTGTCAGCCATTCCATACAAACTAAAGTGTAAATCACAACATCACGCGCATCCATATATAAATGAACATGTACGAAGAGTTGTGGGACACTTAGCTTTATTATGCACAGGATCTGCGCCTGGCTTTGTACAAAGGGTTATAAGTCTTGTCGACAAAGCTTGTACAAAAGGGCCCGGCAACCGGGCCTTATGGGTAGAACTTGCGAAGATGCTCAATGTTCCATGAGTTCTGCACTGGGGTGCCATCTTCGGTCTCCAGACGAACTGCGCCAGGTCTGGTGACTTGTACTACCCGATAAGGGCCTTCCCACTTCGGCATCAACTTGTTTGATTTCTTGGCAGACTGAACGCACCGAAGAACAAGGTCGCCTTCCTCAAGGCTTCGGGCATGCACTTTGCGGCTATGATAGCGGTGCAAGGCTTGCTGGTAGCGTGCAGCTCGCACAGCCGCCCGAAGATGATCCTCCTCAAGGAGTGTTGCGTCGTCTTGCCGCAGCTGCTCTTGCTCAGCTTCGTCGTAAGCGAGCACTCGAGGTGACCCGTATATGAGTTCCGTGGGGAGCACTGCTTCTGCACCATAGATTAGGGAGAAGGGTGTTTGGCCTGTAGCTCGATTCGGTGTTGTTCTGAGTGACCAAAGAACCGCCAGCAACTCATCAATCCAGTGCCTTCCACATTTGTGTAGCATGTCAAAGGTTCTTGTCTTGAGGCCACGCAACACTTCAGCATTCATCCTTTCCGCTTGGCCGTTGCTTCTCGGGTGAGCAACAGATGCAAAACAGATTTTGCTGCCAAGGTCTTGGATATACTGCATGAAGGTGTGGCTCGTGAATTGCGTGCCATTGTTGGTGATGATTCTGTTAGGAACCCCGAAACGGCAAACTAATCCTTTGAAGAACTTGACGGCTGATTGCGCTGTCACCTTTCTCACCGGCTCCACTTCAGGCCACTTTGTGAACTTGTCGATGGCGACGTACAAGAACTCAAAGCACCCGGCAGCACGGGGGAAGGGGCCCAAGATTTCGAGCCCCCAGACCGAAAAGGGCCAGGAGAGAGGGATCGTTTGGAGAGCTTGAGCTGGCTGATGTATGTTCTTTGAATGGAACTGGCATGCTTCACACTTGGTTACTAGCTCAGTTGCATCCTGAAGGGCAGTGGGCCAATAGAAGCCTTGTTGGAAAGCTTTGCCGGCAAGAGCCCTTGATCCTATGTGAGAGCCACATATGCCTCCATGTATCTCTGCCAACAGCTTCTGTCCATCTTCCCGGCAAATACACTTCAATTTCATACCGTTTGGTCGCTTTCTGTATAGAATGCTATCCACAAACTGATACATACTTGACTGACGTGCTACTTTCTCAGCTTCTTCTTGCTCATCGGGAAGTTCCCCTGTTTGAAGGTAATGGACTATCTGCTGTGCCCATGCCGGAGCTTGCGGCTCGACAACAAGGACTAAAGGCATTTCTTCGGCTACGTGAGCGCTTGCTTCAGCGGCAAGAACCTGAGGTTCTGCACGAAGCCGCTGCTCACCGACGACTGTGTCGTTGTTCTGGGCAACATCCTTGCTGGCGGCTTCTGGGAGCTCTGCCGGAAAGTACTTGCCGGTACTCAACTTCCTTCTCTTACTGGCCTGCGTTGATGGAGTGACTGTTGGTTGATTCAAATGGAGCACAAAAGTTCCCGGTTCCATGGGAAGCTTTTGTGCGGCACACTTTGACAGGCTATTAGCAATGTTGTTTTCCGCATGAGGGATGTGCTCTATTTGCAACCCGTCAAAGTGTTCTTCCAATTTCCTCCCTTCTTCCACATACGCTTCCATCAACGGGCTCTGGTAATCTTTGTTCACATGTTTTACAACAAGCTGCGAGTCACCGCAAACGATCAACTTTTTGATTCCAAGGTTCACTGCGATCCTAAGACCGGCAAGGAGTCCTTCGTACTCAGCAGTGTTGTTTGTGGCTTGCTCCCTGGAAAAGTGCATTTGAAGCACATACTTGAGGTGCTCTCCGATGGGTGCGACAAGCAGCACTCCAGCACCGGCGCCTTGCAGTGAGAAGGCACCGTCAAAGTACATGATCCATTCTTTGGCCGTCTCTTTGCCGGGGAGAGCTGTTTCTCGAATTTCTTCGTCTTGCGTTGGCGTCCATTCGGCGATGAACTCCGCCAAGGCCCTGCTCTGAATGGTTGAAGTACTTTCAAACTTGAGTGCAAAGCTTGACAGCTCCAACGCCCACTCCACTATCCTGCCAGTTGCCTCTGGATTCCTCAAGATGCGTTGTAACGGAAAGCGGGTGACAACGGTGATCTCATGTGCTTGGAAGTAGTGACACAGTTTTCTCGAGGCCATAAGGAGGCCGAAAAGCAGCTTCTGCACGCCAGAGTATCTTGATCTAGCCCCCTGCAGAAGGGAACTAACAAAATACATGGGTCGCTGCACCACCTTCTTCTTCGGCACCACTTGCTGATCAGCTTCACTTGCTTGCGTTGTTTTTGACTTGTCGGCGTCAGACCTCACCGGGGAAGATTCCGGTTTGTCGCTGGACAGACTTGCCGCGGCCGCTTCCTCATCATCGACTTCCCTCTGCACCACTAATGCAGCACTAGCCACTTGATTTGTTGCCGCTATATATAGCAGCAATGGCTCTTATTGTCTAGGCGCACTAGTGTTGGCGCAGAGGAGAGGTATCTTTTCAAATCCTGAAGTGCGGCCTCCGCTTCCGGAGTCCATCTCATTGGACCTGCCTTTTTCAAAATCTTGAAAAACGGCAGGGCGCGCTCAGCAGATTTTGAAACGAATCTACTTAAGGCAGCAACACAGCCGGCAAGACGCCGTACATCCTTGACACTTTTTGGTGCTTGAATCTGCTCAATTGCTTTGATCTTGTCGGGATTTGCTTCAATTCTGCGTTGAGATACAAAGAATCCAAGAAGCTTGCCGAATGGAACGCCAAACACACACTTCTCGGGATTGAGCTTCAAGTTGATTTTGTGCAAGTTTGCAAATGTTTCTTCCAAGTCTTGAACGAGGGTTGATCTGTCCTTGGTTTTGACCACTATATCATCATATGCTTCCACGTTCCTGTGCAACTGGGGCTCAAAACCAATTTGGACTGCCCTCGCAAATGTTGAACCGGCACTCTTTAATCAGAAAGGCATATGCACGAAGCAGTATGTGCCACATGGAGTAATGAATGCGGTTTTCTCCTCATCCTCCTTGGCCATGAATATCTGATGGTATCCAGAATATGCATCAAGGAAGGAGAGTAAATCACCGCCGGAAGTAGAGTCTACAATTTGATCGATGCGCAGCAAAGGGAAATGATCCTTTGGACATGCTTTGTTAATATCAGTGTAGTCAATACAAAGTCTCCACTTCCCATTTGTTTTGCCCACCACAACTGGATTTGCCAACCAAGTTGGATGTAGTACAACTCTAACCAGACCTGCCGCTTCAAGTTTCTTGATTTCCTCGACAATGAACTGTTGCCGCTCCAAAGCTTGCTTCCTAACTTTCTGCTTGACGGGCCGAGTGTGGGGACAGACGGCAAGGTGGTGCTCAATTACCTCCCTGGGAACACCGGGGATGTCAGATGGTCGCCATGCAAACACATCGACATTCGCCCGCAGGAAGGCAATGAGCGCGCTTTCCTATTTGCTATCAAGGGTGGCACTGATGGTGAAGGTACCGTTAGTGCCATCCTCCTTCGCCGGCACCTTTTTGGTCGCCGGTGAAGCAGCTTTGGATTTCTTACCGGCAGAGCACTCCGACAAGTCTTCAACAGGCGCACAGCACTCCGAAGAGGTGCGCTTCCCGGAATCCTTGCTAGAGGTCTTGCCGGACTTCTTGCTTTCCTTCTTCTTGGCGGGAGCTGGTGTCTTGGCCACCTCCGCTGCAACCGCATCTCTGTACATCTTGTCGACGCAAATGACTGCATCTTTCTTGTCGGAGTTGATGGAAATGACACCCATCGGCCCTGGCATTTTCAATGTGTTGTAAGCATAGTGAGATGCTGCCATGAATTTTGCCAAGGCTGGGCAGCCAAGAATTCCATTATATGGCAAGGGGATCTTGACAACGTCAAACACAATTTTTTCTATTCTGTAGTTCAATTCCCCGCCAAACGTCACCGGCAATGTGATCTTCCCCTTCGGCTGGCTTCTTCTCGGGTTTACTCCTTGAAACATGCCCGTTTTCTCGAGTTCCTCGTCGGGAATCTGCAGCCTCTTGATTACCTCCGAAGAAATCAAGTTTAAATCGGCCCCACCGTCAACTAACATTTTCGTGACCTGGAGGTTGTGAATTGTTGGCGAAACTAACAACGGCAAACACCCGACCGCGGTTGTGCGATAAGGGTGGTCCTCGGCATCGAAAATGATAGGCGTGTGTGACCACTTGAGTGGCTTTTGAGAGCCCATTGCCGGTTCTGCCGCATTAACCTCACGAGCCCACTGCTTAAGTTGGCGGTGAGAGGAGTGCAAAGATGCTCCTCTGTCAACGCACATGGCCTCAGTTGCCTTCTGGAATTCGTGTTCACTAGACTCTCCGTCGTCCTCTTCTTTCTCACTTCCATCATCTTCCCCTTTCTTCTCGCGGCCTCTAGCAAGCTTCTCTTTCTATTGCTTGGCCTTGCCGCGGCGGCCTCCTCGACCACCACGACCCTTTTTGCCGGATCCACCGGCAGCATCTTGACCCTTCTCTTTGTCACGCTTTTCGTATTCAGCCTTCTGTTTCTCAACAAGGTGCTCGACTTGTCGGTACTCATGGAGGTCATGGCCCTTGGTGCGGTGAATCTTGCAGTATGGTCCATCAGATTTGCCGGCCTTCTCATTTGCCGCCGCCTCCTGGCAAGCAGCGCATACTGCTGCCACCTTGCCGGAGTTCTCAGTCTTGGCTTTCTTGGCGGACTCAGAGTTGCCGGAACCTTCGACGGCCATTACAGTTTTGCCCTTGCGCTTCCTGTTGCGCTTTCGGCCCTTCTTCCTCAGGGTGGCAGCATTGTCATCCTCGAAATCCACATCGGCACCAGCGTCTTCCCTGGGAAGCCTTCTTCCTTCCTCAGTGCGTGCGCACTTATCCGCCAATGTGTAGAGCTCGTTGACGGTTTTGGGTAGCTTGATGTTCATCTTCTCTCGCATCCTCCGATTGCGGACATTCGTGTGAAAGGCGGCAATGATGGCTGCGGGGTGCACATCTGGAATGTTACGGTGCACACGGCTGAACCTCCGGATGTACTTGCGCAAGGTTTCTCCGTCTCTTTGCGGGATCACTTGCAGGTCGCTGGGCTGTCCAGGGGCCTTGTGGCCTCCGGTAAAGGCACCAACAAACTCATTACAGAGATCTGCCCACGAAGAAATGTAGTTCTCCGGCAAGTTCATCAGCCAAGATCTAACGTTGGGTTTCAGTACCAACGGGAAGTAGTTGGCAAGGATCTTCTCATCTCTTCCCCTGGCAGCTTGCACGACAATCGTATAGATGCCCAGAAACTCTGCCTGGTTCAGCTTGCTGTCGTACTTTTCTGGTACTTCTGGAATGAAGGCCCGGACGGACGGCCATCGGACTTGCCGCAGCTCACGGGTGAAGGCAGGACATCCGACCTCGTAAGGAAGATACCCGCCAACCCCTGGCGCAGGCTCATCAACGATGGGGCCGTTGCGTGCGTCGGATTGACGGCGCACCTCCCGGCACCGTTCGATGGTGGTGCGGGCATCCTCTACCCGCCTGTTTCGCAGTACTTGCCGCTGATCTTGTCGCGCTCGCGGATCCAAAGAGGCCATCGACATCTCGTCGGGCTCAAAAGATCATTGAGCTTGCCGCGGTTGTTGGCGTTGCTGCTATTGACACTGCTGCCGCTGGGGTGATTGCACCGTTAGCGCAGCACCGTCAACACGGCCACCAGCTAGAGCTGCTGGTGCTGTTTGCGGATGCCGTGAGGGCTCCGCTTGCTGTGATTTGCTGGCCTCGGCAAACCCAATCAAGCTTTGGATGGCAACTCTCCACTCAACCATCTTCTCTGCTGCTGGAGGGAAATTCAGCAGCATCTGGGCTCGCGCCATTGCTTCTGCTGCTGTGGCTGGCATGGCCGGAAGCGAAGAGCGTGACGTCGCCCTACTCCTGGCAGAGCCAGCAGAGCGCCATCATGGTCTTGCTGCCGTGGCGCATGATCAGCAGCGGGTCGCTGTGGTGGAGGCGGTGCCTGAGGACCTGGGATTTGATCAACAGGAGTTTTGCCATGAGGTCGCCGCTGTCCGGAGTCATTGGCGCCGTGAAGGGGAACGCGACAGAAAACAAAAAAATTTGGTATAGCGAGCACGCCCACGATCACTATGGAGATGCATACAAGGTTTGCATCTAATCGTTGCCGACTCGTAGTGCAGCGGAAGTAGAGTCGATGTAGATCATCGGTGCAGATCCCCGCAGCTAGGATTTACAACCTCCCAACCGCGAGGATGTACTCCCTCGTCTGCCCCTCGGACAGCCCTCCGGGAGGCGGTTGAACAGTCCCCCGGACGATGTCACGGACAGCCCTTCGGGAGGACCCTCGAAACTCGGACAGTAACTCGGACAGCCCTTCGGGAGGACCCTCGAACAGCCCCTCGGGCAAAAGATCGAACCTACGACCTCTCTACGGGGTTGCACACATATGGTGTCATCTATCCGGCAGGGCTTCGCCGTCCAGAACTAGTTCCCACCGGAACCCAGACAACCTTTCGGCTCTACGAAACTCTTTTCGTGGGAGGGAGAGAAGAAGCCAGATCATTGCATGGCATTGTGTGAGAGAGTTAGAGTGAGTGTGGAGAGCACCTCTCCACCTCTATTTATAGGAGAAGGAGGGGTGGAGGGGCTGAAATTTCAGCCACAAAAAGGGGTTCCTTCCCTCCCAAGCCTTCTCCAAGATCTTTTGGTAAAAGCCCCAAAACGTGGCTTTCCAAAAAGCAACCAAAAAGTGCTTTTCACTATTCACAGAAACATTTTTCCACGACCGTTAGATCCGAAAATATTTCTGTAGGTCTTAGAACATTTCCAGTACCCACTAAAATAATTTTGGACGCATTCCGAAACAATTCCGGATTAGTGATTTTCATCTGCGAAAAGCAACCAAAGCGTTTCCGGCAGCTCCGGAACATTTCCGGGTTTTTTCTCCAGAAAAATCCCAGAAGTTCCCAGAACAATTCTGGCACCCTCTAAGAATTTCCAGGCATGTGCTGAAACCATTTTGACTTAATAGTATACTCCGAAACAACCTTTCTGTTTTACCGAAACTATTCCGGTGCTCTCTCTCTGGAACTTTTCCGTTGTCTCCGAAACTTTTCCGGTGACTTTCTCTCAGACTCCCTGTCTAGTATTCAGCAGATAGATGACCCTTAAGCGTGTGACCCTATAGGTTCGGTGAAGTATAGACATGACCGGAGCACTTTCCGATCAATGATCAACATCGGAGCCGTGGACACCCATATTGACCCCTATAACCACATGAATAAATATTCGAGTGAACCTACAGTTGCCGTGTGCTATTCCTGTTGCTTCGCGATATGTTACAAATACCCGAGGTGAGATTTATTGGCATCCCCGTGGATCAACAACTTGTCCACTATGCCAGTTACCTCGTTACCGATTTTGTTCTCTTTTCTCGTTCCCGTGTTCCGGCATCCCTGTGATCAAATCACAATGTGTCTGGCCAGACGATGAAGGATACCATAACACCGAGAGGGCCCAAAGAATATTTCTCCATCGTCGGAGGAACAAATCCCAATCTTGAGCTATCAAGTCCCTTGTCACACTTTCCCATGAACCCGTAAGCCGCCGTAATAGCCACCCATTTACGGATGACGTTTAACAAACCCCAAAGTTCATGAAGCAAGCATGAAGAAACTCGATACTCTCATGGTCTAAGGAATTATGCAAACGTAAACCATCTCAGTGTTATAAACCATTAACTTGTGATGAATGTATCTCATAGCATAACATCAATCGGGTCGATTCAACACAAGTGTTCTTCTAACATCGTGTCCTCAAAGTTGCCGGCATAGTCATGCCCATGATCAGGAAAACAGAACCATCATGCAACACTTGAGCTAGTCTTAGAGGCCAGACTAGGAATACATTTTACCGTTTATTATGCCACACGTGCATATGAGTTTTCCTCCGAGCCTCGTGGTTATTGCAGACTTGAGAACCATAGCAGTTATAGCACGGAATATAAACATAATTATGAACATGGAGATAAATAATAACATTTATTATTGCCTCTAGGGCATATCTCCTACAGACTCCCACTTGCACTAGAGTCAATAATCTAGTCAATGCTAATGCACTTTACACCTATGGCATACTGGTGTAAAATATGCTTCGCATGTGGTATAGCCTAATGTCCAACGGATCTGACAACTTCAGCTCCATGTGTATCTTTGCACATCCTCGCATTTTCATGCTTTCACAAAATTCATATTTTGTGTGGACTTGTCTTTGTATATATGTGAATCACTGGTCGAATCTTGATTCCTCAGACTGAGCTATGGAGCAACTATCTACAATAGTGTCCCATTGACCAAAGCCTTCTTGGAACCATACTAAGTTCATGAATGAACTATATGATTCAACATCTTCTTTGTCGCTTCCAAAGCGTCAACATACTTAGCCTTTGTTATAGAATTCGCCACAGTAACCTGTTTGGAACAATTTCCAACTACCGTGTCACCATATCGTGTATTACACAAAATCCTTAACTTAAATCAAAAATCGCATGGAGCATTGATGAAGACTATATCGATGTAATTACTAACAACGAGCACTTCATAATCTCTGCTTGCGAGAAAACATGTCATCAGTGCTACTATAGTACTCAACGACATTTTTCACTGTTGTCCCATGATCAGTACTTTGATCACTTTGGTATCTATACTCGCAACAGCTTGGGAGTGTCAGACATATCTGGTTGTTTTACATACCATGGAATACATGATTAATCCAAACACAAAAGTGTGTGGAATCTCCATCATGTATTTTGCTCATCAGCGTTTAAGGACACCGAGTCTTGCAAAACTCTTTCCATGTGACTTCGGCAAGAATCACTCCTTGGCGTTCTTAAGCTAAACTGTTTTAGCATCTTGTCAATATGTATTTTTTTGCTTAGCCTACTAGGCAATTTTATCTCCATAGATCATTATGCCTAATGTCAAGTCTACCTAGCCCAAGCACTTCATGGAAAAACTATTTTCAATGAGGTCCTAATTCGTGTCAAGAAATTTATATTATTTCCAATCAACAATGTGTCAAGCACACAAGGTTTTTAGAAATATTATTATGCTCCCACTTACTTTCTTGTAACCACAAGCATCTTCGTTATCCATTGATGAAATCAAACTCTTTTGACTATTTCATCAAAAATGAAGATTCGAACTCCATTCTGCTCTCCTCTATCCATTGCTGGAACTCTGAAGTTTGCACATTCACTAGCATCCTCTAGATTGACAAAATACCTCAGACTGTATCATATGCAAGTCCTAGGTTGTATTTCCATCACATGGAAATCCTTTTGGCATCCATGTATCATATCTCAAGATTGAAATATGTATTAATTGCTAGTTTAATCCGAACTGACTTTAAGCATCGCTACAGAGAGACAATCTCGCCGTAGTCAATTCCATGAATTTGTTTATAAGCAACAAGTCGAGCTTTATGGATAAAACATTTTTATTCGTATCAGTTTATAGTTCCATTAATATTCGTTAGACTTTAAGTCTTCCGAAGGGTTTATCAAGATCTAATCTTGAATCATTTATATGGAAACCATCTCGGATTATATTGGCATTTAGCCAATTCCGGAGTCAAGGCCCATCAATGCTTCCTTGTGTATCATAGGTATACTATTGTCTAACAACAATATCTCGCTTGCGCACCTGAGAGGTTTGCACGAGTTTTGCCTACGTGGTTCAGTTGCAAGTTCGACCGAAGTCCATACATCTCATGTAGAGGCTTCCGTATTAGTCGCAATAGGAAACTCTGGAATCACTTCCAAGGTTTCTTTCCTTTGAACTGACGACGAAGATACTGTTATCTCGTCGAGTTGCACTGTCCTCCCACTCACCTTTTTGCAAGAAACATTTTCTTTCAAAATTATACCGTTCTTTGTGGCAAACCTTTTGCCTCGGTATAGTGGTGGAGGAATTCCCAATTACTTGGGATAACCTACAAAGTAGCACTTGTCTGATTTGGAATAGGTTTGTAAATATTTTACACAAGCCCCATATTCCAAGTGTTAAGAAAAGAAAAAAACATGGTTGGGCGTACCATACCATGGCGTCATTTCAACAGATCTGATGGCGCTCTATTCAGTGTAAAAGCCGTAGTCTCTAAAGCATTACTTTAAAAAAGATAATGGCAAATTGATTTATGTCATCTTTGATCTTACTATGTCATAAATGGTTTGATTACATCTTCATGGACATTCCACTCACAGTGGTGTTCCGGGAGGTGTAAGTTATGAAACTCTTTTCACAACTCATCAGACATTCGCTAAACTTGTAACTCAAATATTCCTTTCTGCAATCTAGTTTGCAGAAACATAATTTTTCTTGTTACAATAATTTCTACTTCATTTTTGAAAACCTTTTGAAAGATTTCAAAAGATCCAGACTTATGTCTCATCAAGTAAATATCCATATATCTACTTGAGTCATTTCAGAAGATAGATAAATCCACTGCTAGCAACAACATTTATTGGACTACACACATCTTAATGTATGATCACCAATAAGTTTGTTGCTCGTTCCTCATGGAATATGAACGGTATTTCAGTCACTTCACTTTTCGGATGAAATTTGCAAGTGTCAGATGATTTATAATCAAATGACTTCAAAAACCATCATGATGGAATTTTCCATGCGGGTTTCTCCAATGTGACCAAATGCAGTGCCACACATATGTGGTATTCTTTTAGTCTTGCGACATTTATCGTTAGTGTTATGGATGTATCATATTACCATCAATATTCATAACATACATCCCATCCATGATGGAAGTATGGCCCTTATGTTATTCATAATACTGAACAACAATTGTTCTTTTATGAACAACACTCTTGCAACAAACATTATGCAAATGGGCTAGAGTGTATAAAACTCTAAAATGAAATATGAAAGTAAATACAGAGGTAATGTATTATTATCAATATCCATAACATACTCTCATTCATAATGAAAGTATGGCCCTTATGTTATTCATAACACCGAACATCAAAAGTTCTCTTATGAACAACCTTCTTGCAAGATACCTTATGCAATGGGCTAGAGTGTATGAAACTCCAAAAATGAGTGATGAAAATAAATACATAGGTAATACACCGATGTGAAACACCCCAAAATATTTTCTTTGGATTTTTAAAATCTTTTCTTTAAAATAAAATACTTAGAATTATTTTGGCCCTATTTTTCTTCTTCTCCTTCTTCTGTTCTGAAAATCATTTTTAATTTTTAATTGGGTCTCAAATTTTTTAACTGGTATTGATTTGATGACTTATTTCTTGGGTAATTATTTTTGAAAGATCAGAAATATTTTCTTTCAGAAAAGTTTTTGAATAATTAAAATTATTCCAAGGAAGTGGCCATTTCACTCCTTTCAAGCACTTCTATTATTCCCCAAAAATTTATTCTGGCATTTTAAATTATCTCCCAAGTCATCCTCACACCCTAGGAAAGTATCCAGTACCTCTCCTCTCCACAAAAATATTTTTCTCATTTTTAATGAATTCCAAAGTTGGAATTTCACTTATTCAAAGTTTCTTTGATTTACAAAGGAACTATATTTTTCCTAACTCTTCTGCTCCCACAAAAATTACTCCAACTACTTGGCAGTACCCACACTCCATTTCACCAAAACCATTTGGTTCCATAGTTTAAAATTTTCAAATTTCATTCAATTCAAATTTGGACCAGATTCAATCTCCTTGATCAAAACCTAATTTTTATTGCTCCAAAAATTCTGAAACTTTGCCAGACCCTCTGTTATGCATCAACACCTCACCACAAAAATTCCCTAAAATTCTTAAAATCCCTATAGCCCCCTAGCATTTTGTCAAACACTTGGTGTGCACACTGTTCATGGCTGTCAAAATTCAGAAAACTGAAGAAGTTCAGATAGAGGGAGAAACGGCGCCGTGCACTGCACTCCATCGCAACTCCTCCTCATCCACGCCTCCTCTCATCATAAATCGGTCGTTGTGACCCCTCTGGTCAGTGGCTCACCGCCGACGACATAGTAATCGGCCGGTGCAGCGACCACCGTCCTCGGCCGCGGCGGCCGAGCGGATCAACACGGCTACTGCTGCCTTCACTGCGTCCTCTGCACGTGGCATCTTCTCCGCAACATCGTCCCACCGTCCAAGCCACTGGAACCCGCTGTCAGACGCCGGAGACGGTAGCCGCCCGCCATGACAGTATGGGAGCTCGGCTCCGAGATAAGGCCGTAGTGCTCGAGCTCGTCCGTGCTGGCCCTTCCAGAGAACTCCCTCGACATCATCCACTTCTCACCGAACCTCGCCACCGTCCATAACCACCTTGCCGGCCGGATTAACTCCGACTTGATCCGCTCCGCCTCTGACCTCATCGAGCTACCTAAAAAAGGCCCTCCCAAGCTTCGTTGAGCAACCACACCACACCCACACCATCTCAATTGAGCTCCCGTGCACTCCCCCGACCTCGGGGAGGTCTTCTTCTACCTCTTCGGCCACCCGATCCGCCGCGGTACCCGAGACCCTCTCATCGCCGTTAGGCCACTTCCACCCTCCAAAATCCACCAGTCGGCTTCCCGTGCACCCACTCATCCATCCCGCACTTCAATTCGACGCCCAGAGCCCTCTCCGGCGAGATCCAAACTCACCCGACGTCGCCGTCCGCCGGAGACGACCTCGCCGTTGTTCTGGTGCTTGTCGGCGACCACCACCACCACCCACCGAAGCGGAAGGATGCCCTGAGCACGCTCGTGTCCTCATCGCCCTTTGGAACGCCGGCGATCGTCGCCGGTGATCGCCGCATCTCTTCTGTACACGCACGCGAGCGCGTTTGAATTTAAACAGAAAGCATATTCTTCGCTTTACGCTTTCCGCGCTGGAAAACGTATTCTGCCCGAAGCATTTTCTTTTTAAACGCACAGGGACCTGCTGGAAATTGGATTTTTTGCAGAAAGGCCCCTGGTTTTAAAAGCTTAATAACTTTTTAACCACAACTCTGTTTTAATTGATTCTTTTTTTGAAATTATTATTTTTCACTCTAGTTTTTTTAGTATTTATTTAAAAATATTTTGAGACAACTTTTTGTACAGTTGCAATTTTTTTAATTTGAATTTGAATTTTCATTTTATAGAAAACGAAGAGGGGGACTTTGCCGGGAATTTCGAGGGATCATCTTCTGACTACTTTGATCAAGGCAAGCATTTTTGAACTTGGGATATGGTTATTGCATACACATTTGCATCCATTCGAGTTTTCACCGGTTATATGGTGAATTGCATGTGCATGCATGGTCACAGCATCTGTGCATTCTTGCATGAACCAAGAACCTTTCTAACATGTGGAAATAACCCAGGAGTGTACCTCCTGCCTTGGATGTGCTGGTGAGCACGGTCTCGTTATGACACGACGGTGTCACTGTGGCATGTGAGGCATGCCAGTCATAATAACAACACCTCCTGAGTCAACCTAGATCGAGTCTTGTTCCGTCAAGCCTAGCTAAATACCGTGCTGCCACGAGTCTTCCCGCGAGGGGAGTGCGGTTTAGTAAGTTGCTAACCCCTGTCCGTGTACACACCACATAGAGGGCCATGATGAGGGTTTCCACGACCATGGACTAATGCCAGTCATCTGGTCAGGGGGCATGGGTGTATCCGGCTGGGCCGAGAGGGGGGCACCCCTTGTAATCCGCGCGTATGAATAGTGATCCCATGCTAATCGAGACGATGGTCTCCCCGACTTAGAGTTTTTCTTGAACGATGCTTTGGGTGATTCCTGGCTTCCGGAAAGTTAATCTGGTGTGTGCTGGCCAGGCGTGTTTTCAACCCAAAGACCGTAATGGGAATTAGTCAGCGTCACAGTGCTGGCTAAAGAAATCTCATACACGTGGGTAAAGAGTACACCCTCTGCAGAGTTATATCTATTCGAATAGCCGTGTCCACGGTCAAGGACGTTAGCTGGGAAGGGTCAAGTGTCGGTCCCGGTGTCGGTCTTCAGAGGAAATAATTAAATTGAGCATAAATTATTTTTACAGGATAATTATTGTCACTACTGATGTCATCATGAATATTATTGTCATCATAAATATTATTGTGGACTAACCTGTTTCTCTTATATGAATTTTCTGAGTGTCACTTGGGCTGGCTAGACTACCCGTGCACTCGGTTTTATTTTCTTTTCTGAGTGTCACTTGGGCTGGCTAGACTACCCGGGCACTCAGTTTTATTTTATTTTCTGAGTATCACTTGGGATGGCTAGACTACCTGGATACTCAGTTTTATTTTCAAGACCTCTCGTGGCGTCGCTTTTAGACACCCGTTTGGCATTTCTCTTCAAGACCTCTTGAGGCGTCGCTTTTAGACACCCGTTTGATATTTCTCTTCAAGACCTCTCGAGGCGTCGCTCTTAGACACCCGTTTGGCATTTCTCTTTACTTTCTGAGTGTCTCTTGGGATGGCTAGACTACCTGAGACACTCATTTTTTACTTCTTCTGAATATCTCTTGTGATGGATAGACTACCTGAGATATTCATTTCTTTCCATTTTACTTTACCTTGATTTATGACTAACATGTTATATTTATTCATCCACACTATACTATCATGCCAAGTTTTAAATTTCAGTCAGCATATGCATGTCATATGATCCAGCATGAGCATATGCATTCGGTAAATCTTTCATTCATAATGTTTGCGAGTACATTCCAACATACTCACAGGCTTGTCCCTGGCTTGTTAATTTGGCCAGACCTGGAGGAAGACGAGCTTGTGGAGGACGAGTGCGCTAGCGAGCCCGACGCTTAAAGGTGTTCCCAGTCAGTCGACCTGTGGTCATGGAGTCTACCACATGTATCATCCGCAGTGCTTCCGCTACACAAATAATAGTCAAGCCTCACACTGACGCTTGACTCTACTTTATTGTATCAGTGTTGTACTACCACCACACCGCTGTCATATTCCGCCATCGTAGTATATTGACAAGGTTGTAATAAATTGTTGAGCACTCTGGCTCAACCCTGTGTAATATTATGTATGTACTGGTTATCTATATCAAGGAAGTCCACCAGATGTTCTGATCTTGGGGCTGGTGTGACTTGGGGCTATTCTGTGATTTATTCCAGAAAGGGGCCCGACAAACCTTGGTATTAGAGCCAGGCTGACTGTAGGAAGCCCTAGGCACGATCGCTAGTAATAGAGTCAGTCCTAACATTTTTAGCATGCATCTCATGCATTGTAACAAATTTTCCTTGGTCATCATATACTTATGACATGACTATTTGGATTTTTGTCTACTACTGTAGATGTCTGGCGGCAACTGTCCGGCCCAGATTTTCACCAATGAGCCTGTGGGGTTTTCCCGTCTTCTCGTCTACATCGCCAGAGTCGCGATGGGATCTCCGGGTCGTCCGGAGTACACAGTTTATCCTGACAGGATCTCAGACACTCTGACTATGTACCAGGCCTCGGTATATATTCGGGGTGGGAACGCACTGCCACATCGCAACTATAGCTTTGTGGGGAGGGTCATGCCTACTGAGAGGCATGCTATTCAGATGGTTGCCTGAGAGGCCATCGCTCGTCTTAGGGACATCCTTCCAGTCATGCAGACGCGTCTGTACCATTATCTCCCATGCCATGTTCCATACACTAGTCAGTATGCTTTCGCTTGCACCGCGGAAGATAGGGATGAAGCTATTGAGCCCCTTGTTCAGTACATCATGGCTTTAGAGTCGGTCTTCACCTCACTAGTAGATGACTATCTTGCTGCACGGATGGACTTAGCTCGTGCGAGGACTCCTCGTAGGAGTGAGTTCCGTACTCCATCACCACGCGCTCCTCTCATTTCGACTCCACCATATGATCCTCCCACTCGTTCCGCGATCCGACGCTCATCTCTGAGCGATGGGTCCAGTCGCTTGGCTGCTCCTATTCCGGTTAGAGCTGCACCGCCTATGAGCACTGTGCCACCACGAGCAGGCGTGGCATCGATAGCTGCCCGACTAGAGACCATACCCGAAGAGGAGGAGGAGGTCGAGTCTTCAGCACCTCGTCTGGGACTTACCCTCAGCAGGGCCTACGACGTTCCAGACACCCCGTGATAGTAGACTAGACGTCAGCACCATAGTTGCCTTTTATGAGAAAATGTAGCTATAAAATATTTTTTGTTTCTTTTCTTTTTTGTAAGATGGCGAGTAGTAGACTAGGACCGCAGCATGCTACGAGGATGGAGTAGCACACTAGTTTAAATAAGCGGTCATGTAAGCGTCACGGCTACGACAAACATATTGTATAATTAATCATGCATGTATAATATAATCTGGCATGTATAATTAAATCTGCATGTACACTATAACCAGCTATTTTTATGCACTTACGCTTTGGGGGGAAATTATTTTCAGTCTCTTAAAATTTATTTCTTTCCGTTATGATTTCTTTTCTCATCGGTGTTACACAAATACCCCAGAAAGAAAATGCATCGTCCCTGGACACGTTCCATGCCCAGTCCGCCAGAGGACAACTTTGCACAGATGGGAAATAATTTCACACCGGGACAGATAAGTCAGCAGAGTAATGATTCAACATTCTCACAAGTATGCCGTCTGTATGAACAAAGCCAACAGTAGCACCAGGAAATGATGCAACACCTAATAAATATGGGGAATCACCAAGGACAGCACCAGCCCAGATCAAAATTATCTGAGCTTCAGAGGACCAATCCAACTGTCTTTTGGCACACAGACAAACCTTTGGAGGCAGATGATTGGCTGCGTGATATGGAAAGGAAATTGGTCATCGCTCAGTGTACGGACCAGGAAATAGTGCTATATTCTCCACACTATTTTTCTGGGACAGCAGCATCATGGTGGTTAAATATATGCCACACGCATCCCAATGGGGCAGATATGACATGGGAACAATTCAAGGAAAATTTCCGGGGAGCACATATCCCCAACAGTATTATGAAATTGAAGAAGAGGGAATTTGAGGATCTTAAGCAGCGGGGCACCACGGTAACTCAGTACCTGGACCAGTTTACTCAGTTAGCCCGGTATGCCAATGATGAATACATGACAGAAAGCAAAAATATGGAGAAATTTCTTGATGGGCTCGTTCCATCTTTAAAATGCCAACTGGTGGTTCATACCTTTCCGGACTTCAAGACACTGGTAGACAAGGCTATTATTCTGGAAAATGAGCACCGCAATATGAACGAGATTCGCAAGCGTCGTATGAATCAGTCAGTACCAGTTCGCAGCAACATGCTCCGAAATGAATTTCAGAGGCCTGTGGCACCCCGACCAACAGTTCCAACACAACGGCCGCAACAGAGCCACAACACCTTCAACAATAGGACCAAGGATGCAATGTTCGGTCCTGGCATCACTTGTTATGCCTGTGGAGCAGAAGGGCATTATGCTAGGCAATGCCCAAAACAGGGGAACAATAATGCCCCCAAACCGAACAACAATGGCCGCAACACCAATGCAGCTCCGCGATACAACAACTTCAACAACAATCACAAAAAGGGGCAGGTTAACCACGTGACATTTGAGGAGGCACAGAATGCACCAGACCTCGCGTTTGGTACGTTCCCTGTCAACACAATTAATGCTACAGTTTTATGTGATTCTGGAGCTTCCCATTCGTGCATCTCTAAAAGGTTTGCCTCAAAGAATTAATTTTCTTTTCCGCCTTTGAAAAATTCAATGGTTATTCAGTCCCCGGGATCGAAGCAAAGCACACAATGGTACTGCAAGGATGTGAATATTGAAATACAGGGGATGAAGTTTTTAGCAAATCTTATTGTATTGGAAGCAGTCGATCTGGATGTCATTTTGGGAATGACCTGGTTGACCACAAATAAAGGTTTTATAGACTGCTACCATCGAACAGTGACTCTCACCAATTGTCATGGGAAGACAGTAAAGTTTGGTACAAGGGGAATTTCTATGTCCCAAGGAAAGCTAAATCAAGTAGATACGACAGAATTAAGCAAGGTTCTTGTGGTATGCGAATATCCCGATGTATTTCTTGAGGAGTTACCGGGCATGCCACCGGATCGTGAAATTGAATTTGTTATTGAACTAGCACCTAGAACGGCACCCATTTACAAGAAGCCTTATCGAATGGCTCCGACAGAATTGGTTGAGCTGAAGAAACAAATTAAGGAATTATTGGAAAAAGGATATGTCCGACCCAGCTCATCACCATGGGGATCACCGGTTTTATTTGCCAAGAAAAAGGATGGTACCCTAAGGCTATGTATCGATTATAGGGCACTCAATATGGTTACTATCAAAAATAAATATCCACTACCGAGGATCAACGATCTGTTCGACCAACTGGCGGAAGCCAAGGTTTTCTCAAAAATAGATTTGAGATCAGGCTACCATCAATTAAGAATCCGATCATCAGACATACCCAAGACTGCTTTTACTACTAGATACGGATTATATGAATTCACTGTGATGCCCTTCGGATTGACCAACGCTCCTGCTTATTTAGTACACCTCATGAACAAGGTCTTCATGAAATATTTGGAAAAATTCGTGGTTGTGTTCATTGACGATATACTTATTTATTCCAAGACTCCAGAAGAACTTGAGCAACATCTTCGAATAGTCCTGGAAGAATTACGGAAAAATCAACTATATGCCAAATTCAGTAAGTGTGAATTTTGGTTACGAGAAGTTGGTTTTTTGGGACATGTACCGACGCAGGATGGAATAGCAGTGGACCCAAGTAAGGTAACAGCTGTCTTAGGATGGAAGCAACCCACCAACATGACTGTTGTCAGGAGTTTTCTTGGTCTGGCTGGCTACTTCCGACGATTTATTGAAGGATTCTCCACCATAGCCAAACCCATGACTCAGTTACTCAAGAAGGATAAGAAGTTCGAATGGACCGACGCATGTGAGAAAAGTTTCCAGGAATTAAAGAAAAGATTAACCACGGCACCTGTTCTGATCGTGCCAGATGTGCACAAGAATTTTGAAATATATTGTGACGCTTCCAGGAAGGGACTTGGGTGTGTATTAATGCAAGATGGAAAGGTCGTAGCATATGCTTCAAGACAACTACGATGACACAAAGAAAATTATCCTACCCATGATTTGGAACTATCAGCGGTGATACATGCACTCAAGGAATGGCGACATTTTCTCCTTGGGAATCGATGCGAGATATACACGGATCACAAAAGTCTTAAGTATATCTTCACCCAACCAGAATTAAACCTGCGACAGCGTCGCTGGCTTGAACTAATTAAAGATTATGATTTGGGAATGCATTACCATCCGGGTAAAGCAAATGTTGTGGCAGACGCCCTCAGCCGAAACCCATGCACCAACAATGACTGTGTGCAATTCTCACAACATGAGTTCAACAAGGAATTTGCCAAACTCAACATGGTTCTGGTCACAGAAGGAACCATTGCCCGCCTGGAAATAAAACCAGCATTGGAAGATCAGATCAAAGAAGCTCAGAAAGGACACCCCAGTATTGAGGGAATTAAAAAGAAAGTAAATTCTGGCAAGGCATCCGAATTTACTATTGATAGTTAGGGAATCCTGTGGTACGGGAAGAGAATATGTGTACCCAATAAGGAAGAGCTAAAACAACAAATCTTGGCAGAGGCCCATACTACCCCGTACTCCATTCACCCAGGAGGAACCAAGATGTACAGGGATCTACAAGAAAACTTTTGGTGGCACGGGATGAAAAGGGATATAGCCGTATATGTGGCACGCTATGACTCTTGTCAGCGTGTAAAAGTAGAACACCAGAGGCCAGCAGGATTATTGCAGCCACCCAGAGTGCCTAAATGGAAATGGGATGTGATAGGAATGGATTTTATTGTTGGATTATCAAGGTCACGACACGGAAATGATGCTATCTGTGTTATCACATATTTATTAACCAAGGTGGCACATTTCATTCCGATAAAAACTACATACTCAACACAGAGGCTTGCCAGGTTATACCTCTCCCGAATTGTTTGCTTACACAGAGTACCCAAGACCATAGTCTTTGATAGAGGCATCAGTTTGTCTCTAGGTTTTGGGATCACCTGCAGCAAGCCTTAGGAATGCAACTGGTATTCAGTACAGCATACCACCCACAGACAGGAGGACAGACTGAACGGGTAAACCAGATATTGGAAGACATGTTAAGAGCTTGTGTTCTTACTTATGGAGACAGCTGGGAAGACAGTCTGCCATATGCGGAATTCTCATACAACAATAGTTATCAAGCTAGTCTAAAGATGTCACCCTTCGAAGCTCTATACGGACTGAGGTGTCGTACCCCTCTCAATTGGTCTGGAACGGGAGATAGCCGAATCTTCGGCCCGGAAGTTCTCAAAGAGGCAGAAACAAAAGTAAAACTTATCCGAGACAGACTGAAAGCAGCTCAAAGCCTTCAGAAGAGTTACTATGACCAGAAACACCGTCAGATCAGTTTTGAACCCGATGAATATGTGTATCTCCGGGTATCCCCAATGAGAGGACTACGGAGATTTAAGGTCAAAGGAAAACTAGCACCGCGATTTATTGGACCATTCAGAGTAATTGCAAGGAGAGGCAAGGTTGCCTACCAGTTGGAGCGACCCACAGAATTATCAGATGTTCATGACGTGTTTCACGTGTCACAACTGAGGAGGTGTGTCAGTAACCCGGAGAAACAGGTCCAACATCAAGACCTGGACATCCAACCAGATCTTACATATAGGGAACGTCCTATAATTTTTTTGGAGGAGTCTGAATGGAGAACCCGTCAGAATGTGATAAAGTTTTATAAGGTTCAGTGGAGTAATCACACCGAGGAAGAAGCAACATGGGAACGGGAAGAACATCTGAGGACTGAGTATCCGTACCTGTTTGAGGGACAGCTGAAATCTTGGGGACGAGATTTTTCTTAAGGGGGGTAGGTGTTGTAACACCCCAAAATATTTTCTTTGGATCTTTAAAATCTTTTCTTTAAAATAAAATACTTAGAATTATTTTGGCCCTATTTTTCTTCTTCTCCTTCTTCTGTTCTGAAAATCATTTTTAATTTTTAATTGGGTCTCAAATTTTTTAACTGGTACTGATTTGATGACTTATTTCTTGAGTAATTATTTTTGAAAGATCAAAAATATTTTCTTTCAGAAAAGTTTTTGAACAATTAAAATTATTCCAAGGAAGTGGCCATTTCACTCCTTTCAAGCACTTCTATTATTCCCCAAAAATTTATTCTGGCATTTTAAATTATCTCCCAAGTCATCCTCACACCCTAGGAAAGTATCCAGTACCTCTCCTCTCCACAAAAATATTTTTCTCATTCTTAATGAATTCCAAAGTTGGAATTTCAATTATTCATAGTTTCTTTGATTTACAAAGGAACTATATTTTTCCTAACTCTTTTGCTCCCACAAAAATTACTCCAACTACTTGGAAGTACCCACACTCCATTTCACCAAAAAAATTTGGTTCCACAGTTCAAAAATTTCAAATTTCATTCAATTCAAATTTGGACCAGATTCCATCTCCTTGATCAAAACCTAATTTTTATTGCTCCAAAAATTCTGAAACTTTGCCAGACCCTCTGTTATGCATCAACACCTCACCACAAAAATTCCCTAAAATTCCTAAAATCCCTAGAGCCCCCTAGCATTTTGTCAAACACCTAGTGTGCACACTGTTCATGGCTGTCAAAATTCAGAAAATTGAAGAAGTTCAGAGAGAGGGAGAAACGGCACCGTGCACTTCACTCCATCGCAAATCCTCCTCATCCACGCCTCCTCTCATCATAAATGGGTCGCCGTGACCCCTCTGGTCAGTGGCTCACCGCCGATGACACAGTAATCGGCCGGTGCAGCGACCACCGTCCTCGGCCGTGGCGGCCAAGCGGATCAACACGGCTACTGCTGCCTTCACTGCGTCCACCGCTCCCCCTACCTACCTTCCTCTCCACGTGGCATCTCCTTCGCAACATCGTCCCACCGTCCAAGCCACTGGAGCCCGCTGTCAGACACCGGAGACAGTCGCCGCCCGCTATGACAGTACGGGAGCTCGGCTCCGAGATAAGGCCATAGCGCTCGAGCTCGTCCGCGCTGGCCCTTCCAGAGAACTCCCTCGACATCATCCACTTCTCACCGAACCTCGCCACCGTCCATAACCACGTCGCCGGCCGGATTAACTCCGACGTGATCCGCTCTGCCTCTGACCTCATCGAGCTGCCAATAAAAGGCCCTCCCGAGCTCCATTGAGCAACCACACCACACCCACACCATCTCAATCCAGCTCCCATGCACTCCCCCGACCTCGGGGAGGTCTTCTTCTACCTCTCCGGCCACCCGATCCGCCGCGGTACCCGAGACCCTCTCATCGCCGTTAGGCCACCTTCACCCTCCAAAATCCACCAGTCGGCTTCCCGTGCACCCACTCATCCACCCCGCACTTCAATTCGACGACCAGAGCCCTCTCCGGCGAGATCCAAACTCACCCGACGCCGCCATCCGCCAAAGACGACCTCGCCGTCGTTCTGGTGCTCGCCGGCGACCACCACCACCACCCACCGACGCGGAAGGATGCCCTAAGCACGCTCGTGTCCTCGCCGCCCTCTAGAACGCCGGCGATCGTCGCCGGTGATCGCCGCATCTCTTGTGTACACGCGCGCGAGCGCGTTTGAATTTAAACCTGACGGGTGGGGCCCACCCGTCAGTGTTTTATTCTTTTTCTGCTTAAACAGAAAGCATATTCTTCGCTTTACGCTTTCCGCACTGGAAAACGTATTCTGCCCGAAGCGTTTTCTTTTTAAACGCACAGGGACCTGCTGGAAATTGGAATTTTTGCAGAAAGGCCCCTGGTTTTAAAAGCTTAATAACTTTTTAACCACAACTCTGTTTTAATTGATTCTTTTTTGAAATTCTTATTTTTCACTCTAGTTTTTTTAAGTATTTATTTAAAAATATTTTGAGACAACTTTTTGTACTGTTACAATTTTTTTAATTTGAATTCGAATTTTCATTTTATAGAAAACGAAGAGGGGGACTTTGCCGAGAATTTCGAGGGATCATCTTCGGACTACTTTGATCAAGGCAAGCATTTTTGAACTTGGGATATGGTGATTGCATACATGTTTGCATCCATTCGAGTTTTCACCGGTTATATGGTGAATTGCATGTGCATGCATGGTCACATCATCTGTGCATTCTTGCATGAACCAAGAATCTTTCTAACGTGTGGAAATAACCCAGGAGTGTACCTCCTGCCTTGGACGTGCTGGTGAGCACGGTCTCATTATGACACGACGATGTCACTGTGGCATGTGAGGCATGCCAGTCATAATAACAACACCTCCTGAGTCGACCTAGATCGAGTCTTGTTCCATCAAGCCTAGCTAAATACCGTGCTGCCATGAGTCTTCCCGCGAGGGGAGTGCGGTTTAGTAAGTTGCTAACCCCTGTCCGTGTACACACCACATAGAGGGCCATGATGAGGGTTTCCACGGCCATGGACTAATGCCAGTCATCTGGTCAGGGGGCATGGGTGTATCCGGCTGGGCCGAGAGGGGGGCACCCCTTGTAATCCGCGCGTATGAATAGTGATCCCATGCTAATCGAGATGATGGTCTCCCCGACTTAGAGTTTTTCTTGAACGATGCTTTGGGTGATTCCTGGCATCCAGAAAGTTAATCTGGTGTGTGCTGGTCAGGCGTGTTTTGAACCCAAAGACCGTAATGGGAATTAGTCAGCGTCACGGTGCTGGCTAAAGAAATCTCATACATGTGGGTAAAGAGTACACCCTCTGCAGAGTTATATCTATTTGAATAGCCATGTCCACAGTCAAGGACGTTAGCTCTGAAGGGTCAAGTGTCGGTCCCGGTGTCGGTCTTCGGAGGAAATAATTAAATTGAGCATAAATTATTTTTGCAGGATAATTATTGTCACTACTGATGTCATCATGAATATTATTGTCATCATAAATATTATTGTGGACTAACCCGTTTCTCTTATATGAATTTTCTAAGTGTCACTTGGGCTGGCTAGACTACCCGTGCACTCGGTTTTATATTCTTTTCTGAGTGTCACTTGGGCTGGCTAGACTACCCGGGCACTCAGTTTTATTTTCTTTTCTGAGTATCACTTGGGATGGCTAGACTACCTGGATACTTAGTTTTATTTTCAAGACCTCTCGTGGCATCGCTTTTAGACACCAGTTTGGCATTTCTCTTCAAGACCTCTTGAGGCGTCGCTTTTAGACACCCGTTTGGCATTTCTCTTCAAGACCTCTTGAGGCGTCGCTCTTAGACACCCGTTTGGCATTTCTCTTTACTTTCTGAGTGTCTCTTGGGATGGCTAGACTACCTGAGAAACTCATTTTTTACTTCTTCTGAATATCTCTTGGGATGGCTAGACTACCTGAGATATTCATTTCTTTCCGTTTTACTTTACCTTGATTTATGACTAACATGTTATATTTATTCATCCACACTATACTATCATGCCAAGTTTTAAATTTCAGTTAGCATATGCATGTCATATGATCCAGCATGAGCATATGCATTCGGTATATCTTTCGTTCATAATGTTTGCGAGTACATTCCAACGTACTCACAGGCTTGTCCCTGGCTTGTTAATTTGGCCAGACCTGGAGGAAGACGAGCTTGTGGAGGACGAGTGCGCTAGCGAGCCCGACGCTTAGAGGTGTTCCCAGTCAGTCAGCCTATGGTCATGGAGTCTACCACATGTATCATCCGCAGTGCTTCCGCTACACAAATAATAGTCAAGCCTCACACTGACGCTTGACTCTACTTTATTGTATTAGTGTTGTACTACCACCACACCACTGTCATATTCCGCCACCATAGTATATTGACAAGGTTGTAATAAATTGTTGAGCACTCTGGCTCAACCCTGTGTAATATTATGTATGTACTGGTTATCTATATCAAGGAAGTCCACCAGATGTTCTGATCTTGGGGCTGGTGTGACTTGGGGCTATTCTATGATTTATTCCAGAAAGGGGCCCGACACGATGGAAGGTATAGTAACATTTACTATGTTCCCAGCGCGTCTCTAAACCTCATTCCCGGCAAGTCTTTTAGGCCATAGTAGTTCTTGCATCGAGTCGCAACATAATGCAATCGAGCGGGTATCTCTGTGATCAACTCACGATACCCAAGAATCAGTGATTAACATGTTTAATCATAATTCTCAAGAACTATTTCTTTGACCAGCCTTCTATACATTAATAACTCGTATGACATTCATACATGAGCTGGATATTCCAGTCTTCACTCTTTTTGCCTTTATACTTCTAACAGTTTAACTTTTAGTATTTCTCCTACTCTCAGAAGAAGCACTCAGCTTTAAGAGTGGCGTTAGCCCAGGACTTCCTAGGCGTGCAAGTCACATTAACACCCTTTGGACATTTCGTTTCTCTTTAAGTTGTTGTTTTATTCACCATCATCATATGACCGGCGTTCTTCTGGATCCCTCTCTCATCAATCAAATGCCCAGTAAACACTTTACTAATACTTTGCAAACAAACATTGCTTTGGATATTACATATCTTTTAGCCTTTGTCTGTCTCTGAAAATGATTTTCAGTTTCCACGAATATCACATAACTATCCCAAACTTTTGAAGTTTGGGTCTCATGGAAGCAAATGTTTTGCACTTGACCGTAACAGAATTCTAGTTTTTGGATCGAAGGACGAGAGTCACATCATCCATAGCATTTGCGGGAGAATAATGAAAGCATGCCATAGGACAAAGTCCTTCTCGGCACTCTTGAGGACAATCCTCACATTACATTACCAACCATAAAGTTTTAACCAGATATTTAACAACTATTCAATTTTAATAGGGAGGGTGGAAACGTGAGCCATTATTCTGTAACTTTTATACAAATCACACTTAGACAATGTTCATAATTAATTTCACTGAGAATTAAACAAGTTAATTCTACAGTGCACTCCCACTTAAATCAATATCTCTCATAATTGATTGTGAGTGATTCAAGATCCGCATTTCAATTCCACACCATTGATGGGAACATCACTGATGACGGGAATTTCAATCGGTAGGCCAACTTGTCGATCACATCTCTATGTGATTCTTGTTCATCTTTCGATGCGTGTGTTCCGAGCTCAGGACTTTCCTGCCTGAACGCCAAGACAACCAAGTGATCTCGCTGCGAGGTCTCAACTCACCCACCTCACACTTCTCTAATCATCTTTACTCATGGAAACATGACGCACTCCGAAAAGATAGGTGCCGTGACGGTGCTACACTTGGGAGAACACTAACTACTTGATATTTTAAGTGAGAGATCACCCTAATAAAAAGCGACTACCACGCAATCAAAAGGGTGCATCAAGAGGGATAAACATCTCAGGCAATTCATAATAGCATGATATGGTATAGCCCTTTCTGACGGAGAAGTCTTTATTTTCTTCGTCTTCGGCATTAGCGTCGGTGTTCACCTTCGCAAAGATTGCCACCACCTTGTCGATGCACCAGATAATATTGCTATCTCTATAGCTAATAAAATAAGTGCATTACTTAAGGTTGACATGCAGGTCATTAAAGTGACAATCATATGGCTCCAGCCATCATGCCGAATCATGACACGCAGGTCATGTTAATTTTTACATTATATAGTCATCTCATACATAATCAAATTAATATGAGAACTGCTATACCACATCACATGCACATCTCATGTCATCCTGCAAAACCAAGTTAGACGCCTCTAATCGGTTTATGCAAAATTTTATTTTACGTGGCTTCTAAGGTTTCGAAACAAACCGAAGCTACCAACGTTCATCATCAAGTATGATTATTCAAGTCGCTAGATTAACTTTGCGGGGTGTATGAAACACGAGATAATAAAATCTTGAGCCCCATACTGAACTTCGTCATACGCATGACCCCCGTGCAGATCATATCTGCATTGCCCTTTCGTCTGCGAAATTGCATCTTTCTTTAAACTATGGTGGAATTCAATGAACTGTTAGCACTTCGTTGATCAATCAGGATCGCGGATTGCCAGAACTTTGAAACTCCACCATGCCGTTATCAAGATCAAAAATACGCAAATTTCAGGGAAGCAACAAGAACACCGGGTAACATATTTCATCTACTACCCGCACAAATAATTTTCCGCAATAGATCTCATCTACTCCAAAATTATATTATGCAACACCCATACATCTCATGTATTCTAGATCGTAACCTACATCTACGCATAGCACGGCTCATGATGCCACTGAAGGGGAACGCGACAGAAAACAAAAAATTTCGGTACAACGAGCATGCCCAGGATCACTATGGAGATGCATACAAGGTTTGGATCTGATCGTTACCGACTCGTAGCACAGCGGAAGTAGAGTTGATGTAGATCGTCGGTGCAGATCCCCGCAGCTAGGATTTACAACCTCCCAACCGCGAGGATGTACTCCCTCGTCTGCCCCTCGGATAGTCCCTTGGACAGCCCTCCGGGAGGCGGTCGAACAGTCCCCTGGACGATGTCACGGACAGCCCTTCGGGAGGACCCTCGAAACTCGGATAGTAACTCGGACAGCCCTTCGGGACGACCCTCGAACATCCCCTCGGGCAAAAGATCGAACCTACGACCTCTCTATGGGGTTGCACACATACGGTGTCATCTATATGGCAGGGCTTTGCCGTCCAGAACTAGTTCCCACCGGAACTCAGACAGCCTTTCGGCTCTACGAAACTCTTTACGTGGGAGGGAGAGAAGAAGCCAGATCATTGCATGGCATTGTGTGAGAGAGTTGGAGTGAGTGTGGAGAGCTCCTCTCCACCTCTATTTATAGGAGAAGGAGGGGTGGAGGGGCTGAAATTTTAGCCACAAAAAGGGGTTCCTTCCCTCCCAAGCCTTCTCCAAGATCTTTTGGTAAAAGCCCCAAAAAGTGGCTTTCCAAAAAGCAACCAAAAAGTGCTTTTCACTATTCACAGAAACATTTTTCCGCGACCGTTAAATCCGAAAATAATTCCAGTACCCACTAAAATGATTTTGGACGCGTTCCGAAGCAATTCCGGATTAGTGATTTTCATCTGTGAAAAGCAACCAAACCGGTTCCTGCAGCTCCGGGACATTTCTGGTTTTTATCCCGGAAAAATCCCAGAAGTTTCCAGAATAGTTCTGGTACCCTCCAAGAATTTCCAGGCGTGTGCCGAAACCAATTTGACTTAATGATATACCCCGAAACAACCTTTCGGTTTTACCGAAACTATTCCGGTGTTCTCTCTTCGGAACTCTTCCGCTGTCTCCGAAACTTTTCCGGTGACTTTCTCTCAGACTCCCTGTCTAGTATTCAGAAGATAGATGACCCTTAAGTGTGTGACCCTATAGGTTCGGTGAAGCATAGACATGACCGGAACTCTTTCCGATCAATGATCAACATCGGAGCCGTGGACACCCATATTGACCCCTATACCCACACGAATAAATATTCGAGTGAACCTCCAGTTTGCCGTGTGCTATTCCTATTGCTTCGCGATATGTTACAAATACCCGAGGTGAGACTTATCGGCATCCCCTTGGATCAACAACTTGTCCACTATGCCAGTTACCTCGTTACCGGTTTTGTTCTCTTTTCTCGTTCCCGTGTTACGGCATCCCTGTGATCAAATCACAATGTGTCTGGCCAGACGATGATGGATACCATAACACTGAGAGGACCCAAAGAATATCTCTCCATCATCGGAGGAGCAAATCCCAATCTTGAGCTATCAAGTCCCTTGACATACTTTCCCATGAACCCGTATGCCGCTGTTGGGGATATAACCCCGCGGTTAACCCTGTTGGCGACTCATAGTGCAAGAGCCTAAAGCCGGCCCAGGAAGGCAAGGCGTGAAGACGACGACTTACAGATGGGCCAGTCGAAGGCCTAAAGCCTGGTGGCGACTCAAGGCCCGAAAGGGTAAACCGCCATGTGAAGACTTATCTTGTAAGACTAGGAAAGTAGAACCTGGGTCGGTTACGTTGTGTAACCCGACCCGGACTCTTGTAAGCCCAGGGCCTATACCTATGTATATAAAGGTGAGCCCCTGCGGCGGGTGAGGGGGGGTGAAGAAAGACAGACAAGCCTTATGGCGAGAGAGATCAAGCAATTGATAGTTAGGGCAAGCAAGCCGCCCCTTGTACTCGATATACCCGTTAATACAGCTTAAGCAGGACGTAGGCTTTCACCTCCATCGTGAGGGGCCGAACCTGGGTAAACCCGTGTCCCTTGTCCCGCTTAACCCCTTTGAGTCCACTTCCATGGCGTTGACTCCGAACCTAAGCCTTTGGGCATCTGCCGTGACAAAACCACGACAGTTTGCGCCCACCGTGGGGCTCGCGCTCGGTGGTGTTGAGTTCTCAAAGGGTGCTCTCCTCGGGGGCGAGGGGTACGTGGTCGGCAAGATGACTAAGAGCCGCCGCAGAAAGCTTTACATCGACAACGCCAGCTGGGGTCCTGAGGCTGACTCAATCGAGTACGGCTTCCGGGTCCCCTTCGGTGGAATCCATGTCTTCATCGGCAAGATTGGCGGATCTGAACCCGGGCCGGACATCTGCACCAACATCGTCGAGCCGGCCCGGCGCAAGCAACCCACCCGGAGCATGCAACCCGCCCGTTCTGACCCGGGCAGGAAGCATGTCTTCGTCGGCTTCACTCAGGGCGTAGAACTTGAGGGTTCTGTGTCCGAGGAAGAAACTCACGACTACTCCGGGGAGGAATCTTCATGTGGGGAGACGGAATCGATCTATCAGCTTCAGGATGGAGGGCTTGGGGGCTACGACGAGCCTTACCCCGAGTCAGAATACCATGAGCCGGAGGGTTATGAGCCGCCAAGTCATGCAGCCGTCTTCATGGCCGGTTCAGCGACGGCTCAGGGCAGTACACCTGGTGCGGCCGTGTCCGGGTCGGGCGCGCCCCCGGCTCAAGTTCTCCTGGATCTGATAAACGAACTTACAACCTTGATGGCAACTGAGGTCACTGTTGCGAACCAAGCGGCCCGCAATGCAGAAATCACTAGGTTGAAGGATCGGATGGCCGCGGTCCAGCAGGAAGTTAACGAGCTGAAGGCTTAGATGGATGCTGAGGCGGAGCGCCTTAAGGCAGACGCTCTTCGCCTCGAGATAGAGCAACAGTCGGCCGCGGCGGTTCAGCGGATGAGACATCAGTCCCGCTTGCCGGAGCAGTATGAAGCTAGGAATCTCTTCAACACGCCAGGAACGGGACGAAGTGTGCCTTTGGCCATAACCCGGACGGCGGAAATACCTGGGAGCCGGGCGGCGGTTCAGCGTCAAGACCCGCCACGACGGGGCCAAAACCCGCCACCGCTTTATACGACACCGCCGGGTCATTATTCTAACCCGGCGGAGAACATGGTGGCAGCAGCAACCAGGCTTGATACAATTCCGATCCCCGATGAGGCGCCTTATGCAGAGAGGTGCGGAACGCCATCGGATACCTGCGCACGGCGATGGCCCAGCAAGAGAAGTATAATTACAGCCGGAGTCGCGTGCACTCAACGCCCATCCACAGCCGTAGCTACAGCCGGCGTTATGAGTCGCCGGCGGTTTCTAGCAGCGAACGACATCGTAACCTGCCGCAAGCGGATCGGGCGGCTCTGGATGCTCAGACATTGGTGGATCAGGTGAGAGCACGGCGAGAAGAGGTGGCACAGGCAGCGGCGGCGTCTCAGGAACACACAGTCGCCCCTTCCGTTTCAGGAGGAGCGGGGTTGACTTCCAGGGCTGTGGGGGTGCCGTGTCTGGTACCGGCTCTGCGGAATGAGCGTCTGCCGAAGGATTTCAAGGGTCCTCGTAAGGTGCCCAATTACACTGCTGATTTACCTCCAGAGGCCTGGGTTGAAAGTTATGAGCTAGCCATGGAGATGTTGGACGTTAGCGATGCGGTCTGCGCCAAGTATTTCATCATGATGCTGGAAGGGCCGGCTCGCACATGGTTGAAGGGTTTGCCACCCAACACCATTAAATCCTGGGCCGAGTTAAGGGCGAACTTCATCAATTTTTTTAAAGGAACATGCAAGCAGCCCATGACGATTGTGGATTTGGACCATTGTGTACAGCGTGAGGACGAGTCGGCTCATCACTGGGTCCGGCGGGTCTCTACTATCATCCACTCTTCGGAGCAGATTACGGCGGCTCAGGCGGTTTTAATTCTTGAGAAGAACTGTCACTTCACGCCTCTGAAGCAGAAGCTTGGCCGGCTCAAGCGGTCATGTCAAGACATGGGGGAGCTCATGGCGGCTCTCACCAAGTATGCAGATTCTGACAATACGAAGGACCCGGGCTCTGATGAGGAGAAATCAGGTCAGGGGAAGAAGGGTAACAATGGCAAGGGTCAACAGCCGGGTACGGCTGGAAGTAACAACACTGGAAAGCGAAAACACCCGGAAGGCGGGTCAGAGCTAGTGGCTAATACCAACACTAGGAATAACCGTGCTAAGGGCAATGGGAATTATAGACAGCCTTTTAACAGGGGTAAGATTCCTCTAGAGGAGATACTTAATAGACCTTGTCCAGAGCACAGCCGGAATGGCAAGCAAGCAGATCATACATGGGGAAATTGCAGCGTTATGCGGGATTTCCAGAACTACAGCATTCAGCAGCATCGTAACAACGGTAATGGCCCGTCGGGCGGCTCAGGGCCGGGCGACCAGGGTCAAGGCAACCAAGGAGGTCATAACCAACAGTCTGGTGGCGGAGGCCAGCAGCAGAATAACCAGTCAGGGTATCAGAGTAACCCGAAGCAGCTCAGCGGGGATCAGTACCACGTCTTTACAACCAGCCTTGACAAGCGGGAACGGAAGGTACGCAAACGGGCGGTTAACGCGGTCATGCCGGCTCTCCCACAGTATCTCAAGTGGTCTGAGTATGACATCACTTGGAGCCGGGGCCTCTGCCGTTTTTTCGTGTATCTCAGATTGTGCACAAGTTATGTCATCGACAAGGTCAAATTGGGGTGCAGCGAGTTGAGAACTTACCCCCTCTTTTGATGATTTTTTCCAAATTGGGGTGCAGCGAGTTGAATACTTACCCCCTCTTTGATGACTTATTCCAAAATTGGGGTGCAGCGAGTTGAGAACTTACCCCCTCTTTTGATGATTTTTTCCAAAATTGGGGTGCAGCGAGTTGAGAACTTACCCCCTCTTTTGATGATTTTTTTTTCCAAATTGGGGTGCAGCGAGTTGAATACTTACCCCCTCTTTGATGACTTATTCCAAAATTGGGGTGCAGCGAGTTGAGAACTTACCCCCTCTTTTGATGATTTTTTCCAAATTGGGGTGCAGCGAGTTGAATACTTACCCCCTCTTTGATGACCTTTTTTCAAAATTGGGATGCAGCGAGTTAGCCACTCACCCCCTCTTTTGATAACCTCCCCAATATTGGGGTGCAACGAGTTGGCCACTTACCCCCTTTTTTGGATGACTTGTAAGAGCAGAGAACATCATACATCATGCATTGCATCATGCATCGTGCATTGCATCATACGTCATGCATTGCATCATACAACACACTTACATATCATTCCGGTTTTGACAAGCCGGGTCAAGGAAATATTATGAAACAAGACGCAAGACCATGAAAGACATCTCCGGGTTGTGCTGTTATAAGCCGCCCTTACAACAATACAGAAGTTTTCTGTCTTGTTTATTTTGCAGGTTTTATCTTTTTTGATAAGCCGCCATGGACCTTGAAAGCATGGTTGAGAGTAAGAGCATATGAAAGATATCATTGCAGCAAGACTATTCAAAAAGGGTTATACGCGCACGAAGGCACGACTCAGGCATTTCAGATGTCTCTACAGCTATTACAAAAGCTTCCCATGGAGTACAAGACAAGGCAAGATTAGAGTTTTTTACAAAAGACAGCCTTGGCGGCTCAGACAGGCCGAGTTATCAGTTTCAACCGAAAGTACAGCTCACTGGCTAGTCATCCGTCGCCGGGTCTTCGACCTCTTCGATCTGAAGATTGTCGACATCCCAGTTGTAGCGTGTTAAGGCCTCAAATTGGGTCTGGTCGAAGAAGGGAGATGCATCAAGGTCAGGAGCGAAGAGCTGCTTACGACGTGCGGGAGTCAGGCTCCTCGATTCAAAGGTTGGGCCGCGCACGCGTTTGTTTTTCGCGTCATAAGCCGCCTGGTATGTGGAAAGGTCTAACTCATTGGCAAGACTTGAGGCCAGCACCCGGGAATCTTTCATACATTTGACGTAGTCGGCTTCTGAGAAATCTGAGCCGTCGACCTTTTTGGCTGGGAACCCGTCCATCATTTCTGCTGTAGTTAACTCCAGGGCAAAAGCAAGACACCGGCTTAAAGCAGCCATGGCTCCCTGCCTGGCGGCTGACCGTTTGAGTTCTCCAACCTGTTTGGGCAGGGTGGATAGAAGTTCTATCACCCCCTTCATATGCTTTGGGATGCATTTCTCGGTCAGCATCGCCTTCATGGTGCAGAGGGTCCCGCAATATAACTGTTCGGTTAAGGAGTAGATGGCTTTCAGCTTAATCACGCTGTCAGAAGCGAGTTGGCGGCTCCGTTCACCTGCAAGATAGTCAAGTATTATAAGCCGCCTGTATGAGTTATTCAACAAGACAAGGTAATTTTCAAGTGCTTGGCACTTACCGAAGATCGCAGAGGTCAGTCTGGAGATATGGTCTTTGAGAGTTTGTAGCTCATCGAACACAACCTTAAGCCGGCTTTCAGTGTCGTTGGCTCGTTGGGTTATAGCAGCTTTTTCCGCCTCAGCCGTCTTCTGATAAGCAGCGAGTTCAGCCCGGGTTTTCTCCAGCTCTGTCACGGCAACTCGCCATTTATTGTCCGCCTCAGCCCTAGCGGCTTGTTGCACAGTGAAATTCGACTCAGCAGTTGCTAAAGCTTCCTGCGTTACGCAAAAGACAGTTTCAAAGGTTTTCAGTCAGGATATGATTCGCACATTGGTGAAACTATTGTGTTATAAGTCTCAAGCAGATTGCAAGCAATATACTTGACACTTGGGGGCTAATGCCTGTGTTTTTCTCTAAGTCTACATGGCAGTCCCGGCTCATCTTTGTTAAAGTTAAGCCGGCACTTGGGGGCTACACAGAGCTCTCCAAAGTTTACAATGGAGTTCTGGCTCATCGTCATGACCCGAACTCGAGGGCTACACTTGGATCAACCCTTTCAACTAAGTACCGGCTCAATATCAGTATTAACCCGATACTTGGGGGCTACAGGTATTATAATTTGAAGCATGACAAGAAGTATAAGACCCGGTCTACTATTTTGCAAGACTAAACCGGATCTTGGGGGCTACATAAGGGTATAAGGAAAGCAAGAAAGGAGCAGTACCTCAAATTTGGACTTCATAAGGCTAACAAGTTTTCGCTCCATGTTGTGGCTTGCGCTGAGGCAATTTAAATAGCTGGCATGAAGATCATCTGTAGACATCTTTTCCAACGAGGGCAATGCAAAGTCGAATCTTTCTGGCGAGTTCTCTTTAGCCTCGCCGGTGTGTCTTGTCAGCACATGAGAGGTCGATTGATAACCCGCCCCAGTAAGAGCAACGTTTTTGGTAGCTGGAGAGCTCGGCGTTTGGAAGTCAGTTCGTGGAGGGCTCGTAGGAGCGACCGTATCATGAACAGCCGGCTCGTGGGGCTGAGGATCATCGGCAGGTGTTTCTTTTATAGCTTCTGTAGGCTCAGCATGAGGTACAGGGGAAGCCGGCTTGGATTTCTCCGGCTCTTGGATAGTGGGGGCGGCTTCAGACCCGCCGGTTTTCTTCCGCTTCGCTTGAGCCCTAGAGAGCAAAAACAATTGTCAAATAAAAGACAAGATTGAAGGAAAATATAGTGCAAAGGAAAAATGCATACTCTGGGTTGATTCTCAATGGAGGCAGCTTAGTGGCCGTTGAGTCGCCAGACGAAGGGGGTGAGTCCTGGAAAAGTTACAGTTCTCCAGGTAAAGTAAGGTTGCAAGACAAGACTGTTAAGATGATCAGACTTGGGTAAAAAGTACCTCTGCAAGACGCTTCCGGGAGGCCGGGGAGTTGGGTAAGCCGCCCATCAGCTCCTCAGAGCCGGCACTCCGGGTCTGACGCCTGGAGGTGTGTTGTTGCTTTTTCAAAAGAAAATGGCAGTCCAAGTAAGCAAGAGGATGAGAGAATGGGACTTTTTGGATAACCCGCCGTTTCTTCTTTGGGGGAGAATTTTCTAAATCGGAGGAAATATTGATTACCTCAGGAGCGTCCACACGGCTGGTCTCTGGTTCAACCTGTGAAATAAATATCATCAGTAAGCTGTATAAAGAGACGGTCAGAAGAAGTCAAGCTTTACCTCTGAATCGTTAGACTCAGGAATGGAGGAGGCGGTGGTTCTCCTTTTATGAGCAAGGGTTTTACCCGCCCTGGGTTTCCTCACGGGCGGGTTGAGTTTTTTCTTCCAGAAATCTGAGCCGGCCTGCGCACAAGCCGCCAGAGAGGTTAAAAGATGCAAATTAAAATGAGCAAGACGAAGATTGTAAGGTTTCCAGAAGTTTTTCTTACAGGCGGAGTCGGATTCTGGGCATAGAAGGGTCTTACCCCAATTTTATCACAAATTTCCTGTTTTTCGCCGAGAAGATTTTTAACGCTATTGCTGATTTCCTGTTGTGACAATTGGGCATTTGAGAAGCAGAGGGGGTCATTGGGTTCACCCGTGTATTCAAACATAAGCCGGTCACGCCGGCTCAGGGGCGATATTTGCCAACTGACCCAGCAGCGGGTCAGGTCGACATCTGCGGCAACATTTTTGGATGTACGAGCGGTTCGGAAAGGGGGAAAACACTAACCCTAGCAGACAGTGGAAGAACAGATAGATTAGGGACTCGTTAATGCTGAAGCAGAATCAATCCGTACAAGATACAAAGGGGGAGCTGATCACTACCACAATGTATTTTGACTCGATTTGAATTAAAATACCGTTCCTAGCCCTAAGAACGCGAAGAACAGGGATGAACTCCGGCGAGCTCCATGAACAGTACAGATCTAATGCGAGTCCAGGGAGAGGCAGAAGCTTTACCTTGATGATTCGAGGGAAGAGCGGAGGAGCACCGCGGTTCTCTGGTCCCGATTGGGTTGGTGCAGTGGCCCGTTTCGAGTTCGCTAGAGAGGAGCGACGGCGGCGGGGCTGTTTGCTACAGTAGTCGCGACGGCGTCGGGAGGAGGAAGAAGAAGTGACAGGGTAAAGGAGCGACCCTGTGCCCATTTATAAGGGTAGGTGGGGTAGTGGAACGGCAGGCCCGGAGATCGAGGAGGCGATATAGTTATCATGGCTGAGATGGTGCCTCGTTTCTCGGATGGCGGGTAAATGAAAGATTCATTGTGACGTCACTGTTGGATATGGCGGGTTAGGGAAGACCAGTCAAAGTTGCAGTTCCAGAAGACCCACAGAAGACTCGCCAACTGAAGAATTTAAATTGACATGAACAGGTTCAAATCAATTTGGGGCCTAATGTTGGGGATATAACCCCGCGGTTAACCCTATTGGCGACTCATAGTGCAAGAGCCTAAAGCCGGCCCAGGAAGGCAAGGCGTGAAGACGACGACTTACAGATGGGCCAGTCGAAGGCCTAAAGCCTGGTGGCGACTCAAGGCCCGAAAGGGTAAACTGCCATGTGAAGACTTATCTTGTAAGACTAGGAAAGTAGAACCTGGGTCGGTCACGTTGTGTAACCCGACCCGGACTCTTGTAAGCCCAGGGCCTATACCTATGTATATAAAGGTGAGCCCCTGTGGCAGGTGAGGGGGGGGGGGTGAAGAAAGACAGACAAGCCTTACGGCGAGAGAGATCAAGCAATTAATAGTTAGGGCAAGCAAGCCGCCCCTTGTACTCGATATACCAGTTAATACAGCTTAAGCAGGACGTAGGCTTTCACCTCCACCGTGAGGGGCCAAACCTGGGTAAACCCGTGTCCCTTGTCCCGCTTAACCCCTTTGAGTCGACTTCCATGGCGTTGACTCCGAACCTAAGCCTTCGGGCATCTGCCGTGACAAAACCACGACAGCCGCCGTAATAGCCACCCAGTTACGGATGACGTTTAACAAACCCCAAAGTTCATGAATCAAGCATGAAGAAACTCGATACTCTCATGGTCTAAGGAATTATGCAAACGTTAACTTTCTCTGTGTTATTAACCATTAACTTGTGACGAATGTATCTCATAGCATAACATCAATCGGGTCGATTCAACACAAGTGTTCTCCTAACATTGTGCCCTCAAATTTGTCGGCATAGTCATGCCCATGATATGGAAAACAGAACCATCATGCAACACTTGAGCTAGTCTTAGAGGCCAGACTAGGAATACATTTTACCATTTATTATTCGACACGTGCATATGAGTCTTCCTTCGAGCCTCGTGGTTATTGCAGACTCGAGAACCATAGCAGTTATAGCACGGAATATAAACATAATTATGAACATGGAGATAAATAATAACATTTATTATTGCCTCTAGGGCATATCTCCTACATGCCGCTCGGAGCCATACCGCGCCCGTTGTGCGAGGGGTGTGGCGTCTGTCCTGAAGCAGCATCTTTGGATGCCGCCGCAGCGGGATCTTGGCTCGCGCCGGCCCGGGCGTTGCCGCTCCGGTGGCTGCGTTCGTCGGTGCGGTGAGGAGGAGGAGGAAGACGTCCGTCTGCCCCGCTCGCGCCGTCTCGGCTTCGTTCGCTAGAGGATCGAGGAAGTCGACCACCTCCAGCAGGCTCGTCTCCTGCACCGACCACGGTGGGCATGGTGACCGCGCCGCCTGCGCTGGTCGTGCCAACCACAGTATCCGCATCGCCCGCATTGGCCGCGCCGCCCGCGCCGCCTGTGGATACGTGCGAAGGGGCCGTCATCGTGATGCCCTTCTTCTTGGGCGCCATCGACGACGAGGAGGACGATGATGAAGTTGATGAAGCTAATGCGCAATCCACTGATCCAGGTTCACGCAAGCGAACTCCCCTACCTGGCGCGCCAAAGATGTCATGGGTACGACCATCTATGGGGCCATTTAGCCACTTTGTGGTTCGGCGGGGGAGATCGACGTGCACAAAGAGCAGAATCAATGGAAGACGCAAGGGATTTACGCAGGTTCGGGCCGCTGAGAAGCGTAAAACCCTACTCCTGCTTTTGGTGTATTGGTTGTATGAGAGCACAAGTACAAGGAGCGCTTCTCCCGGCAAGGTGCGGAGAGAGCTGCTATGTGAGACGTGCAGGTGTTTGAAAAGGGATCCGAATCCCTCTAACTGTTGCCCTGGCCCTCCTTTTATAGCTCAAGGGGTTACCACAGTGGCAAAACAGTAATTACAAGTTGATTAGATAGCAAACAGTGCTATCATACCTAACTCTGCCAGTTTAGGACAAAAAGCATTAAATGCGCTATTAGGTGTCATGTGGAGAGGTAGCCCCGGTAAGGTTTCTGCACCGCTGGCCCAGCTACCTCGTATTATTTTGACACGCCTCCTGGATGGGTATCGTTAAAGGCAAATCTTCTCCCTGCGTGCTGACACGTGTCCGACAAACCTCACCAACCAGCCTGCGCGGTCGACACCTCACCGATTAGCGACTAGCTGATGAGGTGGAGTGCTGACGCGTTGGTGAAAGCTTGCCGGTATGGAGCTTGCCGGGTCTTCACCTTGCCGGTTCGTCCTTGCCGGCCAGGAATGTGTTCATCTTCAGTACTAGTTGAGAGCTTGTTGGTGCTTCATCTTGAACTTCTCTCTAGTAGCTTCTGCAACTAGGCCTTGAATTTTGTCGTTCAGCAGGTCCCGGCAAGCTTTGGTCGACAAGGAGGCTGCTACTGTATGTGCATAAGTCAGGGTATAAAATACCCATGTTTTATACACCGACATATTATATGAGTCTTTGCTTTGTTTGCTTTTTAGTTTGTCACAATCATCTTTGCTGGACACACCTATTTGAGAGAGCCACACGTTTATCATGATTTGTTAGAATACTCTATGTGCTTCACTTAAATCTTTTGAGCTAGGCAGTTGCTCTAGTGCTTCACTTAAATCTTTTTGAGCACGGTGGTGGCTATATTTTGAAGAAATATTTGAACTCTCATCCTTCACTTATATCATTTTGAGATTTGATAAGATTAAATTTTGAAGAAATATTTGCACTCTCATGCTTCATTTATATCTTTTTGAGAGTTGATAATAGTAATGGTAATTTGCACAAGATATGAATTTGGTCCCAAAGTGATGAATATTCAAGAGGGATATAATAAAAACTTTCATGAAAGATCATTGGATATGATAAGTTTGATTCCTTGCAATAGTTTTGCGATATGGAGATGATAATATGTGAGTCATGTTAGTGAGTAATTGTGATTTAGTAAGAATATTGGTGTTAAGGTTTGTGATTCCTTATGCATGCACATAAAGTCAATAGTTATGCAACGAAATTATATCCTACTTATGGTGCATTATTCGGTGTTAGTTATGTTCAATGCATGTTTATGACCGTTTTCGCTTTTTGGTTGGTCGCTTCTCAATCTATTTGGTAGCCTTCATTTGTACTAAGCGGGAATACTGCTTGTGCGTCCAACTCCTTAAACCCAAGTTGTGCCAAATGAGTCCACCATACCTACCTATATGCGGTATTTCCATGCCGTTCCAAGTAAATTTGCATGTGCCAACTCTAATTTTTCAAAAAAAAATTCCGTTTTGTGTGCCCGTACCGCTCATGAAGCGGCAGGGGGTGGCCAATATTTTCCAAGCTAGGTGTGTTATTCTCATGATGAGTGTTTATTCACTTGTCATTGCACGAGAGAGTGGCTGGTAATAGGGATGCCCAGTCCCGAAATGAAAAAATCTAATATGATGATAATAATAAATTCCTTGGAAAGTGTTGGTATGGAAGGCACCCGTGGATACGGCTAGCCATGGATTGTTAAAGAATGGTGGAAAGGAAATAAACTTTATTTTCTGTTTGGGAACCGCCTATAATGTGTCTAGCATGGTAGATATTGGGAATTCTCGGTCGTTTTCGTTGACAGTAAAAGCATGCCTCTCAAAAATAATTTTATCTCTCTAATTTAAACTCTGAGCTCTGGCACCTCTGCAAATTCTGCTTCCCTCTGTGAAGGGCCTATCTATTTACTTTTATGCAATTTTTATTTTTATTTTGAGTCTCCATGTTCTCTTACAAAGCACCAACTAGAGAGCACTATTGTCATACTTGTGCATTGTGTGTAGCTAATATTGAGTGTGTTTCATGAATGGATCAATGATTGAGCATAATGGGCTAGGGATAGCTTTCTTTAGCGTTGATATTTTGAAAGACATGGTTGCTTGTTAGCATGCTTGAGTATTTATGTCTTCATGTCAAATTATAGACTATTGCTTTGAATCATTCAAGTCCAAATGTCCATGCTACAAAAGAAAAGAGCATATGATGAATATGATAGGTAGCATTCACATCAAAAATTCTGTTTTTATCATTTACCTACTCGAGGACGAGCATGAATTAAGCTTGGGGATGCTTGATACGTCTCCAACGTGTCTATAATTTTTTATTGTTCCATGCTATCATAGTACCAATCTTGGATGTTTTATATACACTTACAAGCAATCATATATCATTTCTTGGGACTAACCTATTAACTTAGTGCCCAGTGCCAGTTGCTGTTTTTTTGCCTGTTTTTGGTTTTTCAGAATATCAGTACCAAACGAAGTCCAAATGCCATGAAACTTTTTGGAGATTTTTTTTCTGGACATAAGAGACACTAGAAGCTTCGGGAGAGGGCCAGAAGACAGGGAAGGTGGCCACGAGCCACCAGGGCGCACCCCAGGGGTGTGGCGCGCCCTGGTGCCTCATGGGCCCACCTCTGCTCCGTTTGACCTAATTCCACGTCTATAAATACTCTAAAATTGGGAAACCAACAGGAGAGTCCATGAAATACTTTTTCCGCCACCGCAAGTCTCTGTTCTCGAGAGATCCCATCTGGAGGCCTTTTCCGGCACTCTGCCGGAGGGGGATTCGATCACGGAGGGGCTGTCCATGAACCTTGCTGCCCTTTCGATGATGCGTGAGTAGTTTACCACAGACCTTCGGGTCCATAGTTAGTAGCTAGATGGCTTCTTCTCTCTTTTTGATCTTCAATACAATATTCTCCTCGATGTTCTTGTAGTTCTATCCGATGTAATAACTTTTTGTGGTGTGTTTGTTGGGATCCGATGAATTGTGAGTTTATGATCAGATTATCCATGAATATTATTTGAATTTTCTCTAAACTCTTTTATGCATGATTGCTATAGCTTTGTATTTCTCTCCGATCTATTGATTTGGTTTGGCCAACTAGATTGATTTATCTTGCAATGGGAGAGGTGCTTTGTAATGGGTTCGATCTTGCGGTGCTCAATCCCAGTGACAGAAAGGGACATGACACGTATGTATCGTTGCTATTAAGGGTAAAAAGATGGGGTTTATTCATGCATGATTTTACTTTGTCTACATCATGTCATCTTGCTTAAGGCATTACTCCGTTCTTTATGAACTTAATACTCTAGATGCATGCTGGATAGCGGTCGATGTGTGGAGTAATAGTAGTAGATGCAGAATCATTTCGGTCTACTTGTCTTGGACGTGATGCCTATATACATGATCATTGCCTTGGATATCGTCATGATTATTTGCTTTTCTATCAATTGCCTAACAGTAATTTGTTTACCCACCGTATGCTATTTTCAAGAGAGAAGCCTCTAGTGAAAACTATGGCCCCCGGGTCTACTTTTATCATATATTGAAAATCCCAAAAATACCTTGCTGCAATTTTACTTTATTTATTTTATTTTGTATTTTTGTTCGATCTATCTATCTATCACCATACAATTTAATCTTGCAATTAACCGCCAAGGGATTGACAACCCCTTGTTCGTGTTGGGTGCGAGGATTTGTTGTTTTGTGTGCAGGTGCTGCTAACGAGTTGTTGCGTGATTCTCCTACTGGATTGATAACCTTGGTTTCATAATTGAGGGAAATACTTATCTCTACTGTACTGCATCATCCCCTCCTCTTCGGGGAAATCCCAACGCAGCTCACAAGTAGCAGAGGTTTGTACTAAAACTTCCGTCAAAGTGGCCAATTCTTTTACCACAACATCTTGGTGCCATTTCATGACATCAAGCAAGGTTTCATGTATTTCTGATCATTTTTGATTTTTTTGGAATTTAAAAGCCATGGTTCTCACTATTTGTGTCCAAGCCGTGACACCAATATGTTTGAAAATTCCTTCCAATTTACCGCACAGGGCATTAACTCCCAAACAAGGACACAAATATGATTTTCCAACCCATGATGGTTTGCCGTTGCATGTACATGCAGTTCAAATTTGAATTATGGCCATTATATATGGCTAGAAACTCACTTAATGTCTTAAAAAGGTCAAATGAACCCTGAAAATTTCCAAAATTTAACTTCTCCCTTGTATTAGTGCATGTTAATGGTAAAAAAAATTCAGGGTCATACGAGGAAGCGAGCGTCGGTTCGTCGTCAAACATGCATATTGTTCCCTCTCGGAACCACGTGTCTTCTCGTGAGATGCTCCGATTTGTGAGAGGTGTGTGTCACAACTTTCGTCAAAGTGGCCAATTCTTTTACCACTGCATCTTGGTGCCATGACATGACATCAAGCAAGGTTTCATGTATTTCTCATCATTTTTGAATTTTTTGGAATTTAAAAGCCGTGGTTCTGAATGTTTGTGTCCAAGCCGTGACACCAATATGTTTGAAAGTTCCTTCCAATTTACTGCACAGGGCATTAACTTGCACACAAGGACACAAATATGATTTTCCAATACATGATGGTTTGCTGTTGCATGTACATGCAGTTCAAATTTGAATTACGGCCATTATATGGCTAGGAACTCACTTAATGTCTTAAAAAGGTTAGATGAACCCTGAAAAATTCCAAATTTTAACATGACAGTTGTATCAGTGCATGTTAATGGTACAAAAAATTTCAAACAATTTCCATCACCATCCGTTGCCAGTGTACTCCAAATTAGTCTATCGCAGGTAATTAAAAAATGGACTACATCGCACACAGTTGGTTATAGGAACCGTTTGCGATGAAAATTCGCGGGTCTTTTTATGTCTTCCTCCATAAGCTTTGCCGGATTCGTTTGCTCAAGCGCCGTTCACCCCCAAATCCTCGAGTCCCCGATACCCATTCCCCATCCCCTTCTTGCAAAGAATGACGCCATGGAGACGCTTCGTGAGGGCCCGTACGATCACCGGGTCCTCCCCGAGCGGCTCCGCCTACGCCGAGAGCGTAGCCGCATCCGAATTGAGCGCGGCGGCATCCACCGAGAGGGCGTCTGCGGTAGCCGACAGGGCAGCTGCAGCAGCCGAGACGGCTGCAGCAGCTGCTGCGAGGACGGCTGCAAACGCCGGGAGCGCTCAAGTAGCCGTCCGTGCCGTGGAGGTCGCCCTGGCCCGGGTCGCGGCCATCCACGCCTAGGTGGAGGACGCCCACGCCAAGATATTCCAGGCCTCCTTGGAATCCAGCATGCACCCCATGTCCAAAAAGGCGGCAGAGATGCTTGTCGATGATGCGGCGGAGGAGGCCATGTGTAACACCCCGATAATCATGCTACAGTAATCTCCCCCTAATGGTTGCCATGTCATCATGATTACTATGCAAATTGCCACTTGTCCAAAAATCAAATTCAAAATCCAATTTGAAATGCAAGTCAAATATTTACATCTTCAAACATGCAAACAAAATAGTTCATAATTTTGTAAATAATTCCTAAGTAATTATGTTAAGGAAAACTACATCACTTATTTGCTCAATTGGGCTCTAGCAATTAAAACAGTACCAAATCAGCCTTTTTAAATACTTTTCCATTTATGAAAAATTCAAACAAATTCAAATACCTCCCAAACTTATTATGGTAGTGCCAAATATTGCAAAGTAATTATGTGGCCAAGTCCCCTATTTTACAAAAATCATTTGATGGCAAAACAAATTGCAAAACAGTGGAAAAAGAATAAAACAGAAAAGAAAATGAAAAAAGGAAACTACTGCTGGGCTGGGCCTTGAGTGCATAGTGCACAGCCGGCCCAGCCCAGCCGCGCCTCCTTCTACTCCTGTTCACAGAAGGGCATGGCAGCCATCCCGCGGCCATGGCCGCTCCCCGGCCACGTGCCGGCCATTCCCCCCAGTCTCCTGTTGGTTAAAACGCCGCCGCAACCCCCGGGACGAACCCTAGCCTCACAATCCCCTCTTCCTCACTTGCTCTCCTCTCCCCGCGTGAAATCGCCACTGCCGTCGCCATGGATGACCTCATCCACGCGGCCACCATGCTCCTCGCGAGCTAGGAGCGTGTCCAAAAGAACCGCCATCCTCCGCTGCTTCGTCCCCGCCAACAAGCTGAAGTCCGGCGCTCCTGCATCGACGGGATCGACGCCTTCTTCTTCCTCGGGCACCGCCGCCTTCGCTGTCGATCTGTCGTCCTGCTGCTCCTAAGCTCTCAACGGGCCACCGTGTGCCTTCGCGATGAGCTTCTCATCCGATTCCCCCTCTTCCCGACCTCGACCCGTTCCCTTGCGTGTCGTTGCTCGCCGTGGCCGGAGTTCGTCCATGGCCATGTCCGCGCGCATGCGCACATGCTCCTACCGCTCATGGTCGTGCCCTGCGCCTCACCTGCGCTCCCGCGTGCGCTCGTCCGCGCGTGCTCCGCGTCACAGAACCCCGCGCCCGCTCACGCGTCCCACGCTCGCCACTGCCTGCGCCGCCGTTGTTGCTTTGCTTGCTGCTGTGCTGCTCCTTGTGCTGCTGCTGAGCTGCTGCTTGTGATGTTGCTCCTGCCGCTGCCGTGCAGCTGCTGCGCTGCTTGCTGCTCTGCCGCTGCTCTGCTTAGCTGCTGCTCAAGCTGCTACCGCTGCTAGGCTATTGCTGCTGCTTGCTGCTCTGCCGCTGCTCTGCTTAGCTGCTGCTCAAGCTGCTACCGCTGCTAGGCTATTGCTGCTGCCTGCTGCTATGCTACTGATGCTAGCCGCCACTGCTGCTTTTAGCTGCCGCTGCTGCTCGGCTGCTACTACTGCTACCGCTGTAGGCCATGGCCATGGCTGGCCTGTGCTGTGGCCTGTGCTGTGTGCACGGCCGTGCGTGTGGCCGGCTTGTGCTACTGCACGTGGGGCTAGCCCAATTAGTTAGGGGTTAATTAGTAGATAGATTATCCTAATGTACAGATGACATGTGGGTCCTGCTGCTAAGTAAATCAATTTAGTTAAATTAAATAGTTACCAGTCAATGACATCTGGGACCCACCAGCCCGTTTGACCAGTCAACTTTGACCCAGTCAACGCTGACTGTACTGATGACTGTATGTTGACTTTGACCCTGGCCCCACTGTCATACACTGTGGCTAGAATAGCACTAGGTGACAAAAGTATATTCTGTTTTTAATGCAAATTAAAATAATTCTAGGAATTTTAGAAAATTGCTAAAACTTTGGAAATTCGTAGAAATTAAACCGTAACTCAGATGAAAATAATTTATATATGAAAAATGATCAGAAAAATAAGACGAATCCGAATATGCCATCCACATACCTGCCACATGCCCCGAGCACAGCAAACATGGAACCTTTCCCTCCGGATCGTCTGACCGATAAATGCCTGGAGCTGGGAAAATATTCCCAGATATTTTCCCGCTCCGTCTGTAACGCTTAGCACCGCATTAGATCACCCCCAGCATAGCATATTGCTATGTCATGCCTTGTGATACATTTGTTTGCTTTATATTTACTGTTTCTTCCCCCTCTTCTCTCCGGTAGACCCCGAGATTGCTGTTGACCCCGAGTACGACTACGCTGCAGACGTCCAGCCCCTTTCAGTAGAGCTTCCAGGCAAGCAAAACCCCCTTGATCATTCCTATATTGCCAATTCTTTCTCTCCCATGCTTGCATTAGATTTTGCTACTGTATTCGACAGCTCCTATTCTGATGCATAGCCTGATTTTGTAACCTGTTGTTGATAATTTACCTGTTGCCCTATATGCCTAGTATAGGCTGGTTAGGCTTGTCTGTGTTGCCAGGCTTTACTACCGGAAGTTTCGATCAAGGTGATCGACGTGCAGAGACCGACACATCACCACACACCCCCTTAGTTGTACGACTCTATAGAGCTACTATCGAGTGCCGAGGGTGATACCTCCTACCTCACTCCTGATGATATCTCTGTAGCGTAGCTAATCGATTGTGGATTACCGAGGGTGATTCCTCTTTCACCACCTCCGATGATGCCTCTGTCGTGCAACCCCTCAAGCGTGAACCCATCGAGGGTGATTCCTCTAAGTTCACCTTGACGGATACATCGAGTGGGAATCCATCAAGGGTGATTCCTCGGATTTCCCCCTTGATGTTGCAGACACACTGTTACCTTTACCTGTTCCCCGTTTACTGTTTCTGCAGGACTGAAGAGACAGACGGTACCACCCCGGTAGAGGCGGACCTGAGTTCCCGACAGTCTCTTGTGAAATCGGGTTGACCTGGAGGGTACCCGCGAGATAATTACGCGGCACGGCCGGGCAGGCAGACCGCCCTAGAGAGGGATGGGCCTGGCCCTTGCCGTAAGCACTGATCGTCACCGCGCGCTCCCAACACACTAATGGGTTTGGATATGTGATCTGAGTAGGCCTCTGGCCTTTTCGCACTAACCACCACGCGGGATAAGTATGGGCACTCGGCGTCGTACGATTCTCCCAAAAGTTCTCCAAATGTCACTGTTCAAAGATGTGGGATGATTGTTGGGGTGGACGGTAACCGCCTGCGCTTGTATAAGGAGGTGGGTCTGGTCCCCGGCCAGTCGCGCAACGCGCATGAGTACAAAGGGCGATGGGCCCAAGACCCCTGAGCGCTTAGGATGTAGACCGGCGTGCTGACCTCTCTGTTGAGCCTAGGTAGGACTACGGCGTGTCGATCAGCCAAGGTCGGGCATAACCCGGAAAAGTGTGTCTGGTCGGAGTTAATCGAGCGTGTTGGGTAAGTCGGTGCAACCCTGCAGGGAAGTTATCTATTCGAATAGCCGTGTCCACGGTAACAGGACGCTCGGAGTTGTATCCCGATCTACTACAACTAGAACTGGATACTTGTGATACTAAACTGATATTATGGCTCCGGGATTGCTTTATCGCAGGGAGTCGAGGAAGGATCTCTGGGCATTGCTATTACCTACTTATTGCTTTATTATACTGCTAATCTGCACTCTTCTAATGCTGCAAGACGCTGCAAGATGCTAGTCTTCGATAGGCTAAGCTTCCCCTCTATTCTGGCATTTCTGCAGTCTAGTCCACATATACAGTCCCTTCCCTTTGATACCGATGCATACTTAGCATAGATCTGATGTAAGTCTTGCGAGTACTTTGGATGAGTACTCATGGTTGCTTTGCTACCTTTTCCCCCCATACCCGGTTACTGCAATCAGAGGACGGAGCCCCGGAGCTAGCCGACCCCGTCGACGACTACTACTACCACATCGACGGAGCCTACTACTACGTGGAGACCGACGACCAGGAGTAGTTCGAAGGCTCCCAGGCAGGAGGCCTGCGCCTTTTCGATCTAGTTGTCGTTGTTTTGCTCAGCCCTCTTAAGGCAAACTTGTCTAATTATGTCTGTACTCAGATATTGTTGCTTCCGCTGACTTATGTATTCGAGCCTTCGTGGCCTGGCTTGTAATATAAAGCTGTATGACTTTAATTTGTGTCTAGAGTTGTGTTGTGATATCTTCCCGTGAGTCTCTGATCTTGATCGTGCGCATTTGCGTGTATGATTAGTGCACGGTCGAGTCGGGGGCATCACACCATGGAGCCCCTGCTTCCTCATGAGATCGCCGAGCAGGAGCTAGAGATGCAGGAGGCCACGGAGATCGAGCAGCGCCGGGAGGAGGAGTTGCGCGTGGCTAAGGAGGAGGTAGAGAGCCACTTGTCTGTCGAGGAATCGGCGGTGGAGTACCAACACGAGCTCTGGCGCCGCCACTACTACGAGTACTACAACCTTGAGGGCGGCGCCGAGGACGAGGACGAGGACGAGGACGATGACGTGGTCGACTTCAGCCTGGGGGACGAGGAGTCCACCAGCGGCGGCATGTCGCCAGGACAAGTCATCGACATCTCATCTTACACTGGTGAGGCATAGGGCGGCGGCGCATCGGCGGTTTTTTTTAAATTATGCATACTTAGCCTTTGTTTATAACGCTGGTCTTTTGTTAGAGCAATATTTAGGTCAGCTGGCTCTGTTTAATTACTAAAATTGCTCGATTCAGTAAGTGTGGTCCGTGTGCTGTAGGCTCTTTTGTGTACCCCCCAAATTAGCAAGTGATGTTAAATATGCAATGACGTGGATGAGCACTGTACCCAGGGAAATTTCCACCAAAATTCGAGTGCTCAAACTCATCGCATGCGTGTAAAGCAGAAGAATCGTTTGCGATGCACACATTTGTTCAAAGTGAATGGTGTTCGATGACACTGCGCGCCAAGTCCCCCCCCCACCTTTCGAATTTTTTTGCCTACCGCCAAAATATCTAACTCTTCCCTCCCTCCCACCCCCCTTTCTCCCCGACCACGAGCCACATTTCCCCTGTTTACTCCTTCCTTCCTTCCCAAGCTATAGACGCTTCCTCGCTTGCTTTCCTCGCTCTCGCCGTCTCGCATCCGACCACCGCGGACACCATGGTCTTCTTTGACCTCTCCAGCGGTTCCTCCTATGACGATGACTATGTCACCAGCTGGGTATGCCTCTCTCCTCTCTCTCGCCCCCCTAGGCTTATGGTTCTGATTTGTAATAAAGGATTTTAACCCGGAGGCCAATTTGAGCCATTTGTTCCTCTTGTAGCTCCCTAGGACCATCACTTGCAAGGAATGGAGCGGGGTAACTGAAGATCTTCCTGCTCGTTGTCACCATCAATCTCCATGCGTGAAGTTAGTGGCTTTTGAATCTGTGGACAGTGGGAGGAAGTTTCTGGCATGTGCAGAGAAGGTTAGCCCCACTTTCGTTCTTACAAATCATTCGTTAGATGTGATTCAGACACTGTCACTGTGCTATGTTAATATGGATGTGATTAAGACACTGTCAAAGTTTCTACCTAGTATCTAAAAATGTTGCCATCTCATCAGCGGTGCCCTGAGAAAATTATTTGGCACCGTTTCAGTAGTTTGTGCACCCAACTTTGCTCCACACATCCGAGCAGCCAAGCAGTAAAATACTAATACTTTATGGCATGGAGGAACTGGGCATCGGAGTAACTAGGTGCTCCGGTTCCCTGAATTTTTCCTCTGGCAACGACTCGGTAGTGCAGGGCACCGGTGCCAAATGTAGCAACAGTTGATTTGACACCGGTTTTGGCCTACACAGTGGAGGGCCTTTATTGGTATTAGTTCTATGTTATTAAATTTGTGCATGTACATACCTGTTAGTATTAATTTGATGGCATTGAAACACTGTCGATGTGCTATTGCAGTTATATTTAGCTCCTCATAAAATGGTCAATTTGTTATTATAGTACCTGACTAAGAACTTAATTATAGCTTGTGATGTTCCTGAATTTGGTTGTTGTCTCAGTAGCAATTAATTCATTTGCACATTGAACTTTTTGAGAAGATATGTCATAATAAATGTGTTTCTTCACTTTTTCAAAATATGTATGTGGTGATTTTCTATGTTGCTAGAAACCCATTTTCCCTACAACTGTAACTGATTTAGTTTTAAATATTATAGGATGAACGAAAGTGTTCTTACCTGGAGTGGGTTGATCAAGAGTGGCCACCTTCTTTGAAGATGTGCCTAGCAAAGCTCTGGAGCATGTTTTGAGGAAGAGAATAGAGATAGGCTTAGAGAAAATGTTGTCAATGCTGAAGAATATTTCAATGTACTGGAAAAAAAGAGGAAGATGGAGAATGAGCTCAAATTTTTTAAATTAGACTTTTCTAAGATGGTGTTTGCGAAGGAGGCACTTTCCAAGTTGGTCAGTGCAAAACAGGTTCTTACTGAACTGAAAGCAGAGGTGGAGAAGACTAATTTGGCTAATCATGCATCAGTCGATTAGGTAAATGAATATATTGTTCTAATATTGTGCTCAACATACTTTGTGCTTATGAAGGTGAACTAGCTATATGTTGTACTGTGATGTATTATCGTAGCTATCATACAGTGATGTTAAAATATATTTGTGTGCCTGATATGAAAGTGGTAAACAGTTGTTCGATATGAAATTGGAATTTGCTTAATACTGGAGGTATTAATAGTAAACTAATAAACCTGCTAAATGGGTCATGGATTTTAGTAAAAGCGTGTGTGATGGATAGCCCAATGGCATACAGTTTTCTTCACCGAATCATGTGTGATATACTTGAAAAACGCAAACGTTTGTTCCATAATTACCGTGTGGGATGGCAAGACGATCTCCCACGGCTTGTCCTACGAAAGCGTCTGCGTTATCTCCCCCGAATGCACACGAACGAAAAATTGTTTGCGATGTACATATGAACGGAAACGCTTGTCTGGGATTCACTGTGTGGGATCTACATACGAACGGAAACGTTTGTCTGGGATTCATTGTGTGGGATGTACATACGAATGGAAATGATTGGGCCAGTATAATTGTCTGCGATGGCTCGCCCGATCGCACACGAGCTCTTTTTGCCCCGCGTGTGTGACCGGAGGCCCTATCGCTGACGGTTTCTGGGTCGTGTGGGAAGGACCCCCCTATCGCACACACATGCAAGGCAACAGTTTAAAACTCTGTCGCGGAAAGGGGGTAAAAACCGTTTGTATAGCAGGTCGCTGCACCAGTGATTCTTCCATGTCACATACATCTTGGTGGAACGCTCAAAATGATATGAATGATAAGAAGTAAGCACTCATCACCAAACAAATAAGTGAATGATCATACAAAGAGCATATAGATAGATAATCAAGCATGCATATCAAAAGAGTATAGTATGATCAAGCACAAAGTAGCATAATCTCATACAAGCATCAACCAAAAGTATCTCAAGGTAGCATGAAACACACGAAGTAGCATCAAAATGTGAATAAATCAAACGAGAAAAGCAAAGCACTCTCTCTCTCTCTCTCTCTCTCTCTCTCAGCCCTAATGATATATACAAATTCTCCCCCTTTGGCAACAAGTACCAAAAAGTTTGAATAAGTAAAGAGCTAAACATCGCTCTGGGCTCGATCTCCGGCAGCTCCTGGTGGTGAAGTCCTCTGACTTGCAGCGCCGGTGTGCGTAGACGTCATCGGAGTGGAGAGAAGCGCATCTGCAAAGATCTTGGCTGATGTCTGCTGAGCTGGTGGTGTAGAAGCAACCGGAGGAACTGATGGTGCAACAGAAGGTGCAGCAGCTGGGGCTGAAACTGTGACTCTGGTAGTAACTGGCACAGCTGCGGACCTAGGCATTGTCTAGAACTGAGTAGTAGTCGGAAGAACTGTGCCTGGCTGCTCATCATCACTGCTAGTTGCTCTTCTGACTTCATCCACTTGCGTCTTCAGACATTCAACAGTAGTCTGTATCTCAATGACCTTTATGTCCAGATCATGAAATTTTGTCTCAAAAATTCTCTCAAGACTCTTCTGATTTTCTGCGAGGTTGGTCAAACTCCGCTCAATCTTCTGAGTAGCATGGAGAAGATATAGCATCTGGACAGTCTTGGTCTTCAATTGTGGGGCAGTGGGAGCACTTGGCTCAGCAGTCCTTGTAGCTTCTGCTTCTGCCTGTGCTGCAACTAAGGTAGGATGGGAAGGGTCCATCGTCACAGTTTTGTCCTCAAACTCAGGCTGTAGCGGCAAATGTTCACGGTCCAGCAGAAATGACTTGTTTGCACCCTTGGATTTAATGAGCATCTGAATATGTGATATGTCCAATTTGCATCAAGATTTCCTACTGTTATTTATTGTGTTTTTAATCATTATTTCACTTTATGGTACAATTCTTATGCCTTTTCTCTCTTAATTTGCAAGATTTACATGAAGAGAGAGAATGCCGGCAGCTAGAATTCTGGACCTGAAATAGCCACATCAGAGATACCTATTCTATAGAGCTCCAATTGACATGAAATTTCATGAAGATTTTTTATTGAATATATAAAAAATACTGGAGAAAAGACATACTAGAGGGGACCCACCAGTTGCCCACAAGGCAACAGGGCGCAGCCCCCCTAGGCGCGCCCTGATGCCTTGTGGGGCCCACAGCTGGCATCTGGCCCCCTCCTTCTGCTATATAAGGTCATTTGCCCTAGAAAAAATAATAAGAAGACATTCGGGACGAAGCGCCACCGTCTCGAGGCGGAACCTAGGCAGGAGCTATTTTGCTCTCCGGCGGAGCGATTCCGCCAGGGATACTTCCCTCCGGGAGGGGGAAATCGAAGCCATCGACATCACCAACGATCCTCTCATCATGGGTGGACCAATCTTCATCAACATCTTCACCAGCACCATCTCATCTCAAACCCTAGTTCATCTCTTGTATTCAATCTTTGTCTCAAAACCTCAGATTGGTACTTGTGGGTTGCTAGTAGTGTTGATTACATCTTGTAGTTGATGCTAGTTGGTTTATTTGGTGGAAGATTATATGTTCAGATCCTTAATGCTATTCAATACCCCTCTGATCTTGAACATGAATATGATTTGTGAGTAGTTACTTTTGTTCTTGAGGACATGGGAGAAGTCTTGTCATCAGTAATCATGTGAATTTGGTATTCGTTCGATATTTTGATGATATGTATGTTGTTGCTTCCTTTAGTGGTGTCGTGTGAACGTCGACTACATGACACTTCACCATCTTTGGGACTAAGGGAAGGCATTGTGGAGTAGTAATTATATGATGGGTTGCTAGAGTGACAGAAGCTTAAACCTTAGTTTATGCGCTATTCCGTAAGTGGCTGATTTGGATCCATATGTTTCATGCTATGGTTAGAGTTATCTTAATTCATCTTTCGTAGTTGCGGATGCTTGCGAGAGGGGGTAATCATAAGTGGGAGGCTTGTTCAAGTAAGAACAGCACCCAAGCACCGGTTCACCCACATATCAAATTATCAAAGTGAAAGCACATTTGCTCCCTTGGTGGTTTTGGTAATTCATAACAACATATATCTCATTAAACTAATGTCCATTCAAGTTAAAGATTTCAGGACGTTCAATGATTGGCATGGCAAGGACTAGAGATGTGGACCCCTCAAAATGCTAAGGATATGGATTGGCAAAAGCTCAAGACTCTACATTTTTGGTTTAGTGATCCAAGATCACATTGAGTCCATAGGAAAGCCAATACTATTAAAAGGGGATAAGGTGTTGCTTAATGGTCTTTTTGCTCAAGTGCTTAGTGACAGTACTCCTAAACCCTCAACCATTTTCTCCATGCAAATATGTCCAAAACCTACATTCCAACTCGGCCCCACCGAAATTTCCTATCCGGAGCCACCGAGTTCATCTGGACTTAGCCACTGCCAAAACCCTAACAAATCGGATCCACCTATATGGATCTCGGTCCCACCGAGATGGCCTTGCCAACTCTCTGTAATCGTTTGCACTCACTTCGGTCCCACCGAGTTTTGCAAATCGATCTCACCGAGATGGCTTGCCAAGTCTCTGTTGCCTTATTGCTTCACTTCGGTCCTACCGAGTTGATGCAATCGGTGCCACCGAGATGAGGTTTGCCCTAACCATTGCACATCGGTCCATCCGAGTTGTTCCAGCCAGTCCCACCAAGATTCCTAACGTTCATATCTTTTACACAGTTCGGTGCCACCGAGATTTCTGATCGGTGCCACCGAGTTGGGTCAAAAGTGTGTAATGGTTGGATTTTGTGTGGAGGCTATATATACCCCTCCACCACTTCTTACTCAGTAAGGAGAGCCATCAGAACATGCCTACACTTCCACCATACATTTTCTGAGAGAGAACCACCTACTCATGTGTTGAGATCAAGAGATTCCATTCCTACCATTTGAACCTTGATTTCTAGCCTTTCCCAAGTTGCTTTCCACTCAAATCCTTCTTCCACCATAGCCAAATATGTGAGGAGTTGTTTGAGTGTTGGGAAGACTATCATTTGAAGCACAAGAGCAAGGAGTTCATCAACAACATACCGTCTATTACCTTTTGGAGAGTGGTGTCCCCTAGATTGGTTAGGTGTCACTTGGGAGCCTCCGACATGATGTGGAGTTGAACCAAGGAGTTTGTAAGGGCAAGTAGATCGCCTACTTCGTGAAGATCTACCCGAGTGAGGCTAGTCCTTCGTGGACATAAGCCATGGTGGGATAGACAAGGTTGCTTCTTCGTGGACCCTTGGTGGGTGGAGCCCTCCGTGGACTCGCGCAACCGTTACCCTTCGTGGGTTGAAGTCTCCATCAACGTGGACGTACGATAGCACCACCTATCGGAACCACGCCAAAAATCACCGTGTCTCCATTGCATTTGCCTTCTCCAAACTCTTCTCCTTTACTTACATATGCAATTGTTTACTTTCCGCTGCCACACTCTTAGAATTGCATGTGTAGGGTGATGCTTGACTTGAATACTTGCTAAAATCTGCCTACAACTAAAATTGGGAAAAGGTTAGGTTTTTAATTGGTCAAGTAGTCTAATCACCCCCTCTAGACATACTTTCGATCCTACAAGTGGTATCAGAGCTTTGGTCTCCGTAAGCCTTGATTTCCATTGCTTTGGTGATCATAGCCTTGGTTTCACAACCTAGGAGAGTATGGCATCTAGTGAGGGTAATTATCATCATAGAGGTCCATATTTTGATGGTACAAACTTTGCTTGTTGGAAACATAAGATGAAAATGCATATTCTTGGTCATAACCCTGCCGTTTGGGCTGTTGTTCGTGTTGGCTTGCAAGGTGAATTCTTTGAGGATGGCAAGGAACTAGATCGTGAAGCAACCGCGGAAGAATTGAAGATGTTGCAATACAATGCTCAAGCTTGTGACATTCTCTTCAACGGTTTGTGTCCCGAGGAATTCAACAAAATCAGCCACCTCGAGAATGCAAAGGAAATTTGGGATACTTTGGTCGATATGCATGAGGGTACCGAGTCCGTCAAGGAATCTAGGTTGGATGTGCTTCAAAGTCAACTTGACAAGTTCAAGATGAAGGATGGTGAAGGAGTTGCTGAAATGTACTCTAGGCTTGCTCTCATCACAAATGAGATTGCCGGCTTAGGAAGTGAAGAGATGACCAACAAATTCATCATCAAGAAGATACTTAGAGCTTTGGATGGAAAGTATGTTACCGTTTTCACATTGATCCAAATGATGCCAAATTACAAAGATCTCAAGCCCACGGAAGTCATTGGAAAGATTGTTGCTCATGAAATGTCACTCAAGAACAAAGAGGAGCTACACAACAAATTAAGTGGTGCTTACAAAGCCTCAACCGATGCTCCAACAACTTCAAGTGACAAGTTAGTATCCAATGAAGAGATAAGCCTAATGGTGAAAAGATTCAACAAGTTCTACAAGAACAAAGGGAAAGAAAGAAGCTCTAGCTCAAGACACTATGAGAGAAGATCATCAAGTCGTGACCATAATTGCTACAATTGTGGAAAACCCGGACACTATTCCAATGAGTGTACGGCTCCCTACAAGAAAAGAGACGAATCACCAAGAGGAAGACATAGAAGAGATGAATCACCTCATAAGGAGAGAAGGAGTAGAGATGATCGTTATGAACGAAGACACTCTCGAAGAAGCAAGGATTTGGAGAGGAAGGACAATTCATCAAAGAGCTACACAAGAAGAAGACATCAAGCTCATGTTGGTGAATGGGTTTCCGGCTCCGACTCCGACAACCACTCCGAGAGAAGTTATCACTCCAACTCCGACTATAGTCAAGATGAAGGTGTTGCCGGACTTGCTCTTGTGTCATCCAACTCCCATGATCTATTTGACTCACCAAATGAAGGAATTGGAAGATGCTTCATGGCAAAAGGCCCCAAGGTATCACACCCCGAGTATCTTGATTTCAATAGTGATGAAGATGATTTGCTTGGTGATGATGAGCTACTTATTGATAAGGCTAGTGATGTGAGCTATAATGAAAATGCTAGTAATCATGATAGTCAAGAGGAAACGAGTGACAATGCTATGAAGGAGATTGAGCATCTAACTAAAGAACTAAATGTTCTTAAGTTAGCTCATGAAACAACTCAAGAGGATCATAGAGAACTTCTAAGAACTCATGAGAAGCTACGCTTCGAGAAGCTAAATTTAGAGCAAAAGCATGAGTTTCTTAAAGCTATCAATGACGATCTTCGAAAGAAGAGTTCTTCATATCTTGCCAAACATTTACTCTTGTCTAACTTTATGCCACAAGTTAAACCTAAGCAAACTAGCAACGAGGGTAAAAAGGGTTCTACCTCTAGTAGTAACAATAACAATGCTAAATCCAATGTTGTTGCTTCTAGTAGTTCTATTGATTCCACTAATGATTCTCTTAGCCAAGTTACACTTGAGCAAGAAAATATTCTATTGAAAGGAATTATACAAAAAGGTGTCTACAAGATCCTTGCCGGGAGTAAGCAATTTGAGGAAATTGTACGCAAGCAAGGAAGGCACCGGAAGAACCAAGGTGTTGGTTTTGAACGAAAGTTCAATGCCAATGGAGTTGAGTGGGAAGAAGATCAATACCCCAAGACGAAGTTTGTTCCTCAACAACAGAAGTATGATCCTACTTCCTTCAAGGGAACACAAGCTCAAGAAGATCTTCCACCACAAGACCACAAGCTAAAAGTCAAGGACAAGCTTCAAGAAGAGATTGATTCATTTGAAGAAGCACCTCAAGCCTTGGTCAAGTGGGTTCCCAAGACTTCATCAAGTTCTACTTCATCAAGTGCTACTACAACTCTATGGATTCCCATCAAGTTGATGTGGGTCCAAAAGAAGAAGAACTAGAGAGTTCTTGAGGGTGACTCCACCAACAAACTTCACTCATATACATTTTGGCAAGAACTTGTGCAATCAACTTCCACATCTTGCACTAGTTCATGGAGTCACAAACCCTCTTGTTGGTAAGGCAAGGGACAAGGTATTCAATGCATTCATGGACATCATCATATGTGTATTTCACTCTATGTCTATGGATATCCTTTTATGTTCCTTGTGTGGGACTAACCCATGTAGGTATTGAAAGCACAAAACTCCAAAGGATTGCTCCCAACTCTTGATGGTCTACATCAACATTGAGCATCCACATCTTCAACATCTACATGAAGTCATCATCGACAAAACCCAAGGTTAGTTAATCCCTCTTTGGGGGATATCACATCTAGGGGGAGCTTTGCTCTAAACAATTGAGCTAAAGCAACTCTAATGGTGTGAACACATCAATGCTTTATGTAAAAGTGGCAACCCCACTTGTGCTTAAACGATGAGTATGACCTATGATCAAATGTTCTCATTTGACTCCTAAGTCAATATACTCATATATAGATGACCTAGTCATCGCCATTGCTTGATAGATGCTAGAATTGGTTGTGCACGTTTGACACATATTTCATTTGCTATATTATTGTGTGAGCATGTTGGTTTGCATGTTTTCTTCATTCGAGGACATCCATTTGTTGTTTTGATTGTCTTGGTTTTTCTGGCCAAGTGGATGTACAAGAATGCCTAAGTACCTTCTCTAGCTATCTATTCTTTCTTGTCTCAAATTCTATTCTCGCTACATCACAAAAATTGAACAAGTCATTTTTGGACCCTCCGGGTGAGGAGCACTCGAAGCCACCGATCTAAAAGGGCTGAACCTCCAAAACCTTCTACATGATTTCGGCCGAACCAATTCACTCACACTCGGTCCAACCAAAATCATTTAGATTGATCTAGGTTTCCATCTCGGTGTCACCGAGTTGAACCATTTCGGAGCCACCGATGTGCTAGTTACACATATCGGTGCCACCGAGTTGTCCAACTCAGAGCCACCGACAGCTCGTGGGTATATATATCTGGCGAGACCGTACGGTTGAAATTTCTCGACCCCCTACGACCTCGCACCCCACAGCTACCGTCGCCCTCATCTCTGGACTTCATCGTTGTCTCCAGCGCGCCTTCGCCGCCGGAATCTGCCATCGTCAACGGCAATCTGCCCCGCCGTTGCCGCCGTAGAGGATCTCCACCAAGTTAGGGTGAGATTCGACCCCTTTCGTGCTCTAAATTCTGATTCAATGCACGATTGGATTGCCATGATTCTTGCCACGGATTGAGACTATCCTTTACACTGCAAACTCCATAGATTAGATTTGAGTAAAAATTTTAGGTTTAGGTTTCCGCCGAACGCATCTCGAACCGACCGATTAGAAATTTTCGGAGTCACCGATTTGGCCCCAGGCCATTGCACTAGTACGTCTCGGTGCCACCGAGTTGTATGAATCGGTGAGACCGAAAGTAAAATCTCTATGAAACCCTAGCATCTCGGAGACACCGAAACCCATCTCGGTCTGACCGAAATGGTATGTAATGTTTCTGTTGAGTGCCTCGGTATCACCGAGATGATCAACTTGGTCCATCCGAAATGCCTGCTGTGAAAACTTGAAACTAAGATTTGAACTCATTTTTTTTTGGAAAAATGTCTGCTTTTTGTGATGACTCATCTACTCTGCCCATACCCATCTATTCATAGGGTCAGCTTTGCAAGATGTCTGATGCCAGCGATAGCCAGAACATGTCAGAGCAGCACACTGATCTCAGCTCAGGCTCTAGTCCTGCAGAAAGTTTTTATGAGGGAGAGAGAAGCTCTCCAGATCTTCCAAAGGCTGCAACAAGGACAAGGAAGAAGAGAACCTCAGATGACGAGGATGAGGATTTTGTTGCTAGTGAAGCAGTAACAAAGAAGAAGAGAGTTGTGCTTGCAAAGGAATATAGCACCAAGCCAACTGCTGCCAAAGAGAAATCCACAGTGAAGAAAGTTACCAAGAAAACTATGACATTCACTCTTGAAGAGCCAAGTGACACAGAAATAGCTGCAGGAGGAAAGAAGAAGAGAGCAAGGAAAACTACTGCTCATGTGCTTGGAAAACCCTCCATGAGGAGTGATTCAGAGGAGGAGGAGGAGCCAGCAGCTGATGCACCCCCTGCAAAAGCTCAGAAGCTCAAGTCAGATGCTATCAGGACTGCTGCCCCCACCAAGTCCAAACCAAAAGCTCCAGCACCCAAGAGGTCAACCAGAAACATTTCTGCTAGTGAGAAGAACAAGGCCCCAGTGCCTGAAGCCAATGTTGATGAGGAGCCACTAGTGCTCAGAAAATTGAAGCCCAAGATTCAGGAAGGACAAAGGACTGCGTCAATGGAGATTGTCAGATCCTTATGCTACCAGGAGAAGAACTGCTTGCGGTTACCGCTTCCAGACCAGAGAACAACAAGACTTCTATGAGACTGTCTTGCTTGATAAGAAGCCAATTGTCAGTGACATGAGGTGGGTAGATTGGAAGTACATCGATGCCAATGAGGACTACTTCCCCCACGTTCATGAGAGTTTCCGGATAGCTGGTGTTGATGAGTTTGTTGGACAGAAGCTCACAAAGTGGAATGATGAGATGATCATGCAATTCTACTCCACAGCTCATTTCTATCCAAATGGCAGGATTGTGTGGATGACTGAGGGATCCAGATACCAGTCAACCATCTCTGAGTGGGCTACTCTTCTTGGTGCTCCAGAAGAACAAGATGATGACGTTGATATCTATGCCAAGCTCAAGATGGACCACAACTCCATGGCCAATATTTACACAGCTATTCCAGAGAAGGACATCGAGACACACAAGCTAGGGTCAATGAAGCACCTGCTACCTGGTTTGGCCACCACTAACAATATCTTGAGGTACACTCTGCTGCCCAAGTCAGGAGATGATAAGATGATTCGTGGCCACTCCATCAACTTGCTGCACCTCTTTGATACACCTTAGAAGTTCAAGGTGATGAGCTTGATTGTTGAAACTATAAAGAGGATTGCTGCTGATCAGAAGAGATCTTGCGGATATGCTCCACACATTCAGATGCTCATCAATTCCAAGGTTGGAACGGGTACTTATCTTCTTGATCGTGAGCATCTCCCACTGCGTCCAGAGTTTGAGGACAATGTTATTGTGATGGATCCTTCGCATCCTACATCTGCTCAAGCCCAACAGAAGATTCGAGAAGCCGTAGAAGCAAAAGCTGCCAAGGAGGCATCTGCTCCCAATGCACCCATTGCCAACCTCAAGTCTAAGAATGACCAAATGACTTATCTGCTAGAAGCCACCCTGAGGATTGAGCGAAGTCTGGCCAACCTCACCCAGAACCAGGCTAGCTTAGAGTGGATAGTCGAGACTAAGATTCATGATCTTGATGTAAAGATCACTGAGGTACAGACTATTGTGGAGAAGTTGAAGGACGATGTTGATGCAGCCAGGGCCGCCGCTTCTGATGAAAGTGGAGACGACAGACCTACCACAGAGAGATTCCAGATAGTGCCTAGGGCAGCCAGGTCCGCTGCAGTGCCGATTGCAGATCCGAGGATCACAGTCTCTACACCTGCTGCTGCTGCTCCAATGCCACCTCCGGTCTCCACTCCACCAGCCCAGCAGACGTCCGCTGAAGCCTTTGAGGATGCACTTCTCTCCACGCCGTCTACGCACACCGGAGCTACCAGCCAGAGATCCCCTTCAGGAGTTTCTGAGGATCGTGCTTAGAGTGCCGCATAGTCCTATACCTATTCGAGCTTTTTGGTACTTGGTGCCAAAGGGGGAGAATTTGTATAGATCATAGGCTTTGAGAGAGAGAGTGTTTTGCTTGTTGTTTTTCTTCTCGAGTTCTTTTGCTACTGTTTGGTTTATGCTACTTTCGTTTGATGTGTGCTTGATACTATGTGTGTGAGATACTTTGATCGTTATGTTTGTGAGCTACTACTTTGTGAGATTGATCATACTATGCTTCATGCTATGCTTAAATGCTTATGCTTATCATTATCTTGTATGATCATTCCCTTGTGTTGGTAATGCGTGCCTAATATTCCATTCATATCATTTTGCGTGCTCCACCAAGTTGTATGTGACATGGAAGAGTGACCCATGATCCTAATTGATTGTGCATTTGCATTCAAACGCAATTTTTTAATAATGCACAAATTTAGGGGGAGCTCTTGCTTATCACATACTTCTCAAATTGATGATGTATTCCACTCATTTAATCATTTGTCGAAGCTTTGATCTATATGTTGTCATCAATTACCAAAAAGGGGGAGATTGAAAGCACATTTGCTCCCTTGGTAATTCATAACAACATATATCTCATTGAACGAATGTCCATTCAAGTTAAAGATTTCAGGACGTTCAATGATTGGCATGGCAAGGACTAGAGATGTGGACCCCTCAAAATGCTAAGGATATGGATTGGCAAAAGCTCAAGACTCTACATTTTTGGTTTAGTGATCCAAGATCACATTGAGTCCATAGGAAAGCCAATACTATTAAAAGGGGATAAGGTGTTGCTTAATGGTCTTTTTGCTCAAGTGCTTAGTGACAGTACTCCTAAACCCTCAACCATTTTCTCCATGCAAATATGTCCAAAACCTACATTCCAACTCGGCCCCACCGAAATTTCCTATCCGGAGCCACCGAGTTTATCTGGACTTAGCCACTGCCAAAACCCTAACAAATCGGATCCACCGATATGGATCTCAGTCCCACCGAGATGGCCTTGCCAACTCTCTGTAATCGTTTGCACTCACTTCGGTCCCACCGAGTTTTGCAAATCGATCTCACCGAGATGGCTTGCCAAGTCTCTGTTGCCTTATTGCTTCACTTCGGTCCTACCGAGTTGATGCAATCGGTGCCACCGAGATGAGGTTTGCCCTAACCATTGCACATCGGTCCATCCGAGTTGTTCCAGTCAGTCCCACCAAGATTCCTAACGTTCATATCTTTTACATAGTTCGGTGCCACCGAGATTTCTGATCGGTGCCACCGAGTTGGGTCAAAAGTGTGTAATGGTTGGATTTTGTGTGGAGGCTATATATACCCCTCCACCACTTCTTACTCAGTAAGGAGAGCCATCAGAACATGCCTACACTTCCACCATACATTTTCTGAGAGAGAACCACCTACTCATGTGTTGAGATCAAGAGATTCCATTCCTACCATTTGAACCTTGATTTCTAGCCTTTCCCAAGTTGCTTTCCACTCAAATCCTTCTTCCACCATAGCCAAATATGTGAGGAGTTGTTTGAGTGTTGGGAAGACTATCATTTGAAGCACAAGAGCAAGGAGTTCATCAACAACATACCGTCTATTACCTTTTGGAGAGTGGTGTCCCCTAGATTGGTTAGGTGTCACTTGGGAGCCTCCGACATGATGTGGAGTTGAACCAAGGAGTTTGTAAGGGCAAGTAGATCGCCTACTTCGTGAAGATCTACCCGAGTGAGGCTAGTCCTTTGTGGACATAAGCCATGGTGGGATAGACAAGGTTGCTTCTTCGTGGACCCTTGGTGGGTGGATCCCTCCGTGGACTCGCGCAACCGTTACCCTTCGTGGGATGAATTCTCCATCAACGTGGACGTACGATAGCACCACCTATCGGAACCATGCCAAAAATCACCGTGTCTCCATTGCGTTTGCCTTCTCCAAACTCTTCTCCTTTACTTACATATGCAATTGTTTACTTTCCACTGCCACACTCTTAGAATTGCATGTGTAGGGTGATGCTTGACTTGAATACTTGCTAAAATCTGCCTACAACTAAAATTGGGAAAAGGTTAGGTTTTTAATTGGTCAAGTAGTCTAATCACTCCCCCCTCTAGACATACTTTCGATCCTACACAAAGTAGCGAACACGAATCAAACAAACATGATGAAAGTGACTAGATGAAATTCCCATGTGTCCTCGAGAACGCTTTTTTATTATACGAGTTTGTTCCGGCTTGTCCTTTGCTACAAAAAGGATTGGGTCACCTTGCTGCACTTTTTGTTAGCGTTACTACTTGTTACATGTTACGAATTATCTTGCTATCAAAACTATCTGTTACCGCTACTTTCAGTACTTGCAGAGAATACCTTGCTGAAAACCACTTGTCATTTCCTTCTGCTCCTCGTTGGGTTCGACACTCTTACTTATCGAAAGGACTATGATTGATCCCCTATACTTGTGGGTCATCAAGACTCTTTTCTGGCGCCGTTGCCGGGGAGTGAAGCGCCTTTGGTGAGTGGAATTTGGTAAGGAAACATTTATATTACATGCTGAAATTTATTTTCACTTGTCACTATGGAAAGTAATCCTTTGAGGGGCTTGTTCGGGGTATCTTCACCTCGACCTGAAGCAATAAGAGTTGCTCCTCAACCTATTGAACCTACTGAAAATATTTATTATGAAACCCCTTTGGGTATGATAGAGAAACTGCTAGCTAATCCTTATGCAGGAGATGGAACGGTACATCCCGATATGCACTTGATCTATGTGGATGAAATTTGTGGATTGTTTGAGCTTGCAGGTTTATCCGGAGATGGAGTTAAGATGAAAGTATTCCCTTTATCTTTGGAGCAAAAGGCATTGATATGGTATATGCTATGTGATGATACTGAAAAATGGGACTGGAACCGGTTGAAGCAGGAATTCCACCAGAAATTTTATCCTATGCTTTTGGTTCATCGTGATCGGAATTATATATATAATTTTTGGCCTCGTGAAGGAGAAAGCATTGCTCAAGCTTGGGGGAGGCTTAAATATATGTTGCACACATGCCCCAACCATGAGCTCTCAAGAGAAATAATTCTTCAAAACTTTTATGCTCGGCTTTCTTATAATGATCAATCCAAACTCGATACCTCTTCTGCTGGTTCCTTTATGATGAGAACTATTGAATCCAGATGGGATCTTCTAGAAAGAATTAAACGTAACTCTGAAGATTGGGAAATCGACAAAGGTAATGAGTCAGGTATAAATCTTGAGTTTGATTGTGTTAAATTTTTTATGGAAACTGATGCTTTTCGTAAGTTTAGTACTAAATATGGACTTGACTCTGAGATAGTAGCCACTTTTTGTGAATCTTTTGCTGCTCATGTTGATCTCCCTAAGGAGAAATGGTTTAAATATCATCCACCTATTGAATTGAATGAAGAACCTGTTAGTGTTAAAGAAGAAACAATTGTTTACCATGTTGATCCAGTTGTGCCTACTGCTTATATAGAGAAACCTCCTTTCCCTGTTAGGATTAAGGAACATGCTAAAGTTTCAACTGTGGTTAATAAGAGTAATATTACAGCACCTAGACCTTCTGAACAAATTAAAGTTGAACCTAGTGTTGCAATGGTTAAAGATCTTTTGGTTGATAATATTGATGGACATGTCATATATGTCTGTGATGAAGCAACTAGAATTGCTAAGCCAGACCCTAACGATAAAAACAAACCTGTAGTTGGCATGCCTGTTATTTCTGTTAAAATTGGAGATCATTGCTATCATGGTTTATGTGATATTGGTGCTAGTGTGAGTGCTATTCCGTTTACTCTCTATCAAGAAGTTATGAATGATATTGCACCTGTTGAGATTGAAGATATTGATGTTACTATTAAGCTTGCAAACAGATATACTATTTCACCGCTTGGGATTGTTAGAGATGTTGAAGTCTTGTGTGGTAAGATCAAATATCCTACTGATTTTCTTGTTCTTGGATCACCACAAGATGACTTTTGCCCCATTATATTTGGTAGACCCTTCTTGAATACTGTTAATGCTAAGATTGCTTGCACTAAAGAAATTATTAGTGTTAATTTTGGTGAGATGTCTCATGAGTTTAATTTCTCTAAGTTTTGTAGACAACCTCATGATAAAGAATTGCCTAGTAAGGATGAAATTATTGGTCTTGCTTCTATTGCTGTGCCTCCTACTGATCCATTTGAACAATATTTGCTTGAGCATGAGACTGACATGAATATGAATGAAAGAAATGAATAGATGAGCTGTTCTTTAAACAAGAACCTATCCTTAAACATAATTTGCCTGTTGAAATCTAGGGAGATCCACCTCCACCCAAGGGTGATCCTGTGTTTGAATTGAAGCAATTACCTGATACTCTTAAATATGCTTTTCTTGATGAAAAGAAGATATATCCTGTTATTATTAGTGCTAACCTTTCAGAGCATGAAGAAAAGAGATTACTTAAAACTCTGAAGAAGCACCGTGCCGCTATTGGATATACTCTCGATGATCTTAAGGGCGTTAGTCCCACTTTACGTCAGCATAAAGTTCATATGGAGCCAGATGCTAAACCCGTTGTTGATCATCAAAGAAGGCTGAATCCTAGAATGAAGGATGTGGTAAGAACTCAAATATTAAAGCTTCTGGAAGAAGGTATAATTTATCCCATAGCTGATAATAGATGGGTAAGTCCTGTTCATTGTGTTCCTAAGAAAGGAGGTATTACCGTTGTTCCTAATGATAAAAATGAACTTATCCCACAAAGATTGTAACTGGTTATAGGATGGTAATTGATTTCAGGAAATTAAATAAAGCTCCTGATACGTCTCCGTCGTATCTACTTTTCCAAACACTTTTGCTCTTGTTTTGGACTCTAATTTGCATGATTTGAATGAAACTAACTCGGACTGACGCTGTTTTCAGCAGAACTACCATGGTGTTGTTTTTTGTGCAAAAATAAAAGTTCTTGGAATTGGACGAAACTTTTTGGAGATTTTTTATGGAATTAATAAAAAATACTGGAACCAAGACCCACTGGAGGGGGGCCACCTGCTGCCCATGAGGCACCAGGGCACGCCACCCCCCCCAGGCGCGCCCTGGTAGCTTGTGGGGCCCACGAGGCTCCGCTGACCCTAATTCCAGACCTATAAATTCATAATTCAGGAGAAAAAAATAAGAGAGGAAGTTTTATTGCGTTTCATGATACGGAGCCGCCGCCACCTCCTGTTCTTCATCGGGAGGCCGGATCTGGAGTCCGTTTGAGGCTCCGGAGAGGGGGATCTTCCGTCATCATCATCATCAACCATCCTCCATCACCAATTTCATGATGCTCACCGCCGGGAGTGAGTAATTACTTCGTAGGCCTACTGGACGATGATGGGTTGGATGAGATTTATCATGTAATCGAGTTAGTTTTGATAGGGCTTGATCCCAAGTATCCACTATGTTCTGAGATTGATGTTGCTATGACTTTGCTATGCTGAATGTTTGTCACTAGGGCCCGAGCGCCATGATTTCAGATCTGAACCCTTTATGTTTTCATGAATATATTTGTGTTCTTGATCCGAGCTTGCAAGTTATATGCACCTGCTAGGTGTTATGATCTGCATACCCCAAGGTGACAATAATTGGGATTCTTTCCGGTGATTACCATAGTTTGAGGAGTTCATGTATTCACTATGTGTTAATGCTTTGTTCCGGTTCTCTATTAAAAGGAGGCCTTAATATCCCTTAGTTTCCTTATGGACCCCGCTGCCACGGGAGGGTAGGACAAAAGATGTCATGCAAGTTCTTTTCCATAAGCACGTATGACTATATACGGAATACATGCCTACATTACATTGATGAATTGGAGCTAGTTCTGTGTCGCCCTAGGTTATGACTGTTACATGATGAATATTATCCAACATAATCACCGATCCAATGCCTACGAGCTTTTCATATATTGTTCTTTGCTAAGTTACTACTGTTGCTACTACTGTCACAATTGCCACAAAACTATTGCTGCTACCGTTAGTTTTACTGCTACTACTATTGCTATTGCTATCAAACTACCATACTACTATGCTACTGATCACTCTGCTGCAGATATTTAGTCTCCAGGTGTGGTTGAATTGACAACTCAACTGCTAATACTTGCAAATATTCTTTGGCTCCCCTTGTGTCGAATCAATAAATTTGGGTTGAATACTCAACCTTCGAAAACTGTTGCAATCCCCTATACTTGTGGGTTATCAAGACCTTTTTCTGGCGCTATTGTCGGGGAGCATAGCTTTATTTGCTGAGTCACTTGGGATTTATATCTGTTGATCACTATGAAGAATCTGAAAGACGCTAAGACCAAGATCGTTCCCTCTAAGACGAGGGGAGGTAAGGAACTGCCATCTAGCTCTACACTTGATTCACCTTCTGTTTTAAGTAAGCTTGCAACACCACCACCTGCTATTAATTCTGATATGTCACAAGTCATTGATGATACTGCTTCTGCTATGAATGAAACTATTGATGATGCTAGTACTATGCTTGATAATGCTGTGCCACTTGGTGAATTTCTTGATGAACAACTTGCTAAAGCTAAAGAATTTGAGACTGCTGAAACTGAAAATTATGATTCACCTGTTATGCCTAGCTCTCCTACTAGAGTTGAATCACCTGATGAACATGTCTTTGATAGGGAGACAGCTAGAGCCATTCTTGCTTGTAATGATAGAGATGAAGTTATAAAATTGCTTGCTGAAATGAAAGAAAAATCTATGAGGGAGAAAATGAAATATGATCCTAAGTTTGCTACCTCTCCCATATTTATTACTGATAAGGATTATGAATTCTCTGTCGATCTTGAGTTAATTACTTTGGTTGAATCTGATCCTTTCCATGGCTATGAAACTGAAACTGTTGTGGTACATCTTACTAAATTAAATGATATTGCCACCTTATTTGCCGATGAGGAAAAAATTCGCTATTACTATATTCTTAAGTTATTTCCTTTCTCGTTAAAGGTTATGCTAAAATGTGGTATAATACTCTTGCTCCTGGTTGTGTGCGTAGTCCCCAGGATATGGTTTATTACTTCTCTGAAAAATATTTTCCTGCTCATAAGAAACAAGCTGTCTTATAGGAAATATTGAACTTTGTGCAAATTGAAGAAGAGAATCTCCCTCAAGCTTGGGGGAGGCTTCTCTAATTACTTAATGCTTTGTCTGATCATCCACTTAAGAAAAATTAAATACTTGATATCTTCTATAATGGACTAACCGATGCTTCTAGGGACTACCTAGATAGTTGCGCTGGTTGTATTTTCAGGGAACAAACTATTGAACAGGCCGAGGAACTATTGAATAATATATTGAAGAATGATAATGATTGGACACTTCCTAAACCACAGCCTAAACCTACTCCGAAGAAGAGGGGTATTTTATTTCTCAGTCCTGAAGATATGCAAGAGGCAAAGAAATGTATGAAGGAAAAAGGTATTAAAGCTGAAGATGTTAAGAATTTGCCACCTATTGAAGAAATATATGGTCTTGACACACCGCCACAGGTAGTAGAGGTAAATTCTTTTATAAAGTTTGATGAAGGTGATATCCCTTATAACAAACTTCCTAGTCAATGCTTGTATGAATTTAACAATTATATTATTAAGCAAGATCATTTTAATGCAAATGTTAGGAAACAATTAAAACGAAATGCCTACATGATTGATCGCTTGAGTGACTTGTTGTTTAGAATTGCTAATGATGTCAAAGGTGTAGGTAAACATGCATCTATGGTTCAAACCCAGTTAGAACAAGTTGCTAAATCTCAAAGTGAATTGCTCAATGAAATGAATAACAATATGAATGCTCATGCTGTTAGAGTAATGACTAGAGGAGGTAGAATGACTCAGGAGCCACTTTATCCTGAAGGTCACCCTAAAAGAATTGAACAAGACTCTCAAAGAATTAATGTTGATGCACCTAGTCCATCTAAAAAGAAAAAGAAAAATGATAGGACTTTGCATACTTCTAGTGAACCTGAGGTAGAAAAACCCTCTGAGGATAATAATGATGTCTCTATTTCCGATGCTGAAACACAATCTGGTAATGAACACTCACCTAGTGATAAAGATAATGATATTAATGATGCTCATGAGGATGCTCCACCAGATAATGATAAAGAACCCGATAATGATGTTGAAATAGAACCTGTTGTTGATCTTGATAACCCACCTCCTAAAAACAAACTTATGATAAAAGAGACTTCGTTGCTAGAAAACATGGTAAAGAAAGAGAACCATGGGTTCAAAAACCCATGCCCTTTCCTCCTAAACCATCTAAGAAAAAGGATGAGGAAGAATTTGAACGCTTTGCTGAGATGCTTAGGCCAGTCTTTTTGCGTACTCGTTTGACTGATATTTTAAAGATGGCCACTTATGCTAAATATATGAATGACATTGCCACAAATAAAAGAAAGATACCTGAAGCTGAAATTTCTACCATGCTTACAAATTATTCTTTTAAGGATGGAGTACCTAAGAAACTAGGAGATCCAGGAATACCAACTATACCATGCTCCATTAAAAGAAATTATGTCAAAACTGCTTTGTGTGATTTAGGAGCCGGTGTTAGTGTTATGCCCTTCTCTTTATATAAAAGACTTGATTTGAATAAACTCACTCCCACTGAAATATCATTGCAAATGGCTGACAAATCAACTGCCATTCCTATCGGTGTTTGTGAGGATGTGCCCATTGTAGTTGCAAATGTTACTATCCTAACAGACTTTGTTATACTTGACATGCCCAAGGAGGACAACATGTTGATTATCCTTGGTAGACCCTTTTTGAATACTGCAGGGGCTGTTATTGATTGCAACAAAAGCAAGGCCACTTTTCATATCAATGGTAATGAACATACGGTGCACTTTCCGAAGAAACAATTTCAAGTAAATGGTATTCATGTTATTGAAAGGACTCCGACAATTACTGTTGGAAGTTTTCAAGTCCCTCTTCCTACTATCAAAAAGAGATATGAAACACTTATAATTGGGGAGATGCATATCCCAGTTGAGGTAACCTAGTGTTTTACGAAGATTCTTCGGTTTCATGTTACTCGGAAATGGTTTGTTAATAAAACTTGATCAACCTTATTAATGGATTCTTTTTGAGAGGCATGTGGTCGATGAATTTAGTAAGCACAACCTTCTGTACCCACTTTTTGTTTTCTGCTATTTTTTGTTAAATGCAATAAAATGTCATGATTATCCTGTTTTCTGCATTATCCGTGCAATAAAAAAGTGCCCAAAAATGAAAGTGATCAGAATGATTTGAAATTTTCACATGAATTTTTATAGAATATTTAAGAATTTTTGGCACTAGAAATATACCAGGGGGGTGCCCACGAGGCACCAGGGCGCGCCACCCCCCCTGGCGCGCCCTGGTGGCTTGTGGGCCCCACAGGGACCCCCTCACTTATTCCTTCAGCCCACTTCGTCTCTTACCTCTAGAAAAAAATTCCTGGTAGCTCTCTCTCTCTCGTGTTCTTGCTCCCAAACCTGAGATTTTCGATCTCTTTGCTCGGAGCTCCGTTTCCGAAACTGTTTTGGGGGATTGCTACTTGGTATGTGACTCCTCCATTGCTCCAATTAGTTTTTGCTCTAGTGGATTATATTTTGCATAATTAGCTGCTCTTGGTGCTACTGAAAATGAGCTTGCATGTTGAATTCTTTGAGTTCCAAGTAGTTTGAATGCTTGATATAGCCTCTAGACATCCACATGAGTAGTTGCTACCAATCTTGTTAAGTTTTGTTGACATCATTTTGTGGCCAATTTTTTTTTTCAGAAATTTGTTCTTAGGAAAATGAACTTCTTCCGGAGGAGTTCCTCGAAGCGGAATGCCAAGGGAGTCCTTGGAGACTCTTTGGACAGCAACCTCAACAACTCGCGTAGGACGGAGGTCCGGCCATGCGAATGGCCGCACAATGCCTTCATGAACGAAGCCGGATTCTACCAAGAGTTCACGCAATTCGTTGCAAATGCCGGATTGACCGACTTCCTCGCAGATGAGTGTGACCAGCACCACATCCTTACAAATTCCTTTATGCAAAATTTTCATTTTATGAATAGGCTTGAACCTCCCATGGTGCGCTTTGATTTATATGCTAAACATCACCAGATACCACTTGCTGAATTTTGTGAGATATGTTTGATTCCCTTTGATGGGGAAATAAGAGAGCCTCGACTGGAGGAGTTTGAGGGCTTCCTCCACACTTTAACTGTGGGAGGGGAAAGGGGCGTGTTGAAAGCCCGAGCCACTAGCTTGCAATTTCCCGCTGTTCATTACTTTGCTTTATTCATAGGGAAATGCTTGACTGCTAGGGAGCAAGGTGGTGCGCTATCTGCACCTGACTTTGCCATTTTACTTCGCGCACTGCATAATGACAACACTTATAACCTGGGAGCTATCATTGCACGCCGTCTGCACACTAATAGGACTAATGGTAAAATTCGTGGTGGTATTTATGCTACTCGCCTAGCAAGACGTTTTAATGTTAACATACATCCACATGATTATTTGTTGCCCAGAGTTTATTTAGATCACCAGTCTATGAGGGACCACCATTTCCTTGATGCTCCTGAGCCTCCTCACCACATTCGTTATAACTTGGTTTTTAGTGAGGACACTCGTGATATTATTCCGTTACCTGTACCTGCTTTGTTTGATTCTCATGCCAGGAATGGATATACCATTATGCCACCAGACATTGTTGCTTACCAGAACGCATTGGCAGTGGCAGAGGATGAGGCCCAGAATTGGGATGCTCAGGTGCCGCCTCCTCAGGACTTTCATATGGGACTAGACGGCTACTACGGATGGCCGTAGACCAAGCTAGGCAAATGCCTAAGCTTGGGGGAGTACATATTCCTCGCCGACATTACATTCATGTTCACACATTTCATTTCAGCTGTCGGTGCTCATCCTCTTTCATTGTATAATCCATGCTAGTCTTATTTTCTTGTTTTCTTCTTGTGTGTTTGAAAAACTTTGAGAAAATCCAAAAACATTTCTTGCTTCTTTTCGGTTTTTCTTTCTAGTTTAATTAGTTGTAGTATTAAAAGAAAACCCAAAAAGATTTCCCGTTTCTTCTTTTGCTAGTTGGGAGCTCTCCCGTGTAAATAGTTTTTCTCATTTTTTGGTTTGTATTCTTTAATTTGCTTTCTTCAGAAAAACTAAAAACTCCAAAAAATATTTCAGTGTGTTTCTCTGAAATTCTTTTCTTTTGTTGAGTCATTGTGAGGAAAAGACCACGATGAAAATGTTGAGTGGCTCTCGTATGCATTATTGTTGATCTAACAAAGAGCCCATATTACCTTGTCTTCTCCTTTGAATAAAATGTTTGCAGATTCCAGCTTAGTCCACGACACTCTTGCACTATTATTATTTTCCATCATTCGGTCGTGCAAGTGAAAGGCAATAATGATGATAATTTGATGAAGTAACTGTGGCAAAGAAAAGCGGGTATGAACTCAACTTGTTTTTGTTTTTGGTAAATATGTTTAACTCAGTATCCATGTGTCGGTGTATAAAACATGGGTATTTTATACCCTGACTTATGCACAGACGGTAGCAGCCTCCTTGCCGGCCAAGGCTTGCTGGAAACCACCAAGACCAAGATCCAGGGCCCAGTTGCAAAAGCTACTGGGGAGAAGTTCAAGACACGGCACCAACAAGCACTCGACCAGTGCTGAAGATGAAGACATTTCTTGCCGGCAAGGCCAAACCGGCAAGATGAAGACCCGACAAGCTCCGTACTAGCAAGCTTCTGCCAGCACGTCAGCGCTCCACCTCACCGGGCAGCTAGTCGCTAATCGGTGAGGTGTCGACCGCGCAGGCGGGTTGGTGAGATTTGTTGGGCACGTGTCAGCATGCAGGGAGAGGATTTGCCTTTGATGACACCCGTCCAGAAGGCGTGTCAAAATAATACGAGGTAGCTGGGCAAGCGGTGCAGAAACCTTGCCGGGGCTACCTCTCCACATGACACCTAACAGTGCATTTAATGCTTTTGTCCTAAACTGGCAGAGTTAGGTATGATAGCACTGTTTGCTATCTAATCAACTTGTAATTACTGTTTTGCCACTATGGTAACCCCTTGAGCTATAAAAGGAGGGCTAGGGCAACAGTTAGAGGGATTCGGACCCCTTTTCAAACACCTGCACGTCTCGCGTAGCAGCTCTCTCCGCACCTTGCCAGGAGAAGCGCTCCTTGTACTTGTGCTCTCATACAACCAATACACCAAAAGCAGGAGTAGGGTTTTACGCTTCTGAGCGGCCCGAACCTGGGTAAATCCCTTGCGTCTTCCATTGATTCTGCTCTTTGTGCACGCCAATCTCCCTCGCCGAACCACAAGGGGCTGGATGGCCCCATAGATGGTCGTACCCACGACATCTTTGGCGCGCCAGGTAGGGGAGTCGCTTGCGCGAACCTGAATCAGTGGATTGCGCGTCATCTTCATCATCTTCATCATCGTCCTCGTCGTCGTCGATGGTGCCCAAGAAGAAGGGCATCACGATGACGGCCACTCCGCACGTATCCGCAGGCGGCGCAGGCGGCGCGGCCAATGCGGGTGGTGCGGATACCGCGGTTGGCGCGACCAGCGCAGGTGGCGCGGTCACCATGTCCACTGCAGTCGGCGCAAGAGACGAGCGCGCTGGAGGCAGTCGACTTCCTCGATCCTCTGGCGAACGAAGCCGCGACGGTGCGGGCGGGGTAGACGGACGTCTTCCTCCTCCTCCTCGCTGCGCCGACGATCACAGCCACCGAAGCGGCAATGCCCGGACTGGCGCGAGCCAAGATCCCACCACGGCAGCGTCCAAGGATGCTGCTTCAGGACATACGCCGCGCCCCTCGATCAACGGGCGCGGTACGGCTCCAAGCGGCGCCAACGACTCCGGGCAGCGGCGACCGCACGGCAAGTCTCCTGTTAATCAAATCCCAGATCCTCAGACACCGCCTCTGCCACAGCGACCCGCTGCTGATCATGTGCCGCGGTAGCAAGACCGCGATGGCGCTCCTGCTGGCTCTGCTAGGAATAGAGCGACGTCGCGCTCCTCGCTTTTGGCCATGCCAGCCACGGCGGCGGAAGCAATGGCGCGAGCCCAGATGCTGCTAAATTTCCCTCCAGCGGCAGAGAAGATGGATGAGTGGAGAGCCACCATCCAGAGCTTGATTGGGTTTGCTGAGGCCAGCAAATCACAGCAAGCGGAGCCCTCACGGCGTTCGCAAACAGCACCAGCAGCCCCAGCTGGTGGCCGCGTTGACGGTGCTGCGCTAACGGTGAAATCACCCCAACGACAACAATCTCAACAGCAGCAACGCCAACAACCGCAGCAAGCTCGACGATCTTTCGAGCCCGACGAGGTGTCGATGGCCTCTTCAGATCCGCGAGCACGGCAAGACCAGCGGCAAGTGCTGCGAGACAGGCGGGTAGAGGACGCCTGCACCACCATTGAACGGCGCCGGGTGGCACGCCGTCAATCTGACGCGTGCAACGGCCCCGTCATTGATGAGCCTGCGCCAGGGGTTGGCGGATATCTACCTTACGAGGTTGTGTGTCCTGCCTTCACCCGAGAGCTATAGAAAGTCCGATGGCCATCCGTCTGGGCCTTCAAGCCAGAGGTACCATAAAAGTACGACGACAAGCTGAACCCGGCAGAATTTTTGGGCATCTATACGATCGACGTGCAAGCTGCCAGAGGAAGAGACGAGAAAATCTTGGCCAACTACTCTCCGTTGGTGCTGAAGCCCAACGTGAGATCTTGGCTGATGAACTTGCCGGAGAACTCCATCTCTTAATGGGCAGATCTCTGCAATGATTTTGTTGGTGCCTTTACCGGTGGCCACAAGGCCCCTGGGCAGCCCAGCGACCTGCAAGTGATTCCGCAAAGAGATGGAGAAACTTTACGCAAGTACATCCAGAGGTTCAGCCGTGTGCACCATAACATTCCAGATGTGCACCCCACAGCCGTCATTGCCGCCTTTCACACGAATGTGCGCAATCGGAGGATGCGGGAGAAGATGAACGTCAAGCTACCAAAAACCATCAACGAACTTTATACGTTGGCGGATAAGTGCGCACACGCCGAGGAAGGGAGAAGGCTTCCCGGGGAGGACGCTGGTGACGAGGTAGATTCCGAGGATGATGATGCTGCCACCCCAAGGAAGAAGTGCCGAAAGCGCAACAGGAAGCGCAAAGGCAAGACTGTCATGGCTGTTGAGGGCTCTGGCAACTCTGAGTCCACCAAGAAAGCTAAGACTGAGAACTCCGGCAAGGAGGCGGCAGTGTGCACCGCTTGCCAGGGGGCGGCGGCAAATGAGAAGGCCGGCAAGTCTGATGGGCCATACTGCAAGATTCACCGCACCAAGGGCCATGATCTCCAAGAGTGCCGACAAGTCGAGCACCTTGTTGAGAAACAGAAGGCTGAATACGAAAAGCGTGACAAAGAGAAGGGTCAAGGTGGTGCCGGTGGATCCGACAAAAAGGGCCGTGGTGGTCGGGGAGGCCGTCGCGGCAAGGCCAAGCAGCAGAAAGAAAAACCTGCAAGAGGCCGTGAAAAGAAAGGTGAAGATGATGGGAGTGAGGAAGAAGAGGACGGCGAAGAGTCCAGTGAACAGGAATTCCAGAAGGCAACTGAGGCCATCTGCGTTGACGGAGGGGCATCTTTGCACTCCTCTCACCGCCAACTTAAGCAGTGGGCTCGATGCCGAGGACCACCCTGATCGCACAACTGCGGTCGGGTGTTTGCCGTTGTTGGTCTCGCCAACAATTCGCAACCTCCAGGTCACGAAAATGTTAGTTGACGGTGGGGCCGGCCTGAACTTGATTTCTCCAGAGGTAATCAAGCGGCTGCAGATTCCTGATGAGGAGCTCGAGAAGACAGGCACTTTTCAAGGAGTAAACCCGGGAAGAAGCCAGCCCAAGGGAAAGATCACATTGCCGGTAATGTTTGGCGGGGAATTGAACTACAGAACAGAAAAGATTGTGTTTGACGTTGTCAAGATCCCCTTGCCGTACAATGGAATTCTTGGCCGCCCAGCCTTGGCTAAATTCATGGCAGCATCTCACTATTCTTACAACACATTGAAGATGCCAGGGCCGATGGGTGTCATTTCCATCAACTCTGACAAGAAAGATGCAGTCATTTGCGTCGACAAGATGTACAGAGATGCGGTTGTAGCGGAGGCCGCCAAGACGCATATCCCACCAAGAAGAAGGAAAGCAAGAAGTCCGGCAAGACCTCTAGCAAGGATTCCGGGAAGCGCACCTCTTCGGAGTGCTGCGCGCCTATTGAAGACTTGCCGGAGTGCTTTGCCGGTAAGAAATCCAAAGCTGCTTCACCGGCGACCAAAAAGGTGCTGGCGAGGGAGGATGGCACTGACGGTACCTTCACCATCAGTGCCACCCTTGACAACAAATAGGAAAGTGTGCTCATTGCCTTCTTGCGGGCGAATGTCGATGTGTTTGCATGGCGACCATCTGACATCCCCGGTGTTCCGAGGGAGGTAATTGAGCACCACCTTGCTGTCTATCCCCATGCTCGGCCCGTCAAGCAAAAAGTCCGGAAGCAAGCGTTGGAGCGGCAATAGTTCATTGCCGAGGAAATCAAGAAGCTTGAAGCAGCAGGTTTGGTTAGAGGTGTACTACATCCAACTTGGTTGGCAAATCCAGTTGTGGTGCGCAAAGCAAACGGAAAGTGAAGACTTTGTATTGACTACACTGATCTCAACAAAGCATGTCCAAAGGATCCTTTCCCTTTGCCGCACATTGATCAAATTGTAGACTCTACTTCCGGCTGTGATTTACTCTCCTTCCTTGATGCATATTCTGGATACCATCAGATATTCATGGCCAAGGAGGATGAGGAGAAAACCGCATTCATTACTCCATGTGGCACATACTGCTTCATGCGTATGCCTTTCGGATTAAAGAGTGCCGGTTCAACATTCGCAAGAGCAGTCCAGATTGGTTTTGAGCCCCAGCTGCACAGGAATGTGGAAGCATATATGGACGATATAGTGGTCAAGACCAAGGACAGATCAACCCTCGTTAAAGACTTGGAAGAAACATTTGCAAACTTGCGCAAAATCAACTTGAAGCTCAATCCCGAGAAGTGTGTGTTTGGCGTTCCATCCGGCAAGCTTCTTGGATTCTTTGTGTCTCAATGCGGAATTGAAGCAAATCCCGACAAGATCAAAGCAATTGAGCAGATTCGAGCACCAAAAAGTGTCAAGGATGTACGGTGTCTTGCCGGCTGTGTTGCTGCCTTAAGTAGATTCATTTCAAAATCTACTGAGCGTGCCCTGCCATTTTTCAAGATTTTGAAAAAGGCAGGTCCAATGAGATGGACTCCAGAAGTAGAGGCCGCGCTGCAGGATTTGAAAAGATACCTCTCCTCCGCGCCAACACTAGTTGTGCCTAGACCACAAGAACCATTGTTGCTATATGTAGCGGCAACAAATCAAGTGGCTAGTGCTGCATTAGTGGCGCAGAGGGAAGTTGATAATGAGGATGCAGCCGCGGCAAGCCCGTCTAGCGACAAACCGGAATCTTCCCCGGCGAGGTCTGACGCTGACAAGTCAAAAATAGCGCAAGCAAGTGAAGCTGATCAGGAAGTGGCGCCGAAGAAGAAGGTGGTGCAGCGACCCTTGTATTTTGTTAGTTCCCTTCTGTAGGGGGCTAGATCAAGATACTCTGGCATGCAAAAGCTGCTTTTCAGCCTCCTTATGGCCTCAAGAAAACTGCGTCACTACTTCCAAGCACATGAGATCACCATCGTCAACCGCTTTCCGTTGCAACGCACCTTGAGGACTCCAGAGGCAACTGGCAGGATAGTGGAGTGGGCGTTGGAACTATCAAGCTTTGCACTCAAGTTTGAAAGCACTTCAACCATTCAGAGCAGGGCCTTGGCGGAGTTCATCGCCGAATGGACGCTAACGCAAGACGAAGAAATTCGAGAAACAGCTCTCCCCGGCAAAGAGACGACCAAAGAATGGATCATGTACTTTGACGGTGCCTTCTCGCTGCAAGGCGCCGGTGCCGGAGTGCTGCTTGTCACACCCACCGGAGAGCACCTCAAGTATGTGGTTCAAATGCATTTTCCCAGGGAGCAAGCCACAAACAACACTGCTGAGTACGAAGGACTCCTTGCCGGTCTTAGGATCGCAGTGGACCTTGGAATCAGAAAGTTGATCCTCCGCGGTGACTCGCAGCTTGTTGTGAAGCAAGTAAACACAGATTACCAGAGCCCGTTGATGGAAGCGTATGTGGAAGAAGTGAAGAAATTGGAAGAACACTTTGACGGGTTGCAAACAGAGCACATCCCTCGTGCGGAAAACAGCATTGTTGATAACCTGTCAAAGTGTGCCGCTCAAAAGCTTCCTGTGGAACCAGGAACTTTTGTGCTCCATTTAAATCAACCAACAATCGCTCCATCAATGCATGCCAATAAGAGAAGGAAGTTGAATACCGGCAAGTACTTTCCGGCAGAGCTCCCAGAAGCCGCCGGCATGGATGTTGCCGGGAACAACGACACGGTTGTCGGTGAGCAGCGGCTTAGTGCAGAACCTCAGGTTCTTGCCGCAGAAGCAAGCGCTCCCGCGGCTGAAGAAATGCCTTTAGTCCTTGTCATCGAGCCGCAAGCTCCGGCATGGTCACAATAGATAGTCCATTTCCTTCAAACAGGGGAACTTCCCGATGAGCAAGAAGGAGCTGAGAAAGTAGCACGTCAGTCAAGTATGTATCAGTTTGTGGATAGCATTCTATACAGAAAGCGACCAAACGGTGTGAAATTGAAGTGTATTTGCCGGGAAGATGGACATAAGTTGTTGGCAGAGATACATGGAGGCATATGTGGCTCTCACATAGGCTCAAGAGCACTTGCCGACAAAGCTTTCCGGCAAGGCATCTATTGGCCCACTGTCCTCCAGGATGCAACTGAGCTAGTTACAAAGTGTGAAGCATGCCAGTTCCATTCAAAGAACATACATCAGCTAGCTCAAGCTCTCCAAATGATCCCTCTCTCCTGGCCCTTTTCGGTCTGGGTGTTCAATATCTTGGTCCCTTTCCCCTGCGCTGCCGGGGGCTTTGAGTTCTTGTACATCGCCATCGACAAGTTCACAAAGTGGCCTGAAGTGGAGCCGGTGAGAAAGGTGACAGCACAATCAGCCGTCAAGTTCTTCAAAGGATTAGTTTGCCGTTTCGGGGTTCCTAACAGAATCATCACCGACAATGGCACACAATTCACGAGACGCACCTTCATGCAGTATATCCAAGACCTTGGCAGCAAAATCTATTTTGCATCAGTCGCTCACCCGAGAAGCAACGGCCAAGCGGAAAGGATGAATGCTGAAGCTGCGTGGCCTCAAAACAAGAACCTTTGACAGGCTGCGCAAGTGTGGAAGGCGCTGGATTAATGAGTTGCCAGCGGTTCTTTGGTCACTCAGGACGACACCAAATCGAGCTACCGGCCAAACACCCTTCTCCCTAATCTATGGTGCAGAAGCGGTGCTCCCCACGGAACTCATATATGGGTCACCTCGAGTGCTCGCTTACGATGAAAGCTTAGCAAGAGCAGCGGCGGCAAGACGACGCGACGCTCCTTGAGGAAGATCGTCTTCGGGCGGCTGTGCGAGCTACACGCTACCAGCAAGCCTTGCGCCGCTATCATAGCCGCAAAGTGCACGCCCGAAGCCTTGAGGAAGGTGACCTTGTTCTTCGGCGTGTTCAGTCCGCCAAGAAAGCAAACAAGTTGACGCCGAAGTGGGAAGGCCCTTATCGGGTAGTACGAGTCACCAGACCTGGCGCAGTCCATCTGGAGACCGAAGATGGCACCCCAGTGCAGAACTCATGGAATATTGAGCATCTTCGCAAGTTCTACCCATAAGGCGCGGTTGCCGGGCCTCCCGGCAACCCCTTTTGTACAAGCTTTATCGGCAAGACTTGTAACCCTTTGTACAAAGCCAGGCGCAGATCCTGTGCATAATAAAACTAAGTGTTTCGCAACTCTTCGTACATATTCATTTACATATGGACACATGTGATGTTGTAGTTTACACTTTAGTTTGTATGGAATGGCTGATGAACCGTCAAGGTTCCCAAACCACCCTTTTCTCCTCTTTCTTTTTCTTAAAAGGATAGAAGAATCCCTCGCGTGCAAGTTTCCCGGGGGGTAGTGGAGATGGGGTACCATTTTAATGACGTTCAAGTGATCATTTCGTACGATGACGACAACAGCGCAAGGAAAAGCTAAGTTGAAAAATTTCAAAACAAATTCCTTGTTACATTTGCGATTTCCCTTGAACGATTTTGTGTCTGTATGAGAAGCCTGCATGCAAAGGAATCTTGTCGCGACCAGCCCTCGTTCTGGTTTGCCTCGAGTCCGCTCGGTAAGCTTAGCAGCTGCGTCCTAGCCCGGCAAGTTACCTTGCCGGCAGCGGCACTTCTAGCAGGCTGCTAAGGACCTGTTCCTCAAAGCGCTCGCGGCAAGTGTGCGCGCCGGCAAGTTTCCTACTCTACGATCATACAAAGATGAAATAAAACAAGGGAAACATCACACATTCACTTAAGCCCGGCAAACGCTAGATATTCATTAAACAAGGTACTCGATTACATTTTGTTGGCCCTTTCCCATGGTTTACATCGAGTGCAAGGAGGGCAAAAGGGGCGCCTAGGCGAAGCCCGGCTTGTTCCCGGAAGGCCAGATGATGGTGCTGCCGGCGATCAGCCAGACTCGTCGTCGTTGTTGTCTTCGGTCTTCATGCCGGGAGCGCCGTCTTCATCGCCATCATCATCGTCATCCTCAGCATCGCTGGAGGAAGTGGTGTCGCTGTTGCTTGAACTTTTCGCGCAGCACTCCAGACGAGCGCCCGAAGCCCCGAAGAACTTCACGACAAGCGTGTCTGGTCCATCCAACCTAATGAGAAGAATGTGCCCTTGCCCTAGGCAACGGGCACGAACAAAGGATTTCCACCCACGCGTGAGATACATGATGCCGTTGTTGGAGGTCTCAACGGTCACCCAGACCGGGCCGTTGCAGCAACCGTCCATGCGCAGCCACAAGCCGCGCAGGTGGCGGCCTTCCATCTCCCTGGCAAAAGGACGAGGAAGCCGCAGCCAGCTCCGCGGCCAATCGCGCAGCTCCATGACGAATTCCTGCACTATGTCCTCCGTATGGCCCTCTGTCGGGGGAGGAAGGGCCGAAGACGAAGCGGCAAGCGCTCCGCCATGGCCGCCTCAACCGCGAGTACCGCGCCTTCCACGACCACGGGCCGTGGCCCTCCCTTGAGCACTGGTGCCAGCCTCCACAGCCGCGGCCGAAGCATGGGCATGGAGTCGAGGAGAAGCTCACGCCGCGGCGGCGGAGACACGACTGCGGCCTCTCCCCCTCGCCATGTCGTCGTCAGATGCGGGGGAAGAAGATAAGAGAAAGAGGCGACGGTTGCTGAAGATCGAGGCAGAAGGAGATGGATGAGCATCGCACCCCGCAGCCCCCTCTTTATAGGGGGAGTGCGGGGGGCTGGCTCTTCACCGTCTTCGGGCAGCCACCCAGATTCGCCAATCCCGCGCCCTGCGCTTCTGGCCGGGCTCATTACTCCAGCAACCGCCCACGTTCCCCAATCCCGCGCCCTGCGCCCCCTGGCTCGGCGCGTCACTCCAATGGCCGCCCTTCTCCACCAATCCGCTGCCTTGCATGCATGCAAACACGCGTGATGGGGGGCGCAGAAAAAGGAGAAGTAAAGATAGACATGGCAGTTCTCCTTTGCCACGCGTGGCCGCGTGCCGGTTCGGTTTGAACCCACGATGCCCCACCTATGAGCATATCCCTGGTCTGAGCACGCTTAGCGGCCGTCCGTTCAACGGCAAGGGTTGCCGGAAGACGACCAAGAACGCACCCGAATCCAGATTAGTGAGGAAGCAAAGAAGATCTCAAGAGGAGATAACCATCATGACAAAAATTACAGCGGCAGTTTTCCCGCCGCGTGTCTGTGCATTGTTTGGGCCTAGCCCAACGACGCTTCGGACGCGCGTATGGCCCAGGCCCGGGGGCTCATGTCGGTGTATAAAACTTGGGTATTTTATACCCTGACTTATGCACAGATGGTAGCAGCCTCCTTGCCGGCCAAGGCTTGCCGGAAACCACCAAGACCAAGATCCAGGGCCCAGTTGCAAAAGCTACTGGGGAGAAGTTCAAGACACGGCACCAACAACCACTCGACCAGTGCTGAAGATGAAGACATTTCTTGCCGGCAAGGCCAAACCGGCAAGATGAAGACCCGACAAGCTCCTTACCGGCAAGCTTCTACCAGCACGTCAGCGCTCCACCTCACCGGGTAGCTAGTCGCTAATCGGTGAGGTGTCGACCGCGCAGGCGGGTTGGTGAGATTTGTCGGGCACGTGTCAGCATGCAGGGAGAGGATTTGCCATTGATGACACCCGCCCAGAAGGAATGTCAAAATAATACGAGGTAGCTGGGCAAGCGGTGCAGAAACCTTGTTGGGGCTACCTCTCCACATGACACCTAACAGTGCATTTAATGCTTTTGTCCTAAACTGGTAGAGTTAGGTATGATAGCACTGTTTGCTATCTAATCAACTTGTAATTACTGTTTTGCCACTGTGGTAACCCCTTGAGCTATAAAAGGAGGGCCAGGGCAACAGTTAGAGGGATTCAGACCCCTTTTCAAACACCTGCACGTCTCGCATAGCAGCTCTCTCCGCACCTTGCCGGGAGAAGCGCTCCTTGTACTTGTGCTCTCATACAACCAATACACTAAAAGCAGGAGTAGGGTTTTACGCTTCTCAGCGGCCCGAACCTAGGTAAATCCCTTGCGTCTTCCATTGATTCTGCTCTTTGTGCATGCCGATCTCCCCCGCCGAACCACAAGGGGCTGGATGGCCCCATAGATGGTCGTACCCAGGACACCATGATTCAGCATATTATGATTAAATATGTTTATGATGACAATTAGAGATTATAGTTGCTCTTGCCATGCTTAAGTAGCTAGGAGTGGATAATGATTTATCTTAGGTGTCAACATGCATTAAAATGATTGTGATGTAGTATGATATGGTATCCTCCTCTGAATGTTTCAAGTGGCTTGACTTGGCACATGTTCATGCATGTAGTTGATTCAAAACCAACATAGCCTCCACGATATTTATGTTCATGGTGCTTATATCCTACTCATGCTAGTATTCAATGTTGATTATTCATAATGCATGATTATGACCGTTTTTGCTCTCTAGCTGGTCGCTTCTCAACCTATTTGCTAGCCTTCGCCTATACTAAGCGGGAATACTGCTTGTGCATCAAAATCCTTAAACCCAAGTTATTCCAGATGAGTCCACTATATCTACCCATATGCGGTATTACCCTGCCATTCTAAGTAAATTTGCATGTGCCACCTCTAATTATTCAAATGAACATCTGTTTTGTGTGCCCGTACCGCTCATGGAGCGATAGGAGGCGGTCAATATCTTCCATGCTAAGCGGGTTATTCTCATGATAAGTGTTTATTCACTTGTCCTTGCACGAGAGGGGCCGGTAATCGGGATGCCTAGTCCCATGATTAAATTGCAAAATAATAAAACAAACTCCCCCGGAAAGTTGTTGGTATGGAGGGCACCTGAGGATTCGGCTAGCCATGGCTTGTGTTTGTTGGTGGAGGGGGAGTAAACTTTACTTTATCGCTTGGGAACCACCGCTAGTTTGTTTAGCATGGAAGATATTGAAAACTCTCGGTCGTGACGTTGACAGGAAAGCCATACCTCCCAAAATTATATTTATCTCTAATTTACGCTTTGAGCTCTGGCACCTCTACAAATCCCTGCTTCCCTCTGCGAAGGGCCTATCTATTTACTTTTATTTTATTTTATTTTTATTGTTGAGTCATCACCTTCTCAAACAAGCACCAGTCCTGAGAGCACTATTGTCATTCTCATGCATTGTGTATAATTAATGTTGTGTGCATCATGACTGGATCTCTTCTACCATGAATTACAATGTTTAGTCGCTGCTTGAACTTTGGAGGTGCTCTGCATTTATGTTTTGCGGTCTCAGAAAGTGCTAGCGAGATACCATGTTGTCATATTATATCATGATTGTGTTGACAAAGTGTTGGCATTTGAGATATCTTATTATTGCTCGCTAGTTGATTATGTCATTGATATGAGTGAATATAATTTCTAAGAGTTATCATTTGCATGGTTAGTTATAATCTTTGCTGAAACCCTAGGTATTATTAAAGCATATATATAGATACAAGAACAAAAGAGTTCGTAAATTTTTTTCTTTATCACTTTCAGTTTGTCAACTGAATTGCTTGAGGACAAGCAATGAGTTAAGCTTGGGGGAGTTGATACGTCTCTGTCGTATCTACTTTTCCAAACACTTTTGCTCTTGTTTTGGACTCTAATTTGCATGATTTGAATGAAACTAACCCGGACTGACGCTGTTTTCAGCAGAACTACCATGGTGTTGTTTTTTGTGCAGAAATAAAAGTTCTTGGAAATGGACGAAACTTTTTGGAGATTTTTTATGGAATAAATAAAAAATACTGGAACCAAGACCCACTGGAGGGGGGCCACCTGCTGCCCATGAGGCACCAGGGCGCGCCACCCCCCAGGCGTGCCCTGGTGGCTTGTGGGGCCCATGAGGCTCCGCTGACCCTAATTCCAGGCCTATAAATTCACAATTCCAGAGAAAAAAATAAGAGAGGAAGTTTTATTGCGTTTCATGATACGGAGCCGCCGCCACCTCCTGTTCTTCATCGGGAGGCCATATCTGGAGTCCGTTTGGGGCTCCGGAGAGGGGGATCTTCCGTCATCGTCATCATCAATCATCCTCCATCACCAATTTCATGATGCTCACCGCCGGGAGTGAGTAATTCCTTCATAGGCCTGCTGGACGGTCATGGGTTGGATGAGATTTATCATGTAATCGAGTTAGTTTTGTTAGGGCTTGATCCCTAGTATCCACTATGTTCTGAGATTGATGTTGCTTTGACTTTGCTATGCTCAATGCTTGTCACTAGGGCCCGAGTGCCATGATTTCAGATCTGAACCCTTTATGTTTTCATGAATATATTTGTGTTCTTGATCCGATCTTGCAAGTTATATGCACCTACTATGTTATGATCCGCATACCCCAAGGTGACAATAATTGGGATTCTTTCCGGTGATTACCGTAGTTTGAGGAGTTCATGTATTCACTATGTGTTAATGCTTTGTTCCGGTTCTCTATTAAAAGGAGGCCTTAATATCCCTTAGTTTCCTTATGGACCCCACTGCCACAGGAGGGTAGGACAAAAGATGTCATGCAAGTTCTTTTCCATAAGCACGTATGACTATATACGGAATACATGCCTACATTACATTAATGAATTGGAGCTAGTTCTGTGTCGCCCTAGGTTATGACTGTTACATGATGAATGTTATCCAACATAATCACCGATCCAATGCCTACGAGCTTTTCATATATTGTTCTTGCTAAGTTACTACTGTTGCTACTACTTTCACAATTGCCACAAAACTATTCACTACTAGAAAAAAGCACATTAGTGGCGCACCACTTTTGGGTATTAATGGCGCACCATAGGTGCGCCACTATTACCACGCCACTAATAAGAAATACTAATGGCGCACCTCTGGTGCGCCATTAGTATTGCAGGTAACAGTGGCGCACCTCTGGTGCGCCATTACTATTGCTACAGGTGCGCCACTGGTAACTTTTTTTTTTTAATTTTTTTTGATTTTTTTTGAATTTTGAAGGCGGGAAAATAGTAGTGGCGCACCGTCTAACCCCCACCGTGCGCCATTGCTATTTTTGAATTTTGAATTTGGATCTGGATCTAGATCTGGCTCGTTTTTTTGGCTCGTTTTTTTGCTCGTTTTTTTTGCTCGAATTTTTTTCAAATTTCGTTCTGGTACGTTCTTGTGTGTTTGGGTGGTTGTGTAACGCGCACCGGCGCGGACGGCTGTGGACAGTGGCCGGGATGGGGAGCACGGGCGGCGTCGGGGACAACTCCGGTGACGTGGCTGACCACCGGCGGGCGTGCGGGGCGGCGCCCTGGCTCCGTTATTGGCACAAGGGGTGGTCGGGGACGTCGGGGTTGACGGGAACGGCTTGGTGCGGAGGCGGGGTCGGTGGTGGCTCTTGCAGCTCCTCCGGGCACCTCCTCGGCGTGTCCTGCAGAGCCACGGTGGGGCAAGGGTTAGCTAGGGCGGAGGAATGCAGAGAGGGAGCAGAGTGGAGCGAGGGCAACCTCCTTGTTGCCGGAGAGCTCCGGCTCTCTCCTTCTCTCGGCGGCTGCTCCTGGTGAGCAGGGCTTCGCCCTAGGCTACTAGTTACTGGGGAGAGGGGGGAGATGTGGTGCGAGGTGAGGAGGGGCTCGGGCTGGCCTTATGTAGGCGAGGGGTTACAGACTTAGCAATGGCGCACCACGGGTGTGGTGCGCCATTACTAGTTTGAAATTTCAAACTAGTAATGGCGCACCACCCCATGGTGCGCCATTGCTAACTTGTTTTTTATTTTTTTATTTTTTGAATTTGGAAGGCGGGGAAGTTAGCAGTGGCGCACTATGCACTGGTGCGCCACTGCTAATTTTTTTTTATTTTTTACCTCCAGATCTTAAAATGGCTGTAACTTTTTTTCTGTTAGGTTTTTGAGGATTCTAAAAAATCGATAACGGGCATAGCCAGTAAAATTCGGATGTAACTTTTCGAGTAGTATCTTTTTCATATAAAAAACTTTTTCATCGGAGGTCGTATGCAAAAGTTACGGCCATTTTACCGAAACACGGCGGTTTTTTTTTGCAAAAAAATTCAAAATTCATGTTTATTAATTTTCCTAACAACTAGAACACATAACACATGGGTATCTATTTTTTTGAATTTTTTTGAATCTTTTATCATTTTCTTTTATTTAATTTTAAGCTGAAAAGGCGATCCACCAGGGGGGGGGGGGTGTTTGTGTGTGTGTGTGGTGGGGTGTGTCTGTGTGTGTGAGCAATAGTAATGGCGCACCCTCCCTGGTGCGCCATTGCTAACCTTAGCAATGGCGCACCAGGGAGGGTGCGCCATTACTATTGCTCACACACACAGACACACCCCACCACACACACATAGCAATGGCGCACCACACCAAGGTGCGCCATTACTATGTAGCACAGTAATGGCGCACCTAGGTGTGGTGCGCCATTGCTATGTCTGGTGAGGTGGGGGGTGGGCAAAAAAAATAACAATGGCGCACTGCTCAGGTGGTGCGCCACTACTAAAAAAATAACAATGGCGCACCTGTTTCTGGTGCGCCATTGCTATATAGCAGTGGCGCACCACCACCATGGTGCGCCACTAATAGGGATATTGGCTATAGCCAGTTTTCTAGTAGTGATTGCTGCTACCGTTACTGTTACTGCTACTACTATTGCTATTGCTATCAAACTCCCATACTACTGAGCTACTGATCACTTTGCTGCAGATATTTAGTCTCCAGGTGTGGTTGAATTGACAACTCAACTGCTAATACTTGCAAATATTCTTTGGCTCCCCTTGTGTCGAATCAATAAATTTGTGTTGAATACTCTAGCCTCGAAAACTGTTGCGATCCCCTATACCTGTGGGTTATCAGCTACTAGAAAAGATCATTACCCCTTGCCTTTTATTGATCAAATGTTAGAAAGATTATCTAAGCATACACACTTTTGTTTCCTAGATGGTATTCTGGTTTTTCTCAAATACCTGTGTCACCTGAAGATCAAGAGAAAACCACCTTTACTTGTCCTTTTGGAACTTATGCTTATCGTCGTATGCCTTTTGGTTTATGTAATGCACCTGCTACCTTTCAAAGATGTATGACTGCTATATTCTCTGACTTTTGTGAAAAGTTTGTTGAGGTTTTCATGGATGATTTCTCCGTTTACGGAACGTCTTTTGATGATTGCTTAAGCAACCTTGATAAAGTTTTGTAGAGATGTGAAGAAACTAATCTTGTCTTGAATTGGGAGAAGTGCCACTTTATGGTGAATGAAGGTATAGTTCTTGGGCATAATATTTCTGAAAGAGGTATTAAAGTTGATAAAGCTAAGGTTGATGCTATTGAGAAAATGCCATGTCCAAAAGATATCAAAGGTATAAGAAGTTTCCTTGGTCATGCTGGTTTCTATAGAAGGTTTATAAAAGACTTCTCTAAAATTTCTAGACCTCTTACCAATCTCTTGCAAAAAGATGTTCCATTAGTTTTTGATGATGATTGTGTAGAAGCCTTTGAAATACTTAAGAAAGCCTTAATTTCTGCACCCATTGTTCAACCACCTGATTGGAACCTACCCTTGAAATTATGTGTGATGCTAGTGATTATGCTATAGGTGCTGTTCTAGGACAAAGAGTTGATAAGAAATTGAATGTTATTCATTATGCTAGTAAAACCCTAGACAATGCTCAAAGAAATTATGCTACTACTAAGAAAGAATTTTAGCAGTTGTGTTTGCATGTGATAAATTCAGATCTTATATTGTTGATTCCAAAGTTACTGTTCACACCGATCATGCTGCTATTAAATATCTTATGGAAAAGAAAGATGCTAAACCTAGACTTATTAGGTGGGTTCTTTTGCTACAAGAATTTGATTTGCATATTGTTGATAGAAAGGGAGCTGAGAATCCCATAGCTGATAATTTGTCTAGAATGGAAAATGTTCTTGATGACCCACTTCCTATCAATGATGATTTTCGTGATGAACAATTAGCTGTGATAAACGCTTCTCGTAGTACTCCTTGGTATGCAGACTATGCTAATTACATTGTTGCTAAATACATACCACCTAGCTTTACATACCAACAAAAGAAAAAGTTCTTCTTTGATTTAAGACATTACTTTTGGGATGACCCACACTTATATAAAGGAGTAGATGGTATTATTAGACGTTGTATACCTGAGCATGAACAAGAACAAATCCTACGTAAGTGCCACTCTGAGGCATATGGAGGACACCATGCGGGAGACCGAACTGCACACAAGGTATTACAATCTGGTTTTTATTGGCCTACTCTTTTCAAGGATGCACATAAGTTTGTCCTTTCTTGTGATGAATGTCAAAGAATTGGTAATGTTGGTAGACGTCAGGAAATGCCTATGAATTATTCACTTGTTATTGAACCATTTGATGTTTGGGGTTTTGATTATATGGGACCTTTTCCTAAATCCAATGGGTATACTCATATTTTAGTTGCTGTTGATTACGTTACTAAGTGGGTAGAAGCTATTCCAACTAGTAGTGCTGATCATAACACTTCTATTAAAATGCTTAAAGAAGTTATTTTCCCGAGGTTTGGAGTCCCTAGATATTTAATGACTGATGGTGGTTCACATTTTATTCATGGTGCTTTCCGTAAGTTGCTTGCCAAATATGATGTTAACCATAGAATTGCATCTCCTTATCATCCTCAGTCTAGTGGTCAAGTTGAATTAACTAATAGAGAAATAAAATTGATTTTGCAGAAGACCGTTAGTAGATCCAGAAAGAATTGGTCTAAGAAACTTGATGATGCATTGTGGGCTTACAGAACTGCATATAAAAATCCTATGGGTATGTTTCCGTATAAAATGGTTTATGGAAAAGCATGTCATTTACCTCTTGAACTAGAACATAAAGTTAGTGGGCAATTAAAGAACTTAACTATGATTTTAAACTTGCCGGTGAGAAGAGGTTATTTGATATTAGCTCTCTGGATGAATGGAGAACCCAAGCCTACGAAAATGCTAAGTTGTTTAAAGAAAAAGTTAAAAGATGGCATGACAAAAGAATTCAAAAACGGGAATTCAAAGTAGGTGATCATGTTCTGTTATACAATTCTCGTTTGAGATTCTTTGCAGGAAAAATCCTCTCTAAATGGGAAGGACCGTATATCATCGAAGAAGTTTATCGCTCCGGAGCCATCAAAATAAATAACTCCAAAGGCAATAATCCGAGAGTGGTGAATGGACAAAGAATTAAGCATTATATTTCAGATACTCCCATTAATGTTGAAACTAATATTGTTGAAACAATTACACTAGAGGAACACATCAAAGAGTCCTTCCGGAATGCTCCAGAACCCTGAAAAGGGGTAGGTATGTGATACGGTAAGTAAACTGACTCCAAAAATTCCATAAAAAATATTTCTGTCAGTTTTGGAATATTAGAAAAATTACAAAAATAAGAAACAGCCGAGGGGACCCACGTGTTGCCCACAAGGCAACAGGGCGCCCCCCTGGGGCGCACCGTGATGCCTTGTGGGCCCCACGTGTACCTTCCCGACTCCGTTTTCTTCCCGTATGCTTGTTTTGCAAGATAAAAATTCTTTATATATACTCCCGGATGTTTTGACCACCATATCGCAAGTTTTCCCTCTGTTCTTGTTTTGTGCTATTTTCTGTCAGATTTCGAGGCCAGGCATCATGTCTTCTTCTTCCTCCAACAATGTGGGAGACGACACTTGGTTGCTGCAGATGGAGCTCAGGAGGGAGGAGGAAGAAGAGGTTAACATGGAAGAAGATGATGGAGATTCGCTTGAGGTCCAACCTCCGGCTTCCAAGAGGGGTACCCTTGCCGGCATCACCACAATTCCAAACCCTCATTAGGCCGTGAGAAGCACTACAAGCCATGGGAGTCTAGAGGTACAAGAAGGGCTTCCCCCTAGGAGGCCCTTACACAGGTTACATCGGAACAACTTTCATAATTTGGTTCACAATTATGGGGTTGAAAATACTCCTCGTATGCACATACCCTCCAATTGGGACATCTCTCGTCCAAGTGAAAGTGATGCTGGAAAGAATGCTTGGGGGCTAGAGAATAATCATATTATGGCAGAAGTTCAAAAGAATACAGAGATGATACAACATGTGCTCTGAGAAATTCAGAGCCTAAAGGAGATCCTAATTAATGTCATGAAGGACAAGCCTACCTCACCATCCTCACCATCACCAAAGAAGGAGACTTGAGTACATGGGTATGGGCACTCCCCTTGGCTTGTGCCAAGCTTGGGGGAAGCGCCCCGGTATCGTATCACCATCACTTTTTCATCATCATTATCTATCTTAGTTCGATCTTTAGTTATTTCATGATTTAGAGGAATAAAATTTTAGTATGATTTAGTTTCGAGTGCTTGCTTTGTGATCTATCTAGCTATCTATGTAATCGTGTGTGAAAGTTATATAATAAAGAGTAGTTTGAGTTGAGTGTTTTGCTTTTGATGATCCAATCTTAGAAATAAAGAAAGAATAAAAATAAGATCATATGCTAATCCCATGGGGAGTGATGACTTCACATAAAATAAGTATAATTGATAAAATTTGTTGGAAGTTGACAAACATAGCATTGGTCATTGTAGCAATTCATGAAAAAGTAATAGAGGAAGAGAGGTCTCACATATAAATACACTATCTTGGACATGTTTTATGATTGCGTGCCCCCATCAAATATTCTATGTCAATTAGTTGATGTTGGACAAGGAAGACAACGTAATGGGTTATGTTTGCTTATATTCACATAGAAGTTATATTGTTTTGGATCCTCTAACATGTGGTGTTTGCCCCCTATCTTTGCTAGCCAAAAATCCGCACCAAGTAGAGATACTACTTGTGCATCCAAAAACCATTAAACCCTGTTTCATGCCATGAGAGTCCACTATATCTACCTATGGATTGAATAAGATCCTTCAAGTAAGTTGTCATCGGTGCAAAGCAATAAAAATTGCTCCTAAATATGTATGAACTTTTATTGTAAGGGAAAATAAGCTTTGTACGATCTTGTGATGGTGGAGCAATAAAAGCGACATACTGCATAATAAAGGTCGCTATCACAAGGGGCAATATAAAGTGACATTCCTATACATTAAGAGCTTGCACATCCAAAAACAAAAGCGCATGACAACCTCTACTTCCCTCTGCGAAGGGCCTATCTTTTACTTTATGTATTTACTTTCATGCAAGAGTCAATAGTATTCTCCTCTATTCCATTTTTATTTTCTCTTTTGGCAAACATCATGTGGTGGGGATTGATCCATGCATATGTATCCATTTGAATGTAGGTGATCATGAGTTATTATAGTTGACATTACCCATGAGGTAAATACGTTGGGAGGCAAAATTATAAGCCCCTATCTTTCTATGTGTTTGACTGAAACTTTTGCTCCATAAGTATGACGTGAGTGTCAGCAATCATAGAAGACTAAATGATAGTTGAGTATGTGAACTTGCTAAACAAAGCTCTTACATAGACCCTTTCTAATAATATGATGAATTGCAATTGCTTCGGTGACTGAGATCATAGTTTGTTAGTTTTCAATTTGGTTTATGGTTCATACTTTAACTTGTGGATGAATTGTCATTTTTTCATGAGAAGTTTTATGATGATATATTGCTGTTATAATAAATATCATGATGCTCCATGCCCGTATTTTATTTTTATCGACGTCTCTCTCTCTAAGCATGTGATCATGATTATCGATTTCGACTTTTTGCTTGAGGGCAAGCGAGGTCTAAGCTTGGGGGAGTTGATACGTCCAATTTGCATCAAGATTTCCAACTATTATTTATTGTGTTTTTAATCATTATTTCACTTTATGGTACAATTCTTATGCCTTTTCTCTCTTAATTTGCAAGATTTACATGAAGAGGGAGAATGCCGGCAGCTGGAATTCTGGACCTGAAATAGCCACATCAGAGATACCTATTCTATAGAGCTCCAATTGACCTGAAATTTCACAGAGATTTTTTATTGAATATATAAAAAATACTGGAGAAAAGAAATACCAGAGGGGACCCACCAGTTGCCCACAAGGCAACAGGGCGCGGCCCCCTGGGCGCGCCCTAATGCCTTGTGGGGCCCACAGCTGGCGTCTGGCCCCCTCATTCTGCTATATAAGGTCATTTGCCCTAGAAAAAATAATAAGAAGACTTTCGGGACGAAGCGCCGCCGTCTCGAGGCGGAACCTGGGCAGGAGCTATTTTGCTCTCCGGCGGAGCGATTCCGCCGGGGATACTTCCCTCCGGGAGGGGGAAATCGAAGCCATCGACATCACCAACGATCCTCTCATCGTGGGAGGACCAATCTTCATCAACATCTTAACCAGCACCATCTCATCTCAAACCCTAGTTCATCTCTTGTATTCAATCTTTGTCTCAAAACCTCAGATTGGTACCTGTGGGTTGCTAGTAGTGTTGATTACATCTTGTAGTTGATGCTAGTTGGTTTATTTGGTGGAAGATTATATGTTTAGATCCTTAGTGCTATTCAATACCCCTCTGATCTTGAACATGAATATGATTTGTGAGTAGTTACTTTTGTTCTTGAGGACATGGGAGAAGTCTTGTCATAAGAAATCATGTGAATTTGGTATTCGTTCGATATTTTGATGATATGTATGTTGTTGCTTCCTTTAGTGGTGTCGTGTGAACGTCGACTACATGACACTTCACCGTCTTTGGGCCTAAGGGAAGGCATTGTGGAGTAGTAATTAGATGATGGGTTGCTAGAGTGACAGAAGCTTAAACCCTAGTTTATGCGCTATTCCGTAAGGGGCTGATTTGGATCCATATGTTTCATGCTATGGTTAGAGTTATCTTAATTCTTCTTTCATAGTTGCGGATGCTTGCGAGAGGGGGTAATCATAAGTGGGAGGCTTGTTCAAGTAAGAACAGCACCCAAGCATCGGTCCACCCACATATCAAATTATCAAAGTAGCGAACGCGAATCAGACAAACATGATGAAAGTGACTAGATGAAATTCCCATGTGTCCTCGAGAACGCTTTTCTTATTATACGAGTTTGTTCTGGCTTGTCCTTTGCTACAAAAAGGATTGGGCCACCTTGCAGCACTTTTTGTTATCATTACTACTTGTTACTTGTTACGAATTATCTTGCTATCAAAACTATCTGTTACCGCTACTTTCAGTACTTGCAGAGAATACCTTGCTGAAAACCACTTGTCATTTCCTTCTGCTCCTCGTTGGGTTCGACACTCTTACTTATCGAAAGGACTACGATTGATCCCCTATACTTGTGGGTCATCAATATGCGGTGCAAAGCCACATGATCTCTTCTGGTTAGCAGCAACTCTCTTCACATTCTCTACAATGAGATCCATCACCTTGAATTTCTGATGTTGACCAATATGATGCAGCATGTTGATGGAGTAGCCTCTAATCATCTTCTCATCTCCAAATTTTGGCATCAAAGTATGCCTCATGATGGTATTGGAGGTAGCTAGGCCAGCAAGCAAATGGTAGACAGAACCAAGCTTGTGAGACTGCTTGTACTTGTTAGGTATCTCTGTGTACATATTGACCATGGAGATGATCCATCTTAGGCTTGGCATAGACATCAATGTTGTTCACATCAGCCTTTGGAACATCTAGTAGTGTTGCCCACTCAATCACATTGGATTGATATCTTACTACTTCAGTCATCCAGATTATTCTGCCATTGGGGTAGAAATGAGTTGTAGAATAGAATTGCATGATCATCTCGTCGTTCCATGCAGTCAACTTCTTCCCTATGAACTCATCAACACCAACAGATCTGAAATCTTCATGAACATGGGGAAAATGATCTTCATTAGCATCAATGTAGTTCCAGTCCACCCATCTCATGTCACTGACCACTGGCTTCTTGTCAAGGAGCACTGTCTCATAGAAGTCTTGTTTCTCCTTGGTATGGAAAGGATAATCCATATCAGTTCTCCTTCTCACTGAGTAAGGATCGGACTCTCTCCATTTCCTCAATCCTTTGTCTTTCCTTTCCTTCATGTTTTCTGCCAATGGATGTGTATCGTCATGCTTAGGCAGTCTGGGTCTCAATTTCCTTAGCACTAGGGCTTCGGCATCTTCATCATCATTTCTTTGAGTCACTGGGGCCTTGTTCTTCTCTGCAGCAGACACATCTCTGGTAGTCCTCTTGGGCTTAGTAGCAGCAGCAGGCTTGGCCTTGGAGGAAGTGGCAGTCCTCATAGCATCACTCACGAGCTTTTGCTGCTTGGGAGGAGGTGGATTGGCAGCTAGCTCTTCCTCATCAGATGCATCATCTCTTCTCATGGAACTGGGTTTGAACACCACATGAGCAACTTGCTTCCTCTCCCTTTTCTTGCCTGCAGCCTTAGGCATAGACTTGCTTTGGCCCTGCTGAGATCCTCCTGGATTCTCTGAGGTAATGCCTCTCTTGGCAGCAGTAGATGCAGACACCTTCCTTGTTACTCCTCTCTCCTTTTGAGTATTTGCATACTCTTTTCGAACTGGAGCCTTTTTCTTGGAAGTGACCTCAACCTGAAAGTCTTCATCTTCCTCATCTGAATCCTTCCTCTTTCTGGTTCTGGTGGCTGCTTTTGGTAAGCTTGGAGAGCTCCTTTCTCCCTCATGGTAACTCTCATCAGGACTAGTGTCTGCCTCCAAGTCAACACTTGGCTCAACTGACCTATTTTGGCTATCACTGGCCTCTAACATGCTGACAACTGGCCTTGTGAATTAGAATAGATAGAGTGGAGTAGATGAGCATCACAAAACATAGCAGTTTTTGAAAATATTCAAGTTTAAACTTCAGTTTTAGGTTTTCACAGAGAGCATTTCGGATCTACCGATTTGAGAATTCGGTTACACTGAGGCAACAACTGAAACTAGGGTTTGCAATTTCGGTTACATCGAAGCTAGTCCTGGTTCCACCGAAGTGCGCATGATGCAACAAAAAGACAGATTCGGTGACACAGATTTAGTAACACTCGGTTTCACCGAAGCGTACTGTGTGCACTGGCCTGGGCCAAATCGGTGATGCCGAGTCGCCTCAATTCGGTCGGTCCGAGATGTAATCTGAGAAACCCTAAACCTAAAATTTCAACTCGAGTCTAAATCTAGGAACTTTTCATGGACATTGAATTTCATATTGTGGCAAGATTTAGGCGTAACCATCCGCACATAGAATCAGATTTGGGAGCACAGAGGGGGTCGAGTCTTACCCTAACTTGGCGAAGACTCGCTATGGAGGAAACAGCGGAGAAGATTGCCGTTGACGGTGATGAAATCCGGCGGCGAGAGCTCGCAGGAGACAAGGGCGATGATCCAAGGACCTGGGCAACGGCAGCAAAGGGTGCTAGAGGCGTGACATTTGAAGTAATTTTCAACGTACGGTCCACGAGCATATATATACCCTTTAGCTGTCGGTAGTACCGATCGAATCGAATCGGTCTCACTGAGATGCATAACTGTCAGAGACAATGCATATTGGTGACACCGAAACTTTCACACCGGGCTTACCAAGATGGAAATGTGGATCAATCTAAGTGCGATCAGTGGAACCGAATAGGAGATAGTTGGTCTGACCGAAACGTACTTAGATGGTTTTGGAGGCCAGCCCTAATCAGATCGGTGGCTCCGAGTGCTCCTCACCTGGAGGGTCCGAAAAAGAGCTTGTTCAAATTTTGTGATATAGCATGAATAGAATTTGAGACAAGAAGAGATAGATAGCTAGAGAAGGTTCCTAGGCATTCTTGTACATCCATTTGGCCAACTAAAACCAAGCAATCAAAACAACAAATGGATGTCCTCGAATGAATAAAAATGCACAGCAACATGCTCACACAATGAGATAGCAAATGAAATATGTGGCAAACATGCACAACCAAACCTAGCATCTATCACACAATGGGCGATGACATAGTCATCTATATATGAGTATACTGACTTAGGAGCCAAATGAGAACATTTGATCATAGGTCATACTCATCGTTTAAGCACAAGTGGGGTTACCACTTTTACATAAAGAATTAATGTGTTCACACCATTAGAGTTGCTTTGACTCAAGTCTTAGAGTAAAGCTCCCCCTAGATGTGATATCCCCCCGAAGAGGGATGAACTAACCTTGGGTTTTGTCGATGTAGACTTCATGGAGATGCTGTAGTTGTGGATTCTCAAAGTTGATGTAGACCATCAAAAGTTGGGAGCAATCCTTTGAATGATGCACTTTCAATACCTACATGGGTTAGTCCCACAAGGAACAAACAAGGATGTCCATAGACATAGAGTGAAATGCACAATATATGATGTCCATGAATGCATTGAATACCTTGTCCCTTGTCTTACCAACAAGAGGATTTGTGACTCCATGAACTAGTGCAAGATGTTGAAGTTGGTTGCACAAGTCCTTGCCATAATAAATGTGAGTGAAGTTTGTTGGCGGAGTCACCCTCAAGAACTCTCTAATTCTTCTTCTTTGGGACCCACATCAACTTGATGGGAATCCTTGGAGTTGTAGTTGTACTTGATGAAGTAGAACTTGATGAAGTCTTGGGAACCCACTTGACCAAGGCTTGAGGTGGTTCTTCAAATGAGTCAATCTCCTCTTGAAGTTTGTCCTTACCTTTTAGCTTGTGGTCTTGTGGTGGAAGATCATCTTGAGCTTGTGTTCCCTTGAAGGAAGTAGGATCATACTTCTCTTGTTGAGGAACTAACTTCTTCTTGGGGTATTGATCTTCTTCCCACTCAACTCCATTGGCATTGAACTTTCGTTCAAAACCAACACCTTGGTTCTTCCGGTGCCCCCCTTGCTTGCGTACAATTTCCTCAAATTGCTTACTCCTGGCAAGGCTCTTGTAGATACCCTTTTCTATAATTCCTTTCAATAAATTGTTTTCTTGCTCAAGTGTAACTTGGCTAAGAGAATCATTAGTGGAATCAATAGAACTACTAGAAGCAACAACATTGGATTTAGCATTGTTATTGTTACTACTAGAGGTAGAACCTTTCTTACCCTTGTTACTAGTTTGCTTAGATTTACCTTGTGGAATAAAGGTAGACAAGAGTAAATGTTTGGCAATGTAAGAGGAACTCTTCTTTTGAAGATCATCATTGATAGCTTTTAGGAACCCATGCTCTTGCTCTAAATTTAGCTTCTCGAAGAATAGCTTCGGGGTCTGATTGGAGAGGGTGGATGGAGTTTGAAAATCATCCCGCGCCTGGCGACTCCGCGGGCGACTCGGCCGCCGCCCCGCCGCCGCAGTCTACCTCCGCCTCCCTGGCCGAGGCCACCGCCGGCGTCCTCGCCTCCCCTGCGGCTTCGGCACCCCTCTCCCCTTCCCCGGCCCTCGCCTCGCTGCTGCCCTCCTCGTGGGCTGATCTGGCGGACGAGGTCGACAAGGTGGTGGGCGTCTCGGTGGCGCCGCGCTCGCCTCCGGTGACTGCTCCCCGGGCTGCTCGCGTGGCCGCCGCCGCTGCTGGCCCTGGCGGTACTCCCAGGGGTGGGAGTGCCTCCCGGCCGGCGCGGCCGCTCCCGCATGCTCGCCATGGTGGCTCGCCGGGTGCCAAGGACCGGCCTTTGCCACGCTCGGGCTGCCGTCGCCAGCTCCAGGGCTGGGGTGTCCTGGGGCGGGCTGACCGCGGCTCGGCCGGCCGCCCGTGGGTGCACATGCCGATGCCGGCGACCCCGTGCGCAGCCTCGCCGGCTGCCCGCCACCCTGAACCCGCCGCCCGCCATCGCCTAGTCTCCCCCCTTCCGGCCCCGATGACCCGTCGCACCGCCTTCCGTCCCTTCAAGGTCGCGCCCCCCTGGCCTCGCGTCGGTCCACGCGGCCGGCGTCCGGCAGCTCCGCCTCGCGTGTCCCCGCCGGCGAGCCTGCGCCGCCACCGCTGCGCCCGACGGCGCTCATCCGGGACGAGGTGTCCTGGGCAGCCGTCGTGGCCAGCGTAGGCCCTAGGGTTTCCGCGGCCCAGCCTGAGATGGCCCGGCCCGTGGCGGCCCAGGTCCCCCCTCCGGCCCCCCCTCCCAGCAGGCCGTGGGTCGTGCCCCCCAGGCCGCGGCCCAGCCGCCTCGGGCGGCCCAAAGAGGCTAGGTGTGGCTGCCTGTAGGGTTTCCCCTACAGCCGACCGCTTCCCAGGTGCTCGACTCGTTCCTCCCGCACTCCCTCGCCCCCGCCCCGACGCCGCCACCCTCTCCCGACGCGACCCGCCCGACGCCTGCCCCAACCGGAGCCCCTCCTCCCCCTCCCGCTCCCATCTCGCTTCCCGCGCCCGCCCCCATGGCTTCGCCGGCCAGCGGCATGGCGCGCGAGCGCGACAACGACTGGCAACGCCCGAAGCGCATGTTTGACGACCGGGATGGCCGCTCCTCTTCCCGGCCTTCCCCGAACGGGGCTCGCCACGAGGCGGAGCTCTGGCGCCAGCTGCAGCAATTGTCGGCCCCCTCTCGTGCCGATCGCAGGTCTCCCCCGCGCAACGACGACCGACGCTCACCTCCGCGGGACGGCCGGCGCTCGCCCGGCCGCGGCCGCTCCCCGGTGCGGGCTGGGTACCGCTCCCCGGCTCGGGAGTCCCGTCGGTCCCCCGCCCGTGATGACCGGACTGCTCGCCCCTCACCATCCCCCGACCGGCTCCGCGGGCGGTCAGTTTCGCCCGCTAGGCCTCGCCCCGCGGCCGAAGCCTCTCCCACGCGACGCTACGTTCCCCCGCGTTCCCAGCCGTAGCTCCCACCGTCGAAGGGCCCCAACAACGGTCGTGGTTGGCAAGGGGCCAAAAAGAAGAAGCGCAAGGGCTCCCTCAGCAACACCCCTACTGCCGCTGCGGTGGCTGAGGGGACGGCTGAGGCCTCGGGGGATGGTCCTCCGTGCTTCAACTGCGGCACCCCCGGGCACTTCCAGGTGGCATGCCCCAACCCGCCGACATGCTACCTCTGCAAGGACTCCGGCCACCCAGCCGTCCTCTGTCCAGACCGGCCGGTGTCCGAGGAGCTGATGGTTTATGGCCATGGCATCGAGGGGTTGGCGTTCTTCCACATGGAGATCCCCGACGTGCCACCCCCGGAGCCTTCCCTCTCGGCCATCGTCACGGTGCTGGGCGATGGTGTGGCTTCCCCTGAAATGATCGAGGCGGAGCTCAACCATCTCTGCCGTTGCCAGTGGGATTGGCAGGTCACCCCGACTGCCGGCCACCAGTTCTCCGTGATCTTCCCCGACATCGCCAGCCACGGTCTCTGCACCTGGAGTGACGAGATCACTTTGGCCCTCAACAAGCTCGTGGTTGATATCTCTGAGCCGAAGATGGACCCGAAGGCGGTCGCGGTCCTCGACACGGCTTGGATCCTGATCGCGGGCCTCCCCGACATCGCCCGATCCGACCGGGTCATCCGCAACATGTCGCGGATCCTGGGCAAGGTGGTGGTGGTCGATGAGCTCTCCCTCCGCAAGGAGGAGGAGGTCCGTGTCAAGACGAAGTGCCTCGACTCCAGCAAGCTCCGGGCCACAGTCCGCGTCTTCTTCAACGACCAAGGTTACGCCCTCAAGATTCGGCCGGAGCCCCCCAACCACATCGGGCGCCCTCGGTTCCTGGACGGTGGGAACGACGGTGGGGGCGGCGGTGGTGGTGGGGGCTGGGTGGACCACTCCGGTCGCCATCGACATCACCGCTCCGACGATGAGGAGGACTACACCGACCGCAGCCGCTCACCCTCTCAGGACCCTCCCGCTCCCCGCCAGTCTCGGGGACCCTCTGGAGGGGGCGTCACCCTCACGGTGGCTCCCCTCCTGCTGCCTGCCGGACCCTCTTCTCCGGGCGGCAGTGACGTCTCGGGTGTCAGCATGCTGGTGGCTCCAACTGCGTCGCCCCGCTCCCCGGCCTCGCCCTCGCTCTTCGGGGCTCCTGCAGTCGTCTCCTCCGGTCCTCCCTCTCCTGCTCTGACTTTGAGTGCTGGGCCAGATCCGACCCTGTCCATACCAGTGATGACAGCCGAGCAGGCTGTACACATGGGGATTGGACCGGTCGGGCAGGCTCAGCCCATGCAGAGCGCCCTCGCCTCCACCGACCCGTCCTCGTGCCTCCTGAAGACCGCCGCACCGCTCCCGCTCCTGGACCCGGACGTGCCTTCCCCGGTCCAGGGGTCTCTTCTGGCTCCGCTGCAGGGTCCTGCGCTGCCCAGTCCTCTGCTTACCTCGCCGCCTGACCCGGCCCCTCCCTCACCTCTGGCCGGGTCCGCGGTGGGTACTGCGGAGGTGACCACCCCGGTGGCCGCCCACCCCGACCCCCCTCGGACTGCTGCATACTCCAGGCGGGGGTGGTCGGCGTCGACTCCGGTGACCTCCTCCAGGCGCAGCGGCAGGATCGACGCTGCCCGCCCAGCGGTCCGCCCGGCCCCGTCCATCCCCGAGCGGGCGGAGCTGCGGGCTGCGGCCCGGAACCTCGAGATAGGTACACCAATGCTCCCTGCGTCTTCATCCTCATGCTCGTTCTCCTCTCTTGAATCGGCCCCTCTTCGTCATCTAGCTAAGGTTGCGACCGATTCTGCGATAGTCTTCAGGGGGGAAGTGGGTCCCCCCTTAGAGCAGATTGAGGCCATTAGGGCGCGTGAGATCCTCGACGGCAAACTAGCAGAATCACGCGCCCGCCTCCTCCGGACTCCAGTTCTGGAGCCCTCCTCCTCCCGTCCCCCTGCCGCTGACGCAGCTGGGACGAAAATCCGTGGCCGCACGCGTTCCCGCACTGCGGCACTCCGTGCCCAAAGTGCCTCCCTTGTCCTGGGGTCAAGCAGCCCCTCCATGGTTGCTTGATGCGGGTCCTCTTCTGGAACATGCGCGGTTTCGGCCAAGATGGCCGGCGCCGCCAACTCATTGAGTACATGCGCGACGAGCGAATTGACATTGTTGCCGTCCAGGAGACTATGCGGACGGACTTCTCCCTCCAAGAGTTGGAACACTTGAGCCCTCACCTCTTTGCTTGGCACTGGCTCCCTTCTAGTGGGACGACAGGCCATTCTGGTGGCATCCTTCTAGGAGTGAAGGATGCCACCTTTGAGATAGGTAGCATGGACCGGGGTGAGTTCTATGTCAGTATGGAGATCTACGAGCGGGCCATCAACTTCAAGTGGGAGATTGTTGTTGTCTATGGCCCGGCTGATCACCGCCGCTCCGAGTCCTTCCTAGCTGAGCTCCACAGGAAGATCTCCTCTGCCCCTCTTCCGATGGTGGTGGGCAGGGATTTCAACCTCATCCGCTATGCAGAAGACAAGAGTAATGATCGGGTGAACTTCCCTCGCATGCAGCTCTTCAATGACTGCATCGCGGATCTCGTCCTGCGAGAGCTAGATAGGGTTGGCGCCAGTTTCACCTGGACCAACCGCCAGGCCAACCCGACGATGTCAGTTCTTGACCGGGTCTTTGTGGCTCCGAAATGGGAGCTCAAATGCCCCCTTGCCTCCCTCCGGGCCATTACCCGCATTGGCTGGGATCACGTTCCCCTCTTGCTCTCTTCGGATAATGATAGACCGCCTCCTCCGCCACGGTTTCGGTTCGAGACCTTTTGGCTTAATCAGGCCAGTTTTGTTGATGCAGTACGCGCTCGCTGGGTGGCCGCACGTGATTCCCCCCACCGCACAGTCTCTGCCGTCGACTCCTGGCAGTTCTGTGCTAAGCTTGGCCGCCAGTTTATGAAGGGTTGGGGTGCCAACTTGGGTCGTAATCTCCATGAGCGGAAGAGGGGGCTCCTTGAATCCATGCAGGCCCTAGACCTTCGGGCAGACTCTTTAGGTCTTTCCCCTGACGAGTAGCTCCTTCGATATGATCTAGAGGACCAGCTGACGGTGATCTACACAGATGAGGAGGCTTTCTGGCGTCAGCGAGGCACCCAGCGCTGGGTCTTGCGTGGTGATGCCAACACGGCATACTTCTAGGCCATTGCTAACGGCCGACGTCGCCGCAACACCATCCCCCTCTTATGGGATGGGGAGACCCTCCTCCAGCGCCCTGCTGAGATTCGCGCCCACGTTGACGGCTTTTACAAAGCCCTATTCTCGCCCTCCCCTCGGGAAGGGTTGTCATTGGCCCCGTCCTTCTGGGATGCCCACCAGCGCGTCTCCGACGCGGAGAACGCGGTGCTCACTGCCCCGTTCTCTGAGGACGAGGTTTGGGCGGCCATCAAGGGGATGAATCCTGTGTCCGCCCCTGGCCCAGATGGCCTCCCCGTGAAGTTTTTCAAGACCTTCTGGGATGTGATTAAGCCGGAGGTGATGGCCATGTTCGAAGAATTCTATGTGGGAACCATTGACCTCTCCTGCCTCAACTATGGGACCATTACCCTCATCCCCAAGGTGGCGGGGGCTTCCGACATCCGCCAGTTCCGGCCGATCACGGTGATCAACGTGATCTTCCGTATCCTGGCTAAGGGGTACGCCAATAGGGTGACCCTGTTAGCTGACCGCATAACTCATCCTAACCAATCGGCCTTCATTCACGGCCGATTTATCTTGGATGGAGTCTTGGTCTTCCATGAGGTCCTGCACGAGGTGCGCACTAGGCGGCAGCGTGCGGTCTTCTTGAAGATCGACTTCCACAAGGCCTATGACACCGTTTCCTGGGCCTTCCTCCGGGAAGTGCTCCTCCGGAAAGGCTTTGATGACCGATGGGTTACCCGGGTTATGAAGATGGTCTCGTCTGGTCGGACCGCGATTAACATCAATGGGGAGGCTGGTCCGTACTTCCCCACACTATGTGGGGTTAGACAAGGGGATCCCTTTTCCCCCTTCTTGTTCAACATGGTGGTCGACGCCCTTGCTACCATCCTCGATAAGGCCAAGGCGGCCGGCCATATTCGTGGGGTTGTTCCTCATCTGGTGGGAGGGGGAGGGGTCTCCCTCCTGCAATATGCTGATGATACTATTATCATGGTGGAAGGCTCTGACGATGACATAGTCAACCTCAAGTTTCTCCTCCTATGCTTTCAGCAGATGTCTGGGCTTAAAATCAACTTCGACAAGAGCGAAGTGATGATCCTTGGCTACTCTCCTAATGAGGCCCAGCTCATTGCCGACTGTCTTAACTGCCAGCTTGGGTCCTTCCCCACCTCCTACCTGGGGATACCCATTAGTGACTCGCGCCTCTCCGTCGCGGACTTGCGGCCTACGGTGTCTAAGCTCCAACACCGGATCGAGCCGTGGCAAGGCAGGTGGCTGTCCAAGGCGGCCAGGACCGTGCTCATCAACTCCTCCCTGTCCAGCCTCCTCCTGTTCCTGATGAGCTTCTATAGTCTCCATGAAACCCTGCACCACGAGATTGCCAAGTACCAGTCTAGATTTTACTGGGCTGGCGAGGGCGATAAGCAGAAATACCACATGGTCAGCTGGCCCGACATCTGCAAGCCTTGAGACCAGGGAGGTCTGGGGATCATGTCGTCCAAGCGTATGAACATCGCTTTGCTGACTAGATGGCTGTGGAGGATCGACAATGGTGACGGTGGTCTTTGGCTTGACATCATTAGGAATAAGTACCTTCGGGGCCAGCCGCTGGCCTTCTGCCAATGCTCCGGAGGTTCTCAGTTCTGGCAATCAGTCATCCAGTTGCTCCCTGTCCTCCGCATCGGATCTTCCATCTCCATTGGGTCCGGGTCCGCTACGCTGTTTTGGTATGATAGATGGGCTGGAGACTTGCCGTTTGCTGTCCGCTTCCCGGACTTATTTTCCATCGCGGTGGAGCCTAGGACTTCGGTCGAGGTCGCCCTTTCGGACTTAGGGCGCCTCGCGTTCCGCCGACCGTTTGGTCCCCCAGATCTCGCTGCTTGGGATGAGATGCTGGAATGCATCGCCCTCCACACCCCCGACGTCGACAATGACACAGATCGCATGTCTTGGCGCCTGGAACCCTCTGGCCGCTTTTCCACTAGATCTCTGTACCAGGCCATCTCCCCGTCGATGGCTCCCGATGCCCTCACTGCCGTGTGGGCCATTAGGTTACCGCTCAAGATCAGAATCTTCTTGTGGCAATGGATTAGGGGTCGGGTGCATTCAGGGGTGGAGGTGCTCAAACGCAATGGCCCTGGAGATGGGATTTGCCCCCTGTGCGGCACGATGGAAGACTCGAATCACATCTTTTTCGTGTGTGTTGCTGCTCAATTCCTCTGGAGTTGCTTTCGCGAAGCCGTCGGTGGTCATTGGTGCCATACCAACGTCCCCGACCTCTTCGCGGAGATCCAGTCCGTCCCTTCGTCGGCCCGCCACATTAGGTGGCTGACCATCGGGGTGCTCGCGTGGACTCTCTGGACTCTTCGCAATAAGCTTGTGATTCAGCGTGTTCCTCTCCGACGTGCCACTAACGCAGTTTTTAAAATGTGTGGTTTCCTGCAGCTTTGGCAGCCGCTTAGCCGCTCCTCCGACAGAGATGCCATCAACACCATCATCGCCGACCTTCGCTCGATGGCTCTCCACCTGGCACCCCCGCTTCCGCCTCCACCTCCCGAGCCTGATTAGCCTACTGTGGCTGTGTCACCTGCTGTTGGGACTGGGTGTGTGTGTTTCTTAGGGCTTGTTGAGCTGTGCCCTCAGCAGAACCCTTTGGTGTTGTCTTGTGCTACTTATGTGTGTGCGTGTGTGTGCTGAACATGTGTCGGATATTGTGCTCTGGCGGTTTGATTTATATATAAAGTGGGGCGAAAGCCTTTTTTCGGTGAAGCATAGCTTCTCATGAGTTCTTAAAATCTCTCTATGATCCTCTTGAGTTGTTTCATGAGCTAACTTAAGAGTGTTTAGTTCTTTAGTTAGACGCTCAATCTCCTTCATAGCATTTTCATTCGTTTCCTCTTGACTATCATGATTACTAGCACGTTCATTATAGCTTACATCACTAGTTTTATCAACAAGCAAATCATCATCACCAAGTAAATCATCCTCATCACTATTAAAGTCAAGGTATTCAGGGTGTGATACCTTGGGGCCTTTTTCCATGAAGCATCTTCCAATTTCCTCATTTGGTGAATCTAATAGGTCATAGGAGTTGGAGGATACGAGAGCAAGTTCGGCAACACCTTCATCTTGACTATAGTCGGAGCTGGAGTGGTAACTTCTCTTGGATTGGTTGTCGGAGTCAGAGCCGGAAACCCATTCACCAACATGAGCTTGATGTCTTCTTCTAGTGTAGCTCTTGGATGACTTGTCCTTTCTTTCCGAATCCTTGCTTCTCCGAGAAGGTCTTCGTTCATAGCGATCATCTCTAGTCCTTCTCTCCTTGTGAGGTGATTCATCTCTTCTATACTTTCCTCTTGGCGATTCGTCTCTTTTCTTGTGAGGTGTTGTACACTCATTGGAGTATTGTCCAGGTCTTCCACAATTGTAGCAATTACGATCACGACTTGATGATCTTTGCTCGTAGTTTCTTGAGTTTCAGCTTCTTTCTTTTCCTCTACTCTTGTAGAACTTGTCAAATCTTTTCACCATTAGGCTTATCTCTTCATTGGATACTAGCTTGTCATTTGATGTTGTGGGAGCATTGCTTGAGGCTTTGTAAGCCCAACTTGACTTTTTATGCAGCTCCTCTTTGTCCTTGAGTGACATCTCATGAGCAAAAATCCTTCCAATGACTTCCGTGGGCTTGAGATCTTTGTAATTTGGCATCATTTGGATCAATGTGCACACGGTATCATATTTTCCATCCAAGGATCTAAGGATCTTCTTGATGATGAATTTGTTGGTCATCTCTTCACTTCCTAAGCCGACAATCTCATTTGTGATGAGAGCAAGCCTAGAGTACATTTCAGCGAGTCCTTCACCATCCTTCATCTTGAACTTGTCAAGTTGACTTTGAAGCACATCCAACTTGGATTCCTTGACGGACTCGGTACCCTCGTGCATATCAACCAAAGTATCCCAAATTTCCTTTGCATTCTCGAGGCGGCTAATCTTGTTGAACTCCTCGGGGCACAAACCGTTGAAGAGAATGTCACATGCTTGAGCATTGTATTGCAACATCTTCAATTCTTCCGCGATTGCTTCATGATCCGGTTCCTTTCCATCCTCAAAGAATTCACCTTGCAAGCCAACACGAACAACAGCCCAAACGGCGGGATTATGACCAAGAATATGCATTTTCATCTTATGCTTCCAACTAGCAAAGTTTGTACCATCAAAATATGGACCTCTACGGTTATAATTACCCTCACTAGACGCCATACTCTCCTAGGTTGTGAAACCAATGCAATGGAGACCAATACTCTGATACCACTTGTAGGATTGAAAGTATGTCTAGAGGGGGGGTGATTAGACTACTTGACCAAATAAAACTTATCCTTTTCCCAATTTTAGTTGTAGGCAAGTTTTAGCAATTCTACAAGTTAAGCAACACCCTACACATGCAAGTCTAAGAGTTGTGCAGCGAAAATAACAACTTTGCATATGAACGTAAAGGAGGGATCGGAGAAATCAAATGCAATGAAGACACGGTGGTGTTTGGCGTGGTTCCGATAGGTGGTTCTACCGTACTTCCACGTTGATGGAGACTTCAACCCACGAACGGTAACAGTTGCGCGAGTCCACGGAGGGCTCCACCCACGAAGGGTCTGCGAAGAAGCAACCTTGCCAATTACAACATGGCTTACGTCCACAAAGGACTAGCCTCACTCGGGTAGATCTTCATGAAGTAGGCAATCTCCTTGCCCTTATAAACTCCTTGGTTCAACTCCACAAGATCTTGGAGGCTCCCAAGTGACACCTAACCAATCTAGGAGACACCACTCTCCAAAAGGTAATAGATGGTGTTATTGATGACGAACTTCTTGCTCTTGTGCTTCAAATGATAGTCTCCCCAACACTCAATCACTCTCTCACAGATTTGGCTTTGGTAGGAGAAGGATTTGAGTGGAAAGCAACTTGGGAAAGGCTAGAAATCAAGGTTCAAATGGTTGGATTGGAATCTCTTGATCTCAACACATGAGTAGGTGGTTCTCTCTCAGAAAATGAATGGTGGAAGTGTAGGCACGTTCTGATGGCTCTCTTACTAAGTAGGTGTGGGTGGAGGGGTATAAATAGGCTTCACCCAAAGATCCAACCGTTAGAAGTCTTTGACCCAACTCGGTGACACCGGACCAAAATCTCGGTGAGACCGACTAATGTAAAAGATTCGAACGTTGGAAGTCTCCATGAGACCAATCAGAACATCTCGGTGAGACCGAAGTGCAATGGCTAGGGCAAGACCTTGTTTCGGTAGTTCCAAAAATTTCATCTCGGAAATTCCGAAGTGAAGTGATATCGTTACAGCAACTTGGTCACGCCGTCTCGGTGAGACCGAGAGCCATTTCGGTTGCACCGAAAAGTTAGGGTTTGGATTTGGCAATATGTGTGATCAACTCGGTGAGTCCGGGATGTGGAATTTCGGTGGGGCCGAGATGATGCTTTTAGGGTTTTGGACAGAAGTGATGTGGAGAAGTGTTTGAGGGTTTTGGAGCAATACCACTAAGCACTTGAGCAATTGAGTCATGATCAAAACCTCATCCCCTTTTAATAGTATTGGCTTTCCTATGGACTCAATGTGATCTTGGATCACTTAACCAAAAATGAAGAGTCTTGAAGCTTTCCCAATATTTGTCCTTAGCATTTTGAGGGGTCCACATTCACTATTCCTTGCCATGCCAATCATTGATCTTCTCTGAAAACTAATATCAATGAGCATTAGATCAATGACATATATGTTGTTATTAATTACCAAAACCACCTGGGGACTAGTTGCACTTTCAACATGCAATCAATATGTGACATGATATGGCCTTTGTCTTCTTGTGCTTTTGATCTCCATCTCCAAAGCATCGGCATGATCTCCATCATTTCCGGCATGACACCATGATCTCCATCATCTCCAAGGTGCCTTCATGTGGTTGTCTCCACCAACTATTGCTTCTACAACTATTGCTAACTCATAGTGATAAAGTAAAGCAATTACATGTCATTTAGTGATTAACACGCAAGTCATACAATAATATTAAGACAACCCTATGGCTCCTACCGGTTACCATACTCATCGACATGCAAGTCATTAAATTTTACAAAACATGATCATCTCATACATCACATATATCAAATCACGTCATGGCCATACCGCATCACATCACATGCCCTGCAAAAACAAGTTAGACGTCCTCTACTTTGTTGTTGCAATTTTTTCGTGGCTTTTAGGGGCAAAGTATAAGAACCGTTCTTACCTACGCAAAGCCGCAACGGTGATATAAGAGTTGCGTTTCAACCTTCTACAAGGATCGCCGTTGTCAAATCAGATTCAACAAAAGTGGGAGAGACAGACACCCGCCAGCCACTTTATGCAATACAAGTTGAATGTTAGTTGTGAACCAGTCTCTTGTGTGAGGACAAGTAAATTTGGTCCGGTCGCTTCATCCCACAATACCACCAAATCCAAAATAACAAAGGAGGTAAGCAATCTGAACATCAATGCCCACAACCAATTTGTGTTCTTCTCATGCATAACATCAATGCATATACCTAACTCATGATGCCACTGATGGGGATCATTGCATGGAAAACAATTTTTTTTCCAATGAAACACCCAAGATCTATTCTACGAAGATGCTAGCTACGAGAGGGAGAGGCTACATACCCTTGTAGAATGAAAGCGTTAATGATCTAATGATCATTGTTGGCGTAGTCGTACTCCCTTCGTGATCCAATCTGATCCAAGCACCACACGAGCGGCACCTCCGAGATATGCACACGTACGGCTCGGTGACGTCTCCTCCTCCTTGATCCAGCAAGTGAGGGTGGAGAGGTAGATGGATGGGATCTAGGCCAGCACGACGGCGTGGTGGTGATGGTGGCAGTGGAAATCCGGAGAACTTCGCCAAGCGCTCACCAGAGGAGGAGATGGAGAGGGAGAGAGGGGGTGGCAGCCAGCAAAGTGGTGAGGCTCCCCCCTGTGCCTCCTATCTATTTATAGGGTGTGGGAGGGGGCCAGCCAGCCCTTGCCCCTCCTCCAAGGGAGGGGGCGGCGGCCAGGGGGAGGCTTGCCCTCCAAGCAAGGTGGAGGCGCCCCCCTCCGAGGGTTTCCCACCCCAGGCGCATGGGCCCTTGGGGGGGCTGGTGCGCCTGGATCATGTAGGCCAGAGCGCACCTCCCCCTCAGCCCATGTAGGCCTCTGGGGCAGGTGGGACCCTCCAGTGGACCCCCGGAAGCCTTCGGGACCTCCCGGTACATTACCGGTAAATCCCTGAACTTTTCCGGAACCCTGAAAACCACTTTCCATATATAAATCTTTACCTACGGACCATTCTGGAGCTCCTCGTGATGTCCTGGATCTCATCCGAGACTCCGAACAATATTCAGCCTTGCCATTATGAATATCCCAATACTACCCTAGCGTTACCGAACGTTAAGTGTGTGACCCTATTGGTTCGAGAACATGTAGACATGGCCGAGACACCTCTTCGATCAATAGTCAATAGCGGCACCTGGATGCCCATACTGACTCCCACATATTCAACGAAGATCTTTATCAGTTTGAGCCATGATGTCAAAGATTCAGTTAATCCCGTATACAATTCCCTTTGTCCGGCGATATTTACTTGCCCGAGATTCGATCGTCGGTATCGCCATACCTGGTTCAGTCTCGTTACCGGCAAGTCTCTTTACTCGTTCCGTAATACAATATCCCCGTGACTAGTCTCATTAGTCACATGCTTGTAAGCTACTTTGGATATCGTGTTACCGAGAGGGCCCAGAGATATCTCTCCATCATACGAAGTGACAAATCCTAGTCTCGATCCATGCAACCCAAAAAACTTTCCGAGATACCTATGGAGCACGTTTATAATCACCCAGTTACGAAGTGATGTTTGACACCCACAAAGTATTCTTCCGGTATTAGGGAGTGACACGATCTCATGGTCTAAGGAACAGATACTTGACATGAAGAAAGCTGTAGCAATTAAACTAAGTGATACGATCAGATGCTAAGCTTACGATTAGGTCTGTCCATCACATCATTCTCCTAATGATGTGATCCCATTATTAAATGACAACTCATGTCCATGGTTAGGAAACCTTAACCATCTTTAATCAATGAGCTACTCTATTAGAGGCTTATTAGGGATACGGTGTCTGTTTATGTATCCACACATGTATTTAAGTTTCCGGTCAATACAATTCTAGCATGGATAATAAACATTTTCAAGAACAAGTAAATATGATAATAACAACTTTATTATTGCCTCTAGGGCATATTTCCAACAACATCGTGCACAACCTGTAGGTCTGCCAATGCCTAGAGCCCTTGGATCAAAGGAGAGATGCTACATCAATAGAGAAGGCTTTGGGAGGGCTCTTTTATATACACCTGCAACCCGAGCCACCACCATCATCTCATTCACCATCTATTATCCATCTCTCCACATCCATCCACCGTCTACATCAAGAAGCACTTGGGGGTTGTGATGAGCCCCATGTCCATCAACCTTGAAGGAAGGCCAGAAAGGAAGCCACCGGAGAAGCCGCCCTCGCCGCCATCACCACCACTTGTTCTTCCTTCCCCATCTCCGTGATGAGTTGTAACAACTCTTGAACTTCCTTTATATGTGATGTTATTTGAGTAATTGTTGGCTATGATTTGGTCGGCTAGTAAGCGGTTATTTGATATGCATATCAATTTATGTGTGCCTTCTTCATGTTGGTTATTTACCTTTGCGATAATTTAGTGATTGGAGACGTCCGATCCATTGGTGTAGTTGGAGAAGTTCAACTCCCTAGGCCACACATGAAGTTGATAGATAGTTGTGAAAATCAAGAGACGTCTAGGTGACATGCACTGATAACTTGAGAGGAACACAATTATTGTAGGGATCATGGTTGTCCATAGAACTTATTTCCTTCGGTCTGGTTCTCGTGACCTTAATGTGTTTCCGTTACTTGATTGAGTTGTCTCAATATGGAACCGGAAGTAGGATGATCGAGTTGTCTCAATATGGCACTGCTTGAGAGACAATGTTATGTGAGGGACCGCCCACCATCAATCAATTGCCATATCTATAATGCAAGGTACTGACTGAGCCATATGAGATGATAATTGCAAAGCTTAACCCCATTCAATGCCAAAGCCGAACGAGGCCGTACCTAGACGACATTGTACTCGTCTAAAACACCACATTAATTCTCCTTAGTTTATTTCTCTGTTTAGTTTAATATTTATTTTCAGTCCCTTCTAGTACTTAGTTTAGTTCTTGCCTTTTATTATTTCCCCTAGCAACTGACTTCAGTGAACTATTTCAAAACTCCACATTTAGGTGTGAGCATAGTTGTGTAAGTGACGACGTAGCTACGGGGATAGTTGTGCCTTCCTATTTGCTCCCTGCGGGGTGGCAAACCTTACTATGAAAGTTCTACATAGCCCTGTGCACTTGCTGGCCATCACCGCACATGGGCGACGACCAAAATTGAGAAGAGAGAGAGGCGGGATGGTTGGCTCACCGATAGGCTATACTGGAATAGGCTAGCTCAGTGTCGTAGCTGAGGATGCGGGCTGGCGAATGTGGGCCTCCGATTTGGGACATGGACCGGGTCGGTCCACCAGTTCGGACGGTTTGAGGCCGGTCCATTGGTTGGGTTAGTTCAGGCTAGGTTGATACAGGCGAGTGGTTGCGGCGTATTCCATAGATATCATTGGTGCCATGTCGGCTGGTTGATGCGGCACTACCGAGAGCGGCGAACGACGGACAGGACATCAGGCAATGGCTACTATGGGAGAGGAGTGTCAGAGGCTAGGGGAAGTCATCAGTGGTGGCAGAGTGCTTGATGCCAGCAGCAGACTTCATGGGCATGATGGCTCGTCACCTACAATAGAGAGGCGGGGTGAGAGGGAGAGAGAGAAGGGAGGAGAGGGAAAGGGGAGGCACTAGCATGATGCCAAGAGGTTGGCCGGTGGCTCGCCGAGACCAAAGAAGAAGGTGGTGGCAGGGTCGAGCAGGAGCTCTTGGGTGGCGGAGCTCCTAGAGCGGCTGTGGGCTCCTCCAGGTTCAGATAGGCTCGTGAGGATCAGATCTGGGCCTAACGGGCCAGGCGGCTGAAGGTGGCTACTATGTTAGGCGATGACCATCAGATTTGGGATATGATGATCTAGATACGATGGTGGGGGTGGTGGAGCTTGTGTTTCGGGTGGGGTTGGCTGGATCCAGATTTGGAAGGAGAAGGGTGGAGGCTAGGGTGTAGATGGGGAGGATTCCTCTCCTAATTTTTAGTGGATACCTATTATAGCCAGGGGGTAGGTGGACTAGTGGGCTAGGTTAGATGAGAGGAAAAATGGGATGGCCTGCTTAGTTCTTTTAATTAGCAAATTGATTTATTATTTAACCGGCTATAGCGCCATCATATTTAATCGATGGGGTATGAAACGAACTCTCAATTGGACAAAATTTTATATGTAACCTTTCTGGACTATAACAAGGCCACAAAAACACTCATCCCATTTGAAATTTGTTTAACTAATGAACATGTAAATATATCCATTCACTTGATTTAATAGGTTTGAACTACAAGTGATAGCTCGACTTGGTCTAAAATTGTGAAACCCCAAATGTCACAAAAGAGTGTGTGCAAGGTTTCAGGGTTAGTCTCAATGCATAAGATCAAAGGAGAGAAGCGTTTTACTTATTCACCATTTAACAAAATGGTGAAATAGAATATCCAATTAATTATTTAATTACGTGACTTCTATTTCTGTGCCCCTCCTTCCTTAGTTGTGGTTAGTTTTGCCCATGCCATCTAACTTTCCTCACTTATCCCCTCCACCACTCGGCCCATTCTCACAAAATCACAAACGGAGCCTTGCCGTCGGGTCAAAGCAGTTGACCGTTACCTGGCTCAGTTATTGATGCGTGGGGCCAAGTATCTTACGACATGTGGGCCGCGTATGACATGTGCTTACGACAAGTGGGACCTGGGTGGGATGAGCTATCACTTTCTCTTGCCTAAATTAGCCCGACATGGAGCAACCGCATCCCCGCATGGACCCACCCAGCCACATGCAGCCGCCCCCGCCATCGTGCCCCGAGCAGCCCCGCTGCCCACTCCGGCGGTCTGCCTGAGCTCCTATGACGTGGCGTCCTAGTGTAATGGCGTCGCCCTTCAACCCATCTCTAGGAACCATCCGAGATTGTTGGCCAGCCGATAAGTTCAATAGAAACCCTAGAAATTAGGATTCGTTTATAAGTCGATTGAATGGGCGATTGAATTGTTGTCTGCTGAGTTTGTTTACTAGAGTTTGCAAATAGGATCGATGTCTATTTAGGATTGGATTCGTGTGAGTGGTACTCGTGCCAACGAGTTTGCAAATAGAAAACCCTAGAAATTAGGATTCGTTGATTGGACCCCATTTATTGTGGATCCGTTGATTATGTGGTAATTTTGATCTGAATAATCAAGTGAGTTTTTAATTCTTTGATTTGCAAGTTTGGTCCTTGCTTGATGGCTAGTAGGTCAGGGATGGAAGAGGGCGATGGATGAGTTTTGCGCTGGAGATGAGCTCTTGATGGCCAAGTGCAAGTAGATATGCTCCTAGTTTCCGAGCGAGAATGCTCTTGTGACGCACTCGATGGGCCTGACCTTGGAAGTAATGAGGGAGGAGCTGAAGCAGACGCTTCCTAAAGGCAAGGGGGTAATGCCAATTGAGATTCTCCTCCGGGCAATGGTAGAGGCGATTGAGTCTCCGGATCCTCGACAGCGATCTCGCTAGCATGATTACCGCTCTCGCATCTCCTCGCCAAATCCAGAGGCTGAGGGGCCGGTGAATTTGTGTATTATTCACATCGTCAAAGAGGAGAAAGAGGAGGAAGATAGCGACGAGGACGAGGATAGCGACCAAGAGGAGGATGCGGATGATGAGGAGGATGAGGAGGACGCTGGTGAGGAGGAGGATGGAGAAGATGAGATGGAGGAGGAGGATTCTGATGGCGGTTACCAGGGGGCTGCAGAATAGGAGGGCTACCAGGGGGTTTGGAGATCATCTCACGGGAGGAGGATTCAGAAGAGGAGGGCTATCAGGGGGGTTGGATATCATCGCATAGCCTGCACCGGCAGACATGAATCTGAAGATTCATGTGGATGACGAGGATGAGCGGATGGCTGAATAGAAGCCCTTGGAGGCTGATACCGGCCAGGATCTGGCGCTGGTCACCTTCCAGGCCAAGTCAGGCTTCAAGACTGCCCCAATAGTGGTGGAGCAGTATGAGCTCTCTGCTTAGTTTGAGCAAAATGCTCAACGCTCCAACCGCCACCTGGCTCGCTATCTTAAGCGTCTCCAGCAATTTTATTTTTGTTGCTTCTAGTGCTCAGGATCCGACATGTGGATGCCTAGTGTTAACTAAAAACAGTGTGCTATGCTTTTATGTGAATATGCTTATTAAGTTGGTGTATGCTATGTTTTGGATTTCCTACGTCTAGTGGGTTTTTCATGTTCAAAAACAGTGCATCATACAAAAACTTACCAACAATAGTGCAACATGCAAAATTTACTAAAAATAGTGCAACAGGCCAAAACCACCAAAAGTAGTCCAACATAGAAGGAGAGCAGCTTGCAAAGCTTACCAAAAAATTGCAACATGTCAATAAGTAGTCCAACATAGCAAAAGTACCAAAAATGGGCCTTCTTGGTTGAAATCCATGCATGTTCATACTAGTGAAGGTTTTTTTTTCAAACTTGTGGTACTGCAAGTTTATCATTTTTCCCACTAACTAGTGCACATAAAATGGCACAATGCAAAAGGATTTGAATTTTTGAGGATTTTTTCATTTTATTTGATTTTTTTTTCAAATTGGGGTCAAACTTGCTAGGATGGCCAATCATACCAAATGTTTGGAAATTTCAACTTTGGTTGTGCCTAGTCCATCTACCACCAATATTAAAGCTTTAAATGATTTTGCCAATTTTCAGGACCAAACTACATCACACTTGTAGTTCAAATTTGAGCAAGTCCTGGTAAATCACTAGATATGCACTAAATCGATGAAATATAGCAATAAAACTCTGAAATTCTTGAAACTTGGGTGGTCGGCATCCAATTTGGTCTACTTTGGATGAAAAATGCAAAGGCCCAATTTTCAAACTTATTTGAGGTGCTTCTTTCACAAAAAAACTGACCCCTTATGCTACAGGGCTCTGGTTCCATATTGTTCGGTCCACCAAGTGGTGTTTTGGAAAAGTAACTGATATGTCTGCTCCGTCGCCGCCCATATGCCTGCCATCCAGAGAGCAGAGCCATGCGACGGTGCCCCATTACCACCACCACCGCGTTCACCGCTCCTTCCCACCACCGTGCATTCCTGCCAAATCTCTCTGCCACCAAAACAGTCTCCCACCACCACCTGGATCCCACTCCCAGCACTGCTTAAATACCGTTGTGTGGCATCGTCCACTGCCTCTCCACTCCATTGCTTCCACGCACTGCGAAACCCAGTTCAGCCGCCATAGTGAGGATGCTTTTTACCACATGGATCTCCACAGGAGGTCGTTGTCGCAGGGTGTCGGCGCCCGGTGCCGGCGGCAGCTCAACCGGCATGGGCACGGGCTCCAACTCTGTTGCGGGCATGAGCTATTCATCCGGCGCTTTTGGTGACAGAAACTACTTCAAGATCGAGCCCACGGAGTCCGAGCTATGTCGTAACCGCAGGGAGGTTGGGGAGGAGGACGCCGAGGCAGATGTGGCCTTCGTCAACACCGAGGAAGAGGAAGCCAAGGAAGAGAAATCGACTCCAGCATACGATGCTCCCGTGATCAATGCGTTAGCCGAGGAGGCCCTGCGCGCGGCGCAGTAGCAGCTCGACCAGGCGGTGCTAGCCGCGTCTCTGTCCACGGTGCAGGCAGAGGCTGTCAGGTGGCGGGCGGCTGAAGAAGAGGTCGTAGTTCAAGAGTAGAGTAGGGCGGCCACTCTACGTGCAGCGGCCGCCGTTGAGGCGGAAGGTGAGGTACAAAAGGCGGAAGGTGATGGACCGGATGTCATCGTCCTACCATCCTCCTCCGCCGAAGACCACAACGACAACGGCATCATCGTTCTTTCGGACGTTTAAGACAAGTAGCCGTCCATCTATTGTCCCTGTCGGTGTCGGCAATCCTATCTCGCCCCTATTATCGATCTCTTAATTTCGTATTAATGTAATGTTAGTTTGCTCTGTTAGAGTTGAACAAATCTAGGAATGTGCTTGTTAGGCTTATCCTAATGTGCTATCTCTGAATCTCTGAATTTGCTTTGTTTTGACACCGCCGTGATCTATCTTTCCTGGGTCACTGAATCGTGGGCCCTTCTTTCATGTAGGCAATGTCAGGTCAAAAGCTTATGGCTCTGCCCCTCGGCACACACACACGCACATAGCTCAAATGGCTTGTATGATGCATATTCAACGATGGCTCTCGAGTTCGACTCCCTCGGACGACATTATATGCCACACTTTTTTTGCCAATAAACCAGAAATTGGCAAGTGGACCCCGGGTGTCCCACTAGTTAGTATCTAAGCCAGGTAACAGTCAACTACTTTGACCTGATAGTGAGGCTTCGTTTTGGGCATTTTTGAGTGTGGGCTGAGTAGAGGAGGGGAAAAGCAAGGGATATTAGTTGGGTGGGGAAAACTGAGCAGAACTAAGCAACTAGGGGCACAAAAAGAGAAACCCCTTTGATTAATGTCATACCATGCTCAATGCTTACAAGATGCAGATGATGCACAATCAATATAATAGGCAAAATATCTGGTGTATTACTTCGGGTTGTTACACTTGGTTACTCGCTATGTATTGATCACAAACGATCTAGTTCTCCTTCAAGTATCTCACAGGTATAAGTAGTGCATCAACATACTAAGTACTGGAAGAAACACACGATTGAGTTCCGTGCCATTCATGCGTGTGACGTCGCTGAGCCCCTCGCCGGTCCTCAACGTCCATGCCCACGACCGCCGTTGGGGGTGGTAGATCCGACCTACCGCCATCGATCCCGTCGTGCAGTGTTGTTGATCCACTTAAGCTTCGATTTATATGTGGGGTTGGGAGATGACCAAATGATGGTCGGTGGCAACAATGAGGACGCGCGCAGGAGGGAGCGGAGCTTCCAGCGAGGATGGCGCCGAGTTGAGGAGAAGGTTGGCGGAGTAATCGTTGGAGTGGGCAAGTATAGATGGAGCACGACGTAGAGCGTAATCTTGTGGAGAGGGGCACGATGCATGTCAGGTGCCGCATGGTTATGATGGAACTAGGGATGAAAATGGAATGGAAACTTGATTTTTCGGAGGAAAAATGGAAATGGAGAGGAAATATGAAAATGGAAACGGAAATTTGCAAAAGAAATGGAATTTTTATGCGAAAACAGAAACACAAATGGAACGGTGTTTTCCGGTGCAAACGAAACTTTTTGTTTCCGTCAATATGGAATTTATGTTTTTACTATAGGCATATGGCAGCTTTGTAGTCCAACTACCAAACAATACACAATGACACAATGAGCAGAATGGATCATTTGAGGCCAAACTTCTAGTACCACACATACTCAATTAGGCCCCATACGCAATTGTCCAGTACTACTAATAAACTATGCGCTAAGTTGCTAACATAATCATATTCATTTGTAGCCATGTTAACAACTCATTAAATTTGTTTGTTTTGATGTGTATTTCTCTATGATTCAAGGGGGTTTTAAGTTCCGGTCAGCGCGCACTTCTGTTTTCATGTCCGCTCTGTATTCGCTTCATGTACGTTTCCAGTAGTATATGTTTCCGTATTCATTTCCGTGTTTTCTTTATTCGTTTCTGCTTAGGGATGAAAACGGAGCGAAAACGGACGGAACTGAGTGCTACCACATTTGTTTTCATATTTTTATGCAGTAGCGAAAGCGAATACAGAAACCCTAGAAACGAATACGGAAATAGATACTACCGGAAACGGACATGGAGCGAATATAGAGCGGACACGGAAACAGAAGTGGGCATTGACCGGAACTTAAAAATCCCTTGAATCATAGATAAATACAGAAAAAAAACAAATTTAATGAATTTTTAACATGTCTACAAAATTTTATGATTATGTTAGCAACTTAGCATAGTATTGTATTAGTACTGGACAATTGCGTGTAGGGGTCTAGTTGAGTACATGTGTGGCAGTAGAAGTTGGGCCTCAAATGATCCTTTCTGCTCATTGTGTCATTGTGTGTTGTTTGGTGGTTGGCTACAAAGCAGCCACATGCCTATAGTAAAAACGAAATTCCATATTCATGGAAAGGGAAAGTTCTGTTTTCATGTCTGTTCCACCGGAAAACACCATTCCGTTTTTGTTTCCGTTTCTGCATAAAAAATTCCATTTCCACTTCCATTTTCAAATTTCCATTTCCGTTTTCATATTTCTCCTCCATTTCCATCTTTCCTCCGGAAAAGCAGAAAGTTTCCACTCCATTTTCATCCCTATTTCCGCTTCTGCCAAAAAAATGAAAACAAATGTGGTAGCACCCAGTTCTGTTCGTTTCTGCTCCGTTTTCAACCCTAGATGGAACAATGATGACCCACAAGTATAGGGATCAATGATAGTGCTTTCCATAAATAAGAGTGTCAAACCCAACGAGGAGCAGAAGGAATCAGTAAGCGGTATTCAGCAAGGTATTCTCAGCAAGTGCTATAAAGTAGTTGTGACAGATAGTTTGATAGCAAGATAATTCATAACAAGTAATAAGTAACAAAAGTGACTAGGTGCAGCAAGGTGGCCCAATCCTTTTTATTGCAAAGGACAAGCCGGAAGTACTTCTTATAGTGATTAAAGTGTTCTTGAGGACACACGGGAAGTTCACCTAGTTACTTTCATCACGATTCATTGACTCGCGTTCACTACTTTGATAAGTTGTTATGTGGGTGGACCGGTGCTAAGGTGTTGTTCTTACTTGAACAAACAACCTACTTATGATTACCCCCTCTCGCAAGTATCCGCAAATACAAGAGAAGAATGAAGATAAATCTAACCATAGCATGAAACATATGGATCCAAATCAGCCCCTTACAGAACAGCTCATAAACTGGGGTTTAAGCTTCTGTCACTCCCGCAACCCATCATCTACAAACTAATTCCACAATACCTTCCCCTAGCCCTAAACATGGTAATGTGTCATGTAGTTGATGTTCACTTGACACCACTAGAGGAAGAACAGCATAACACATCATCAAAACATTGAACGAAAACCAACTTCACATGATTACTTATAACAAGACTTCTCCCATGTCCTCATGAACAAACATAACTACTCACAAATCATATTCATGTTCATGATCAGAGGAGATAAATATATGATTAACAATCTGAACATTTAATCTTCCACCAAGTAAACCAACTAGCGTCAACTACAAGATGTAATCAACACTACTAGCAACCCACATGTACCCATCTGAGGTTGGAGACAAAGATGGGATACAAGAGATGAACTAGGGTTTGGAGATGAGATGGTACTAGTGAAGATGTTGATGGATATGAGTCCTCCCACGATGAGAGGAGCGTTGGTGATGACGATGGCTTCGATTTCCCCCTCCAGGAGGGAAGTATCCCCGACGAAATCGCTTCGCCGGAGAGCAAAAGTGCTCCTACCCAGGTTCCACCTCGAGACGGTGGCGCTTCGTCCCAAAATTCTTCTTCTAATTTTTTCTAGGGCAAATGGCTTCATATAGCAGAAGATGGACTTCAGAGGCCTTATTTGGGCCCCACAAGCTCACATGGCGCCCAGGGGGCGCCACCTGAGCTTGTGGGCCCATGGTGGGTCCTCTCTGGTATATTTTTCTTCCAGTATTTTTTATGTATTCCAAAATAATCTCCGTAAGTTTTCAGGTCATTTGGAACTTTGAAGAATAACTATCTCTATTGTAGCTCTTTTCAGGTCCAGAATTCCGGCTGCCGGCAATCTCCCTCTTGTGATGCAACTTGCAATTTAAGAGAAAAAAGGCATTAGAATTGCATCAAAAAGTCAAATGTAACTTTAAAACAATAAAAGTAACAGTAGGAAAACATGATGCAAAAAGGACGGATCAACTCCCCCAAGCTTAGACTCTGCGTGTCCTCAAGCGAATGCCGAGCTCGATAATCATGACCACGGGTTTAGAGAGAGAGAGAGAGAGAGGTGTCGATAAAAGAAAATACGGACATGGTAGCATCATGGTCATTATTATAGCAACAATTATCAATTATAAAACTTGTCATGGTCAAGTAACAATTCATTCACAAGCTAAAGCGTAGACAATAAACTTTCTTGAAAACTAACAAACTATGTTCTCAACCATCAAGACAATTGCAATTCATCATATTTCCAGGATGGGTCTATGTAAGAACTTTCGTTTTAAAAAACTTCACATACTCAACTATCGTATAGTCCTCCATGATTGCTAGCACTCAAAGCATATTTTTAGAACAAACTATTTCAATCAGACACAAAGGAAGACAGGGGTTTAATGTTTCAGCTCCCAATTTATTTTTCTCAGGGATAATGTCAACAATACTAACCCAGGATTACATATATTCAGCTGTATATATATATATATATATATATATATATATATATATATATATATATATAGTATCTGTCAAAACCACCCGGTGGTAGTTACCACCACTTGTGTTTTGTATGTTGTATGTAGTATCTGTCAAAACCGAGATTATGTATGCATAGTATGTAGTATATAAGAACCTTTGGGTAGTATGTATCTCATTTTTTAGGTAGTATGTATCGTATTTTGAGTATGCTTCTTTTTACGTACATATATGTACGTATTTCACAAATATAATAAAAACCATGGGCCAACTTGCAATTTTTTCATGTAACTCACCTTAAAGTATCTTATATATAGTATATGCACATACTTACAATGATAAAGTAGTATATATACTAGCACATGATAGTATATGAGACATGTGGGGTAACTACCCCCAGGTGGTAGGATGGATTTTCCTATATATATATATATATATATATATATATATATATATATATATATATATATATATATATATATATATATATATATATATGGATCATTACCTACCACATGATGCTTGCCAGGTGGAGAATAATTGAGATTGGAATAAAAGTAAATATTTTTGACTCTTGCATGAAAATAAAGATTAAACATTGAAAGATAGGCCCTTTGCAGAGGAAAGCAGAGGTTGTCATGCACTTTTAATTTGGATGTGCGAGCTCTTAATGCAAAGGAACATCACTTTATATTGCCCCTTATGATAGCAACCTCTATTGAGCAGTCTGTCGCTTTTATTGCGTTACCATCATAAGTTTGTACAAAGTTTATTTTCCCTTACAATAAAAGATCATACATATTTAAGAGGAATTTTTATTGCTTTGCACTGATGACAACTTACTTGTGGGATCTTATTTAATTCGTAGGTCGATACGGTGGACTCTCATGACAAGAAACTGGGTTTAAGGGTATTTGGATGCACAAGTAGTATCTCTACTTATTGCGAAATTTTTGGCTAGCAAAAGATTACAAGCAAGCACAACATGTTAGAGGATCCATGACAATATAACTTCTATGCAAATATAAGCAAACATAAGTCATTATGTTGTCTTCCTTGTCGAACATCAACTATTTGATCAAGTTTGAAAATAATTAATGGGGGTTCACAATCATAGAAGATGTCCAAGATAGTATATCTATATGTGAAATTCTTCTTCCTTTATTATTCTTTCATGAATTGTATCAATGACCAATGCCATGTTTGTTATCTCCTAACAAATTTTATCAAATACACTTCTTTTATGTGAAGTCATTACGCTCCATGGGATTAGCATATGAACTTTTTATTATTTTTGCTAAGATTGATGCAAAGGAATAAGAGCAAAAGAATACTCAAACTCATACCACTCTTTATGATAACTTTCATGCACGATTACATAGATAGCACTGGAATGAAACAAATACTCAAACTACTTCATACAAATACTTTTTGTTCTAGATCACGAAATAACTAAAGGTCGAACTAAGATAGATAATAATGATAGAAGTGATGGTGATACGATACCGGGGCACCTCCCCCAAGCTTGGAACAAGCCAAGGGTGGTGCCCGTACCCGTGTACTCAAGTTTCTTTCTTCGGTGATGGTGATGATGAAGTGGTGGGCTTGTCCTTCACTGATAATGAACTCAGCTTGTTAATGATCCTGCGAAGAGCATGGTTGTGTTCCTCCAATGCAATAACTTCCTGAGTGAGCGGCGTGTTCTGAGCATAGATCGCCTCGACAGCCTTTAATGCATTAGTATCATTAAAGGAAGATCGGGATAAAGGGTCTGAAATATATCTTCCTTTTCCATATCCTCGATGGGGGATATAGAGCTATCTTCTTTATGTCCCTTGATCTCACTCCTGGTTGCCTCTGTGATCTCATGCTCGGTAGCTGATACGCCCAATTTGCATCATGATTTCCTACTAATAATTATTATGTTTTTGATCATTATTCCACTTTAAGGTACAATTCTTATGCCTTTTCTCTCTTATTTTGCAAGATTCACATGAAGAGGGAGAATGCCGGCAGCTGGAATTCTGGACTGGAAAGGGGTGAAACAGAGATAGCTATTCTGTACAACTCCAAATGACCTGAAAATTTACGGAGAATTATTTTGGAATATATAAAAAATACTGGCGAAAGAATCAACAGGAGGGGGCCCACCAGGAAGCCACAAGCCTGGGGGGCACCCCCCCCCCGAGCTTGTGGGGCCCCTGGCAGGCCTCCGGCCCCATCCTCTCCTATAAGATGCTATTTGCCCTAGAAAATATCAGAAGAAGACTTTCGGGACGAAGCGCCGCCGTCTCGAGGCAGAACCTGGGCAGGAGCTATTTTGCTCTCCGGCGGAGCAATTCCGCCGGGGATACTTCCCTCCGGGAGGGGTAAATCGAAGCCATCGACATCACCAACGATCCTCTCATCGTGGGAGGACCAATCTTCATCAACATCTTCACCAGCACCATCTCATCTCAAACCCTAGTTCATCTCTTGTATTCAATCTTTGTCTCAAAACCTCAGATTGGTACCTGTGGGTTGCTAGTAGTGTTGATTACATCTTATAGTTGATGCTAGTTGGTTTATTTGGTGGAAGATTATATGTTCAGATCCTTAATCATATTCAATATCCCTCTGATCTTGAACATGAATATGATTTGTGAGTAGTTACTTTTGTTCTTGAGGACATGGGAGAAGTCTTGTCATAAGTAATCATGTGAATTTTGTATTTGTTCGATATTTTGATGCTATGTATGTTGTGCTTCCTTTAGTGGTGTCATGTGAACGTCGACTACATGACACTTCACCATCTTTGGGCCTAAGGGGAGGAATTGTGGAGTAGTAATTAGATGATGGGTTGCTAGAGTGATAGAAGCTTAAACCCTAGTTTATGCGCTATTCCGTAAGGGGCTGATTTGGATCCATATGTTTCATGCTATGGTTAGAGTTATCTTAATTCTTCTTTCGTAGTTTGCGGATGCTTGCGAAAAGGGGTAATCATAAGTGGGAGGCTTGTTCAAGTAAGAACAGCACCCAAGCACCGGTCCACCCACATATCAAATTATCAAAGTAGCGAACGCGAATCAAACAAACATGATGAAAGTGACTAGATGAAATTCCCATGTGTCCTCGAGAATTCTTTGCTTATTATATGAGTTTGTTCCATCTTGTCCTTTGCTACAAAAAGTATTGGGCCACCTTGCTGCACTTTATTATACTTGTTACTTGTTATGAATTATCTTGCTACCGAAACTATCTGTTACCGCTACTTTCAGTACTTGCAGAGAGTACCTTGCTGAAAACCGCTTGTCATTTCCTTTTGCTCCTCATTGGGTTCGACACTCTTACTTATCGAAAGGACTACGATTGATCCCCTATACCTGTGGGTCATCAAGACTCTTTTCTGGCGCCATTTCCGGGGAGTGAAGCGCCTTTGGTGAGTGGAATTTGGTAAGGAAACATTTATATTACGTGCTGAAATTTACTGTCACTTGTCACTATGGAAAGTAATCCTTTGAGGGGCTTGTTCGGGGTATCTTCACCTCGACCAGAAGCATTGAGAGTTGCTCCTCAACCTATTGAAGCTACTGAAAATATTTATTATGAAATTCCTTCGGGTATGGTAGAGAAACTGCTAACTAATCCTTATGCAGGAGATGGAACGGTACATCCTGATATGCACTTGATCTATGTGGATGAAATTTGTGGATTGTTTAAGCTTGCAGGTCTATCCAGAGATGGAGTTAAGAAGAAAGTATTCCCTTTATCTTTGGAGGGAAAGGCATTGACATGGTATAGGCTATGTGATGATACTGAAACATGGGACTGGAACCGGTTGAAGCTGGAATTCCACCAGAAATTTTATCCTATGCATTTGGTTCATCATGATCGAAATTATATATATAATTTTGGCCTCGTGAAGGAGAAAGTATCGCTCAAGCTTGGGGGAGGCTTAAGTATATGTTGCACACATGCCCCAATCATGAGCTCTCAAGAGAAATAATTCTTCAAAACTTTTATGCTTGGCTTTCTCATAATGATCAATCCATGCTCGATACTTCTTCTGCTGGTTCCTTTATGAAGAGAACTATTGAATTCAGATGGGATCTTCTGGAAAGAATTAAACGTAACTCTGAAGATTGGGAAATCGACAAAGGTAATGAGTCGGGTATAAATCTTGAGTTTGATTGTGTTAAATCTTTTATGGAAACTGATGCTTTTCATAAGTTTAGTGCTAAATATGGACTTGACTCTGAGATAGTAGCTACCTTTTGTGAATCTTTTGATGCTCATGTTGATCTCCCTAAGGAGAAATGGTTTAAATATCATCCACCTATTGAGTTGAACGAAGAACCTATTAGTGTTAAAGAAGAAACAATTGTTTACCATGTTGATCCAGTTGTGCCTACTGCTTATATTGAGAAACCTCCTTTCCCTGTTAGGATTAAGGAACATGCTAAAGCTTCAACTATGGTTAATAAGAGTAATATTAGAGCACCTAGACCTTCTGAACAAATTAAAGTTGAACCTAATATTGCAATGGTTAAAGATCTTTTGGTTGATAATATTGATGGACATGTCATATATTTCTGTGATGAAGCAACTAGAATTGCTAAGCCTGACACTAAAGATAAAAACAAACCTGTAATTGGCATGCCTGTTATTTTTGTTAAAATTGGAGATCATTGCTATCATGGTTTATGTGATATTGGTGCTAGTGTGAGTGCTATTCCGTTTACCCTCTATCAAGAAGTCATGAATGATATTGCACCTGTTGAGATTGAAGATATTGGTGTTGCTATTAAGCTTGCAAATAGAGATACTATTTCTTGGGATTGTTAGAGATGTTGAAGTCTTGTGTGGTAAGATCAAATATCCTACTGATTTTCTCGTTCTTGGATCACCACAAGATGATTTTTGTCCCATTATATTTGGTAGACCTTTCTTGAATATAGTTAATGCCAAGATTGATTGCAATAAAGAAACCGTCAGTGTTAATTTTGGTGAGGTGCTCATGAGTTTAATTTCTCTAAGTTTCATAGACAACCTCATGATAAAGAATTACCCAATAAGGATGAAATTATTGGTCTTGCTTCTATTGTTGTGCCTCCTACTGATCCTTTAGAACAATATTTGCTAGACCATGAGAATGATATGAATATGAATGAAAGAAATGAAATAGATGAGCTGTTCTTTAAACAAGCACCTATCCTTAAACATAATTTGCCTGTTGAAACCTTGGGAGATCCACCTCCACCCAAGGGTGATCCTGTGTTTGAATTAAACCAATTACCTGATACACTTAAATATGCTTATCTTGATGAAAAGAAAATATATCCTGTTATTATTAGTGCTAACCTTTCAGAGCATGAAGAAAAGAGATTACTTAAAACTCTAAGGAAGCACCGAGCTTCTATTGGATATACTCTCGATGATCTCAAGGGCATTAGTCCCACTTTATGTCAGCATATAATTCATATGGAGCCAGACGCTAAACCCGTTGTTGATCATCAAAGAAGGCTGAATCCTAGAATGAAGGATGTGGTAAGAACTGAAATATTAAAGCTTCTGGAGGCAGGTGTAATTTATCCCATAGCTGATAGTAGATGGGTAAGTCTTGTTCATTGTATTCCTAAGAAAAGAGGTATTACCGTTGTGCCTAATGATAAAAATGAACTTATCCCACAAAGAATTGTAACTGGTTATATGATGGTAATTGATTTCAGGAAATTACATAAAGCTACTAGGAAAGATCATTATCCCTTGCCTTTTATTGATCAAATGTTAGAAAGATTATCTAAGCATACACACTTTTGCTTCCTAGATGGTTATTCTGGTTTCTCTCAAATACCTGTTTCACCTGAAGATCAAGAGAAATAACATTTACTTGTCCTTTTGGAACTGATGCTTATCGTCGTATGCCTTTTGGTTTATGTAATGCACCTGCTACCTTTCAAAGATGTATGACTGCTATATTCTCTAACTTTTGTGAAAAGATTGTTGAGGTTTTCATGGATGATTTCTCTGTTTACGGAACTTCTTTTGATGATTGCTTGAGCAACCTTGATCGAGTTTTGCAGAGATGTGAAGAAACTAATCTTGTCTTGAATTCGGAGAAGTGCCACTTTATGGTGAATGAAGGTATAGTCCTTGGGCATAAAATTTCTGAAAGAGGTATTGAAGTTGATAAAGCTAAAGTTGATGCTATTGAGAAAATGCCATGTCCTAAAGATATCAAAGGTATAAGAAGTTTCCTCGATCATGCTGGTTTCTATAGAAGGTTTATAAAAGACTTCTCTAAAATTTCTAGGCCTCTTACTAATCTCTTGCAAAAATATGTTCCATTTGTTTTTGATGATGATTGCGTAGAAGCCTTTGAAATACTTAAGAAAGCCTTAATTTCTGCACATATTGTTCAACCACCTGATTGGAACCTACCCTTTGAAATTATGTGTGATGCTAGTGATTATGCTGTTGGAAGTGTTCTAGGACAAAGAGTTGATAAGAAATTAAATGTTATCCATTATGCTAGTAAAACTCTAGACAGTGCTCAAAGAAATTATGCTACTACTGAGAAAAAAATTTAGCAGTTGTGTTTGCATGTGATAAATTCAGATCTTACATTGTTGATTCCAAAGTTACTATTCATATTGATCATGCTACTATTAAATATCTTATGGAAAAGAAAGATGCTAAACCTAGACTTATTAGGTGGGTTCTTTTGCTACAAGAATTTGATTTGCATATTGTTGACAGAAAGGGAGCTGAGAATCCCGTAGCTGATAATTTGTCTAGAATGGAAAATGTTCTTGATGACCCACTACCTATTGATGATGATTTTCCTAATGAACAATTAGCTGTGATAAATACTTCTCGTAATACTCCTTGGTATGCAGACTATGCTAATTACATTGTTGCTAAATATATACCACCTAGTTTCACATACCAACAAAAGAAAAAGTTCTTCTTTGATCTAAGACATTACTTTTGGGATGACCCACACTTATATAAAGAAGGAGTAGATGGTATTATTAGACGTTGTGTACCTGAGTATGAACGGGAACAAATCCTACATAAGTGTCACTCCGAGGCATATGGAGGACACCATGTGGGAGACTGAACTGCACACAAGGTATTACAATCTGGTTTTTATTGGCCTACTCTTTTCAAAGATGCACGTAAGTTTGTCCTTTCTTGTGATGAATGTCAAAGAATTGGTAATGTTGATAGACGTCAGGAAATGCCTATGAATTATTCACTTGTTATTGAACCATTTGATGTTTGGGGTTTTGATTATATGGGACCTTTTCCTAAATCCAATGGGTATACTCATATTTTAGTTGATGTTGATTACGTTACTAAGTGGGTAGAAGCTATTCCAACTAGTAGTGCTGATCATAACACTTCCATTAAAATGCTTAAAGAAGTTATATTCCCGAGGTTTGGAGTCCCTAGATATTTAATGACTGATGGTGGTTCACATTTTATTCATGGTGCTTTCCATAAATTGCTTGCTAAATATGATGTCAATCATAGAATTGCATCTCCTTATCATCCTCTGTCTAGTGGTCAAGTTGAATTAACTAATAGAGAAATAAAATTGATTTTGCAAAAGACCGTTAATAGATCTAGAAAAAATTGGTCTAAGAAACTTGATGATGCACTTTGGGCTTACAGAACTGCTTATAAAAATCCTATGGGTATGTCTCCATATAAAATGGTTTATGGAAAAGCATGTCATTTACCTCTTGAGTTAGAACATAAAGCATATTGGGCAATTAAAGAACTTAACTATGACTTTAAACTTGCCGGTGAAAAGAGGTTATTTGATATTAGTTCTTTAGATGAATGGAGAACCCAAGCTTATGAAAATGCCAAGTTGTTTAAAGAAAAAGTTAAAATATGGCATGATAAGAGAATTCAAAAACGGGAATTCAAAGTAGGTGATCATGTTCTATTATACAATTCTCGTTTAAGATTTTTTACAGGAAAACTTCTCTCTAAATGGGAAGGACCGTACGTCATCGAAGAAGTTTATCGCTCTGGAGCCATCAAAATAAACAACTCCGAAGGCAATAATCCAAGAGTTGTTAATGGGCAAAGAATTAAACATTATATCTCAGGTATGCCCATTAATGTTGAAACTAATATTATTCAAACAATGACACCGGAAGAGCACATAGATGAAACCTTCCGGAACGCTCCAGAATCCTGAAAAGGAGTAGGTATGTGGTACGGTAAGTAAACCGACTGCAAAACTTCCATAAAAGTACTTTCTATCCCTTTTGGAATATATAAAAAATTAGGAAAATAATAAACAGCCTGGGGGGTGCGCCCTACCCCCAGGGCGCGCCTACCAGGCTTGTGGCGCCCTCGTGGACTTTCCCGACTCCTTTTTTCTTCCATATTACTTGTTATGCACGGGAAAAATTCATTATATATACTCACGGGTGTTTTGACCATCGTATCGCAAATTTCTCCTCTGTTTTTGTTTTGGGCTGTTTTTCTGACAGATCTCGGTCGCCATGGCTCCCCGAAAGCTCCGCACCAAGCATCGGATTGTTCAACCTTCGCCTGGCAAATGTCCTTTCAACGAAGTATATTATGAGTGGTCGTCCGGAGAGGAGGATACTGTTATGAAGGAGGAACCAGGGAAGGTCGTGGAGGACCGAACTCAAGGAGAAGAAGATCAAGCCATGCTCAGGAAGGAAGCACCAGAAAAGGGAGATTCATGGCAAACTCTTTATAATAATCTTCCCCCATCTAAAATTGATACATTAAAAGTTTTTGAAGCAATTTTTGCTCAGAATATGTCACTTACTCGTGAAGTTATTGTGTTAGAAGAGCAGAATCGTGCTTTTTGGAGGATCAATGGAAATTTGGAGTACTTGCTGAAGCTGAAGGACAAGCCTACCACTTCATCACCAAAGAAGGAGAATTGAGTATATGGGTATGGGCACCACCCTTGGCTTGTGCCATGCTTCGGGGAGGTGCCCCGGTATCGTATCATCATCACTTTTTATCATCATTATCTATCTTAGTTCGATCCTTAGTTATTTCATGATTTAGAAGAGTTTTAGTATGATTTAGTTTCGAGTGCTTGCTTTGTGATCTATCTATGTAATCGTGTGTGAGAGTTATATAATAAAGAGTAGTTTGAGTTGAGTGTTTTGCTTTTGTTGATTCAATCTTAGAAATAAAAAGAGAATAAAAAGTAAGATCATATGCTAATCCCATGGGGAGTGATGACTTCACATAAAAGAAGTATAATTGATAAAACTTGTTGGAAGTTGACAAACATAGCATTGGTCATTATTGCAATTCATGAAAAAAGTAATAAAGGAAGAGAGGTCTCACATATAAATACACTATCTTGGACATCTTTTATGATTGTGAGCCCCCATCAAATATTCTATGTCAATTAGTCGACGTTGGACAAGGAAGACAACATAATGAGTTTTGTTTGCTTATATTCACATAGAAGTTATATTGTTTTGGATCCTCTAACATGTGGTGCTTGCCCCCTACCTTTTGCTAGCCAAAATTCTGTACTAAGTAGAGATACTACTTGTGCATCCAAAAACCCTTAAACCCAGTTTCATGCCATGAGAGTCCACTATATCTACCTATGGATTGAATAAGATCCTTCGAGTAAGTTGTCATAGGCGCAAAGCAATAAAAATTGCTCCTAAACATGTATGAACTTTTATTGTAAGGGAAAATAAGCTTTGTATGATCTTGTGATGGTGGAGTAATAAAAGCGACATACTGCATAATAAAGGTCGCTATCACAAGGGGCAATATAAAGTGACGTTCCTTTACATTAAGAGCTTGCACATCCAAAAACAAAAAGCGCATGAAAACCTCTGCTTCCCTATGCAAAGGGCCTATATTTTACTTTATGTATTTACTTTCATGCAAGACTCAATAGTATTCTCCTCTATTCCGTTTTTATTTTTTCTCTTAGCAAGCATCATGTGGTGGGGATTGATCCAGGCATATATATCCAGTTGGATGTAGGTGATCATGAGTTATTATTGTTGACATTACCCTTGAGGTAAATACGTTGGGAGGTGAAATTATAAGCCCCTATCTTTCTATGTGTTTGACTGGAACTTTTGCTCCATAAGTATATGTCGTGAGCGTCAGCAATCATAGAAGACTAAATGATAGTTGAGTATGTGAACTTGCTACACAAAGCTCTTACATACACTCTTTCTGATAATATGATGAATTGCAATTGCTTCAGTGACTGAGATCATATTTGTTAGTTTTCAATTTGGTTTATAGTTCATACTTTAACTTGTGATTGAATTGTCACTTTTTCATGAGAAGTTTTATGATGATATATTGCTGTTATAATAAAGATCATGATGCTCCATGTCCGTATTTTATTTTTATCGACACCTCTCTCTCAAAACATGTGGTCATGATTATCGATTTCGGCTTTGGCTTGAGGACAAGCGAGGTCTAAGCTTGGGGGAGTTGATACGTCCAATTTGCATCATGATTTCCTACTAATAATTATTATGCTTTTGATCATTATTCCACTTTAAGGTACAATTCTTATGACTTTTCTCTCTTATTTTGGAAGATTCACATGAAGAGGGAGAATGCCAGCAGCTGGAATTCTGGACCAGAAAGGGGTGAAACAGAGATAGCTATTCTGTACAACCCCAAATGACCTGAAAATTTATGGAGAATTATTTTGGAATATATAAAAAAACTGGCGAAAGAATCAACAGGAGGGGGCCCACCAGGAAGCCACAAGCCTGGAGGGCGCGCCCTACCCCCCCCCCCCCCGAGCTTGTGGGGCCCCTGGCAGGCCTCCGGCCCCCTCCTTCTGCTATATGAAGCCATTTGCCCTAGAAAAAAAATCCGAAAAAGACTTTCGGGACGAAGCGCCGCCGTCTCGAGGTGGAACCTGGGCAGGAGCTATTTTGCTCTCCGGCGGAGAGATTCCGCCGGGGATACTTCCCTCCGGGAGGTGGAAATCGAAGCCATCGACATCACCAACGATCCTCTCATCGTGGGAGGACCAATCTTCATCAACATCTTCACCAGCACCATCTCATCTCAAACCCTAGTTCATCTCTTGTATTCAATCTTTGTCTCAAAACCTCAGATTGGTACCTGTGGTTTGCTAGTAGTGTTGATTACATCTTGTAGTTGATGCTAGTTGGTTTATTTGGTGGAAGATTATATGTTCAGATCCTTAATGATATTCAATACCCCTCTGATCTTGAACATGAATATGATTTGTGAGTAGTTACTTTTGTTCTTGAGGACATGGGAGGAGTCTTGTCATAAGTACTTATGTGAATTTGGTATTCGTTCGATATTTTGATGCTATGTATGTTGTGCTTCCTTTAGTGGTGTCGTGTGAACGTCGACTACATGACACTTCACCATCTTTGGGCCTAAGGGAAGGCATTGTGGAGTAGTAATTAGATGATGGGTTGCTAGAGTGATAGAAGCTTAAACCCTAGTATATGTGCTATTTCGTAAGGGGCTGATTTGGATCCATATGTTTCATGCTATGGTTAGAGTTATCTTAATTCTTCTTTTGTAGTTGTGGATGCTTGCGAGAGGGGGTAATCTTAAGTGGGAGGCTTGTTCAAGTAAGAACAGCACCCAAGCACTGGTCCACCCACATATCAAATTATCAAAGTAGCGAACGCGAATCAAACAAACATGATGAAAGTGACTAGATGAAATTCCCATGTGTCCTCGAGAACGCTTTGCTTATTATACGAGTTCGTTCCAGCTTGTCCTTTGCTACAAAAAGGATTGGGCCACCTTGCTGCACTTTATTATGCTTGTTACTTGTTACTTGTTACGAATTATCTTGCTACCGAAACTATCTGTTACCGCTACTTTCAGTACTTGCAGAGAATACCTTGCTGAAAACCGCTTGTCATTTCCTTCTGCTCCTCATTGGGTTCGACACTCTTACTTATCGAAAGGACTACGATTGATCCCCTATACTTTTGGGTCATCGGTAGCCTCCTCCTCAACTGACGACCACTCGTAATAAAGCTCACTGAAAGGGCATTTACCTGGAGCTAGTCGGACAATACGATGCTTGGTGCAAAGCCTTCGAGGAACCATGAGGAAATTGGAGATCTAAAACCCTGACAGAAAATAGCCCAAAACAAGAACAGAGGAGAAACTTGCGATACGGATTTCAAAACAGCAAAAGATATCTCTCTCTCTCTCTCTATATATATATATATATATATATATATATATATATATATATATATATATATATTTATATATATATATATATATATATTTATATAGGCAAAATACATCCTACTACCGGGGGTAGTTACACCCACATCTCATATACTATCATGTGGTAGTATATATACTACTTTATCATTTTTAGTATGTTCATATACTATATCTAAGATACTCCAAAATGAGTTATGTGAAAAAATTGCATGTAAGCCCATGTTTTTATCATATTTGTGAAATACGTACATATTTGTACGTAAAAAGGAGTATGCTGAAAATATGGTACATACTACCTACAAAATAGTATATATACTACCCAAACATTCTTACATACTATATACTACACGTACGTACTCTCCAATATAATAGATACTACCTACAACGTACGAAACCAAAGTGGGAGTAACTACACCCGGTAGTAGGGAAAATTTGTCCTATATATATATATATATATATATATATATATATATATATATATATATATATATATATAGGGATTGACTATTCGTCACCCTGGGTGAGGAATAGTTATTCTTCACCCCCTCTATTTTAATATCAATGCACCGTAATTTTACGTTCCGTAAATTTTGTCTTATTTCAGACGTAAAAAGGGAACTTAAGAAAATATATAATTGCCATAAAAATATTTTATGTTACGTAAAATAACAAATGTAAAAACATAGTGTAAAATGTACATAAAAAGCAATTTTTCTGGTCCTATGACCTATTTTTTTTTCTTATGCCAAATTTTATGCAGTGAATCAATATGAATGTAACTATTTGCATTTCAAATGTAATTTATTTATGAAATGATCATAAGATTACCTCGGGTGAAGAATAACTTATTCTGCACCCTGGGTGATGAATAGACTATATATATATAGACACACACACACATACACATACATACATACATACATACATACATAAACACTATTCAGATCACGGGATGAGAATAATAGTTTGATAACTACTCGACCCATCGCAGCAGTAGTAGTTGAACTTCACCCAAAGACAGGTTGAACTTCCGCAAACATTATCCAAATGGGGCTTGCGATATACCGTTGGAAAGCTATGGACACGTGGATCACAACCTAAGTTTAATTTTTCGCAAAATCTACACGGTTTAAGAGTAGTTTTGCAAACCATTTTTCTTCATACAAAAAAACATGAATCGTATTTTCAAGCCCATTTCTAAACCGTTTATCAGAATGAGGCAAATGATACGGCATTGGAAAGCTGCTGGAAATCCACTCATTTCACATATAGAAAGTTTTCCCAAATTTCCTACGGTTAAAGAGCAATTTGAAAAATGGTGGAATTTCTAAAACCGAACAGCCGAGTTCGTATTTTTGGCTTAATTTCGAAACGGCTCATCCGATCGATGCAAATGATATGGCGTTGGAAAGCTTATGAAAATGCACTTCTTTTCATATAGAAAGTGTGTTCCAATTTTAAACGGTTTAAAAGTAATTTAGAAAACAACAGAAGTTCCATCGAGATTGTATTTTTGCTTTAATTTCTCAATGATTTGTCAGATTATAGCAAATGATATGGAGTTGGAAAGCTTGAACAAATACGAAACTTTTATGTATAGAATGTTTCTCCTAATTCTTTACGGTTTCATGTCAATTTTGAAAACAGCTGAAATCGTTTTTTGGCCGTAATTTTCGAAAATTTGTCGGAACGAGGCAAATAATATACCGTTGGAAAGCTATTGAAAATGAGAAACTTTTTCATATAGAAAATTTTCCCTAATTCCCAAGTAATTTTGAAAACGGCGAGATCATCCGTTCTGCCTTCATCGCAAAAACAGAGTCTTCGAAAATGAACTGCGTGAAGAAGTTTAACTTCTTGGACATGTCTGTTTGAACTTCACTCTGTTTTTCACGTGCTATTTTTTGCCTGTAACTCCCCAACCACTCATCGGAATTGAGCAAATGATATACCGATGGAAAGCTGTTGAAAACGCGCAACTTCCCCGTGTTGATCATTTTTTCATATTCGTGTCGGTTCAAGAGATTTTTTTGAATATGTAAAATTGTGTTTTTAATGGTATACATGAAACTTTTAAACCATTTACCAGAATGTAGCAAATAATATACCATTGGAAAGCTTATGAATCGGAGCAACTTTTTCTTGTAGATAGTTGTTACAAATTCGTTGCCGTTTGCGAGAAGTTTTAAAAATGGCAAAAAAATTGTTGCTTTTGCCTTTTTTTGAACATGTAAATGAACGACGGACGTCTCGCACTAGAAATTTTGAACTGTGCTGGGAGGAGCACGTGAACTTCTTGCAACAAGCCTTTTAGGCTTTTAGTTTTGTATTGTTTTATTCTCACCTTACACACATTCCGTGTAGTAATTGAATTGCTCACTGTTTTCACTTTGAACTTCTGTCACGTATTTTTGTTCGTATTTCCTCACCCGTTTGTTGGAGTTGCACAAATGATATACCTTTATAATTTTGTTGAAAATATGCCACTTTTTCTAATACGGTTAAACTTTCGTTTCGTATAACATGCACCAATGTGTTTTAACCGTTTGTTTTGGAATAGAGCAAACGATATACCCTTGGAAAGTCGTTGAAGAGGAGGAACTTTTTTCATGTAGAGCATTTTGTTTTAAATTTGTAATGGATTGAGAGAATTGTTTAAAAACACCAAAAAACAACATTTTGTGTGTGTTTTTGAACATGTAAATACACGGTGAACCTCTCTCACAAGAATTTTTGAACTTTCCCGGGCAGAGTACTTGAATTTCTAGCAACAAAATTTTTAGGCTTCGCCTTTTTATTATTATTTTCTCATATGAAACACACACCAGGCAGTACGTGAACTTCTAGTTGTCATCACATTGTACCGCTCTCTGTTTTTTTGGCCCTAACTCCTAAAGCACTCATCAAAATTAAGCATGTAGACCCTAGATTTTTTTATAAACTCCGAACCTCTCTGCTTTTTTAATTTAAACTTCTTAGTTTTATTCTTAGGAAAGAAAAAAATGATTTCTATGTAAACATTGAACATCTTTTTTTGAAATTGAACTTCATACTTTTATTTTGCCTAGACACAAAAAGAATTTGAGTTTTTTGTATACACCGAACTACTCCATTTTTTTAATATGAACTTCTTGATTTTTTTTCTAAAAATCGAACTACTACATTTTAAAATTTTTAACTTCTTCTTTTTTTTCTAAGAAACTTGATAAATCCAATTTTTGTTCTAATGTTCGAACTGCTCTCGTTTAAAAAATTGAACTTCTTGGCTTTTACTTTTTAGGCGTGTTATAAAATTGTTTTTGTATAAACTTTGAATTGCTCTGCTAATTTAATTTGAACTCCTTAGATTTTGAATTTGAACTTCTTGGTTTTACTCTTTAGTAATGGGAAATCCTTTATTAGAAATTTTTGAACTGCTCTGCTATTTCAATTTGACCTTCTTATAGTTTTTTTAAGAACGTGGAAAAATAAATTTCTGTTACAAACATTGAATTGCCCTAATTTTTTATTTGAACTTTTTTATTATATTTCTTCAATAACGGAATCCATGGGAGAAATATTGTACACCCATAAAGTTTTCTCTAATCTATCCATTTCATTTAAATTTGAACTTCCAGAGTTACCATTTTTCTCGTGAGGGTTGTTTTTCTTCTTGTTTTATAAACATCGAACTGCTCCATTATTTTAATTTGAACTTATTACTTTTTTGGTTAGTAAATTGAAATATCCGAGTTTTAAATAAACATCGAACTGCTCAGTTATTTTAATTTGAACTTCTATATTTTTTATAGAAATGTGGAAAATCAATTTTTTATAAAAAAATGAACCGCTCACTTTTCTAAAATTTGAACTTCCTTGTTTTATTCGTAGAAAAGAAAAAAGTAAGTAAAGATCAAACAATTTTTTAATATTGCACTTCATAGTTTTATTTTTCCTAGAAATGTTAAGAGTTTGAGGCTTTTGTATACATCAAACTACTGAGTTTTTTTTTATTTTGAACTTCTTGATTTTTTTAATTACGAGGAAAATCTGAGTTTTTTACAAACATTGAACTTCTCCATTTTTAAATTTTGGACTTCTTTGTGTTTTATTCTTTTGCAGCGGGAAAGAAGATCCTAGTTTGTTATAGACATTGAACCACCCCGTTATTTAAATTTGGACTTCTATGGTTTTTTTAGAAATGGGGAAAGTTCTTTTTTTACGAACTTTTTTTTGAATTTTTTTCTTTATTTAAATTTTACCTTCTTGGGTGTTTTTAGAAATGTGAAGAATATGTTTTTGTTACGAAGATCTAACTGTTGTGTTATTGTAATTTGAACTTTATGGTTTTTAAAAAAAATGGAAAATCCATGGGAAAAATATTGTACATTCGTAATATTTTCTTCAAACTCTCTAATTAATTAAATGAACTTCCAGAGTTAATTTTAAGTAAACAACGAATTTTTTAATTGAACTTCATACTTTTACTTTTTTTTAAAAAAGGAAGAATTTGAGTTTCTTGTATACATCGAACTACTCCATTATTTTAATTGGAACTTCTTGATTTTTTTCATTGAATAGTGGGGAAAATCTTAGTTTTTGTAGGAACGGAAAAAATTCAAGGTTTTTATACACATTGGATTGTTCTGTATTTTTTATTAAACTTCTTAATTTTACTTTTTAGAACGATGCTTGGTCTTATTTTTTAGAAACGAGAAAAATACATAGAAAATATGAGCATCGAACTGCTCTGCTTTTTTTTATTGGACCTTCTATTTTTTTAGACTAGAAAAATCCATGTAGTTGGTGCACAACACACACCGGAAGTTCTTCGTTTTTTATAAACATCGCACTACTCTGTTAGTTTAATTTGAACTTCTTGTTTTTCTAGAAACTGAAGAAAAAAACCGTGTTGAACATTTTTTCCTTTTTTTGCTCCTAAATGTTTTGGTTTTCTCATGAAAATTGACTTTTTTTTACTATGTGAACTTCTAGTCTTCCCCATGAAATTCCAAGGCATTATTTTGTTCTATTTTTTTGTTTCGTTCTACGTGTCTTTATTTTATTCTAAGAACTCTGTTTTGCTGCATTCTGAACTTCCGCGTGTCTTTGTTTCATTCTAATATAATTTTTCTCTATTGTTTTTACTAATCATACATCATAAAACATAGTAGTACAAGAAATGACAAATTGAAAATCAACGAATTATTTTCTAGCACACACTTTCTTGTATACCACTTTCTTATCCACCAAGTAGCAACAATACAGAAGAACCTGGATGAATTTTTTGATTTTTAAATAATCATCAAGGAAAATCCATTTTTTATTTGTGAACTACTAAAGTTTTTAAACTAGACTATTTGCATTTTCCTTCTTTTTCTATACAGAACAGTGGACACCATAGAAATTACAAGTTTTGAACACAAGTAAACAAGAATTTCATCGCATGATAGTTTTTTAATAGTAATACACATGTCTTTTTTCTGTATCCTCTCACCACCACACATTTTTATCCTATCAGAACCAAGCCACCATTCTCTTTGTTACCATTTTCTTTTGTTTTTCTGATGAGCTCATAACGGAAGCTCTAGCTTCACTTGGTTAAGATGGAAAAACCTGTGAGGAGAAAGGAAGTAATTCAGAGGAAAAGGCTTGCAAGGCACAGGCAACTTGTTGTCAAAAAAAAAACTTGCAGTTCATATCTTCAGGAGCAGCAACAATGGAGAGGAAGCATGCCCGCTGCCATGCTCCAGTGCCCGCGGCCAGCAAGGGACGAGCACATAGATCTGCACACGCACATAAAGCGCTGTCATTTTATTCATCACCTGCATCAGTTTTAGCCGGCCGGTGAGATAGTAAATGCAGAGAATACACTGACAAATCATTGCATGTAGTATACAACACGGAGCGCATCTGAATACCATCTACACCCGACAAACTTAACACTTGACCAATACCATCGAGATCCCAGAAACTACAACAGTTTAAGAACTCATCAGACTAACGGACCAGCACCTGTTGATTGAAAAAATGAACTGGATGAAAGTAAGCGTCACCATCACTTTGTATCATAGGTCAGCGAGAGGTTGCAAGGGTGGGGTGGTGGTTCATGGGCGATTGTTGGCGCAGCAGTGGGGCGGCGCACTGGGCTGTTGTTGGCGGTGCAGCGAGCGGCGTCCGTGGCGGTGTGCCCCGGAACGCGTCGCCGCTGATGAGCGATTCCTGCACACACCCCTGTCTTTGAACTTCTCACCAGTTGAGACGATGGAGACGGGGGTTGAGGAGCTAGATCCTCGAGCAATCCGACGAGAGGATAGGGGCAGCGGCCCTGCTGTCGGTGGTTCGTCGATGATGCAGCAGATTAAGGGCGGTGAGGGAAGGAGTCAGACCATGGTTCGCGGCGGGAAGCGGAGGCCTGCTTGGAGCCAGTGTGATGCAAGCAGAGGAGAGGAGGGAGTGTGATAGCCTGGCTTAATAGGGATGATAGACTACTCATATCAATAAGGAATTCTTTCTTTTCTGGGAGCCCATTCGGAAAGAACACCAAACTTAAGCGTGCTCAGTTTGGAGTAATTTCAGGATGGGTGACCGACCGGGAAGTTGGTCCCGGGTGCGCACGAGTGAGGACAAAGTGCGCAGGAAAGACTAGTATTGATCTGTGGGGCCAGTCTAGATCCCGCCAAGAGTAACGATCACCGGCGGGTGTGTCCGAGGCGTTACAAGTTGGTATCAGAGCCGACCCTCACGGTTACACGGATGTTTGCGGGCCAGGTGCGCGGTCATGTTGTGCATGATGTTTGTGACCCGTCGTGGCACACGGCATGGCACATGTGCCGGACTGGACGCACAAACGTATGTGCCAAGAGGGAACATTATTGTGGCCTGACGAGGACGTCGGTTCCTCTGAGTGGGGGTCTATGTGATAGCCTGGCTTAATAGGGATGATTGACTACTCATATCAATAAGGAATTCCTTCTTTTCCGGGAGCCCATTCGGAAAGAACTCCAAAGTTAAGCATGCTCAGCTTGGAGTAATTTCAGGATGGGTGACCGACCGGGAACTTGGTCCCGGGTGCGCACGAGTGAGCACAAAGTGCGCAGGAAAGACTAGTATTGATCTGTGGGGCCAGTCTAGATCCCACCAGGAGTAACGATCATCGGCGGGTGTGTCCGGGGCGTTACAGGGAGCACACGCGGCAATTCGATGGAGCGCATGCAGCAGGCCAAGGTAGGGGGTAGTGGTGGCGTGCGTCCTCAACCATGGTCTGACTATGGCGGCGGTGGTTTCATCCGCTGATGTTAGGGCGCAAGAAGCCTTGGACGGCGGCGCGCGTAGCCGGGGCAAGGCGGCGGCAAGTCACGCGGGACGGGGGAGGCGCCAGGCTCCGGTGGTGCTCGTGGCTGGCGGCGGTAGGTCGGGGCGGAGATTGTGGTCTACGTCGACGGTTAGAAGAAGGTGGGGGGGTCGGGGGCCTGATGTGGCAACGGGAGGAAGGTGGTGGGTGGTGGCGCGGCGACGGGAGGAAGTTGGTGGGTGTAGGCGGCGCGTGGGAGCCGGCCTGGACCCGGCCATGGGGAGGCGCGACGGCCTTTGGGAGGAGGGAGAGGCGCGCCGGCCGTTGGGAGGAGTGGGGAGGCGCGCCAGCCGGGGGGGGCTCGCCGGCCGTTGGGAGGAGGGGGAGGCACGCGGTGGCGGGGATGGCGGCGGCTGGTAATCGAGGAGAGTGGGGAGAGGTGGGGAATGTGGGGTTTCGGGGGTGGATTTTTTTTTTGTTTGGGCTTTTTCTGTTTCGTTTCACTGCGGGTTGGGGAGTCCAGGAACATCTCCGTCGCGCCTTATAGGTCTGGAAGTTATCAGAATATTACCTATATAACTAGTTGATGAGATACATACATACATAAACACTATTCTGATCACGGGATGAGAATAATATTCTGATAACTAGTTGATCTGTCGCAGCAGTAGTAGTTGAACTTCACCCAGGGACAGGTTGAACTTCCGCAAACATTGTCCAAATGGTGCTTGCGATATACCGTTGGAAAGCTATGGGCACGTGGATCACTAACTACGTTAAAGTTTTTGCAAAATCATCACGGTTTAAGAGCAGTTTTGCAAACCGTTTTTCTTCATACAAAAAAACATGAATAGTATTTTCGAGCCCATTTCTAAACCGTTTATCGAAATGAGGTAAATGATACGGCGTTGGAAAGATGCTGCAAATCCACTCATTTCACATATATAAAGTTTTCCCTAATTCCATACGGTTAAAGAGTAATTTGAAAATGGCGGATTTTCTCAAACCTAACAGCCGAGCTCGTTTTTATGGCAAAATTTGAAAACGGCTTATCCGTTTGATGCAAATGATATGGCGTTGGAAAGCTTATGAAAACGCGCTTCTTTTTCTTATAGAAAGTTTGTTCCAATTTTGAACAGTTTAAAAGTAATTTAGAAAACGGTCGAAGTTCATCCGAGTCCGTATTTTCGCGTTAATTTTTCAATCGTTTGTCGGAATGCAGCAAATGATACAGCGTTGGAAAGCTTGAACAAATGCAAAACTTTTATGTATAGAATGTTTCTGCCAATTCTTTACGGTTTTATGTCAATTTTGAAAATGGCTGAAATAGTTTTTTTGTCTTAATTTTCGCAAACTTTATCGGAATGGGGAAAATAATATACCGTTGGAAAGCTATTGAAAATGCAAAACTTTTTCATATAGATAGTTTTTTCTAATTCCCTGCCGTTTTTAAGTAATTTTGAAAACGACGAGATCATTCATTCTGCCTTCATCGCGAAAACAGAGTCTTCGGAAATGAACTGCATGAAGAAGTTGAACTTCTAGGTCATGGCTGTTTGAACTTCACTCTGTTTTCCACGTGCTGTTTTTTGCCCGTAACTCCCCAACCACTCATCGGAATTGAGCAAATAAATATACTAATGGGAAGCTGTTGAAAACACACAACTTTGACGTGTTGATCATTTTTTCATATTCGCGATGGTTCAAAAGATTTTTTTTTGAATACGTAAAAACATGTTTTTAACGGTATACATGAAACTTTTAAACCGTTCATCGGAATGTAGCATATAATATACCGTTGGAAAGCTTATGAATAGGAGCAACTTTTTCATGTAGACAGTTGTTACAAATTCGTTGTCGTTTGAGAGCAGTTTTAAAAATGGCAAAAATGACGTCGTTTTTGCCTTTTTTTTAACATGTAAATGAAGGTCAGACGTCTCACAATATAAATTTTGAACCGTGCAGGGAGGAGCACGTGAACTTCTTGCAACAAACCTTTTAGGATTTTAGTTTTGTATTCTTTTATTCTCATCTGAAACGCATCCCATGTAGCATTTGAACTGCTCGCTGTATTCACTTTGAACTTCTGTCAAGTGTTTTTGTTCGTAATTCCTCACCCGTTTTGTTGTAGTTGCACAAATGATATACCATTAGAAACCTGTTGAAAAGACGCAACTTTTTCTTATACGGTTAAACTTTTCTTTTCGAACAACATACACAGTTTGTTTTAACCGTTTATTTTGGAATAAGATTATTATATACCCTTGGTAAATTGTTGAATATGAGGAACTTTTTTCATTTAGAGCATTTTTGTTTCAAATTTATAATGGATTGAGAAAATTATTTTAAAAACACAAAAAACAACATAGTTTTTTGTGTGTTCTTGCACAAGTAAATACACGGTGAACCTCTCTCACAAGAATTTTTGAACTTTCCTGGGTCAAGTACTTGAACTTCTAGAAACAAAATTTCTAGACTTTGCCTTTTTATTCTTTTTTCTCATATGAAACACACACCATGTAGTACGTGAACTTCTGGTTGTTATCACTTTGAACCGCTCTTTGTATTTTTTGCCCTAACTCCTAAAGCACTCGTCAAAATTGAGCATGTAAATCCTAGGTTTTTATAAACTCCGAACCTCTCTGCCTTTTTTATTTGAACTTCATAGTTTTATTCTTAGAAAAGAAATAAAATGATTTTTAAGTAAACATCGAACAACTTTTTTTTGAAACTGAACTTCATATTTTTATTTTGCCTAGAAAGTATGAGAATTTGACTTATTTGTATACATCGAACTTCCCCATTATTTTAATTTGAACTTCTTGCTTTTATACTTTGGTAACGTGAAAAATCTGAGTTTTTTTACAAATATCAAACTGCTCTATTTTTTTAATTTGGACTTCTTGGTTTTATTTCTTTTGGTAACGAGGAAAGAACCCTAGTTTTGTAAATAACATTGAAACGTTCCGTTATTTAATTTTTGAACATCTTGTTTTAATGTTTTTTGAAATACGAAATATCCATTTTCTCAACAAAACAAACATCGAACCACTATGTTATTTTAATTTTAACTTCTTGTTTTCATTTTCTAGGAACGAAAAAACCATTTTTTTAATAAACATTGGACTGATCCGTTATTTTAATGTGAACTTCTTAGATTAATTTAAAAAACATGAGAAAATATGTCTTTTTTATAAATATGTTTTTTGTATTGTAAAAATCTTGCACATTAAACTTCTTTATATATTTTTTTCGAACTCTCTAATTTATTAAATTTGAACGTCCAAAGTTAACATTTTCTGGGTCAGGCATGTTTTCTTCTTGGTATATAAACACCGAATTGCTTTGTTATTTTAATTTGAACTTCTTCGTTTTATTCTTGTAGTAACGGAAAAAAAATCTGAGTTTTTTTGTAACTATTCCTTTTTCTATTCGAAGTTCTTGGGTGAATTCCTTCTGTTTTTTAAAATTGCCTAAAGAATATTTTTTAATGATGCTTTGGTGTTCTCTTTTTGAACATTTTTAATGATGCTTTAGTGTTCTCTTTTTAATTTGGACTTATTTGTTTTATTTTCTTCAAGTAACGGAAAAAATCCTAGGTTTCTAATAAACATCGAACCTCTCTTCATTTTATTCTTTACAAATGAGGAAAAACCTGAGGTTTTATATATTTTGAACTTCTCTGTTATTTTAATTCGAACTTCTTAGTCTTATTCTTAGAAAAAAAATATGTTTTTAAATAAGCGTCAACCATTTTTTTTAAATTGAACTTCATACTTTTATTTTTCCTAGAAACGCAAAGAATTTGAGTTTTCCGTATACATCGAACTACTCCTTTATTTTAATTTGAACTTCTTTATTTTATTCTTTAGTAACAAGGAAAATCCGAGTTTTTTATAAATATTGTACTTCTCCATTTTTATAATTTGGACTTCTCGGTTTATTTCATTTAGTAACGAAATATCCTAGTTTTGTAATAAATATTGAACCATCTGTTATTTAAATTTCAACGTCTAGAGTTTTTTTTAATTTTAGAAACGATGAAAGTCCTTTTTTATGATTTTTGAACCTCTCTGTTTTTAAAATTGGAACTTCTTTTTTTTAGAAACGGTGAAATATCCGCTTCTAAGTGCTATTTTATTTTTGAACTACTCTGTTATTTTTGTTTGAACTTCGTACGATCTTCATGTCAGCGGATTTAGATTTTCCGACTTTTATATATTGAACTACTGCGTTATTTTATTTTGAACTTGTTTCCATTCTTTAATAACGAGGAAATCTGTCGGTGTATAAAACATGGGTATTTTATACCCTGACTTATGCGCAGACGGTAGCAGCTTCCTTGCCGGCCAAGGCTTGCCGGAACTTGCCAAATAACAAGATTCAAGATCCAGCTGAAGAGGCTACTGGAGAGAAGAGTTCAAGAAAAAGCACCAGCAAGTACTCAACTAGTACTGAAGAAGAAGATATTTCTTGCCGGCAGAGATTGGCCCGGCAAGGTGAAGACCCGGCAAGCTCCGTGCCGGCAAGCTTTCACCAGCTCATTGGCGCTCCACCTCACCGAGCAGATAGTCGCTAATTGGTGAGGTGTCGACCACGTAGGCTGGTTGGTTAGATTTGTCAGGCACGTGTCAGCATGCAGGGAGAAGATTTTCCTTTAATGACACTCGTCCAGAAGGCGTGTCAAGATAGTAGGAGGTAGCTGGGTGAGCGGTGCAGAAGCCTTGCTGGGGCTCCTCCTCTACGTGACACCTAACGGAGCATTTATTGCTTTTGTCCTATACTGGCAGAGTTAGGTATGATAGCACTGTTTTCTATCTAATCAACTTGTAATGATTGTTTTGCCACTGTGGTAACCCCTTGAGCTATAAAATGAGGGCCGATCCCTTGCACAACTTGCATGCGTAGCTGCTCCTCTTGCACCTTGCCGGAGAAAGCGCTCCTTGTACTTGTGTTCATACACACCCAATACACCCAAGCAGGAGTAGGGTTTTACACCTCACGGTGGCCCGAACCTGGGTAAATCCCTTGCGTTTCTCTGTTGATTCTGCTCTTTGTGCTCGTCGATCTCCCTAGCTGAACCACAAGGGGCTAGATGGCCCCATAGATGGTCGTACCCACGACATATTTGGTGCGCCAGGTAGGTGGATCGCTTGCACGAACCTGAATCAGCAGACTGCGCGTGGATTTCATCAGCACCATCATCTTCGTCATCGTCGATGGCCCCCAAGAAGAAGGGCATCACGATGATGGCTCCTTCCACCTCCAAGGTTCCTTCGCACGTATCCGCAGGCGGTGCGGCCAATGAGGGCGGTGCGGATACCGCGGTTGGCATGACCAGCGCAGGCGGCGCTGTCGCCATGCCCACTGTGGTCGGGGCAGGAGGCGGGAGCGCTGGAGGCAGTCAACTTCCTCGACCCTCCGGCGAGCAAGACCGCAACGGCGCGGACGGAGCGGATGGACGCCTTCCTCGTCCTCCTCGCCGCGTTGACGAACGCAGCCACCGGAGCGACAATGCTCGGGCCGGCGCGAGCCAAGATCCCATTGTGGCAACGTCCAGAAATGCTGCCTAAAGACGTACACCGCGCCCGCCGCAGGATGGGCGCGGCACGACTCCGAGCGGCGTCGACGACTCCGGGCGGCGGCGACCACATGGCAAGACTCCTGTTGATCAAGTTCAAGATCCTCGGGTGCCACCTCCGCCACGACAGCCCGCTGTAGATCATGTGCCACGGCAGCAAGATCATAATGGCGCTCCTGCTGGCTCCGCCAGGAGTAGAGCAACATCACATTCTTCGCTCCCGGCCATGCCAGCCACAGCAGCAGAGGCGATGGCGCGAGCCCATATGCTGCTGAACTTTCCTCCGGCAGCAGAAAAGATGGATGAGTGGAGAGCCACCATCCAGAGCCTGATTGGATTTGCCGAGATGAGCAAGTCACAGCAAGCGGAGCCCTCACGGCGTCCGCAAATAGCGCCAGTACCTCCAACTGGTGGCCGCGTTGACGGTGCTGCACCAACGGTGCAATCACTTCCGCGGCAACAACTTCAACAGCAGGAACATCAGCAGCCGCAGCAAGCTCAACGATCCTTCGAGCCCGACGAGATGTCGATGGCCTCTTCAGACCCGCGAGTACGGCAAGATCAGCGGCAAGTGCTGCAGGACAGGCGGGTAGAAGATGCCCGCGCCACCATTGAACGGCGCCGGGAGGCGTGCCGTCAATCCGACGCGCGCAACGGCCCAGTCGTTGATGAGCCTGCGCCTTTGGTTGGCGGATATCTGCCTTATGAGGTTGGATGTCCTGCCTTCACCCGTGAGCTGCGGCAAGTCCGATGGCCGTCTGTCCGGGCCTTCAAGCCAAAAGTACCAGAGAAGTACGACGGCAAGCTGAACCCGGCAAAGTTTCTGGGCATCTACACGATGGCCGTGCAAGCTACCGGAGGAAGAGACGAGAAGGCCAACTATTTTCCATTGGTGCTGAAGCCCAATGTGAGATCTTGGCTGATGAACTTGCCAGAGAATTCCATTTCTTCATGGTCAGATCTCTGCAACGAGTTTGTTGGTGCCTTTACTGGAGGCCATAAGGCCCCCGGCCAGCCCAGCGATCTGCAGGTGATCCCGCAAAGAGATGGAGAAACTTTGCGCAAGTACATTCAGAGATTTAGCCGCGTGCACCGCTATATACCAGATGTGCACCCCGCAGCCGTAATTGCCGCCTTCCACACGAACGTGCGCAATCGAAGGATGCGGGAAAAATGAACGTCAAGCTGCCAAAAACCGTCAACGAACTCTACACGTTGGTGGATAAGTGTGCACGTGCTGAAGAAGGAAGGAGGCTTCCCGGGGAGGACGCTGGTGCCGAGGTAGATTCCGAGGACGATGATGCTGCCACCCCAAAGAAGAAGGGCCGAAAGCCCAACAGAAAGCGCAAAGGCAAGACTGTTATGGCTATTGAGGGCTCTGGCAACTCTGAGTCCTCCAAGAAAGCCAAGACTGAGAACTCCGGCAAGGAGGCTGCTGTATGCGCCACTTGTCAGGAGGTGGCGGCAAACGAAAAGGCCGGCAAGTCTGATGGGCCATACTGCAAGATTCACCGCACCAAGGGACATGATCTCCAAGAGTGCCGACAAGTCGAGCACCTTGTTGAGAAGCAGAAGGCTGAATATGAAAAACGCGACAAAGAGAAGGGTCAAGACGGTGCTGGTGGGTCCGACAAGAAGGGTCGTGGTGGCCGAGGAGGTCGCCACGGCAGGGCCAAGTAGCAGAAAGAAAAGCCTGCTAGAGGCCGAGAAAGGAAAGGAGAGGACGATGGAAGTGACGAAGAGGATGACGACGAGACCAGTGAACAAGAATTCCTGAAAGCTACCGAGGCCATGTGTATTGACGGAGGCGCATCTTTGCACTCCTCTCACCGCCAACTTAAGCAGTGGGCGCGTGAGGTTAATGCGGCAGAACCGGCAATGGGCTCTCAAAAGCCACTCAAGTGGTCACACACGCCTATCATTTTTTATGCCGAGGATCACCCTGATCGCACCACCGCGGTCGGGTGTTTGCCGTTGTTGGTTTCACCAACAATTCGCAACCTCCAGGTCACGAAAATGCTAGTTGACGGTGGGGCCGGCCTAAACTTGATTTCTCCAGAAGTAATCAAGAGGTTGCAGATTCCCGATGAGGAACTCGAGAAAACAGGCACATTTCAAGGAGTAAACCCAGGAAGAAGTCAGCCTAAGGGAAAGATCACATTGCCGGTGACGTTTGGCGGGGAATTGAACTACAGGACAGAGAAGATCGTGTTTGATATTGTCAAGATCCCCTTGCCGTATAATGGAATTCTTGGCCGCCCAGCTTTGGCCAAGTTTATGGTAGAATCCCACTATGCCTATAACACGTTGAACATGCCAGGGCCGATGGGTGTCATTTCCATCAATTCAGACAAGAAGGATGCAATCATATGCGTCGACAAAATGTACAGAGATGCGGTTGCAGCAGAGGCCGCCAAGGCGCTAGCTCCCGCCAAAGAAAAGAAAAGCAAGAGATCCGGCAAGACCTCTAACAAGGATTCCGGGAAGCGCACCTCCTCGAAGTGCTGCGCACCTGTTGAAGACTTGCCGGAGTGCTCTACCAGCAAGAAATCCAAAGCCACTCCACCAGCAACAAAGAAGGTGTCAGCAAAGGAGGATGGCACTGGTGGTACCTTCACCATCAGTGCCACCCTTGACAGCAAATAGGAAAGCGCGCTCATTGCCTTCCTGCAGGAGAATGTCGATGTGTTCGCATGGCGGCCATCCGACATCCCCGGTGTTCCCAGGGAGGTAATTGAGCACCACCTTGCCATCTGTCCCCATGCTTGGCCCGTCAAGCAAAAGGTCAGGAAACAAGCTTTGGAGCGGCAATAGTTCATTGCTGAGGAAATCAAGAAACTTGAAGCAGCAGGCTTGGTTAGAGGAGTACTGCATCCAACTTGGTTGGCAAATCCAATTGTGGTGCGCAAAGCAAATGGAAAGTGGAGACTTTGTATTGACTACACTGATATCAACAAAGCATGTCCAAAGGATCACTTCCCTTTGCCGCGCATTGATCAAATTGTAGACTCTACTTCCGGCTGTGATTTACTCTCCTTCCTTGATGCATATTCTGGGTACCATCAGATATTCATGGCCAAGGAGGATGAGGAGAAAACTGCATTCATTACTCCATGTGGCACATACTGCTTCGTGCGTATGCCTTTCGTATTAAAGAGTGCCGGTTCAACATTTGCGAGAGCAGTCCAGATTGGTTTTGAGCCCCAGCTGCACAGGAATGTGGAAGCATATATGGATGATATAGTGGTCAAAACCAAGGACAAATCAACCCTCATTCAAGATTTAGAAGAAACATTTGCAAACTTGCACAAGATCAATTTGAAGCTCAATCCCGAGAAGTGCATGTTCGGCGTTCCATCCGGCAAGCTTCTCGGGTTCTTTGTATCTCAACGTGGAATAGAAACAAATCCCGACAAGATCAAAGCAATTGAGCAGATTCAAGCACCAAAAAGCGTCAAGGATGTACGGCGTCTTGCCGGCTGTGTTGCTGCCCTGAGTAGGTTCATTTCAAGGTTTGCTGAGCGCGCCCTATCGTTTTTCAAGATTTTGAAAAAGGCAGGTCCAATGAAATGGACTCCGGAAGCGGAGGCCGCGCTGCAGGATTTGAAAAGATACCTCTCCTCCACGCTAACACTAGTTGCGCCTAAACCACAAGAGCCGTTGCTGCTATATATAGCGGCAACAAATCAAGTGGCCAGTGCTGCATTAGTGGCGCAGACGGAAGTCGATGACGAAGAAGCAGCAGCGGCAATCCCATCCAGCGATAACCCAGAATCTTCTCCGGCAAAGTCTGGTGCCGACGAATCAGAAGCAGCGCAGGCAAATGAAGCTAATCAACAAGTGGTGCCGAAGAAGAAGGTGGTGTAGCGACCCGTGTATTTTGTTAGTTCCCTTCTGCAGGGGGCTAGATCAAGATACTCTAGAGTGCAGAAATTGCTTTTTGGCCTTCTTATGGCCTCGAGAAAGCTGCGTCACTACTTCCAAGCACATGAGATCACCGTCATCACTCGCTTTCCGTTGCAGCGTATTTTGAGAAATCCAGATGCAACCGGCAGGATAGTGGAGTGGGCGTTGGAACTGTCAAGCTTTGCGCTCAAGTTTGAAAGCACTTCAACCATTCAGAGCAGGGCCTTGGCGGAGTTCATTGCAGAATGGACACCAATGCAAGACGAAGAAATTCAAGAAACGGCTCTCCCCGGCAAAGAGACAGCCAAAGAATGGATTATGTACTTTGACGGTGCCTTCTCGCTGCAAGGCGCCGGGGCCGGAGTGCTGCTTGTCGCGCCCACCGGAGAGCACCTCAAGTATGTAATTCAAATGCACTTTCCCAGGGAGCAAGCTACAAACAACACTGCTGAGTACGAAGGGCTCCTTGCCGGTCTTAGGATCGCAGTGGACCTTGGAATCAGAAAATTGATCATCCGTGGTGACTCGCAGCTTGTTATGAAGCAAGTGAACAAAGATTACCAGAGCCCGTTGATGGAGGCGTATGTGGAAGAAGTGAGGAAGTTGGAAGAACACTTTGACGGATTACAAACACAGCACATCCCTCGTGCGGAAAACAGCATTGCTGATCATTTGTCAAAGTGTGCTGCTCAGAAGCTTCCTGTGGAACCGGGAACTTTTGTACTCCATTTGAATCAGCCATTAGTCACTCCATCAACACAGGCCAGCAAGAGAAGAAAGTTGAATACCGGCAAATATTTTCTGGCAGAGCTCCCAGAAGCCGCCGGCAAAGATGTTGCCGGGAACGATGACACGACCGCTGGTGAGCAGCGGTTTCGCGCAGAACCTCAGGCTCTTGCCGCTGAAGCAAGCGCTCCCACGGCCGAAGAGATGCCTTTAGTCCTTGTCGACGAGCCACAGGCTCTGGCATGGGCACAGCAGATAGTTCATTTCCTTCAGACAGGAGAATTTCCCGATGATCAGGAAGAAGCTGAGAAAGTAGCACGACAGTCAAGTATGTACCAGTTTCTAGATAACATTCTGTACAGAAAGAGACCAAACGGTGTGAAATTGAAGTGTATTTGCCGGGAAGATGGACTTAAGCTGTTGGCGGAGATACATGGAGGCATATGTGGCTCTCACATAGGATCAAGAGCACTTGTCGGCAAAGCTTTCCGGCAAGGCTTCTATTGGCCCACCGCCCTCCAGGATGCAACTGAGCTAGTAACCAAGTGTGAAGCATGCCGGTTCCATTCGAAGAACATACATCAGCCAGCTCAAGCTGTTCAAACAATCCCTCTCTCCTGGCCCTTTTCGGTCTGGGGGCTTGATATTTTGGGCCCCTTCCCCCGTGCTACCGGGGGCTTTGAGTTCTTGTACGTCGCTATCGACAAGTTCACAAAGTGGCCTGAAGTGGAGCCAGTGAGGAAGGTGACAGCGCAGTCAGCCGTCAAGTTCTTCAAAGGATTAGTTTGCCATTTCGGGGTCCCTAACAGGATCATCACCGACAACGGTACACAATTCATGAGCCACACCTTCATGCGGTACATCCAAGACCTTGGCAGCAAAATTTGCTTTGCATCTGTTGCTCACCCGAGAAGCAACGGCCAAGCGGAAAGGGCAAATGCTGAAGTGCTGCGTGGTCTCAAGACAAGAACCTTTGACAGGCTGTGCAAGTGTGGAAGACGCTTGATTGATGAGTTGCCGGTAGTTCTTTGGTCACTCAGGACGACACCAAATCGAGCTACCGGCTAGACACCCTTCTCCCTAGTTTATGGTGCCGAAGCGGTGCTCCCCACGGAACTCATATACGGGTCACCTCGAGTGCTTGCCTATGATGAGGCAGAGCAAGAGTAGTTGCGGCAAGATGACGCAACACTCCTTGAGGAGGACCGTCTTCGGGCGGCTGTGCGAGCTGCACGCTACCAGCAAGCCTTGCGCCGCTATCATAGCCGCAAAGTGCACACCCAAAGCCTTGAGGAAGGCGACCTTGTTCTTCGGCACGTTCAGTCCGCCAAGAAATCAAACAAGTTGACGCCGAAGTGGGAAGGCCCTTATCGGGTAGTGCGAGTCACCAGACCTGGCGCAGTCCGTCTAGAGACCGAAGATGGCATTCAAGTGCAAAACTCGTGGAATATTGAGCATCTTTGCAAGTTCTACCCATAAGGCGCGGTTGCCGGGTCTCCCGGCAACCCCTTTTGAACAAGCTTTGTCGGCAAGACTTGTAACCCTTCGTACAAAGCCAGGCACAGACCCCGTGCATAAGTGAAATAAAGCTAAGTGCTTCGCAACTTGTCATACATTTTTCATTAATGTTTAAAATGCGTATGATGTTGTGATTACACTTTAGTTGTATGAGATGGCTGATGAACCGTCAAGGTTCCCAACCAACTCTTTTCTCTTCTTTCTTTTTCTTAAAGGATAGAAGGGTCCCTCGTGTGCAAGTTTCCCGGGGGGACTGATGGAGATACCATTTAATGACGTTCAAGTAATCATTTCATGTGACAAGAGAGGCAATGGAAGGAAAAGCTAAGTTGAAAAACTTTGAAACAATTTCCTTGTTATATTTGCGTTTTCCCTTGAACGATTATGTGTTTGTATGAGAAACCTGCACGCGAAGGAATCTTGTCGTGATCGGATTGCGCTCTTATTTTGCCTTGAGTCCGCTCGGCAAGATATGCAGCCGCATTGTGACGGTAAGCTATCTTGCCGGTAGCAGTACTTCCAGCAGGCTGCTAAGGACCTGTTCCTCTAAGCGCTCGCGGCAAGTGTCTGTACCGGCAAGTTGCCGCGCTGTGATCGGCAAGTTACCTTGCTAGTGGCGGCACTTCCGGTAAGCTGCTAAGGACCCGTTCCTCAAAGCACTCGCGGCAAGTGTGCGCACCGACAAGTTTCCAAATAGCGTAGGGAGCACAATCATACAAAGACGAAATAAAACAAGGGAAAACGGCATACATTCATCCATCAGCACAAGTTATATTACATCACAGAGGCAGTGCGAGTCTAACATAAGATCGAATGTATCTTTTACATGATGGCACGGTGACGGATATAACGACAAATTCAATCCCGACGATCACCCTGGATCCTGGGAATTTGGAGAACCTTGTCGGCGAGAGGAGCAGCAATCTTGTCAGCGGCGGTAACGTCGGTGTTCTCCGGCAGCTTCCTGAAGACCCCGGAGAGATCAAGACCAGGATTGCGATGAGCAATTTTGAGCAGCACCCTGTACACAACTTCACGCACAAACTTCCGGGATTCATCAGCAAATGAAGCAGACCTGTCCTCATGATACGTCTTCAAGGCGTCAACAAGGCCCTCGAAGAACTTGGTCAGCCTGACGCTGGTGGCCTCCTTGTCGTTGACAGTGAAGCCCCAGCTCTTCATATCCATGACAGCAATCTGGGAAGAGATGCGCTCAGCGGCATTGACAAGCCTGCCGGTCCAGAGGGAAAGATTATGGTGCAGTTGGGTGTAGTTGTTTTTAGCATCCTTCTTCAGGGCCTCTTCCTTCTCCAGTTTCTCCGTCAAGACCTTCTCCCTCTCCTTGGCAGATTCCAAGTCTGTTATCAAGGTGGCCAGTTGATATTTCAGATCTCCAATCATCTTGGCGGCGGCATCAAGATCTTGATTCTTGGATGACATCTACGTTTGCAAGTCCCCTAGAGTACGGGCTACCTTCAACGCTTCGTTCTTAAGATTCTCGACTTCTTTGCCACTACCGACAAGGTCTTCCTTCAACTTGGCCATCTGGGATTCCAACTCTGTCTTGGCGGCAGCAGTGGCAGCAACTTTGTCGGAAGCCTCCTTGAGCTTGGCGGCGCTATCTCGAGCTTGGGTTCCAATTGTATCCTTGTGATTCTTCTCCAGCTCTTGCGTCCTCTGCTCAAGGAGCTTCTCAATCTCTTCATATTTGCCACGGAGAGTGGCGGCAAGGGCTCCTTCTCGTGCGGCAAGGTCTTTCTCTTTGGCGTTGAGCAGCGTTACGCGCTCTGTCAACTTGTTGTCATGGATTGCCATTTCTTCTTTGGCGGCGTTAAGATTGCGGGCCTGCTGGTTGTACCATGTACGCAGCTCGTCCGCCTTCTCTCTCAGCTTCTGATCAACCAGATCCGTAGCTTTGCGCTCTTCATGAACCTTGTCCCACCTCCGACTGTACCTTTCCTGGACACCTTTGAAACCGACGGCCATGATTTCCATGAAGGCAAGATCTTCGGCATTGTCGATTGCATTGGTGGTTTCGTCGGTTCTTTGGACCAAAGGGAGCAGGATCTGGGCTATTTCTTCATCAAAGTTTAGCCCCGCAGTACCAGATGAACTGGGGGCTCCAGACTCATGCTGAGAAGTGATCAACGCCAAGCTGCTTAACAGGACCTGCAAGGTTGGCACCACCAGTTGGTTGTCGGGGTTCGGCGTGTCAATGTTGACGGGCGCCCTCTCCACATCCATCCTGGCGCGGTCAGACATGTTGCCGGAGGACTTCTCAGGTTCCTCATGAACTTCTCTGATCTCCTCGGTGACCTGCACGGGGTTCTCTTCGGCGGTGATCTTGGTGGCCTCATCAGTGGCGTCCTTTGCAATATTCGCTACCTCCACAAGGACTTCACCTTCTTCGGGAGAGGTTGGAGATGTGGAGTGAAGCATAAGCAAAGGTGAAATGAGATTCAAAATTACAAGTCAAAGTTCAAGAAAACAAAAGATTATGTGAGAGATGTGTGAAGACAAGAGGATTACCCGCTGGTATTTGTTGAGGAAGGGCATCTCCTTCCCCGGTAACTTGTGTTGCCGGCACACGGTCATCGGCGGCTTCACTTGTCGGAGTAGCCTCCGTGCGGACAAGATCATCATTGGAGGCCCTTGTCGGAGAAGCGCTCTCCGGAACGATGGTTGGCGGGGGAGCCACAGCAGGATCCGTCTCTTGGCGTTCTTCCTCCTGGCGGCCCTCTCCCATCTCTTTATCAAGTTCAGAGGGAGGAACTTCAATACTGGTGCTAGTGGGCGGCATCTGCACCACATCCTCACACAGGGGGCTAGGCTGGGTCGCAGCCCCCTGCCCAGCACTTGCCGCGGGATCCTGTTCTGTTGCGGACCTGGCCCACTTTGTCCGGTGCACGAGTGGTTCTAGATCTCTGACAAGACAAAGAAATCAAGTCAAAACAGCAATCAGATGAAATCAAGACTTGGTGAAGATAGACAAAATTACTTACTCCTCCTCTTCGGACTCGCCAAGGACGTCGAAATCATATATCACTGGCGGAGGCGATTCCCTGGCCCTCTTGAGTGCCGGAGGAGATGAACCCGTCAGCTGAGTGGCTTCGACTTCCTCGGCAACCCCCTGTTGGGAAGATGAAGGATGAGTTCGGGGACGCCGAGTTGATTGCCAGCGAACTTCTTCTTGGCGGCCGGTCTTCGTGGTCGTCTTCTTCACCGTAGGACCAGCTCCTGGCGAACAAGCACGCACCGGCTCTTGACTGACCGCCCTCCGAAGGCGGCGCCTCTTCTTCGGGGCTCGTGGGCCTTCTTACTCTTTAGGCTCTCCGGCAACCTCGGTCCCGGCAACCTCAGCTCCGGCAGCCTCACCCCCCGCAGGCCCTTCTTGTTGCTCTTCGGCAACCTCTTCTTCGTGATGATCTTCATCATCATCATCAGTTGCCGCAGCGCCAGAACCGCCTGCGGCATTGATTCTCATGATCTCTACGGCCTTGCTGGCGATGTACGCCAGTTCTTCATCTCTGGTGGCCCGTACAAGATCCATTTCCTTCCGGGAAGCTTTCTCTGTCAAGTTGGAAGCCCAATCCATCTCATTCACCAAGGTGGGCATGGGCCAGTCTGCTTTGACTCCGTGAGCATCGCAGTCCGGCATCATCGACAAGATGGAGTCCTTGGCGGAGTTGATGTGCAGTGGGATGATCCCGTCCGGCAAATGAAAGGTGCCTGCTTTCCGGAACAGCTTCTCGTAGAGACAGGCGTGCTCCATAACCGTCAAATTGTTGCCAGTCCCAGGATACAATCGCATAATATCAGCGGCGTTCTGGTATTCCCAAGTGAACCTCTCTCTCTTCTGCAGCGGCGCGATGCGTCGCCGGAGGAAGTCAGCGCCAACCATTTCTATGGTCAGCTTGGCGGCCTTGAGGTGGGCGATTATGTTCAGTGCCAGGCAAAGTTTCCCATCAGTGGCGCCAAGATCGCTCCAATTCTTGCCGCGTTGAACTCTTACCGTGCGCGGTAAGCAGAACTGAGGGAAATCTTTTTCCTGGATCCAGCACCATTCCGCCCGCCACTCATCCCACTTGAGGTGGAGTTGCCCGGAAAGATACTGGCCCTTGGTTTTTGCCCTGGGGATCCATGTCACGCTGCCGGAGAGCGACTTGTCTTCGATGCGGGGAACGAAGAAGTGGCGGAACAGATCTACGTTGGGGGCAACTCCGACAAAATTCTCGCACAGATGGGCAAAGACCGCCATGCAAGTCATCGCATTTGGAGTAAAATCCAGCAGTCTGAACCCGAAACTGAACATCATGGCACTGAAGAAGTCTGAGAATGGAGGAACCAGACCGCAGTAAAAGTAAGCGCAGAAAAACGGATATGAGTCCGATGGATCCTTGTCGCCTTCAGGAAGCACCACTGGGGCCTTGTGATCCTTGGTGTCCTTCCCCCACATGTAGGCATACCTCTCGATCAGGGTGTTGGCATCCATGGAAGACGGCGAGAAGATCACATTCTCTCTCCGCCGCTTCTCCAGTTCCTCCAACTCCTTCTTCTTCTTCTCTGCCTTGGGGTCGAGCGGTTTGGCGGGCTTCTTCCCCTCCGCGTCAGCCTTCTTGGGCGCCATCAGGGCTCGGGGAGGAGAAAAGAGGCTGAGTTAAGATGCGAATCAGTGGCGGCGGCGGCGGAAGCGGTTCTGGCGAGAGGAAGAAGATGAGACAGGGGAAAGCAGAGGAGAATGAGCAGCGCCTCCTCGCGATTGCCTTTTTATGGGGAAGGCGCGAGGGGCTGGCTCTTCACTGTTTACCCCAGTAGCATTTTTTACAGGCGCACTACCACGGAATAATCGCAACAGTCCACGTTCCTACGACCCGCATTTAATGCGTGGATTGGACGTGCGTCAGGATAACCATCATGATGAAAATTACAGCGGCAGTTTTCCCGCCATGTGTCTGTGCATTGTTTGGGCCTAGCCCAACGACGCTTCGGACGCGCGTATGGCCCAGGCCCGGGGGCTCCTGTCAGTGTATAAAACATGGGTATTTTATACCCTGACTTATGCATAGACGGTAGCAGCTTCCTTGCCGGCCAAGGCTTGCCGGAACTTGCCAAATAACAAGATTCAAGATCCAGCTGAAGAGGCTAATGGAGAGAAGAGTTCAAGAAAAAGCACCAGCAAGTACTCAACTAGTACTGAAGAAGAAGATATTTCTTGCCGGCAGAGATTGGCCCGGCAAGGTGAAGACCCGGCAAGCTCCGTGCCGGCAAGCTTTCACCAGCTCATCGGCGCTCCACCTCACCGAGCAGCTAGTCGCTAATCGGTGAGGTGTTGACCACGCAGGCTGGTTGGTGAGATTTGTCGGGCACGTGACAGCACGCAGGGAGAAGATTTTCCTTTAATGACACCCGTCCAGAAGGCGTGTCAAGATAGTACGAGGTAGCTGGGCGAGCAGTGCAGAAGCCTTGCCAGGGCTCCTCCTCTATGTGACACCTAACGGAGCATTTATTGCCTTTGTCCTAAACTGGCAGAGTTAGGTATGATAGCACGGTTTGCTATCTAATCAACTTGTAATGACTGTTTTGCCACTGTGGTAACCCCTTGGGCTACAAAAGGAGGGCCAGGGCAACAGTTAAGGGAGGATTTCACTCCTTTTTGATCGATCCCTTGCACAACTTGCATGCGTAGCTGCTCCTCCTACACCTTGCCGTAGAAAGCGCTCCTTGTACTTGTGTTCATACACACCCAATACACCCAAGCAGGAGTAGGGTTTTACACCTCACGGTAGCCCGAACCTGGGTAAATCCCTTGCGTTTCTCTGTTGATTCTGCTCTTTGTGCTCGTCGATCTCCCTAGCTGAACCACAAGGGGTTAGATGGCCCCATAGATGGTCGTACCCACGACATATTTGGCGTGCCAGGTAGGTGGATCGCTTGCGCGAACCTGAATCAGCAGACTACGCGTCGATTTCATCAGCACCATCATCTTCATCATCATCGATGGACCCCAAGAAGAAGGGCATCACGATGACGGCTCCTTCCACCTCCAAGGTTCCTTCGCACATATCCGCAGGCGGCGCAGGCGGTGCGGCCAATGCACAGAACGATGGGGGGGCAAGGAACTCTAATCCTTCAATTTGGACGGTGACCTTACGTGCGATCATGTCATCATGACAATGATCCCCTGGAGTTTTAACGACTAATGGAGTATGCATCTTTTCATATTGTATGCCATGCATGAATGCAAATGCTCCAGAAACGAATGAATGTGATGCTCCTGAATCAAATAAAACAAAAGCGTGTACTGAGTTAACGAGAAGGGTACCCATCACAGTTTCAGGTTGATCCTGAACTTCTTCAATATCGACGTGGTAAGCCTATCCACGACCATAAGCAGAAGACCCAGTATTATAGTTGCGGGTCTGGTTGTTGCCACGGCCATTGCCACGGCCAGTAGGAGAAAGTGCCAACTGAGTCAGATTCTGGCGGTAGTCCTTGGCAAGGTGACCTGGGCGGCGACACTTGGAACACAGACCATCTTCAGGACGAAGAGGAGCATCACGTGGTGGAGCAGCTTGAGCTCTCGGCTGCCTCGGTGGTGGAGGAGGCAGATGGGGTGCCACATAGGAAGGCCTTAGCGCAGGGGAAGTTGGACGGTACATGCTGTTGGGAATCCAGATTTTATGCCTTTGTCCTGAGCTCGAAGATGAGCCAACGTCACGATTGTGCTTGAGTGATTCCCTATGTTCCATCTGAGCGGTCTCAACCTGGATAGCCTTATTCACCAGGGTGGCGAAGTCGGCGAAGTCATGAACAGCAAGTGCAAGCTTGAGGTCTGGGTTGAGTCCGTCGCGGAATTTCTCCTGTCTGCGAGCATCAGTGGCAATGTCTTCTTCAGCATAGCGGGACAGGTTAAGGAATTCCCGCTGATAAGCTTTAACAGTCTTACTGCCCTGAGTGAGGTTGCAAAACTCTCTTTTCTTCCGGTCCATGATTCCCTGAGGAATGTAACGGGCATGGAAAGCAGTCTGAAACTCGATCCAGGTAATGACTGTCCCAGCAGGTAATGAACTCCTGTGGGTGTGCCACCATTGTGCAACGGCACCCTTCAAGAAGTCGGACGCGAAGGTGACAAGGTTGGCGGGGGAGACATTGGCAAACTCCATCTCGTAGGTGATGTCGCGAAGCCAGTCATCAGCATCCAGTGGCTGTTCAGAGTTGCGGAAAATAGTAGGGTTAAGGCGCACAAACTCCTGCAGAGTTATTGAAGCAGGGTGCTGATTCTGAGCATTCTAGTTCTGGTGTGGAAACTGAGCCATGATCCCAACCATGAACTGGCGGTTCAGCTCGAATTGCTGCATCATAGCTGCCATATAGTCTGGCGATGGTGGCTGTTCGGGAGCACGGCCACGACCACGACCTGCAGGTCTAACCATCCTGCTAAAGATTTAATAGGGGGTGGTTTATTAAAAACAAATGCAAGTGTTTAAAGTCAAACATGATGTAACACGACAATGAATAAGTAGTGCAATAGATACATAACAGTAGTCAATTAAGACATACAGATCCATACACAGAGTCGGTTACACGCGGACAGCATAAGTTCAGAAAATTAAACAGCTAGACATACTAGGCGGCGCGCAGGCACGCGGTGAGGAATACAACAACGGGACATAGCAAAGGCTACATCAATGTCGGGGGAAACCACTGAAACCAGGTAACTGCAGGTGCGGACGATGAGTGCTCATGGCAGAAAGGTCCTGCGCTCCGTGAGCACTCTGATGCAGAACCCAATCTCGAACGGGGAGAAGAGGTCCACGTGCAGGTGTGTGACCTCCAACAGCAGGCCAATCGATACCCGAAGGCATCTGAGTCCTGCGCGGGTAAAGGATGTACTCTGGATGTATCCCTGCACGAACAGCTGGCAGCAACTGTGTCATAGCATCGTCGAGACGTGCTCGAGTGGCAAACTACTCGACGGCATGAGCCCGGGCAGTGCGATCCAGAGCCTGAGTGCACTGAATCAAAACCTGCGGGTCGTATCGACGTCGCTCGTAAGGGACACAGACAGCTGTGTAGTATCCGGTATCATCTCCAGCAGGGGCATACGGGATGTATCGGAACTCGGAGTCATCCAAGTGACCATGCTCGCCACGAAGACGTGCGACAGCAGAATGGGCAGCGTCATGGATTGCCATATCAATCGTCACGCCGATACCGTGAAAAGTGTGCAACTCAGTGACGGAGTCATCTCGCTGATCAAAGATACGAACATCGGCATGATACTGCTCCTGGTTGAACTCGCAGTAATCCACGTAAACCATGTACTCGGGGTACCAGCGGTAGCCCAATCTGGTCAGGAGGGCAATCAGGATTGCTAGAAAACCAGTCGCATCATGAGCCCAAGTGCGGAGTACAAGCTGCGTCGCAGGGCGCGGAGGAAACAAGCGATCCATTTGAAACAGAGGAAATTTCAAGATTGTCAAATGACAGTGAGTGAATTTTTGCATTGTGCATTCAAGAAAGTAATTTGCAGATAATCAAAGCTCCGGGTGGACGTGATCACGAGAACCTAGAGTCAGAGTTTGTAAAATTTTAACCTGGATAGAAGGGAGAGTAGAATCCCAGAGTAAGGAAGAGGAATAAAAGATCCTAATCCCACCCATTGGTGACGTGGGCCCGTAAGCCACACAGCCATGTTAGTAAAATAGTTTTTCAAAGACTAGACTCAACTTCGACCAAGGAATTGGAAGGGGGCTTCCTACAGGCAGTCGGCTCTGATACCAACTTGTGGTGCCCCTGCTCGACCGTGCACTAATCATACACACAAATGCACACGATCGAGATCAGAGACTCACGGGAAGATATCACAACACAACTCTAAACACAAATAAAAGTCATACAAGCTTCATATTACAAGCCAGGGGCCTTGAGGGCTCGAATACATAAGCTCGCGAACAAGCGTTAGCGGAAGCAACAATATTATCTGAGTACAGACATGAAGTTAAACAAGTTTAACTTAAGAAGGCTGAATAAAACAACGACATCTGATCGAAAAGGCGCAGGCCTCCTGCCTGGGAACCTCCGAATCTACTCCTGGTCGTCGGTCTCCACGTAGTAGTAGGCTCCACCGGTAGGGTGGTAGTAGTCGGCGGGATCAGCTGGCTCCTGGGCTCCGTCATCTGATCGCAGCAAATGGGTATGGGGAAAAAGAGGTAGCAAAGCAACCGTGAGTACTCATCCAAAGTACTCGCAAGACTTACATCAGAACTATGCTAGTTATGCATTGGTATCAAAGGAAGGGGCTGTATCTGTGGACTATACTGCAGAAATGCCAGAATAGAGGGGAAGGTCTAACCTATCGAAGACTAGCATCTTGCAGTGTCTTGCAGCATTAGATGAGTGTAGATTAGCATAATATAAAGTATCAAGCATGTAATAGCAAAGCCCAGAGATCCTTCCTCGACTCCCTGCGAGAAAGCGATCCCGGAGCTTACAGTTAAAGTAACATGTATTCAGTTCAAGTTGTAATAGATCGGGATACAACACTGAGCGTCCTGTTACCGTGGACACGGCTATTCAAATAGATAACTTGCCTGTAGGGGTGCACTACTGTTACCCAACACGCTCGATCACATCTGGCCGGACACACTTGCTGGGTAATGCCCGACCTCGGGTAATCGACATGACGCAGTCCTACCTAGGCTCAGCAGAGAGGTCAGCACGCCGGTCTAAATCCTAAGTGCGAAGGGGTCTTGGGCCCATCGCCCTCTGCACTCCTGCACGTTGCGAGACTGGTCGGGGCCCAGGCGCGACACTGTATACACAAGTGACATAACCAGCCCACCCCAGCAATCAGCCCGCATCTCTGAGCTGTGACATCTGAAGAGCTTTCGGCTGATACATACGACGTAGGGGGCCCCATTAAACCATTATCCCAAGTGGTGGTAGTGCGTATAGGCACGTAGCCAACTCAGATCAAATACCCAAATCCGTTAGGCGTGTTTAGTAACTCGCGAAGACGAACAGGATCCCTGTCGCTCCGACTTGGTAACACACGGACCCGGCCAGGGACCAGGCCCACCTATCTCCTAGGTGGTCTCCGCCTGCCCTGTCGTTCTGCCATAGTACCACTCGCGGGTGCTCTTGGAGCCGAACCGTCTTTAATATTATTCTCTCACGGGCACTCTTGGAGCCGGCCCGACTTTAACAGTTTAAAGTATTGCAATATGTAAACATTTCCGTGATCATCACCTAGAGTGATCACAGCCCGACAACAAGCATGGCAAACGGACAAGGGTGAAGGGCCAACCAATGAAACATAGCATAGCTAACAAAGCATCATGGGATAGTAGGTAGGTATCAACAGTAGGCGACGAAAATCAGGCTATGCATCAGAATAGGAGCTATCGGAATATCAACAGAAGCAATTCTAATGCAAGCATAAGAGAGAAGGAATCGGCGATATCTGATGATCAAGGGGGTTTTGCTTGCCTGGAAGCTCAGCTGAAGGGGTCTGGTCGTCGACGACGTAGTCGTACTCTGCAGTGTCGTCGGCAGTCTCGGGGTCTATCGGGAGAGAAGGAGGGGGAAGAAACAATAAATACACGGCAAACAATGCAACAGGGATGCATGGCATGCCTAAATGATATGCAGGGGTGATTTAATGCATCTCTAATTATTTTAGATGACTTAGGAATTTATCTGGAATTATTTTATCAAGGTCATGCACTATTCATTTATCGGAAACAGGCAAAAAGTTCCATGTTCATCATGTTAGAGGGGTGTGGCAGGTATGGGGGTGGCATATTTGGATTCTTCATATTTTTCTGATCATTTTTCATATATAAATTATTTTCATCCGAGTTACGGTTTATTTTATATGATTTTTTAAAGTTTTAATCATTTTCTGGAATTTTCTGGATTTATTTAATTGGAATTATCCAAAACAGTAACAGGTGACGTCAGCATGACATCACAGTGATGTCATCGGTCAATTCCCGCTGGTCCAGGTCAAACCTGACCAGTGGGTCCCACATGTCATACATAGTGGACTAATTAGAGATTAATTAAACTAACTAAAGCTTAATTAGGGGGGTGGGCCCCATTAGTCAGTGACTGATTAGGTAATTAATTTAATTAACAGAATAATTAGCATTTTATTTATTTATAAAAATGTTTAAACAGTGCGGGCCCACATGTTAGTGGCTGGGCCAGCCCAGTCAGCAGTTGACCCGGTCAACGGGTCAACTGGGCCCATCCGTCAGTGGCACACGGCGGGCCCCGTGGCTGCCGCGTCAGCGCAACATCGGCGCTGTCGCCCGAACTTCGCCGGCGACCGTTTCTGCGGTGGCGCACGTCAGGGGTGGCCGGGTTTCACGCTCCGGCGACCATTTGGCGCGCGGAGGGGCGCGTTCGAACGAGCGCGGAGGGGCGCATCGCGTGGTGGCGGTGGTCTGCTCGGGGATCCTCGGAATCGATGCCGGCGACGAGCGGAGGCGGCGGCGTTCTCGGGCGGAGCTCGGGATCGGCGATGCAGTGCACGCACAAGCGATGCGAGGAGCTAGGCGGGGTCTACGGTGTGCTAGGAGCACGCTACGGTGGTCGGACGAGGCCGTAGCGGCTCAGGAGCACGGCATCAACGGCAATGGCGGCGGGCGGAGCACGAGCACGGCGGCGAGCAGTAGCAGCAGCTAGGAGGCTAGATGGAGAGAGGAGAGGTCGCGGCTGCTCACAGTGGCCCTATAGAGGAGCAAGGCGAGCTCGGGGAGGGGTTGGTGGCGCCGGAATCGTCGCCGGAGTTGCGGTGGCCGTAGGAGGAAGACGGAGTCGTCGGGCTCGACTCAGTGGCTCCGGGCTCCAACGAGTGGCTCCAGGAGGCGTAGCAGTCGACGGCGGTCCCGCCGGACTCGACAGCGAGACGAGAGGGGCTCGGTGAACGCGTGATCTACGGGGGCGCCGCCATGGCTGCGTCGGGTGAGGTGAGGGGAGCGAGGGAGAAAGGGAGTGAGACGGCTAGGGTTCGTCTGGGGGGCTGCGGGCGTCCTTATCCAGCGCGGGGCACCGCTGGATGATCGACAGCGGCCACATCCGCGCGTGGACGGCTGCGCGTGCGCGTCGCCAGCGCCATGGCTTCTGGCCAGCGAGAGGAAGGAGAAGGCCTCGCCGGGCTGGGCCGAATTGCACTGTGCACTCTAGGCCCGGTGCTCCAGTGAGTCCTCTTCTTTTTCCTTTTTCTTTTCTTCTGTTTTATTTCTTTTCTCTTTGCAAAATGTTTGGCCACCATTGCAATTTTGTAAAATATGAGACTTGTACAATTAAATACTATGCAATATTTGTTACTGCCAGAAAAAGGTTTGGAGGTAAATTGATTTCATTTGAATTTTGGATTAAATAAAATGGATTAAATGGTGATGTTTTCTTACTGTTTTAGGATGTTAGAGTCATTTAAATGATTCAATTAATGTTGATTTTATTTTTACAATTGCTTTGGGAATATTTACAATATTATGAACTATTTAGTTCCTGGATTTGAACAACTTTTAAATTCACTTTAAATTTGAATTCTCAATTTGAATTGGAATTTGAAATGAGATATGATCCAAATGATGATCAAGCACTGTTAATCATGGTGACTTGGCATTATCAAAAGGGTGATCATTGTAGCTTAATACATGGGGATGTTACAATTCTCCTCCTCTAAAAGAAATTCTCGTCCCGAAAATTAAGAGGTAGGCTGAAAAAGAGCGGGGTATTCTTCACGAAGACGGTCTTCGCGTTCCCAAGTGGCTTCATCTTCAGAATGATTTGACCACTGAACTTTGAGGAACTTGATTGTCTTCTGACGGGTTCGACGTTCAACTTGATCAAGAATGTGGATCGGATACTCTTGATAAGAAAGATCCCCTTGCAGCTCAAGCATTTCATGATCCACTACTCGGATAGGATCCTTGAAGCAGCGACGAAGTTGTGACACATGAAAGACATCATGAACTTGAGAGAGGTTCGGCGGTAACTCCAATTGATATGCCACTTCTCCACGTCTGGCGAGGATACGGAACGGGCCAATGTAGCGAGGAGCTAACTTGCCCTTGATTCCAAATCGATGAGTGCCCTTCATCGGAGTGACATGAAGGTAAGCTTGTTCGCCAGGTTGATAGACCATTACCTAGTGTTTGCGGTCATAATTGCTCTTCTAACGAGACTGAGCAGCTTTCAAATGTTCATGGACAATGCGGACTTGTTCTTCAGCTTGTTGGATAACATCCGGACCGAAGAGTGGCCGTTCCCCAGTTTCTGACCAATTCAGAGGGGTTCGACACTTACGTCCACATAAAACTTCAAAGGGTGCCATCTTCAAACTAGCTTGATAGCTATTGTTGTAGGAGAATTCAGCATATGGGAGAGAATCCTCCCATTTCTTACCGAATGAGATGACACAAGCTCGAAGCATATCTTCAAGCACTTGATTGACTCATTCAACTTGTCCCTGGGACTGGGGTGAAAAGCGGTGCTGAAGGACAGATGAGTTCCCATAGCTTCTGGGAAACTATTCCAGAATCTTGAGGTAAAGAGGTTGCCACGATCTGAACTGATCTCCAGCGGAACACCGTGGAGTGACACAATTCTGGAAACATACAAGTCTGCTAACTGACTAGCAGTGATCGTCTCCTTGACTGGCAGAAAGTGAGCAACCTTTGAGAATCGGTCAATGACGACAAAAATAGCATCATGACCCTTCTGCGATCTGGGAAAACCAGTGATGAAATCCATTTCGACTTTGTCCCATTTCCATTCAGGAATAGCAAGTGGTTGCAGAGTTCCAGCAGGCCTTTGATGTTCTGCTTTGATGCGACGGCAAACGTCACACTCAGCAACATAACGAGCAATGTCTCGCTTCATATCAGGCCACCAGTACCATTGACGAATGTCTTGGTACATCTTAGTACTACCCTGATGAATAAAAAGAGGTGTATCATGAGCTTCTTTCATGACATCCGAACGAGAGTCCAGATTGTGCTTTCTGGGAACCACTAGGCGGCCTTTGAAGAACAAGGCACCATCATCATCAACATGGTAGAATGAAGAGTTTCCCTTGGAGAGGTATTTCTTAATCTTCTCGACTTCAGAGTCATATTTCTGCCTTGTCTTGATGTTGCGCTCGAGGTCCGGTTCAACAACCAGGGTATTGAGATAACCCTGAGGAACAATGTGAAGGTTCAACTTGCGAAGTTCTTCATAGAGAAGGGGTTGTGCTTGCTGAACCGTGAGGTTGTTGCAATAAGACTTGCGGCTCAAAGCATCGTCCATTACATTACCCTTGCCAGGGGTATAAGAAATATCCATGTCGTAGTCGGCTATTGTCTCGAGCCATCTCTGTTGACGGAGGTTCAAATCTGGTTGGGTATATAGATACTTCAGACTTTGGTGGTCCGTGTATATCTCGCAACGATTACCGAGAAGGTAATGTCGCCACAGCTTCAGAGCATAGATAACTGTTGCTAACTCGAGATCATGTGTTGGATACTTATCTTCGTGAGGACGCAACTGACGAGAGCCATAAGCAATCACCTTGCGCTCTTGCATTAGGACACAGCCTAATCCTTGATGGGATGCATCGCAATATATCACAAAGTCCTTGCGGGAATCAGGGGGAGCTAGCACTGGGGCAGATGTCAACTTGTCCTTGAGTGTCTGAAAACTTCCTTGGCACTTTTTCGTTCGCTCAAACTTCTTGCCTTTGTGAAGCAAATAAGTCAGTGGCTTAGCAATCTTGGAGAAGTTCTCGACGAAACGGCGGCAATAGCTAGCGAGACCGAGAAAACTTCTGACTTGCTTAACAGTTTGCGGAGGAGTCCAGTCAAGAATAGCCTGAACTCGTTCTGGGTTAACAGCAATGCCATCTTTGGAAATCACATGACCAAGATAGGTCACCTCATATAACCATAATTCACACTTGGAAAATTTGGCATACAGTTGATGTTCTCAAAGTTTCTCCAATACAAGCTGAAGATGTTCGGCGTGTTCTTCTTCATTCTTGGAAAATATAAGGATATCATCCAAATAAACCACGACGAATTTGTCGAGGTAGTCCATGAAGATATAGTTCATCAATCGAGAGAAGGTTGCAGGAGCATTAATTAACCCGAAGGACATGACGGTGTACTCGTATGATCCATAACGGGTAACGAAGGTAGTCTTCGGAATATCCTCTTTACGAACTCGTATTTGATGGTAACCCAACCTTAATTCGAGTTTAGAGCACACAAAGGATCCAGCAAACTGATCATAAAGATCATTGATCCGGGGAAGTGGATATTTGTTCTGGATTGTTGCTGGGTTAATAGGCCGATAGTCCTGGACCAATCGGTTAGTTCCATCCTTCTTCTTAACAAAGAGAGAAGGTGCTCCCCAAGCAGAGGAACTTGGACGAATGAAGCCTTTACGAAGTGATTTGTCGATCTCCTCCTTAAGTTCAAGGAGTTCATGCGGTGGCATCTTGTAGGGACGCTTAGCGATAGGGGTAGTGCCTGGTTTCAAGTCGAGGACGAATTCAACGGCTCTAACAGGGGGTATTCCTGGAAGTTCTTCTGGAAAAGCGTCCGGAAAATCGCGAACGACTAGAATGTTCTCAATTCCCTCCAGAGGTGAAGCGTTCAAAGCATTCAGGGCATATATTTGAGCTTCGGCATTCCGGGTAACTCGGGCGGTGTAGTTCACTATCTCGTCGGAGGGGTGAAGGAGTTGGACGACTTTGGTGGCACAATTGATCAAAGCAATGTGAGCTTTCAACCAATCCATCCCCAGAATGAGGTCTATGGTGGAAGACTTCAGAACGATGGGGGAGGCAAGGAACTCTAATCCTTCAATTTCGATGGTGACGTTACGTGCGATCATGTCAGCATAACAATGAGCCCCGGGAGTTTTAACGACTAATGGAGTATGCATCTTTTCATATTGTATTCCATGCATGAATGCAAATGCTCCAGAAACGAATGAATGTGATGCTCCTGAATCAAATAAAACAGAAGCGGGTACTGAGTTAACGAGAAGGGTACCCATCACAGTTTCAGGTTGATCCTGAACTTCTTCAATATCGACGTGGTAAGCCTGTCCACGACCATAAGCAGAAGACCCAGTATTAATGTTGCGGGTCTGGTTGTTGCCACGGCCATTGCCACGGCCAGTAGGAGGAAGTGCCAACTGAGTCTGATTCTGGTGGTAGTCCTTGGCAAGGTGACCTGGGCGGCGACACTTGAAACACAGACCATCTTCAGGACGAAGAGGAGCAGCACGTGGTGGAGCAGCTTGAGCTCTCGGCTGCCTCGGTGGTGGAGGAGGCAGACGGGGTGCCACATAGGAATGCCTTAGCGCAGGGGCAGTTGGACGGTACATGCTGTTGGGAATCCAGATTTTACGCCTTTGTCCTGAGCTCGAAGTTGAGCCAACGTCACGGTTGCGCTTGAGTGATTCCCTATGTTCCATCTGAGCGGTCTCAACCTGGATAGCCTTATTCACCAGGGTGGCGAAGTCGGCGAAGTCATGAACAGCAAGTGCAAGCTTGAGGTCTGGGTGGAGTCCATCGCGGAATTTCTCCTGTCTGCGAGCATCAGTGGCAATGTCTTCTTCAGCATAGCGGGACAGGTTAAGGAATTCCTGCTGATAAGCTTCGACAGTCTTACTGCCCTGAGTGAGGTTGCGAAACTCTCTTTTCTTCCGGTCCATGATTTCCTGAGGAATGTAACGGGCATGGAAAGCAGTCTGAAACTCGATCCAGGTAATGACTGTCCCAGCAGGTAGTGAACTCCTGTGGGTGTGCCACCATTGTGCAGCGGCACCCTTCAAGAAGTAGGACGCGAAGGTGACAAGGTTGGCGGGGGCGACATTAGCAGACTCCATCTCGTAGGTGATGTCGCGAAGCCAGTCATCAGCATCCAATGGCTGTTCAGAGTTGCGGAAAACAGTAGGGTTAAGGCGCACAAACTCCTGCAGAGTTATAGAAGCAGGGTGCTGATTCTGAGCATTCTGGTTCTGGTGTGGAAACTGAGCCATGATCCCAACCATGAACTGGCGGTTCAGCTCGAATTGTTGCATCATAGCTGCCATATAGTCTGGCGATGGTGGCTGTTCAGGAGCACGGCCACGACCACGACCTGCGGGTCTAACCATCCTGCTAAAGATTTAACAGGGGGTGGTTTAGTAAAAACAACTGCAAGTGTTTAAAGTCAAACATGATGTAACACGACAATGAATAAGTAGTGCAATAGATACATAACAGTAGTCAATTAAGACATACAGATCCATACACAGAGTCGGTTACACGCGGACATCATAAGTTCAAAAAATTAAACAGCTAGACATACTAGGCGGCGCGCAGGCACGCGGTGAGGAATACAACAACGGGACATAGCAAAGGCTACATCAACGTCGGGGAAAACCACTGAAACCAGGTAACTGCAGGTGCGGACGATGAGTGTTCATGGCAGAAAGGTCCTGCGCTCCGTGAGCACTCTGATGTAGAACCCGATCTTGAACAGGGAGAAGAGGTCCACGTGCAGGTGTGTGACCTCCAACAGCAGGCCAATCGATACCTGAAGGCATCTGAGTCCTGCGCGGGTAAAGGATGTACTCTGGATGTATCCCTACACGAACAGCTGGCAGCAACTGTGTCATAGCATCGTAGAGACGTGTTCGAGTGGCAAACAACTCGACGGCAAGAGCCCGGGCAGTGCGATCCAGAGCCTGAGTGCTGTGAATCAAAACCTGCGGGTCGTATCGACGTCACTCGTAAGGGACACCGACAGTTGTGTAGTATCCGGTATCATCTCCAGCAGGGGCATACGGGATGTATCGGAACTCGGAGTCATCCAAGTGACTATGCTCGCCACGAAGACGTGCGACAGCAGAATGGGCAGCGTCATGGACTGCCATATCAATCGTCACACCGATACCGTGAAAAGTGTGCAACTCAGTGACGGAGTCGTCCTGCTGATCAAAGATACGAACATCGGCATGATACTGCTCCTGGTTGAACTCGCGGTAATCCTCGTAAACCATGTAATCGGGGTACCAGCGCTAGCCCAATCTGGTCAGGAGGGCGATCAGGATAGCTGGAAAACCAGTCGCATCACGAGCCCAAGTGCGGAGTACAAGCTGCGTCGCAGGGCGCGGCGGAAACAAGCGATCCATCTGAAACAGAGGAAATTTCAAGATTGTCAAATGACAGTGAGTGAATTTTTGCATTGTGCATTCAAGAAAGTAATTTGCAGATAATCAAAGCTCCGGGTGGACGTGATCACGAGAACCTAGAGTTAGTAAAAATTTAACCCGAATAGAAGGGAGAGTAGAATCCCAGAGTAAGGAAGAGGAATAAAAGATCCTAATCCCACCCATTGGTGACGTGGGCCCGTAAGCCACACAGCCATGTTAGTAAAATAGTTTTTCAAAGACTAGACTCAACTTCGACCAAGGAATTGGAAGGGGGCTTCCTACAGGCAGTCGGCTCTGATACCAACTTGTGGCGCCCCTGCTCGACCGTGCACTAATCATACACGCAAATGCACACGATCGAGATCAGAGACCCACGGGAAGATATCACAACACAACTCTAAACACAAATAAAAGTCATACAAGCTTCATATTACAAGCCAGGGGCCTTGAGGGCTCGAATACATAAGCTCGCGAACAAGCGTTAGCGGAAGCAACAATATTATCTCAGTACAGACATGAAGTTAAACAAGTTTGCCTTAAGAAGGCTGAACAAAACAACGACATCTGATCGAAAAGGCGTAGGCCTCCTGCCTGGGAACCTCCGAATCTACTCCTGGTCGTCGGTCTCCACGTAGTAGTAGGCTCCACCGGTAGGGTGGTAGTAGTCGGCGGGATCAGCTGGCTCCTGGGCTCCGTCATCTGATCGCAGCAAACGGGTATGGGGAAAAAAAGGTAGCAAAGCAACCGTGAGTACTCATCCAAAGTACTCTCAAGACTTACATCAGAACTATGCTAGTTATGCATTGGTATCAAAGGAAGGGGCTGTATCTGTGGACTATACTGCAGAAATGCTAGAATAGAGGGGAAGGCCTAGCCTATCGAAGACTAGCATCTTGCAGTGTCTTGCAACATTAGAAGAGTGTAGATTAGCATAATATAAAGTATCAAACATGTAATAGCAAAGCCCAGAGATCCTTCCTCGACTCCCTACGAGAAAGCGATCCCGGAGCTTACAGTTAAAGTAACATGTATTCAGTTCAAGTTGTAGTAGATCGGGATACAACACTGAGCGTCCTGTTACCGTGGACACGGCTATTCAAATAGATAACTTCCCTGCAGGGGTGCACTACTGTTACCCAACATGCTCGATCACATCTGGCCGGACACACTTGCTGGGTAATTCCCGGCCTTGGGTAATCGACACGACGCAGTCCTACCTAGGCTCAGCAGAGAGGTCAGCATGCCGGTGTAAATCCTAAGTGCAAAGGTGTCTTGGGCCCATCGCCCTCTGCACTCCTGCACGTTGCGAGACTGGCCGGGGCCCAGGTGCGACACTGTATACACAAGTGACGTAACCAGCCCACCCCAGTAATCAGCCCGCATCTCTGAGCTGTGACATCTGAAGAGCTTTCGGCTGATACATACGACGTAGGGGGGCCCATTAAACCATTATCCTACGTGGTGGTAGTGCGTATAGGCACGTAGCCAACTCAGATCAAATACCCAAATCCGTTAGGCGTGTTTAGTAACTCGCGAAGACGAACAGGATCCCTGTCGCTCCGACTTGGTAACACACGGACCCGACCAGGGACCAGGCCCACCTCTCTCCTAGGTGGTCTCCGCCTGCCCTGTCATTCCGCCATAGTACCACTCGCGGGTGCTCTTGGAGCCGACCCGTCTTTAATATTATTCTCTCGCGGGCACTCTTGGAGCCGGCCCGACTTTAACAGTTTAAAGTATTGCAATATGTAAACATTTTCGTGATCATCACCCAGAGTGATCACAGCCCGACAACAAGCATGGCAAACGGACAAGGGTGAAGGGCCAGCCAATGAAACATAGCATAGCTAACTAGGCATCATGGGACAGCAGGTAGGTATCAACAGTAGGCGACGAAAATTAGGCTATGCATCAGAATAGGAGCTATCGGAATATCAACAGAAGCAATTCTTATGCAAGCATAAGAGAGAAGGAATGGGCGATATCTGATGATCAAGGGGGTTTTGCTTGCCTGGAAGCTCAGCTGAAGGGGTCTGGTCGTCGACGACGTAGTCGTACTCTGCAGTGTCGTCGGCAGTCTCAGGGTCTATCGGGAGAGAAGGAGGGGGAAGAAACAATAAATACACGGCAAACAATGCAACAGGGATGCATGACATGCCTAAATGATATGCAGGGGTGATTTAATGCATCTCTAATTATTTTAGATGATTTAGGAATTTATCTGGAATTATTTTATCAAGGTCATGCACTATTCATTTATCGAAAACAGGCAAAAAGTTGCATGTTCATCATGTTAGAGGGGTGTGGCAGGTATGGGGGTGGCATATTCGGATTCTTCATATTTTTCTGATCATTTTTCATATATAAATTATTTTCATCCGAGTTACGGTTTATTTTATATGACTTTTCAAAGTTTTAATCATTTTCTGGAATTTTCTGGATTTATTTAATTCGAATTATCCGAAACAGTAACAAGTGACATCATCATGACATCACAGTGACGTCATCGGTCAATTCCCGCTGGTCCAGGTCAAACCTGACCAGTGGGTCCCACATGTCATACACAGTGGACTAATTAGAGATTAATTAAACTAACTAAAGCTTAATTAGGGGGGTGGGCCCCATTAGTCAGTGACTGATTAGGTAATTAATTTAATTAACGGAATAATTAGCATTTTATTTATTTATAAAAATGTTTAAACAGTGTGGGCCCACATGTTAGTGGCTGGGCCAGCCCAGTCAGCAGTTGACCCGGTCAACGGGTCAACTGGGCCCATCCGTCAGTGGCACACGGCGGGCCTCGTGGCTGCCGCGCCAGCGCCACGTCGGCGCCGTCGCCGGAACTTCGCCGGCGACCGTTTCTGCGGCGGTGCACGTCGGGGGTGGCCGGGTTTCGCGCTCCGGCGACCATTTGGCGCGCGGAGGGGCGTGTTCGAACGAGCGCGGAGAGGCGCATCGCGTGGTGGCGGTGGTCTACTCGGGGATCGCCGGAATCGATACCGGCGACGAGCGGAGGTGGCGGCGTTCTCGGGCGGAGCTCGGGATCGGCGATGGAGTGCGCGCGCGAGCGATGCGAGGAGCTAGGCGGGGTCTACGGTGCGCTAGGAGCACGCTACGATGGTCGGACGAGGCTGTAGCGGCTCGGGAGCACGGCATCGGTGGCAATGGCGGCGGGCGGAGCATGAGCACGGCGGCGAGCAGTAGCAGCAGCTAGGAGGCCAGAAGGAGAGAGGAGAGGTCACAGCTGCTCACAGTGGCCCTGTAGAGGAGCAAGGCGAGCTCGGGGAGGGGTTGGTGGCGCCGGAATCGTCGCCGGAGTTGCGGTGGCCGTAGGAGGAAGACGGAGTCGTCGGGCTTGACTCGGTGGCTCCGGGCTCCAACGAGTGGCTCCAGGAGGCGTAGCAGTCGACGGCGGTCCCGCCGGACTCGGCGGCGAGACGAGAGGGGCTCGGTGGACGCGTGATCTACGGGGGCGCTGCCATGGCTGCGTCGGGTGAGGTGAGGGGAGCGAGGGAGAAAGGGAGTGAGATGGCTAGGGTTCGTCTGGGGGGCTGCGGGCGTCCTTATCCAGCGCGGGGCACCGCTGGATGATCGACAGCGGCCGCATCCGCGCGTGGACGGCTACGCGTGCGCGTCGCCAGCGCCATGGCTTCTGGCCAGCGAGAGGAAGGAGAAGGCCTCGCCGGGCTGGGCCGAATTGCGATGTGCACTCGAGGCCCAGTGCTCCAGTGAGTCCTCTTCTTTTTCCTTTTTCTTTTCTTCTGTTTTATTTCTTTTCTCTTTGCAAAATGTTTGGCCACCATTGCAATTTTGTAAAATATGAGACTTGTACAATTAAATACTATGCAATATTTGTTACTGCCAGAAAAAGGTTTGGAGGTAAATTGATTTCATTTGAATTTTGGATTAAATAAAATGGATTAAATGGTGTTGTTTTCTTACTGTTTTAGGATGTTAGAGTCATTTAAATAATTCAATTAATGTTGATTTTATTTTTACAATTGCTTTGGGAATATTTACAATATTATGAACTATTTAGTTCCTGGATTTAAACAACTTTTAAATTCACTTTAAATTTGAATTCTCAATTTGAATTGGAATTTGAAATGAGATATGATCCAAATGATGATCAAGCACTGTTAATCATGGTGACTTGGCATTATCAAAAGGGTGATCACTGTAGCTTAATACATGGGGATGTTACAGGGGGAGAGTGGTGGGTGGGTCTATTCTAACAACACCCCTTAAGACTATATATATATATATATATATATATATATATATATATATATATATATATATATAGTGTGGATTTTTTAACACCCGGGGACTATGCCACCCCTGTAGGTGGTAGTGCTACCCCATGTTATCCTCGTTCAATGCATGCCTCGTGATCCGTGTAAACACTATGCTATCGTCATTTCTTCATCGGGATTCAGTTAATGAAGCATGCTAATGATCACACTAATACGGTTCCAGTAGAGTATGTGTTAGACTAGGGGTGTCAAAATATCAGGTCATGAATACTTAACCAAAAAGATTCCCTAATAGTATAAAAAGTAGTATAACTTACTAACTTTCTATAATAGTACAATAAAATTGGTTGGTGATTAAGACTTATATTCCTAAAGGAAGTTCCCTATGAACTCAAAAAAGATTCCCCAAAAAAGATTCATGAGTATACACATGTATCAACATTTAACCTTGTTAATACTTAGTGCTATGAACTCGTCTCAGTGCAATTAGACAAATGAAAGAGTAATCAATGGTAGACCTAAAAGATGCTACACGGATCTCAAAGCCAGATCAGACGGAAACCAGAGGGGTGGCAATGCCCACGGGTGGCAAAGACATAATAATCATATATATATATATATATATATATATATATATATATATATATATATATATATATATATATATATATATATATACATCCCAGCTATTCTGTTTCGCGTAACAGAATATTATTCTGTTACTATACTTGAACTAACAACTTCGAGCCGTTCTACTGATGCAGTAATTTTCGTCGAACTGGTCGTCTTCTTTATTTCAAAAAAAAATTGCAAATTTTTTTCGTCAGAACAAGGCGTGTAATATACCGTTGGAAAGCTCTTAATAGCTAGATTACAAGTCATGTAGAACTTTTTTGTAAAATCCTCACAGTTTAAGAGCAGTTTTGAAAAAAACCTTTTTTTCAAATTCGAAAACACGAATCGTATTTTGGACTTAATTTTCAAACCGTTTGTCGGAATTGAGCAAATGGGATGGTGTTGGAAAGCTGGTGAAAATCCGCTTCTTCCATATATAGAATGTTTTTTCAAATTCTGTATGATTTAAAAGTAATTTGAAAAACGGTGAAATTCTGGGTGAAATGTATTTTCGCGAATATTTGCAAACGGTTTGTCGGATTGACGCAAATGATACAGTGTTGGAAAGCTATCTAAAATGCGCAACTTTTGCGTATAGAAAGTTTTTTCTAATTCCTTACAGTTTAAATTCAAATCTGAATGCGAATAAATTGGTTTAGAACGCGATTTTTTTAAAAAGTTTGTCGAAATGGGGCAAATAATATACCGTTGGAAAGCTATCAAAAATGCGAAACTTAGTCATGTTGAACTTTTTCTCAAATTCGCAATCGTTTAAGAGTAATTTTGAATACGGTAAGACCCATCGTGTTGTTTTCTCGTTCGAAAAACAGAGTACTCGTACTGATCTATGTATGCGTTTGTACTGAGCTATTTTTCACAGAGTAATTTTGAATGCGATGAGACCGGTCATGCTATTTTTCCGTTTCGATACTCGAACTGATCTCCGTATGTGTTTGTACTGAGCGTGTTTTCGGCTTACTCTATTTTTTCGGTACGGTTTTCCTAGTAACTTTTCAACGGTTTTTGATATCATCGTTGAATTGAATGATATTTTTTTAAAGTAATATTTTGTGTGTTTTTCTTGAACTCAACATTTTTTTACAACAATGTTCTAGGCTTCTCTCATTTTACGACTTGAACTTTTACCTTTTGAATTTTACATGGGATTCTTTTTGTTTGAGCTTTTTTCCAATATTTACCTAAGACGTCGTGTTGAACTTACAACTTTTTTAATTGTGAACTTGTTGTGTTTTTACGATGCCAAAGCTAGCAAATAGTAGGAGATTCATCCAACAAAGAAGCTAATTACATAGAGCAGCTGAAGTAATACAGCGGTCAGATCGGTAGCTAGTAGCAATAACAGTGGTTACCAACACACATACACATGAACTGATAACAAACTTGCGCACGACCTGACAAACAAGAAAACACATGAACTGACAAAAAGAACACAATACACATAAACTGATAAGAAACTTGCACAAGACCTGATAACAAGAACACACATGAACTGACAATGATAACAAATTTGCAGGCAACCTGACAACAAAAACACACTGAACACAATAATATAAATGGTGACCAGCTCGTCGAGGCTGCCATAATGCAAGAGAGCAGGGCACGGGCAACTATAGAGGGAGGCTGCGTGTGGTGGTCATGGAAGCACCGCAGGGCTGAGGCACAACGGTGGTTGATGGCGAGCCGGCACAACACGACGCGCGGAGGAGAGGCGTGGGGACGGGTGGGCGGCGCACGACATGTCGCTTCAGATGCGCCTGTTGGACTGATTTCCTTCTCCCATCTAGACGGATCAGTGGCAGAATTTGCACGTCAACATATCACAGAATTGCACTTTGGACGGATCACCTTCTCCCATTTGCACTGACCACAAAACTTGCATCAGGAAACTCACAAAACAAAAACGGAGGCTTGCATCCGCCAAGGCCGGGTACGCACTCCAGCGTCACCTTTGGTGTCATGGAGAAGCAGGAGGGAAGACGACAGCGTCTCTCATCGTTTGTGAACAGGGAGAGGTTGGGGTGGCAGTGCTGTACTCCGGCCTGTCGCTTGCTCTGGGAGGGCTGTGTCAAGCTCGTTGACAGCCGACGAGGAGCAGCCGATCATGCTCCTTTTTTCGACCCATCTTCCTGTTCAAAAAAATGAAAACAACAATCAATTAAATAGGTTGCACCTAGGTCGTGTGTGTGCACTGTGTAGAACAGCCAGCCGTTACAGACTACAACTTATAGTCTACTGACTAGCAGCTCTTGTACACTGAGACATGCAAAAAATGCAGCAAATGACTTGATCAATGACAGTAATATATAATGGCATATCACTGGAAGTTGGACATCATGAACACTGAATATTTGCTGCTCCACAACAGCCTCAGTACTGATTGAAAATCCCCTACTTGTGGTAGTGAACCTTTTTGCCGAACAGCTACAGTTTTAAAAATTGTACCACCAAACCTTACTGGCGTATGAACCTATAAAGAAACAAGGAATGAACTGCTGAATCCAGCCAAACATGAACTCCCCTTTAAAAGTAATACAGTACATCCTTGATATTTCCGCACATTAAAGTTGATGAACTGAAAAGAACGCTAAAGATGAACTGAAAATTAATCAAAAGTTGAACTCCTATAGGGTTCAAGGTCAAAAGAACATCCACATCCGTCAAACTTCATATCCTGGAGTTCAACTTCCGTGAAAATTAAACTTGTGTATCACTCAGTACATGTATTACTACCGGGAATGTTCAAAAATCAGAACTCAACAAGATGTGCATTACATACAACTAATCTCCAGAAAACAAAAACACTCCTGCAGTGCACATGCAAATTACTAATCTACGAACAAAAGTTTTCAGTAATTGACAAAGTACCAACCGACACACATAACAAGACCTCCATTTTCAAAAACACGCCATGGACGGACTTTTTTGTTGGTCTATTCTCTGAAGCCTCACAACAAAAATTAGCCATAGAGAGATGAAATCCATCAAAAATTCATGAGTCAAAAAATAGCAGCAGCAGTAGAGAGATGAGCAGTGGTGAGTTCAGGCGAGGTTGACGAGGGAGGAGGGGTCACGGTACGCGAGCCAAGAGGCTATGTGGGAGGAGGGCGCGACCTGCAGCGAGAGGAGGGCGCGACCTGCAGTTTTAGTGGTATATGCCGAATAATAATTGGAAGGTAGATGGCCAGCCAGTGTCGGCCTCCAAGGCCAACAACCTTCTTGACAATACACTGTAGGCCAACCAACATGGACTTTGTTGGGTTTAGTTTTTTTATTCCCGCACTGTTAGGCGTACCCATTTTGAACTTCCAAAGTTTTCTATACCCATCTGAACCTACAAAGTTTTCCAATAGCCATTTTGAACTTACAAAGTTTTTCTCGATGAATTTTCATGTGGTCTGTTTACAAGGAACTTTCATAAGGGAACTTCTCGCGCAATTGCAGATGTACTGGTTATATTTTCTCCGAACTACCCACACGAGAAGCCAGAATGGTTTTCATATTTTTCGTACGCTATGGTGATGAATATAAACAGCGGGTGAGCACCAAGACAGCTTCAACTTGGGATCCCTTTCCCCAAGAGGAAGCAATAGGAATTATTGCTTAGGAAATAAGCAAGTGCAAGTACGAGGAGAGTAGCAAGAGTTGTACTTTTGGTGTAAGCATACATGAGCAGGGCTTGCACGGAGGCTGCCTGAGGAACTGGTTGAGGACGACCACACTCGTATTTGTGCTGCTGCCGTTGTTGCAAAAGGGGCAACGACCTTCGTTGGTTGCGGGAGCTGGACTGACCACCTAGGCATCACATCAAAAAAATTAGCAAGATGAACCACTACTTTTTACGAACCAGAACTACAAGAATTAGCCAGCAATTAAAAAGGTCCTTGAGAAATAAGAGTTCTAGTAATTATAAATTCCAAACACTAGTAGCAACCACTGTTTTTGGTTCAGTTTCCTATGAATAAAATCAACAGCACTGTCTCTTTTTGAATAAAGCAGCATGCATTATCTCTAGGCCGTGTCCACACTTCCTCACACAACGATCCAAAATCCTCTCAGCTAAGCTCGAACAGGTTGCTATTCTCAAGCTATTTGGCATTCGCACGAACAGGTTGCTATTCTCAAGCTATTTGGCATTCGCACGAACAGGTTGTGAGCAGATAAACTTACGCATTAAAAAGAGTGTATCAATTTCTCAATCGCTAGAGAAAATAACACAAGAGCGGTGCCAGCTTCCCCGTATCTGTCCACCTCCATGCTCCTGCAAACCCACACCTACGCCCACCTAATCCAGCAGCGATCGAGCCAGCCGAGAAGGAGCCACCATTGAAGCACTTGGGGGAATGAAGAAACAGAATCATCTGGGTTCCATGTGTAAATCATGGGAGCTCCTAGGCATTTGATCAAACACAACCAGCACCTAGTACTGTCAGCACCACATCTACAGCTGCAGGAACGCCCATTAAGATCAAACACAATCAATGTTAATGGGGGTACCTGCAATATAATGTTTAATTCTTTGCCCATTAACAACCTTTGGTTTGTTTCCTTCGGCATTATTGATCTTGATGGCTCCGGACCGGTAAACTTCTTCGACGATATAGGGACCTTCCTACTTAGAGGGAAGTTTACCTGCAAAATGACTAAAATGAGAATTGTACGAAAGAACTTTATCACCAATATTAAATTCTCATTTCTGAATTCTTTTATCATTCCATCGTTTAACTTTCTCTTTGAATAATTTTGCATTTTCATAGGCTTGTGTCCTCTATTCATCCAGAGAACTAATATCAAATAACCTCTTTTAACCGGCAAGCTTAAAGTCATAATTAAGTTCTTTAATAGCCCAATAAGCTTTATATTCTAACTCGAGAGGTAAATGACAAGCTTTTCCGTAAACCATTTTATACGGGGACATACCCATAGGATTCTTATTGTAACATCCCAAAATTTTCCAAAATTTGGAATGCCAATAATAAGATAATATTGATTGAATTGCTTTGATTTTCATAAAATTAAAACTTTTGAGTCTTTGTTTAAACTTGATCAAACCATGTCATAAAATTTGGTTGATCATTCATCCAATAAAGAAAACCATGGTTGGAGAGTTTATTCAAGAATTCAAAGGGCATCCATTTCTTTTTGAATCTTTTGAAATATTTTGGAACCACATTCAAAATTATGGAGTGAGAATAAAATGACTTTCTCAAATGTGGTGGTTGAATATTCGATTTGGAGTTCTTTGAATTTTGGAGTTCCATTTGAAATTGGAACGTAGTTTTAAAGCCATTTTAATATTTCCAAATTATTCAGATAAATTTAATGAGAGGAGATAATGTGACTTCTCCAAAACTATATTTGGAAATATTTAATAATGCATAATTATCATTTCGGGAATTTGCAAAATTCTAAATTCAATTTATGAGTAATTCAATTATGTCCATAAAGAATTAATAGTAGTTTGTGCACAAATTTAATTTTATTAAATTCTGAAACTATATTTTGTAGGCACCAAATTATAAATATGTTTACGTGAACTTTTTCTATTTTTTATTTAAAGTTTTTCTGCACTAAATAAATGTAATTAACAAAACAGTAAAAAAAAAAAGCTAAACCTACAGCCATGGGGCGAGCCCAACTCCAATCTGTATTTTTTTTCTCTCTCTCTCTTTTATGTTTGGGCCTCGTGACTCAGGCCGGGCCAACCTGCCTAGCCAGCCCACCGAGCGAGCGCTCGTCTTCCTCCTCCTCTAGCTTGCACCTACATGTACAGAGAAACGCCATGGCTGCGCAATCCCCGCGCCCCGGCCTCCCCTTTCCTTCCTTCTACCCGCCGGAAGCTTCCTCCCACCCCGCGCCTTCCTTCCCCGCTCCTTCCCTTCATTAAGAGGCCTTAATGGCCGAGATTGACGCCGACGAAAACTCCGGCCATGGCCGAATTTCGTCCGCCTCCTGCCCGCACCTGGACGCCTGCGTTGCCCTATAAAACCCGCCGACGCGACACCATCTTCCCCTCGTTTGAAGCCCCCGTCGTATGGGCGCTCCTCTCCCACTCTCTCTAGTGGAATTGCTCGCCGGAGCCGAATGCCACCGCCATTTCCCTTGAAGCTCGCCATGCCTCCGGTGAGTCTCTCGCGACTCCGTTTCTTCCTCTTGATGCTGCACCTCCGTGCGGATCTCCTTGACATCTTACCTCCTTCAAATACGCTGCCGAAACACGCCATCCACGAGTACGCGACCAATCGGGGTTCGGCGAAACTCCGGCGGCTCCTCACGGCCGCCACAGGACGAGGCCGAGCACGGGACCTTGTCCAACGGATTCCCCTTGTCGACCTCTACGCCGTTCAACCATTCACCGACGCCCAGGGACTATCTTCTGCAACTCCGGCAAGAACTCCGGTGAACTCTCTCTCCCTCCTGTACATATACTTTGTCTGTTGGAGAGTGACCTCCTAAGCCTGGTTCGAACACTGGGGGCCTGCTTGCAACCTATCTATCAGACGGTGACCTTGGCGAAGCTACGGCAAGCGAAGCACGACCGAAGTGCACACACAAGGAAGGCACTGCAGGGACACAAGGAGCTATCCAGGTTCGGGCCACCGGGCGGTGTAAAACCCTACTCTTGCTTGGTGGAATTGTTGTGAGAACAGTGCTCTGGTGTTACAAGGTTGAAGGAGGTGGAAAACTGGCCGACCTCCTCTAAGGTAGAAGCTCTGCTCCTTATATAGCTGCCCTGATCCTCTTCCCCAAAAATATTGGCAGGAAGGGTTGCCACACAACGGCAGTTCAAAGGGGGACATGCGCTCAGTCTTATCCTGACAAAAGTAGTCTTCGCCTGCCAAGGCGCCATCCATGACGCACTGGTGGGCTCGACGATGACGCCTGCCCTGGCGCGCCGGGTCATCATGGTCTTCTTGCACCAAAGTGGCAATCTTTGGGACTTGCTTTGGGGGAGGCAGCTGCAGCTGCTCCTTTATCACCAAAGAGGAAATCCTCCCTGACGGCGCCCGCTGGCACGGTACCTGTTGCTGTTGTCGCCTTGCGCAGGCATGTCACCCATGTGGTGGGCACGCAGCAGCGCAGCTAGCGCCGCACAGCCCCCCCACGCGGAGGGCCTCGTGGGAAGTGATACGTCTCCAACGTATCTACAATTTTTGATTGTTCCATGCTGTTATATTATCAATCTTGGATGTTTTTATATACATTTACAGCAATTATATATCATTTTTGGAGACTAACCTATTAACTTAGTGCCCAGTGCCAGTTGCTGTTTTCTGCCCTGTTTTTGTTTTATAGAAAATCAATACCAAACGAAGTCCAAATGCCACGAAACTTTTTGGAGATTTTTTTCTGGACAAGATAAACACTAGAAGCTTCAAGAGAAGACCAAACGCCAGAGGAGGTGGCCACGAGCCACCAAGGCACGCCTGGGGGGGCAGGCGCGCCCTGGTGCCTCGTGGGCCCACCTCAGCTCCGTTTGACCTAATTCCACCACTATAAATTCAGGAAAAATCAGAAACCCTCAGGGGAGTCCACGAAATACTTTTTCCGCCGCCGCAAGTTTCTGTTCTCAAGAGATCCCATCTGGAGGCCTTCTCCGGTACTCCGCCGGAGGGGGAATCGATCACGGAGGGGCTCTACATCAACCTTGCTGCCCTTCCGATGATGCGTGAGTAGTTTACCACAGACCTTCGGGTCCATAGTTAGTAGCTAGATGGCTTCTTCTCTCTTTTTGATATTCAATACAATGTTCTCCTCGATGTTCTTGGAGTTCTATCCGATGTAATCACTTTTTGCGGTGTGTTTGTTGGGATCCGATGAATTGTGAGTTTATGATCAGATTATCCATGAATATTATTTGAGTCTTCTCTGATCTTTTTTATGCATGATTTTTATAGCTTCGTATTTATTCTCTGATCTATTGATTTGGTTTGGCCAACTAGATTGATTTATCTTGCCATGGGAAGAGGTGCTTTGTAATGGGTTCGATCTTGCGGTGCTCAATCCCAGTGATAGAAAGGGACATGACACGTATGTATCGTTGCTATTAAGGGTAAAAAGATGGGGTTTATTCATACGTGAGTTTATCTTGTCTACATCATGTCATCGTTCTTAACGCGTTACTCCGTTCTTTATGGACTTAATACACTAGATGCATGTTGGATAGCGGTCGATGTGTGGAGTAATAGTAGTAGATGCAGGCAGGAGTCGGTCTACTTATCTCGGACGTGATGCCTATATACATGATCATTGCCTTGGATATCGTCATGATTATTTGCTTTTCTATCAATTGCCCAACAGTAATTTGTCTACCCACCGTATGCTATTTTCTCGAGAGAAGCCTCTAGTGAAAACTATGGTCCCCGGGTCTATCTAAATCATATTACTAAAACCCTAAAAATATTGATGCCATTTTATTTTATTTATTTTATTTTGTATTTTTTGTTTCAATCTATCTATCTATCACATACAATTTAATCTTGCAATTGACCACCGAGGGATTGACAACCCCTCGTTTGCGTTGGGTGCAAGGATTTGTTGTTTGTGTGCAGGTGCTGCTAACGAGGTGTTGCGTGATTCTCCTACTGGTTTGATAACCTTGGTTTCATAACTGAGGGAAATACTTATCTCTACTGTGCTACATCATCCCTTCCTCTTCGGGGAAAATACCAACGCAAGCTACAAGTAGCAGGAAGAATTTCTGGCGCCGTTGCCGGGGAGACATCATCAACATCTATCAAGTACCTTTGCACAAACTCTCATCTCCTTGCATTTACTTTATTTGCCTCTCGTTTTCATCTCCCCCACTTCTAAAACGTTTTTACAAAAATACAAAAATATTCTTCGTTTGCCTTTTTCTTGTTTGCTTGTTTGCTTGCTTTATCATTATGTCTAGTTCTTCGCTCGTTACTATTACCCCTGAAAATGAAGTACTTAATTTTAAACAAAGGGGAGGAGAGAATTTAAAAGATGCTTGGTATAGGATTTGTGATGCTCATAATAGATCAACTTGTAGGCAATCCTCTACCATCCTTCTTCGCAATTTTTATGTGGGCATTACTACTTGGTATAGATTTGTGCTTGATACTATTACTGGAGGGAATTTCTTGATGTGTCCCCCTACGGATGCTTTTAATGCTATGGGAAATTTAGTTGGATCACCACCTATTACTATTAATGAAACAACTTTGACCTTGGAACATGTTATGCAAAGGTTAGAAATTATTGAAAGCAAAATGCCTACCATTGAGCATATTGAAAATTTAGATAAAAAAATTCATAACCATGTCACTCAATTTGGATCAAAAGTAGGTATTACTCTTAAGATGCTAAAATAGAAAGAATCAATAATTAATGAAAGGGTGGAACAAAGTCCCGCTAGGATCGATAAGTTGGAGGAAATTATTAATAAATTAGGTTCCGCTTTTTCTTCCGCTAAAACTATTGAAAAAATTACTCCTAGCAGGAATTGCAAGTTTATGTATGTCCCTAAAACCAATGGTGCTACTTCTAGTAAGGGAAATGAGGATCTTAAAATGATTAGCGTGCACCCCGATTTCATTGGTATAATTAAGGAACCTATTCACAAAAGTAAAATTCTTGATTTTGTGCCTAGAAGTGTGATGGTGAGAAACACCTATGTTAAATCTATTAGAAAAAATGGATGTGTGATTGAGGAATTGGAAACCAAAGATGACAATACTTGAAACTATGCATTATGCCTAGCTAGGGGCATAAAACAATAGCGCTTGTTGGGAGGCAACCCGATGAATAAAATAAATTTTTCTGTTATTGTGTGTTTTCACAATTATGCTACTGGTATGATTGTGTTTTTGTGTTCTTAATTAGTGTTTGTGCCAAGTAAAGCCTTTAGGATGATTTGGAAGACAGTATAATTGATGCTGTTTGGAAAACAGAAAGTTTTGCGTCCAGTGCTGGAATTTTGTTTCTGTACTGGAGAGTCAAAAATATCTGAAATTTATACACAGTGTTCGTATATGAATTTCCCACGTTGTCCTAGTTTTTCAGAATTTTTGGAGTTACAGAAGTATGGATTTTAAATAGATTGCTACAGACTATTCTGTTTTTGACAGATTCTGTTTTTGATGCACTACTTGCTTGTTTTGATGAATCTATGGATTGTATCGGGGGGTATAAGCCATGGTGAAGTTAGAGTACAGTAGGTATAATGCAAAAATAAAATATGAATGGGTTTGCAATAGTACTTAAAGTAGTGATTTATTTTGTTATACTAACGTATCTCACGAAGGTTTTGTTGAGTTTTGTGTGATTGAAGTTTTCAAGTTTTGGGTGAGATCACGATGGATGAAGGAATAAGGAGTAGCAAGAACCTAAGCTTGGGGATGCCCGAGGCACCCCAAGGTAATATTCTAGGAAGACTCAAGCATCTAAGCTTGGGGATGCCCCGGAAGGCATCCCCTCTTTCTTCTACCAACCATCGGTAATTTTACTTGGAGCTATATTTTTATTCGTCACATGATATGTGTTTTGCTTGGAGCGTCTTGTATTATATGAGTCTTTGCTTTGTTTTATTTTTAGTTTGTCACAATCATCCTTGCTGAACACACCTATCTTGAGAGAGCCACACGTTCATCATCATTTGATAGAATACTCTATGTGCTTCACTTAATTTTTTGAGCTAGGCAGTTGCTATAGTGCTTCACTTAAATCTTTTTGAGCACGGTGGTGGCTATATTTTGAAGAAATAAACTCTCATGCTTCACTTATATTATTTTGGGAGTTGATAAGATTAAAATTTTGAAGAAATGAATTTTCATGCTTCACTTATATTATTTTGAGAATTGATAAGATTGAAATTTTGAAGAAATATTTGCACTCTCATGCTTCACTTAAATCTTTTTGAGAGGTGATAATAGTAACAGTAATTTGCACAAGATATGAATTTGGTCCCGAAGTGATGAATATTCAAGAGGGATATAAATAAAAACTTTCATATAGATCATTGGATATGATAAGTGTGATTCCTTGCAATAGTTTTGCGATATGGAAATGATAATATGTGAGTCATGTTAGTGAGTAATTGTGATTTAGTAAAAATATTAGTGTTAAGGTTTGTGATTCCCTATGCATGCACATTAAGTCAATAGTTATGCAACGAAATTATATCCTACTTATGGTGCATTATTCGGTGTTAGTTATGTTCAATGCATGTTTATGACCGTTTTCGTTTTTTGGTTGGTTGCTTCTCAATCTATTTGCTAGCCTTCATTTGTACTAAGCGGAAATACTGCTTGTGCATCCAAAATATTTAAACCCAAGTTGTGCCAAATGAGTCCACTATATCTACCTATATGCGGTATTTCAATGCCGTTCTAAGTAAATTTGCGTGTGCCAACTCTAATTTTCAAAATAATTTTTCCGTTTTGTGTGCCCGTACCACTCATGAAGCAGCAGGGGGTGGCCATTATTTTCCATGCTAGGTGTGTTATTCTCACGATGAGTGTTTATTCACTTGTCATTGCACGAGAGAGTGGCTGGTAATAGGGATGCCCAGTCCCATAATGAATAAAAAATTAATAACAACAAAACTCCTTGGAAAGTGTTGGTATGGAGGGCACCCATGGATACGGCTAGCCATGGATTGTGAAAGAATGGTGGAAAGTAAATAAACTTTACTTTCTGTTTGGGAACCGCCTATGATGTGACTAGCATGGAAAATATTGGGAATTCTCGGTCGTTTTCATTGACAGGAAAAGCATGCCTCTCAAAATATTTTTATCTCTTTAATTTAAGCTTTGAGCTCTGGCACATTTGACAAATCTCTGCTTCCCTCTACGAAGGGGCTATCTATTTACTTTTATGCAATTTTTATTTTATTTGAGTCTCCATCTTCTCTTATGAAAGCACCAACTAGAGAGCACTATTGTCATACTTGTGCATTGGATGTAGCTAATATTTGAGTGTGTTTCATGAATGGATCAATGATTAAGCATAATGGGCTAGGGATAACTTTCTTTAGCATTGATATTTTGAAAGACATGGTTGCTTGTTAGCATGCTTGAGTATTTATATCTTCATGTCAAATTATAGACTATTCCTTTGAATCATTCAAGTCCAATGTCCATGCTATAAAAGAAAAGAATATGTGATGAATATGATAGGCGTTGTATAAGTTGGAAAATGGAGATTTGCCTTTGACACTCTTCCAAACCCACTTTTATAATTATTGCAATCATCATAAATAGGAGGCATGCAATCAACATAACAAATTTGATCATCAAAAGTAGGGGGACTAAAAATATCATCTTCATTAAGCATAGCATCGCCAAGCTTAGGATAAACATTATTTGCAGCAAATAAATTCTCAAACATATCATTCTCATCAAACATAGCATCCCCAAGCTTGTGGTTTTGCATATCATTAACATAATCACTCTTATCACCAATAGTATGAATAGCACCAGTAGTATAACAATTATTGTCATCATAATTTTCCAAGTTGGGGCCAAAAAGATTCTCAAGATTATAAGAAGTGTCACTATCTTCCCAATCATAATTATCACAACAAGTAATAGGCATAACAAAACCATCCTCAATTGTTCCTTTGGACATCGTGCCATAGGACCAAAAGACAAGATCATCATCAAGTGTATCATCTTCCACAATTATTTTTGATTCATTCTCATGAGGCACAACAATAATAGGAGAAACATTATTGGGGAGAGATACCTTTTTACCTTTGCTTCTTCTTCTTTTCTTATTCTTCTTCTTCACCACATTACATGTGGGTTCCATCAATTTTTCCGACCTTCTTATTGAAGACATTGGTTGGGTAGGAAGCTCCTCCTCGTCACCTGATTCATCATGAGAAACAATAGGAGGGTATTGGGAAATCTTTTCCCTTTCATTAGTATTCTCTTCATATTCCATTGGTTTTCCCGTCTTTATATAATTGGGAAGATAAACATTCTCATTGCAATTTACCACACAACACATATAAATTTCCCTTAGATCAAGGTCAAAAGTTTTCGAGGGAATTAATACTTCAAACCAATTATTTCTATTTGCCACTTCTTCATACCACAAAAATAGAGTAAGTTCATTATAATGTTCAAGGGTGATCATGTCATCACAATATTTGAACGCAATTAGATAATAAAATTGCATGCATTGAAAATTAAGATGACCACCTTCATTGCAAAGTTCAGAAGTAATGGGAAGAATGGAACATAATTCTCTAGCACAACCATCTAATATCTTAAGCAACCATTGGGTTCTTTGATATTTATGCTTCTTACAAAATCTATCATCCCTTAGTGGCATGTTTTCACAAGATCTATGCTCACCACAATAATTGACATGCTTATAAGAAACCTTTTTATCATGACTAGTACAATCATCATTAGTATCATGGATATTCATAGAAAGCGTGCTAACAACATTGCAATCATTAGTATCATGGATATTCAAAGGACTCACATTAAACATTTTATTAAATTCTTCCTCTAGCAATTGAGCACAATTATCGAAATCCTTATTTTCAAGAAAGACGTCATAAAGGTAAAGCATTTGATGCAACTTCAATTCCATTTTTTGTAGTTTTCTTTTATAAACCAAACTCGTGATAAAATAAGAAACTAAAAGATTCAATTGCAAGATCTAAAGATATACCTTCAAGCACTCACCTTCCTGGCAATGGCGCCAGAAAAGAGCTTGATGTCTACTACGCAACTTTTATTCTTGTAGACGTTGTTGGGCATCCAAGTGCAGAGTTTTGTAGGACAATAGCAAATTTCCCTCAAGTGGATGACCTAAAGTTTATCAATCCGTGGGAGGTGTAGGATGAAGATGGTCTCTCTCAAACAACCCAGCAATCAAATACAAGAAATCTCTTGTGTCCCCAACACACCCAATACAATGGAAAATTGTATAGGTGCACTAGTTCGGCGAAGAGATCGTGATACACGTGTAGTATGGATAGTAGATATAGGTTTTTGTAATCTGAAAATAAAAAAACAGCAAGGTAGCAAGTGATAAAACGGAGCACAAACGGTATTGCAATGCTTGAAAACAAGGCCTAGGGTTCATACTTTCACTAGTGCAATCTCTCAACAGTGCTAACATAATTGAATCATATAACAATCCCTGAACGTGCGATAAAGAATCACTCCAAAGTTTCTATCGGAGAATGTAGGACGAAAATGTGTATCAACCTATGTGACTAGATTACCCCAATGTCACCACGGGAATCTGCAAGTTGAATATGAAAACATACATCAAGTAACTCAATAGAATACCCCATTGTCACCACGGGTATCCACATGCAAGATATACATCAAGTGTTCTCAAATCCAAAGTATTCAATGTGACAATAACGAAACCTCAAAGGGAAAGACTCAATTCATCACAACAAGATAGAGAGGGAAGAAACACCATATGATCCAACTATATTAACAAAGCTCGCGGTACATCAGGATCGTGCCAAATCAAGAACAAGAGAGAGAGAGATCAAACACATAGCTACAGGTACATACCCTCAGCCCCGAGGGTGAACTACTCCCTCCTCGTCATGGAGACCACTGGGATGATGAAGATGGCCTCCGGTGATGATCCCCCCCTCCGGCAAAGTGCCGGAACAGGGCTCCGGATGAGATCACTTTGGTACAGAGGCTTGCAGTGGCGGCGTGTGTCGTGGTTTTGACACGGCAGATGTTCTTGTGAAAGGACTTAGAGACGAAACCATCACACAAAGGTGGAAGCTTAGTGGGGTTGATCGGGAATGAGAGGACGCGAGATTACCCAGGTTCGGCCCCTCACGATGGAGGTAATAGCCTACATCCTGCTTGATTGTATTGCTTGGATCTCGATTACAAGGGTGCGAATTTGCTAACCTAGCTCTCGAGGGATCGCAACTTAGTCTTTCTATCGTAGGCGCCCCCCTTTATATATATAGGTTGAGCCCTAGGTTTACATGAGTGTCCGGGTTGTAGACTTAACCCGTATCCTACTATTATTCTACTTATTCTCCAAGATAATCTTCCTTGTCTTATCTTTCTTCTTAAGCCGGCCCGTACACCGAGCCGCCTCTTCTCACCGGGCCTCCTGTTAAGCCGGCCCGCTTGGTATCTCCAAGGCCCAGCAGTGAGATGCCCCGCAGAGCCCTTCAGCTCTATGGCTGGGTCATCTTTCTCCCGGGTCTACACATCGGGAAATATCCCCAACATTAGCCCTCAGTTTGACTTGAATTCATTCATGTTAAACTCCATCCTGAAAAACAAATGAAATATTAATAGGAAAAAGGCACCCCTGAATCTGTTTCTCAAGCCGACCTTTGGAGCATCTTTCGCTTCCAGACATAATTTTCCGGCTTTAAGCAACTCGCCGGGTCATTCTTTATCCTCAGACTTGGCGTTTCCTCAATGACTTTACTCATGACGTCACATCCAATTTCCGCAAAATCCGGGATGACATCATAACGAATCTTTTAGTGGTTTCGTATTGTCTTGTTAGGCGTGAAAATCGAGGAGCCTTTTTAGCCACTGTTTTCTACGCCGCCTCGGGCCCCGTGCATGCCGTTTCAGGTCCGCCGCGCCAATAAATAGACCGACGCCCTCCCCCTTCTCTTTCTACTGCTTTCTGCTCATCTTCCTCCTCTACTCTTCCGACGTCGCCGCGCCCCTTCGAGCTCACCAGTGCCACCACAAGCTTCGTCGACCGAGCCTTCCCCCCATCGCCGGAGTTCATCCGGTCCCGCTCGCGCAGCCGCTTCTGCCGTACTCGAAGGCCACAAGTTTCCCCATTTGAATATGTAAGTAATTTCTTCGCCATTTCTGCCTATCCTTCGGGTGTTTTTCCTAGTTCATCACCTTAGCAGTCTTCAGATCCAAGAACACCCGCAGGTTTCTTCTTGCAATTTGTAGAATCATTCCGCCATATTTTCCATGCATCATAGATCTTCTATTCCGCCCTGAACAAATCTCCATTGTAACTCATCTCTTACCACGAAGAACAGAACTAGGTTTATCTCATATTTTAGGCCTTTTTTCAGATCCACAGAACTTCTTAATCCATGTGAATCATGTTTACTGACTCATAATCTAGACTATGCTCAACATTTGTAAAAAATCCGTGCTATGAAATTCCCGGCTTATTTTATGCATGAAGTCTTGACCCGAGATATACTTGCATTCTTTCCTGTGACCCGGAGAACATTCTAGCGTCCGGCTCGTATTTCTTTTTGCTTACGTTAACCCGGAAAAATCCTTGAATCGCCGGCTTATGATATTCTTTTACTTCTCTTGCAGCTAAATCCATGGCTCCAAAAGTTAAGTATGTCAACTGGGCAAAATCCACCATGACAGAGCTCAGATTGCTGGCTCTAATGGACACCGGGTTACTACCAACCAAAGAAGCAATTGGATGGCGGGCTCCTAAGGAGGAAATTCATCCTCAACCAGACCAGAATGAGATCATAGTATTTGCTGAACATCTAGAGAGAGGTTTCCGTCCCCTGGCTCTAAGTTCTTCAGAGATGTGCTTCATTTCTTCAACATCAGGCCTCAAGATCTGGCCCCCAACTCCATTTTCAACCTATGTCAGTTCCAAGTTTTCTATGAGATTTATCTACAGTTTGAGCCATCCATTAGCTTGTTCCAAGAGTTTTTCTATTTGAACCACCAGACAGAGCACAAGGATGGACCAAGCCTAGAACTTGGTGGAGTCACAATTCAATGGAGGAAAAACACGGCTTTCCCCGAGGCCAAGCCGGCAAGCCATCCCAAAGGATGGTATAAAACTTGGTTTTACTGCAAGGATACTTCTCCAGAAGGGCAACACCCACTCCCGGGTTATAGACCAAGCCGGCTTGATGCTGACATAGTTTTTCCGGGCTTCGCCCCCAAGGAGGAAAGGAAGACTCTGGAGCCCTTATACTCGAAAATAAATGCCTTGACTGCCCATGGCCTTACTGGCATTGATCTGGCCTGGATTTGGGTAGAGTGGCGTATCCAACCACTGAGCCCGAGGACCCAGCTTATGCACACTTACTCTGGCGAGCCGGAAGATTCACTCCGATTTAGCCGGGTCAACCTCTAGGAGAAGGAGGCCATAAAATTTGCCAAGAAGCTACTTGGTGAAACGAGAGAGGACATTAAGCTTGTGGGACTTGCTCCCTTCTACATGAATAACCCGGTACCCGAGGTAACCGTCTTTTATTGCTCTTCATCTTGTCCATGTTGTTTTACCTTTGTCTTAATTTTATCAACCCATCATGGTACAGGAAAATGCTGACTGGTGGCGGGTCGAACTTCAAGACCCCACTCCTCCTCGAGAAGATAGCGAGGAAAACCCAGAAGACGATGAAGACCAAGAGGTAGAACTTGACTCCCTTGGCTGTCTGTTTAACCAACTTGCTGACGCCACCTCTTCACAGAAACAGGCTGAAACCAGTCACGCCGGCGAGCCAGAGGTAACACTAATCTCTTCAGATTTTGACTCACCGATACCCGTTCGAAAGAAATTCCGGGTTGCAGTCCGAAAAGTTCCATTTTCACATCGAGATGCTCACTTAGACCCACAATTTTCTTTAAAGAAAGCGCAGCACACAGGGACTTCTAAATGGAAGACCCGAAGCAGTGAAGGAGAGCTGAGCGGTGGGTTAGACAATGAGCCCCCAGCACGGAGAGCATGGACAGAGGCACCTCTCAGCCCAACTCCCTCTCTTCCCCACGCCGGTCGTTTCAAAGAGCACCTGCATTTGAACGACTCGGCATATCTAACATCTCCCTCTTCTGACGAATCAAGCGCCACTCAGGTGCCATCCTTTAACATCAATCTTGGGTAAACAACCTAATTACTCATGTTTGATACAAAGGATTCTTGCTCTTATCCTTTAACTGAATGACTCTTTGTTCCTTGTATAGTGCGAAGGCCATTAAGAAGAAGACCGCCACCGGGTCGTCTGACCCTGTCGTTCAAACAGGTCCTTCTCAGGAAGACGCAGCGGCTAACCCAGATATTCTGGATGAGCCGGCTTTCCAGAACGACCCGCCGCCTCAGGACACAACCGTGAGCCCGGCTCACGCTTCTCCTCCTTCTGCCAATCAGGTGAAGGAAAACTTAATTGAGGATCAGCCTGCTAAGAAATGTCAAGATGAAATAATGGTGACTAGTGAACAGCTGAATCCTCCACCAGGAACCTCTACTGTCCTAGCAAAGATTCCTGCCAAGGTTGAGCCGCCCATCAAGAATAAAGGGAAGGCGGCTCTCAATATCCAATCTTTTGAAGAACAAGACATCAACGTGCTACATCAGTCTGTGATAACCCGGCTATCTGAGAGCCGAGATACTAAAATCGCCATGGTGACTTCCCTAAAACAAAAGTATGAGGTAACTTTCTGTCTCCTGACTTAATATGCCCATATTATATGCAGCCCCCAAGGGCCGGGTCATTATACCATGATGATCAAGGACTTGTATGTTGTGATCAACCTATAGCCCCTAAGGGTCGGCTCATCATGATATGATGTGTCGGGTCTCTGCATGTAGGGTACATAGAATAAACTATGCATTAGCCCCCAAGTGCCATGTGGCATGCTCGCATCCTCATGGGACTTCGTCCTGTTTGAGAAAATGCTGATAAGTGTAGCCCCCAAGGGCCGGGTCAACCAGAATGGCAGCTCAGGACTTATGATATACTGTTTGACTGAATACTGTTATGCATGACATGCTGAACCATGATGAGACGCAAGCATCCTACTTCCAAAGGGAAGCAAAGAGAGAGAGAAAACTTCATGAAAGGGCGTAAGAATCATCTTCAGAAGCCAACAAGTATTTGCGCCTTGTGTGAAGTACTCTGAAGAATGCTGAGGTGGCGTTTGAAGAGGAAAGATCCCTCCTAGTGAAGCGTGCAGAAGAAGCAGAAGCAAAACTTAAGCCGGCGACCCAAGAGCTGGCCACACTGAAAAACCATATCACCAGCATGTGCAACGCCATCTTTGGTATGCAATAAATTCATAAGCCGCCAAACATGCCGAGTTGCAAAATACCACACTAACCGGACTAACTTATCTTTCTCTTCTTGCAGGCCGAAAAACTCATAACCAAGCTGAACAGCCATTGGTGAAGCTGAAAGCCGCCTACACTTTCGCCGAACAACTATACAAAGGCAGCGCACGCTGCATCATGGCCGTCAAAAACACCAAGGCCCCGGCCCACCTGATTGAAGATATGTTGAAGGAACTATCAGTGGTTCCCAAATGGTTTGAAGAGTGGAAGAAGGCGGCTTGCTGTGCTGGGGCCCTGATAGTGTTTGCTCGCGCCAAAGCATATGTACTGGAATTGGATACGGCTCAAGTTGTCGGTGGTTATCCAGAGTTTAGTGTTGATGATTCACCTTTCACCAAGAAGGATTTCTAGCGATGCATAAAAGAAACCCGGGTTGCCGCCACAGCGATTGCAGAAGAGATGGATCTGTCCAAGTATCAAGCCGGATACTCTAAAGGCAATGAACGGATTGAGCCGCCGAACCCTCAGCCGGTCGCTCTTACTCATACGCGTAAGCCATCTTTTGCCCCTGACGTCGACCCTTCCTCTGTGATAACCGCCGATGCAATGTTTGAAGCATTGCACTCAATCCAGTGGTCGACCGGTGAATCAACAAGCCAGGAAGAGGCGGAGGATGACGACGATCATGAAGAGCCGGGACATGGCACTCCTTCAACCTCCGGCGCCAATCCTAACCCGGCAACATAGAACACCGGCTCTTTATTTATTGCACCTGAACTTGGAAACTTTTGCTCTGTCCGTAGCCTGGTGGGCAGCTTGTAATAGTTTTGTATCCAGAAACTTTGCTGGTACAAGTGCCATCATGCACTTGCTGCTTTATTATTGCTTGTATAAACTTGTTGCTTGCATTGACAAGTCTTCTGCTGCTCAGAATACAAGCATAGAACCAGCTGCGTTAATTATGAGCTCACACCAGTGGTGTGTTAAGAAAAAATAACCCGGCAAGCCTTGCTACCAGATAAAGAAAAGTGACTGTAATGCAGAATGTATGAAAACAAGGACTATGCATGCATGCAAGAAGTAACAATAATTCAAAACATGAATTTTAAATTGTCAGCTTACGCAGCACGACGTGAAGATTGACCTTTTTTAGGCACAAGTCTGATTTGCTTTCATGAAGCAGGTGCTTTGGCCTTTTGGTTTATCTTCGCTTTCTGAAAGCCGGCTCTCACGTGACCAACACACATTTTAACTCTGATGAATTCAGGGTCACCTTTGTGATTGACTCATCAGGCGTACGCCAGGTCACCTTTTCGGAGTAGCATCTTGCTGACAGGCAGGTTTAACCAAGTTTTGGCTTTTTGCCGGGTTAAAGGGTTTTCTAAGCTAAACTCGATGAGTTGGAAGCCCCCAAGTAACCAATGATCAACCGATAAAGACTCAACACACAATTTTGTGGCAAAACGACAAACTCTCTTATACAGAGCTACCGGTCTTTATTTCATTGATCAAAATATGTATATACATGATAGAAGGTATGTACAAAAGATATGACCTAGTCTATGACTTAGGTGTAGTATGGCCGGAGATGGGCAATGCTCCAGGGCCGACTTCCCTCCTCTTGAAAGGTATGTGATTTATCTGCCTCACGTATATCAACTAGGTAGTATGACCCGTTGTTGAGATTCTTGCTGACCACAAAGGGCCCTTCCCAAGGCGGTGAAATCTTATGCATGCCTGTCTGGTCTTGTATCAGACGGAGCACTAAGTCACCTTCCTGAAAAGTACGGCTTCGAACTCTACGGCTGTGATAGCGACGTAGGTCTTGTTGATAAATTGCTGATCTAGACGCGGGAAGTTCGCGTTCTTCCTCCGGAGCATCAAGAGCGTCTTGGTGAGCTTGCTCATTATCTGATTCCACATAAGCCGCCACTCGAGGGGAGTCATGACGAATATCGCTTGGAAGTACAACTTTTGCACCATAGACCAGAAAAAATGGCGTATAGCCTGTTGACCTGTTGGGAGTAGTCCGTATGCTCCAAAGTACTGCAGGTAACTCTTCTTCCCAGCAACCTGGCGTGCATTGTAAAGGCACCATGAGCCGGGGTTTGATTCCGCACAGCAATTCCTGATTAGCCTTTTCTGCTTGCCCGTTGGACCGAGGATGCGCAACCGATGCTAAATCAAGCCGGAGGTGCTCTTGTTGACTGAACTGTTTCATGACTCCTTTGGAAAGATTGGTTCCATTGTCTGTGATAATACTGTGTGGATAGCCAAAGCGATATATCAACTTTTTCAAAAACTTGACGGTTGTAGCAGCATCACAACGACTGACCGGTTCTACTTCCACCCACCTGGTGAATTTGTCCACAGCTACCAACAAGTGAGTATGTTTATTTTTAGAGCGTTTAAAGGGTCCAACCATGTCAAGCCCCCAAACTGCAAAAGGCCAAGTGATTAGAATCATCCTCAACTCTTGAGCCGGCACATGAGCCTGGCGAGTATATTTCTTGCAACCATCACATTTGCGCACAATATCTTCTGCATCGGCGTGAGCTGTGAGCCAGTAAAACCCGTGCCGGAAAGATTTCGCGACGAGTGATCTTGAGCCGGCATGATGACCACAATCGCCAGAATGAATCTCATTGAGAATTGCACGGCCTTCCTCAGGTGAAACACAATGCTGAAAAACACCAGTGACACTTCGTCGATGCAACTCGCCATTGACGATAGTCATAGACTTGGATCGTCTGATGATCTGTCGAGCGATGCTTTCTTCTGGTAGAAGCTCTCCCCGGCTTAGATAAGCCAAGTAAGGAATTGTCCAATCAGGTATAGCATGAACAGCATCCACTAGAGCTGCCTCCGGGTCAGGAATAGCCAAGTCTTCCTCCGTTGGCAACTTGACAGACGGGTTATGCAAGACATCCAAAAAAACATTGGGCGGCACCGGCTTTCGCTGAGAACCCAAGCGAGACAGTGCATCTTCTGCCTCGTTCTGCCGGCGATCGATGTGATCAACTTGATAACCCTTGAAGTGTCTAGCAATATTAGTGACCGCGTGCCGATAAGCCGCCATAAGGGGATCCTTGGAGTCCCATGTGCTAGAAACCTACAGGGCCACCAAATCTGAGTCGCCCAAACACCTGACCCAGCTCAAGTTCATCTCCTTGGCCATTCGGAGTCCATGAAGCAATGCCTCATATTCTGCTGCATTGTTAGTACATGGGAAGATAAGTCTTAAAACATAATAGAACTTATCTCCTCGCGGGGAAGTTATCACAACTCCAGCCCCCGAGCCTTCGAGCTGCCTTGAGCCGTCGAAATGTATGGACCAATACGTCGTGTTGGGCTTATGTTCGGGAGCCTATAACTCTGTCCAATCATTGATGAAATCCACCAAAGCCTGAGATTTGATTGCTGTGCGAGGCACATATTTGAGATGATGTGGACCAAGCTCGATGGCCCACTTAGCAACCCGACCCATTGTAACACCCCAAAATATTTTCTTTGAATTTTTAAATCTTTTCTTTAAAATAAAATGCTTTGAATTATTCTGGCCCTATTTTTCTTTTTCTCTTTCTTCTGTTCTGAAAATCATTTTTTTATTTTTAATTGGGTTTCAAAATTTTAAATGGTTCTGATTTGGATAGTTTATTAATTGGGAAATTATTTGTGGAGGATCACAAAAATATTTTCTTTTAGAAAAGTTTTTGGAATAATTAAAATTATTCCATGGAAATGGCCATTTCACTTCTTTCTAGCCCTTCTAAAATCCTCCAATAATTTTTCTGTCACTTCTAAATTATCCCTCAAGTCATTCTCACATTCTAGGACAGTGTCCAATACTTTCCCACTCCACAAAAATATTTCTTCCATTTTAAATAAATTCCAAAGTTAGAATTTATAATTATCCTAGTTTCTTTGGTTTACAAAGGAACCATATTTTCTGTGATTCTTCTGCAACCACAGAAATTATCCTAGCAACTAGACAGTACCCACAACCCATTTCACCAAAAACATTGGGTTCCACAGTTCAAAATTTTCAAATTCCATCCAGTTCAAATTTGGACCAGAAACAATCTCTCTGATACAAACTCAATTTTTATAGCTCCAAAAATTCTGAAACTCTGCCAGACTATCTTTTATGCATCAACACCTCACCACAAAAATTCCCACAAATTCTTAAAATCTCTAGAGCACTCTGTCATTTCATCATACATGTGGTGTGCACACTGTTCACTGTAAAAAAAAATCAGAGAAAGACAGAGATTCAGAGAGAGAGGGAGACGGCGTCATGCACTCCACTCCATCGCCTCTCCTTCTCATCCACGCCTCCCTTGATCATCAATGAGCCTCCCCGGGACCCCCTGGTCAGCTGGCCGCCGCCGACAGCACAGGAAGTGGCCGGTGCAACGGCCACCGTCCTCGGCTGCGGCGGCTGAGCCGATCAGCACGGCTGCTACTGCCATTACTGCTACTGCTCTCCCTCTGCCTACCTCTCTCCACGCGGTGCCTCCCTCCGCATCCTTGCACGCCGTCCGCACCGCCTGGCCCCGCCTGGCAGTCGCCGGAGCCGGTCATCGCCGCCGCACCCGTACGCAAGCTTCGCCGCGGATAAGAAGATAGAGCTCGATCTTGATCGCGCTGGCATCTCCGGAGAGATCCATTGACCTCCTGGATCATTCACAGAACCTCGCCACCGTCCTTACCTACTTCGCCGGCCGGAGTTACTTCGGCATAATCCACACCCGCACGGCCACCCTCGAACTTCCTATATAAGGACCTCCCGAGCCCCGCAGATCAACCACATCACCTCCACACCATCGCAATTAAGCTCCCACACACTCCCCCGACCTCGAGGAGGTCATCTTCCTCCTCTCCGGTCACCGATCCGCCGCCACCTTCCCCGATCCACACGACGTCGTTAGGCCACCTCCACTTGCAAAACTCCACCAGTAGCCTATCACCACTCCCTCTTGTCGATCCCGCGCTTCAATTTGGCATCCCGAGCTCTCTCTGGCGAGATCCCACCTCACCCGAACCACCGTCCGCCGGCGTCGACCTCGCCGTCGTTCAGGTGCTCACCGGCGACCACCACTGCCACCCACCGACGCGGTAGTCCACCCCGAGCACGATCCGACCAGCGCAGCCTCCTAAAACCCCGGCGATCGTCGCCGGTGATCACCGCCTCCCTTCTGTCCACGCGCGCGAGCGCGTTTAAATTCAAACCTGACAGGAGGGGCCCACCCGTCAGTGTTTTTTTTCGGTGTTTAAATCGAAAGCATACTCTGGTGCTTTACGCTTTCCGCACTGGGAAGCGTATTTCTTCCCGAACCGTTTTCTTTTTAAACGCACAGGGACCTGGATTTTGCAGAAAGGCCCCTGGATTTGAAAGTTTAATAACTTTTAAACCACAACTCTGATTGAGTTGATTCTTTTTTTGAAATTCTTATTTTTATCTCTAGTTTTTTTTAGTATTTATTTAAAAATATTTTGAGAGACTTTTTGGTACTGTTGAAATTTTTTAATTTGAATTTTGAATTTGAATTTTTCAGAAAACGAAGAGGGAAACTTTGCCGGGAATTTCGAGGGTTCACTTTCTGACTACTTTGAGCAAGGCAAGCATTTTTGAACTTGGGATATGGTGAATTGCATGCATGGTTGCATCGGTTTGATATTGCACCGCATATGTAGTAATAGTGTATGCATGCATGGTCATATCATTTTTGCACTTGCTTGCACTTCACTCAAGTGACTTCCTACCACGAATAAAAGTTGTGAGACAACCAGGAGTATATCTCCTGCCTTGGACGTGCCGGTGGGCACGGGCTGTGCTAAGACACGACGGTGTCACCGTGGCATGTGAGACATGCCAGTCATAATAACAACACCTCCTGAGTCGACCTAGATCGAGTCTTGTTCCGTCACACCTAGCTAAACATCGTGCTGCCATGGGTCTTCCCGCGAGGGAAGTACGGTTTAGTAAGTTGCTAACCCCTGTCTGTGTACACACCACATAGAGGGCCATGATGAGGGTTTCCACGGCCATGGACTAATGCCCGTCATCAGGTCAGGGGGCATGGGTGTATCCGGCTGGGCCGAGAGGGGGGCACCCCTTGTAATCCGGGCGTATGAATAGTGATCCCATGCTATTCGAGATTGTAGTCTCCCCGACTTAGAGTTTTTCTTGAATGGTGCTTTGGGTGATTCCTGGCATCCGGAAAGTTAATCTGGTGTGTGCTGGTCAGGCGTGTTTTCTACCCAAAGACCGTAATGGGAATTAGCCAGCGTCACGGTGCTGACTAAAGAAATCTCATACACGTGGGTAAAGAGTACACCCTCTGCAGAGTTATATCTATTCGAATAGCCGTGTCCGCGGTCAAGGACGTTAGCTCGGAAGGGTCAAGTGTCGGTCCCGTTGTCGGTCTCCGGAGGAAATAATTAATTTGAGCATGAAATATTTTGCAGGATAATCATTGTCACCCTAATGCCATCATGTATAATTTCTGTTATCATAGATGCTATTAACATAAGTATTATTATTACTATGCATATTATTGTGGACTAACCCGTTTCTCTTATTTTATTTTCGGAGTGTCTCAGGGGCTGGCTGGACTACCCCGGACACTCGGTTTTATTTCTTTTCAAGACATCTCGTGGCGTCGCTTGAGATCTCGGGCGGTCCTGTCTTGCCCGATTTTCTTTTAGACACCCGTTTGGCATTTCTTTTCAAGACCTCTCGTGGCGTCGCTTGAGATCTCGGGCGGTCCTGTCTCGCCCGATTCTCTTTTAGACACCCGTTTGGGATTTATTTTCAAGACCTCTCGTGGCGTCGCTTGAGTTCTCGGGCGGTCCTGTCTCGCCCTATTCTCTTTTAGACACCCGTTTGGTATTTCTTTTCAAGACCTCTCGTGGCGTCACTTGAGTTCTCGGGCGGTCCTGTCTCGCCCGATTCTCTTTTAGACACCCGTTTGGCATTTCTTTTCAAGACCTCTCGTGGCGTCGCTTGAGTTCTCGGGCGGTCCTGTCTCGCCCGATTCTCTTTTAGACACCCGTCTGGCATTTCTCTTGGATACTCGGGCGGTCTTGTCTCGCCCGATTGTCCACTTTTAACTTTCTTGGTTTGTTACTAACATTTTATTTTTCTGCACATGCTAATATTTATCATGCCATGTTTTAAAATTCAGCCAGCATGAGCATATCATTTAATCCATCATGGGCATATGCATTCGGTATATCTTTCGTTCATAATGTTTGCGAGTACATTCCAACGTACTCACTGGCTTGTCCCTGGCTATTTTATTGGCCAGACCTGGAGGAGGACGAGCTTGTGGAAGGAGATTGCGCTAGCGAGCCCAACGCTTAGAGGTGTCCTAGTCAGTCAATCTGTGAGCTTGGAGTCCATCACATGTATCATCCGCAGTGCTTCCGCTACACCAATAAAATAGTCAAGCCTCACACTGACGCTTGACTTTATTTTATTGTATCAGTGTTGTTCTACCACCACACCACTATGTTATTCCACCACCGTAGTATATTGGCAAGCTTGTAATAATTGTTGAGCCCTCTGACTCAACCCTGTGTAATATTATATTTGTACTGGTTATCTATATCAAGGAAGTCTACCAGTTGTTCTTGGGGCTGGTATGACTTGAGACTTTTCTGTGATTTATCCCAGAAATGGGCCTGACACCCGTGGCTTCCCGGTTCTGGATTATATCCTCAAGAGGTGTTGAACTAACCACAGTGATTGGATGCTTGTGGAAGTAATGCTTCAGCTTACGACTAGCCATGAACACTCCATAGACCAATTTCTGCCAATGCGGATATCGCTGCTTGGACTCTGTTAATACTTCACTGATATAATACACAGGGCGCTGAACTGGGTATTCCTTGCCTTCCTCCTTGCGCTCTACAACAACTGCAACACTTACAACCTTGTTGTTAGCGGCAATATATAACAGCATAGGTTCCTTCTCATGAGGAGCAGCAAGGACAGGTGGCTCAGACAACTATTTTTTGAGGGCTTCAAAAGCCTTATCTGCAGCATCGCTCCAAACAAAGTCGTCTGATTTCCTGAGTAGTTGATACAGCGGATTGCCTTCTCCCCGAGCCGGTTTATGAATCGGCTCAATGTCGCAACCCGCCCGGCTAGCTTTTGCACAGCATTAAGGTTTGCCGGCTTAGCCAGGGTCGTGATTGGCTTGATCTTTTCTGGGTTAGCTTCAATGCCACGCTCAGAAACAAGAAATCGCAGTAGCTTTCCTGCAGGGACGCCGAAGACACACTTCTCCGGGTTAAGTTTCATCTGGTAGACCGGGAGATTGTCAAATGTTTCCTTAAGATCCTCCAACAAGGTTTCTTTCTTGCGGGATTTAACCACAATGTCATCAACATATGCCTGGACGTTCCGCCCAATCTGCTTGTGGAAACAACTTTGGACACAATGCTGATAAGTCGCCTGTGCACACTTCAGTCCAAACGGCATGGTCGTATAACAAAAAGCTCCAAAGGGTGTGATGAAAGCCGTTTTTCCTAGTCCTCCTGCTTCATCTTGATCTAATGATAATCGGAGTAAGCATCCAGAAAGCATAAACACTCACAACCCGCCGTAGCATCAATGATCTTGTCAATATGGGGCAAGGCAAAGGGGTCACTAGGACAAGCCTTATTTAGGTCTGTGTAATCAACACACATCCGCCAAGTCTCGTTTTTCTTCAGAACAAGCACCGGGTTGGCTAACCACTTAGGATGGAAGACTTCAACAATGAACCCGGCAGCTAGGAGCCGGGCCACCTCCTCACCAATAGCTTTCCGCCTCTCTTCATTAAAACAACGGAGATACTGGCGAACTGGCTTAAAATTAGGATCCACATTGAGGGAGTGCTCAGCGAGTTCTCTTGGTACACCTGGCATGTCAGAAGGTTTCCATGCAAAGATGTCCCGGTTCTCACGGATGAACTCGATGAGCGCGCTTTCCTATTTGGGATCCATATTCGCCCGTATGGTGAATTGCTCAGAAGAATTACCCGGGGTGAAATCAACTTGCTTGGTGTCCCTGGCCGACATAAATTTGAGCAAAGGGTCTAACTCCGTCGTTGGCTTCTTCAGAGAGGTCCTGTCAGCCGGGTCAATGTTGTCCTTATAATACCGCAATTCTTCTGCAACGCAAGCCATTTCGGCATATGCTGCATTTCCTTCCTCGCACTCGAGCGTAATTTTCTGATTGCCTTCAACTGTGATGGTTCCCCTTGGCCCTGGCATCTTTAACTTCAGATAAATGTAGCATGGTCGCGCCATGAACCGTTCATAAGCCGGCCTACCAAATAGAGCATGGTACGGGCTTTTCAACTTGACTAGCTCAAAAGATAGAAATTCAGAACGGTAGTTATCCTCTGAGCCGAAGGCCACCTCTAGGGATATTCTGCCCATGGGATAGGCTGACTTGCCAGGGACGATGCCATGAAAAACTGTGGAGGACGGAGTCAACTTCTTATCAGACAGATTCATCCGTCTGAAAGTATCATAATACAATATATTAATGCTTCTGCCACCGTCCATGAGCACTTTGGTCAATGTATATCCGCTGACTTGTGGTGCCACCACCAGAGCCAAATGACCGGGGTGATCAAGGTGCACTGGATGATCCGCCCGGCTCCAGGTAACCGGCTGCTCTGACCAATTGAGATAGTACGGGGCTGTCGGCTCAACCAAGTTGATGGCTCGCCGCTGTACCTTCCTATCATGCTTGCAGGTACTGGTGGTGAAAACATGATATTGCCCACTATTCAACTGCTTCGGATTGCTCTGAAATCCTGACTGGCCGGCTTGATGCTTAGTTCCTTGATTGTTCCGCTGATTGCTACCTCCCGTAGTGCCAGCCCCCTGAAACCCGACATTCTGCCCGTTGTTCCCTTGGAACCCGGGGCCTGCGAAGGGCCCATGTGAGCCGGCTCCCTAGAAGCCGGGTCCCTGGTTGCCGGGTTGTCCGCTGTTGCCACCGCCGTTGTGATGATTCTGGAAGATCCGCTTGGAGAACTCTTATATGATGTAGCAATTCTCCCATGATTGGCTAGACGGCTTTCCATTGAAACTGTGCTTTGGACATGGACCTTTGTGAGCCTCCTCAAAGCTGAGAGGGCGATTACCAGAAGACTGGCTCCTGGAACCATTGTTCTGACGCTGATTTTTGTTACCCGTATTTGTATTTGCCACCAGATCGGAACCACCTTCATAACCTTTGCGTTTACCGCCGTTGTTGTTCTACCCATTGCCATTGTTCTGCTGGTGACCCTTGCCACCGTTTTTCTTTCCCTTACCGGATTTTTCCTCATCAGACGGTGGATCCTTTGTATTATCTGATTCAGCATACCGGGTTAAGACATCCATGAGATCGCCCATATCTTGGGCCTTTCTCTTGAGTCGCCCTAATTTCTAGACCAGGGGCTGAAACTTGCATGTTTGTTCTAGAACGAGCACTGCCTGTGCAGCCGAGATGCTATTTGAACTGTGTATAACTTCCGCAACCCGGCGAGCCCAATGATGCACCGACTCATCCTCATGTTGAACACAATGTTCGAGATCAACAATTGTGGTTGGCCTTTTGCAGGTTCCCTGGAAATTCTTGATGAAGCGCTCCTTCAGTTCCTGCCATGTGTTGATAGAATTCACCGGCAGGTTTTTCAACCAAGTGCATGCGGGACCTTCCAACATGAGAGGCAGATAACGTGCACACACTGACTCACTTGCTCCCAACAGATCCATTGCCAGCTCGTAACTCTCGATCCACTCGGTTGGCTCCAGATTCGTTGTATAATTAGGAACCTTGCGAGGACCTTTGAAATCTAGGGGCATGCGTGCATCTCGCAGCGCCGAGACTAGACAAGGACTCTCGATCATGTGGCTTGATAGGCCCCCAAGCCGGCCAGCTGTCTGGGTTGCGTTGGGCGGGTCGTGTGCTGCAAGCTGGTTATACACTACACGCGTGTTTTCCTCTTCCAACGCTCGTAGAGCCCAAGCGGTGTCCACAATATCCTGTGCATTCGGAATCCTGGGTTGGTGCTTATTCGCTAGGGGCTGCGTGGCCCTTCTGCGGTGCGCGCTACTGGAAACTGCTGGCGACTCAGGGCGTTGGCTCCCGGTGCGGCTCTGGTGAGCGGTTGAGTGGAGCCGGTGCTGGCTATGAGAATAGTTGGCTTGCTGCACCATTGCTGTGTTAAGCATCGCGATGGGGTCTTAAGCATCGCGATGGCGTTCCTGGCCTCGACCTGAGCCGGACCATCTCCCTAAATTGGGATTGCCGCCAAATTGTGAGTCGCCACCAGCACGTTGTCGACCGGGTTGGAATAGTGTCCAATTGGGGTCTGGGACCAGCGAGACGGTAGCTGCTGTTGCTGATCTGGTGTATGATGCTGAGCCGGCTGCTGCAAAAGCGGTCCTCCCAGGGTCAGAACTCCAGCCCCCGGGTTTGCCGGAGCCGGCGGATTGTCTGTTGTCGTAAATAGCTGAGTCAACTCGATATTAGCCGGAAGGCGGCTTTGATGATGCCTTTGGTGGATGAGCTCTGACTCGGCCTGCCGGCGGCTTAAATAATGAGCCTCTTCATCGAGACACTGTCTCTCCTCGGTAAGCCGGGCTTGCACCTCTGCCATGCGGGTGTTTTCAGCATTGATATCCTCTTGGATCTTGGCCATCTGCTCGCGACACTTCATGATGTCCGTGTTGCGCGCATCTGCGTTCTCCACAGTAACTGTCTCGGCCAACAGGGCTGTCAGAGTATTCATCAAGTCCGTTAGCGCCTGTGCCCCGGTTTTCTGAGAGCCGGCGGCAGCCGCACCAGCTCCTCCTGAGCCGGCTAGGGTGAGGTTCTGCCCAGTCGCTGGATCGACCGGATCGGGCGCATGATCTTGTCTACCCGCCATGTAGACCGCTGCAAAGTGAGGCGGCTCAAGGGCCTCTGGAAAGACTTCATTAGTGTATCCCAGCCTTTCATCGTACAGGGGACAGATCAACTCAGTTTCTCCGATCGAGGATTCGCCGTCAGATTGAATGAGCGTATCGTCTCCAGACAGGGAGTTCTCCGACATGGCCACCCCTTGGGTGAACCCTACGAAGACATGCTTCCGGCCGGCTTGCAGCGGGCCAGGCCTTGCCTGGCTTGGACCAGCGCGGCGAGCCGACTCGACACCGGCGACAGCCTCCAAACCAGCAGCTGACTTTCCGACAACACCAATGAAGGTGTGGATCTTGCCAAAGGGGACCCGGTACCCATACTCGATTGAGTCGGCGTCGGGGCCCCAGTATGAATCGTTGATGTAGAGCTTCCCGCTGCGGCTCTTCGTCATCAAGCCAACCACATACTTCCTGAACCCTGGGAGAGCTGCCGCTAAGAACTCAACTCCACCGTGCATAGGCTCCATGGTGGGCGCCAACTATCATGGTTTTGACATGGCAGATGTCCTTGTGAAAGGACTTAGAGACGAAGCCATCACACAAAGGTGGGTGCTTAGCGGGGTTGATCGGGAACGAGAAGATGCGAGATTACCCAGGTTCGGACCCTCACGATGGAGGTAATAGCCTACGTCCTACTTGATTGTATTGCTTGGATCTCGATTACAAGGGTGCGAATTTGCTAACCTAGCTCTCGAGGGATCGCAACTTAGTCTTTCTATCGTAGGCGCCCCCATTTATATATATAGGTTGAGCCCTAGGTTTACATGAGTGTCCGGGTTGTAGACTTAACCCGTATCCTACTATTATTCTACTTATTCTCCAAGATAATCTTCCTTGTCTTATCTTTCTTCTTAAGCCGGCCCGTACACCGAGCCGCCTCTTCTCACCGGGCCTCCTGTTAAGCCGGCCTGCTTGGTATCTCCAAGGCCCAGCAGTGAGATGCCCCACAGAGCCCTTCAGCTCTATGTCCGGGTCATCTTTCTGCCGGGTCTATGCGCCGGGAAATATCCCCAACAGCGTGGAAGTTCTAGGTTTCCTTTCGGGGTTTCTGGTATTTATAGGAATTTTCATCGTTGGAATTACGCCAGGGGGGTCCACGAGGGAGTGACAAGCTCGGGGGGCACGCCCTATGGGGGGGCGCCCCCCCAGGCTTGTCATGCCCTCGTGGCTCTTCTGGCACTTCCTGGAAGCTTATGGGGTCTCTTTTTGTCCATAAAAAAATCACCGTAAATTTTCAGCCCAATCCGAGAACTTTTATTTCTGCACAAAAAACAACACCACGGTAGTTCTGCTGAAAACATCATTAGTCCGGGTTAGTTCTAATCAAATCATACTAAAACCATATAAAATTGTTATAAACATGGCATGAATACTTCATAAATTATAGATACGTTGGAGATGTATCAAGCAGCCACACTCCAGCGCCAGCTTCGTCAGGGGCCCCGCTTCTCAGATGTGTTCTGTGTAGTCAAGGCGGAGTAGCCGGCAGTGTTCACCAAACCTTGGATTAGACAAGGGATCATTGTTCAACAGCATGGAGGTGCAGACCTGTGATAGGGAAGACACGGGGAACAGTTCCCGCTTTTTAAAGCCTTGTACCAAACACCTCTTTTTTTTTCTTACATACTCTCTGTATCTTGTAAGGTTCCTCCTTATATCAGCTCGGCATCTCTGGCTAGGCCTTATGAATGAAAGAATAGACCTTTTTTCGGTGCCCACACAAAATTATGTGTCATTGTTTCTGTTTTTGCCTCGTAGCAATGTGGATACCGTGGGAAATATACAGATGAGTCCGGCTTTCGACCGGGGCTCGGATATAAAATCGAGCCTATGTTTAAGTCCGATATCTGCTCGGCGTCTCGGGTATTGCATTATATGCATCGGTTTCGAATCGTGATTTTGGTCAATGATTGGGTTGCCCGGCTCCTGTGCTTGCCTCTTACGTTCCACTTCGTTCGGATAGGAGTGCAAAGGGAGCACCACTGCTATTGTGCTTCTAGCTCGGCCTGGTTAAGCGCCTTAGTGGAGAAAGCTGAAAATCGACTGTCACGATAGGCGTAAACTGGTCGGCTATCTGAAGATAGTGTCAAATTAGAAATCGTTAGTGGTTATGCCGTGGTAAACGAAGGGATCTTGTTATAAGAGCCGAGGTGTTACAACTGGTGCACTTCGGTGTGTCCGATCACCATTACACCGGGGGCTAGGTCAACTACCCCACAATTTGAACTCCTATGACTAAGTGAAAGTTATAAAGCTACTATGGTCTGATTGCCTCATTCCCTAAATACGCAACTGCCTAAGGGTGCCGTGACGTCGGATAAAGGTTTATGTGTTTTAAGGAACTCCCCGCGTAGTATCTACAAAGGGGGTAGAAGCCGACGACTGGCCACTTTCAGCATAAAAACGGTCGCACAAGAATCAAAATAACACGTCGGATTCAAACGAGTAATCAGCATAAATATTACTTGTTTTTTACAAAATCCTCCTCGGCATACCAAGGGACATTCAAAACCGGAGTTCGGACTTCGCGCATTGAGCCTCAGTCACCCGAGCGCCCTCATGGACCTCGGTCAAGAACTGCTCGGGCGTCCGCTTCTTCCCTTCTGTAGGTCCTGACGCGATCTCGAGCAGCTTTATCTTCAGATAGTGCGCCATCATCGATGCATATGCCCGCTCCACGCCTTCCAGACAGGCCGAACGCTTCCAGTTCTCGACCTGGGGGCTTGCATTCCGCAGCCTCTGCACCAAGCCAAGCAAACTGGTCAGCATCGGCTCCTGCGGCTAGAGATTGATGTAGAGATCTTCCATCACTGGCAGTGCTGTCCTGAACAGCTTGACCTGTTGCTTCATCTGATTATTCAGAAGAAGCGGATGCTCTAGTGCCTGGAATTGTTCCCAGAAGGTCTTCTCCATAGACTCCTCGGGACGAGCGGCGAAGTAGGAGCCGGCGGCCAAAGCGCTCCGCTGCACGTCCCTGAAGGCTTCTGAAGAATGCTAGACTTGCGTAAGATGGGCAAACCAGCAGTCAACGAAAACGCCGCGGAGCAGGTATGGCTTACCAGTGGCGATCTGCTTCACTTGTTGAAGCACTTCGTGATCCGCCCTAGCCTGGGTCGTGGCCTCCTTGTAGTCCGAGCTCATTGTTTCGAGCTCGGAGGCTAGCTTGTTCTTTTCTTCCTGGAGGGCGTCGCGATGCTTGTACAGCCCTTCCAGGTCTCCTTCGACAACCACGACCCAGGCCACATGCTTCGCATCGGTCTCTTTCTCTTTGGCCAGCGCGTCGCTGGCCCACTTCGCCGCAGCCTTCTGTTGCTCGGCTTCCTGCCGAGCCTGTTTCAGCTCGGCCCGGAGCGCTTCAATCTCCGAGGTGGTTGCTACAAACATATTAACACAAGCTTTATAGCTCAGACAAGTTGTATCATAACTCAAAGGACAGGTATTTAGGCTTTTGCTTACCTTGGGATTGCTCCATCTGCTTCTTAAGCAGATCCACGTCCTTTTTGGACCGATGAAGCTTATGGTTCAGTTCTTCCAACTCTTTCAAGGTGGCCACAGAAACCGAGGCCGAAACCTGCAAATGGCATTGTTAGCTTCCTCAGACGAATTGATCCCCTAATCGGCTTTGTTTGTCCGATCCGGGTCTCGGGGGCTACTGTCTATTCACTTTATTCAACTACCTCTTTTCCCTATAATCCCTGAGCAAGAGTATCGCATCTAACTCGGGGCTTGGGGCTACTGTGGTTATGCACTTGTAATAAGTACTTGTAGTACTAAAATGTCTTTGGACAAAGTTGCATTTTACTTATCGTCTAAAGGCTATTGGATATATCTAGTGCTAATAGCTCTGCACATTGACGTCATTTCAAAACATGATTAAAGGTTACCTCAAAGCTTTCATAGAGGCCCTTGAAGGCCTCCCTTATACCGGCCTCTGCAGACCGGTAATTCTTTAACGCTGCGCCCAGAAGGACGTGGTGTTCAGCAACAATGGAGGAGCCCGTCAGGGACGCCTCCATCTCTTCGGTCCATCCCATGGACACCTGCCCTCCAGCAGGTGGGGATCGACGGGCTCCTAGCTCTTTGTGATCGGCTGTTGAGGTGGCTCTGGATCAACGGGAGCCAAGGTTGTTGGCCGTCCTAGCTCTTTCCCTCCCTTTGAGGAGGAGGTCTTCCCTGGCGCACCTTTGGAGGCCGAGGCCTCGGCCTCGGCCATGGAGACATCGGCGCCGCCCCCCGTGGTAAGTACGGGTGGGGCTGGCTCTGAGGTTGCCTCCCCCGGCCCGTCATGGGTAGCAGGGAAGGGGTGATGCTCCTCCGAGGTGCTAGGTGGAGGAAGCCCACTTGACGACTCCTTGTCACTGAGGCGGGAGCGTTGTGGGATGTAAAGGGCGATCGATCAAATTAGATTTACGGAAGGAAGGAATCGGAGCACATACAAGGAAATGAAGTGCAAAGTATGTACCTCCTCAGTGGGGGTCTCTCGCTGCGTGGCTCGATGAGGTCCTCCTCTGATTCAGAAGGGATGACCGTGGCCGTGGTGGAGACCTTGTTGGGGGCGTCGTCGACGACCTTTATAAGTCGCCTTCTTATTCGAGGGGCGTCGGGCCCCGCAACGTCCTCGGACGCCGCCCTTTTTCTCTCCGGGGAGGAAGTTCTCGCCTCCCCCTTTCCCCTCCTCGTTAGAGGAGAGAGCTTGGACTTCCTCGGACTTAGCGTCCGAGGGGTCTCGGATCCAAAGACCTCCCCACTTCTTCCCCACGCCCTTCTTTGCCTTTACAGGAGCCTTTGGGGGAACCACGGCCAGGAGGGCCTGTAGTTCAGGGGTCCGGCTGTCTTCGGGCAGTGGCGCCGAGCACTTGATGAGAGCCGCCTTGGGTGCCCATTTCTGATAACAATGGAGCAAAGTTTAGACAAATACAACGAAAAGAATCTTACTAAAGATACGAGATGATTGATACCTTGGACGGGGCATGGGCGGCACTGTAGCCACTATCGGGCCCGGCCTCGGGAAATAAGTTTTGGGACGGCTTGAAGAGAGCCGTCCACATCCCGTCTAGGGTAGTGTGGAAGAAATTCTGCATTGTTGGTGCATCTGCGGGCTTGTAGAGACACATGGGGCTAGCCCAAAGCTGGAGTGGAAGGATGCAGCGATGTAACATCACATCCACCACATCCGGTAGCTTAAACTTCTTTTGCAGAAACCGGATCCTCTCCTGGAGAGAGTTGACTTCTTCCAGATTGCCCCACTCCAAACCCTGCTTCTGCCAGGACACCAGCTTCCTCGGAGGCATACTTGTGAAGGCGGGGACCTCGGTCTGGCCCACGGCGAGCGGCTTAGTGATGTAGAACCACTCGTGCTGCCAAAGCTTCACGGTCTCGATGAAGGTGCCCTCCAACCACTCCAGCTTCTAGAGTTTGCTGATCATGGCGCCCCAACATTCGGCGAACTCGGCGCCGCCGCTCTTCGGCTTCGTGCAGAACGTCTTCAGCCATAGGCCAAAGTGAGATTCCACGCGCAGGAATGCCTCGCAGACGATTATGAAGGTGGTGAGATGTAAAATGGAATTCAGGGCTAGATTGTGGAAATCTAGCCCGTAGAAGAAAAGAATCCCCCGCACGAAGGAGTGAAGGGGGAATCGCAGACCTCGGATGAGGTGAGGGATGAAGATGACCCTGTAGGGGAACGCAACAAAAAACAAAAAATTTCGGTACAACGAGCACGCCCAGGACCACTATGTAGACTGCATACAGGGTTTGATCTGATCATTAACGACTCGTAGCGCAGTGGAAGTAGAGTCGATGTAGATCGTCGGTGCAGATCCCCGCAGCTAGCATTTACAACCTCCCAACCGCGAGGATGTACTCCCTCATCGGACAGCCCTTCGGGAGGCGGTCGGACAGTCCCTCGGACGATGTCACGGACAGCCCTTCGGCAGGACCCTCGAAACCCGAACGGTAACTCGGACAGCCCATCGGGAGGACCCTCGAACAGCCCCTCGGGAAAAAGATCGAAACTACGACCTCTCTACGGGGTTGCACACATACGGTGTCAGCTATCCGGCAGGGCTTCGCTGTCCAGAACTAGTTCCTACCGGAACCCAGACAGCCTTTCAGCTCTACAAAACTATTTCGCTGGGAGGGAGAGAGAAGCCAGAAATGTCATGGCATGTGTATGAGAGCAAGGGATGAGTCTTTAGGCAGCCCCCTCCACCCCTATTTATAGGCCAAGCCCAAGGGTGGCTTCTCCAAGAAGCCAAGGGGGAAAATACCAAAAGGCCCTCAAGGTGGCTTCTCCAAGAAGCCACCCAAAAAGCACTTTCACTATTCATGGAAACATTTTTCCGCGACCGTTAAATCTGAAAATATTTTTGTGGGTCTTAGAATAATTCCAGTACCCACACAAATGATTTTGGACGTGTTCCGAAACAATTTCGGATTAGTGATTTTCATCTGCGAAAAGCAACCAAACCGGTTCTGGCAGCTCCGGAACATTTCCGGTTTTTATCCCGGAAAAATCCCAGAAGTTTCCAGAATAATTCTGGCACCCTCCAAGAATTTCCAGGCATGTACCAAAACCAATTTGACTTAATGGTATACCCCGAAACAACTTTTCAGTTTTACCGAAACTATTCCGGTGTTGTCTCCGGAACATTTCCGTTGTCTCCGAAACTTTTCCGGTGAGTTTCTCTCACACTCCATGTCTAGTATTCAGCAGATAGATGACCCTTAAGCATGTGACCCTATAGGTTCGGTGAAGTATAGACATGACCCGAAACACTTTCAATCAATGATCAACATCGGAGCCGTGGACACCCATATTGACCCCTATACCCACACGAATGAATATTCGAGTGAACCTCCAGTTGCCGTGTGCTATTCCTGTTGCTTCACGATATATTACAAACACCCGAGGTGAGATTTTCTGCATCCCCATGGATCAACAACTTGTCCACTATGCTAGTTACCTCGTTCCAGGTTTTGTTCTCTTTTATCGTTTCCGTGTTCTGGCATCCCTGTGATCAAATCACCCTTTGTCTGGCCAGACGATGATGGATACCGTAACACCGAGAGGGCCTAAGAATATCTCTCCATCGTCGGAGGAGCAAATCCCAATCTTGAGCTATCTCGTTTCTTGTCATACTTTTCTGTGAACCCGTAAGCCGCCGTAATAGCCACCCAGTTACGGATGACGTTTAACAAACCCCAAAGTTCACGAAGCAGGTATGAAGGAACTCGATACTCTCATGGTCTAAGGAATATTGCAAACATTAACTATCTCTGTGTTATTAACCATTAACTTGTGACGAATGTATCTCATAGCATAACATCAATTCGGGTCGATTCAACACAAGTGTTCTACTAACATTGTGCCCTCAAAATTGCCGGCATAGTCATGCCCATGATTAGGAAAACAGGATCATCACACAATACTTGAGCCAGTCTTAGAGGCAAGACTAGGAATACATTTTACCGTTTATTATACCACACATGCATTTGAGTTTCCCTCCTAGCCTCGTGGATATTGTAGACTCGAGAATCATTGCAGTTATAGCATGGATCATAAACATTCATTACAAACTTGGAGATACAAAATAACTGTTATTACTGCCTCTAGGGCATATCTCCTACAGACTCCCACTTGCACTAGAGTCATAATCCAGTTACATGGCTTCCCTAACACCAATGGCTATCCGGTGCTGCTCATGCTTTGCTCGTGGTAGAGGCTTTGTCATCGGGTCTGACACATTCAGATCCGTGTGAACTTTGCGTACTTTCACTAAACCCGCTTCGACATGATGTCGAGTGAGTTTATATTTGCGTTCAATATGTCTTGTCTTATGGTGCGAACTTGGCTCCCTTGCCTGAGCCACGGCGCCACTATTATCACAATAGATCTCCACCGGGTCTAGAGCACTTGGAACCACACCAAGGTCTTGAAGAAATTGCTTGATCCATACCGCCTCCTTGGAGGCTTCTGAAGCTGCAACATATTCCGCCTCCATCGTAGAATCTGCCACAGTCTTTTGTTTGGAACTTTTCCAATCAACTACGCCGCCGTTCAATATGAAAACATAGCCTGATTGAGATTTGAAGTCATCTGGGTCAGTCATGAAGCCTGCATCAGTGTAACCACTTACAATGAGCTCTTCATCACCTCCGTACACAAGGAGTAAATCCTTGGTCCTTCTGAGGTACTTAAGAATACCCTTGACTGCGGCCTAGTGTTCCAATCCTGGATCACTTTGGTACCGGCTGCTAACACTTAGCGCATAGGAAACATCCGGTCTTGTACATAGCATGGCATACATAATAGAACCAACTGCCGAGGCATATGGAACATCATTCATCTGTACTCACTCATCGAGAGTCCGAGGACACTGATTCTTGCAAAGCACTGTGCCAGGTGACATGGGGAGTAGGCCTTTCTTGGAGTTCTCCATGTTGAACCTTTTCAACACCTTGTCAATGTACGTGCTTTGGCTAAGCGCTATCAGGCGTTTTGATCTATCTCTATAGATTCTGATGCCCAATACATATGCCGCTTCGCCTAAGTCTTTCATTGAAAAACTATTCTTCAATGAATCTTTTATTTCGCTAAGAAAATTCACGTCATTTCCAATCAACAATATGTCATCCACATACAAGATTAGAAATGCTTTTGCGCTCCCACTAAACTTCTTGTAAACACAAGATTCTTTGTCATTCCTGATGAAGCCAAACTGTTTGACCATTTCATCAAAACGAATGTTCCAGCTCCTTGATGCTTGCTTCAGACCATAAATGGCTTTCTGAAGTTTGCATACCTTTCCAGCATCCTTATGAACGACAAAACCTTCAGACTATATCATGTATACATCTTCCTTGAGATTTCCATTTAGGAAAGCCGTTTTGACGTCCATCTGCCATATTTCATAATCGAAATAAGCAGCAATTGCGAGTAATATCCGAACAGACCTAAGCATAGCTACGGGCGAGAAAGTCTCGTCGTAGTCCACTCCTGGAACTTGCGTGAACCCTTTCGCGACAAGTCTAGATTTGTGGATAGTAATGTTACCATCCGCGTCCGTTTTTCTTTTGAAAATCCATTTACAACCAATGGGTTTTACACCATCTGGAAGTTCTTCCAAGTTCCAAACTTGGTTTTCATACATGGATTCCATCTGGGATTTCATGGCCTTGTGCCATTCCCTTGAGCTGGGCCCCGCCATCGCTTCCTTGTAGTGCGCAGGTTCATCGTCTTCAAGAATGAAGATTTCGTTATGAAACCACTCAGGTGGCTGGATATCCCTACCTGATCTGCGCGGTTCAGTTACAACATTGTCTGAAGTTTCCGCATCACATGCGACAACTTCCAGCTCGGTTGTAGGGATAATTTGCAGAATTTCTTTCGGTTCCTTAGCCATATCAACGGTCACCGAAGATTCACTAATCTCATTAAGTTGTACTATCCTCCCACTTAATTCTTTGGCGAGAAACTCTTTCTCGAGAAAGTGTCCAACTTTTGCGACAAACACTTTGCCCTCGGACTGTTGGTAGAAGGAATACCCAATGGTGTTATTGGGGTAACCTACAAAGTAACATTTGTCTGATCTGGGGTCGAGTTTGCTTGGTTGTAAACGTTTTACATAAGCTTCACAACCCCAAACCTTGAGATGCGACACATTTGGTTTCTTCCCATACCATAATTCAAATGGCGCCGTCTCAACAGACTTAGACGGTGCTCTGTTTAATGTATAAGCGGCAGTGAGTAGTGCATGACCCCAAAAAGATATCGGTAGATCTGTAAGATACATCATCGACCTCACCATGTCTAACAGGGTTCAGTTACGTCTTTCCGATACTCCATTTCTCTGTGGAGTTCCGGGAGGCGTAAGCTGTGAAACGATTCCACAGTCACTCATATGTTGGCCAAACTCATGACTAAGGTATTCGCCCCCGCGATTTGACCACAGAAACTTAATCCTTTCGTTACGATGATTTTCTACCTCATTCTGAAATTCCTTGAAATTTTCAAAGGTTTCCGACTTATGCTTCATCAAGTAGATATAGCCATACCTACTCAAATCATCAGTAAAAGTCACGAAGTAGAAATACCCACCCCGTGCGATTGTGCTCATTGGACCACATACATCACTATGTATTATTTCCAACAATTCACTCGCCCGTTCAGGATGACCCGTGAACGGTATCTTGGTCATTTTCCCCATCAAGCAAGCTTCACATGTGTCAAATGATTCAAAATCAAAGGACGGTAAAACTCCATCTTTATGGATTCTTTGCATGCGTTTCTTTTCGATGTGGCCAAGCCGACAGTGCCACATGAAAGTGGTGGTGGTATCAGCCTTCTTAAGGCGTTTAGCATTCACGTTAAAGACATCATTTCCACATTCAAGATTTAGTATGAAAAGTCCCCCAACAATGGGTGCAAATCCATAAAACATATCCTTACAATAAAGTGAGCAACCATTGTTCTCAGACTTGTACGAATACCCATCGTGTACTAAACATGATCCGGAGATAATGTTTCTACACAATAGCGGAACAAAATAACAGTTACTTAGTTCTAAGATAAATCCTGAAGGGAGATGTAGAGGCATAATGCCGACGGCTTGAGCGGCGATCCCAGCGCCGTTCCCGACGCGCATCACGACTTCATTCTTTGCTAGCTTGCGCACCTTCTGCAGTCCCAGTATCGAGTTGCAAATGTGAGCAACCGATCCGGTATCAAATACCCAAGACTTGGAATTTTCTCTAGCAAGCAAAACGTCAATGACATTAACTTGTATAACAATTATACCTTTTCCGGTTTTCCCGGACTTCTTATCTTCCAGATACTTCTTGCAGTTTCTCTTCCAGTGTCCTGTGCCCTTACAGTAGAAGCACTCAGTTTCATTCTTGGCTCCGCCCTTAGAGTTGCTTTGGGAGCCGGTCTTACCGGCGCCCTTGCCCTTCTTTGGCTTGCCTTTCTTTTTGAAACTGGCGGTTTTATTCACAAGCAACACTTGCTTGCGATTTTTCCGCAGTCCTCCTTCCGCAGTTTTCAGCATGGCGAGCACCTCATCTGGTGTGTTCTCCATCCCACTCATGTTGTAGTTCATGGTAAAACCATCGTAAGACGGGGGAGTGAAGCAATAAACATGTCCATCATATGGGCTGGAGGAATTGGAAATTCCAGGGTTTTAAGCCTTTCAGTGTAGCCAATCATTTTGACCACGTGTACGCCAACTGAACTGCCCTCTGCCATCCTGCAATCCATCACGGCCTTCATGATATCAAATCGTTCAGACCGTGTGGTTTCCTTGTACAAAGCATCCAATTCCCGGATCATATCGCGGGCATTATGGAATTCAAAACATTTTTGAAGCTCTGGACTCATGCAAGCTAGCATGAGGCAATGGACTAAGTTGTAATCATCATCCTTAGTGGCCCAAACATTTTGTTCATCTTCCGGGGCAGTTGCCGCCGGTCTAGCTGGAAGAGAATTTTCAAGCACATACATTATCTTAGCGCTCCTGAGGACAATCCTCAGATTACGGACCCAGTCCGCATCGTTGTTTCTAGTCGCAGCTAACTTCTCTTTCTCTAACATTGGGCCTAAGTTGAACGCGGCATTGCGAGCCATTTGATCTACAACGGTAAACACAAGTTTCACTTAGACTTTGTTCATAATGATTTTTTGCACTAATGAATAAACAATTTTATTCTAAAGTGCGCTCCCACTCAAATCAATATCTCTCAAAATTGATTATGAGTGATTCAAGACCCACATTTCCATTCAATGCCATTGAACGAGATGAACACTGATGACGCGAACTTCAATCGGTAGGCAAACTTGCCGATCACATCTCTATGTGACTCTTGTTCATCTTTCGATGGGCGTGTTCTGAGCTCAGGGAGATCCTTCCAGAACGTCAAGACAACCAAGTGATCTTGCTACAAGGTCTCAACTCACCCGCCTCACACTTCTCTAATCGTTCGTACCCAGGGAGATCCTGTGATACCCCGAAGAGATAGGTGCCGTGACGGTGCTACACTTGGGAGAACACTAACTACTTGACATTTTTTAAGTGAGAGATCACCCTAATAAAAAGCGACTACCGCGCAATCAAGAAGGGTGCATCATAATGGATAAACATCTCAGGCAATTCATAATAGCATGATATGGTATAGCCCTTTCTAACGGAGAATTCTTTAATTTCTTCGTCTTCGGCATTTGCGTCGGTGTTAACCTTCGCGAAGATTGCCACCACCTTGTCGATGCACCAGATAATATTGCTATCTCTATAGCTAATAAAATAAGAGCATTACTTAAGGTTGACACGCAGGTCATTAAAGTGACAATCATATGGCTCCAGCCATCATGCCGAATCATGACACGCAGGTCATGTTAGTAAATTTACATCATATTGTCATCTCATACATAATCGAATTAATATGAGCATTGCTATACCACATCACATGCACATCCTGCAAAACCAAGTTAGACGCCTCTAATCGGTTTATGCAAAATTTTATTTTACGTGGCTTCTAAGGTTTTGACTTAAACCGCAGCTACCAACGTTTTATCATCAAGTATGATTATTCAAGTCGCTAGATTAGCATCGCGGGGTGTATGAAACACGAGATAATAAAATCTCGAGCCCCATACAAAACTTCGTCATACGCATGACCCCCGTGCAAATCATATCTGCATTGCCCTTTCGTCTGTGAAATTTCATCTTTCTTTTGTCTATGGTGGAATCCAAAGAACTGATAGCACTTCGTTGATCAATCAGGATCACGGATTGCCAGAACTTTGTCAAATTCCACCATGCTATCTTGAGATCAGAAATATGCAAATTCTAGGGAAGCAACAAGAACATCGGGTAACAGATTTCATCTGCTACCCGCATAAATAATTTTCAGCAATAGATCTCATCTACTCCAAAATTATATTATGCAATACCCATACATCTCCATGTATTCTAGATCGTAACCTGCATCTATGCATAGCACGACTCTTCATGCCACTGTAGGGGAACGCGACAAAAAACAAAAAAAATTGGTACAGCGAGCACGCCCAGGACCACTAAGGAGACTGCATACAGGGTTTGATCTCATCATTATCGACTCGTAGCGCAGCGGAAGTAGAGTCGATGTAGATCGTCGGTGCAGATCCCCGCAGCTAGGATTTACAACCTCCCAACCGCAAGGATGTACTCCCTCGTCGGACAGCCCTTCGGGAGGCGGTCGGACAGTCCCTTGGATGATGTCACGGACAGCCCTTCGGGAGGACCCTCGAAACCCGAACGGTAACTCGGACAGCCCTTCGGGAGGACCCTCGAACAGCCCCTCGGGCAAAAGATCAAAACTACGACCTCTCTACGGGGTTACACACATACGGTGTCAGCTATCCGGCAGGGCTTCGCCGTCCAGAACTAGTTCCTGCCGGAACCCAGGCAGCCTTTCGGCTCTACGAAACTATTTCACTGGGAGGGAGAGAGAAGCCAGAAATGTCATGGCATGTGTATGAGAGCAAGGGATGAGTCTTTAGGCAGCCCCCTCCACCCCTATTTATAGGCCAAGCCCAAGGGTGGCTTTCCAAGAAGCCAAGGGGAAAAATACAAAAAGGCCCTCAAGGTGGCTTCTCCAAGAAGCCACCCAAAAAGCACTTTCACTATTCATGGAAACATTTTTCCGCAACCGTTAAATCCAAAAATATTTCTGTGGGTCTTAGAATAATTCCAGTACCCACACAAATGATTTTGGACATGTTCCAAAACAATTTTGGATTAGTGATTTTCATCTGCGAAAAGCAACCAAACCGGTTCCGGCAGCTCTGGAACATTTCCGGTTTTTATCCCGGAAAAATCCCGGAAGTTTCTAGAATAATTCTGGCTCCCTCCCAGAATTTCCAGGCGTGTGCCAAAACCAATTTGACTTAATGGTATACCCCGAAACAACTTTTCAGTTTTACCAAAACTATTCCAGTGTTCTCTCCGGAACATTTCCGTTGTCTCCAAAACTTTTCCGGTGACTTTCTCTCAGACTCCCTGTCTAGTATTCAGCAGATAGATGACCCTTAAGCGTGTGACCCTATAGGTTCGGTGAAGTATAGACATGACCCGGAACACTTTCCGATCAATGATCAACATCGGAGCCGTGGACACCCATATTGACCCCTATACCCACACAAATGAATATTCGAGTGAACCTCCAGTTGCCGTGTGCTATTCCTGTTGCTTCACGATATATTACAAACACCCGAGGTGAGATTTTCTGCATCCCCGTGGATCAACAACTTGTCCACTATGCCAGTTACCTCATTACCGGTTTTGTTCTCTTTTCTCGTTTCCGTGTTCAAATCACCCTTTGTCTGGCCAGACGATGATGGATACCGTAACACCGAGAGGGCCCGAGAATATCTCTCCATAGTCGGAGGAGCAAATGCCAATCTTGAGCTATCTCATTTCTTGTCATACTTTTCCGTGAACCCGTAAGCCGCCGTAATGGCCACCCAGTTACGGATGACGTTTAACAAACCCCAAACTTCACAAAGCAAGTACGAAGGAACTCGATACTCTCATGGTCTATGGAATAATGCAAACATTAACTATCTCTGTGTTATTAACCATTAACTTGTGATGAATGTATCTCATAGTATAACATCAATTCGGGTCGATTCAACACAAGTGTTCTACTAACATTGTGCCCTCAAAATTGCCGGCATAGTCATGGCCATGATCAGGAAAACATGATCATCTTGCAATACTTGAGCCAGTCTTAGAGGCAAGACTAGGAATACATTTTACCGTTTATTATACCACACGTGCATATGAGTTTCCCTCTGAGTGTCGTGGATATTGTAGACTCGAGAATCATTGCAGTTATAGCATGGATCATAAACATTCATTACAAACTTGGAGATACAAAATAACTGTTATTACTGCCTCTAGGGCATATCTCTTATAGACCCGCTCCTCAGGCTTGGGAGTGGGGACGCGCTGGCCCGGCTCAGGGGCCCTGCAGACGGTGTCGGCGGGGATGTACCCCGCTGTTCAGAGCTCCTCGATGGTGGCGTCGGTGACCTTGGAGGCCACCCACCTTCCCTTCAGATCCACATCGGCCATTGTGTCGGGATGCAGAGGACTGGAGAAGGCTTTAGGCTTGGAAAGGGGATTTGGGGTGCGAGAGCTTCAGTAGGAGAGCGTGGGAGGAAGGATTTTTCGCCCCCTGCTCTTTATAAGTCAGTAAAAAGACGAAGTGTCCCTCCATCGCACTGTAAAAACCGCCACATTTCGGCCGATTATGCCGTTGTGGCCGCATGGGGTGAAACAACTGATTGATGATATCCCCTAAAAATACGGGGCACGATCTCTGCTTTGATGAGACAAGCCAATGAGAGGGTTACCTTGAACCTTGATTCAAATAAGTAATAACTGATATACATGATGTCATGGGTCATGACATTTCGGTAAAGTTGTCAGTAATTGACCGCCGAACTCATTCGCGCTGCTAGTCTTCGGGACTAAGCAAGCCATGCGCTTTAGATTGACGCATATACACTTTGGTGGCACATGGTCGGATGGCCTCATCTCCTGCTTAGATGGATGCCGTCTTCTAATTGGGGATTACCGAGCCTCGGACAGATGCCCGGCTCAGGGCATGGTAAGGAACTTGCCTGCTAAGCCGAAGACTCTCATGCCGAAGACATTTATCCAAAGAAGGTTGTCATCCTCGGCTTTGAAGACAAGTTCGGGGGCTACTGACGGTGTCCTGGACTAGGGGGTCCCGTCCTAGTCGGTCTAGTCCATGGGCCGGACTCAAGGCCCGTGAAAGAATAAAGACTCCGAAAGCTCCCAACTTGAAGTACCAGCATATCGGGCTTCACCAAAGACTTGGCGTGTACCCCAAGAATATTAGATTCGGCATGTAATCCCTAGATGGTAACCGACCATGTGTATCCCTAGATACCCCATGGTGCCTTTATAAACTAGAGGGTTTAGTCGGTAGAGGCAGATTTCAATCACCGTACCTCTAAGTTAGACCAAAGCTTACGATCTCGAGGTAGATCAACTCTGTACCTTGATACATCCACAATATAAACAAGAGCAGGACGTAGGGTTTTACCTCCTTAGAGAGGTCCCGAACCTGGGTAAATCTTCGTGTCCCTTGTCTCCTGTTAACCATTGATCCGATCTCACAGCTAGGGCCCCCCTACCCGAGATCTGCCGGTTTTGACACCGACAGTCAACAAAAGGTATATTTGATATACATGTTATTGATGTGTACCTTACTAGTGCTCGTAGTAGCGCCTGGGTATTTGATATTGGTTTGGTTGCTTATATTTGTAACTTGAAATAGGAGCTGCGGAATAAACGGAGACTACCTAAGGACGAGGTGATGATGCGCGTCGGAAATGGTTCCAAGGTTGATGTGATCGCCGTCGGCACGCTCCCTCTACGTTTACCTTCAGGATTAGTTTTGAACCTGAATAATTGTTATTTGGTGCCTGCGTTAAGCATGAACATTATATCTGGATCTTGTTTAGTGCGAGACAGTTATTCATTTAAGTCAGAGAATAATAGTTGTTCTATTTATATGAATAATATCTTTTTTGGTCATGCAACCTTGGTGAATGGTTTATTCCTGTTGAATCTCAATCGTAGTGATACACATGTTCATAATATTGATGCCAAAAGATGCAAATTTAATGATGATAGTACCACATACTTGTGGCACTATAGCTTAGATTATATTGGTGTAAAGCGCATGAAGAAACTCCATGCTGATGGACTTTTGGAATCTCTTGACTATGAATCATTTGAGACATGTGAACCATGCCTCATGGGCAAGATGAGTAAAACCCCATTTTCCGGTATGATGAAGCAGGTAAGTGACTTGTTGGAAATAATACATACTGATGTATGTGGTCTAATGAGTGTTGAAGTGCGCGGTGGATATCGTTATTTCCTAACCTTCACAAATGATTTAAGTAGATATGGGTATATTTACTTAATGAAGCACAAGTCTGAAACTTTTGAAAAGTTCAAACAGTTCCAGAGTGAAGTGGAGAATCATCGTAACAAGAAGATAAAATTCTTACAAACTGATCATGGAGGAGAATATTTGAGTTACGAGTTTGGTATGCATTTAAGACAATGTGGAATTGTTTCACAGATCACGCCACCTAGAACACCACGGCGTAATGGTGTGTCCGAACGTCATAATCGTACTCTATTGGATATGGTGCGTTCTATGATGTCTCTTACTGATTTGCCACTATTGTTTTGGGGTTATGCATTAGAGACAGCCGCATTCACTTTAAATAGGGCACCGTCTAAATCCGTTGAGACGACACCGTATGAATTATGGTTCGGCAAGAAACCTAAGCTGTCATTTCTTAAAGTTTGGGGATGCGACGCTTATGTCAAGAGGCTTCAGCCTAATAAGCTCGAACCCAAAGCAGAGAAGTGTGTCTTCATAGGATACCCTAAAGAGACCATTGGGTATACCTTCTATCACAGATCCGAGGGCAAGATCTTTGTTGACAAGAATGGGTCCCTTCTAGAGAAGGAGTTTCTCTCAAAAAAGTGAGTGGGAGGAAAGTAGAACTTGATGAAGTAATTGTACCTTCTCTCGAATTGGAAGGTAGCACATCACAGAAATAAGTTCCCATGATGCCTACACCAGCCGAAGAGGAAGCTAATGATGATGATCATGAAACTTCGGGTCAAGTTACTACTGAACTTCATAGGTCAACCAGGATACGTTCCGCACCAGAGTGGGTAATCCTGTCTTGGAAGTCATGTTGTTGGACAACGGTGAACCTATGAACTATGAAGAAGAAATGACGAGCCCGGATTCTGACAAATGGCTTGAGGCCATGAAATCCGGGATAGGATCCATGTATGAGAACCAAGTATGGACTTTGGTGATGGATGTGAACACCGCGTTCCTTAATGGTTTTCTTAAGGAAGAGTTGTATATGATGCAGCCCGAAGGTTTTATTGATCCTAAGGATGCTAATAAAGTATGCAAGCTCCTGCGATCCATCTATGCACTAGTGCAAGCATCTCGGAGTTGGAATATATGCTTTGATGAGGTGATCAAAGCTTTTGGTTTTATACAAACTTATGGAGAAGCTTGTATTTACACGAAAGTAAGTGGGAGCTCTGTAACATTTCTAATACTATATGTGGATGCCATATTATTGATTGGAAATGATATAAAATTTCTGGAAAGCATAAAAGGTTATTTGAACAGGAGTTTTTCAATGAAAGACCTGGGTGAAGCTGCTTACATATTGGGCATTAAGATCTATAGAGATAGATCAAGACGCCTGATAGGACTTTCACAAAGCACATACCTTGACAAGATTTTGAAGAAGTTCAAAATGGACCAGTCAAAGAAGGGGTTCTTGCCTGTGTTGCAAGGTGTGAAGTTGAGTAAGACTTAAAGCCCGACCACGGCAGAAGAAAGAGAAAGGATGAAAGTCACCCCCTATGCCTCAGCCATAGGCTCTATAATGTATGCCATGCTATGTACCAGACCTTATGTGTGCCTTGCCATAAGTCTGGCAGGGAGCTACCAAAGTGATCCAGGAGTAGATCACTGGACAGCGGTCAAAATATCCTTAAGTGCCTAAAGAGGACTAAGGACGTGTTTCTCGTTTATGGAGGCGACGAAGAGCTCGCCGTAAAGGGTTACGTCGATGATAGCTTCGACACAGATCCGGATGACTCAAAATCTCAAACCGGATACGTATTTATATTGAATGGTGGAGCAGTTCCAAGCAAATCGTCATAGAGGGATCTACATGTGAAGCGGAATATATAGCTGCTTTGGAAGCAGCGTAAGATGGAGTATGGATGAAGGAGTTCATGTCCGATCTAGGAGTAATACCTAGTGCATCGGATCCAATGACTATCTTCTGTGACAACACTGGTGCTATTGCCATTGCCAACGAGCCCAGGTTTCACAAGAAGACCAAGCACATCAAATGCCGCTTCAACTCCATCCATGATAACATCAAGGAGGGAGACATAGAACTTTGCAAAGTACATATGGATCTGAATGTGGCAGACCCGTTGACTAAACCTCTTCCACGAGGAAACCATGATCAGCACCAAGACTCCATGGGTGATAGATTCATTACGATGTAAACTAGATTATTAACTCTAGTGCAAGTGGGAGACTGTTGGAAATATGCCCTAGAGGCAATAATAAATTGGTTATTATCATATTTCCTTGTTCATGATAAATGTTTTTATTCATGCTAGAATTGTATTGACCGGAAATTTAAATACATGTGTGAATACAAAAACAACATCGTGTCCCTAGTGAGCCTCTACGTGACTAGCTCGTTAATAAAAGAAGGTTAAGGTTTCCTAACCATAGACATGAGTTGTCATTTGATAACAGGATCACATCATTAGTAGAATGATGTGATGGACAGACCCAACCATAAGCTTAGCATAAGATCATATCCTTAGTTTATTTGCTACAGCTTTCTTCGAGTCAAGTATCAGTTCCTCAGACCGTGAGATCATGCCACTCCTGGATATCGGAGGAATACTTTGTGTGCTATTAAACATCACTTCATAACTGGGTGGTCATAAAGGTGCTCTATAGGTATCTCTGAAGGTGTTTGTTGGGTTCCATGGATCGAGACTGGGATTTGTCGCTCCATGTGATGGAGAGATATCTTTGGGACCTCTCGGTAATACAACATCACAAGAAGCTTCATGTGACTAATCAGTTTAGTCACGAGATCTTGTATTACGGAACGAGTAAAGAGACTGGCCGGTAACGAGATTGAACTAGGTATGGAGATACCGACGATCGAATCTTGGGCAAGTAACGTATCACCGGACAAAGGGAATTGCATACGGGATTAACTGAATCCTCGACATCGTGGTTCAACCGATGAAGATCTTCGTGGAATACATAGGAACCAATATGGGCATCCAGGTCCCGCTATTGGTTATTGACTAGAGAGGTGTCTCGGTCATGTCTACATGATTCATGAACCCGTAGGGTCGCACGCTTAACGTTCGATGATGCTAGAGTTGTATCGGGATATTTGATGTTGGTAACCGAAAGTTGTTCGGAGTCCCAGATGAGATCCCGGACGTCACGAGGAGTTCCAGAATGATCTGGAGGTAAAGATTTATATATGGGAAGTCCTATTTTGGTCACGGAAAGTTTTCGGGTTTTGCCGGTATTGTATCGGGAGTGCCGAAAGGGTTCCGGGGGTCCACCGGGGGGTCCCACCTGCCCCGGAGGGCCACATGGGCAGCAAAGGGGGCACACCAACCCCTAGTGGGGTGGGCGCGGAAAGTGCTACTAATCCCCGGGTGGTTTTGGTAATTAATAACAACATATATATCATTGATCTAATATTCATTGCTAGTAAATTTCAGAGAAGATCAATGATTGGCATGGCAAGGACTTATGGATGTGGACCCCTCAAAATGTCAAGGAGAAGATTGGCAACTACAAGACTCTACATTTTTTGGTTTAGTGATCCAAGATCATATTGAGTCCCTTAGGAAAGCCAATACTATTAAAAGGGGATGAGGTGTTAATGATGTGGTTGTTGCTTAAATGCTTAGTGGTATTGCTCCAAAATCCTCAGTCATTTTCTCACAATCACATATGTCCAAACCCTAAAAAGTCTATCTCGGTCCCACCAAAATTCTCCCATCCGAACCCACTGAGATTACCACTTCATATTGCCACTGCCAAACCCTAGCAATTCAGTTTAACCGAAAAGGATCTCGGTCCCACCGAGATGGCTTTGCCAAGTTTCTGTGATGACATTATTTCACTTCAGAATCACCGAGTTGAAATAATCGTAATTTCTGAAACTGGGTTTTTCCCTAGCCATTGCAATTCGGTCCCACCGAGTTATTCCACTTCGGTCCCACCAAAAAGCCTAAAGTTCACATCTTTTACACTAGTCGGTCTCACCGAGTTTACAATCGGTCTCACCTATTTGGGTCAAAAGTGTGTAACGGTTGGATTTTTGGTGAGGGCTATTTATACCCCTCTACCCCCACTTACTCATGTAAGAGAGCCATTAGAACGTGCATACACATCCACCATACACTTTTTGAGAGACAACCACCTACTCATGTGTTGAGATCAAGAGATTCCAATCCAACCATTTGAACCTTGATTTCTAGCCTCTTCAAGTTGATTTCCACTCCAATCCTTCTCCTACCCAAGCCAAATCTGTGAGAGAGAGATTGAGTGTTGAGGAGACTATCATTTGAAGCTAAAGAGCAAGGAGTTCATCATCAACACACCATTTATTACCTTTTGGAGAGTGGTGTCTCCTAGATTGGTTAGGTGTCACTTGGGAGCCTCCAAGATCTTGTGGAGTTGAGCCAAGGAGTTTGTAAGGGCAAGGAGATCGCCTACTTCATGAAGATCTACCCCGAGTGAGGCTAGTCCTTCGTGGATGTAAGCCATGGTGGAATAGGCAAGGTTGCTTCTTCGTGGACCCTTCGTGGCTAGAGCCCTCTGTGGACTCGCGCAACCGTTACCCTTCGTGGGTTGAAGTCTCCATCAACATGGACGTATGATAGCACCACCTATTGGAACCATGCCAAAAATCATGGTGTCTTCATTGCGTTTGAAATCTCCAAACCCCTCCTTTACTTACATGTGCAATGTTTTATTTTCCGCTGCTATACTCTTAGAATTACATGTGTAGGGTGATGCTTGACTTGGTGTAATTGCTAAAATCTACCCACAACTAAAATTGGGAAAATGATAGATTTTTATTTGGTCTAGTACTCTAATCACCCCCCTCTAGACATACTTTCGATCCTACAAGTGGTATCAGACCATTGGTCTCCATTGCATTGGTTTCACAACCTAGGAGAGTATGGCGTCTAGTGAGGGAAATTAACACCATAGAGGTCCATATTTTGATGGTACAAACTTTGCTAGTTGGAAGCAAAAGATGAAATGCATAATCTTGGTCATAACCCCGCCGTTTGGGCTGTTGTTTGTGTTGGCTTGCAAGGTGAATTCTTTGAGGATGGAAAGGAACTGGATCGTGAAGCAACAGCGGAAGAATTGAAGATGTTGCAATGCAATGCTCAAGCATGTGACATTCTCTTCAACGGTTTGTGCCCCGAGGACTTCACCAAAATTAGCCGCCTCGAGAATGCAAAGGAAATTTGGGATACTTTGGTTGATATGCACGAGGGTACCGAGTCCGTCAAGGAATCCAAGTTGGATGTGCTTCAAAGTCAACTTGACATGTTCAAGATGAAGGATGGTGAAGGAGTCGCCGAGATGTACTCTAGGCTTGCTCTCATCACAAATTTGATTGCCGGCTTAGGAAATGAAGAGATGACTGACAAATTCATTATCCAGATGTAACACCCCGATTTTTGGCCCTTTCTTTATCTTTTGGATTTCTTCGAATTTTTATTTGGAATTCTTTTTTTTTCCGTGGCTATGTGGTCTTGAAACCTGGGAAGATCTTCTCTCCTGCCACTTCCAAGTGGCTTTTCATTCTCAAATCTATCCCAAGGCCATGTCATTTCCATCTTAGCCCAACCCCAATATTTATTTATTGGGAATATTCCTTTTTTCTATTAAAGGAATAACTCTGTTTGCCCTAGGTTGTGAAGCAACCTATATTTCTGCCTTCCACAAAATTGCCACAAAATTCTCATAAATCCTTTGGATCATATCTTCCACAAATATGCCAAAATCCATCCTTGCCTAGTTCAAAAATAATTCAGGAATATTCATTTTCCATTCTGTCCAGCAGGGCACTTTGTGAAGGAAGTGCTATTTATATTTTCTTGATTGCCCTCAAAATTTTTGGGCACTCTCTCATATACAAATCATTGCCACAAGCCATAATTCATCTTCATTTGCCTAGTAAAACTTCCTCAGCAAATTCCCAAAGTTTCTGTCCAGAGAGAAGCTTTGTGAAGGAAGTACTAGCTAGGCTAATCCAAATGAGTTGAAATTTTGGTAGATCATTTATATGATCAAATCATGACTTTCCACCAAATTTCATCTCCATCAAACAATCTATGTGAGCACAACTTCAAATCTTGGTTTCTGGTCACAATTTCAGTTTGTGAAGCAACTATATTTTATATTGCTTCAAAAATTCTGAAATTAATCCAGGACCTAAATATCCCTAAATAATGTGAGAATGCCAAAATTCACATTATTTTGCCAAGCAATTTTCTCTGAAAAACTCCCCCAAGTTTCTGTCCAGTGTGGAGCATTGTGAAGGAAGTACCATTTTTACTTATCCAAATGGGATGAAATTTTTATGGTGCCTTCATATGCCCAAATCATCTTCCTCCACAAATTCTCAGCCCAATGCAAGCACCTATGTGAGTGCTACTTCTTGATCAAGTTTCTGGACCAGAATATGTGGTTGTGAAGCAACTATATTAACTACTGGTCCAAATCTCTTCAAAATTCACAGGATCATAGTCCTTCCTACCCTAAACCCCTGAGACATCCTGGTTATCTCTTATCTCATTCCATTTGACCACAACATCATGCCTAAGTTTGCAACATCAAACTTCAGTCGGTCATTCCCATCAACCCACAGTTGCTTTCTTTGAGATATCACCTCAGAGGGGCCCCATGTTGAAAGGACTTATCGCTAGACATCTTTTGGTTGGCCAGAGTGCACCGTGTGCGCCTGTGCACGCGGTGACCACACGGTCTGGCACGCCAAAAGCGCGCTCTGGATTTTGGGTCCCTCTGCCGCCGTCCAAACCACGACGTATCTCCACCGCACCATGTCCTCTGAATTGCGCCCACTCTCCTGCGTCCACGACACCTCTCTGGAGCCCTCCCCCTCTCCTCTTTCCTCTCCGGCGAGCACTCCGTCCCGGGATGCCCGCAGCCGTCGTCGCTTTGCCTTTGTCCTCTTCCCTCCCTGCGGCATGTATGCACCGAATGCACCTCCCTTAGACCCCTCTCCCCCTCCGCACGTGCGGGCGTGCACGCGGTCACGCCAGAGGAATTGTCCGCGCGTCCGTGGCGGTTTCTGGCCACGGCATCCCCGCCTTGGCTATTTAAAGCCACCCCGAGCCCGTTCGACCTCGCCAACCTCTTTCCCTCCCTCCTAGGACCCCGCCTAGCCTCTCGCCCGAGCTCGGGAGGCTCTCCACCTCGAGCATTGCCGCCACGGCCGCCGCTCGGCCTCACCTAAATTCCGGCGAGCCCGAGCCTTTCTCTCCCTCCTGACATCACCGTCGAAGTCCCCTAGCCACGGCAGAGCTCGAGCGCCCATCCTCTCGCTCGCCGGAGCACCCTAGCCCCAAGCCCACTCGAGCCCGACGACTCCTCCCGCCGGCGTCGAAGCTGCGGGCGCCTCGGCCCTCCTCGGCAGCCATAACCCAGCCCTCTGGATGCGGCGTTCCGTCCCGAGTCCGCCGGTCGCCGGAGCCTCACCGGAGGTGGCCCGTGCCGCCGGGGCTCGTCACCGGAGCGCGGCCTCTCTCTGTGTCGCGGGCGAGCGGGAGGTTGAAGGCGTTGACCCAGCCCGGTGGGTCCCACCTCCTCTCGGCCCCACCTGTCGGTCTAACAGAGGGGTTGACCCTGGGCCCGCGCAGACTTAAGTGGAGATGTACTCCGTTAAATACGTCTTCGATATTTGAAAGCGTATTCTGCCAGTACTTTGGCTGAAAGTGCGTTTTCTCTGTTCTGAAAATGTATTTTAGCGAAGTACGCTTTCAGTTTCTCCTCGCCGACCGAAACCTCTAATTTGCGGACGTTCGTCCGTTAATAGCAGAAATGAACAGTTTTTAATTCTTTTTCTGCCTAACGAACGAACGGCCGTAACTTCACGACCGTGACTCCGATTTAGGTGATTCCAAAGCCCACGATCTCAGTTCGTCGAGCCCGTTCCGATGGTATCATTTTCATGAGGTTGTCACACTGTGAAAATGACCATTTTGCCCTTGCCCTTAAAACAGCTCCGCCGAGAGGGAAACTTTTCCGGCGATTCTTTCCGCGAGTTCATTGCACCCCTCCCCGATGGTTCCTCCATCCCCAGGCAAGCCACAACAACCACTTGCATGATGGCATTGCAGTAGCCATGGTTTCCACTTGAATATTTAATAATTGTCTGCTCATTTAATTATTTTGTGAATATTTTATGCTCGTGAATCCATGTCCATGCTATTGCTATGTTCTTGTGCATATATGATTCTTCTCCATTATCAGTGCTATGGTTATTCTCATACTTCGTTCTTGTAGTCATATCCGATGCTAGTGATGATGCTATGCTCACTTGAGTAGTTACAGTTTGATATGAAAATACTTGTGATAGTTATGATCATCACTATGTCATGCTCATTTGCATCCCGTAGCATATATGATTTATCATCGTTCATGACATATGTTAAATAGTTATGTTGCCCATCCATGGTTACACTGGTATCATGCTCATATGCATTATCATGTTACTTTTATTGTGACTCAGCTCCTCACCATTCAAGTTGAACCTGACATTAATCGAACTTGAACAAATCTGTTGGCTGAGTCATGGTGCCACCGAATCTAGCTAACCAGTGCAGCCACACTTGCTTTATGGGGGGCCCTGATTCGGTCTATTGTCATGCCTCTCTCCGGTGCCTCCAACCAGGGAAGGTTATGTGCACGCGCTACCCTGATCAGGTAGGCGGCCATAAGCCTTGTGCCCAAGTTGTTTGCGCGCGGTTGTCCCCGTTTGGGACGAGTTTGTTTGTTGGGCCATGACGGTGGCAGCCACGAGGGTGGCAGATGTCACGAGTTGACATCCGGGCGACCCAGGACATAGCCCAAAGGGGAGTTTGTCGGGAGTGGCTGGGAGAGTGTCATGCAATAGATTGGTTTTGTCGGAATATCGTTGGTCCACCCGAATGGGAGCACGAGGCCATGATTTCCATGGTGTGGGTACAGTGTACTAACCTCTGCAGAGTGTATAATCTATCGATAGCCGCGTCCTCAGATATGGACACAGTTCGTAGTAGGTCACACTATGGGTCAACAGAAATAATAACCTGGATAATAACAACCCCGGTTCCATGAGGAAAGAAGTTGGTTGATCTTTATGTGGTCATGCGATGATCACAGGTAGAGATCAAGCTCCATGTGGTCATGTGATGATCACGACAGTAAGAAAGATTGATATCTATGGTGGTTACGAGATAACCTCCGAGCAGAGTAAGTTGGTCCATGAGACCTTAAACGTCGACCCCCTTGCATGCTAGTGCTAGTATCATCTTGTTCATATCATGAATTATATGTAAATGCCATGCCCATGTTGTTGCCATGCTCATGCTATTGCCATGCTCATGTTGTTCTAATAGTATCATGTTCATCTTTGATGATTAACCTGTAAATGCCATGCTGTTGTATGTCTCGATTGCTTTGGTTGCTGTGAGCTTGCGAGAACATTCAAAGTACTCACCTGGCGTGTCATGCCAGATTGCAGGTGATGCCGTGATTTCTTGTTTTTCGAGGATCCCGAGGTTGCGCTCTAGGATACGTCCCAGCCAGAGTCCCTGCGGAGTGGAGTTCATCACCGTCGTCGTTCCGCTGCTAGAGTTTATTCCGCTTCGAGATGTTCCGCTGCTAGCATAGAACTACCTTAGCAGGCGAAGTGTCGCCGTACCCTTGTAATCTTTGTAATAGCGGACCCTTGTACCGCATTTATTCGAAATAAAAAGTTGATTTGTTCTATGCCAAGCAGTGCCGTATTCCAGAAGACTTGATCTCTGGGCTGGAATACGGGGTGTTCCGGTCTCTCTGAGCCCGGGTGCCACACCAGAAGATTCTTAGAGCCTTGGATGGAAAATATGAAACCGTGTGCACATTGATCCAAATGTTGCCCAACTCCAAAGATCTCAAGCCCACGGAAATCATTGGAAGGATTGTGGCTCATGAGATGTCACTCAAGGACAAGGAGGAGCTACACAACAAGTCAAGTGGTGCTTACAAAGCCTCAACCGATGCTCCCACAACTTCAAGCGACAAGCTAGTATCCAATGAAGAGATAAGCTTAATGGTGAAGAGATTCAACAAGTTCTACAAGAGTAGAGGAAAAGAAAGGAGCTCAAACTCAAGAAACTATGAGCAAAGATCGTCAAGTCATGACTGCAATTGCTACAATTGTGGAAGACCCAGGCACTACTCCAACGAGTGTACGGCACTTCACAAGAAAAGAGATGAATCACCAAGAGGAAGATATAAAAGAGTTGAATCACCTCACAAGGAGAGAAGGAGTAGAGATGATTGTTATGAACGAAGACCTTTTCGGAGAAGCAAGGATTCAGAAAGGAAGGACAAGTCATCCAAGAGCTACACTAGAAGAATACATCAAGCTCATGTTGGTGAATGGATTTCTGGCTCCGACTTCGACAACTAATCCAAGAGAAGTTATCACTCCAACTCTGACTATAGTCAAGATGAAGGTGTTGCCGGACTTGCTCTCCTATCCTCCAACTCCTATGACCAATTTGATTCACCAAATGAGGGAATTGGAAGATGCTTCATGGCAAAAGGCCCCAAGGTATCACACCCCGAATACCTTGACTTTCATAGTGATGAGGATGATTTACTTGGTGATGAAGATTTGCTTGTTGATAAGACTAGTAATGTGAGCTATAATGAACTTGCTAGTAATCATGATAGTCAAGATGAAATGAATGACAATGCTATGAGGGAGATTGAGCGTCTAACTAAGGAACTAAACACTCTTAAGTTAGCTCATGAAACAACTCAAGAGGATCATAGAGAGCTTCTAAGAACTCATGAGAAGCTATGCTTCGAGAAGCTAAATTTAGAGCAAGAGCGTGAGTTTCTAAAAGCTATCAATGACGATCTTCGAAAGAAGAGTTCTTCATACATTGCCAAACGTTTACTCTTGTCTACTTTTGAGCCACAAGTTAAATCTAAGCAAACTACTAACAAGGGCAAAAAGGTTTCTACCTCTAGTAGTAACAATAAAAATGCTAAATCCAATGTTGTTGTTTCTAGTAGTTCTATTGATTCCACTAATGATTCTCTTAGCCAAGTTACACTTGAGCAAGAAAACAATTTATTGAAAGGAATTATAGAAAAGGGTGTCTACAAGAGCCTTGCCGGGAGTAAGCTATTTGATGAAATTGTACGCAATCAAGGAAGGCACCAGAAGAACCAAGGTATTGGTTTTGAACGAAAGTTCAATGCCAATGGAGTTGAGTGGGAAGAAAGATCAATACCCCAAGATGAAGTTTGTTCCTCAACAAGAGAAGTATGATCCTACTTCCTTCAAGGGGACACAAGCTCAAGATGATCTTCCACCACAAGACCACAAGCTAAAAGGCAAGGGCAAGCTTCAAGAAGAGATTGACTCATTTGAAGAGCCACCTCAAGCTTTGGTCACTTGGGTTCCCAAGACCTCATCAAGTTCTACTTCATCAAGTGCTACTACAACTCCAAGGATTCCCATCAAGTTGATGTGGGTCCCAAAGAAGAAGAACTAGAGAGTTCTTGAGGGTGACTCCGCCAACAAACTTCACTCATATTCATTCATGGCAAGGACTTGTGCAACCAACTTCAACATCTTGCACTAGTTCATGGAGTCACAAACCCTCTTGTTGGGAAGACAAGGGACAAGGTATTCAATGCATTCATGGACATCATCATATATGCATTTCACTCTATGTCTATGGATATCCTTGTTTGTTCCTTGTGGGACTAACCCATGTAGGTATTGAAAGTGCAAAACTCCAAGGATTGCTCCCAACTCTTGATGGTCTACATCAACATTGAGCATCCACATATTGTCGTGCGTACGGCAATCTATGGGACCATCGAGGCCCCTTTCCTGTTTGACTGTGGGGATGCGCAAGCACAAAGAACAGATTCAACAATCAACACAAGGTATTTACCCAGGTTCGGGACACCGCGAGGTGTAAAACCCTACTCCTGCTTTGTTGTATTGTATGTGTTTGGGCTCAAGTACGAGGAGCGCTACTTGCCGGAAAGAATGCGGGAAGTGCGGCTATGCATGCAGAATGAGCAAAGGGTCGACCCCCGTAAAGGTTGCCCTGGCCCTCCTTTTATAGATCAAGGGGTAACCATAGTGGCAAAACATTCTTTACATATTGACTAGATAGCCAACAGTGCTATCATACCTAACTCTACCAGACTAGGACACACGCAATAAATGTGCCATTAGGTGTCATGTGGAGGAGGAGCCCCAGCAAGGTTGCTCCACCGCTCGCCCAGCTACCTCCTATAATTAGGACACGCCTCCTAGACGGATCTCATTAAAGCTAATTCTACTTCCAGCATGCTGACACGTGCCCCGACAAGTCTCCCCAAACCGCCTGCCCGCTCGACATCTCATCGATTAGCGATTAGCTGCCCGATGTGGAGCGAGGAAAGGTTAGCAAAGGCTTGCCGACACGGAGCTTGCCGGGCCTTTAACTTGCCAGCACATGTCTTGCTGGCAAGTGCTGCCTCCATCTTCAGTACTAACTAAGTACTCCTCGATGGTGTGTCTTGATATCTTCTCTGTGGTTTTGCAACCAAGTCTTGATTCTTGATATTAGTAGTCTTCCGGCAAGCCCTGGCCATCAGGAAGGCTACCACTCTCTATGCATAAGTCAGGGGGTATAAATACCCATGTTTTATACACCGACAGGAGCCCCAGGGCCTGGGCCACACGCGCGCCCGAAGCGTCATTGGGCTAGGCCCAAACAATTGCACAGACACACGGTGAAGGATTACTGCCGTAAATTTCGTGATGATGATTTTCCTTCTGCATGCCCACGCCGCGCATTAAATGCGAGTCATAGGAGAGGTGGGCTGGAGCGGCGGTTTTGTGGTAGTGCGCCTACAAAAAGCGCTGCCACATTGAACAGTAAAGAGCCAGCCTCCCCGCGCCTTCCCCATAAATAGGCAACCGCGAGGAGGCGCTGCTCATTTACCCTTGCCCTTCGCTCCATCATCTTCTTTCACTTGCCAGAACAGATTCCGCCGCCGCCGCCGCCGATTCGCATCTCTTGCACCCTCCCTTTCTCTTCAGAGCGCGCATGGCACCCAAGAAGGCCGAGACAGAGGGGAAGAAACCTGCCAAGCTCATTGATTCAAAAGCAGAAAAGAGGAAGGCGGAGATGGAACAGCGGGAAAGGGAGAACGCGGTTTTCTCGCCGCCGGCTCTGGACAAGAACACTCTCATTGATAGGTATGCATATATGTGGGGGAGAGACACCCAGGATCATACATCTCCAGTAGTGCTTCCTGCTGACACCAAGATTTCCAGAGATGCATATCCATTCTTTTGCACATACTTCTACTGCGATCTGGTGCCCCCTTATTCTGATTTCTTCACCGAGTTGATGTACATATTTGGGTTCCGGCTTCTGGATTTCATTCCGAACGCCATGACTTGCATGTCAGTCTTCGCCCATATGTGTGAGAATGTTGGAGTCGTCCCCAGTGTCACTCTTTTCTGCCATTTCTTCATTCCCCGCATCGAAGGCGATGCGCTCTCCGGTAGCGTGACATGGATTCCTCGGGCCAAGGCCAAAGGGAAATACCATACCGGTATGATGCATCTGAAGTGGGAAGAGTGGCGGGCAGAGTGGTGCTGGATCAAGAAGAAGGACTTCCCCAACTTTTGTGTGCTCCGAATGGAGAAGATTGAGCGCGGCAAGGATTGGAGTGACTATGCCACTTGCGACAAGAAACTCTCCCCGGCAATGAATCGGATCACCAGCCTCAAGGCTGCCGGCCTGGCCATTGAGATGGTAGGAGTCGGTGTAAAAACTGGCAAACCTCGGGGTAGGGGGTCCCGAGCTATGGATCTTGGATCGGTGGTAACAGAGATGATGGAGACGATGTTTACCCAGGTTCGGGCCCTCTTGATGGAGGTAAAACCCTACGTCCTGCTTCTGTTTATATTGATGGAGATGTATCAAGTACAGAGTTGATCTACCTCGAGATTGTAATATGTGTCTAACTTCTAGGGCTAGGTGAGCAATATTGCGTTGTCGTTCCCTACGGGCTAAACCCCACGGCTTATATACACGCCAGGGAGGGTATCTAGGGTTACAAGGTCGGTATCTAGGAGTAAGGCGGCTGGAAAAATCTTGAAGTGTACTACAAGTCTTCGGTAGAGACAGCCTCGATCACGTCTCCCGCGTCCGGCCTCCGGAGTCCATCTTGATCACGTACGAGGGCATATCGGCCCAACCGAGGAGACGGGCCGGCTAGGTTGGCACCCCCTAATCCAGGACACTGTCAGTAGCCCCCGAACTGGTCTTCTACGCCGAGGACGACTTTCAACAAACATCACTTCGGATCCGGAGTCCTTGGCTTGACAGACGAGTTCCACATTGCATTTCGGATTTTCTTAACGGAGTATCATCATCCGTGGTCGAACCGAGTTTGTACCCTGCCCGAAGTGGGTAGATATCTTAGCCTCAAAGGCTTGCTGTTCAGGTATGAATGATCCAATCCGGCCTGACAACTTTATCGGAGAGGTTTGCCCCATGATGGGTCGAGCAGTTACTGCCTTCCCCACAAATCGTGGTTCGAGGCAGCCTTCTTACTGACACGTCCCTTCGAGGCAGAGATCATGCCCGCTTTCTTAGGGATATCATCAAGATTTTGTTTCCCCCCATATACTTCAACGGCATTTTTGATGGCAACCGCAAATTTATCGGCGCAGTGAGGGGGACTCTTGGCCTTTCATAGGCTTATAAGAGCAAAAGAGGGAACAACGCAATAGCCCACGCTCCCATTCTCCCCTTCTACTGCTTCATCTAGCTCCAGCGCCCAGATCCATCCTGCCCGTTTTTCCCTTTAGTGAATCCAACCTCCACCACCAGCCATGGCCGATACCCTCAAGGGGCACTGGGGCGGCTCCGTAGTGATGGACGCGACCATCTCGGAGCTGCGCGACGCGGGGTACCTGAGTCCTCCCACCGTCACCCGCGCTCCGCCGGCTGGCCAGCTAGTGCCCGCTCCCAACGCCGGGGAGCGGGTAGTCTTCGTCCCCCACCTCATCCGAGGCCTGTTGTTCCCGCTGCACCCCTTCGTGCGCGGGGTAATGTTTTACTACGGGCTGGACTTCCACCACATGGCCCCCAACTCCGTTCTCCACCTCGCCACTTTCATCACAGTCTGCGAAGCTTTCCTCCGCTGCGAGCCACACTTCGGCATGTGGCTGAAGCTCTTTGGGGTCAAACCGAAGTCCAGCGGATTGGATCTCGCGGAGTGCGGGGGAGCCATGATCAGCAAGAACCAGGGGGCCATCTGGTTCAAAGGAACCTTCATCGAGACGGTGAAGGAGTGGCAGAGGGAGTGGTTTTACATCGCCGAACCTCTCGCCCCTGGTCAGACCGAGGTCCCGGCTTTCTCAGCCGGGCCTCCCAAGAAGCTCAAATCCTGGAAGGAGAAGGGCGTCGCGTGGGGAACCCAGAAGAGGTGGAGACCCTGATCGACAGGATCTTGTGGTGGTCCACCACAGGGAAGGTTGAGCTCGCCGACGTCATAAACGTCATGCTCAACCGCCGCATACTCCCCCTCCAACTTTGGGCTACCCCGATGTGGGCACAAAAGCCCGAGGACATGGACACCATCACCACCTTCTTTTGCTCCACCTTGGCCGCCATGTGGACGAAGGTCATGAAGCTGGCCAAGGACAAAATCCCCAAGGTGGGGGAGGACCGCGACCTCGAGCACGGCTACGAAGCCCCCCCGGTGAGTGGTCCCTTAATCGTTATTCATTAGTCCATTTTGCTGAGGAGTAGTATTTCGCTTGAATCAGCGTGTTTGATGTTTTTCTAGAAGTGGTTGGCATGGGTACAAGGAGTGCAATTCCCGGCCCCACTGCCAGAGGAGCCCCAGACTCCCTTGCTCTCGGCGCTCCTTACCGAGGAGCCGCACGTGGTGGCCCCCAAAGGGATGAAGTCCCAGAGGGGGAGGTCAAGTGCTTGGACTCGAGGGACTTCGGTCACCTGGTCCGAGGAGACCCACACCTCCGCCGCCCAAGACGGTAACGCAGAGGAGGGCGAGGAGGAGTAGGTGCCCCCCCTGAAGGGGAAGAGGTCGGCATTGGAAGACGTCGACGTAGGCATGCCGCCGAAGGCTCCAAAGAAGCCGAGGCGAACCTCGCCCGGGGCTGCCAACAAGTCACCTGAGAGAGCCGAACTCTCCAGTGACTCAGAAGAAGACCTCCTCGCTGTGGGGAGAAAGAAGCCGGCACCCGGAGGGTAACCATTGTCTCTGTCTCCCGTTGTTCAATCTAACAAGTTATTCTTTTAGCGAGGGAAATCTTTACCGAAGTGACATTTCCTCATGCAGTCCGCCGAGGGTAATCCCAAGTGGTTCCTCAAGCTGGTTGCCCTCTGCCAGCGGGACTCCAGAGCCCGCCGCTCCTTCCCCAATGCATGACGGGCTAGGGGAGGCCACATCCACCCTGTTCCCCGACGTCAACACGGCGGGGACCAATGAGGTGGTGATCATGGCCGAGGTCGATACCTCGGCCCAACAAGACCCGGGAACAGAGCGCCCCGAGGTCATCGAAGAAGGGCTGGGCCAGCCATTGGCCCAGCCGGCGTCTACCTCGGCTCCGCCAGCCCAGGCGGAGGCTGCTCGGGTGGATGCATCCGAGGTCATCCCTCCACCCCAGCCAACTGCCCAAGGACGGGCTAGCGCGGGGTGGACCGAGGAGGTGGAGGACGCCCTAAGGGGCTCCTCCATCAAGGAGGAGCACCGTGCCTTGATAGGCGCGGCGCTGCAAGGCTACCGGTCCGCCGGGGCCGGCCTACATGAGGATTTTAAGAACCTCATAGCAGGTTTCGAGGTACGCTTTTTATCTGTGCATCCAGCCTACTTTGTTTATTCTTTAAGTTATGCCTTTGTCCGAGGACATAAGAGTACAACTTGCAAAATAGCCTAGTGAGTGAGTAGCCCCTGAGCCCACAGTCGATTTCAGGAAACCGGCATCGGGGTTGCTTGATTAAGTAGGAGCCCGTTGAGTAGCCCCCAGGGCGCTGCTTGAGACAGCCGTCCTGGAGCCTTTTAGTGATCTTAACTATTCCCATTGTTATAAGGATCTGTTTTGTTCCAGGTTTCAACCTCGGTTTCGGACTCCGTCTCCGAAGAGATGGCGGAGATGAACCAGAAACTTGAGCAATCTCAAGGTAAGCAAGCGTAAACTTGCCTTGTACTTTGAGCGAAGAGTAATGTGTCTTAAAAAAAACAACTGAGGCCGAACTGTGTTGACAGCGGAACTAGAGACGCTCAAGGCCAAGCTCAAAAGGGCTCGGAAGGAGGTGCGGCAGCAGGAGGCTGCTACCGCCGCAGCCGATAAGGCCCGGGCCGCCGAGAAGGCAGCCAGGGAGAAGCACCAAGCGCGGGTGCCGGAGGTCGAGGAGACCCTGAAGGGCGTGTTCGAAGCACGCGACAAACTTCAGGGGGAGGGGAAACGAATGAAGGAAGAGCTCGAGAAGCTTCAACGTGCCCACTCTGAGCTCAAGACCTCGGCCCGAGCTGATCGTGAGGTGCTCCAGCAAGTGGAGTAAATTTCCTCGGGTAAGATATTTTTGCTGCAGTGTTCGTTTGGCAGCAAAGGGTGTGTCGAGCTCATCCAGTTATGGCGTTCCACAGAGGTCTTTGCAGACCTCCCGCAGAGCGCGGCGGATGCGGTGGCCTACTTCGGCCAGCTGGCGGGCCACGAGGCGGAGAAGGCCTTCTGGGGGCAGTTTCCAGGGTCGCCGTCCGCGCAGCTGCTGAATCATTGGTGGAGCTGTTTCGCATGACGAGACCAGCGCTCCAGGACCTCTGCATCGCTCTGTGGCCTGCCGAAGCCATGTCGAGGAGCCTCTTCAGCCTTACGGCCCGTCTCCGAGATGTCGTGCCCTGCGTGGATCACTGGAAAAGGTCCGCGTGCTTCGAAGGGGCGTGGTGGGCGTACACTTGCGTGAAGACTCCCTTCCGCAAGGTTGATGCGGAGACATGTGCCGTGGGCCCTCCTGCCGACAAGCTGCGCAGTGCCGAGCAGTTCTTCGTCGAGGTGGAGGCGGGAGCTCGGACCACGGAAGCCATGTGTCCCAGAGACACTCTGTATTTCTAGATGATACTTCGGAATGCCGGAGTGTAAGATGTAAAAACTTTGATCTTTTGTTGAATGAAAATGGCTTGAAATTCCATATGTGTTGTTTTATAATTTAATTATTCCTCTGATACGACTGTTTAAAATGAGAGTGGCCAGTCATCGGCTTCAGCCCCAGTGTAGGTCATACAAAGGGTGTTACTTAAGGCACACTGGACCCTTGGCCGACGTCTCGGTACCCGGAGGCGGTCGGTGACTTATAGGAACTAGGCAATCGGACTATAGTGGCTTGATATCTTTCACTTAGTCATAGGAGTTTGACTGTGGGGGCTGATGACCAGCCCCCGGTGTGGGAAGTGTTCGGCCAAGTCGGCCGAGGTCTAGGCCATAGCACACTTCGGCTAAGAATGAAAGCCCTTCGTCTAAAATGGGTGATCTCTAACATCACATCGCTTGACACGGTCTACGGATGGCAGACCAGTTTGCGCATACCTAGATAGTCAGTTTTCGGCTTTCTCCACTGAGGGCTATGCCAATTGACCTGGCAGCGCAATCGCAGTGGTTCTCCCGTTATGCCCTTAGCCGAATTTGTCGGAAACATAGGGGGTACACGTAGGAGCGGGGCAACCCAACTATTGACCGAAATCCAGGTTCAAAACTGATGCATATAAGGCCAAAAATCCGAGACGCCGAGTACTTCGGACTTGTTATACAATTGCATCTTTTTTTTAAGGAACTTCTTCATCCCAGAGGGGCTATGCTGATAAAGAAATACAATAGAGACCTTGAAAGGGCATAGTTTCTTTATTTCATGATATCAATCGTGTACATGCCCAGCTGTGACGAGAGTAATTGAAAAGAGTACAATGTAAATGGTAAAGAAGGAGGAGGAAGAAACAGGGCGGGTAATTACTAATGGATTTTAAAGAACCCGGGCCGCTACCTGCTGCACGTCTGCATTTCCGAACTGTTGACCAGATGTTCACCATTAATGGTGAGGAATTTGTGAAGGTTGATGCCCTTCCGGCCCTTTATACACTTTATACACTTTAAGTGTTTGATTGACCGAGTTCCATTAAAGGAGATGTTGCTGAAGTCACTCTGTGGTTAAAACCACATAGACATAGTCATGCTTGGCTGTTTCTTTTACAGATACTTGCCTGTGCAGAGGCTCGAAGCCACGTCTTTGCTTGGTTGATTCGCGCCGACGTTTGAGTATATTTTCGGCTCCTCGACGGCCCAGGGAATCTTCAATGCGAAATTATGCACCCTTGGGACGTAGTGCCCACTCCAAAGAGGGCACGCGAGGAGCCCATATCCCTATTTCGGGTGCAGGGGTACCTGGCCGAGGTCGATCTGTGTAGCCCGGGCGCGCTCTAATGAGCGGGCGGTGCGTTCATCGCTGCGGGCTGCCTCCTCGGACGCCTGTGCCTCGGCTGCGAAAGCCGCAGTCTGTTCCTCTGTCCGAAGTGAACGTTCGGTGTTACCATTAACTGTGATCACACCGTTAGGTCCCGGCATCTTGAGCTTGAGGTAGGCATAATGCGGGACTGCGTTAAAGCGTGCAAAGGCCGTGCGCCCTAGGAGCGCGTGATATCCACTTCGGAATGGGACAATATCAAAGATTAACTCCTCAGTTCTGAAGTTCTCTGGTGAGCCAAAGACTACCTCTAAGGTGACCGCTCTGGTACAGCGGGCTTCGACGCCCGGAATGACACCTTTAAAGGTGGTAGAGCTCGGCTTGATCCGAGATGAGTTGATGCCCATCTTCCGAACTGTGTCCTCGTAGATGAGGTTAAGGCTGCTTCCTCCGTCCATGAGGACGCGTGTTAGATGATAACCATCAACGATAGGGTCCAGGACGAGTGCCACCGATCTGCCGTGCCTAATGCTGGTTGGATGATCGTGCTTGTCAAACGTGATCGGGTAAGCCGACCATGGGTTATACTTCGGGGCGACTGGCTCCAGTGCGTATACGTCCCGAAGCACATGCTTCCTCTCCCTTTTAGGGATATGGGTGACATAGATCATGTTGACCTCTGTTACCTCGTTAGGAAACTTCTTTTGGCCTCCATTATTGGGCCGCCGAGGTTCACCCTCGTCTTCACTGCGGTGTTGGGTTTTACTCTGACCCTCAGTCGCTATCTTGCCGGCTTGTTTAAAGACCCAGCAATTCCTGTTAGTGTGGGTTGCTGGTTTTTCCTGAGTGCCATGAATTCCACATGGGCGGTCCAGGAGCCTATCAAGCTGGCTAGGTCCATCTTTGTTCCCTTTAAAGGGTTTTCTTCTCTGCCCGGATTTAGGTCCGGTGAACCCTGCGTGGACCACGACGTCTTCAGTGTCGCTTCTGCCATTTTTATACGTGCGCTTATTTTTGTTGCGCTTTGGTTTTCCATTGGCATCGCGAGTTTCTGAGGTGCCTGCTTCACTGTTATGAGTACTTCGGGCGAGCCAGCTACCCTCTCCCACACAGAAGCGAGTCATCAGTGAGGTCAGGGCTGCCATAGTCCTCGGCTTATCCTGGCCCAGTTATCGAGCCAACCATTCATCTCGGATATTGTTTTTAAAGGCAGCGATGGCCTCGGCTTCGGAGTAGTCTATAATCTGGTTCTTCTTGATGAGGAACCTATTCCAGAATTTTCGGGCTGATTCACCTGGCTGCTAGGTGACACGGCTAAGGTCGTGAGCATCCGGAGGTCGGATCTATGTGCCCTGGAAGTTTGCTCAAAAAGCGTCTTCTAGGGCCTCCCAGCTGCCAATAGAGTGAGGAGGAAGGTTGTTAAGCCAATGCCTTGCCGGCCCCTTTAGCTTGAGCGGCAGGTACTTAATGGCGTGGAGATCATCTCCGTTGGCCATGTGTATGTGTAAGAGGAAATCTTCGATCCGAACTGCCGGATCTGTGGTGGCATCGTATGATTCGATTTTAATGGGTTTAAACCCTTCCGGGCATTGATGTTCCATTACCCTGTCTGTAAAGCAGATTGGGTGAGCCGGACCTCGGGACCGAGGAGCATCTCGTCGGAGGTCGGGGGAGAGTCGTGAGTAGGTGAGATCTCGAGCGCGGCCATTCCTATCCAACCAGGCATCGTAGCCGTCGAGTCCGGCGGGCGCACATCCCCTTGATCCATAGATGGACCGAGGGGGAGCCCTTTTTTCCTCAATATGACGTCTAGCATCGTGAGGATCTAGGTAGTCTACGGGGTCTTTGCCATGATGGCGTGGAGGTGGCCGTTCATCGGGGTCTTCTCGTCTTGGCCTGTCCCGGCCTCTAGGGGGCCGATCGAGGTCGTCAGCGAGCTCCTCGTCGAACTCCAGTAATAGATGCCTACATGGGTATGATTTCGGCACACTATGGCGTTGGTTCTCCATGTCTTGCTCGGCGGAGAGTACTTCGATCCACTTTTCATTTAGCGCATTGGTGTTGGCCTGCAGCTACTGCTGCTTGCGTTTTAAACTCCGGGCCGTCGCAACGAGGCATCGCCGAAAGCGCTCTTGTTCAAAAGGGTCTTCAGGGATGATGTAGTCCTCGGTGCCGAGGCTCTCGTCCTCCTTGGATTCTGGCATGTAGTTGTCGTCGGCCCCTTCGAAGAGGTCATCGGGATCTGAGTCCCTAAGAGGTCGGTTTGGTGTGCCATTCCTTACTGGGGAGGCTTGAACGTCCTCCTCGTGGTTATCGGCGTCGCCATCCTCCGCGTCGCCGTTATTGGCTATCGTGTCATTGCCACTGGGTTCCCCATTATTGCCCCTTCGGCGCCTTCACCGACATCTTGGAGGGGATTTGGGGGTGTCCACCATGTAAACATCGTAGATGGACGTGGCGGTCCACCTGCCCGCGTTTTGCCGGGGGCAAGGTGTTCTCGATGGGGCCATCAGCATCTTCCTCCATGTCTGAGGGTTCGCTGTAGTCCAACACATCGGTTAAATCATCGATCGTGGCGACTAGGTGGCTAGCTTTAAGTCTGATCTGATTGTAAACCGAAGTCTTGCCGTCCGAGATGGACATGCTCCGGATGCGGTCAAGCATCTCATCGAGGTGAGATAACTCTTCGGGATTCATGGATGCGCCATAGGTAGGGCTGATTCGAAGTACACCCGGCGTGTAACCGGATGCGTTTTCGGAGAGAAGGGAATCTGAACATAATATTGGGTTCTGCGCCGAAATCAATTCTAGCACCGGCGCAATTTTGGGAGTGAGAGCCGGATCTATCTCCGGACTGGCGATCGGGGAGAGACTGGCCGGAGCGGCGGCGTCCAGGGTCTCAAGAGGCGCCGTGACAGAGTTCGGTTCTGGAGTCGAGCCTCCAGAACCGGCTGAGCTCTCAATCCGGCCGTGAGTCCATCCCGATAGGATGAGTTCGCCACGGGAATCCGCAGTGTACTCAAGGCCACCGAAAGTCACGATCCGACCTGGGGCATAGTTCTTGACAGAGGTCAGGTGACCTGTCGAGTTGGCGCAAAATACCATGCTACCGAAGACGAAAAGCTGGCCGGGGGCATAAACGTCCCCGTGGCCGTTGGTGCAGTTGATTTGCTGGTGAGCGATCAATCCTTCTGGTGATCACGCAGCGGAACTCTCAATGAAAGCACCAGTGTCGGTGTAAAAACCGGCAGACCTCGGGGTAGGGGGTCCCGAGCTGTGGATCTTGGATCGGTGGTAACAGAGATGATGGAGACGATGTTTACCCAGGTTCGGGCCCTCTTGATGGAGGTAAAACCCCACGTCATGCTTCTGTTTATATTGATGGAGATGTATCCAGTACAGAGTTGATCTACCTCAAGATCGTAATATGTGTCTAACTTCTAGGGCTAGGTGAGCGATATTGCGTTGTCGTTCCCAACGGGCGAAACCCCACAGCTTATATACACGCCAGGGAGGGTATCTAGGGTTACAAGGTCGGTATGTAGGAGTAAGGCGGCTGGAAAAATCTTGAACTGTACTACAAGTCTTCGGTAGAGACAGCCTCAATCACGTCTCCCGCGTGCGGCCTCCGGAGTCCATCTTGATCACGTACGAGGGCATATCGGCCCAACCGAGGAGACGGGCCGGCTAGGTTGGCACCCCCTAATCCAGGACACCATCAGTAGGGGCCGATTTCCTCCGGCGATGCATCGTGCCGCTGCAGAAGAGACAGTGATACACTTGGGAATACCAGAATGCTGCTGACATCATGCGGCTGTATCCAGGACTGGGTAACAATCTGACAGTCATGCAGCACATCAGCCTTTGCCATCAGCTATTCAGAACTTCCAACAAATTTCACTTGCCGGCCCAAGTTGTTTCGCTGCACATTAATTGTACCAAGGATTCCATCTTGGCGATGATGCCAGTGTGCAATGCTCAAGGAGTTGAAGCTAACTGGAAACAACCTTCACTTGAAGATGAAATGGCTTGGGCTTCCAACTTGACGGATAGAGCCACCCGAGAAGAGAAGGATCTCATACGGGCCACCAGAGATGAGGAGCTGGCATATATCGCCAGCAGGGCCGAGGAATCCTTAAAAGCCAGCAAGGCTAGTGGTTCCCGGGCAGCGGCGACTAAAGAGGAGGAGGAAAACCCCAAAGAAGATGTCATCAAAGAACATCAAGAAAACTCTGCCGGGGAAGAAGTTGCTGGTGAATCCGAAGGAGAAGAAGAACTCCAATATCCAAAGAAGAAGGGACGCGTTCTTCAGAAAACAGCCAGCCAAGAGCCAGTATGCCCTTCTCCATCAGGGACAGGGCCCGCCGTGAAGAAGACGACCACTAAGACTGGCCAGCAGTAAGAATTTCACCGGCAAGCGACTCGACGTCACCGGGTTTGGCGTGCATCTTCCCAGCAAGAAGTTGCCGAAGAAGTTGGGTCTTCCCAACCGACAGCTTCGTCTCCACCAGCAATCAAGAGGGCCAGGGAGTCGCCACCGCCAGTAAGATACGACCTCTCCATCCTCAGTGAACCCGAAGACGAGGAGTAAATATAATCATTTGTTTTTGTCAAATTTTGATTTTGCCTTGGCTGTCATTCTGACTTGATTTCCTTTGTCTTTGCAGAGATACAAAAACACTCATGCATAGGGCAAAGCGAACCAAAGCTGCAACAGAACACGAGCCAATGACAAGCGCTGGGCAGGGGATGACATCTGTTGATGCTGCCGTTACTAGCCGCCAGCCCATCCCCCAGCATGAGGTCATGGTACAGTTCCCGCTCGCGAGCACCAGCACTGATGTTCCTTCTTCTGAACCCAACAAAGAGATGGGAGAAGTCCACCAGGAGGAAGAGCGACCAAAGACGAATCCTACCATGGTTCCTCCGTCATCCATCGTTTCGGAAAGCGCTTCGCCGGCAAGGGCCTCCGCTGATAAGCCTGTTTGCACTGAGATCGTTCCTGCAAGCAAAACTGCCGATGACCGTGCGCCGGCAACTGAGGTTGCCGGGGAAGGAGTCACCCTTCCTCAACAAGGACCAACTTGAATCCACTTGCTTTTGTATTATCTTGCAGATCCAGCTTCTCCTGAAGAAGGAGAAATTCTTGCAGATGTAGAGATTGCAAAGAGCGCTGCTGATGAGGCTGCCAAGATTTCTGTTGTAGAGGCCGCCAAGTCTGTTGTCGAGGAGGCTGAGGAAGCTACCAAAGAAATAGAGAAGTCCTCTGGCGACACATCTGCCCCCATCCAGACAGACACAGAGATGTTGTTGGTTGGCGCTGACAAGCCAAATCCTGATACTCAAGCTGCCGCACCAAGCACTCAAGTCTTGATGGATGCCTTGACGCTTGTCGTCCCTCGGCAAGGATCTGGAGCGCCCAGCTCATCTGGTACTGGAGGGCCAAACTTTGACGACGAGATTGCCCAAATTCTGATCCCCTTCTCCCAAAGCACCACTAAATCAGACAATGCTGCCGACAGCGCGGTAGATCTTGCCTTCCTAAAAACCATGGCTGCCGGTTTTAAGGATGTGCAAGAACGCTACAGCAAGCGTTGGGACAAACTTCAAGAAGAGCACAAAGCTTTGGAGCTAGCCGAAGAAAAGCTAAAGGAGAAGGCAGAGGAGATCCGCACATGGTATAATGAGCAATCTCGCAATCTCAGAAGGCCATAAGAAAAGCTTGCCGCTGCTAAGGAGAAGGCAACAACTTTTGACGGCAAGCTGGCAAAGCGTGAGGTGCAGTTCAATGCCAAAGATAAGGATCTTGCCGCATAGGAAGACGCCCTTGTCGCCAAACTCCGCGGCAAGGATGAAGAGATTGAAAAGCTCCTTCAGCATAGGATGCAAGAGCTGGAGAAGAATCACAAAGAATCCATTGAAACTCAAGCTCGGGAGAGCGCCGCCAAGCTCAAGGAATCTACTGATGAAATTGTAGCTGCCGCTTCCACCAAAGCAGGTTTAGAATCCCTAGTGAACAAGTTAAAGGAAGATCTTGCCGGCAACAATAAAGAGATCGAGGCTCTCAAAGATGAAGCGCAGAAAGCAGCTCATACCCTAGGGGAGCTGCAGACGCAGCTGACATCCAAAAGCCAAGATCTTCTCAAAGCCGCCAAGGCAGTAGAAGATCTGAAAGCCAAACTTGCCACTTTGGAGAAAGATCTTGAATCCGCCAAGGAGAAGGAAATAATCTTGATGGAAAAGCTTGAAACAGAGGAGACCTTGTGAGAAGATGTTGAAAACAAGTTTACACAGCTGCAAGAAGTTCTCTCCCTCTGGACTAACAGGCTTGTCAACATTGCTGAAGGCATAACCACTCAACTTGCCGTCATGGATATGAAGAGTTGGAGCTTCACAGTCAACGACAAGGAGGCCGCCAGCGCCAAACTGACCAAATTCTTTGACGGTCTCATTGATGCCTTGAAAACTTATCACGAAGATAGGTTTGCTTCATTCGCTAATGAATCCCAGAAATTTGGTCGCGACGTCCTTTATAAGGTGCTCGTCAAAGTAGCATACCGCAATCCTGACGTTGATATCTCCGGGGAATTCAAGACTTTGCCGCAAAACACTAAAATCACAGCTATCGACAAGATTGTCGCTCCAATAGCTGACAAAGTTCTCCTCCTTCCTAGGCATCAAGTGGATCTTCAGAATTAACCTTGTCGTTGCATTTGTCATTAGTGCTGTCATGTAAAAGACAAGTTTGATCTTAAGTTAGATCTGCACTGTGTTCGTAATGTAATGCAACTTATGCTGTTTGAATGGATGTATGCTATTTTTCTTGTTTTATCTTGTCTTTGCATGATTTTTTGTACCCTACGCTTGCCGGAATCTTGCCGGTGCACGCACTCTTGCCGCGAGCGCTTGAGGAACGGATCCTTAGCAACCTGCCGGAAGTGCCACTGCTGGCAAGTTTACCTTTGACGATCTCAATGCGGCTACTTAAGATGCTGAGCGGACTCGAAACAAAGTAAGAGCGCAATCGATCATGACATGGTTCCTTAGCGTGCAGGTTTCTCATACAAAGGCAAAGATCGTTCAAGGAAGATTGCATCTACAACAAAGAGTTTATTTTAAAGTTTTTCAACTTAGCTTTTTCTTTGCTGTATCCACACCATCACCCCCCCGGGAAATTTGCACGCGAGGGAACCTTCTATCCTTTTGAGAAAAAGAAAGAAGAGAAAGAAGTGGTTGGATGCCTTGACGGATCATTAATCATTTCATTCAAGGCGAAGTGTAACACAACATCACATGTAATCATACATAAATGAAAGTGTATTTTGACAAAGAGTTGCGGAACACTTAGCTTTATTTACTTATGCACGGGGTCTGTGCCTGGCTTTGTACAAAGGGTTACATGTCTTGCCAACAAAGCTCGCACAAAAGGTGTTGCCGGGGGGCCCAGCAACTGCGCCTCATGGATAGAACTTGCGAAGATGCTCAATGTTCCATGAGTACTGCACTGGGGTGCCATCTTCGGTCTCCAGACGGACTGCGCCAGGTCTGGTGACTCGCACTACCCGATAAAGGCCTTCCCATTTTGGCGTCAACTTGTTTGATATCTTGGCGCACTGGATACACCGAAGAACAAGGTCGCCTTCCTCAAAGCTCCGGGCATGAACTTTGCGGCTATGGTAGCGGCGCAAAGCTTGCTGGTAGCGTGCAGCTTGCACAGCCGCCCGAAGACGACCTTCCTTAAGCAACATGGCATCATCTTGCCGTAGCTACTCTTTCTCTACCTCATCATAGGCAAGCACTTGAGGTGACCCGTACATGAGTTCCGTGGGGAGCACCACCTCTGCACCATAGACTAGGGAGAAGGGTGTCTGCCTGGTGGCTCGATTTGGTGTCGTACTGAGTGTCCAAAGAACCGCCGACAACTCATCAATCCATCGCCTTCCATACCCACGTAGCTTGTCAAAAATTTCTTGTCTTGAGGCCTCACAACACTTCAGCATTTACTCTTTCTGCTTGGCCGTTGCTTCTCGGGTGAGCAACAGACCCAAAACAAATCTTGCATCCAAGGTCTTGGATGTACTGCATGAAGGTGCGGCTCTTGAACTGTGTGCCGTTATCGGTGATGACCCTGTTGGGAACACCAAAACGGCAAACTAATCCTTTGAAAAACTTAACGGCTGACTGTGCTGTCACCTTCCTCACCGGCTCGATTTAGGCCACATTGTGAACTTGTCGATTGCAATATACAAGAACTCAAAGCCCCCGGTAGCACGGGGAAAGGGACACAAAATATCGAGCCCCCAGACCGAGAAAGGCCAGGAGAGAGGGATTGTTTGAAGGGCTTGAGTTGGCTGATGTATATTCTTTGAATGAAACTGGCATGCTTCACACTTGGTTACTAGCGCAGTTGCATCCTAGAGAGCAGTGGGCCAATAGAAGCCTTGCTGGAAAGCTTTGCCGACAAGGGCTCTTGATCCTATGTGAGAACCACACATGCCTGCATGTATCTCCGCCAACAGCTTCAGTCCATCTTCCCGACAAATGCACCTCAATTTCACCCCATTTGGTCTCTTTCTATGCAGAATGTTATCAACAAACTGATACATACTTGACTGTCGGGCTACTTTTTCAGCTTCTTCCTGGTCATTGGGAAATTCTCCTGTCTAAAGGAAAAGGACGATCTGCTGTGCCCATGCTAGAACTTGTGGCTCGACGACAAGGACTAAAGGCATCTCTTCAGCTGCGTGGGCGCTTGCCTCGACGGCAAGAACTTGGAGTTCTGGTCGAGACTGCTGCTCACCGGCAAGTGCAATGTTGTCCTTGGCAACGTCCTTGTCAAAGGCTTCTGGGAGCTCTACCGGAAAGTACTTGCCGGTATTCAACTTTCTTCTTTTGTCTAGCCGCATTGATGGTGTTACAGAAGGTTGAGTCAAATGGAGCACAAAAGTTCCTGGTTCCACAGGCAACTTTTGGGCAGCACACTTCGACAGATGATCAGCAATGCTGTTTTCCACACGAGGGATGTGCTCTGTTTGTAATCCATCAAACTGCTCTTCCAATTTTCTCACTTCTTCCACATAAGCCTCCATCAGTGGGCTCTGATAATCTTTGTTAACTTGGTTGACAACAAGCTGCGAGTCACCACGGAAAATCAATTTCCTGATTCCAAGATCCACTATGATCCTAAGACCGGCAAGGAGCCCTTCGTACTCAGCAGTGTTGTTTGTAGCATTCTCCTCAGGAAAGTGCATTTGTACCACGTACTTGAGGTCCTCTCCGGTGGGTGCGACAAGCAGCACTCTGGCACCGGCCCCTTGCAATGAGAAGGCACTGTCAAAGTACATGATCCATTCCTTAGCTGTTTCCTTGCCAGGGAGAGAAGTCTCTTGAATTTCTTCGTCCTGCGTTGGTGTCCATTCTGCAATGAATTCCACTAAGGCTCTGCTCTGAATGGTTGAAGTGCTTTCAAACATAAGTGCAAAACTTGACAATTCCAACACCCACTCCACTATCCTGCTGGTGGCATCTGGATTTCTCAAGATATGTTGCAACGGAAAGCGAGTGACGACAGTAATCTCATGTGCTTGGAAGTAATGGAGCAGCTTTCTCGAGGCCATGAGGAGACCGAAAAGCAATTTCTGCACACTAGAGTACCTTGACCTAGCTCCTTGAAGAAGGGAACTAACAAAGTAAACTGGGTGCTGCACCATTTTCTTCTTCGGCACTACTTGCTGGTTTGCATCATTTGCTTGCGCTGATTCTGACTTGTCGGCAACAGACTTTGCCGGGGAAGATTCCGGCTTGTCGCTTGACGGGCTTGCAACCGCTGGTTCTTCATCGTCGGCTTCTTTCTCTGCCACTAATGCAGCACTGACCACTTGATTTGTCACCGCAAAGTACAGCAGCAACGGCTCTTGTGGTTTAGGCGCAACTAGTGTTGGCGGAGAGGAGATATACTTCTTCAAATCTTGTAGCGCGGCCTCCTCTTCCGGAGTCCATTTCATTGGACCTGCCTTTTTCAAAATCTTGAAAAACGGCACGGCACACTCAGTAGATTTGGAGATGAACCTGCTCAACGCAGCTACACAGCTGGCAAGACACCGCACATCCTTGACGCACTTCGGTGCTTCTATCTGCTCAATAGCTTTGATCTTGTCGGGATTGGCTTCAATTCCTCACTGAGATACAAAGAACCCGAGAAGCTTGCCGGATGGAACGCCAAACACACACTTCTCGGGATTGAGCTTCAAATTGATCTTGCGTAGATTTGCAAACGTTTCTTCTATGTCTTGAATGAGGGTTGATTTGTCCTTTGTATTGACCACGATATCATCCATATATGCTTCCACATTCCTGTGCAGCTGGGGTTCAAAACCAATCTGGACTGCTCTTGCAAATGTTGAACCAGCACGGTTCAATCCGAAAGGCATACGCACGAAGCAGTATGTGCCACATGGAGTAATGAATGTGGTTTTCTCCTCATCCTCCTTGGCCATGAAAAATTGATGATAGCTAGAATATGCATCAAGGAAGGAGAGTAAATCACAGCCGGCAGTGAAGTCAACAATCTGGTCGATGCATGGCAAAGGGAAAGGATCCTTGGGACAAGCTTTATTGATATCAGTATAGTCAATACAGAGCCTCCATTTCCCATTTGCTTTGCGCACAACAACTGGATTGGCCAACCATGTTGGATGAAGTACTCCTCTAACCAAGCCTGCCGCTTCTAACTTTTTAATTTCTTCGGTGATAAATTGTTGCCGTTCCAAAGCTTGCTTCCTGACCTTCTGCTTGACGGGCCGTGCATGAGGTCAGACAGCAAGGTGGTGCTCGATTACCTCCCTGGGAACGCCGGGGATGTCAGATGGTTGTGATGCAAACACATCGACATTCGCCCGCAGGAAGGCAAAGAGTGCGTTTTCCTATTTGCTATCAAGGGTGGAACTGACGGTGAAGGTACCGCCAGTGCCATCCTCTTTGCGGGCACCTTCTTGGTTGCTAGTGGAGTAGCTTTGGATTTCCTGTTTTTGGCGGTAGAGCTCTCCGGTATGTCATCGACGGGTGTGCAACACTCCGAAGAGGTGCGCTTCCCGGAGGCCTAGTCGGGGGTCTTGCTGCTTTTCTTGTTTTTCTTCTTGTCAGCAGGAGCAGGTGCCTTGGCGGCAGATACTGCAACTGCTTCTCTATAAAGGCCGGCAGCCTTGAGGCGGGCGATCTGATTCAGTGCCGGGGAGAGTTTCTTGTCGCAAGCGGCATAGTCACTCCAATCCTTGCCGCACTCAATCTTCTCCCTGGGGCACACAGAAGTTGGGGAAGTCCTTCGTCTTGATCCAGCACCACTCTGCCCGCCACACTTCCCACTTCAGATGCAGCATACCGGTAAGGTATTTCCCTTTGGCCTTGGCCCGAGGAATCCATGTCACGCTACCAGAGAGCGCATCGCCTTCGATGCGTGGAATGAAGAAACGGCGAAAGAAAGTGACATTGGTGACAACTCCAACAAAATTCTCACACATATGGGCGAAGACTAACATGCATGTCATGGCATTCGGAGTGAAATCCAGAATCCGGAACCCAAATGTGTACATCAACTCAGTGAAGAAATCAGAATAAGGGGGCACCAGACCGCAGTAGAAGTATGCGCAAAAGAATGGATATGCATCTTCGGAAATCTTGGTGCCAGCAGGAAGCACTACTGGAGTTGTATGATCCTGGGTGTCTCTCCCCCTCATATATGCATACCTATCATTGAGAGTGTTCTTGTCCAGAGCCGGCGGCGAGAAAAGCGCATTCTCCCACCGCCGTTGTTCCAAGTCCACCTTCCTCTTTTCTGCTTTTGAATCGACGGGCTTGGCGGGATTTCTTCCCCTCTGTCTCGGCCTCCTTGGGTGCCATGCGCACTCTGAAGAGAAAGGGAGGGTGGAAGAGATGCGAATCGGCGGCGGCGGAATCTGTTCTGGCGAGAGAAAGAAGACGATGGAGCAAAGGGCAAGGGTCGATGAGCAGCACCTCCTCGCGGTTGCCTTTTTATGGGGAAGGCGCAGGGAAGTTGGCTATTCACTGTTAAATGTGGCAGCGCTTTTTGCAGGCACACTACCACAAAACCGCCGCTCCAGCCCAACTCTCCTATGACTCGCATTTTATGCGCGACATGGGCGTGCAGAAGGAAAATCATCATCACGAAATTTATGGCTGTAATCCTTCGCCATGTGTCTGTGCATTTGTTTGGGCCTAGCCCAACGACGCTTCGTATGCGCGTGTGGCCCAGGCCCGGGGGCTCCTGTCGGTGTATAAAACATGGGTATTTTAACCCTGACTTATGCACAGAAAGTGGTAGCCTTCCTGATGGCCAGGGCTTGCTGGAAGACTACTAATATCAAGAATCAAGACTTGGTTGCAAAACCACAGAGAAGATATCAAGACACACCATCAAGGATTACTTAGTTAGTACTGAAGATGGAGGCAGCACTTGCTGGCAAGACATGCGTCGGCAAGTTGAAGGCCCGACAAGCTCCGTGCTAGCTAGCCTTTGCTAACCTTTCCTCGCTCCACCTCATCGGGAAGCTAGTCGCTAATCGATGAGGTGTCGAGCGGGCAGGCGGTTTGGTGAGACTTGTCGGGGCACGTGTTAGCATGCTAGAAGAAGAATTAGCTTTAATGACACCCGTCCAGGAGGCGTGTCCAGATTATAGGAGGTAGCTGGGTGAGCGATGCAGCAACCTTGCTGGGGCTCCTCCTCCACATGACATCTAACGGCGCATTTATTACGTTTGTCCTAGTCTAGCAGAGTTAGGTATGATAGCACTGTTGGCTATCTAGTCAATATGTAAAGACTGTTTTGCCACTGTGGTTACCCCTTGATCTATAAAAGGAGGGCCAGGGCAACCTTTACAGGGGTCGACCCTTTGCTCATTCTGCATGCGTAGCTGCACTTCCCGCATTCTTGCTAGCAAGTAGCGCTCCTTGTACTTGAGCCCAAACACATCCAATACAACAAAGCAGGAGTAGGGTTTTACACCTCGTGGTGGCCCGAACCTGGGTAAATACCTTGTGTTGATTGTTAGATCTGCTCTTTGTGCTTGCGCATCCCCACAGTCGAACCGCAAAGGGGCCTCGATGGTCCCATAGATTGTCGTACGCATGATATAATCAAGGAGTACTTAGTTAGTACTTAAGATGAAGGCAACACTTGCCGGCAAGACATGCACCGGAAAGTTGAAGGCCCGGCAAGCTCTATGCCGGCAAGCCTTTGCTGACCTTTCCTCGCTCCACCTCATCGGGTAGCTAGTCGCTAATCTATGAGGTGTCGAGCGGGCAGGCGGGTTGGTGAGACTTGTCGGGGCATGTGTCAGCATGCTGGAAAGAGAATTAGCTTTGATGACACCTGTCCAGGAGGCGTGTCCAGATTATAGGAGGTAGCTGGGCGAGCGGTGCCGCAACCTTGCTGGTGCCCCTCCTCCACATGTCACCTAACGGCGCATTTATTGCGTATGTCCTAGTCCGACAGAGTTAGGTATGATAGCACTGTTGAATATCTAGTCAATACGTAAAGACTATTTTGCCACTGTGGTTACCCCTTGATCTATAAAAGGAGGGCCAGGGCAACCTTTACGGGTGTCATGGGAAACGACGATCTGTGGGACCGAACGGGCCCCTTTGTGATTCGGCTCAGGGGACATGCAAGGGACAAAGGGCAGGTTTTCAATGGGTGCAAGACCACGTGGGGGGGGGGGGGGGGGGTTATCCAGGTTCGGGCCGCTATGAGCGTAAAACCCTACTCCTGTTCTGTGTTTGATCGTGTATGAACCCAAGTTACAAGGAGCGCAGTTTTCCGGCAAGGTGCGCGGGAAATGCAGCTATTGCGTGTAATTGAGCTAGGTGTCGACCGTTCTACCTGTAGCCTTGGGCCTCCTTTTATAGGCCAAGGGGTTACCCCAATGGCTAATACAGTCATTACAGAGTATGAATAGTGACTTGCACCGTCACCACGTCTATCTTCCAACGGGGTAAGACAAGCGCATTTAATGCACCGTTAGGTGCTACGTTGGGGAGGCGAGGTCTTGGGCAAAAGATCTGTACCACCGGTCCTGGCGCCCTCCTGTAATCTTGACACATCCTAGGGACGGGTGTCATTAAAGTTAATCTTGGCATGGCGTGTTGACACGTGCCTTGGCCGGCTATGTTGACTTCCTTCCCACTCGACACCTAGCATACGAGCCTATCTAGTCGATGTTAAGGTGGAGCGGTAACGGGACAGAACAAGCCTGCTGACACGGAGCTTGCCGGGCCTTGCTTGCCAGCAAGGGGGTTTGCCGGCAACCATAGTCTTGGTCTTCACCTTGCCAGGGCGGAGCTTGCCGGCAAGGGCAACGTCGATCTTCAGCATGAGAATAGTTCTTCCAGATGACCTACCTTGAGGTCTTCTACGCGGTCTTGGTGTTGAGTCTTGAGTCGTAGTTATCCTCTGTCAAGCCCTTGCCAGAAGGGAGGCTACAACTACCTGTGCAGAAGTCTGGGTACGAGGGCACCCATGTCTTAGTACACGGACAGGAGCCCCTGGGCCTGGGCCACACGCGCATGCGAGGCGTCGTTGGGCTAGGCCCAAACAGTGCACAGGCGGCGCGTGGAAGAAGATAACTGACATAATCTTCTCTTTTACCACACCCGGCCACGATGCGCATTAAATGCGGGCGTGGGAGAGGTGGAGCGAAGCGGTGGCGGGAGGTGGTGCGCCTGAAAAGCGCAGCCACGTAGGATGAAAAAGAGCCAACCCTCGCGTCTTCCTCATAAAAAAGGAAACCGCGAGGGGCGCTACTCATTTACCCCCTCTTCCCAATCTAGCCAGTTCGCCATTGTCTTCAACCTCGCGCAGAAGCAGACCGCGCCCCCTGCTTCCGCTGCCGCACAAGAGCAGAGCACGCCCATTGCTTCTGCCGGTGCGTAACACAGCTTTCCCCTCCCCCCCCCACACATCTTGCTATGGTGTCGAAGAGAGGCGAAAAGGCCCCAAGTTCGGCGGCGGGTGAGAAGAAAGCCGCCAAGGCTGCACAATGGCGGGACCATGCAGTTTTCCTGACGCCGCTTACAACAGACGATCTGGTGAAGGACTACGCGTACATGTACGTGAGCAAACCGCGAGATCATGAAGCCACAGTAGTTCTTATTGGATCTCTCCCTCCTGCCGACGACCAATTCCACTTCTTCACCGGGTACTTCTACTACGATCTGTGTCCTCCTTTCTCTGCTTTCTTTGTTGAGGTGATGAACGCCTTCGGGCTCAGACTGCTTGATTTCACGCCCAATGCGGTCACCTGCCTGGTAACCTTCGCACATTTGTGCAAGAATTTTGTGCGAATAGCCCCAAATGTAGCTCTGTTCCGGCATTTCTTCATCCCTCGGGTCGAAAAGGGTGCTCTTTCTGGTAGCGTCACCTGGGTCCCAATGGGAAATTCAAAGAAGCACTACTTGGATGGCAAGCTTCACTCCAGATGGGACGAGTCGTGGGCTGACTGGTGCTGGGTCAAGCAGCAAGATTTCCCAGCTTTTTGCCACCTCGGGACCAAGATGGTTGCGAAGCCTGATAGCTGGAACCACATCGACCAAGATGGTTGAGAAGGTGGGAGCAGATTACACTCGCCGCCGGATTGCCCCACTGCAGCACAGAAAAAGCCAGCAAGCATGGGATTACCAGGGCCCCACTGACCCAATGCGTTTGCACCAGGACCCTAACAACAACTTGACGGTGACGGGACACTATTTGCTCATTTGCCGGATTTTCAATAAGGGTTGCGACTTCGACTTTCCGGTGAAGGTGATTCCATTGGGCAACAATACTGCTAAGGCTTCCATCCTGGCATGGATGCTGGACTGTGACGCCTGGACGATTCTGAGCACGTGGAAAGAGCCCAGCCAGAAAGACATGGATAACTGGTTTGCCGGCCTGGTGGAGGAGGCCATTGGAGCCGAGGATGACATGATGCACCCGACAAAGGATGACTAGAAAGAGTTCCTCACGGCGAGGGCTAACGAGTCCAAGAAGACAAAGGTAACTCATCCTCGACCAGGCAAGGACCTGTCCAAAAAGCGGGCCGCAGCTCCGGAGACCAGCGGAGGAAGCCGCTCCCAAGAGCATGCTGAAGAGCATGCTGGCGAGGAGGAGCGGGCTGAGGAATCCAAGGAGGGGGAGGAAGAAGAGGAGCAACCCGAGGGGTCTTCGGGCGAGGAGGAGATGGAAGAGGAAGAAGAACCACCTTGCCCTCCTCCCGCCAAGAGAAAGATGACAGTTGCCAAGAAAACTGCCTGCAAGAGGGAAGCGCACACCGAGTCGGCAAGCCAAGAGCTCGCCGGCGTCAAGGTGGCAGCCACAACCCTCCGGGCGCAGCCTTCCCGGCAACTGCCTTCCCGTGTTGCTGCCCCCTATCGACCCATCCTGCCCATCGTGGAGGAGGCGGGCACTTCATAGCCCCCAGCCCCCCTGAAGCATCCCAGGAGTCCACTGCCATCATCCGCAGCTGCGGGGACCAAGGAGACAGTTCTTTACGACCTGTCAGTCCTAAGTGAACTTGACGAGGATGAAGAGTAAGCATCTCCATCCCCGTGAGTTTTTTTTGCAATTGTCGAGACTCTGTTGCTTGAGCTGATCTTTTTCCTTGTCCTGATCTTGTAGGGACGAAGTGCCACTGGCAAAGACGCCTAGGACTACTGGGGAAGGCGAGACGGCAATTGGCATAGATCAAGGCGCAATTTCTCTTGAGGTTGCCGGCTCGAGTCCCCCCACGCGAGGCACATGCGCAGTTTCCGCTGGCGGGCACCATCGTCGGGTCTTCCGCAATGGAGACCGACAAGGGGTTGGAAAGTAGCCAGCTGGAAGGAGGGCACCAAGGGGTAGACCTCTTGACGACGCCCTCGACTCCCAGGCCATCGCCAAGACCTTCACTAGCAAGGGGCGGCCCTCCTCCAGAGGAGCCCCAAGAAGGGCCCAGCCGTGTGGAGGTCCCTCCGGGAACCGATGTTGCCGGGGACCAGGCGCCGGCAACCGAAGTTGCCGGAGGAAGAACGGCATCCCCCCCATCTGCTCGTCAAGGTAACCTTCTTTCCAAATGTACTTGATCCTTTCCAATGCTTTTTTTTCTTGAACTTGATCTGAACCTCAAAATTTTCTTCCCTCTTCTCCTTCTTCACCCTACAGAGCCAACTCCTCCGGAGGGAGGGGAGGCATCCACGGAGAAAAATGTTAAGAGTGCCGCTTATGAGGCCGCCAGGATTTTCGGCATGGAGGCCGCAGCGTCTGCCACCAAGGAGGCCAGGAAATCTCCTGAAGAAACTGTCCAGCCCCTTGGTGGCACATCTGGGCTTGCCATTAAAGACACTGAGATGGGATAGGCCGGCACCGACAAGTCAAATGCCGTCTGTCATCCCAGTGCATCCGAGGCGCAGGCCCTGATCAGCCTTCCGAAGTCTGTTCGTCAGCAGCAGGAGTGTGAAGCCCCCAGCTCATCTGGTGCTGGGGAGCCAACTTTTGATGAAACCATTGCAAAGATCTTGGCGCCCTTCTCCGGCAGTGTCATAGCGTCAGATGGCTCCGACGACAATGCCACGGATCTTGCCTTCCTGACGGTGATGGCTAGTGGCCTCAAGGATGTGCAAGATCGCTACGGCAGATGCTGGAACAGACTGCATGCACAACAACAAACCGTAGGGCTGGCCGAGCAGAAGCTGAGGGAAAAGGCGGAAGAACTCTGCGCCTAGCACAACAGTAAATCCCACAGCCTCAGGAGGCAAGAAGAGAAGCTTGATGTTGCCAAGGAAAAGGCAGCGGCTCTGGACGGCAAGTTGATGGAGCGTGAAGTGCAGCTTGCCGCTAAAGAAAAAGACCTTGCTGCCCGAGAAGAAGCTCTTGCTACCAAGCAACGCGGCAAGGATGAGGAGATCCAAACTCTGCTTGTGCAGCGGACCCAAGGGCTAGAGGAGGGCCACAAACAGGCCATTGAGACTCAAGCCCAGGCTCACGCCACCAAGCTCTCGGAGGCCGTCAAGGTCTCGGAGGGCGCTGAGGCTGCCAAGGTAGAGTTGGAGTCCAAGGTATTAAAGCTTGAAGAGGAGCTCATCACCAAAGCCCAAGAACTCTCGACTGTCAACAACTCCTTGGCAGATCTCAAATCAAAGCTCGCGACTCAGGAGAAGGATCTGGAGGCTGGCAGGGAGAAAGAGAAAAAGCTACTGGAGGGCTGGGAAAAAGACAAGGCGGAGCATGCCAATGCTGCAAACTCTTTTGAGGAGCACAAGAAAGCCATGGATCTGTGGACTGGTCGCCTTGTCCATGTTGCCGAGCGTCTCGCTGCTCAGGTGAGCGTCATGGACAAAGAGGAACATCGCTTCACAGTTGGTGAGCATGACTCCAGAAGCGCCAGCCTCTCACTCATCTTCGACGGACTCCTCGAGATATTGAAGAAACATCATGAGAAGAGATACGCTAGCTTTGCCAACGAGTCTCGGAAGTTTTGAGTCGAGGTCATCTCCAAGATGCTCGTCAAGATTATCTGCCGGAATCCTGATGTCGATGTCTCCAAGGCCTTCAAGACCTTGCCGCCGGGGACGGACACCACAACTACTGAAGAAGCCATCGCTCCCCTTATCGGCAAGATCAATCAGATCCCGAGGACTGAGGGTGATCGCAGGGATTAGTGTAACGCCCCGGACACACCCGCCAGCGGTCGTTACTACTGGCGGAATCTAGACTGGCCCCACAGATCAATACTAATCATTCCTGCGCACTTTGTCCTCACTCATGCGCACCCGGGAGCAACTTCCCGGTCGGTCATCCATCCTAAAATTACTCCAAGCTGAGCATGCTTAACTTTGGAGTTCTTTCCGAATGGGCTCCCGGAAAAGAAAGAATTCCTTATTGATATGAGTAGTCTATCATCCCTATAAAGTCAGGCTATCACATACTCCCCCACTCAGAGGAACCGACGTCCTCGTCGGGCCACAGGAACATTCCCTCTTGGCACATACGTCTGTGCATCTAGTCCGGCACATGTGCCATGCCGTGTGCCACGACGGGTCACAAACGTCATGCACAACATGACCGCGCACCTGTCCGCAAACATCCGTGTAACCGCGAGGGTCGGCTCTGATACCAACTTGTAACGCTCCGGACACACCCGCCGGCGGTCGTTACTCCTGGCGGGTTCTAGACTGGCCCCACAGATCAATACTAATCTTTCCTGCGCACTTTGTTCTCACTCGTGCGCACCCGGGAGCAACTTCCCGGTCGGTCACCCATCCTGAAATTACTCCAAGCTGAGCTCGCTTAACTTTGGAGTTCTTTCCGAATGGGCTCCCGGAAAAGAAGGAATTCCTTATTGATATAAGTAGTCTATCATCCCTATTAAGTCAGGCTTTCACATAAAGAATTGAAGAGACAGCTCGATGAACAAGAGCGTCTAGGCTTGATCAGACCGAGTTCATCTCCTTGGGGTTGTGGAGTTCTCTTTGTCAAGAAGAAAGATGGCACGGAAAGACTTTGCGTTGACTACCGGCCATTGAATAAGAAGACAACCAAGAATAAATATCCACTTCCCAATATCAATGAATTGTTTGAGCAACTCAAAGGTGCAAAGGTGTTCCCAAAGCTCGATCTTCGTATGGGATATCACCAGATTCGTATTCGCGAAGAAGACATTCCCAAAACAGCTTTCAGGACGAGCTTTGGTTCTTATGAATATACAGTGATGTCCTTCGGCCTTGCAAATGCACCTCCTACCTTCTCTCATGTGATGAACTATGTGTTCAATCCTTACACCAATGAGTTCGTTCTTGTCTATCTTGATGACATCCTAGTTTTCTCCAAGACTGAAGAGGATCATGCAAAGCATTTGCGCTTGGTACTTGATAAGCTCAGAGAGCATCGGTTCTATGCAAAGTTCTCTAAGTGTGAATTCTGTCTTGATGAAGTTCTTTACCTCGGTCACATTATCTCTGCCAAGGGCATCTCAGTAAATCCTGAAAAGCTTGAAACTATTGTCAGCTGGCAGCCTCCTCAAAATGTCAAGCAACTTCGAAGCTTTCTCGGGCTTGCAAGCTATTGCAGAAGATTCATGGAGAACTTCTCCAAGATTGCCAAGCCTCTGTCTAACCTCCTCCAGAAGAATGTCAAATATTCTTGGACTCCTCAGTGTGATGTTGCGTTCAAGACACTCAAAGAGAAGCTCATAACTGCTCCAGTTCTCACTCCTCCAGATGAATCCAAGCCTTACCAACTGTTCTGTGATGCTTCTCTGCAAGGTCTCGGTGGAGTACTAATGCAAGAGAAGAAAGTGGTGGCTTATACCTCTCGGCAGTTGAAGCCGAGCGAGAGGAACTATCCTTCTCATGACTTGGAGTTGGCAGCAGTCATCCATGCCTTAATCACATGGAGACATCTCTTGTTGGGCAGGCAGGTGGACATTTTCACCGATCACAAGAGCCTCAACTACATATTCACTCAACCCAACCTTAATCTCCAACAGACCCGATGGGTGGAGATGATTCAAGAGTACAACCTGAGCATTGAATACACTCCAGGCAAGGCTAATGTTATCGCGGATGCTTTGAGAAAAAAAGTGTATTGCAACAGTCTTATTCTCAAGCCGATCCAGCCTGATCTTTGTGAGGCTTTCAGAAAACTCAATCTCCAAGTTGTCCCGCTAGGATTTCTCGCAAACCTCCAGATCACTCCCACATTGGAGGATCAAATTCGCGAAGCTCAGCTCTTAGATGCCATGGTGAAGAAGGTGAAACTCAGCATTGCAAAGAGCATTCCCAAATACAAGTGTTGTCGAGTGGATGACAGGGATACCTTGTTCTTTGAGGACAGGCTAGTTGTGCCAAAAGGGGATCTCAGGAAGGTCATAATGAACGAAGCACACAATTCTCTCTTGTCCATTCATCCAGGCAGTTCCAAGATGTAGCATGATCTCAAGTCAACTTATTGGTGGACTCGTATGAAACGTGAGATTGCTCAGTTCGTAAACGAGTGCGATGTGTGCCACAGAGTGAAGGCGGAACATCAGCGTCCAGCAGGACTTCTTCAGCCTCTACCCATTCCCGAGTGGACATTCGATCACATTGAGATGAATTTTGTCACAGGTTTTCCCAAGTCCAAGAGAGGGAATGATGCCATCTATGTGGTCATTGACAAGCTCACTAAAGTCGCTCACTTCCTTCCAGTCAAGGAGTCTATCACTGCAGCCTAGTTGGCAGAGTTGTACACTTCCAGAGTGGTCTCCTTGCACGGTGTTCCTCAGTTGATCTCCTAAGATCGTGGAAGCATCTTCACTTCCAGATTCTGGGATTCCTTCTAGCAGGCCATGGGCACAAAGATTCGCTTCAGCACAGCTTTTCATCCTCAGACTAGTGGCCAAGTCGAGAGAGTCAATCAAATTCTCGAGGATATGCTGAGAGCGTGTGTCATCTCCTTCGGCATGAAGTGGGAAGATTGCCTTCCTTTTGCCGAGTTCTCCTACAACAATAGTTTCCAAGCAAGTTCGGGCAAAGCCCCATTCGAGATTCTCTATGGCAGAAAGTGCCATACTCCCCTCAACTGGTCTGAAACTGGTGAACGCCAACTTCTTGGCAATGATATGATTTCTAAAGCTGAAGAGATGTGTCGTATCATCCGTGAAAATCTGAAAGCAGCGCAATCGCGCCACAAGAGCTACTATGATAGCAAGCACCGTACTTGGCTTTCGAGATTGGAGACCATGTCTATCTCCATGTTTCTCCTATGAAAGGCACCCAACGATTCGGTATCAAAGGAAAGCTTGCTCCAAGATATGTGGGCCCTTTCAAGATAGTTGGCAAAAGAGGCGATCCAGCCTACCAACTCGAGCTACCTTCCAACTTCTCAAATGAGCACGATGTGTTTCACGTGTCACAGCTTCGCAAGTGCTTCAAGACTCCCGACCGCACAATTGACTTCCAGGACATTGAGCTCCAAGATGATTTATCTTACTGAGAGCATCCCATTGCCATTCTCGAAGAAACTAAGCGCAAGACCCGCAACAATTCTATCAAGTTCCTGAAAGTGAAGTGGTCTCACCAATCTAGCCGAGAAGCCACATGGGAGCACGAGGACCACCTCCGTTCCGAATATCCGGAGTTCTTCCATTCCTAGATCTCGGGACGAGATCCTCTTGTAGTAGGGGAGAGTTGTAACACCCCAAGTGTGCTCCTTCCATATTTGTACTTCCCAACATTGCAATATATGGATTTGTCATGACGGTCTTGATGGATGGGCTGATTTTCATGTTGTGTTTTTTTGCCTTTCTTTTCTTTTGCATTTCATCTTCATGCCATTATTTTGTCATGTGCTTGCATCATCATATTCATTTAAATTGTTCTTGTGCATTGCATCCACTATTTATTTTGTGTTGCGCCTGTATTGCATTGTGTGTGTGGTTATCCCTTTCTTTTCTCACCCATGCACACCACTGCCCCATCACCATCTCAAACCCTTCTTTTCCCAAGTATTTTCTTGATGCAATTTTTGTGTCCCAAATAAATGTTCACCATATTTCTAAATCCTCTAGTCCATGTCCTAAACCTCTTTGCCAAATTTCGTCATTTTTGGAGTTGATTTGGTTGGGATAAAAAATGCATCAAGTTTGAATTAAATTCAACTTGATATATTTTTCTTCCTCTAAAAATTGCCAAACCAATTTATTCAAATACTACATAATTTCTGAACTCCAGGGATATTCTTATATCTCTCTCACCCTTCCCCAAACTCCCTCTGCTTTTCTTCTATTATTTCTGTTTGAGGAAATAGAAAAGAAAAAGAAAAGAGAGAGCAGCAGCGGCCCAGTAGCAGCAGCCTAGCCGGCCCAGCCGCGCCAGCCCATCCAGCCGCGCACGCCTCCCCTTTTCGTTTTCTCACCGACGCACCCGCTAGCCCCCGCTGCCTCGGCGACATGTGGCCGAGCTGGTCCCGCCTGCCAGCGACGGGCTACAGGCCACCCGCGCACCCGCTTTTCGTCAACCTCTCGCCGCGCCCATGGGGACTGCGAGCCCGAGCGCGCCCGAGCTCCGTTCCATCGCCCTAGCCCCTATATAATCCCCTCTCCGTGTCCCAGCCCCCTCTAGGGTTCCTCTCTTCCACTCGCCGCCGCCACTTGGCAAGAGGAGCCACTAGATCCACCGCTCCACGTTGTTCCCGAGCGCATCCGGGTGCACGGCCATGGCGCCGCCGTGACCCAAGCCCGTCTCCGTCGCCGTCTTCATGTCCAGGAGATTCGCCAAGTCTGGCTACGTCCACGACATCGACTACTGCAAGCCGGGAGCCCCCAAGTCCGCCGTCTTCTTCGTCTTCTTCCGCTTCGGGTACCGGTCATCTCCGGCCAAACTCCGGCGACCCCGTCCCCGATCCAACCGGCCGAGCTCACCGTCGTGTTCGTGGTGAGTAGACGCGTTGCCCCATGCCTTTTCCCCCCTCATTCGCATGCTTTATCGTCATTGCCATGCGCGCCCGATCTCGCCGCCGTCGGGCCTCGTCTCCGGCGAGTGCCCCGACCACCGTAGCTCCTTCCCGCGTGTCCATCATGTTCGCCTTGCTTCGTAGAGCCGATCCCGCTTCTCCCCGTCGCGTTTGGCCATCGCTGTGTCCACCGCGAGCTCGCCGTCGCCGCCTCGGTTACCTCATCGCCGGCATCATTTCCGTCGACGTCCGGTGCCATGAGTAGCAGGCGCGAGTGCGGGTTCCTCCCACGCTTCGAACACGCCCCTCCGCCGTGCCAGTAGCTCGCCGGAGCGCTACTCCTGCGAGTCGCCACCGTGCCGCGTCGCCGGAGAGGGCCTCCCCTGCTTCCTCTGCCTCGCCGCGTCGACACCGTCATGTGGGCCCGAGGGGACCCACTGGTCAGCCACACACACGCGCGTGACCCCATTGGTCAGCCACACACACGCGCGCGACTCCATTGTCATACACACACGCCCAGAGGGACCCACGTGTCAGCCACTCCCCCTCTGTCCTTAGCCGTTTTCGGCATATTCCATTTTTGGCATATTCCGTTTCTGGCTTATTTCCGTTTCTGTGCATTCCGTTTTCGGTAGGTTTCCAAATCAGGTGCATTCCATTTATGGCATATGCCAAATCTGGAATATAACTTATTTAAACTTCTGTCCTATATGTTTTAGTGGCATTTTGAGCATTTTTCATGTAGGAACATATGAGTGTAATATATGATTTTGGGGTAGAAAAATCCAACTAATACATTGGTGGCATTTGATTTATCTTTTGAGAAAGTTTGCATGCATGCCATTTTCACATAACATGCCATTTTGTTATTTTTGTGTGAATTATTGCATAAGTCATATGAGCATCTTGTCAACATGAGTTTAGAGCATTTTCATGCCATCTTGCTGCTAGTAATTTTTCCATGCCATGATATGCCATGATAGGAGTGCAACAAGCTTGCAAACATGCTTAGTCATTGTTACTGTTTTGTACTTGTTGAAAGACTGCTGAAACTTGCCATGTTGCGTTGATGCTACCATCTAATCCATAGCTTTTTGAGCATGATCAGTAAACATGTTTTGTTCTATGTTGTTAGAACCTTCATGCCATGCCAATTGATGCCATGTTAATCTCTTGTAGCATATTTAAATGTTGCTCTAAATATGCCTAGTCAATGTAACAGTTTTCTGTCAACTTCATGTTGCCATGTTGTGAGCTCATTTCTGATGAATCCATGCTTCATATGAATTTGTGCCAATGGAGTGAAATGATCTATGCCATGTGTACTGTAGCTACATGCCAATTTCTTTCATTTTAGAGTGTTGTAGCTTGCTGTTTTGATGTGCATAAGATGCCATGTTGCTGTTAATTTCAGTTTTGCATTGCATATTGTGTTGCTCACCATTTGAGTTTCGTGCATCTGTTCCTCGTGATCTTTATATCGATTTCAACCGAAATCTTCCATTTTTCCAGAGGCATACTTGAGTTGCCAAGATTTTGCCCATATCCATCTTTTGCTTCGTCGTTCACATCTCGTTATCATTTCTATCGTCCCGGTAGCACCGTTCCTTCATTCCTGTCATGCACATTATTTCATCATGCCATTTCATGCATCATTTTGTTTGTGCATCTTTGCCGTGATTGTTTGTTTATTTCGGTGCTTGTTCTTTCTTTTGGGTAGTTCCAGGAGACGAGTCTGAGTTCGAGGTACCGGTTGAGAACGTGTTCGAGGAGCAGTCTTACTATCCTACCAAAGAGACTTCAGGCAAGATGATCATTACCCTTGATAACACTACTATCTTTGCTTGCTAGTTGTCTCGTTGCTATCGCTATGTCACGCTTCCTACCACATACATGTCAGCTTCTCATATGCCATGATACAGCCTCTAACCCCCCCCCACCCAGCAAACCGTTGTTTGGCTATGTTACCGCTTTGCTCAGCCCCTCTTATCGCGTTGCTAGTTGCAGGTACAGTGCAGGTTGTTCCATGTTGGGACATGGATATGTTGTGATATCACAATATCTCGTATTTAGTTAATGCATCTATATACTTGGTTGTGTGTGGAAGGCTCGGCCTTTTGCCTAGTGTTTTGTTCCACTCATGCCGCCCTAGTTTCCGTAATGCCGGTGTTATGATCCTTGATTAGCGTTCCTAACATGCTCAGGGGAATGGGACCCTCTTGATAGTTCGCTTTGAATAACCGCTTCCAGCAAGGCCCAACATTGGTTTTACCATTTGCCTAATAACAACTAAAACTTGCATAGGGAGTAATTAACCCGAGGATTTCTTAATCAATAACCCGGGCCAGTGCTCCTCATGTGTGTTGGTCCACCTACCTAGCAGCCTGCGGTGCCCCCTTGGAAACTTGGGTCTCAGCTAACCGTAGCCTTTGCATAGACGGATGTGTCCTGAGAACGAGATACGCGCGGCTCCTATCGGGGTATCGACACACCGGGTGGTCTTGCTGGACTTGTGTTACCATTCTCGAAATGTCTTGTGCACCAGGATTTCGAGGATACTTCGAGCTATCTCGAGGTTGAGGTATTTCCACCGCAGCTTGTGTTGGTCTATGATGGACCAGGTTGGAACACCCCTGCAGGGTTAAATCTTACACAAAGCCGTGCCCGCGGTTATGTAGCGACTTGGATATTTTTAACCTCCGGTTGTAGAGAACTTGACACTAATTCTAATAAAATACACCAACCGTGTGCGTAACCTTGATGGTCTCTTTTCGAGTAAGTTCGGGAAGAGAACACGGTGGGGTTATGTTTGAACCGTAAGTAGGTGTTCAAGATCACTTCGTGATCATATTAAACTTGCGACCGTTATGCGTAGTATGCTCATCTTTATTCTTGTACTCGTAAGGTAGCCACTTAAATATGCTTAGTGCTTGCTGCAACCTCACCACATTTACCCCTTCCATTCCTATAAGCTTAAATAGTTTTGTTACCTTGGGTGATGAGATTGCTGAGTCCCTGTGGCTCACAGATTACTATAACCACCAGTTGCAGGTACGCTTGAGATAGATACAGCTGAGCCCGAGATGCTCCATTGGGAGTATGATGATGAGCGTGGATGTATGTACGTCACGATGCCAGACGATCAGTAGTGGGCCCTAGTCGATTGATCCGGGGATAATAGCAGGGTACTGTTTTCTCGTTTGATTTCGTCCGTAGTCGGACCCTATCTTTCATTTGGATGATTGTATGATGATTATGATATATTTATGCTATAGCATGTGGCGAGTGTAAGCCTTTACCTGGTATTCTCACCTGTTCATTCGGTTGTATGTATTTGAGAATCACCTTGCTATACGTCCCAAAATGAGGTTCTGTCACGATCTTGAGTTCATCACGAGATTGTGATAGAGCTTCATATTGGGCATTACAATTAGCCTCCCTTGTTGTTCTTTGTTGCAAATGTAGTTCATGCACAAGACAAATTTATCTTTAGTCAGACTGCAATTGGCTTTGATGTATTATAACTTGTGTTTAAGATGGATGTATGTGCGCTGTTCTCCTTATTCCATTCTGTCTTTGCAAGATTGGCTGCTTAGGTTGCTGAGCGGACTCGAAGCAAAGTAAGAGCGCAGTTGATCACGACAAGGTTCCTTAGCGTGGATGTTTCTCATACAAAGGCCAAAGTCGTTCAAGGAGAGTCACAACTACAACAAATAATTTATTTCAAAGTTTTGCAGCTTAGCTCATTCCTTGATGTACTTCTTGCCGTAGGGTGATATCTTGAACGCGTCCTTTGGTATCCATACCGTCACTCCCCCTGGGAAACTTGTACGTGCGGAATCCTTCCTTCCTTTAAGAAAAAGAAAGAAGAGAAAAGAGGAGGCTAGAACCTTGACGGTTCATTAATCACCTTATGAAAGGCAAAATGTAACACAAGACTGCCTGCAACACATAAATAAACATGTACTTTGACAAAGAATTGTGAAACATTTAACTTTTATTTATTATGCACGGGATCTGTGCCCGGCTTTGTACAAAGGATTACATGCCTTGACAGCAAACTTGTACAAAAGAGGTTGCTGAGCAGCCCGGCAACTGTGCCTTACATGTAAAACTTACGAAGATGCTCAATATTTCATGAGTTTAGCACCGGAGTGCCATCTTCGGTCTCTAGGTGGACTGTGCCGGGCCTAATGACTCGTATTACCCGGTAAGGGCACTCCCACTTCGGTGTTAACTTGTTTTTTACCCTTCATGGATCAAATCTGACGAGGAACAAGGTCGCCTTCCTCAAGGTCCCTCACATTCACTTTGCGGCTAAGGCAGCAGCGCAAAGCTTGCAGGTACCATGCAGCATGGGCAGCAGCCTGGAAACAATCGTCCTCAAGGAGCGTGGCATCGTCATGCCGCAGCTCATCTTGGTCCTCCTCATCGAAGGCCAAGACTCGAGGTGACCCGTATTTGAGTTCCGTGGGGAGTATCACTTCTGCACCAAGGTTTGCTTCTTGACCTTCTGCTTGACGGGTCTTGCATGAGGGCAGACATCAAGGTGGTGCTCAATTGCCTTTCGAAGAACTTCGGGGATGTTAGGGGCTTGCCGGGCAAGCGTACCGACATTCACCCATAGGAAGGCAACGAGCTCGACTTCCTATTTGTCGCCGAGAGTGGCACTTTCAGAAAAAGTGCCACTCATCCCATCCCTCTTCACAGAAACTTATTTGGTCATGGACGCGGAAGCCTTGGCTCTCTTCCTCTTGCTGGTAGAGCTCTCTGGTGTGTCCTCGACAGGCACGCTGCACTCTGAAGTGCGCTTCCCAGAGTCCTTCACAGAGGTCTTGCCGGTCTTCTTCTTCTTCTCTTCCCCGGGAGCTTTGACAGCAGGGGCAAGTGCCTCGATAGCCGACGCTGCCATTGCCTCCCGGTAGAGCTTGTCAGCACAGATGACTGCGTCCTTGTAGTTTGACTTGATGGTGAGGACCCCCATCGGCCCCGGCATCTTGATGACATTGTACGCATAGTGCGATGCGGCCATAAACTTTGCCAGGGCTGGGCGGCCCAGAATCCCATTGTACGGCAGCGGCATCTTGACGACGTCGAAGGTAATCTTCTCCGTCCAATGGTTGAGCATGCTACCAAACATGACCGGCAATGTGACTTGGCCCTTCAGCTTTTTCATCTCTGGACTGATCCCTTGGAAACTGCCTGTCTCCTCGAGAACCTTGTCGGGGATCTACAGCCTCTTGATCACATCTGGAGAGATCAAGTTCAAGCCAGCCCCACCGTCAACTAGCATCTTTGTCACCTTGAGGTTGCGAATTGTTGGTGAGACCAACAACGGCAAACACCCGACCGCAGTGGTGCGATCAGGGTGGTCCTCAGCGTCGAAGACGATGGCCGAGTGCGACCACTTGAGTGGCTTCTGTGCCTCCATCACCGGCTCCGCTGCATTGACTTCGCGGATCCATTGCTTTAGTTGCCGGTGCGAGGAGTGCAAAGATGCGCCTCCGTCAACACACATGGCATCCACTGCATTTTGAAACTCCTTGTCGGACCCACCTCCGTCCTCATCACTATCATCCTGTTCTTGCTGGCCCTGAGCAGCCTTCTCTTTTGGCTACTTGGCCTTGACGTGGCGGCCTCCGCGGCCACCATGGTCCTGTTTGCCGGACCCACCAGCACCATCTTAGCCCTTCTCCTTGTCACGCTTCTCGTACTGTTCCTTCTGCTTTTCAGCAAGTTGCTCTACTTGCCGGCATTGCTGGAGGTCGTGGCCCTTGGTGCGGTGGATCTTGCAGTACGGCCCGCCGATCTTGCCGGCCTTCTCACCTGCCGTAGCTTCCTAGCAGCCACCACACCCGGCAACCTCCTTGCCGGGGATGTCTGCCTTTGGCTTCTTGGTGGCGTTGGTGTCGCTGGAGCTCTCGACGGCTAGTACAGTCTTGTTCTTGCGCTTTCTGTCGCGCTTTTTGTTCTTCTTCTGCGGGGTTGATGCGTCGTCATCCTCAGAATCGACGTCTGCACCAGCATCTTTCTCGGGGAGTCGCCTCCCTTCCTCAGCTCGTGCACACCTATCTACCAAAGCGTACAGATCGTTGATGGTCTTGACCTGCTCGACATTCATCTCTAACCGCAACCTGCGTTTGCGCACATTCATGTGGAACGTGGCAACAACAGCGGCGGGATGGATGTCGGGGATGTTGTGGTGCACACGGCTGAACCGTTGTATGTACTTGCGGAGGTTCTCTCCATCCCTTTGGGGGATCACCTGCAAATCACTGGGCTGGCCCGAGAGCTTGTGGCCACCCTGGTAAGCGCCAACGAAATGGTGGCATAGATCCGCCCAAGAAGAAATGGAGCCCTCAGGCAGGTTCATCAACCACGACCTGACGTTGGGTCGAAGCTCCAATGGGAAGTAGTTGGCGAGCACTTTCTCGTCCCGTCCCCCGGCAGCTTCCACTGTGATGGTGTAGATGCCAAGGAACTCGGCTGGGTTGAGCGTGCCATCGTACTTGTCGGGCAGCTCCGGCTTGAAGGCATGGGCGGACGGCTAGCGAACTTGCCACAGCTCACGAGTAAACGCTGGGCATTCCACATCTTAGGGCAAGTACCCAGCAGCTACTGGAACGAGCACGTTCACTGCCGGCCTAGCACGATCGTTAGATTGACGGCGTGCTTCCCGGCGCTGCCCGATCTTCATGCGGGCGTCTTTGTCGCACCGCTCGCGGAGCACTTGGCGTTGATCTTGGTGGCACCGCAGATCCGACGAAGCCATAGACAACACGTCATGGTCGTCCAATTGGCAGGCCGGTCTCTGTGACGGTGGGGGTGGTGAGGCGACTGCACCGTTGGCGCGGCGTCTCCGGCAAGGTAGCCGGACGGTCCCACCAGCATGATGGGTGGTCGCTGCGAGGGCCCCACGTCTTGTGTTTTCCCGGGATTGGCAAAACTGATGAGACTCTGAATGGTGGCTCTCCATTCGTCCATCTTGTCCGGGCTTGGCGGGAAGTTCAAAAGTACTTGAACCCGTGCCATGGCCTCTGCCGCCGTGGTTGGCATGGTTGGGAGCATAGAATGAGGCATCGCTCGACTCCTGACAGAGCCAGAAGGAGCTTCATTACATCCATGCCGCCGCGGGCCATGCTCGCCAACATGCGGATGTGGTGGTGGCGGCGGCGCTCCGTGAGCAATCGGAAGTTGCTGCACAGGGATCTCGCCTTGCGGTCGTCTGGAACCGCCAGCAACGTGGGGGAGCGTGTCATGCCCATCTTGCGATGGTCGTGGCGTACACCTCCCCGCACCATTGTTGGACGCCGCCGCTACATCCTTGGATGTTGCGGCGGCTGGGTCCTGGGCCGCAGCAGTATGAACTATATTATTATGATGACTGTGCACACCAGAATGTCTTGGAAGTTGACCGGCTGTGACGACACTGGTCCTATGGCTAGGCTCAGCAACGTGGCAGGGGTGCTGAGCACCCGCACCACTTGCGCCTCCTGCTCTGTCTGTCCCAACCGTAGCGCCCGCGCCGGCTGGGCTGCATGCGGTCACTTGGGAAGGTGGCTTGGACGTGGTAGGAGCCGTCGTGGCTCCACCCTTCTTCTTCGGTGCCATTGATACGTCCAATTTGCATCATGATTTCCTACTGTTATTTATTATGTTTTTAATCATTATTTCACTTTATGGTACAATTCTTATGCCTTTTCTCTCTTAATTTGCAAGATTTACATGAAGAGGGAGAATGCCGGCAGCTGGAATTCTGTACCTGAAATAGCCACATCAGAGATACCTATTCTACAAAGCTCCAATTGACCTGAAATTTCATGGAGATTCTTTATTGAATATATATAAAATATTGAAGAAAAGAAATACCAGAGTGGACCCACCAGTTGCCCACAAGGCAACAGGGCGCGGCCCCCCTGGGCGCTCCCTGATGCCTTGTGGGGCCCACAGCTGGCGTCTGGCCCTTCCTTCTGCTATATAAGGTCATTTGCCCTAGAAAAAAATAATGAGAAGACTTTTGGGACAAAGCACCGCCGTCTCGAGGCGGAAACTGGGCATGAGCTATTTTGCTCTCCGGCAGAGCGATTTCGCCGAGGATAGTTCCCTCCGGGAGGGGGAAATCGAAGCCATCGACATCACCAACGATCCTCTCATCATGGGAGGACCAATCTTCATCAGCATCTTCACCAGCACCATCTCATCTCAAACCCTAGTTCATCTCTTGTATTCAATCTTTGTCACAAAACCTCAGATTGGTACCTGTGGGTTGCTAGTAGTGTTGATTACATCTTGTAGTTGACGCTAGTTGGTTTATTTGGTCAAAGATTATATGTTCAGATCCTTAATGCTATTCAATACCCCTCTGATCTTGAACATGAATATGATTTGTGAGTAGTTACTTTTGTTCTTGAGGACATGGGAGAAGTCTTGTCATAAGTAATCATGTGAATTTGGTATTCCTTCGATATTCTGATGATATGTATGTTGTTGCTTCCTTTAGTGGTGTCGTGTGAACGTCGACTACATGACACTTCACCATCTTTGGGCCTAAGGGAAGGCATTGTGGAGTAGTAATTAGATGATGGGTTGCTAGAGTGACAGAAGCTTAAACCCTAGTTTATGCGCTATTCCGTAAGGGGCTGATTTGGATCCATATGTTTCATGCTATGGTTAGAGTTATCTTAATTCTTCTTTCGTAGTTGCGGATGCTTGCGGAAGGGGGTAATCATAAGTGGGAGGCTTGTTCAAGTAAGAACAACACCCAAGCACCGGTGCACCCACATATCAAATTATCAAAGTAGCAAACGCGAATCAAACAAACATGATGAAAGTGACTAGATGAAATTCCCATGTGTCCTCGAGAACGCTTTTCTTATTATACGAGTTCGTTCCGGCTTGTCCTTTACTACAAAAAGGATTGGGCCACCTTGCTGCACTTTTTGTTATCGTTACTACTTGTTACTTGTTACGAATTATCTTGCTATCAAAACTATTTGTTACCGCTACTTTCAGTAGTTGCAGAGAATACCTTGCTGAAAACCGCTTGTCATTTCCTTCTGCACCTCGTTGGTGTAACGCCCCGGACACACCCGCCGGTGGTCGTTACTCCTGGCGGGATCTAGACTGGCCCCACAGATCAATACTAGTCTTTCCTGCGCACCTTGTCCTCACTCGTGCGCACCCGGGACCAACTTCCCGGTCGGTCACCCATTCTGAAATTACTCCAAGCTGAGCACACTTAACTTTGGATTTCTTTCTGAATGGGCTCCCGGAAAAGAAGGAATTCCTTATTGATATGAGTAGTCTATCATCCCTATTAAGCCAGGCTATCACATACACCCCCACTCAGAGGAACCGACGTCCTCGTCGGGCCACAAGAACGTCCCCTCTTGGCACATACGTCTGTGCATCCAGTCCGGTACATGTGACATGCCGTGTGCCACGACGGGTCACAAACGTCATGAACAACATGACCGCGCACCTGTCCGCAAACATCCGTGTAACCGCGAGGGTCGGCTCTGATACCAACTTGTAACGCCCCGGACACACCCGCCGGTGGTCGTTACTCCTGGCGGGATCTAGACTGGCCCCAGAGATCAATACTAGTCTTTCCTGCGCACTTTGTCCTCACTCGTGCGCACCCGGGACCAACTTCCCGGTAGGTCACCCATCCTGAAATTACTCCAAGCCAAGCACGCTTAACTTTGGAGTTCTTTCTGAATGGGCTCCCGGAAAAGAAGGAATTCCTTATTGATATGAGTAGTCTATCATCCCTATCACAGTTGGGTTCGACACTCTTACTTATCGAAAGGACTACGATTGATCCCCTATACTTGTGGGTCATCACCATCGATGAAGATGATGAAGTTGGTACTCACACTACCAAAAAGCTGATTTGTGACACACAATCCCCTGCCTGGCGCACCAAAGATGTCATGGGAAATGACGATCTATGGGACCGAACATGCCCCTTTGCGATTCGGCTCAGGGGACATGCGTGGGACAAAGAGCAGGTTTTTAGTAGGTGCAAGAACATGTGGGGGGGGGGGTTTATCCAGGTTCGGGCCGCTATGAGCGTAAAACCCTACTCATGTTCTGTGTTTGATCGTGTATGAACCCAAGTTACAAGGAGCGCAGTTTTCCGGTAAGGTACGTGGGAAATGCAGCTATCGCGTGTAATTGAGCTGGGTGTCGACTATTCTACCTATAGCTGTGGGCCTCCTTTTATAGGCCAAGGGGTTACCACAATGGCTAATACGGTCATTACAGAGTATGAATAGTGACTTGCACCATCACCACGTCTATCTTCCAACGGGGTAAGACAAGCGCATTTAATGCACCATTAGGTGCTACGTTGGGGAGGCGAGGCCTTGGGCAAAAGATCTATACCACCGGTCCTGGCGCCCTCCTGTAATACTGACACATCCTAGGGACGGGTGTCATTAAAGTTAATCTTGGCATGGCGTGCTGGCACGTGCCTTGGCCGGCTATGTTGACTTCCTGCCCACTCGACACCTAGCATACGAGCCTATCTTGTCGATGGTGAGGTGGAGCAGTAACGGGACAGAATAAGCCTGCTGGCATGGAGCTTGCCGGGCCTTGCTTGCCAGCAAAACGGGTTTGCCGGCAACCATAGTCTTGGTCTTCACCTTGCCGGGGCGGAGTTTGCCGGCAATGGCAGCGTCGATCTTCAGTATGAGAATAGTACTTCTCAATGACCTGCCTTGAGGTCTTCTACGCGGTCTTGGTGTTGAGTCTTGAGTCGTAGTTATCCTCTGTCAAGCCCTTGCCGGAAGGGAGGCTACAACTGCATGTGCACAAGTCTGGGTATGAGGGCACCCATGTCTTAGTACACCGACAACGGGGGTCGACCCTTTTCTCATTCTGCATGTGTAGCTGCACTTCCCGCATTCTTGCCGGCAAGTACCGCTCCTTGTACTTGAGCCCAAACACATCCAATACAACAAAGCAGGGGTAGGGTTTTACACCTCGCGGTGGCCCAAACTTGGGTAAATACCTTGTGTTGATTGTTGAATCTGCTCTTTGTGCTTGCGCATCCCCACAGTTGAACCGCAAAGGGACCTTGATGGTCCCATAGATCATCATACGCATGACATCTTTGGCGCGCCAGGTAGGGGCTCCTGTCGGTGTATAAAACATGGGTATTTTATACCCTAACTTATGCACGGATAGTGGTAGCCTTCCTGATGGCCAGGGCTTGCCGGAAGACTACTAATATCAAGAATCAAGACTTGGTTGCAAAACCATAGAGAAGATATCAAGACAGACACACCATCGAGGAGTACTTAGTTAGTACTGAAGATGGAGGCAGCACTTGCCGGCAAGACATGCACCGGCAAGTTGAAGGCCCGGCAAGCTCCGTGTCGGCAAGCCTTTGCTGACCCTTCCTCGCTCCACCGCATCGGGCAGCTAGTCGCTAATTGATGAGGTGTCGAGCGGGCAGGCAGTTTGGTGAGACTTGTCAGGGCACGTGTCAACATGCTGGAAGGGGAATTAGCATTAATGACACCTGTCCAGGAGGCGTGTCCAGATTATTGGAGGTAGCTGGGCGAGCAGTGCAGCAACCTTGCCGGGGCTCCTCCTCCACATGACACCTAACGGCGCATTTATTACGTTTGTCCTAGTCCGGCAGAGTTAGGTATGATAGCACTGTTGGCTATCTAATAAATATGTAAATACTGTATTGCCACTGTGGTTACCCCTTGATCTATAAAAGGAGGGCCAGGGCAACCTTTACGAGGGTCGACCCTTTGCTCATTCTGCATGCGTAGCTGCACTTCCCGCATTCTTGCCCGCAAGTACCGCTCCTTGTACTTGAGCCCAAACACATCCAATACAACAAAGCAGGAGTAGGGTTTTGTTGGAAATATGCCCTAGAGGCAATAATAAATTGGTTATTATCATATTTCCTTGTTCATGATAATCGTTTATTATCCATGCTATAATTTTATTGATTGGAAACTCAAATACATGTGTGGGTACATAGACAACACTGTGTCCCTAGTAAGCCTCTAGTTAACTAGCTCGTTGATCAAAAGATGGTGAAGGTTTCCTAGCCATGGACATGAGATGTCATTTGATAACGGGATCACATCATTAGGAGAATGATGTGATGGACAAGACCCAAACTATAAACGTAGCATATGATCGTGTCAGTTTATTGCTATTGTTTTCTGCATGTCAAGTATCTGTTCCTATGACCATGAGATCATGCAACTCACTGACACCGGAGGAATACCTTGTGTGTATCAAACGTCGCAACGTAACTGGGTGACTATAAAGGTGCTCTACAGGTATCTCCGAGGGTGTCTGTTGGGTTGGCATGGATCAAGACTGGGATTTGTTACTCCATGTGACGGAGAGGTATCTCAGGGCCCACTCGGTAATACAACATCACAATGAGCCTTGCAAGCAATGTGACTAAAGTGTTAGCCACGAGATCTTGTATTATGGAACGAGTAAAGAGACTTGCCGGTAACGAGATTGAACTAGGTATAGAGATACCGACGATCGAATCTCGGGCAAGTAACATACCGAAGAACAAAGGGAACAGCATACGGGATTAATTGAATCCTTGACATAGAGGTTCGACCAATATAGATCTTCGTAGAATATGTAGGAACCAATATGGGCATCCAGGTCCCGCTATTGGTTATTGGCCGTAGAGGTGTCTCGGTCATATCTACATAGTTCTCGAACCCGCAGGGTCTGCACACTTAAGGTTCGGTGACGTTTCGGTAGAATTGAGTTATGTATGATTGGTTACCGAAGGTTGTTCGGAGTCCCGGATGAGATCCCGGACATCACTAGGAGCTCCGGAATGGTCCGGAGGTAAAGATTGATATATAGGAAGTCCCGTTTTGGCCACCGGAAAAGTTTCGGGTATTTCCGGTAGTGTACCGGGAGTACCGGAGGGCCATCGGGAGGGGCCACCCACGCCGGGAGGCCACATGGGCCTAAGGGGGGTTGCACCAGCCCTTAGTGGGCTGGGAAAACCAGCCCTACAAGGCCCATGCGGCTAGGAATAAGTGGGAAAGGAAAAACCCCAAAGAAAAGGGAAGGGAGACCAAATATGGAAGGTGTCCTATTTGGACTAGGATTGAAGTGGAGGAGTCCACCTCCTCCACCTCCAATTTCGGCCAGCCCTTGAGGGTTTGAGGCTGCCTCCTCCCCTCCCTCCCTCCTATATATACTAGAGGATTTAGAGGAGAAATATAACCCTAATTGCCACGTGCTCCCTCTACTTCATCTAGATCGGTTTCTCCTCTAGTCTAGTTTCAGCGGTGCTTAGGCGAAGCCCGGCCAGAATTGTTCCACCACCATAGCCGCCGCGCCGTCGCGCCGCCGGAGAACTCTTCTACCTCTCCGCTCTCTCTCTTGCTGGATCAAGGAGGCGGAGATCGTCATCGAGCTGTACGTGTGCTGAACGCGGAGGTGCTGTCCGTTCGGCGCTAGATCGGAAGGACCGTGATCAGGATCGCGAGACGATTCATGATTTGATCGCGGGACGGATCGTGATGGGATCGTGGGACGGATCGAGATTGGATCGCGAGATGGATCGTGATGAGATCGCGGGACACTCAGCGATTTGGATCACGAAGACGTTCGACTACATCAACCGCGTTTCTTAACGCTTCCGCTTAGCGATCTACAAGGGTATGTAGATTCACTCTCCCTCTCGTAGATGCTCATCACCATGGATAGATCTTGTGTGTGCGTAGGAAATTTTTTTGTTTCCCATGCAACGTTCCCCAACAGTGGTATCAGAGCTAGGTCTATGCGTAGATGAGATCTCGAGTAGAACACAAAGGAGTTTGTGGGCGTTGATATTCAGATTGCTTCCCTCCTTAGTCTTTTCTTGATTCAGCGGTATTGTGGGATGAAGCGGCTCGGACCAACCTTACTCGTCCACGTACGAGAGACCGGTTCCATCGACTGACATGTAACTTTGTTGCATAAGATGGCTGGCGGGTGTCTGTCTCTCCCACTTTAGTTGAATCGGATTCGACAGAGGCGGTCCTTGTAGAAGGTGAAATAGCAACTTTTATATCACCGTTGTGGTTTTTGCGTAGGTAAGAATCATTCTTGCTAGATACCCGTAGCAGCCACGTAAAACATGCAACAACAATTAGAGGACGTCTAACTTGTTTTTGCAGGGTATGTTGTGATGTGATATGGCCAATTACATGATGAGATATATGTGATGTATGAGATGATCATGTGTTGTATAGAATATCACGACTTGCATGTCGATGAGTACGGCAACTGGCAGGAGCCATAGAGTTGTCTTTAATTATTGTATGACCTGCGTGTCAATCATTAAGCGCTATGTAATGCTTTACTTTATCGCTAAACGTTAGCAATAGTCGTGGAAGCAACAGTCGGCGCGACAACCTCATGGCGACACGTTGATGGAGATCAAGATGATGGAGATCATGGTGTCATGCCGGTGACGATGGAGATCATGCCGGTGCTTTGGAGATGGAGATCAAAAGCACGAGTTCATGGCCATATCATGTCACTTATGATTTGCATGTGATGTTAATCCTTTTATGCATCTTATTTTGCTTAGGACGACGGTAGCATTATAAGGTGATCCCTCACTTAAATTTCAAGATAAATTGTGTTCTCCCCGAGTGTGCACCGTTGCGAAAGTTCGTCGTTTCGAGACACGCCGTGATGATCGGGTGTGATAGACTCTATGTTCACATACAACGGGTGTAAGCCATGTTGCACGTGCGGAACACTCGGGTTAAACTTGACGAGCCTAGCATGTACAGACATGGCCTCGGAACACAAGAGACCGAAAGGTCGAACATGAGTCATATAGTAGATATGATCAACATGAAGATGTTCACCATTGAAACCACCTCAACTCACGTGATGATCGGACTTGAGTTGGTGGATTTGGATCATGTTACACTCGAATGACCGGAGGGATGTCAATTTGAGTGGGAGTTTTAAGTAATATGATTAACTAAACTCATTATCATGAACATAGTCAAAGTGTCTTTGCAAATTATGTTGTAGATTACTAGATCGCGCTGTAGCTCCCTTGAATTTTTATATGTTCCTAGAGAAATAGAGTTGAAAGATGATGGTAGCAATAATGCGGACTGGGTCCGTGATCTGAGGATTGTCCTCAATGCTGCACAGAAGGCTTATGTCCTTAATGCACCGCTCGGTGTGCCACGCCCCTCTAGCATCGTCTGTAGATGTTGTGAACATCTGACAGGCACGTTCCGATGACTACTTAATAGTTCAGTGCGTCATGCATTACGGCTTAGAATTGAGGCTCCAAAACGTTTTGAACGTCACGGAACATATGAGATGTTCTAAGAGCTGAAATTGGGATTTCAAGCTCGTGCCCGTATTGAGAGGTATGAGACCTCCAACAAGATTCTTTGCCTGCAAGATGATGGAGAATAGCTCAATCGTTGAGCATGTGCTCAAATTGTTTGAGTGCTACAATCGCTTGAATCGAGTGGGAGTTGATCTTCCAGATAAGATAGTGATTGATATAGCTCTCCAAGTCACTGTCACTAAGCTACTAGAGCTTCGTGATGAACTATAAAAGGCCAGAGATGGAAATAATGATCCCTGAGCTGTTCGCAATGTTTGGCACCGCGAAGGTAGAAATCAATAAGGAAGCATCAAGTGTTGATGGTTAGTGAAACCACTAGTCTCGAGAAGGGCAAGGGCAAGGAGGGATACTTCATGGATGGCAAGCCAGTTGCTGCTCCAGTGAAGAAACCCAAGGTTGAACCCAAACCCGAGACTAAGTGCTTCTATTATGAGGAGAACGGTCGCTGAAGTGGAACAACCCTAGATACTTGGTAGATAAGAAGGTTAGCAACGTCGACAGAAGTATATTTGATATACGTGTTATTGATGTGTACCTTACTAGTACTCCTAGTAGCACCTGGGTATTAGATACCGGTTCGGTTGCTAAATGTTAGTAACTCGAAATTAAAGCTACGGAATAAACAGAAGCTAGCTAAGGGTGAGGTGACGATGAGTGTTGGAAGTGTTTCCAAGGTTGATGTGATCACCATCGCACACTCTCTCTACCTTCAGGATTAGTGATGAACCTAAATAAATGTTATTTGGTGTTTGCGTTAAGCATGAACGTGATTAGATCATGTTTATTGCAATACGGTTATTCATTTAAAAAGAAATAATGGTTATTCTGTTTACATGAATAATACCTTCAATGGTCATACACCCAATAAGAGTGGTTTATTGAATCTTGATCGTAGTGATACACATGTTCATAATATTGATGCCAAAAGATACAAAGTTAATAATGATAGTACCACATACTTGTGGCACTGCCGCTAAATGTCATATTGGTGTAAAACGCATGAAGAAACTCCATGCTGATGGATCTTTGGACTCATTCGATTTCGAATCGGTTGAGACATGCGGACCATGCCTCATGGGCAAGAAGACTAAAACCCCGTTTTCCGGTATGATGGAGCGGGCAATTGACTTATTGGAAATGATACATATTGATGTATGCGGTCCAGTGAGTATTATAGTGTGCGGTGAATATCGTTATTTTCCTACCTTCACTGATGATTTGAGTAGATATGGGTATATTTACTTAATGAAACACAAGTCTGAAACGTTTGAAAAGTTCAAACAAAATCAGAGTGAAGTTTGAGATCATCGTGACAAGAAGATAAAATGTCTATGATATGATCGTGGAGGTGAATATCTGAGTTACGAGTTTGGTATACAACTTAAGACAATGTGGAAGTTGTTTCACAACTCACGCCACCTGGAACACCATAGTGTGATGGTGTGTCCGAACGTCGTAGTCATGCTCTATTGGATATGGTGCGAACTATGATGTCTCTTATCGATTTACCACTATCGTTTTAGGGTTATGCATTAGAGACAACCACATTCACTTTAAAAGGGGCACCATCTAAATCCGTTGAGATGACACCGTATGAATTTTGGTTTGGCGGAAACCTAAGCTGTCATTTCTTAATGTTTGGGGCTGCGACGCTTATGTGAAAAAGGGTTTTCACCTAATGAGCTCGAACCCAAAGCGAACAAATGCATCTTCATAGAATACCCTAACGTAACAGTTGGGTAAACATTCTATCTTAGATCCAAGCACAAAGTGTTTGTTGCTAAAACGGGTCTTTTCTCGAGAAAGAGTTTCTTTCGAAAGATTGAGTGGGAGGAAGATAGTACTTGATGAGGTTGTTGAACCTTTACTTCAACCTGAGACTAGCGCAGCGCAGAAAGTTGTTTCTGTGGAGCCTACGTTAGTTGAAAAGGAAGTTAATGATGATGATCATGAAACTTCGGATCAAGTTACTATCGAACATCGTGGGTCGACAAGGACGCGTACTGCTCCTGAGTGGTACGGCAACCCTGTCTTAGAGGTCATGTTGTTGGACAACACCGAACCTACGAGCTATGGAGAAGCGATGATGGGCCCGGATTCCGAGAAATGGTTAAGACCATGAAATCCGAGATGGGATCCATGTAAGAAAACAAAGTATGGGCTTTGGAAGTATTACCTGAAGGGCGAAAGGCCATTCAGAACAAATGGATCTTTAAAAGGAAGACGGACGCGGACGGTAATGTCACCGTCTATAAAGCTCGACTTGTGGCAAAGGGTTTATCACAAGTTCAAGGAGTTGACTACGATGAGACTTTCTCACCCGTAGTGATGCTCAAAGTCTGTTGGAATCATGTTAGGAGTTGCTGCATTTTTCAATTATGAAATCTGGCAGATGGATGTCAAAACATCGTTTCCTTAACGGTATCCGTAAGGAAAAGTTGTATGTGATACAACCGGAAGGTTTTGTCAGTCCTAAGGATGCTAAAATATATGCAAACTCCAGCGATCCTTCTATGGACTGGAGCAAGCATCTCGGAGTTGGAATATATGCTTTGATGAGGTGATCAAAGTTTTTGAGTCTATACAAAGTTTATGAGAAACTTGTATTTACAATAAAGTGAGTGGGAGCACTATAGAATTTCTGATAAGTATATGTGGTTGACATATTGTTGATCGGAAATGATGTAGAATTTCTGGAAAGCATAAAGGGTCGTTTGAAAGGAGTTTTTCAAAGGAAGACCTAGAATGAAGCTACTTAAATATTGGGCATCAAAGATCTATAGAGATAGATCAAGATGTCTGATAAGACTTTCAATGAGTACATACCTTGACAAGATTTTGAAAGAGTTCAAAATGGATCAGTCAAAGAAAGAGTTCTTGCCTGATTTGTAAGGTGTGGAGTTGAGTGAGACTCAAAGCTCGACCACGGCAGAAGAAAGAGAAAGGACGAAGGTCGTCCCCTATGCCTTATCCATAGGCTCTGTATAGTATGCCATGCTGTGTACCGCACCTGATGTGTGCCTTGCCATGATTCTGTCAAGGGGTACAAGAGTGATCCAGGAGTGGATCATTGGACAGCGGTCAAGATTATCCTTAGTAACTAGAGGACTAAGGAAATATTTCTCGATTATGGAGGTGATAAAGAGTTCGTCGTAAAGGGTTACGTCGATGCAAGCTTTGACACCTATCCGGACGACTCTAAATAGTAGTCAGGATACATATAGTGGAGCAGCCATTTGGAATAGCTCCAAGTGGAGTGTGGAAGAAGTGTCTACAGTATGACATAGAGATTTGCAAAGTACACACGGATCTGAATGTCGCAGACCCGTTGACTAAAGACCTCTCTCACATGCAAAGCATGATCTGATCGAACCCCAGAACTCATCGGTTATTAGATTCATAACAATGTAAATCACATGGTGATGTGAACTAGATTATTGACTCTAGTGCAAGTGGGAGACTGTTGGAAATATGCCCTAGAGGCAATAATAAATTGGTTATTATCATATTTCCTTGTTCATGATAATCGTTTATTATCCATGCTATAATTTTATTGATTGGATACTCAAATACATGTGTGGGTACATAGACAACACTGTGTCCCTAGTAAGCCTCTAGTTAACTAGCTCGTTGATCAAAAGATGGTGAAGGTTTCCTAGCCATGGACATGAGATGTCATTTGATAACGGGATCACATCATTAGGAGAATGATGTGATGGACAAGACCCAAACTATAAACGTAGCATATGATCGTGTCAGTTTATTGCTATTGTTTTCTGCATGTCAAGTATCTGTTCCTATGACCATGAGATCATGCAACTCACTGACACCGGAGGAATACCTTGTGTGTATCAAACGTCGCAACGTAACTGGGTGACTATAAAGGTGCTCTACAGGTATCTCCGAGGGTGTCTGTTGGGTTGGCATGGATCATGACTGGGATTTGTTACTCCGTGTGATGGAGAGGTATCTCAGGGCCCACTCGGTAATACAACATCACAATGAGCCTTGCAAGCAATGTGACTAAAGTGTTAGCCACGAGATCTTGTATTATGGAACGAGTAAAGAGACTTGCCGGTAACGAGATTGAACTAGGTATAGAGATACCGACGATCGAATCTCGGGCAAGTAACATACCGAAGAACAAAGGGAACAACATACGGGATTAATTGAATCCTTGACATAGAGGTTCGACCGATATAGATCTTCGTAGAATATGTAGGAACGAATATGGGCATCCAGGTCCCGCTATTGGTTATTGGCTGTAGAGGTGTCTCGGTCATGTCTACATAGTTCTCGAACCCGCAGGGTCTGCACACTTAAGGTTCGGTGACGTTTCGGTAGAATTGAGTTATGTATGATTGGTGACCGAAGGTTGTTCGGAGTCCCGGATGAGATCCCGGACATCACGAGGAGCTCCGGAATGGTCTGGAGGTAAAGATTGATATATAGGAAGTCCCGTTTTGGCCACCGGAAAAGTTTCGGGTATTTCCGGTAGTGTACCGGGAGTACCGGAGGGCCATCGGGAGGGGCCACCCACGCCGGGAGGCCACATGGGCCTGAGGGGGGTTGCACCAGCCCTTAGTGGGCTGGGAAAACCAGCCCTACAAGGCCCATGCGGCTAGGAATAAGTGGGAAAGGAAAAACCCCAAAGAAAAGGGAAGGGAGACCAAATATGGAAGGTGTCCTATTTGGACTAGGATTGAAGTGGAGGAGTCCACCTCCTCCACCTCCAATTTCGGCCAGCCCTTGAGGGTTTGAGGCTGCCTCCTCCCCTCACTCCCTCCTATATATACTAGAGGATTTAGAGGAGAAATATAACCCTAATTGCCACGTGCTCCCTCTACTTCATCTAGATCAGTTTCTCCTCTAGTCTAGTTTCAGCGGTGCTTAGGCGAAGCCCTGCCGGAATTGTTCCACCACCATAGCCGCCACGCCGTAGCGCCGCCGGAGAACTCTTCTACCTCTCCGCTCTCTCTCTTGCTGGATCAAGGAGGCGGAGATCGTCATCGAGCTGTACGTGTGCTGAACGCGGAGGTGCCGTCCGTTCGGCGCTAGATCGGAAGGACCGTGATCAGGATCGCGAGACGATTCATGATTTGATCGCGGGACGGATCGTGATGGGATCGTGGGACGGATCGAGATTGGATTGCGAGATGGATCGTGATGAGATCGCGGGACACTCGGCGATTTGGATCGCGAAGACGTTCGACTACATCAACCGCGTTTCTTAACGCTTCCGCTTAGCGATATACAAGGGTATGTAGATTCACTCTCCCTCTCGTAGATGCTCATCACCATGGATAGATTTTGTGTGTGCGTAGGAAATTTTTTTGTTTCCCATGCAACGTTCCCCAACAGGTTTTACACCTCGCGGTGGCCCGAACCTGGGTAAATACCTTGTGTTGATTGTTCAATCTGCTCTTTGTGCTTGCGCATCCCCATAGTCAAACCGCAAAGGGGCCTCGGTGGTCCCATAGATCGTCGTGCGCACGACATTTTTGGTGCGCCAGGTAGGGGTAACCTTTACGGGGGTCGACCCTTTGCTCATTCTGCATGCGTAACTGCACTTCCCGCATTCTTGCCGGCAATTGCTGCCTCCATCGTCAGTACTAACTAAGTACTCGTTGATGGTGTTTCTTGATATCTTCTCTATGGTTTTGCAACCAAGTCTTGATTCTTGATATTAGTAGTCTTCCCGCATGCACTGGCCATCAGGAAGGCTACCACTGTCTGTGCATAAGTCAGGGTATAAAATACCCTTGTTTTATACACCGACAGGAGCCCCCGGGCCTGGGCCACACGAGCGTCCGAAGCATCATTGGTCTAGGCCCAAACAAATGCATAGACACGCGACGAAGGATTACTGCCTTAAATTTCATGATGATGACTTTCCTTTTGCAAGCCCACGTCACGCATTCAATGCGAGTCGTAGGAGAGGTGGGCTCGAGCGGCGGTTTTGTGGTAGTGCGCCTGCAAAAAGCGCTGCCACGTTGAACAGTAAAGAGCCAGCCTCCCCACGCCTTCCCAATAGAAAGGCAACCCTTGGTGACCATATTTCCTGTGGGTGCTGGCGAGCGATGGGCGATTTTGAAATCGCCTCTGGCGACCGCGCGGGCGACTCCGCCGCCGCCGGCCCGAGCGCCGCGCCCGCTGGTGGGTCGCCGTCGCCGCCCTCCCCGCCGCCTCCGCCCTCCCCGCCGCCTCCGCCCCGCTTCCCCGTCCGTCGCCCCCCTGCCCAAGCTGGCCTTCGCCCCGGCGAAGCTCCGCTGGGCGGACCTCGCGGAGGAACCCGAGTCCCCCCGTCTCCCCGGCCGTCCTGCCCCCTCCTCCCTCGCTCTCCCGGCGTTCCCCACGGAGATGGCGGACCAGACCACCTCGATGCTGGCTCGGACCCCGTCTCGCGGCGGCATCGTGGCTACCGGCCGGTGTGCTCCATGAGCACCCCCGGGGTCAAAGCGATGGCCTTGAGGGGAGGTGGTCGACGCCGACGGTCCTGGGGCGTTTCCGGCCGCTCGGACCTGGTCTTGGCCCGCTCCTCGTGGCGCCTCCCCTCTCTGGCTGCTCCTCCCCTGCCGGCGGCCATTACGCCGGCCCCCTGCCCTCCGCCCACCCCGCCCGCGGCGGTCGTCGGCCGCAAAGATGCCTTCCGGCCCTTCGTCGTGGCTCCCCCTCCCTCCTCCGCCCTCGGCCCCCCCTCCCCCGGCTCCGGTCGCACGCATGACCCCCTCCGATGGCCGTGGCTTGCCCTGGCCTGGTCGCCGGCGCTGGTGACGGCGGTGCCATCCGATGCTGGGGTGGGTGAAGCCCCCTCGGCTGTCCCGGTCCGCAACCCGGTGTGTCTGCAGCTGCTGGGCCGCGAGCCGGTGGGCCGTGCCCCATTGGGCCGCCTCCCCTGGCCTCCAGCACGCTGGGCCTCCCTGCCTGGGCCTGGCCCGCCCGCCTGCTGGACCGGGAGGCGTCTGGCCCCCGTATGGCTTCCCTCCCCCCGATAGCCGCCCCCTTGCTCCCTCCTCCCTCGACAGCGCTCCCTTCCGCCGCGCGACCCTCTATCCCAGCCCGTCTCTCCCCCTCTGCCCCTCCCGTCGCGCCGTTGGGTGAGGCCATGCCACGGGATTGGCTCGACGGGGCTTCGCGCCCCAAGCGCCGTGCGGATGATCGCCAGGAGGCTCCTCGCCCCTCGCCGGACGCGCTGCGCCGCGAGGAGGACTAGCGTCGGCAGCTCTCGGGCCGCGACGGACGCCGCTCCCTCCTCCCCGCGCGGACCGCCGGTCCCCTGCCCGCGACAGCCGCCGCTCTCCCTCTCGGGATAGCCGGAGGGGCCGGTCTCGGTCGCGCTTGCCACCGCCCGCTACAGAGTGGCGGGCTGCACCGACCCGCCGGTACCAGCCCCCGTATGCTGCTCAGGCGGCTGCAACGGGCGGCTCGGGCAACGGGCAGGGCCGTGGCCGCCCGGGTGCCAATAAGAAGCGACGTCGGGGCCAGACCCGAGCTGCGGCCGCTACTGCTCCGGTTCCCGGGGCCTCCTGCGCGCCGGGTCCCGCCTCCGCTCCCGCGCCCTCTGACGCCACATGCTTCAACTGTGGCATCGCCGGTCACTCTCAAGTCAACTGCACCAACCCCCCGTGCTGCTTCATATGCTAGGACCCTGGCCACCCAAGGCTACTTTGTCCGGATCGCCCCATCTCCGACGAGCGGATGATGTACGGCCATGGCATCGAGGGTTCGGCCTTTTTTCACATCGAGTTGATGGACATTCCCCCTCCCGCTCCCTCATTCCTGGCAGTGGTGACGGTGTTGGGCGAGGGAGTAGCCTCCCCCGAGATGCTGGAGGCCGAGCTCAACCACTTGTGCCGTTGTTAGTGGGAATGGCAGGTCACCCCGACCGCGGCCAACGTCTTCACCGTGCTCTTCCCCGACGCCATCAGCCATGGCCTTTGCACCCACAGTGCTGAGATCACCCTTGCCCTCAACAAGTTGGTGGTCGACATCTCCAAGCCGGTCCGCGACCCCAAGGCGGTGGCTGTTCTTGACACGGCGTGGATCCTCATCTCTGGCCTCCCCGACATGGTGGACGAGCTCTCACTCCGCAAGGAGGAGGAGGAGGTCCGCGTCAAGGTCAAGTCCCCCGACACCTCCAAGCTGCGTGCCACCATCCGGATCTTCTTCAACGACCAGGGCTACGACATCCGGATCGCGCCAGAGCCCCCGAACCACGTGGGTCGCCCCCGCTTCTTCAACGACGGCCACTTTGGGGGCGGCCCGAGTGGGGATGGTGACTACCGTGGCCGCCACCATCGCCACTCCCGCCACTCCGATGATGATGGTGACTACTCGGAGGACAGCCGGTCCCCCTCGCCCGACCCCCCGGCCACGGCTCCCGCTCGTAGTGGCAGGCCAGGCGGTCGGACTCACGCTGCTCAGCCTTCTCCGGCCCCCTTGGCATCTCCGGACCGGTCCGCGGGGGGGAGTGACACCTCCAGTGTGGGCATGCTTGTGTTCCCCGCGTCCTCCCCCCGTTCGCTGGCTGCGGTGCCGCCCCTCGGCCTCCCCGTCTCCGGCACTATGGATGTGCCCGAGGCCCCTCCCCCGCCTGCTGCCTCCGACCTGGACTCCACGACCATCGCTCCGCCCGTGATCCTTGCTGGAGAGCTCCAGCTGGACCTCCCCCTCCCACGGAACCTCTTCCGGTTGCGGAGGGGGACGTCCCGCTCCTGTTGGACCCGGCCGCTCCGGTGCCTCTCTGCTCGGCTGCGCCTCCTATGGCACCGCCTGCCTCCGGCCTCGTCTCCGTGGAGCTTCGGCCCGAGGCCCCCCCCGCCCTCCTCGGCACCTGTGTCCGTGTTGGTGGCCTCGGTGGTGACCACTCCGGTGGCTTCCCACCCCCACCCGCCGCGGACCACAGCTTACTCCAGGCAGGGCCGGTCGGTTTCGACTTCGGTGACTGCCTCCCGCCGCAGTGCCCGAGTCGAGGCCTCTCGGCCGGCTGGCAGCCCAGCTTTGCCCATCCCCGAGCGGGCGGAGCTGCGGGCTGCTACCCGGAACCTCGAGACAGGTACCCCACCACCCCCAGCTAGTTCTTCAAATTGCTCTTTCTCCGCTCCCGAGTCGATCCCGTTGGGTCACCTGGCCAAGGTGGCATCGGACTCTACGATCATTTTCAGGGGGGAGGTGGCTCCCCCCTTAGTCCAAATCGAGGCTATCCGCGCCCGTGAGATCCTCGATGGGAAGCTTGCAGAAGCTCGTGCCCGTTTGAGCCGCCCCTCCTCCTCGCATGACCCCGCTCCTCCCCCTCGACCCCTTCCTCGGCTATGGTGGAGGAGGTCCGCGGCCGCACCCGTTCCCGTACTGCCGCCCTACACGCCCAGAGTGCCTATCTTGTTTTGGGGTCAAGCAGCCCCTCGATGGCCCCCTGATGCGGGCTCTCTTCTAGAACCTCCGTGGCTTTGGCCAAGATGGCCGTCGTCGCCAGCTAGTGGAGTACATGCGTGATGAGCGGATTGCCATTGTGGCCATCCAAGAAACCTTGCGTACGGACTTCTCCCTCTCCGAGCTGGAACGCTTGAGGCCCCACCTGTTCGCATGGCACTGGCTCACTTCTAGTGGGACTACCAGCCATTCGGGTGGCATCCTTCTTGGTGTCAAGGATGCCACATTTGAGGTGGGGAGTATGGACCGTGGTGAGTTCTTCGTTAGCATGGAGATTTTTGAGCGTGCTCTCAACTTCAAGAGGGAGATCATCGCCGTCTACGGCCCCGCTGACAACCGGCGCTCGGCCGCCTTCCTTGACGAGCTCAGTCGGAAGGTGTCCTCTGCCCAGTTGCCCGTGGTGGTCGGCGGCGACTTCAACCTCATCCGCTCGCCTGAGGAGAAGAACAATGACCTCATCAACTTCCCTCGTATGCAGCTTTTCAATGACTGCATTGCTGATCTCGGCCTCCAAGAGCTTGATCGGGTTGGTGGCAGGTTTACCTGGACCAACCGTCAGTCCGACCTGACGCGATCTGTCCTTGATCGCGTCCTAGTCTCCCCGGAATGGGAGTTGCGGTGTCCTCTCGCCTCCCTTCGGGCCATCACGCGGATTGGTTCGGATCATGTCCTGCTCCTGCTGTCCTCTGTGGACGAGCGCCCACCAACCCCCCTCGGTTCCGCTTCGAGACATTCTGGCTTAACCAGAATGGGTTTGTCGAAGCTTTTCGCGACCGGTGGGTGGAGGCTCGGGCTCACCCACACCGGACCCCCTCTGCGGTGGACTCCTGGCACTTCTGCGCCAAACGGTCTCGCCAGTTCATGAAGGGTTGGGGAGCCAACCTTGGTCGCGATCTGCGTGAGCGCAAGCGCGCCCTCCTGGTGTCCATCCAGGCTCTTGACATCCGCGCCGACGCCTCGGGTTTGTCTCTTGACGAGTGGCTGCTCTGCTACGAGTTGGAGGATCAGCTCTCGGTCATCTACTCGGACGAGGAGGCTTATTGGCGCATCCGTGGGACCCAGAAGTGGGTGCTCAAGGGCGACGCCAATACCGCGTATTTCCAGGCCATTGCCAATGGCCGGCGGCATCGCAACTCCATTCCCCTCCTTTGGGACGGGGACACCCTCCTCCAGCGATCCTGCGACATCCGCGCCCACGTTGACGGCTTCTACAAAGCCCTCTTCTCCGCCCCCTTCGGGGCGGCCTTGCTCTGGCCCACGACTTCTGGGCTGGCCCCCAGCTCGTCTCCACTGAGGAGAACGCGGCCCTCACGGCCCCCTTCTCCGAGGACGAGGTTTGGATCGCTATCAAAGGCATGAATCCATCCTCGGCCCCGGGCCCCGATGGTCTCCTGGTCAAGTCCTTCCAGACCTTCTGGAATGTCATCAAGCCGGAGGTCATGGCCCTTTTCGACGAGTTCTATGCTGGCTTCATCGACCTCGCCCGCCTGAACTTCGGGATCATCTCGCTCATCCCCAAGGTGCCCGGAGCCTCCGACATCCGGCAGTTTCGGCCCATCACGGTGATCAACGTGATCTTCCGTATTCTGGCCAAAGGGTACGCCAATAGGGTGATCCTGCTTGCTGACCGCATCACCCACCCCAACCAGACGGCCTTCATTCACGGCCGGTTCATCTTGGATGGGGTCTTAGTCTTTCATGAAGTCCTTCATGAGGTCCGCTCGAGGCATCTCAAGGCGGTCTTCTTGAAGATTGACTTTCATAAAGCATATGACACGGTATGCTGGTCCTTCCTTCGGGAAGTGTTACTCCGGAAAGGGTTCGATGATCGTTGGGTTACTCTGGTCATGCAGATGGTCTCTTCTGGGCGGACTGCTGTGAACATTAACGGCGAGATCGGCCCATACTTCCCCACCCTATGTGGGGTTAGACAGGGCGACCCCTTCTCCCCCTTCTTGTTTAACATGGTGGTTGATGCCCTCGCCTCCATCCTTGACAAGGCAAAGGCGGCTGGCCATATCCATGGGATCGTCCCGCATTTGGCTGGCGGCCGTGGGATCTCCCTCCTCCAGTATGCCGACGACACCATCATTATGGTGGAAGGCTCTGACGTTGACATCTCCAACCTCAAATTCCTCCTCCTGTGCTTCCAGCAGATGTCCGGTCTCAAGATCAACTTCGGCAAGAGCGATGTGATGGTCTTAGGTTACTCCACTTCTGAGTCCCAGAGCATCGCCGACCGCCTCAATTGCCGTCTGGGCGCCTTCCCCATGACCTACTTGGGGATTCCCATTAGCGACTCTCGGCTCTCTGTCGCCGAGCTCCGCCCCTCGGTTGCCAAGCTCCAGCTCTGTATCGAGCCTTGGCAGGGGCGGTGGCTGTCCAAGGCCGCCCGGAAAATCCTCATCAACTCATCGCTGTCTAGTCTGCTTCTGTTCCTCATGAGTTTCTACAGCCTCCATGAGACCCTGCACCAGGAGATCGCCAAGGTCCAGGCTCGATTCTACAGGACGGGTGAGAACAATAAGCAGAAGTACCATATGGTTAGCTGGCCCGACATCTGCAAGCCTCACGACCAGGGAGGCCTTGGGATAATGTGCTCCAAACGCATGAACATCGCCTTGCTGTCCCGGTGGCTTTGGCGCATCACTCGTGGTGAGGGCGGCCTATGGCTTGACATCATCCGGAATAAATACCTGCATAGTCAACCGCTCGCCTTCTGTCAGCGTTCTGGCAGCTCGCAATTCTGGCAGTCTGTCGTCCAGCTGCTCCCAGTTCTCCGCATCGGAACCTCCATCTCGGTGGGCTCCGGCGCGGTTACCCTGTTTTGGTTCGACCGCTGGGCTGGTGATCTCCCCTTTGCGGCTCGCTTTCCCAACCTGTTCTCCATCGCGGTTGATCCTAGGATCTTGGTCGAGGCGGCCCTTATTGACTTAGGGAGCCTCGCGTTCCGTGGTCCGTTCGGACCTCCGGACACTGCGGCCTGGCATGAGCTCCTCGATTGCATTGCCCTCCACGAGTCGGATGTTGACCAGGGGATCGACCGCACCTCCTGGCGACTTGAGCCCTCGGGTGTATTCTCCACCAAGTCCCTCTACCATGCCATTGCTCCCTCCACTGCCCCCTCCCTCTAGTGCAGGTCTGGTCCATCCGTCTGCCACTAAAGATTAGGATCTTCCTGTGGCAGTAGATCCGGGGCCGGACGCCCTCGGGCGTGGAGGTCCACAAGCAGAATGGCCCGGGCGATGGTCTGTGCCCTCTCTGTGGGACGGCTGAGGATTCCAACCACATCTTCTTCACATGCGCTGCCTCCCAATTCCTTTGGAGCTGCTTCCGGGAGGCCGTGGGTAGGAATTGGTGCCACTCCAACTTCCTCGATCTCTTCGCCGAGATCCAGGCCTCCCCCCCGTCCACTCGCCACATTAGGTGGCTTGAGATTGGAGTCCTAGCTTGGACCCTATGGACGGTTCGCAATAAGCTTGTGATCCAGTGTATTCCTCTCCGACGTGCTTCTGATGCGGTTTTCAAACTTTGTGGTTACTTGTAGCTTTGGCGGCCGCTTAGCCGCCCTCTGGATCGGGACGCCATCAGCTCCTTCATCGCCGATCTTCGCCAGTTGGCCCTCCGCTTGGCACCTCCGCTACCTCCGCCACCACCCGAGCCGGATTAGCTCCCCTTGGGATGTATCATCTCTTTGTTTTCCTTTTAGGGTCTGTTGAGCTGTGCCCTCAGCAGAACCCTCGTACTTTCGTATCTGTGTGTGTGTGTGTGTGTGTGTAGTGTGAACTTTTGTGTACTCTGTTGCGTGGGCGGTTTGCTTAATATATAAAGTGGGGCAAAAGCCTTTTTCGGTATAGAAAGGCAACCGCGAGGAGGAGCCGCTCATTTACCCTTTCCCTTCGCTCCATCGTCTTCTTTCCCTCGCCAGAACAGATTCCGCCGCCGCCGATTCGCATCTCTTCCACCCTCCCTTTCTCTTGAGAGCGCGCATGGCACCCAAGAAGGCCGAGATAGAGGGGAAGAAACCCGCCAAGCCCGTCGATTAAAAAGCAGAAAAGAGGAAGGCGGACTTGGAACAACGGCGGAGGGAGAACGCAGTTTTCTCGCCGCCGGCTCTGGACAAGAACACTCTTATTGATAGGTATGCATATATGTGGGGGAGAGACACCCAGGATCATACAGCTCTAGTAGTGCTTCCTGCTAACACCAAAATTTCTGAAGATGCATATCCATTGTTTTGCACATACTTCTACTGCAGTCTGGTACCCCCTTATTCTGATTTCTTCACCAAACTGATGTACACATTTGGGTTCCGGCTTCTGGATTTCACTCCGAATGCCATGACTTGCATGTCAGTCTTCACCCATATGTGTGAGAATTTTGTTGGAGTCGTCCCCAATGTCACTCTCTTCCGCCATTTCTTCATTCCCCGCATCGAAGGTGATGCGCTCTCTGGCAGTGTGACATGGATTCTTCGGGCCAAGGCCAAAGGGAAATACCTTACTGGTATGCTGCATCTGAAGTGGGAAGAGTGGCGGGCAGAGCGGTGCTGGATCAAGGAGAAGGACTTCCCCAACTTTTATGTGCCTCGGTTAGAGAAGATTGAGCACGGCAAGGACTGGAGTGACTATGCCGCCTGCGACAAGAAACTCTCCCCGGCACTGAATCGGATCGTCCGCCTCAAGGCTGCCGGCCTAACCATTGAGATGGTAGGGGTCGATTTCCTCTGGCGACGCATCGCGCCGCTGCAGAAGAGACAGAGATACACTTGGGAATACCAGAATGCTGCAGACATCATGCGGTTATGTCCAGGACTGGGTAACAATCTGACAGTCATGCAGCACATCAGCCTTTGCCATCAGCTATTCAGAACTTCCGGCAAATTTCACTTGCCGGCCCAAGTTGTTCCACTGCACATTAATTCCGCCAAGGATTCCATCTTGGTGATGATGCCAGCGTGCAATGCTCAAGGAGTTGAAGCTAACTGGCAATAACCTTCACTTGAAGATGAAATGGCCTAGGCTTCCAACTTGACGGAGAGAGCCACCCGAGAAGAGAAGGATCTCATCCGAGCCACCAGAGATGAGGAGCTGGCGTATATCCCCAGCAGGGCTGAGGAAGCCTTAAATGCCAGCAAGGCTAGTGGTTCCTAGGCCGCGGCGACTGAAGAAGAGGAGGAAAACCCCGAAGAAGATGTCATCGAAGAACATCAAGAAAACCCTACTGGGGAAGAACTTGCTGGTGAATCCGAAGGAGAAGAAGAACTCCAATCTCCGAAGAAGAAGGGACGCGTTCTTCAGAAAACAGCCAGCCAAGAGCCAGTACGCCCTTCTCCATCAGGGACAGGGCCCGCCGTGAAGAAGACGACCACTAAGACTGGCCAGCAGCAAGAAGTCCATCGGCAAGCAACTCAACGTCCCCGGGCTCGGCGTGCTTCTTCCAGGCAAGAAGTTGTCGAAGAAGTTGGGTCTTCCCAACCGGTAGCTTCGTCTCCACCGGCAATCAAGAGGGCTAGGGAGTCGCCAACGCCAGTAAGATATGACCTCTCCATCCTCAGTGAACCCAAAGATGAGGAGTAAGTATAATCATTTGTCTTTGCCAAATCTTGATGTTGTGTTAACTGTCATTTTGACTTGATTTCCTTTGTCTTCGCAGAGATACAAAAACACTCGTGCATAGGGCGAAGCGAACCAAAGCTGCAATGGGACACGAGCCAGCGACAAGTGCTGGGCAGGGAGTGACATATGTTGACGCCGCTGCTACCAGCCCCTAACCCAGCCCCCAGCACGAGGCTGTGTTGCAGTTCCTGCTCACGAGCACTGGTGCCGATGTTCCTTCTTCTGAGCCCGACAAAGAGATGGGAGAAGTTTGCCAGGAGGAAGGGCGCCCGGAGGTAGATCCAGCCATGGATCCTCCATCAACCATCGTCTCGGAAAGCGCTTTGCCGGCAAGGGCCTCCGCTGATGAGTCTGTCCGCACTGAGATCGTCCCGGCAAGCGAAGCTACCGATGACCGTGCGCTGGCAACCGAGGTTGTCGGGGAAGGAATCACCCTTCCTCAACGAGAACCAATAGGTAATCCACTTGCTTCCAAGCACTTCTCCAAATCTTAGTTTTCTTGAACTTGACATGTAAATTGAATTTCTTTCTGCTCCTTGCTTGTATACTATCTTGCAGATCCAGCTTCTCTCGAAGAAGGGGAAATTTTTGTAGATGTAGCAGAGATTGGAAAGAGCGCTGCTGATGAGGTTGCCAAGATTTCTGCCGATGAGACCGCCAAGTCTGTTGTCGAGGAGGCTGGGGAAGCTACCGGGGAACTAGAGAAGTCCTCCGGCAATTCATCTGCCCCCATTTAGACAGACACAAAGATGGTGTTGGTTGGCGCTGACAAGCCAAATCCTGATACCCAACCTGCCGCACCAAGCACTGAAGTCTTGATGGACGCTTTGACGCTTGTCGTCCCTCGGCAAAGATCTGGAGCCCCCGGCACATCTGGTACTCGAGGGCCAAACTTTGACGATGAGATTGCTCAAATTCCGATCCCCTTCACCCAAAGCACCACTGAAGCAGACAACGCTACCGACAGCGCGGCAGATCTTGCCTTCCTAATTACCATGGCTGCTAGTTTTAAGGATGCGCAAGACCGCTACAGCAAGCGTTGGGACAAACTTCAAGAAGAGCACAAAGCTTTGGACCTAGCCAAAGAAAAGCTAAAGGAGAAGGCGGATGAGATCCGCACGTGGTATAACGAGCAATCTCGCAATCTTAGAAGGCAAGAAGAAAAGCTTGCCGCTGCTAAGGAGAAGGCAACAGCTTTTGACGGCGAGCTGGCAGAGCGCGAGGTGCAGCTCAACGCTAGAGAAAAGGATTTTGCCGCACAGGAAGATGCCCTTGCCGCCAAACTCCGCGGCAAGGATGAAGAGATTGAAAAGCTCCTTGAGCAAAGGATGCAAGAGCTAGAGAAGAATCACAAAGAATCCATTGAAACACAAGCTCGGGAGAGCGCTGCCAAGCTCAAGGAAGCCAGAAATTGGAGCTGCCGCTTCTGCCAAAGTAGGTTTAGAATCCCAAGTGAACAAGTTAAAGGATGATATTGCCGGCAACAATAAAGAGATCGAGGCTCTCAAAGACAAAGCGCAGAAAGCAGCTCATACCCTAGGGGACCTGCAGATGCAGCTGAGATCCAAAAGCCAAGATCTTATCAAAGCCGCCAAGGCAGTAAAAGATCTGAAAGCCAAACTTGCCACTTTGGAGAAAGATCTTGAATCCGCCAAGGAGAAGGAAATAATCTTGACGGAAAAGCTTGAAACAGAGGAGACCTTGCGAGAAGATGCTGAAAACAAGTTCACACAGCTGCAACAAGTTCTCTCCCTCTGGACTAACAGGCTTGTCAACATTGTTGAAGGCATAACCAAGCCATCATGGATATGAAGAGTTGGAGCTTCACAGTCAACGACAATGAGGCTGCTAGTGCTAGATTGACCAAATTCTTTGACGGTCTCATTGATGCCTTGAAAACTTATCACGAAGACAGGTCTGCTTCATTCGCCAATGAATCCTGGAAGTTTGGCTGCGACGTCCTTTATAAGGTGCTCATCAAAGCGCATACCACAATCCCGACGTTGATCTCTCTGGGGTATTCAAGACTTTGCCGCAAAACAGTGACATCACAGCTATCAACAAGATTGTCGCTCCAATAGCTAACAAAGTTCTCCTCGTTCCCAGGCATCAAGGCGATCTTCAGAATTAGCCTCGTCGTCATATTTGTCACCAGGGCTATCATGTAAAAGACAAGTTTAATCTTAAGTTAGATCTGCACTGCGCTTGTAATGTAATACAACTTCAGCTGTTTGAATGGATGTATGCCATTTTTCTTGTTTTATCTTGTCTATGCATGATTTCTTATACCCTACGCTTGCCGGAGGCTTGCCGGTGCGCACATTCTTGCCGCGAGCGCTTGAGGAACAGATCCTTAGCAGCCTGCCGGAAGTACCGTTGCCGGCAAGTTTACCTTTGATGATCTCAATGCGGCTACTTAAGTTGTTGAGCTGACTCAAAACAAAGTAAGAGCGCAATTGATCACGACAAGGTTCCTTAGCGTGCAGGTTTGTCATACAAAGACAAAAATCATTCAAGGAAGATTGCAATTACAACAAAGAATTTGTTTTAAAGTTTTTCAACTTAGCTTTTTCTTTGTTGTACTTCTTGTTCCAAAAGGATCACTTGAATGTCATTTGGTGGTATCCACACCATCATCCCCCCCGGGAAAATTGCACGCAGGGGAACCTTCTGTCCTTTTGAGAAAAAGAAAGAAGAGAAAGAAGTAGTTGGATGCCTTGACGGCCCGTTAATCATTTCATACAAGGCGAAGTGTAACACAACATTACATGCAATCATACATAAATGAAAATGCATTTTGACAAAGAGTTGCGAAACACTTATGCACAAGGGCTGCGCCTGGCTTTGTACGAAGGGTTACATGTCTTGCCGACAAGGCTCGTACAAAAGGTGTTGCCGGGGGACCCGGTAACTATGCCTCATGGATAGAACTTGCGAAGATGCTCAATGTTCCATGATTTTTGCACTGGAGTGCCGTCTTTGGTCTCCAGACAGACTGCGCCAGGTCTGGTGACTCGTACTACCCGATAAGGGCCTTCCCACTACGGTGTCAACTTGTTTGATTTCTTGGCGGACTGACCGCGCCAAAGAACAAGGTCACCTTCCTCAAGACTTCAGGCATGAACTTTGCGGCTATGGTAGTGGCGCAAAGCTTGTTGGTAGCGTGCAGCTCGCACAGCCGCCCGAAGACGATCTTCCTCAAGGAGCATGGCATCATCTTGCTGCAGCTGCTCTTGCTCTACTTCATCGTAATCATGCACTCGAGGTAACCCGTACATGAGCTCCGTGGGGAGCACCGCCTCTGCACCATAGACTAGGGAGAAGGGTGTCCGGCCGGTGGCTCGATTTGGTGTCATATTGAGTGACCAAAGAACCGGCAGCAACTCATCAATCCATTGCCTTCTGCAACCGCGCAGCTTGTCGAAAGTTCTTGTCTTGAGGCCTCGCAACACTTCAGCATTTGCCCTTTCCGCTTGGCCGTTGTTTCTCGGGTGAGCAATAGACGCAAAAAAAATCTTGCTTCCAAGATCTTGCATGTACTGCATGAAGGTGCGGCTCATGAACTATGTGACGCTGTCGGTGATGACCCTGCTGGGAACACCAAAATGGCAAACTAATCCTTTAAAGAACTTGACGGCTGACTGTGCTGTCACCTTCCTCACTGGCTCCACCTCAGGCCACTTTGTGAACTTGTCAATTGCAACGTACAAGAACTCAAAGCCCCCAGTAGCATGGGGAAAGGACCCAAAATATTGAGCCCCTAGATCGAGAAGGGCCAGGAGAGAGGGATTGTTTGAAGTGCTTGAGCTGGCTGATGTATATTCTTGGAATGAAACTGACACACTTCACACTTGGTTACTAGTGTAGTTGCATCCTGGAGAGCAGTGGGCCAATAGAAGCCTTGCCGGAAAGCTTTGCCGACGAGGGCCCTTGATCCTATGTGAGAACCACACATGCCTCCATGTATCTCCGCCAACAGCTTCAGTCCATCTTCCCAGCAAATGCACCTCAATTTCACCCCATTTGGCCTCTTTCTGTGCAGAATGTTATCAACAAACTGATACATACTTGACTATTGGGCTACTTTTTCAGCTTCCTCTTGTTCATCAGGAAGTTCTCCTGTTTGAAGGAATTGGATGATCTGCTGTGCCCATGCCGGAGCCTGCGGCTCGACGATAAGGACTAAAGGCATCTCTTCGGCTGCGGGAGCACTTGCCTCGACGGCAAGACCTTGCAGTTCTGCTTGAGGCCGCTGCTCACCGGCAAGCGCAATATTGTCCCCTGGAACTTCCTTGTCGGTGGCTTCTGGGAGCTCTGTCAGAAAGTAATTGCCGATATTCAACTTTCTTCTTTTGTCTGGCCGCATTGATGGTGTTACAGAAGGTTGAGTTAAATGGAGGAGAAAAGTTCCTGGTTCCACAGGCAGCTTTTGGGCACGAGGGATGTGCTCTGTTTGCAATCCGTCAAAGTGTTCTTCCAATTTCCTTACTTCTTCCACATAATCTTCCATCAATGGGCTCTGATAATCTTTGTTAACTTGTTTCACAACGAGCTGCGAGTCGCCATGGATGATCAACTTTCTGATTCCAAGGTCCACTGCGATCCTGAGACCGGCAAGGAGCCCTTCATACTCAGTAGTGTTGTTTGTAGCTTTGTCCCTAGGAAAGTGCATCTGTACCACATATTTGAGGTGCTCTCCGGTGGGTGCGACAAGCAGCACTCCGGCACCGGCGCCTTGCAGTGAGAAGGCACCGTCAAAGTACATGATCCATTCTTTAGCCGTTTCTTTGTCGGGGAGAGAAGTCTCTTGAATTTCTTCGTCTTGCGTTGGTGTCCATTCTGCAATGAATTCCGCCAACGCTCTGCTCTGAATGGTTGAACTACTTTCAAACTTGAGTGCAAAGCTTGACAACTCCAATGCCCACTCCACTATCCTATCGGTGGCATCTGGATTTCTCAACATACGTTGCAATGGAAAGCGAGTGACAACAGTAATCTCATGTGCTTGCAAGTAATGGCGCAGTTTTCTCGAGGCCATGAGGAGACCGAAAAGCAATTTCTGCACACCAGAGTACCTTGACCTAGCTCCTTGAAGAAGGGAACTAACAAAGTAAACTGGGCGCTGCACCATTTTCTTCTTCGGCACTACTTGCTGGTTTGCATCATTTGCTTGCGCTGATTCTGACTTGTCGGCACCAGACTTTGCCAGAGAAGATTCCGGCTTTTTGCTTGACGGGCTTGCAACCGCTCCTTCTTCATCGTCAGCTTCTCTCTCTACCACTAATGCATCACTGACCACTTGATTTGTCGTCGCCAAGTACAGCAACAACGACTCTTGTGGTTTAGGCACAACTAGTGTTGGAGGAGAGGAGAGATACTTCTTCAAATCTTGCAGCGCGGCCTCCGCTTCCGGAGTCCATTTCATTGGACCTGCCTTTTTCAAAATCATGAAAAATGGCAAGGCGCGCTCAGTAGATTTGGAGATGAACCTGCTCAACACAGCTACACAACCGGCAAGACGCCGCACATCCTTGACGCGCTTTGGTGCTTCTATCTGCTCAATAGTTTGATCTTGTCGGGATTGGTTTCAATTCCTCGCTGAGATACAAAGAATCCAAGAAGCTTGCCAGATGGAACGCCAAACACACACTTCTCGGGACTGAGCTTCAAATTGATGTAGCACAGATTTGCAAATGTTCTTCTAAGTCTTGAATAAGGGTTGATTTGTCCTTGCTCTTGACCACTATATCATCCATATATGCTTCCACATTCCTGTGCAGCTGGGGCTCAAAACCAATTTGGACTGCTCTTGCAAATGTTGAACTAGCACTCTTCAATCCCAAAGGCATACGCATGAAGCAGTATGTGCCACATGGAGTGATGAATGCGGTTTTCTCCTCATCCTCCTTGGCCATGAAAATTTGATGATAGCTAGAATATGCATCAAGGAAGGAGAGTAAATCACAGCCGGCAGACTGTCAACAATCTGGTCGATGCGTGGCAATGGGAAAGGATCCTTGGGACAAGCTTTATTGATATCAGTATAGTCAATACAGAGCCTCCATTTCCCATTTGCTTTGCGCACAACAACTGGATTGGCTAACCATGTTGGATGAAGTACTCCTCTAACCAAGCCTATCGCTTCTAACTTTTTAATTTCTTCGGTGATAAATTGTTGACGTTCCAAAGCTTGCTTCCTGACCTTCTGCTTGACGGGCCACGCATGAGGACAGACAGCAAGGTGGTGCTCGATTACCTCCATAGGAACGCCGGGGATGTCAGATGGTTGCCATGCAAACACATCGACATTCGCCCGCAGGAAGGCAACGAGCGCGCTTTCCTATTTGCTATCAATGGTGGAACTGACGGTGAAGGTACCACCAGTGCCATCCTCCTTTGCGGGCACCTTCTTGGTTGCTGGTGGAGTAGCTTTGGATTTCTTGTTTTTTGCGGTAGAGCTCTCCGGTATGTCATCGACGGGTGCGCAACACTCCGAAGAGGTGCGCTTCTCGAAGGCCATGTCAGGGGTCTTGCCGCTTTTCTTGTTTTTCTTCTTGTCAGCAGGAGCAGGTGCCTTGGTGGCAGATGCTGCAACCGCTTCTCTATAAAGCTTGTCGACACAGATGACGGCATCTTTCTTATAGGAGTTGATGGTGATGACACCCATTGGCCCTGGCATCTTGAGCATGTTGTAAGCATAGTGTGATGCCGCCATGAACTTTGCCAAGGTAGGGTGACCCAGAATTCCATTATACGGCAAGGGAATCTTAACCGCATCAAAGACAATCTTCCCTGCTCTATAATTCAATTCCCCGCCAAACGTCACCGGCGAAGTGATTTTTCCCTTAGGCTGGCTTCTTCCCGGATTGACCCCTTGAAACATTCCCGTTTTCTTAAGATCTTCATCAGGAATCTGTAGCCTCTTGATCACATCTGGTGAGATCAAGTTCAGGCCGGCCCCACCATCAACCAGCATCTTCGTGAACTTGAGGTTGCATATGGTTGGTGAGACCAACAACAGCAAACACCCGACCGCAGTTGTGCGATCAGGGTGATCCTCAGCATAAAAAATGATGGGCGTGTGGGACCATTTGAGTGGTTTTTGAGTATCTACTGCTGGTTCTGCCGCATTAACCTCACGCGCCCACTGCTTGAGTTGGCCGTGAGAGGAGTGCAAAGATGCACCTCCGTCAATGCACATGGCTTCTGTTGCTTTCTAGAATGCATGTTCACTGGACTCCTCTTCGTCCTCGTCATCATCCTCATCATCATCCTTTTTCTTGTCGCGTCCTCAAGTAGGTTTCTCCTTCTGCTGTTTAGCCTTGCCGCGGTAGCCTCCTCGACCACCACGGCCCTTCTTGCTGGATCCCCCAGCACCGTCTTGGCCTTTCTCCTTGTCACGCTTTTCATATTCAGCCTTCTGCTTTTCGGCAAGTTGCTCAACTTGCCGACACTCTTTGAGATCGTGGCCCTTGGTGCAGTGAATCTTGCAATATGGCCCGTCAGTCTTGCCGGCCTTCTCGCCTGCCGCGGCTTCCAGGCAATCAGCGCATGCAGCAGCTTCCTTGCCGGAGCCCTCTATCTTGGGTTTCTTGGCGGCGTTGGCGTTGCCGGAGCCATCAACGGCCATCACTGTCTTGGCCTTGCGCTTCCTATTGCGCTTTTGGCCCTTGTTTTTCGCGGTGGTGGCGTCATCATCCTCAGAATCAACTTTAGCACCAGCATCCTCCCCAGGAAGTCTCCTCCCTTCTTCAGCATGCACACACTTGTCCGCCAATGCATAAAGCTCATTGACGGTCTTCGGAAGCTGGATGTTCATCCTCTCCCACATCCTACGATAGCGCACATTCGTGTGAAAAGCAGTAATCATGGCAGCAGGGTGAAAATTAGGAATATTGTGGTGCATGCGACTGAATCTCTGTATATACTTCCACAAAGACTCGCCATCTATTTGTGGGATTACATGCAAATCGCTGGGCTGACCGGGAAGCGTGTGGCTCCCAGTGAAAGCACCAATGAACTCGTTGCACAAATCAGACCATGAAGAAATGGAGCCCTCCGGCAAGTTCATCAGCCAAGATCTCACATTGGGTTTGAGCACCAACAGAAAATAGTTGGCGAGAACCTTCTCATCTCGTCCTCCGACAGCTTGTACGGCGATCGTGTAGATGCCCAAGAACTCTGCCGGGTTGAGCTTGCCATCATACTTCTCCGGCAACTCTGGCTTGAAGGCCCAGGTTGATGGCCAGCGGACTTGCCACAGCTCACGAGTGAAGGCTGGGCACCCAATCTCATAAGGTAGATACCCGCCAACCCCGGGCGCAGGATCATTAACAACTGGACCGTTGCGCACGTCAGACTGACGGCACGCCTCCCAGCGTCATTCAATGGTAGTGCAGGTGTCTTCCACCCGCCTGTCAAGCAGCACGTGGTGCTGATCCTGCCACGCTCGTGGATCCAAAGAAGCCATCGACACTCCGTCGGGCTCGACGGATCGGTGAGTCTGCTGCAGTTGTTGAAATTGTTGCCACGGAGGAGACTGCACCGTATGCGCAGCATCCCTGGCACAGCCACCAGATGGTGCTGCCGGTGTCATCAATGGACGCTGTGAAGGTCCCGCCTGCTATGATCTGCTGGCTTCCGCAAACCCAATGAGGCTCTGGATGGTGGCTCTCCACTCATCCATCTTGTCAGCAGCTGGAGGGAAATTCAACAGCATATGCGCCCACACCATGGCCTCCGCTGCCGTGGCATGCATGGCCGGGAGCGAAGAACTGGACATCGCTCGACTCCTGGCAGAACCAGCAGGAGTGCCATCACGAACTTGCTGCCGTGGCTCATGCCCAGCAGCGAGCTGGTGTGGTGTCAGCCCGTGAGCACCTTGGGTGTGCTACACCGGGGTCTTACCATGTGGTCGTCCGGAGCCACCGGCGTCGTGAGGAAGCGTGTCGCGCCCATCTTACGATGGTCGCGGTGTGCATCCCGTCGCGGCGTTCTTGGACACCGCCGCTCCATCCTTGGATATCGCGTCGACTGGATCCTTGCTCGCACTACTCCGGACGGTGTTGCTGTGGCGACTATGTTTGCCAGAGCATCGCTGATGGTGGCCGCCTACGCCATCTCCTGTGTGATGGCTCGGATCGCCATCATGGTGAGGAAGCTGACTAGCTCCACCATCGCCATCCGCGCCGCCCACTCTGCCTGCACCGCCGGCGCCGCCTGCACCACCCGCGGTCACTTGGGACAGCAGCTTGGACGTGGAAGGAGCTCCCGCGGCCGCGCCCTTCTTCTTGGGCGCCATCAGAGACGATGATGATGAAAAATAAAAACTGACGCGTAGATTGCAGAATCAGGTTCGCGCAAGCGATCCCCCTACCTGGTGCACCAAAGATGTCGTGCGTACGACGATCTATGGGCCATCGAGGCCCCTTAGCGGTTCGACTGTGGGGTTGTGCAAGCACAAAGAGTAGATTCAACAATCAACACAAGATATTTACCCAGGTTTGGGCCACTGTGAGGTCTGAAACTCTACTCCTGCTTGGTTGTATTGGATGTGTTTGGGCTCAAGTACATGGAGCGCTACTTGCCGGCAAGAATGCGGGAAGTGCAGCTATGCATGCAGAATGAGCAAAGGGTCGACCCCCGTAAAGGTTGCCCTGGCCCTCCTTTTATAGATCAAGGGGTAACCACAGTGGCCAAACAGTCTTTACATATTGACTAGATAGCCAACAGTGCTATCATACCTGACTCTGCCAGACTAGGACAAACGCAATAAATGCATCGTTAGGTGTCATGTGGAGGAGGAGCACTGACAAGGTTGCTGCACCGCACGCCCAGCTACCTCCTATAATCTGGACACGCCTCCTGGACGGGTGTCATTAAAGCTAATTGTCCTTCCAGCATGCTGACACATGTTGCTTTTCTTTTTTTTTTCTTGTCAGCAGGAGCAGGTGCCTTGGTGGCTGATGCTGCAACTGCTTCTCTATAAAGCTTGTCGACACAGATGACTACATCTTTCTTATCGGAGTTGATGGTGATGACACCCATTGGCCCTGGCATCTTGAGCCTGTTATAAGCATAGTGTGATGCCGCCATGAACTTTGCCAAGGCAGGGCGACCTAGAATTCCATTATACGGCAAGGGAATCTTAATCACATCAAAGACAATCTTCTCTGTTCTATAATTCACTTCCCCGCCAAACGTCACCGGCAGAGTGATTTTTCCCTTAGGCTGGCTTCTTCCCAGATTGACCCGTTGAAACGTTCCCGTTTGCTTAAGATCTTCGTCAGGAATCTGTAGGCTCTTGATCACATCTGGTGAGATCAAGTTTAGGCCGGCCCCACCGTCAACCAGCATCTTCGTGACCTTGAGATTGCGTATCAGATACATTCGAGATGTATCGTAGACTGCGTTGGTATTTCCCCAAAGAGGACAGGATGATGCATCATAGTAGAGATAAGTATTTCCCTCAGTTAAGAACCAAGGTTATCAATCCAGTAGGAGAACCACACAAAACCTATTTAGCAACACCTACACACACAAAAGCAAACACTTGCACCCAACGCAAATAAGAGGGTTGTCAATCCTCTTAGCTGTTATTTACAAGGATTAATTCTGATAGTGATAGATAAAAAGTAAATTGCAAAATAAAACAAAAGTAAATAAATTGAAGCAAGGTATTTTTGGATTTTAATATATGATAAAGGTAGACCCGGGGGCTATAGTTTTCACTAGAGGCTTCTCTCTCGAGCACAGAACATACGGTGGGTAAACAAATTACTATTGGGCAATTGATAGAAAAGCAAATAATTATGACCGATTCATGGAAATGATCATGTATATAGGCATCACGTCCGAGACAAGTAGACCGACTCCTGCCTGCGTCTACAACTATTACTCCACCCATTGACCGCTATCCAGCATGCATCTAGGGTATTAAGTATACAACAGAGTAACGCCTTAAGCAAGATGACATGATGTAGACATAGTAAACTCAAGCAATATGATTAAACACCATCCTTTTATCCTTAATGGCAACAATACAAATACATGTCATGTCCCTTTCTGTCACTGGGATTGAGCACCGCAAGATTGAACCCAGCACAAAGCACCTCTCCCTTTGCAAGATAAATCAATCTAGTTAGCCAAACCAAACAGATAGATCGGAGAGAAATACAAAGCTATAACAATCATGCATAAAAGAGTTCAGAGAAGACTCAAATATTTCTCATGAATAATCTGATCATAAATTCACAATTCATCAGATCCCAACAAACACACCGCAAAAGAAGATTACATCGAATAGAACTCCAAGAACATCGAGGAGAACATGGTATTGAAGATCAAAGAGAGAGAAGAAGCCATCTAGCTACTAGCTATGGACCTGTAGGTCTGTGGTAATCTACTCACACATCATCGGAAGGGCAGCAAGGTTGATGTAGAAGCCCTCCGTGATCAGTTCCCCCTCCGGCAGAGTACCGGAAAAGGCCTCCAAATGGGATCGCGGAAGAACAGAGGCTTGCGGCGGTGGTAGGGTTTTCTCGTCTGGCTCTCTGATGATTGCCAAATATTTGAGAATTTATAGAAGTGGAATTAGGTCAGACGGAGCCACTGGGGCCCACAAGGTAACAAGGTGTGCCTACCCCCCGGGGCGCGCCCCCTAGGGCCGCGCCCTGTTGCCTTGTGAAGCCCTCGTGAGGGTTCTGGCTTCCTCCCAAAGCTTCCAGGATCTCTTTTGTCCAGAAAAAAATCGTCAAAAAGTTTCATGGCATTTGGACTTCGTTTGGTATTGATTTCCTGAAAAACCAAAAACAAGCAGAAAACAGCAACTGGCACTGGGCACTAGGTTAATAGGTTAGTCCCAAAAATGATATATAATTGCATATAAAACATCCAAGATTGATACTATAATAGCATGAAGCAATCAAAAATTATAGATACGTTGGAGACGTATCAGTATCGTTGGTGAGACCAACAACGGCAAACACCCGACCGCAGTTGTGCCATCAGGGTGATCCTCAGCATCGAAAATGATGGGCGTGTGGGACCATTTGAGTGGTTTTTGAGCATCTATTGCCGGTTCTGCTACATTAACCTCACGTGCCCACTACTTGAGTTGGCGGTGAGAAGAGTGCAAAGATGCACCTCCGTCAATGCACATGGCTTCTGTTGCTTTCTGGAATTCATGTTTGCTGCACTCCTCTTCGTCCTCGTCATCATCCCCATCATCATCCTCTTTCTTGTCGCGGCCTCGAGCAGGTTTCTCCTTCTGCTGCTTAGCCTTGCCGCGGCGGCCTCCTCGGCCACCATGGCCCTTCTTGCCGGATCCCCCAGCACCATCTTGGCCCTTCTCCTTGTCGCGCTTTTCATATTTAGCCTTCAGCTTTTCGGCAAGTTGTTCAACTTGCTGGCACTCTTGGAGATCATAGCCCTTGGTGCGGTGAATCTTGCAATATGGCCCGTCGGTCTTGCCGGCCTTCTCGCCTGCCGCGGCTTCCTGGCAATCAGCGCATGCAGCAGCTTCCTTGCCGGAGCCCTCTGTCTTGGGTTTCTTCGCGGCATTGGCATTGTCGGAGCCCTCAACGGCCATCACTGTCTTGCCCTTACGCTTTCGGCCCTTTTTCTTCGGGGTGGTAGCATCATCGTCCTCAGAATCAACTTTGGCTCCAGCATCCTCCCCAGGAAGTCTCCTTCCTTCTTCAGCACGCGCACAATTGTCCGCCAACGCATAAAGGTCGTTGACGGTCTTCGGCAGCCAGATGTTCATCCTCTCCCGCATCCTAGGATTGCGCACATTCGTGCGAAAAGCAGCAATCACAGCAGCAGGGTGAACATCAGGAATATTGTGGTGCACACAACTGAATCTCTGTATATACTTCCACAAAGACTCGCCATCTCTTTCTGGAATTACATGCAAATCGCTGGGCTGACCAGGAAGCTTGTGGCCCCCGGTGAAAGCACCAATGAACTCGTTGCACAAATCAGACCATGTAGAAATGGAGCCCTCCAGCAAGTTCATCAGCCAAGATCTCACATTTGGTTTGAGCACTAATGAAAAATAGTTGGCAAGAACCTTCCCATCTCGTCCTCCGGCAGCTTGTACGGCGATCGTGTAGATGCCTAAGAATTCTGCCGGGTTGAGCTTGCTGTCATACTTCTCCGGCTGCTCTGGCTAGAAGGCTCGGGTTGACGGCCAGCGGACTTGCCCCAGCTCATGAGTGAAGGCTGGGCACCCAACCTCATAAGGTAGATACCCGCCAACCCTGGGCACAGGGTCATCAACAACTGGACCGTTGTGCTCGTCGCACTTATGACGCGCCTCCCGGCGCCGTTCAATGGTAGTGCGGGCGTCTTCCACCCGCCTGTCAAGTAGCACATGGCGCTGATCCTGCCACGCTCGTGGATCCGAAGAATCTATCCACACTCCGTCGGGCTCGACGGATCAGCGAGTCTGCTGTTGTTATTGAAATTGTTGCCGCGGAGGAGACTGCCCCGTAGGCGCAGCATCCCCGGCACGGCCACCAGCTGGAGCTGTCGGTGTCATCAATGGACGCTGTGAAGGTCCCGCCTTTTGTGATCTACTGGCTTCCGGAAACCCAATGAGGCTCTAGATGGTGGCTCTCCACTCATCCATCTTGTCAGCAGTTGGAGGGAAATTCAACAGCATCTGCGCCCGCGCCATGGCCTCCACTGCCGTGGATGGCATGGCCGGGAGCAAAGAACGGGACGTCGCTCGACTCCTGGCAGAAGAAGCCAGAGAGCCATCTCGAACTTGCTGCCGTGACTCATGCCCAGCAGCGGGCTGGCGTGGTGACGGCCTGTGAGCACCTTAGGTGTGCTGCATCGGGGTCTTGCCATGTGGTCGTCCGGAGCCGCCGGCGTCATGAGGAAGCGCGTCGCGCCCATCTTGCAATGGTCACGGTGTGCGTCCCGTCGCGGCGTTCTTGGACGCCACCACCCCGTCCTTGGACGTCACGTCGACTGGATCCACGCTCACACCGCTTCGGATGGTGTTGCTATGGCGACTATGTTCACCAGAGCGTCGTTGATGGTGGCTGCCTCCGCTATATCCAGTGTGATGGCTCGGATCACCATCGCGGTGAGGACGCTGACTAGCTCCACCACTGCCGTCCGCGCCGCCCGCTCTGCCTGCACCACCCGCGGTCACTTGGGACGGCAGCTTGGATGTGGAAGGAGCTCCCGCGGCCGCGCCCTTCTTCTTGGGTGCCATCGGAGACGATGATGATGAAAAAGAAAAACTGACGCGTAGATTGCTGAATCAGGTTCACGCAAGCGATCCCCCTACATGGTGCGCCAAAGATGTCGTGCGTACGATGATCTATGGGACCATCGAGGCCCCTTTGCGGTTCGACTGTGGGGATGCGCAAGCACAAAGAGCAGATTCAATAATCAACACAAGGTATTTACCCAGGTTCAGGCCACCGCGAGGTCTAAAACCCTACTCCTGCTTTGTTGTATTGGATGTGTTTGGGCTCAAGTACAAGGAGTACTACTTGCCGGCAAGAATGTGGGAAGTGCAGCTACACATGCAGAATGAACAAAGGGTCGACCCCCGTAAAGGTTGCCCTGGCCCTCCTTTTATAGATCAAGGTTTAACCATAGTGGCAAAACAGTCTTTACATATTGACTAGATAGCCAACAGTGCTATCATACCTAACTCTGCCGGACTAGGACAAACGCAATAAATGCGCCATTAGGTGTCATGTGGAGGAGGTGCCCCAGCAAGGTTACTGCACCGCTCGCCCAGCTACCTCCTATAATCTGGACACGCCTCCTGGACGGGTGTCATTAAAGCTAATTCTCCTTCCAGCATGCTGACACGTGCCCCGACAAGTCTCACCAAACCGCCTGCCCGCTCGACACCTCATCGATTAGCAACTAGCTGCCCGATGAAGTGGAGCGAGGAAAGGTCAGCAAAGGCTTACCGGCACGGAGCTTGCCGGGCCTTCAACTTGTTGGCACATGTCTTGTCGGCAAGTGCTGCCTCCATCTTCAGTACTAACGAAGTACTCCTCGATGGTGTGTCTTGATATCTTCTCTGTGGTTTTGCAACCAAGTCTTTATTCTTGATATTAGTAGTCTTCCGACAAGCCCTGGCCATCAGGAAGGCTACCACTGTCTGTGCATAAGTCAGGGTATAAAATACACATGTTTTATACACCGACACATCTACAACATCTATGTGAAGTCATCATCGACAAAACCCAAGGTTAGTTCATCCCTCTTTGGGGGGATATCACATCTAGGGGGAGCTTGGCTCTAAGACTTGAGCTAAAGCAACTGTAATGGTGTGAACACATTAATCATTTATGTAAAAGTGGTAACCCCACTTGTGCTTAAACGATGAGTATGACCGATGATCAAATGTTCTCATTTGGCTCCTAAGTCAATATACTCATATATAGATGACTATGTCATCGCCCATTGTGTGATAGATGCTAGTGTTGGTTGTGCATGTTTGACACATATTTCATTTGCTATTTTATTTTGTGAGCATGTTGCTATGCATATTTCTCATTCGAGGACATCCATTTGTTGTTTTGATTGTCTTGGTTTTTCTGTCCAAATGGATGTACAAGAATGCCTAAGCACCTTCTCTAGCTATCTATTCTTTCTTGTCTCAAATTCTCTTCATGCTACATCACAAAATTTGAACAAGTCTTTTTTGGACCCTCCGGGTGAGGCGCACCCGGAGTCACCGATCTGTCTAAAACTGAAATCCAAAACCTTCTAAAATGCCTTTCGGTTTGACCAACTCACTCTCATTCGGTCTCACCGAAATCATTTGGATTGATCTTGGTTTTCATCTCGGTGCCACCGATTTGAACCATCTCGGAGACACTGATGTGTTGTACTGCCAGCGGTTACACATCTCGGTGCCACCAATTTGTTTCGATCAGAGCCACCGACAGCTGATGGGTATATATATCTAGCGAGATTGTCTGGTTGAAATTTCTCAAACGTTTATGTCCTCGCGCCCCACAGGTGCCGTCGCCCCAGTCTCCGGACAATCGCCATTCTGCCCAGCACACCCTCGTTGTTGGATTCTGTCGTTGTCAACGGGAATCTCTCCCTCTGTTGCCGCCATAGAGGATTTGCGCCAAGTTAGGGTAAAATCCGACCCCTTATTGCTTCAATTTCCGATTCAATGCACTAGTGTTTCGCCATTATTCTTGCCACAGTTTGTAACCTCTCTATGCCATGTATAAATTCCTTAGATTAGATTCGAGCAAAGATTTTAGGTTTAAATTTCCGCAGAATACATCTCGGACTAGCCGATCTAAAAATTTTGGAGTCACCGATCTGGCTTTGGCCTTTGCACAAGTACGTCTCGGTGCTACCGATTTGTACTGATCGGTGAGGCTGAAATGAAGTTTCTGTGAAACCCTAGCATCTCGGCAAGACCGAACCACATATCGGTCTGACCGAAACTATGTGTCAAGTCTCTGTTAAGACCTTCGGTATCACCAAAATGATCAACTCGGTTGTTCCGAAATATCTTCTGTGAAAATTTGAAACTAAGATTTGAACTCAAATTTTTGAAAAACCAGCTGCATTTTGTGACGACTCATCTTTTCAGCATATACCCAACTACTTCACAGGTCAGCTTGCAAGATGTCAGATGCCAATGACAGCCAGAACAGGTCTGAGGAGTAGAATGTTAGTTTGAGTGCAGGTTCAAGTCCTGAGAGTAGCTATGAAGAAGGTAGCAGAAGCACTCCAAGCAATTTGCCAAAAGCTACCAATAGGACTAGGAAAGCCAAGGGCTCTGAATCTGATGATGAGGATTTTCAGTTGGAAGAAATCACCTCCAAAAATAAGAAGCCAGCTGTTGTTTCCAAGGAATATGGAAATTAGAACAAAAGGCAGGTGACAAGGAAGGTTCCTGTTTTAGTTGCTTCCAAGAGAGGCATTACCACAACAAATCTAGAGGGATCTCAGGCTATGCAAATCAAGGCAAAGCCAAAGGTGGCAGGCAAGAAAATGGAAAGGAAGAAAGTGGCTCATGTGGTGTTCAAACCCACATCAATGAGAAGAGATGATGCCACAGATGAAGAAGAGGAAGAGGAAGAGCCAGCAGCTAACCCACATGCTGCCAAGCAACAGAAGCTCATGGCAGATGCTATCAAGACTGCTGCTCCTTCCAAACCAAAACCCAAAGCACCTACCTCCAAGCCTAGGAGAACTACAAGAAATGTGCCAGCTAGTGAGAAGAACAAGGCCCCAGTGCCTGTAACTGCTGATGATGAAGATGATGAAGCCACAGTGCTGAGGAAGCTTAGACCCAGATTGCCAGAACACAATGATACTCACCCTATTGCTGAGAACATGAAGGAGAGGAAGGACAATGGTCTGAGAAAGTGGAGGCAATCAGATCCATATGCTGTGAGGAGGAGGACTATTGTAGACTACCATTTTCACACTAAGGAACAGCAGGATTTTTATGAGACTGTGTTGCTTGACAAGAAGCCCATAGTCAGTGATATGAGATGGGTGGACTGGAAGTTCATTGATGCCAATGAAGATCACTTTCCTCATGTGCATGAGAGCTTCAAGATGATTGGCATTGATGAGTTCATAGGGAAGACGTTAACTGCCTGGAATGATGAAATGATTATGCAATTCTACTCCACAGCTCATTTTTATCCAAATGGCAAGATTGTGTGGATGACTGATGGTATCAGATATGAGTCCACAGTTGAAGAATGGGCTACTTTGCTAGATGTGCCCAAGCCCGAGGAGCATGATATTGATGTTTATGCCAAGCGCAAGATGGATCCCAACTCCATGGCCAACATGTGCAAGGATATCCCTTCGGATGATGTTGAGAGTCATAAGTAAGGATCAGTTTACCATCTGTTGGTTGGACTTGCTACCTCCAACATGATCATGAGGCACACATTGATGCCCAAGTCTGGAGATGAGAGGATGATCATAGGACACTCCATCAACATGCTTCATCACATTGATCGATCTGAGAGATTCAGAGTCATGGACCTTATAGTTGAGACTATCACGAGGACTGCCGCGGATCAGAAGAGGTCATGTGGATTTGCTCCACACATTTAGCTGCTTATCAACTTCAAAGTTGGTAACAAGACATATCTTCTTGACCGTGAGCATCTGCCGCTTAGGCCAGAGTTCGAGGATAATATAGTGACGATGGATCCATCCCATCCCACTTCAGCCACAACATAGGTAGAGAAGGAAGCAAGAGTAGAAGCTGCAAAGTATGCACAGCCCAGAGCTACATCTGCACCATCCCTGAAGACTAAGGCCGATCAAATCAACCATCTTCTTCGAGCTACTCAGAGGATCGAGCAAAGTTTGGCCGACTTAGCGAAGAACCAGAAGAGTCTTGAGAGGATTATTGAGACTAAATTTTATGATCTGGATGTCAAAGTGACAGAGATGCAATCTAGAGTGGAGAGCCTGAAGAAAGAGGTGGATGATGGAAAGCTTGCTAGCAGTGAGGATGAAGAGCATCGTGGTTCAGTACTTCCTACTAACACTCAGTTCAGGACCCAAGCTAGGTCAGCAGCAGTTCCAGACACTTCCAGAGCTACAGTCTTAGCTCCAGCTGCTACACCTATAGTTGCACCCTCAGCTGCTCCAGCCGTTGACACTCCTCCACTAGTCCCGCAGACTTCTTCAGAGGCATTCGCAGATGCTCTTCTCTCTACTCTGACATCGACGCACACCGGAGCTGCCAGCCAGAGGACTTCACCACCTGGAGCTGCCGGAGATTGTGTCCATAGCGATGATTAGCTCTACACCTATTCTATCTTTTTGGTACTTGTTTCCAAAGGGGGAGAATTTGTATAGATCATTAGAGCTTCAAGAGAGAGAGCGTTTTTCTTTTGTTTGTTTGTTTTTCTTGAGAGTTTCTTGCTACTATTTAGTTTGTGCTACTTTGATCGTCATGCTTGTGTTGATGCTACGTGATTGTGTGTTTGATCTTACGATGCTTCATGCTATGCACACTGTTTAGCATTATCATTATCTATGTATGATCATTCATTCGGTTGTTTGGTGATGAGTGCTTATGTTATTGTAATCATATCATTTTGAGTGCTCCACCAAGAAGTATATGACATGGAAGAGTGACCCATGATCCTAATCGATTGTGCATTTGCATTCAAATGCAAATTTTAAATAATGCACAAATTTAGGGGGAGCTCTTACTTATCACATACTTCTCAAAGCGACGATGTATTCCATTGATTATATCATTTGTCGAAGCTTTGGTCTATATGTTGTCATCAATTACCAAAAAGGGGGAGATTGAAAGTGCAAATAATCCCCGGGTGGTTTTGGTAATTAATAACAACATATATATCATTGATCTAATATTCATTGCTAGTAAATTTCAGAAAAGATCAATGATTGGCATGGCAAGGACTTATGGATGTGGACCCCTCAAAATGTCAAGGACAAGATTGTCAACTACAAGACTCTACATTTTTTGGTTTAGTGATCCAAGATCACATTGAGTCCCTTAGGAAAGCCAATACTATTAAAAGGGGATGAGATGTTAATGATGAGGTTGTTTCTCAAATGCTTAGTGGTATTGCTCCAAAATCCTCAGTCATTTTCTCACAATCACATATGTCCAAACCCTAAAAATTATATCACGGTCCCACCGAAATTCTCCCATTCGGACCCACCGAGATTACCACTTCATATTGCCACTGCCAAACCCTAGCAATTTGGTTTGACCAAAAAGGATCTCGGTCCTACCGAGATGGCCTTGCCAAGTTTCTGTGATGACATTATTTCACTTCGGAATCACCGAGTTGAAATAATCGGAATTTCTGAAACTGGGTTTTGCCCTAGCCATTGCACTTCAGTCCCACCAAGTTGTTCCACTTCGGTCCCACCGAAAAGCCAAAAGTTCACATCTTTCACACTAGTCCGTCTCACCGAGTCTACAATCGGTCTCATCGATTTGGGTCAAATGTGTGTAACGGTTGGGTTTTGGTTGAAGGCTATTTATACCCCTCCACCCCCACTTACTCATGTAAGAGAGCCATCAGAACGTGCATACACTTCCACCATACACTTTCTAAGAGAGAACCACCTACTCATGTGTTGAGATCAAGATATTCCAATCCAACCATTTGAACCTTGATTTCTAGCCTGTTCAAGTTGCTTTCTACTCCAATCCTTCTCCTACCCAAGCCAAATCCGTGAGAGAGAGATTGAGTGTTGAGGAGACTATCATTTGAAGCACAAGAGCAAGGAGTTCATCATCAACACACCATTTATTACCTTTTGGAGAGTGGTGTCTCCTAGATTGGTTAGGTGTCACTTGGGAGCCTCCAAGATCTTGTGGAGTTGAACCAAGGAGTTTGTAAGGGCAATGAGATCGCCTATTTCGTGAAGATCTACCCCGAGTGAGGCTAGTCCTTCATGGATGTAAGCCATGGTGGAATAGGCAAGGTTGCTTCTTCGTGGACCCTTCGTGGGTGGAGCTCTCCATGCACTCGCGCAACCATTACCCTTCGTGTGTTGAAGTCTCCATCAACGTGGATGTACGATAGCACCACCTATCGGAACCATGCCAAAAATCATCGTGTCTTCATTGCGTTTGAAATCTCCAAACCCCTCCTTTACTTACATGTGCAATGTTTTATTTTCCGCTACTATACTCTTAGAATTGCATGTGTAGAGTGATGGTTGACTTGGTGTAATTGCTAAAATCTGGCCACAACTAAAATTAGGAAAAGGATAGATTTTTATTTGGTCAAGTAGTCTAAACACCCCCCCTCTAGACATACTTTTGATCCTACTGGCGCCACTTCCCCACCTAGGCCCACGCGCCTACGGTTGGTGGGAACCCTAGATGGGGACGCCCCCTTGGCTTGGGGGGCAAGCCACCCCCCTAGGGCCGGCGCCCCCTCCCCCTTGCCCCTATATATAGTGGGGAGGTGGGAGGGCAGCCACACCTCTTCCCTGGCGTAGCCCCTCCCCCTCTCTACCACCACCTCATCCCGTCTCGGCTTGGCGGAGCCCTGCTGGTGCACCATCACCACCACGCCATCGTGCTGGTTGTGATCCCATCCACTTCTCCCACTTTGCTTGCTGGATCAAGGAGGAGGAGACGTCACCGAGCCGCACGTGTGCTAAACTCGAAGGTGCCATCCGTTCGACACTAGATCGGTTGGATAGTGATTGGATCGCGAAGAGTATGACTACATCAACCGCGTTTTATACGCTTCCGCTTTCGGTCTACAAGGGTATGCAGACACACTCCCCTCTCATTGCTATGCATCTCCTTGATTAGATCTTGAGTGTTCGTAGGATTTTTTTGATTTAATGCTTCCCTCCCCATCATACCTCACTGCTTGTCATATGGGAGAAACTATTTGTATTGCTCGTTACTACGTGTTCTTAGTGGGTCTTCTTGCCTGCATGAACTGGATATTTTTTGAAAAGAAACCTAAAGTTTTTCAATATATACTACAAGTGCTCTGTTGTACTCTGAATAAATTTGAGCTTATATGGACAACATAAGTAGGTCCATTATTCTGGTTAAAAAATTATATCTTTAATAAAACCAAACAATTCAGTAATAGTACATGTTCCTGCTGTAATCTGGAATTTTGTGAGCTTATTTGGTCCACATGATTATGAGATAATGGCTATCTTGCTAAACTTATTCAAATTGTGGTTCATTTTCTCCCTGTTAACTTTGAGACCACCCTCCATTTCTTTCTAGATTTGCAACTGCTATGAACCAAAGGATCCCTAAGGGATCGACATGAATGTAGAGTAAAAAAGCGATGCCACGAGTGTACAACCTCTTTGGTGTAGCCTGGTGGACCTCAGCATCATTGCATTGGTCGTGGAGGATTGTGCGGCTGGTGTGACCGTCGGAGGCGGGGAAGAAGATCCGAGGTGTCTGGAGACGGCGCTGAGGGTACTGCTCCGCTATGATGGACGGTTCCATCGTTGGAGCCGCTCCGGTGAGGTGTACGACGGCGAGGCTGAAGCAGGACAAGACATACAATCTTAATCTGAAGTGGGATTCTAATAGCATCTGCAATAGATGATGTAAAATACATCACCAAAAAGTGCTGGATGTAAAATGCATCAGCCGCGCCGCGGTTGGTCCAACAGATGATGTAAAAACTCTTGAATCTAAACTTGACTGAAGACACTGAATTGTACAGTCGAAACTAAATTTACTATCGAAACTGATTGCACTAGTTGCAGAGCACTGCAATAGAAGTTTAGGCTACTTGAGCACTAGTAGCAGAGAAGCAGTGATCTAAATCAGCAGCCGCTCGAGAGCAGCAGCAGCTACTGCTGCTGTGCCAGGAGCAGCAGCGTGAGTGAGAGCTAAAGCAGCAACTCGTGTAGCTGCAGCAGCTCCTGCAGCAGCAGCAGCTGCTGCGCCTGGAGCGGCAGTGCGAGCGATAGCTAAAGCAACAACTCATGTAGCTGATGTAGGTCATGTAGCAGCAGCGAGAGCAAGAGCAAAGCACAGCAGCAGCACAAACAAGAGCAAGAGCAGAGCAGCAGCGTGACCGACAACAAGAGTAGAGCAGTAGCGCGAGTGAGAGCCGGAGCAGCAGCAGTAGCGCGAGTGAGCGCCGAAGCAGCAGCAGCTCCTGCTGGTGTGGACGTCACCGCCGAGGGAGCAATGCCATGGAGGAGAGACGCCATGGAGGAAGTGGCTGGCGACGCCGCCGTCGATGGAGACGCGCCATGGCGGCTCGGGATCGAGCACCGGCAGCCCCGTGAGATCAAATAAAATAGAAAATGCAGCGATGAGTGTAGAGACTCCTTGGTGGCGCTGAGCAGGCCGCAGTTTCATCGGAGGAATTGGTGAGGGTGCTACGGTTCCAGTTGGGCAGGTGAAGACGGCGTTGTGGGAATGAAGGTGGCGCGATAGATGAGGCGAATATCAGGGCAGCTCCTTGGAGGTGGAGGATGGGGCTCCGGCTGGGCGGCAGTCGGGTGGCGGACAGAGGAGGGTGGGGTTTCGTGTGTTTTGGCGGCCTCGGTGTACAAATGGGGGTAACACAGGGGAAGGGAGGGGGAGCCATGGGACGTCGAGGTGGCATTTCCGGCTGAGGGGTAGAAGGGCGATTTCGCGTGTCTTGGCGGCGCGACCGATTTCGGATGAGGAGGGTGTTTTCGCGTGTGTTGAAATTTCGGGATAACAAGGCGTGGGTTCAAGAGGCGTGAGTTTCGCACCACAACAGACAAAGAGATACTCTAGCTTGAAAATTTCGAGGTAACAAGGTGCGGCGTCAAATTTTGGGAGAACAAGCTTAATGTGTACAAAAAAACCAAACAAAACAAATCAAAAGACAATTCATACAAGACAAGAGAGAGTCATGTCCCATTTTACTATATTACTACAAATTCCATTCAAAACCAACAACAAAAAACTAAAAAATATGGGAGAACAAGCTTAGCGCGTACAGTACCAAATCAATTCGCACTTCCCTCAACAACAACAACAACAACAACAACAACAACAACAACAACAACAAAACAAATCAAAACACTCCTGCTAAAGAAAATCAATTCGCAGCACAAGAAAGAGTCATGTCTCATTTTATATGATTACAAATGCCGCGAACTCGAATTTCAAATTTTGAATCCACGTTATGTTGAATTCGAATATATCATTAGGTGATTTTGTAGTGTATAATGGATGTAGTCCTACATTTGGATCTTCCATCTTATATGAACATTTTACTTCATCCAATGTATATATATTACCACCTGCCATATTGACTAAATTTGAATCAATTTTCCCTATTTGAATACGATTGTTGTCAAGTTATACCATCATTTAAATATTATCTTGATAACACAATACATGCATGTAGTAGGAATCCTATTTAAATATGAACTACATGTACCATACGATCTCCAATTCAAATATTTGTATCCATTTATGTTGAATTCAAATCACAGTACATTTCATGCTCTAGCTAGACGTTCGGAATAATCTAAACCCTATTTTCATATGTATAATGTGTTTAACACACACAATGCATGCCCCCCCCCCACACACACACAACATTTAGATGTTAGCTGCGAAAGTCACACATTATCTCAAATTCGAATAGTTATCTCCATGGATGGATGCAATGTGGTCAAATGATGCCTGCCATCCATATCTGAAATTCAAATCAATTTGGGCTTGTTCGATGTGTATATAGTATAGCATGTTCGATTCAAAACCACGCCACGCATATCTCCATTATATTCATGCATTCATGGGTTACAAACATCATGATCTCTTATTCAAATATTTGAATCCACTTTTATATTGATTATCATCTCTCTGAGTCTTTTACACCCACACACACACTCCTCCTCTCTTTGTGGATATATACCACTAACTTTCCTATCATGCATGCATATATGCACACACACTCCCCACTCGGCATCCTCTACATCGCACACACATGTTCTCGTTCTTTAGGTCGGTCTCCCATGATCTCTCTAGGTCTCTCCATCTGCCTCTTTCCCACACACACCGATCGATATACCCTTCTACCTAGGTCTGCCTACCACACACAAACATGTACACATATAGTCCTACCATCCTCTCACCATCCATGCCTCCCACCCTAACTCTTAGAAACACACACATTGTCACCCCCTCTGTTGTTATCCATCTCGCACTCGTACACTGTCTCAAGCTAACTAACTAATAAGCCTCTCGCACCATCTCCTATGTAGCTAGCTAGCTAGCTGCACCCCCCTCCTCCCCCCCCCACCACACAAACCTCTCCCTCTCTTCATCACTCCAGGAGTTCTTTAACTCTGACACATGCATGCATGTGCACCAATCGATTTCCCTCTATGTGTAGCCAGGTCTCTCTCGCTATTTCCCACACAAACCGACCGATCTATATCTCTAGTTAGGTCTCCCCCTCTTTTCCCACGTACACATCGACCGAACTACGACCTCTCTGGATAGGACCGCCTACCACACACACATTAATTTTTCCCTCCCCATCTCATCATCCATGCCTTCCACTTTATCTATCGATCAGACACGCGCGCCCACGCACGTTCTCGTCCCCTCTCTTTAATTATCGATCTCGCACTTGTACTCCATCCTTGTCTTCGTCTAGTTGGCCTCTCGCACCATATTCCAGCACCCCCTGATACGTCTCCAATGTATCTATAATTTATAAAGTATTCATGCCATGTTTATTAAAGTTTTGTATGATTTTGGTGCACTTTTATATGGCTTTTATATGATTTTCATGGACTAACATATTGACCGAGTGCCCAGTGCCAGTTGCTATTTTCTGCTTGTTTTTGGTTTTCCTGAAAATCTATATCAAATGAAGTCCAAATGCAGCAAAACTTTTTGACAATTTTTTCTGGAACATAAGAGACACTAGAAGCTTCGGGAGGTGGCCAGAAGACCCACAGGGGCCCCACGAGCCACCAGGGCGCGCCACCCCCCAGGCGCGCCCTGGTGCCTCGTGGGCCCCCTGTGGCCCTTCTTCGCGTGATTCCAACGCCAAAAAATCATATATATTTAGAAACCCCCGAAATTTAACCTAGATGAGTTTTTACGCCGCCGCAAGCCTCTGTACTTCCACGATCTAATCTACAGCCCTTTTCCGGCACCCTGCCGGAGGGGGGAATCATCACCGGAGGCCATCTTCATCATCCCGGCGGTCTCCATGATGAGGAGGGAGTAGTTCACCCTCGGGGCTGAGGGTTTATACCAGTAGCTATGTGTTTTATCTCTCTCTCGCGTTCTTGATTTGGCACAATCTTGATATATCGCGAGCTTTGTTAATATAGTTGGATCATATGGTGTTTTCCCCTCTCTATCCTTGTTGTGATGAATCAAATCTTTACCCTTTGAGGTTTCGTTATTGTCGGATTGAATATTTCAAATTTGAGAACACTTGATGTATGTCTTGCATATGAATACCCGTGGTGACAATGGGGTATTATATTGATTCACTTGATATATGTTTTGGCACTCAACTCGCGGATTCCCGCGGTGACATTGGGGTAATCTACGCATATGGGTTGATGCACGTTTTCATTATCTTTTTCCGATAGAAACTTTGGGGTGCTCCTTGAAGTTCTTTGTGTTGGTTTGAATATTATGAATCTGAAGTTGTCTGATGCATATCGAATAATCAACTCACAAATACTTTTTGTGACATTGGAGTATCTAGGTGACATTAGGGTTGGTTGATGTGTTTCATATGGTGTTATTCTAGTACGAACTCTAGGGCTATTCGTGACACTTATAGGGATGGCTCAATAGATTGATCGGAAAAGATAACTTTGAGGTGGTTTCGTACCCTACAAACAATTTCTATCTTATGTTCTCCGCTAATAGGAACTTGGGAGTGATTCTTTATCGCACGTTGAGGGATGGTTATATGATCCAATTATGTTAGCAATGTTGAGAGATTGCAATAATGAAAGTATGAACCCTAGGCAATGTTTTTAAGCATTGCAATACCATTTGTGCTCACATTTGTTTCTTGCTACCTTGCTGTTTTTATATTTTCAGATTACAAAAACATGTATCTACTATCCATACTACACTTTTATCACCATCTCTTTGCCGAACTAGTGCACCTATACAATTTACCATTGTATTGGGTCTGTTGGGGACACAAGAGATTTCTTGTATTTGGTTGCAGGGTTGTTTGAGAGATACCATCTTCGACCTACGCCTCCCACAGATTGATAAACCTTAGATCATCCACTTGAGGGAAAATTGCTACTGTCCTACAAAACTCTGCGCTTGGAGGCCCAACACGAGTCTACAAGAATAAGTTGTGTAGTAGACATCAAGCTCTTTTCTGGCGCCGTTGCCGGGGAGGTGAGTGCTTGAAGGTATATCTTTAGATCTTGCAATCGAATCTTTTAGTTTCTTGTTTTATCACTAGTTTGGTTTATAAAAGAAAACTACAAAAAATGGAATTGAGTTTGCCTCATATTATTCGTCTTTATAATGTCTTTCTTGAAAATAAGGATTCCGATAATTGTGCTCAATTGATGGAAGAAGAATTCAATAAAATGTTTGGCATAAAATCCATGAATGATGAGCACGATTGCAATGTTGCTAGTATGAATTCTTTGAATATCCATAATACTAATGATGATTGCACTAGTCATGATAATGATGTCTCCTATAAGAATGTCAATTTTTGTGGAGTGAATTGGGAGTGCAAATGCATACCAAAAAGGGAAAATAGATTTTGTAAGAGGCATAAGTATTTAGAAACTAAAGGGTTGCAAGAGAGGCTAGATGATTGTGCTGAAAGATTTAATTTTTCTCGCCATCCTTGTGAACTTTGCAATGAACGTGGTCATTTAAATCTCCAATGCAAATTGTTTCATGATCGAATCGTGTCCAAAAATTGTGATAACTTGATTACCCTTGCGCATCATAATGAACTTAGTCTGCTTCTAGGGTATGAAGAAATGAAATGTATAACTAGGGATATTCCAGAATATAATCTCAAGAGATTTCTCGATTTTGATCTTGAGGAAATTTATATGTATTGTGCGGTAAATTGCATTGAGAATCCTTATATTGCCAATTATTTAAAGACAAGAAAACAAATAGAAGATGAAGAGAATACTAATGAAGGGGAAGAGGTTTCCCAAAATCCTCCTATTTTTTCTTATGATGAAATAGGTGACGAGAAGGAGCTCCCTATTCAACCAATCTCATCAATAAGAAGCTCGGAAAAATTGATTAAACCCACACATGATGTGGTGAAGAAGAAGAAAAGAAGAAAGAATAGAGGTAAAAAGGTATCCCTCCCAAATGATGTTGCTCCTATTATTGTTGTGCCTCATGAGAATGAATCAAAAATAATTGTGGAAGATGATACACTTGATGATGATATTGCTTCTTTGTCTTATGGTACAATGTCCGAAGGAATTTTGAGGGTGATTTTGTTATGCATATTACTCGTTGTGATGATTATGATTGGGAAGATAATGATACTTCTTATAATCTTGAAAATCTTTATGGTGCCAATTTGGAAAATTATGATGATAATAATTGTTTTACTATTGGTGCTATTCATACTATTGATGATAATAGTGATAATGCTAATGATATGCAAACTAACAAGCTTGGGGATCCTATGTTTGATGAGAATGACATTTTTGAGAATTTATTTGCTGCAATTGATGTTTTTCCCAAGCTTGGAGATGTTATACTTAATGAAGATGATCTTTTTAGTCCCCCTACTTTGAATGATCAAATTTGTTATGATGATTTCATGCCTCCTATCTATGATGATTATTATGATGATACTTATGTTATGAAAAATAGTGATGATTATTATTATACTTGTCATAATTATGAATACCCTTTTACTAAACATTACTCTTTTAATGTGGAAACAATTTATAGTATTCGAGTTTCATATGATACTCCCACTATTATGAATGAGAAGAAAATTGCTTGTGTGGAGAGTAATAAAAATCCTATGCTTGTGGATCATGAAAAGAATGCTTTATATGATAGATATATTGATGAATAAATTCATGATTCTACTAAAAATTATTATGAGAGGAACATATGATTCATGATGCTCCCGTTATGTTTCAATTCTTCACTTTTTATGCGAGCATCATTAAAATCATCATGCCTAGCTAAAAGGCATTAAAGAAAAGCGCTTGTTGGGAGACAACCCGATACTTATACCTACTATTTTTGTGTGTCCACAAGATTAAGCTACTGTAGTAATCATGTTTTATATGTTTTCTTTCAATAATGTGCCAAGTAAAGCCTTTGGGATAGTGTGGATGCTTGTTGATTTGATTCTGTGCAAAAACAGAAACTTTTGCGTCCAGTGCTGGAATTTCTATTCTGTACTCGAGAGTGAAAAAATTCTCAAATTTTTACAAAGTATTGGGTTACAAATTGGTTACGTTGTCCTAATTTTTCAGAATTTTTGGAGGTACATAAGTATGGTTTTTAAATCTCTTACTACATGCTGTTCTGTTTTTGACAGATTCTGTTTTCGATGCATAGTTTGCTTGTTTTAGTGTGTCCATAGCTTATATTATGAGATATAAATTGTGCAAATGATATAATACAGTAGGTATTATGTGATAACAATTATGAATCTTGTCTTGACAGTACCTAAGTGGATGATTTATTTTTATCATACTAACCTATCTCACGAAGTTCCGTTAAGTTTTGTGTGATTGAAGTTTTCAAGTTTTGGGTGAGATATCGATATGAGGAGAATAAGGAGTAGAAAGACCCTAAGATTGGGGATTCCCAAGGCACCCCAAGGTAATATTCAAGGAAGACTCAAGCGTCTAAGCTTGGGGATGCCTTCTCCCCAGAAGGCATCCCCTCTTTCGTCTTCAACACTATCGGTAACCTCACTTGTAGCTATATTTTTATTCGTCACATAATATGAGTTTTGCTTGGAGCGTCATTTTATTAGGTTGATATTTTCTTGGTGTTATCAATAATCATGTTTTGTATCTTTTAGTTCTATAAAATTCCAATTATAGCCTTTACCATGCTTAGTTTGCAAGTTCATGTGTTGCTGTATGAAAACAGAAAGTTTTCTGTTATGTCCAGAATATTCCTGAATAGTCAGAACATGATAAAAATATGAAATTTTTACAAAATAAGCATGCATAAGTTCTCTGTCATGTGGTAATTTTTCAGAATTTTTGAAGTTAGGGAAGTATGGATTCTTATTCACCCTTTAGAGACTTTTCTGTTTTGGCAGATTGCTGTTATAGTTGCATTGTTTGCATATGTTTGCGTGTTTAATGTTTCTATTTGAGGATAGGAGTATTAAATATGAAGAGTCATTTAGTATGCAATGTTTAATTATAATTTTTATGATTTGCTACAGTAGAGAATGTTAAGGTTTTGAGTTTATTTATACTAACTTATCTCACGAGTTCATGTTGAGTTTTGTGTGGATGAAGTTTTTAAGATTTAGGAGAAAACCGTGATATGAGAGGAATTAAGGAGACACAAGAGCTCAAGCTTGGGGATTCCCAAGGTATCCCAAATTAATATTTCAATAAGTCTCAAGCATCTAAGCTTGGGGATGCCCCGGTAGGCATCCCACCTTTCTTCATCAACAACTATCGGTCAGTTTTGGTTGAGCCTAAGTTTTTGCTTCTTCACATGATATGTGCTATCCTTGGAATGCCATTTTATTTTGTTTTCTTTGCTGTTTGAATAAAATAATTAAGATCTGAAATTTTTAAATGAGAGAGAGTCCTCACATAGCTACCTATTTACTTAACTACTCATTTGGTCTTCACTTATATCTTTTTGGAGTAGTTTGTCATTTACTCTTGTTCTTCACTTATATTCTATGAGTAAATTGTTGAATGAATTGAAAATCATAAAGTTGAAATTTATATGCTTCATATGCTTGTCCCATGGGGATTAGTGACTTCACATACAAGAAGTATAAGTGGTAAAATTTATTGAAAGTTAACAAACATAGCATTGGTCACTTGAACAATTCATGAAAGAATTTTTTAGGAAGAGAAATTTCACATATAAATATACTATCTTGGACATCTTCTATGATTGTGAGCCCCCATTAATTATTTTCAAGCTTGATCAAGTAGTTGACGTTGGACATGGAAGACAACGTAATGAGTTATGTTTGTTTATATTCACATAGAAGTTATATTGTCATGGATCCTCTAACATGTGGTGCTTGCTTAGGATCTTTTGCTAGCCAAAAAATCGTACTAAGTAGAGATACTACTTGTGCATCCAAAAACAATTAAACCCAGTTTCTTGCCATGAGAGTCCACTATATCTACCTATGGATTGAATAAGATCCTTCAAGTAAGTTGTCATCGGTGCAAAAAGCAATAAAAATTGCTCCTAAAATATGTATGATCTTTTATTGCAAGGGAAAATAAGCGTTGTACGAACTTGTGATGGTAAAGAAATAAAAGCGACGGACTGCATAATAAAGGTTGCTATCACAAGGGGCAATATAATGTGACGTTCCTTTGCATTAAGGGCTTGTGCATCCAACAACAAAAAGCGCATGACAACCTCTGCTTCCCTCTGCGAAGGGCCTATATTTTACTTTTCTGTATTTACTTTTCTGCAAGAGTCATTAATGATCATCCCTATTCCGCTCTATTTATTCTTTAGTTGGCAAGCATTATGTGGTAGGGAAAGATCCAGGCACATATATCCAGTTGAATATAGGTGATCATGAGTTATTATTGTTGACATTATCCATGAGATAAATAAGTTGGGAGGCAAAACATTAAGCCCCTATCTGCCTATGTGTTTGACTGAAATGGTTTGTTCTAAAAATATGCTTTGAGTGTTAGCAATCATGGAAGACTAAATGATGGTTCAGTATGTGGAATTTTCTAGATCAAAGCTCTTACATAGACCCTTCCTGAAAATAAGATGAATTGCAATTGTTTGATGACTGAGAACATAGTTTGTTAGTTTTCAAGACAGTTTATGGCCTATACTTTAAACATGTGAATAGCTTGCTACTTGATCATGAGAAGTTTTATGAGATGAGCTACTGATTATGATATATATTGATGCTAGAAAAAGTGATTGAAATTATCGTTGATCAAACTTATGCACTATGCTAGCATTCACACTTCATAAATTATTTCTTTTATCATTTACCTACTCGAGGACGAGCAGGAATTAAGCTTGGGGATGCTGATACGTCTCCAACGTATCTATAATTTATGAAGTATTCATGCCATGTTTATTAAAGTTTTGTATGATTTTGGTGCACTTTTATATGGCTTTTATATGATTTTGTATAATTTATGAAGTATTCATGCCAACGTATCTATTAAAGTTTTGTATTCATGCCATGGACTAACATATTGACCTAGTGCCCAGTGCCAGTTGCTATTTTCTGCTTGTTTTTGGTTTTCCAGAAAATCTATATCAAATGAAGTCTAAATGCAGCGAAACTTTTTGACGATTTTTTCTAGAACATAAGAGACACTAGAAGCTTCGGGAGGTGGCCAGAAGACCCACAGGGGCCCCACGAGCCACCAGGGCGCGCCACCCCCCAGGCGCGCCCTGGTGCCTCGTGGGCCCCCTGTGGCCCTTCTTCGCGTGATTCCAACGCCAAAAAATCATATATATTCAGAAACCGCCGAAAGTTAACCTAGATGAGTTTTTATGCCGCCGCAAGCCTCTGTACTTCCACGATCTAATCTACAGCCCTTTTCCGGCACCCTGCCAGAGGGGGGAATCATCACCGGAGGCCATCTTCATCATCCCGGTGGTCTCCATGACGAGGAGGGAGTAGTTCACCCTCGGGACTGAGGGTTTGTACCAGTAGCTATGTGTTTTATCTCTCTCTCTCTCGCGCGTTCTTGATTTGGCACGATCTTGATGTACCGCGAGCTTTCTTAATATAGTTGGATCGTATGGTGTTTTCCCCTCTCTATCCTTGTTGTGATGAATCGAATCTTTTCCCTTTGAGGTTTCATTATTGTCGGATTGAATATTTCTGATTTGAGAACACTTCATGTATGACTTTCATATGAATACCCGTGGTGACAATGGGGTATTATATTGATTCACTTGATATATGTTTTGGCACTCAACTCGCGGTGACATTAGGGTAATATATGCATATGGGTTGATGCACGTTTTCATTATCTTTTCTCCGATAGAAACTTTGGGGTGCTCCTTGAAGTTCTTTGTGTTGGATTGAATATTATGAATCTGAAGTTGTTTGATGCATATCGAATAATCAACTCACGGATATTCGTGAGCGTGCATATCATATGGTGTTATTTTAGTACGAACTCTAGGGCTATTCGTGACACTTATAGGGATGGCTCAATAGATTGATTGGAAAAGATAACTTTGAGGTGGTTTCGTACCCTACAAACAATTTCTATCTTATGTTCTCCGCTAATAGGAACTTGGGAGTGATTCGTTATCGCACGTTGAGGGATGGTTATATGATCCAATTATGTTAGCATTGTTGAGAGATTGCACTAGTGAAAGTATGAACCCTAGGCCTTGTTTTTAAGCATTGCAATACCGTTTGTGCTCACTTTTGTTACTTGCTACCTTGCTGTTTTTATATTTTCAGATTACAAAAACCTATATCTACTATCCAAACTACACTTTTATCACCATCTCTTCGCCGAACTAGTGCACCTATAAAATTTACCATTGTATTGGGTGTGTTGGGGACACAAGAGATTTCTTGTATTTGGTTGCAGGGTTGTTTGAGAGATACCATCTTCAACCTACGCCTCCCACGGATTGATAAACCTTAGGTCATCCACTTGAGGGAAAATTGCTACTGTCCTACAAAACTCTATGCTTGGAGGCCCAACACGAGTCTACAAGAATAAGTTGTGTAGTAGACATCACCCCCCTCTTTCCTAGCGCTTGTACGCTCGTAAAGTTCTTCCCTCTATCTGTCTCTATCGATATCTCGCGTAAACGATCCTTCCCCTCTCTTCTCGTATATCGCCCCCTGCACATACATATACTATGTATCCAGGCCTCTCTTTGACACAAACATATGTATAGGGGCATGTCTCGCACACCATCTCTCTCTCTCTCCGACACACCCACTAGGTGGAGTACATGTACGATGAGAAGAGGAGCATGCATGCACGCACTCCTTCCCTCAAACACACACACAGGTACACGGTGGCGCACATTTCTATAAGAAGAGGTAGCCCACGTGATAATTTGACGCGTGTAGAAAGGCTTTTTAGATGATGTGGCACTAGTACTTCCGGTACATGCAAAGCAAGGAAGTTGGAATTCCAATACCATGGCACTACTTCGTAGGAAACAAAATACGAGTAAGATCTTGTTTAGGGTGATGTCTCTCTTTTTCAGTCAATATATTTATGAATAAAATGATGTGGGAGGGCATCAATGAAGCCACGTGGCACATGTGGAGGTGTTGTTTTCTAGCTTCCTGTGTGGATTGATCACGCTGACGTGCCGATGGTTCCAAAAGAACGTATACACTTTTTTTGAGGGTGGGTACACTTTGGTTACTATAGACGCGAATCCCAAGCACCTAGACCGTTGGATCAACATCAATGAACGGTTGATATCACGTCACACGTGAACGATTGAGAATTTCAAAACTGATTATAGAAATAGCCAGCAGCGGGCTCCTTGTTTTTTGGTCTGAGAGGTTGCGGGCGTCTGGCTCCGCCATGGTGGCCTCCAAGAACGCGGGCCCACGTACGCATCCAAGAAACGTATGCAAACCGTCGGCCAAACTCCCATGCCTCTGCTCCACTAAAAAAAAACTCCCTCGCTTCGCGCGCTAGAAAAACACCGCCCTCGCCTTTCTAATGGGGATTTCTATCGACCAATCTCATTAAGGAGCGAAAGCAAGTGAAACACTTTACATATTATGTTAGGGTTGGCAAAGATACCCCTCAAAAACAAGTTTGACAGCAAACTTACAGCCCGTCACGTTCGCATCGCACAAATACACGGTCGGCCCGGCCCGCCACTCACCGAAGGGACGCATATCGGCTTGGTGCGTCACTGACATGTGCGACCACATGTGAGCAGTAGCATGAACAGATGGGCAGTCCGGCCCGCCGCTCACCGAAGAGACGCGCATCGGCTTTCTACATCACTGATATGTACGATGGCATGTGAGCAGTAGCAAACCGACAGGCCAAGCTCCCCTGCCTACCGCGCGCCAAAAGCCCGACCTTTTTAATAATAGTATGGATCGCACCAAGGGAGCAGACCATGGCAGTTGTGAATGCTCGCGTGGCAGTTTCATGTGTAGGGTAGGGGCGTGGTGTGGCAGTTTTGTAAAATGCCATGGCATTTCTTTTTTTACTGCTGTTTTCGTCCAATAACTGGCACCGTCGGATGCAGATCTTACGGTTATTGGGGCGTTCGCCAGGAATAGCCTCATGGCAAACTATTGACTAATTTTTTCACACGCATTACATTGACACATATCATCTCTCTACCTCTTTCCCACGCACACACCTACGCTCACGAGTCTCTCGGGACTTCTCGCACACACCATGTCTAGCTCTCTAGGTCGATGCCACACACATACACTTGTACTCTAGGTTTAGTACATCGTACACGAAGAGAAGAGGTGCACGCATGCACTCGTCCTCTCCCACACACGCATCTGTAGCTACGAATCGTAGTGTTCTCAACCATCCGATTGGCTCTATCAAAGGTTCACGTTGCTCCTTGGCCATGAGATTCAAAGGTTCAAAAGGCGGAGGCTCAGCTGGAGGCGCGAGGTTTTGCTTAATGTGTGTACCGCACACAGCACCAACACGACATGAGCTTGGTCTGCCTGGTGCGCAGTCGGGTGAGTACTAGTAGTAATACTTTGATGTGTCGCGTCAACTCGCAGAAGTATGCAACACTTCCTTAACAAACAAACATATAAGCAACTTATATTTAGGTTCACTTCTTACCCAAAGGATCTTATATCCAACAGACACAAAATATCCCTTTGACTATTGGGAATTACTTCCACTGCTGATGTGATGTTGAAGTAATTGCGGCATCGCCACCAAAATCCACCATCTCTTAAGGTAAAGTAGACCAAACTAAACCCTACATTAGCATATTACTAAGATAACTAGAAGGCATTGTGGAATCATTTAGGAGGTGAGCTTGTCAATCCGAATGTGGAGGGACACCGTCCTCGACGACTAAGCCCCGGCCAGCAGCTTGGGCGGCACTGTGAAGAAGGTCAGCTCCTCCACGGCGACGGCGCCGGGCTCCTTGCTGCTTGTCACCTTGATTTCCACCTTGACGGGGTCGGTCCTGCCGTTGGGCGCCCCCGGCAGCCCGTTCGCCCACACCTTGGCCACGTAGTGCAGCGGTGGGGACGCCCCCGCTCTGATGTAGACTGATGTCTACTATGCAACTTTTATTCTTGTAGACTTTGTTGGGCCTCCTAGCGCAGAGTTTTGTAGGACAGCAGCAAATTTCCCTCAAGTGGATGACCTAAGGTTTATCAATCCATGGGAGGTGTAGGACAAAGATGGTCTCTCTCGAACAACCCTGCAATCAAATACAAGAAATCTCTTGTGTCCACAACACACCCAATACAATGTTAAATTGTATGGGTGCACTAGTTCGGCGAAGAGATGGTGATACAAGTGTAGTATTGATAGTAGATATAGGTTTTTGTAATCTGAAATAATAAAAGCAGCAGGGTAACAAGTAACAAAAGTGTGTAAAAACGGTATTGCAATGCTCGAAAACAAAGCCTAGGGTTCATACTTTCACTAGTGCAATCTCTCAACAGCGCTAACATAATTGAATCATATAAAAATCCCTCAACGTGCAACAAAGAATCACTCCAAAGTTCCTAGCAAACGGAAAACATAAGAAGAAATTGTTGTAGGTAGCAAAACCACCTCAAAGTTATCCTTTCCGATCAATCTATTGAGCCATCCCTATAAGTGTCACAAACAACCCTAGAGTTCATACTAAAATAACACCATATGATACGCATCAATTAACTCTAATGTCACCTAGATACTCCAATGTCACCACAAGTATCCGTGAGTTAATTATTCGACATGCATCAAACAATTTCAGATTCATAATATTCAATCCAACACAAAGAACTTGAAAGAGTACCCCAAAGTTTCTATCCGATAAAGTAGGACGAAAACGTTCATCAACCCCTATGCCTAGATTACCCCAATGTCACCTCGGGAATCCGCAAGTTGATTACCAAAACATACATCAAGTGACTCGATAGAATACCCCATTTTCACCGCGGGTACCCACATGCAAGACATACATCAAGTGTTCTCAAATCCAAAATATTCAATCTGATAACAATGAAACCTCAAAGGGAAAGACTCAATTCATCACAACAAGATAGAGAGGGAAGAACACCATATGATCCAACTATATTAGCAAAGCTGGCAGTACATCAAGATCGTGCGAAATCAAGAACACGAGAGAGAGAGAGAGAGATATAAAAAACATAGCTATACATACCCTCAGCCCCGAGGGTGAACTACCCCCTCCTCATCATGGAGACTGCTGGGATGATGAAGATGGCCTCCGGTGATGACTTTCCCCCTCCGGCAGGGTGCCGGAACGGAGCTCCAGATAGATTGCTTCGGAACAGAGGATTACGGCGGTGGAACAACTCATCTAGGTTTTCGAATATATAAGAATTTTTAGCGTTGGAATCATGCAAAGAGGGGCCACAGGGGGGTCACAAGGCATCAGGGTGCGACCACCCCCCTGGGCGAGCCCTGTTGCCTTGTGGGGCCCTTGTGGGTCTTCTGGTACTCCCTCGAAGCTTCGGGGGTCTCTTATGTTCCAAAAAAATCGTCAAAAAGTTTCGTCGCGTTTGGACTTCGTTTGGTATAGATTTTCTGGAAAACCAAAAACAAGCATAAAACAACAACTGGCACTGGGCACTAGGTTAATATGTTAGTCCATGAAAATCATATAAAAGTAATATAAAAGTGCACCAAAACCATATAAAATCATTGCTAACATGGTATGAATACTTCATAATTTATACATACATTGGAGACGTATCAGCATCCCCAAGCTTAATTCTTGCTCGTCCTCGAGTAGGTAAATGATAAAAGAAATAATTTATGAAGTGTGAATAGTAGTATAGTGCACAAGTTTAATCAATGATAATTTCAATCACTTTTTCTAGCATCATAACAACAACTTTGTCATAAAACTCTTCATGATAAAGTAGCAATCAATTCACATGTTACGGTCCAAACAATGCATTCTCTTGAAACTTAACAAACTATGTTCTTAGTCATCAAACAATTTCAATGCATCTTATTTTCAGCAAAATCTAAGTAAGAGCTCCACATACTCAATTATCATATAGTATTCTATGATTGCTAATACTCAAAGCATATTTTGAGAACAAATAGCATACATCGAACACCGAGAAAGATAGGGGCTTCACTACAAAAAAAAACACTTCCGTGATGATACGTCTTTGTCACAGTAGATCAAGTTTTCTATCATGCATGTACATCCGTGACAATTTTATGATAGAATCAAGATAGTCATACATGTGCTGTCGTAGAAGTGTTCCATGACAATACTGAAATTATCATCACGGAAGTGTCCACTTCCATGACGATAAATGTCGCGTCATGGAAGTGTTTTCGTCAAGGGTAACCGACACGTGGCATCCACCATAACGGGTCACTGTTAAGCTATCGGGTGCGGGTTTGGATCCAATAACCCGTTAGTAGCCCTGACCAATGGCGATTTTCCACGTGTAAATTTCTCATTCGCCATTGGATCCACGTGTCAGCTCGGTGTTGCGACAGATGTCATCCATTCTTTGGACGAGAGACGCCTATGATACATCGACACATGGCACGGCCCAACAGTGGCCCATTTAGGTTAAAAAGGCCGGCCTATTTGACTTGGTCAAAAGTTAGCAGGCCGGCCCATGGAAAGCCCGTTACCGGCCTGTTCGCATACAACCCATTTACGGCCCGGGTACTCACGGCCCATTATGGCCTTTCAAACTTCGGCCTAGTAGCATCATGTGGGCCGTCCCATATGATTCTAGCCCAGTGTCACTTTTGGCCCATATGAGGCCTTTTGCATCTCTGGGCCCATTAATGGCCCGTGGTGAATCAGGCCCATCATGAACAGTAAACTGCTTTGAGCCCATTAACGGCCCATGATTCAGTTGGGCCGTTTCCAGCCCATGTTTTCTTTCGGCCTTCTAAGGGCCCATAAATTCTTGGGCTCATTTCCAGCCCTCGATTACTTACGGTCTGCTACTGGCCTGTTATGCTAATGGGCCAAATTCAGCCCGTGGTAACAATCGGTCCGTTTGTGGCCCGTTAACCCGGTGGGCTGTTTTCATCCTCTCCTGTAATCCGGCCCATTAACGACCCGTCATGCCTGTTGGTAGAATTAAGCCTGTGCTGTCTTATGGCCTGTTAACGACCCGTTATGGTCTGGTCCCATAAACGGAGGGTTCCAATTTTGGCCCGTTTACGGTCCATATTGCGGTCCGGTTTTGGCCCACATACATTACGGTCCATGGATACTACGGCACGTACGAGGCCCATGGATCCTATGGCCCGTAGGAGGCCCATGGATCCTACGGCCCGTAGGAGGCCCATTGTTACCACGGCCCGTATGTGGCCCATGGTTATTGCGGCCACTAGCAAACCAAGGAAAAAGAACTGCAGTGACTATAAGGAAACAAATAAACAAGACTATAAGTAAATAAATAAGCAAGCAACTAACGCTAGGCTATTACGGCGATTACAGACATTACATCCACTGGGCATCAAAGTTCGCCACCAGTGCAAATAAAGGGAACAACAAAGCAGCATATTACATACACTGGGCGTCTAAATTGGCCACCAGTGCAAATAAACACGGCAGCAAAACAAGTCCAGAACTGAAACAACTTCAGAAGAGCTCAAGAAACATTATCCTGGGTATCCACCATGCTGGCAATAAGCTTAGCAAGCTTATTAGCTTTCTCTTGTTTGGCGCTAAAATCCTCCAACGCGTGCTGTTGCACCAGAAAGTATGCATCTGAATTCTCCAGGGACTTCCTCAGTCCTTCGGCTTCTTGTCGCAGCACAACTGACCAATATCTTTCAGCTTGTAGTTCAGACTCAAGAAACCGAACTGATTCAGATAGCGAGTTTGAAGATCTTGTGCAAGTGGTAGTGCCCAGTAACTCGAACAGTACATCAAGACAGGACTTTGGGGTTGTCTCACTGTCTTCAAGATAGTTTTCCTTATCTATTTTATTAGCTTTGTTGGAGACCAGCAAGGTTGTCTCTATCTTCAACCTTATCTGCATTACTTCCTTTACCATTTCTTAATGTGGTACTCTTCTCCAATATTCTATCAGCATTCTAAAAGAAGAAACAAGCAGACACATAACAGGTTTAGCATGTAGTATATGAAACTCATTTTGGTGAACCAGTTCTGTAGTAAGGTGGACAGGATTAAACTATCAAGTCTTCTATTGCAAAGTAGTACATTATAAAAGCATCAAACAAACATATATCTATGTGCTACTGTCACTGCATTGTCTTGCCAAATCAAAATAGAGACACAGTTCAAATCATATCAGTTCAAGACAAAATAGCATTGAAAGAATATAAGTGTGGGAAACTACATGGCACCACATGATTTCAGATGGGTACCACGGGTATACGTGTACAACTAACAACATTATTGGCTCTGTTTTGATGCTAGTAATGTGCATGATATGAGAAGACAACTGTCTACACAATTGAAATTGAAATCAACATAGAGCAATTTAGAAGAGTAAACCAGTTAAAGAAACATGTTTAAACATACCTGTTGTGCCATTGGAGTTTCGATTGGATCCTTCTATTTAAAAATTAGTTGGTATGAGTAAATACAGTGAAACAAGAGCAAAGCAGTATGCACCATAACTATGGAATCTTACCTAAGAACAGTTGTTCTGTCGGTTTAAGCACTTGTTCTACAAGAAGAGAGTACAGTAAGACACAGCCATATAGTACTCATAGACCCTACCAGATTCATGGGACTAGACCAATACAGAACAAGGCGTTCCCAGTCATCGTCCCGTAAATGTGTCTCCGGAGCAAGTAAGGGAATTTGATGAGTTTCCTTGCCAGTGAAATATGTTTTCTTTAGGAAATTCTGATACTGCCGCAAAGCATTCTTGAAGATAGCAGAGGTATTAGCACAGGTTACCTCATCCTGAGTTTCCAAATCGGTCGTTCTCTACATAGAAAAATGGGAACATTTGCTGTGTTATAACCAGCAGGGAGGTAGAAAGTATGGGACAAAGCAAAGTAATTGCCATCAATACTTACACATAACTCCTGGAGGAACACTTGCAACTGGCTTTTTCCTTCATCTTCAGTATAATATTTCCATGATGGGAAGATACGCACATAGGATTTAACAACATCAAATGCGATAGACGCTAAACTACGGATGACTGGTTCTGCTTCGTCCATAGGAATAGGTGTACTAACTGGTGGAGTTGGGGTTCGCCGTGATACTCCTGGCGCTTTGGGCACTGGAGCTGCCTTACTAACTGCTCTTGTTTGGGAGCTTTGTCGTGGAGATGGTGTTGTGTCAACTGGAACTGGGTTACTATCTGCTCGGGTTGGGGTTAGATTGGGTGAAGCCGGTTCTCTATCCATCGGAGTAGGGGTACAATCTGCGATAGTCTGGGTTATGTGTGGTAGGGCTGGTTCTTGTGCAAGTACAACCGGGGTGCTATCTCCATCGACAGGTAGCTCTGCTTTATTTGAAGACCGTGTTTTTACTCCGCTAGATACTGCCATCACACCTTCCAATTCAAATTGCTGATAAACAAGAAAAGTAGTTGAATGTAGAGACCTTGTATGAGACAGATGCAATAGATAGTGAGGAAAAAAGAGGGCATGAAATAGTTCACATATATGTTGTTTAACTAAACAGGATAGCATGACGTAATTTCACATATATGATGTCTATCTAAACAGTATAGCATGACATAATTCAAAGATATGATGACTAACTAAAAAGGATGGCATGAGATAATTATATGATGTCTTTAGTAAACAGGTTCGCATGACATAATTCACATACATGTTATCTAAGCAAACAGGATGGCATGATATAATTCACATATGTTATTTATATACTAAGCAGATGGCATTCACATATATGATGTCTAAACTAAGTAGATGGTGTTTAATATTGTGTATATGATGTCTAAACTATGCAATGCAAGACACCATATGCATGATATGAGCAGTATAACCCTGCCAAGTTAGAGCATACTCCTCGGGGGGGGGGGATAGGACTGGTCATCTGTCTCTGAATCCTCCTCTGAGGAGCTATCTAGACCCAGCAAGAGATCTGCTTCGACAGGTAGCACTGTCTGCTCTGAAGAACTTGTTTTCACTCCAGATTTTTTCATCACCCACTCAAATGGCTGATTCATAGGAAGAGTATTTGAATGTACAAACATTGTCAACAAATGGAAATGTAATTAAAAAAAAGAATGGCAAGATATAATTCAAATATATGATGCCTGGCTAAACAGGATGGCATTGCATATTTCACATATATTATGGCTGGCTAAAAAAGATGGCATTGCATAATTCACATATATGATATAGAAACTAAACAGCATTACAGAACATGTCTAAACTAAGCAGATGATATATATGATGTCGAAAGTAAGCAAAGCAAGGCACCATATGCATGATATGACCAAGATCATCATGCCAAGTTGGAGCAAACACCTCGGGGGGGTAAATAGGAGTGATCAGCTCCCTCTGACTCCACCTCTTAACAACTATCTTCCTCTGGATTACAATCTGGAGGAGGGGGGTGGGGTTGCCATTGCACCCACCATGGAGCGATGTCTGCATGACATTGTATTGCCGTGCAAGACTCTTCTCTTTTTCTCTACATGTTCAGCATGACTGTGTACAATAACTGACATGCATACGAAAAATATATAGTGAGATTAAGTAAGGAGAGCATGCAGAAATCTAGAGTGATGGTAACAACCAGTGGATAGATCCAAAAATAATGATAGCATGCAAATGATAGCATAATTTAATAAAAAGACAGATGATGGCTGCTTTACTATTTGTTTCCCACCCAAGATGAACGACATAGTAGATACCCTAGATGAAACAGATAGTAGATCGATATACTATTCATTGCTGCCTCGATATGTGCCCCACAAGCATTTTAAAACTCAAGTTTGAACATTAATTTGGACCTGACTTAGTGTCTAAGAGATGAACATGATGATAAACTAGCAGGTAATATTAAGCAATGCATAAAGTAAGCACAAACAAAACAGTGCGACCTCTCTTGCGGACCCGTGTACTCCTCAGGTTCATCTGCTGAGTCGATGATGGTGATGCAGTTGCGGTGGCTGCTAGTGGCGGGGAAGGAGATCTGAGGCGGCGAAACATGGTAAGGAGTAGTGATCTCTGGTATGGTGGACGCTTCTGTCGATGGAGCAGCTCAGGTGAGGTGGACGACGGCATGGAAGGAGTAGGACAAACCACACAAAGTTTTCTTCAACACCTATCTGTAACTAAAGTAATTCTATAAGGGCTCTTTTGGCTTGCAGGAAGAGCACAGGAATGCAAAGAAACATGGCCAAATTAAAGTCAAACCACCTGCAAATGTGTAAAGTTAGAATGTTATTATGCCATTAATGCACTTAGTCTTCTTTTCATGCATAGGATTTTGATAAGTAGGTCCAGGTGGATGTTAAAATTTCTGTGTTTTTCCTTTGAAACAGACACGAAAGGAAAAAATCCTTCAGTTTTGTTTTGCTCCATTCCTTTCAACCAAGTGCATGAATAATTCAATAGTAGAGTACCATAGGAAAAGTTCCTATTGCTATGTTTTTCCTTCATTAATTCCTTTGAACCAAAATAGCCCTAATGGGTCGACATGAATGTTGCGGCGGAGGTGGCTGTCGGAGCTGGGGAAGAAGATCTGAGGCGTCTGTAGATGGTGTCGAGGGTACTGCTCTATTGTGATGGATGGTTCCGTTGTTGGAGCAGCTCTGGCGAGCTGTGCGACGTCGAGGCTGAAGCAGTACAAGACGAACATCATTAATCTGAAGTGGGATTCTAATACCATCTCCAATAGATGATATAAAATACATCACGAAAAAGTGCTAGCTGTAAAATTTACATCATGAAAAAACAAGCAACTCCAACAGAAGATGTAAAAACTGTTGACTATGAACTTAACTGTCGAAACTGAATTTTACTGTCGAAACTGAATGCACTAGTAGCAGAGAAGCACTTCATTGGTAGTTTAGGCCACTCGAGCACTAGTGGTAGCAGAGAAGTAGTGATCTAAATTAGCAGCCGCTCAACAGGGAACACACTAGCAGATAGCAGCTGGAGCAGCAGCGCGAACGAGAGCCAGAGCAGCAACTCGTGTAGCTACAGCAGCCCGTGTACCAGCATCAGCAGCGCGAACGAGAGCAAGAGCAGAGCAGCAGCATGAGTGAGAGCAAGAGCAGAGCAGCAGTGTGAGCGAGAGCCGGAGCAGCAGCAGCAGCTCCGGCTGGTATGGACGCCGCCACCGAGGGAGCCTTGCAATGGGGGAGATCCGCCGTGGACGATGTCGCTGGCGGTGCCGGCATCGAGGGAGCCGCGCCATGGCGGAGCGGGATCGAGCATCAGTGGCGCCGTGAGGTCGAGTGAAGGAGAAGATGCGATGAGTGTACAACCTCTTTGGTGGCGCCGAGTAGGCCTCGGCTTCATCCGAGGAGTCGGTGAGGATGCTGCGGTTCCAGTGGGGCAGGTTAAGGTGGAGCTGTGGGAATGGAGCAGCCACGATAGACGAGGCGATCGTCGGAGCAGCTCCTTGGAGGTGGAGGATGGGGCGGCTGAACCGGCGGGATGACGAGATCGACGACGGATCCTCATCCGGTTTGGTGGATGAGGGACGTCGAGCTGTTGCGGTGGACGACGTCATCGGGGAAGAGGCTCCAGCCGGGCAGCTATGGGGGGGGGGGCGGACGGAGGAGGATAGGGTTTTGCGACTGGTGGAGAGAGGTTTTGGCGGCCTCGGTTTTCGAATGGGGAAAAGAAGGGGATGGGAGGGGGGAACCATGACTTAGGGACGCGCTTGTCCGAAATGTAGGGTAAGTTACAAAAGTACCCCCACCAATTTGAACTAGCGGCTCTTTCCGATCAGGGGTAGAATGGGGATTTCACGTGTCGGGATTTCGCGGGAGGAGGGAGTTTTCACGCGCGTTGTAATTTTGGGATAGCAAGGCGCGGGTTGAGAAGGAGGGAGTTTTTGGAGCACAAACAGACAAAGAGATATCTTGAAATTTCGGCATAATAAGGTGCGGGTTGAAATTTCGGGACAAGGCTAATGTGTACGGTACCATCTCAATTCGCACTTCCCTCAACCAAAAAAAAAACAATTCGCACCACACAAGAGAGGGTCTTGTCCCGTTTTACTGTATGCATTACTACAAATGTCATTCAGAACTTTGGATCCATGTTATGTTCAATTAAAATATTTTGCTAGGTGTATAATGCATGTAACCTACTCAAATGAACATTTTAGTGCATTCCAAATGTATATACTACCGCTGCAATATGAACTAAATTTGAATTCGTTTCACTATTTGAATAAGAATCTACAATCATGATTGTTGTCAAGTTAAACCATCATCTGTATATTATCTTCACAACACACCACATGATTGATGTCAAGCTAGATATGAACTATGCGTACTATATGAACTCGAATTCAAATTTTTGAATCCACTTTATGCTGATTTAAAAATAATAGTACATGTCAAGCTCTAGCTAGATCTTCATAATCTAAACCATGTTTCATATGTATAATGTGTTTATCGCACAATGTATACTGCCCTGCCCCCTACGCCTACAAGTACTTAGCTGTGAGCTGCAAAAGCCACACATTATCACAAATTCAAATAAATGTGAGATTGTTCGATATATATATAATATATATAGTATAGCATGTTCATAACCTCACCATGTGTATCACCATTATATTCATGCATGCATGGGTTTAAATCACTATGATCTCTTATTCAAATATCTGAATCCACTTTTGTAATGACTTATGATCTTTGTTAGACTTTACACCCACACAATCCTGTTCTCTTTGTAGCTAGCACTAACTTTCTCTGGTGCATGCACACGCCCTCCTCACCCTCCCCCTCCCTCAGTATTCTCTCTGTAGCGCACATTCGTTATTTTTCTTTAGGTCATTCACCCACGGTCTCTATAGGTCTCCCCAGCTCCTTCTTTCCGGCACACACCGATCGATATACCTCTCTAGCTTGGTCTGCCTACCACATACACACACTTTCCCTCTTCTCCTCTATCTCACCGTCCATGCCCTCTATCTCTCATACGGTCACACACATATGCACACGCTCGCCCCTCTTTTCATCGAGCTCGCACTCGCACACTCCTCCATCTCTATACAGTAGGCCTATCGCAACTACTCGTAGCCGCATCCCTATCTCTCTATCCGTCCCTCCGGGCCTTATTTGCCTCTAACACATGCATGTATATCAATCGATCTCCCTCTGTACATATAGCTAGGTCGACTATAACTCTTTTTCACCATGCACTGATCGATCTACCTCACTAGATAACTCTCTCCCTTTCCCCGACACACGACGATTGCTCTACCTATCTAGTTAGGTCTGCTTACCACAGACATATTGCCCCCCCATCATCCATGCGTGCCTCCCGACTCGTCTCTCACACACACGCGCACACAGACACACATCGTCTCTCTTATTGATATTGTAGTCGTACCCTCCATTTGTCTAGTAGGCCTCTCCCACCATCTCCGAGAAGCAACTCCACCACCACCCCTCTGGCACACTAGCCCTGTCTCTCTCCCAACCTTAATTATTCCTCTCCTACACATATGCATGGATGCCGATCGATCTCCCTCAATACATAGCCAGGTCTCTCCTTCTCCACACGTCTACCTGTCGATCTACCTCTCTAGTTAGGTCTCTGCCCCCCCCCACACACACACCAATAGTTGAACGCTCTAGTTAGGTCTCCCTGCCACACGCAAATTGCACCTGTCCCCTTTCACGTTCCAGTAGGCCAGCCACCCTATATCTTTGACGTGCGCACACACAATTTTGCTGGCTCTCTTTATCGATCTCGCACCCATGCACCTTCATCCCTCTCTTTGATTCTATCGATATCTCATGCCGATGATCCCTCCCCACTCTTCTCGTGGATCGCCCCCTCTATATATGATATATCTAGGCATTTGTTTCACATGCATTGCATATGTTTCATTTTTTTAAGATATCATCGACTCATATTCCCTATCTATCTATCACGCACACAAATACACATACAAAATCACCCCCCCAAAAAAACACTCACGAACGCACTCACCATCACTCTCTAGGTTTGTATCTATCTCACACACACCCACGTAGGTGGGGTACGTGCACGAAGAGAAGAGGTGCATGCATGACGCACGTACTCACATCTCGTTCCCAACCACACCCACGCGGTTACAAGGTGGAGCTCATTTCTGTACGAAAAGGCAGCGCACGTGATAATTTGACGCGTGTCGGTTGTTCACTTGATGGAGGGTCATGTACCACGCGTGAACGAAACAAAGTGCGACTTGACGCGTTGGCGCGTTATTTTTAAATAAAATTTTATTTCAATGGCATGTACAGAATATAAAATGATTGTATGGAGAGAAAAACAAAAACCGCTCCACTATACTAGTACTACAAATATAGGCAGGAGCCTCAATGCTTGCTTGCTGGGGTTCGTCTCTTCACACTCTCTCACACAAGACGGCGGTGGCCAATCTCTCTCTCTCTCTCTAAGCGTTGGTCACTGATCTGGTCGGATCCCATCCGCCGGCAGAAAGGGAGGATGTGCATTGTTACTCCGGTCGCCGGCGTCGAGACAGGAAATCCTCTGCCGGCGCATCCCGATCTGCGATACCCGCCGTTCTCTCCGTCCAAGCTCCGGCGCGGTAGGGCCTTCGACCCTTGCTCGCTGCCGTAGCAGATCCCGCCCGCCGCCGCCCTCCTACTTACATCCCGACGACCCTCAGGTACAGCTTCCTCTGGAACCGGCCTTGCTCCACTGCCCAACTTCCCATGTCACTGCATGTGGATCTTCTCTAGTTCTTTTCCTAAAACATACTAGCTCAGTCGGCGTACTTTCCATTTTGCAAACTCGTCCTCACACCGTTTGAGAGAAACCACTGTGCTGTTATCTTTCCCTTAAGACAACGAATATGCTACTTTTTGTCAGCGTATGTGTCATCAACTGTCATTGGCCAGTAATTGTTTCCTTTCTACCTCGTTTTGCAAACAAGGATATCCATTTCACCTCGTTGCTATTGCGACCTTTTGGTGAACTGCACAAAGAACTTTTTTCTTCAGAGTGTTTTGTGCAGTTCTACTAAAATGTCTCACTGGCAACGTTTCTACATTTCAATGGGACTGCACAAAGGGAGTTTGGAGTTCCTATCCTCCTCATCCAACTCTCAACCTAATCTTCTCCAACAAGTAGTAAGTCTCAAGAGAGACTACAAAGGTGATCGACTTCTATTTGTGTGTTTATTGTTTCATCAACAGTGCCACTATTATTGTAATCACACTTACTCAATATCTTTGCTAACAGGGACGCTCAACTCTATTTTAGTGGAACTGCACAAAATGATCGGAATGTTCCATGCTTCTGACAGCTCCTTTCTTTGCCAACATGTCGTGTTGATTTTGGCAGAGCTACGGGAAAGTAGCTGCCAACCAATGAATATCGTGGCCAGGAAATGAAAGCATTCCTATGGAGAGCATCGGTCATTTTTTCTTTTTTCTTTATTTGTACACCTTCTCACAACTTTGTCTTCAGTTGTGATGTAAATATTGACTCTGATCTACAAATCATTGAGATGCATTAGCAAGTTAGTTAGTTTTTCTTTCTTTTTCGAAAGAGCATGGATGTTAGTTTCCTTTGTATTTGATGGAATGTTGTAACGAGACAACCTTCCAGCTGGCAAGACACATGAAACAAAAGCTGAAAGCTTCATAACATTGTACAATTTCATGTCGCTCAAAAATTATGTCTACATATATTATGTAAACAAATGCTGAAAGCTTGATAGCATTGCCAGAAGCAATTCTACTACTCCAGCATCCAAGTCCACGTGCCATGCACCAAATTAGAGTACACAACCGCACGGGAGACTCCAGCCCGGTCGTTTCGCCGCTGTAATATACTAGTAGTAATGAGCAGTCAAATCACAAGCCCTACCTTTCCCACAGTAAGTTGCTTGGAGGAAGCAACCATCAATTAAATCTTCTTTGAATCCGCTCCTACTACTAGGAGCAACTATAAATACTCAACAAAGGAGAACACAGATGGGCTAGGTGTCGCACGGAGGCCATATGGTGATAGTGTGATATGAGGAGTAAATACTTCACTGGGCTCCAGAGTAAATGCGTACTAGTAGTAGTAGAAGATTGCTTTATCACAGATTAGAATAAAATAAAAGTGCAGACACTCCACCGTGCGGTTCCTAGTGTACCTGTATACTGTATTACTCGTATGATTAAACCTTGCGCTTGGCTCTTCGCCACTTCGTGAAGTCGAACAATTATGGTACTACAGTGTATGCTTCTAGCAATCTGACACCGAATGAACTGCTGCACGTCCACCGCGTGGGCGAGGAGAGTGCGTAGTAGTCAAAAGCTTCTCCTCGTCCTATGAACCACCGCGCATGTGGGAGAGGGAGAGGGTGTCATAAGCAAGCTTCTTCTCATTCTCCTCGTCCTGCGAGCCACCGTGCGTGTGGGAGAGGGAGAGGGCGTAGTGTAGTATTAGTACCACTACTAGTCCATAGTGCCCCCTTTCTGGTTAATATGGCTTAATGGCAGTCACTGGACTTTAATACACTCATTACGGTCAATATATACATTTTGTGGTGTTTATACGGTCACTAGCTCACCATAGAGCACCGTATTGCACTCTGTTGACCGGCCTAATAGTCTATGTAGCACTTTGTTGACTGGTTAAATTGACACGTGGACTGTGGGTCCCACCTGTCAGTTGGTAGAGAAAAGAAATAAGTTAAACAAAATTTTACACAGGCACGGCAGGAGTTCAACCCTTGCGCAGGAACCACCCTGGCTGTGTATGTGTGCGCATGCACGTGTAGGCTGAGCACTTGAGCGTGAGCGTGTGTGTTGCGTCGTGTGCTGTACACATGCACGCATGCATGTGTGCATGTGTACGTGTGACTTCCGCATGCATGCATTAGGGCGTCACGTGAGTTTTTGTGTGCATGTGTACGTGTGACTACTGCATGCATGCATGAGGGTTGTAGTCTTCACATGTTCATATTTCATAATGTACTGCATGGACGGAGTTTTAGACGGCATTACCCCTTGCTGAAATGATGGATGTTAGAGCAGGTAGGGCACATGGGAGTGAGCCAAACCTGCATGCAGGGGTATTTTGGTCTTAAGCATGACAAACAGCTCATGCATCGTAAGATCCGTTTGCATGGAAATACTACTTCTCGGTCGTCGGAACTCGTTCTTCTTCCTTTTGCCGACACGTGGGACATCCAGAATCCGGATCCATGTGTCATGCAAGAAATTAGAGATAAGTAATTGGGAGTACAAGTGAGACTCAGGAATGGTCACACATGTAGGTGGAGTACCAGCAAGGGACGCAGTAATAATCCCTAATGAGCAGTCAAATCACACAGTAAGTGGCTCGGACGAAGCAACCATCATTTCTCTCTTCAATGGCACGTACGCTATAAAAAGGTTGATATGGATAGAAAAGGAAAACCGCTCCACTATATATACATAATATAGCCAGGAGCCAAAGCTACACGCTTGCTTGCTGGGGTTGCTCTCTTCACACACTCTCGCACAAAACGACGGTGGCCACACCACTGTTCACATATCCGGCCGGATCCCGTCCGCTAGGGGAAGTGGTGGATGTTTTGCTTAGACGCGGTCACCAGCGGTGAGGGAGAAAACCCACTCTGAGCGCGTCCCGATCAGGGGTCCCGGCCGTTCTCTCTCACAAAGCTCCGGCACGGTAGCCTTCGCCCCTTGCTCATTGCCGTGGTATGGACTGATGCCGCCTCCCACCGCCCTCCTAGCTACATCTCGACGTTCCTTAGGTACAACTTCCTTTTGAGCCGGCTTCCTCCACTGCCACAGCTCCCCACGTCGCTCCATGCAGATCTTTCTCTACTTCTTTGCCCCACACGTTGCTCTACCGGCTTCTATTTGTGATGAGTTTATGTCTCATCAACTAGTGCCACTACTATTATTCTAATCACACTTCTGCAATATCTTTGCCAACAGGGATGCTCAGCTCGATTTTAGTGGAAGTGCACAAAATCATCGGATGGTCCATGGGCTCCAGACTTCTTTCCTTCAGAAGTTTCAACCTCAACAGGAAATTAAAGCCTGTTTAGGGTTTAGGGTTCAAGGCCTAGGGACTACATCGATCGTTTTGTTCTTTATTTGTACACCTTCTCACAACATTTGTCTTTAGTTGTGAAGTAAATATTGGCTATGATCTATGAATCATTGAGATGCATCAGCATGCATGATAGTTTCCTTTGTATTTGATGATGGAATGTTGTAACAGGGCAACCTTGGAGGCAAGATACATGAAACAAAAGCTGAAAGCTTCATAGCATTTTAAGTACAATTTTATCTCGCTGAGAAATTATAGTAGTATGTACTACTCCTACTACTATTACTAGAGAGCTAGGTGTCGCACGGTGTCCAAGGAATATGGTGATAGTGTGAGGTGGGCCATGTACTACTTACTGGGCTGCCGTGTTTCGCACTCCTCCGGTGTAAGAGTGGATAAAATTAGTTTTATCACAGAATAAAAAAAAGAGTGCACATGCTCTACGGCGCGGTTCCTGGCTCCAAAATCATTCTACCTTCTTTCGCCAAAACGTGGGACATCCAGCATCTGGGTCCACGTGCCATGCACCAAAGTAAAGTGTAGTACTACAACTGACAATCACAACGGTCGTACCGCTGCAGTAATAATGACCAATGAGCCGTCAAATCACATAGACCCGGCAGGAAGTTAGACGGACGAAGCAACCATCACTCTTCATTGAATCCGCTTCTTCCTCATGGAGTACAGTATACTATAGTTTTCTTTCAGAAACCAACATTTCTTGTCGATGGATTGCGCCATGGAGCAAAACTAACATTTATATAAATCACGTCTGTTGCGTTCGCCTCTCACCCCACACGGTTGCTCGGCACGCCGCTCATCGCAAAGCGAGTATACGCAAACTTCCCCGCCCGTGTGTCGATGGATCACGCCATGGAGTACTACTACTGGAAGAGATAGACGAGGGGGAGAGGACAGCTAGCTGTAGCACGGACTCCCAAAAAAAATTGCATGCATGTTGTGGCCAGCCATGGTGTCGTTTGAACGCGGAGCAGTCGCGTGCACTGGGAAGCGGCGCGGGCGGCGCTCTCTTGGCCGGCGCCAGTGAGAGGTCGCGTCTGCTCTGGCCGGGCCTGAATGCGTCACTGACCTTTTCGGGCCGGGAGCACACGCGGGTGATGGAGATGATTTTGTTGGGCTGGGGCGGTCAGGAGCAGGCGTGGCAGCCGTCCGAACGCCCGCAAACGAGAGACGCTGGACCTACGTAAGTATTGCTAGGGTTTAAGGTTTATGTTAGTTATTATGTAATTAACTTAATAATGAGCCAGTTGGAAAAATATGATTGGAGATGAAAGGAGGACGGGCTAACCACCCTGAAATTCAGTGGGGGGTTGGAGATGAAAGTAGGAATTTTACGTAAACACGGATATGTATGTGTATGTGCGCACGTGAACACACACATAGTCATGACTCTCGCGACTACTCATACACACCATCTCTCTATTGGTCGATGTCTCAATCTCTCTAACACACACACGCGCACACACACACGCGCACACACACACACACATAGTTCGGCCTCATTTTGTTCCTAGGATAGGAATATCATAGGAGTGGGAAAAACAATAGGAAGTGAGATAAAAGGAGTAGTACTACCAGTTCAAAATAAAATAAAATGGATTAGTACTACGTACAAGAAGAGAAGAGGTACACGCACGCACTCTGCCTCTGACACACACATGAGTACACGATGGAGCGCGTTTGTACACGAAGAGGAAGCCTACGTGATAATTTGACCCTTTAATTTGGTCACTTAATAATGGAGGGCCGGGGACCACACATGAGCGATACTCCTGGAAGCGGTGGCGTGTTATTGATCGAGTTTTCTTTCCTCGTATGTTAAAAAGAGATTCCTCCACGAGTTTTTGTTTTTGTTTCCGGGAACGCGCGTATTCTGTTTGAAACCATTGCTATGGAGAGACTTTTTTACTCCATTGTATATGTAGGCTTGAGAGGGCTTGGTTGATAGGGTTTCTCGCATCTCACTCTCTCACCCTATCCAAATCGAAACAAGACGACAGTGTCCACTCTGATATCTCTCCTCACCGGTGGTCACAGATCCGGTCGGATCCCATCCGCTGCGGGAGGGGAGGAAGTGCAGCGTTGACGTGGTCGCCGTCGGCGAGGGAGGAAGCCGACTCGCACCGTCCTCTCTGTGCCGGCGGCTGTGCGGATGAAGGTCCTCCGCGCCCTTGTTCGCTGTCGTCATGTGGGAAGATCCCGCCGCCTGCCTAAGCCATATCTCGCCCATCTGAGGTATAACTTCTTTTGGATTTCATTCTTCGTTCTACTGGTCCAGCTCCCCACGTCGCTGCATGCGGGTTTTGTATGTACTAGTAATGCCCAGCTCACCATGTACAGTATCTAGGCTTCGTCTGCTGGTCCAACATCACCTAAATTTTTTGGTTACAGGAAAGGCCACTCCAAAAGTTGTCCTGGTTTTTCCGTCAAAAAAAAAGTTGTCCAGGTTTATGCCATGGTGGAGGTACATGATGGTTGTGCGCTCACTGTCCATATGCCCCTATTGCTACTGCTAATCTAATATCACTTGTAAAATGAAGCAATGCCCATGTTAAAGTGATGTCCCTTTTAAGCAATGCTGCTGTCAATCTAGAGGCATCGATAAATAGAAGCAATGACACCATTTTAAGAAATGCTTCTGTCCTGCTTTAGTCCGCATGAAGATAATCATGATGTTTCTATTTGTGGGGTACATTTCATTAATTCTTATTGACAATTCAGATGCCGCTGTTAATCGTGTACCACTGCCAAAACAATGTAACGACACTACTTAAATATCCCTTTTTATATTTTTGCAAACAGGGATTCATATCTCCACACCAGGGCATGTCTTCCTCAATTTTAGTGGAACTGCACAAAATTGGATGGCCACTATTGCTCTGCCTCATTGTCCTCTCCCACGTGGTTCTACCTTTCTCGAGCTTGATTACCGAGAAGAAATAGACCACTGTGAGGATTTATCAAACCTCGGTGGTGCCTCACCCAAACTTGATGCCAAATGGATGATGCATCACCACGATGACCTATTGATGCTCATGGTTGAGTATCATGGTTGCATCGGCTGGTGAAGCTGATCGATGCTCGATGAAAAATGAGCTGTCTTCCATCAGTGCTCTTTGGTGGGTAGCCACGAAGACAAAGATATCATTCATCAGTGCACCTTGGTTGCGTTGGAGACGCAGCCGTCTTCCACCTTGGTGCAAATTTGTCTTTGCTATGAACCAAATGTTTCCTCGGAGAAGCATCAATGTTGGTACTAAGAGCAAAAGATTTGTATTCGTTTCTAAGCCTTCTCACAACTTTGTCTTCAGCTCCACTATATTAGTTTCTAAATGTTGGCTATGATCTTTCAGTCATTGAGTTGTATATAAACATTTTATTTATGAGTTGGTTCTGAATTTTTCTGACTAGTTAATTATGTTGCCAAACTTTGATAAAATATGTTACTCATATAACTACATAAGAAATATGAAGCCAATTGTTGGCATGTATTAGCCGTTTCTAGTTAAATATGTGGTCAAACTTTGATAAAAAATATGATGTGTAGTAAAAACCCGGACAGAGGTACCACACATCAACGATAGAAAGTGCGACCAGGACGCGTGGAGCGTTAGTTTGATCGTAGTTTTCTTCACTGGTACGTTAAATAAAGAGTTTCATTTCATACACAATTTAAAACGATTGTTATGGTGAGAAAAATAAAACCACTCCACCATATAATATTATATAAGTTGGAGCCTCAGCCTTTGTTTGCTAGGGTTTGCTCTCTTCACACTCTGTCTCTCCACTATATATATACACGCTAGAGCCTCAGCGTTTGTTTGCTAGGGTTTGCTCTCTTCACATTCTCTCACCCTCTCCAGATCTAAACAAGACTGTGGTGGCCTCTCTCTCTCTCTTCCCTCGCCGCTGGTGCAAAGAGCCGTCCGGATCTCGTCGGCCAGGGAAGGTGAGGAGGTGCAGTGTTGACTCTGTTATCGTCGGCGAGGGAGGGAATCCACTGCCGGTGGTGCTGTTCTCTTTCACCCAGTGCCTGCGCGGGAGGGCCTCCGACCCCGTCTTCACCGCTGCCGTACGTAGTGTGGGCAGATCCGGCCTCCCGCCGCCCACCTAGCCACATCCTGATGACCCTAAGGTATAACTTTACTTTGAAACCGGCATTGCCCTAGCTTCATGTGGATCTTTTTCGCTTCTGCAGTCTAATCTAGGTCTGGTTCAAACATGAAAGAAGGGGGGGGAGTTTTATAGCATGAATCTAGGACGTAGTTCAAAGAGGAATGGAAGGGGGGAAAGTAGTATAGCCTAGCTATCCAGTCGCTCTGTTGGTCGAAAAGGGAAAAAGGGAAATCGTAGTACACACATCTGTAAGTAACTGATCTCTTTCTTGAAAAAGGAAAGAAACCGAGGGGTGGGGGACAAGGCAGTAGAGTTTGTGTAGGACTAGATTTGCTGCCCTCACATAGGAAAAAGGTTGAAAGAGAACAAATATGGGACCAACACAGATATGCTGGTTGGTTCTTTGTTGCAACAAACTCTTCATCACCCATTTATACGTGTGGAGGCACATGGTGCTGGTGTGTTCCCTGTTCCATACAATTGTTTAGCTGTTGTTAATCTCATAATGCCGCTGGAAAATTGAAGCAATGCCACTGGTAAAAGTAAATTACATGTATAACGAATGTTAATTTTAAGAGAATGTCTCTGTTCATATGAATCAATGCCACTGTTTTAGAAATGCTACTGTCCTTCTTTATTTCCCATTAAGATAAGGTAGATGCTTCTTTTTGTGGCCGTATGTGTCATCCTCCGTTATTGGCCAGTAATTGTTTCCTTTTTTACCTCTGTGCAAACAGGGATCTCTTTCACCTCGTTGCTATTGCGACCTTTTGGTGCACTGCACAAAACACTTTTGTTTGAAGACTGTTTTGTCCAGTTCAACTAAAATGTCACACCGGCAATGTTGCTAGATTTTGTGGAACTCACACAAAAGGAGATCGGATTTCCTATCCGTGTTGGCAGATTGGTATTTGATCTTGAGGTCTTTCAAGTCTGCCTCATGAAAGGTCAGTACTGGCCTTCATCCATATGATTGTGCAGTGTGCTTTGAGATGCTGTGCTACTTGTATTGGTACTGTTTTGAATAAATGTTGAATTGAAGCTATTGTATTGCTGTCTTCTCCCATTAAGTGAACAAAAATGCTACCAACCCAGATATGCTACTTGTTTCTTTGTTGCAACAAACTCTGCATCAGCCCTTTATACATCGATGGAAGCACATGGTGCTGTTGCGCCCACTCTGCCATGCAAGTGTTTAAGCTTTTTGTTATTCTAATGCCACTGGTAAAATAAAGCAATGTCAGTCTTAGAAGTAACTACTGAACCTTAGTTCAGAACTGCAACACTAATTACGTATCGGCGGGAGTACATGTTGAACCAATGTATTGTTAAGATGATGTCTCTATTAATATGAATCAGTTACACTGTTTGAGAAATGGTACTATCCTGCTTTGTCGTTCTTTCAACATGTTTAAGCAAGGTATTGTTAAGATAGTGTCTCTGTTAATATGAATCAATGACAATGTTTGAGAATTGCTACTGTCCTGCTTTGTTTCCCATTCAAATAAGGTAGATATTTTTTCTTGTGGGCGTATAAGTCATCAACCATTATTGGTAAGTAATTGTTTCCTTTATACCTCTTTGTGCAAACAGGGATATCAAAACTTCTGCTCCTTGCTATTTTGATTTTGATTTCAGTTGATCTGCATAAAAGGAGCCAATGTATTTAAGGCAAACTGTTGCATTCTTGGGCACAGTTGATCCTTCCACTTTGCAGAAAGAAGCAGTCACTGGTTGCGGTACATTACAGAAGGAATAATTGAGAAGCTTTACATAGTATTAGTAGACACTGGTGACATGACCAGTCTGCTCATGTGGCAACTCAACAGCATGTGAAGTGCAAGATTCTACAACCAGGAAAGGTATGACCAAGTCACTCATGGATGCAGCTGTAACAAATGAGGTCAGGATCGGCCTTCATCCACATGATCGTGCTTTGTTATGTTGTGCTACTTATATTGTGGTACTATTTTGAATAAATGTTTAATTGAAGCTATTGCATTGCTATCTTTTCCTGTTAAGATAATGAAGATGATTATATTTGTGAGCGTATGTTTCATCAACTAGTACCACTATTATAGTAATCACATGTTTTCTATATTTATGCAGACTATTTATGCAGACAGGGATGCTCAGCTTGATTTCAGTGGAACTGCACAAAATGTTCGGATGGTTTGTGCCCTCCATAATACTTCATCATGCACAATTCATTGAATGGTTCTCTAATCATTCATTGTCACCTTGAGCCACTAAACTAGCTACATGAAAGGAGCTGCCAACGTGTTCAAGGCCTTGCAACATGTAAATACGAAATCCACCAAGCTACGCATGACATTGCTCGATTTCAGTGGAACTGCACAAAAAGATCAGCTAGTTAATCCAGCACGAGGTTCCATGTCAATGTGCAAACTGATGACAAACACCTCCCTTTCCACAATCGTAGGCATTTGATATTTTGCAATGGGAAAACCTTCTCAAAGTTTGCTCATTGGTGTTCGCAAGAAGACATGCATTTGATATTTTGGAATGGGAAACCTTGTCAAATTTTGCTCATTGATGGTTAGCAAAAAGACATACATTTGATATTTTGGAATGGGACGCCCTTTGCTGTCAGCAGTATCGATCGATTTTTCTTTATTTGTGTCTTTAGTTGTGAAGTAAAAATATTGGCTCTGATCGATTGTTGTGAATGTTATGAATTGCCAAGCCTGTGAGTTTGATTGCAATGTACAACCACGCTAAAAAACTTTATGGTACGTGTGAAACTGCGGCAAACAAATTGATCACTGTGCATCCTGACAAAAAATCCTACTCCCTCCTTCCCAAAATAATTGTCTCAAGCATAGTACAACTTCGTACAAAAGTTAGTACTCCCTTTGTATCGGTGCATAAGTCACATTACAAAAACCAAATAATCCCAAAACTCTAAGGCGCGGTGCATTAACTACCCACCTTGTTTTTTTTTTTTGCCACGAAAAAAGAAATTAGCCAATAGGAGACGTGGGGCGTGTATGCATTCAATTACTTGAGACGACTTAGCACAACATGCAGTGGTTAATTCTCTGGATGTAATGGCATTAATTAGCAAATAAACGTCAAGTTCTCTCATTTTTGCCTCACCTTGGTCACGCGGTGCACAATCTAAGATGACTTATACACCTGGACAGAGGGAGTATAAAGTTGAGACACTTATTTTAGGACGGAGGGAGTAGTACGTATTGTTTCGCATGTTCGTCTAATGCCTCTGATACAACAATTCAAACTAACCGGACTAAATTCATTCAAACACGGCCGAATTTCAAACATGCCCGGATCTCATTACATTTCGGACATTCTTCAACTAAATAGCGGTGCTCATCCGACTCTGGATGTATAATTAATTAACCTAATCTATGATCTCCAGCGCCCGTTCCCCATGTCCGGCAGAGCTGGTGAAGTCCTCCGCTTCGTTGCCGGTTGGGCGGGGCCTCGGCGGAGCCGGCGATGTCCTCCGCTTCGTTGCCGGTGGGGCGGGGCCTCGGCAGAGCCGACGATGTCCTCCGCCTTGTCGTCTGTCTCGCCAAACAGCGCCTCGCCCGCCACGTCGCCCTCCTTGTAGGCGGGTGCAACCTCCACCACCCACTGGTGGTACCGCCAGCGTGCGAGGCGGCTCTTGCGGGCAGAGCGATAGGACTTGAGCAGCGCTGCCTGCTCCGGCAGGTCCGCGGCGATCTGCTCCTCCGGCTACAGGTGCTCCTGGAGGAGCTGGTGGTTGTAGGTGGCATCGGCCTGCGCCTTCCGGAACTGATCCTCCCGCTGCTCCCGCTCCATGTCCATGTATTGGGCACCGGCCTCGCCGATGGTCATGGTGCAATGCACCAGCAAGGATGGAGCGTAGGAGGGTGGCGCCGGCTCGTTGATGACCATGTCCTCCATTGGGGCGTCGTCATCCTCCGGTTGCCAGTCGGCCAGCCAGTCGGCAACAATGGCGGTCATCTCCTTCTTCTGGTCCGCCGTCCGCCTGTCCCGGAGAGCGGTAGAGCGCAAGGAAGCCATGGTGGAAGTGGTGTGGAGAGGAGAAAGGGAACGGAGGTGGATGACTGCGGGTATGGCCGGTGCAGCAGTTTATATAGCAATGGTGGGCGACAGAGGGACGGACGGGTGGCGCCGGAGTAGCTGCCTCAGCAACCGCATGTCATTAATGTGGGCGGCGGACGGATGGACGGACGGTAGTTGTGTCGTTTGAACGCGGAGCAGTCGCCTGCACCGGGAAGTGGCGCGGGTGGCGCTGGCCATTTCGGGTGAGAAGCGCACGGGCAAGGGATGGTGTTTGCGTGGGCCAGGGCGTTCAGACGCGGGCTTGGTAGTGGTCCGGTGCAGCAGCCGGACATACTGGCTCGCCAGCAAACTCGCCGAGCTCAGCGACGACGAACAGACGATGGACGAGGCTTCCGGCCAGGAACCGGCACCACCGCCCGCGCCGGTTCATGCCGTGTTCACCATAGAGCCGGTGCGGCCGCACTTCGATGCCCTAATGGCGGAAGAGCTACCAATGCCGCCGGTGTCGACGTTCCAGCAAGCACAAGAGGACCAATGCTACAACCTCTGTCTCCTCAACGAGCATCGGCTTGCGGAGGGACAAATCGCCGGCGAACAGGCGAACGACAATGCCACGGCGGACATGGGGGCCGATGATCCTGGCTTCCTGGATGAGCAGCGGGCGCTGTACCAGACCATCCGTAGGGCCCATGAGGCCCTCTCCATCGTCCTTCGCCTTGCTGCGCTCGCCGTGGCGCCACCGTCTCACGTTGTCAACATGGTGAACAAACGAGAGGAATCAGAAGATGATTGTACGTGGTGAGGATTACAGTAGGAACCCAGCAGGGCCATGGCTGTACTCAGGCAAGTGCCTCCTTATTACTACAAGAAAAAAAAACTTCCCCCTAATGGTTTGCTGACATCTGGGTCCGACGCCATTGTCAACGTACACAATAAAGGAGAGAATTGCACAAGGAGCTGTTGACAGCAGGGACCCAGCAGATCATGCATTTTTTAGAGATGTTTTTTTGTTGCTGAGACGCAGCAGGGTATCAACTAGTCTGTCCGGGGGCTGTGGCCCATGTAGCCCAGGCTATCATTTTATGTCTACCAAATAACCAGCCCAGCTGTTTTTTTCCTTTGTGAAAATGGCTAGTCCAGTTTTTTTTTGACGAATACCCAACGCAGGCCAACTTGTTTTTCTCCGCCCGGCTGGGTTGCAATAACCAGGAGGGGTGCATTCGGCATGCCCAAAAAATGGGCTTTAAGTAATAATAAATGGGATGTAAATATAAAAAAACACAGCGAACCGGCATTTAGGTTGAAAATTTGTTTTTTTGGATTTTGAGATTTTTAATTTCATTACATTTTTTGTTGCGCGCGCAAAATTTCACTGGATTTTAACCTAATATAAAATAATTTTGAAATTAGATTGAATATTAATCGAAATTTCGGGATAAAAATAATTCGGACCCCACCAAAATGTGGGAAGTTTGGTTGAAATTTTTAACCTTGGCCAAGGCTAGAAAATGGGTTGTACTGTTAACAAACAGTAAATGGGGTGCAGTAAATTCCATAGGAATTAAAAATGGGCTGTAAATTATTAAAAATACTAAATGGGTTGTATGCTGTCCACCACTGATGTGATGCTGATTTGTTGGCCTACTAAGTTGATGCGAGGCTTTGTCAACTTATAGTAAACACACAATTCTAGCAGTACAGGCCGTTGGATGGACATCCAACGGCTGTCGTGCTTCTACAATCTCAGATCTTCTTGCTTCAGTCGCCCAAACCACTGCCGGCGTGACCGCCTACTCCCGCCACCCGTGGCCGGCTGTGCTGTTGCGTAGGCCTCACCGCCCCACCCTACTCCCATCGCTGGACAGGCCATCCCTCTACTTACCCACACCTCCTGTTATTCTCCGGCGACGACAGCCTCACACCACAGCCGAACCAGTCAACCCTCATACTCCCCTCCGCGTTGGCATCCACTTATGTGTCTTTGCCGGCTACTGGTCATTCCTTCCTAGGACTCGCCGTCGTCCACCGCGTTGGTTCTATCGGCACGGCATGGTCAATGTGGTCAACAAATGACAGCCATCGAAAGAGGGATGTATGTGGAGACGCTGACATTAGGGACCCACATGGTTCATGGCCGCACGCAAGCAAGTGCCTCCTTATTATGCATAAAAAAATGATTCCTCCCCCTGACAGCTGGGACCCACCAGCTATATCTTTGCATGGAAGGAAGTGCCTCCTTATTACACGAAAAAAAGATTCCTCCCCATGACAGCTGGGCCCCAGCAAATTTGGAGGCTGGCTTGTGGGCCTACTAAATTGACGCGTACGCAGGGCTTTGTCAACTTAGTCAACAAACTATTCTAGCAACAGTGACCGGTGGATGTTAATCCAATGGCCGTGCTGCTTCTTCAATCTCTGATCTTCTTGCTCCAGCCGCCCAAACCAGCGCCGGCGGGACCGCCTGCTCCCGCCTCCCATGGCCAGCTGTGCTGCCGCGCAGGCCCTACCGCCCCTCCTACTCCCACCGCTGGCCAGGCCATCCCTCTACTTACCCACACCTCCTGTTATTCTCCGGCGACGGCAGACTCACACCGCAGCTGAACCAGTCAACCCTCGTACTCTCCTCAGCGTGGGCATCCACTGCTGTGTCTTCGCCGGCTCCTGGTCGTTCCCTTTTTGGGTCTCGCCGTCGTCCACCACGTTGGTTCTATCGGCGCGGCGTGGTCAACGTGGTCAACAAACGACAGCCATCGTAAGCGGGATGTAAGTGGATTGGCTGACAGTAGGGACCCACATGGTGCATGACAGCATGGAAGTAAGTGCCTCCTTATTATGCGAGAAAAAAATGATTCCTCCCCCTGAAAGCTGGGCCCCACCGGCTCTATCGTCGCACGGAAGGAAGTGCCGGCTTATTACGCAAAAAAAACGATTCCTCCTGACGACAGCTAGGACCTACCAGATTGGGAGGCTGACTTCTGGGACTACTAGGTTGACGCGTACGCAGGGCTTTGTTAACTTAGTCAACAAACAGTTCTAGCAGCAGTGACCGTTGGATGTTAATCCAATGGCCGTGCTGCTTCTTCAATCTCTAATCTTCTTGCTCCAGCCACCCAAACCAGCGCCCGTGGGACCACCTGCTCCTACCTCCCGTGGCCGGCTGTGGTGCCGCGCAGGCCTCACCGTCCCACCCTAGTCCTACCGTTGGCCAGGCCTTCCCTCTACTCACCCACGTCCCCTGTTATTCTCCGGCGACAGCAGTCTCACACCGCAACCGAACCAGTCAACGCTCGTACTCCCCTCGGCATGGGCATCCACTGCCATGTCTTCCCCGGTTCTGCATCGTTCCCTTCCTAGTCCTCGCTGTCGTCCCCCGCCTTGGTGCTCTCGGTGCGGCATAGTCAAGATGGTCAATGAACAACAGCCATCGGAAGAGGACTGTACGCGGTGAGGCTGATAGCTGGACCCACCAGTTACATCTTCGCACGCAAGGAAGTGCCCTCTTATTATGCGCAAAAAAATGATTCCACCCCATGATAGCTAGGACCCACCCGGTCGAAGTGTACGTAGCGTTGTCTGTCTGGTCGCGAACGTTTATGTACATACTGGTCGATCGGTCTCTCTGCAACGATGAACCGTGGGCTTGTAAGGAGCGGCACGTCACGTAAAAAAAAAGGAGTGGCACGTGTCGTAGTAGAGCCCCGTACGTAGCCGGTAGTCCCGTCTAAATGGCGTACACGTACGTACAACGACACTGCAAAAAATACGGCCACATACGTACATACGGGCGGGGTCTCGAACGCGTACTCATGCATACGTACGGCCAGGGCTCGTGTACATGGAGAGAGGCAATGGACGGCAGCAACGGCCTCCTGTTCATCGGCAGCCAACCGGCTGGGTCAGAACGGAGGAAACAGCGTCAGGAGCTAAGCGACTGGGTCGGAACGCGTCCTGTTCATCGGGAGCCAACCTGCTTGGCTGGAATAGCCGAAACGGGGTCCTGTTCATCGACTCGAGGTCTGGCGTACCGCAAAACGGAGGAAACGGCCTTCTGTTCGACTGCCTATGGTTGAAACGGGGTCCTGTTCATCGGCTGGGGGTCTGGCATACCGCAAAACGGAGGAAACAGACTTCTGTTCAACCGCCTACGGTCGAAACGGTGTCCTGTTGATCGGGAGGGGTCTGGCGTACCGCAAAATGGAGGAAACGGATTTCTACCCAACTGCCTACGGTCGAAATGGAGTCCTTTTCATCAGGAGGGGTGTGGCGTACCGCAAAACGGGACTCCACGGGGCTACTGTTCATCCACGGTCGACCTCATCCAGCCTCCACCAGCTACTGTTCATCCACCGTCGACTTCCTCCAGCCTCCACTGACTACTGTTCATCCAGCCTCCACGGGGTCATGTTCATCCACCCCAACCGGCTGGGGTGTGGTGGCCTCCTCTCGTGGTCCTGTTCATCCAGCGCCAACCACCTTCACATGGCCAGGGTACTGTTCATCCATAGCCAACCCACCGGCTAGGGTGGGGCGTACGAGCGGGCGGCAGCAACGGGAATTGTTCATCCACAGCCAACCAACCGGCTCGATCGATGCAAGTCTCGACTCGTTCTATGTGTAACGCGCGCACGGCAGCAACGGGCACTGTTCATCGAGAGGCAACCCAGCACCGGCTGGCTACGTTTCGCACGGGGGCTCGATCGGCTTCAGTAAGCAGCGAGAAGGATCGATCGGGTTCAGTTAGCAGCGAAGGGATCGCTCGGGTTCAGTTAGCAGTGAAGGTATCGCTCGGGTTCAGTTAGCAGTGAAGGGATTGATCGGGTTCAGTAGGTAGTGTGAGGGATCGACCGCTCGTGTTCAGTATGTAGTGCGAGGGCGATCGATCGCTCGGGTTTAGTTAGCGAACATACGCCTCACTCGGGTTCAGTTAGCGAGCGGCTGGCACACACGCGCGCGCGTATGAGAGAAACGCGCAAACCACACTACATCGCTTGGCCCCGACCACCCACCGTAACCGGGAACTCCCCGAAAATTTCCTCGCCGTCAGTTCTACCACGATTTTTTACGTCATGGCCCAAAGAATGTCATGCGTGTGCGTCTCCGGCCCGCCCAGGACGAAAAGCCCATTTTCTGTCATAATTTTTTGTCATAGAAGTAGGAGCCCACCACATCTATGAAGATACATGTTTTTGTCACAATTATTGTCATAGAAGTGTCACAACCACGACAGAAAAAGTTTTCGTTCGGGCCATAATGTCACGAATGTGTGTTTTTTTTGTAGTGCTTAATGCTTCGCCTCCCAACTTATTTATCATAGAGATAATGGTCAACAATAATAATTCATGATCAAATATATTTGAATGGATATATGTGCCTGGATCTTTCCACACCACATGATGCTTGCCAACGAGAGAATAGGTTGGAATGAGAAGTTGACTCAACAAAAATAAAATTAACAGAAAAGTAAAAGATAAGCCCTTCGCAGAGGGAAGCATGGATTTGTATAGGTGCCAGGGCTCATTGCTTAAAAAAGAGATGAATACATTTTGAGTGGTGTGCCTTTCCTGTCAACTTCACGACTAAGGATTTCAATATCTTCCATGCTAAACACATTTTTGGCAGTTCCCATGCAGAAATGAAAAGTTTAACTCACCCTCAACCATTCAAACACAAGCCATGGCTAGGCGAATTCACGGGTGCCCTCCAATCTTTCAACTTTCCAGGGGGAGCCTTTGTTTTATTATATATTTTTTCTTTTTATTTAAGGGACTGGGCATCCCAATTACCAGCCTTTCTCGTGCAAGGACAAGTGAATAAGCACCCATCATGAGAATAACCCACTTAGCATGGAAGATGCTGACCACCCCGTCGCTCCATGAGCAGTACGGGCACACAAAACAGATGATTATTTGAAGGTTTTAGAGATGGCACATGCAAATTTACTTGGAATGGCAGGGTAATACCGTATATAGGTAGGTATGGTGGACACTCATGGAAGAAACTTGGCTCAAGGATTTTGGATGCACAAGCTGTATTCCCGCTTAGTACAGAAATTTTGGCTAGCAAAAGATTCTAAACAAGCACCACATGTTGGAGGATCCATAACAATATAACTTCTATGTAAATATACCTAAACATAACTCATTACGTTGTCTTCCTTGTCCAACTTGAACTTATTCGATCAAGTTTGAAAATAATTAATGGGTATTCACAATCATAAAAGATGTCCAAGATAATATATTTGTATGTGAAATTTCTCTTCCATATACTAATCATTCATGAATTGCCTGTATGACCAATGTTGTGATTGTCGAACTTCAATAGATTTTACTTTCTGAACCCAATGTGAAATATTACTAAGCATATGGAACATATATAATTTCAGATTTATGATATTCAATTCATTCAACAATTCACTCTTAGAATATAAGTGAAGCACAAGAGTGAATGACAAACTACTCCAAAAGATATAAGTGAAGATAAATGAGTAGTTAAACAATTAAGTAGCTATGTGAAGACTCTCTCCAACAACAAACTTTCAGATCTAAAGGGCTTTGTTAAACAGAAAACAAAACAAAAATAAATGGGCACCCCAAGAATAGCACATATCATGTGAACAAGTAAAAACTTAGGCTAACCGATAGGTGTTTATGAAGAAAGGTGGGATGCCTACCGGGGCATCCCCAAGCTTAGTTGCTTGAAACTTCTTGGAATGTTATCTTGGGAAGCCTTGGGAATCCCCAAGCTTGAGCTCTTGTGTCTCCTTAATTCCTATCATATCATGGCTTCTCCTAAATCTTAAAAACTTCATCCACACAAAACTCAACAAAAACTCGTGAGATAAGTTAGTATAAATCAACTCAAAACCTTAACATTCTGTACTGTAGAAAATCACTAAAATTATAATTAAACACTGCATACTAAATGCCTCTCCATATTTAATACCCCTATCCACAAATAGAAACATTAAACAAGCAAACATATGCAAACAATGCAACTATAACCAAAATCCGTCTAAACAGACTAGTCTGTAAAGGGGGAATAAAAATTCATACTTACTTAACTCCCAAAATTCTTAAAAATTACCAGGTGATAGATAACTCATGCTTGCTTACTGTGTAAAAAATTCAGATTTTTATCATGTTCTTACAATTCACAAATATTCAGGACATAACAGAAAACTTTCTGTTTTCAAACAGCAACACATAAACTTGCAAACTGAGCATGGTAAAGGCTATACTTGACATTTTATTGAGATAAAAAAAAGGTGAAAACATGATTATTAATAACATCAAGCAAAGCAAACTAAAATAAAATGACGCTCCAAGCAAAACACATACTCCCTCCGTCCCAAATTAAGTGACTCAAAAATGACTCAAGTTTGTACTAAGTTTAGTACAAACTTGAGTCATTTTTGAGTCACTTAATTTGGGACGGAGGGAGTATTATGTGACGAATAAAAATATAGTTCCGAGTGAGGTTACCGATAATATTGAAGACGAAAGAGGGATGCCATCCGGGGCATCCCCAAGCTTAGACGCTTGAGTCTTCCTTGAATATTACCTTGGGGTGCCTTGGGAATCCCCAAGCTTAGGGTCTTGACACTCCTTATTCTCCTCATATCGATATCTCACCCAAAACTTGAAAACTTCAATCACATAAAACTGAACGGAACTCCGTGAGATAGGTTAGTATGAAAACAAATCATTCACTTTGGTACTGTCAAGACAAGATTCATAATTGTTCTCACATAATACCTACTGTATTCCATCATTTCCATAATTTATATTACTCAATATAAGCTATGGAAACACTAAAACAAGCAAACTATGCAATAAAAACAGAATCTGTCAAAAACAGAACAACATGTAGTGAGCAAATTAAAAAGCATACTTCTGTACCTCCAAAAATTCTGAAAAATTAGGAAAACGTAAAAAAATTGTGACCCAAGACTGTGTAAACATTTAAGAATTTTCTCACACTCGAGTACAGAATAGAAATTCCAGCACTGGACGCAATAGTTTCTGTTTTTGCACAGATTCAAATCAACAAGTATCCACACTATCTCAAAGGCTTTACTTGGCACATTATTGAAAGAAAACATATAAAAAATGATTACTACAGTAGCTTAATCATGTGGACACACAAAAACAGTAGGTATAAATATTGGGTTGTCTCCCAAGAAGCGCTTTTCTTTAATGCCTTTTAGCTAGGCATGATGATTTCAATGATGCTCGCATAAGAATAAAGAATTGAAACATAAAGAGAGCATCATGAATCATATGACAAGCAAATTTAAGGCTAACCCACTTCCTATGCATAGGGATTTTGCAAGCAAACAATGTATGGGAGCAAGAATCAACTAGCATAGGAAGGCAAACAAAGCATGACTTCAAAACTTTCAACACATGGAGAGGAAACTTGATATTGTTGAAATATATATAAGCATATCTTCCCCTCTCATAATAATTTTCAGTAGCACCATGAATAAATTCAAAAATATAGCTATCACACAAAGCATTCTTTTCATGATCCACAAGCATAGAATTTTTACTACTCTCCACATAAGCAATTTTCTTCTCGTTCATAATAGTGGGAGCAAACTCAACAAAATAACTATCATGAGATACTTGATTGGCATAGTCCAATTGAAAATTAAAATCATGATGACAAGTTTCATAGTTATCATTATTCTTTATAGCATACATGTCATCACAATAATCATCATAGATAGCAACTTTGTTGTCATAATCAATTGAAACCTCTTCCAAAATACTGGAATCATCATTAAATAAAGTCATGAACTATCCAAATCCACTTTCATAATTATTGCCATAAAATTCAACACCCTCCAAAATAGTGGCATCACTAGTACCTAGAGTTGACACTCTTCCAAACCCACTTTCATCAATATAATCATCATAAATAGGAGGCATGCTATCATCATAATAAATTTTCTAATCAAAACTTGAGGGGCTAAAAATATCATATTCATGAAACATAGCATCCCCAAGCTTATGGCTTTGCATATCATTAGCATCATGGATATTCATAGAAAGCATACTAACAACATTGCAATCATGATGATCATTCAAAGGACGCACTTTAAACATTTTATTAAATTCTTCCTCTAACAATTGAGCACAATTATCGGAATCCATATTTTCAAGAAAGACATCATAAAGGTAAAGCATTTGATGCAACTTCAATTCCATTTTTTGTAGTTTTCTTTTATAAACCAAACTAGTGATAAAACAAGAAACTAAAAGATTCAATTGCAAGATCTAAAGATATACCTTCAAGCACTCACCTCCCCGGCAACAGCGCCAGAAATGAACTTGATGTCTACTAGGCAACTTTTATTCTTGTAGACTTTGTTGGGCCTCCAAGCGCAGAGTTTTGTAGGACAACAGCAAATTTCCCTCAAGTGGATGACCTAAGGTTTATCAATCCGTGGGAGGTGTAGGATGAAGATGGTATCCCTCGAACAACCCTGCAATCAAATACAAGAAATCTCTTGTGTCCCCAACACACCCAATACAATGGTAAATTGTATAGGTGCACTAGTTCGGCGAAGAGATGGTTATACAAGTGTAGTATTGATAGTATATATAGGTTTTTGCAATCTGAAATAATAAAAACAGCAAGGTAACAAGTAACAAAAGTGTGTAAAAACGGTATTGCAATGCTCGAAAACAAGGCCTAGGATTCATACTTTCACTAGTGCAATCTCTCAACAGTGCTAACGTAATTGAATCATATAAAAATACCTCAACGTGCAACAAAGAGTCACTCCAAAGTTCCTAGCAAATGGAGAACATAAGAAGAAATTGTTGTAGGTAGCAAAACCACCTCAAATTTATCCTTTTCGATCAATCAATGGAGCCATCCCTATAAGTGTCACAACCAGCCCTAGAGTTCGTACTAAAATAACACCATATGATACGCATCAATTAACTCTAATGTCACCACAAGTATCCGTGAGTTAATTATTCGACATGCATCAAACAATTTCAGATTCATAGTATTCAATCCAACACAAAGAACTTCAAAGAGTACCCCAAAGTTTCTATTGGAGAAAGTAGGACGAAAACATGCATCAACCCCTATGCCTAGATTACCCCAATGTCACCTCGGGAATCCGCAAGTTGATTACCAAAACATACAACAAGTGAGTCGATAGAATACCCCATTGTCACCGCGGGTACCCACATGCAAGACATACATCAAGTGTTCTCAAATCCAAAATATTCAATCTGATTACAATGAAACCTCAAAGGGAAAGACTCAATTCATCACAACAAGATAGAGAGGGAAGAACACCATATGATCCAACTATATTAGCGAAGCTCGCGGTACATCAAGATCGTGCCAAATGAAGAATACGAGAGAAAGAGAGAGAGAGAGAGAGAGAGATAAAACACATAGCTACTAGTACATACCCTCAGCCCCGAGGGTGAACTACTCCCTCCTCATCATGGAGACCGCCGGGATGATGAAGATAGCCTCCCGTGATGATTTCCCCACTCCGGCAGGGTGCCGGAACGGACCTCCAGATGGATCGCTCTGGAACAGAGGCTTACAGTGGCGGAACAACTCATCTAGGTTAACTTTCAGGTGTTTCCAAATATATAAGAATTTTCAGCGTTGGAATCAAGCAAAGAGGGGCCACAGGGGGGTCACAAGGCATTAGGGCGCGACCACCCCCCTGGGTGCGCCCTATTGCCTTGTGGCGTCCCTGTGGGTCTTCTGGTACTCCCTCGAAGCTTCGGGGGTCTCTGATGTTCCAAAAAATCATCAAAAAGTTTCGTCGCGTTTGGACTTCGTATAGTATGGATTTTCTGGAAAACTAAAAACAAGCAGAAAACAACAACTGGCACTGGGCACTTGGTTAGTATGTTAGTCCATGAAAATCATATAAAAGTCATATAAAAGTGCACCAAAACCATATAAAATCATTGCTAACATGGCATGAATACTTCATAAATTATAGATACATTGGAGACGTATCACAGACGACCGACACGGCGATAGGCACGCCGATGCCGAGCGCGCCGCCGACCATGAAAAACGCGCGGCCGTCCTCCTCCGCAAACAACAAGCGCCACGGCTCCAACACCGGCACCTGAATCTAGAGCACCTTGCCTTACTGGATCCTGTGCACGGGCATGGGGTGCATGGTGCTGATGTGGTGGGGGAGCGCCGGCGGCGGGCCTTCGTAGCTACAGCTGGGCATGGGGCACTTGCAGGGCGCGAGCGGACACATGCTCTGGTGATCGTCAAGCTTGTGGTAAGTGACATAGAGCCCACAGCCTTCGTGCAGGCACTCCACCCTCGCCGAGGAGAGGACGATGTCCATCACCGTGTTGCGCACGTCGAAGCCGCTGCCGCGCTCGCACTTCTGGCACTACCGCTGGTTCCCGAGGCACTCGCCGCGGTAGTCCGCGCAGGCCAGGTGCCCTCCCTTGCACTTCACAAATCAATCGAACACCACATCAATCAAGAAACCTGCGCTTGCTCGATTAGCCGAACGGACGAGATGTATTCGAACCTTGTACACCGGAGGCTTCAAGGGGCAGAGGCAGAAGGGGCAGTGGAGCATGGTGAGGTCCATAAAGACGTCCATCGTCGGGTCCTGTTCTGTCAGCATGATCTCACCCTCCTCGTGCACCTCCATCTCTCGCTTTAGGGCCGGGGCATTAGAATGTTTTAACATCACATGTTCATGCTTTAAGGTGCATTAAATTAACACATGCAAGGATCAAAAGGACACTCATGGCATGGATACATTGTAATTTATGCATCGGTAAACACAACTTTTTAAGAAAATCGAGTGTACTACTTTGATGTGCCGCGTCAACTCGTACAACAAGGTGTATTAGTACGCCCTCTCCCTCGCCGATGCGCGTAGTGGCTCGCAGGACGAGGAGAAGTTTCCTCGTCCTGCGAGCCACCGCGCTCTCCCTCCCCCATGCGGTGGACATGCAACTGTTCATTCGGTGTCAGATTGCCAGAAGCATATATACTGTAGTAGTACGACTTCCCGAAGAGGCGAAGAGCCAAGCGCAACCCGAACGTGGTAGTTGCGAAGGGTCGTTTGGCAGTCTCATGTGTAGGGGAGGGGCGTGGTGTGGCAATTTTGTAAAATTCCATGGCATTTCTTTTTTTATTGCTGTCTGCGTCCAATAGGTGCCATCGTCGGATGCAGATCTTACGGTTATTGTGGCGATCGCTAGTTATAGGCTCATGGCAAACTATTGACTAGTCTCTTTTTGACATGCACTTACATTGATACGGATTGAAAGACAACGAGGGAGAGGGTAGTGGTTCTGGAAACGTTGAACGGTCAATGATGTATCCTCATTCAATTAGCATGCAGAGGGAATTAATTGGAGAAGCAGAATGGAGCCAGCACGATGTGAATGCAACGCAGTTTGCACTCTCATATGAAGGCGCCCCTCCACTCCAATCCATCTACCAAATCGTACTCACCTACTAGTACTACGCACCTAGTCTGCGCAACACTACTCACTCCAATCCAAGACCAAGTGACCAGAAGCCACAACCACCCATGGAGGCGATGGACGCGAGTGGCAGGCGGCTGTGCCAGATGATCCACGACGCCTGCCTGCATGCCGGCACCGAGCAGCGTCTCCAGACGGTGCGGGCGACCACCGGCATCAAAGCCCTCGGCGACACCGGCTTTGCCTCTCACATGAGCGAGATGATGGTCCGCTCCATCCGCAAGTTCACCACCGTCAAGAAGTGCGCGGACGACCTTGCCGTACTCCTCCAGCCCGTGCACCCAGGCTCCTCGTTGCCTGCCACCCTCATCGGCCTCCATGGTGACAACCTCTTTCACACACTAGTGGCCCTGCAGCTGCCCGATGTCGCGACGAAGAATGTCCACCTCGAGGCCGCGCTCGCCGGGCAGCACCTCGCCGAGCAAGAAACTGTCAACCTATACATCCACGTATACGAGGAAATCGTCTACATAGGCCACTACAGGGCCAGGGACGACGCTAAGACGTTGGCCTTCTTCGACCGGCTGGAAGCCTTGGACACCATTGTTCAGAAGCACGTTGACCTCGCCACGAAAGCCGCTGCTCCTCAGCCGCCGTTCGGTGGGTCGGCGCCCTAAGCCGAGGAGGAGGAGGTCATCGATGGATGCATCTTTCTTCTTGCCTCCTGTAACCAACACTGCGTCGCGTCGTGGCCTTAATGTGTTATTGTATCGCATTATCATTCCAGTCGTAAATGACATGTGTGAACCCTTTCTCTCATTTGGCATTAATTATATGTATCACTATCTTCATCCTGGTTTATTGGTCACCTTTGTGTTTTGTGCCAAATTTTGACTTCAGATTTAACTAACAATATGTTAATGCATGTCACCAAAAACGATATCGTTGGAAACTATGTTCAAATACGAATCCAATGATATATTTTTTGGTGACATGCATTAATATTTTTTTAGTTAAATCTATGGTCAATTGGCACAAAGGGGACCAACAAATCAGGACGGAGCTAGTACTTACCTATTGCATCAACTTCGTAATTTACGTACGATGCATGACCCAACCTACCAAACTATAGTATATATATGGGCACGACAACCAAACTCATAAATTCAAAACTAAGTGTTACACGCCACAAGTTCAAAACGAGAAAGTGGAACAAGTACTGCACACCTGTCCCGTTCGCGTCACACACCCGCACTGTCGTTCCGGCCCGCCGCTCAGCACGCATTGGCTTGGCATATTATCACTGTCATGTGGGTCCGATGTGAGAAAACCGATGATGCGCCAAACTGGCAAACTCCCCTGCTTATTGCGCGGGAAAATCCCTGCCCTATCGTTTTTAATTGTTGTTTCTATCTGTCTACCGTGCCAAGGAGCAGAAGCAGAACCAAATGTTACATTTTGTACAAGTTCAAAAGGAAAAGCCTGCCGTGTTGCGTCTCACCCACACACAGTCGGGAGTACTCCACGGTCGGCCCGACATGCCGCTCAAGCTAGGGAATACGTGTTGTCTAGCATTTTCACTGTCATGTGGGACCGGAGTTGAGCAACCGACTATTGGCAAATCCCCACCACGCCCACCGCGCGTCGGCTGAGTTAGAAATAGAAGAGAGAAACGAGGAGGGAGAAGAGCTAGCTGTAGCACGGACGCCGTTGTCAGATGGGACTCATGTTGAATGAGTAGGAGTACTCCGTACTCGTTTGTACTCGTACGTACTAGTACCGCTAGTTGGTTGTGTGTGACCTATACCTGTCATCACTTTGCAGCTACGCTTCATAGTACATATTTTTTCACGCATTTTTCCTCCTTGCTGAGATGTACTCCTCGGCTCCGCAGTCGTCGAAAATATTTCTACGTGCTTCCTTTTGCCGACATGTGGGACATAGAGCATCTTGGTCCACGTGCAAGCTCTCGAGCGCCAACCGATAGGGACGAGTCCTTGGACAGTAATGCGGCAGCGGGCCATCCAACCATGCTGGCGTACAAGTACATTTCAAACTGGACAAATTACATGCAAACCCCCTGCAAAAGAATAAATAATGAATTACTACATGCAAACTAGATGATTTTCATAGAAACTGGAGCACATTCATTACATTCTGGACATATTTCATTGAAAAAAAATGACCGGACCTAAACCAGTCTAAGGGTCTCTTTGATTCCCAGGATACTGAAAATACAGGAATGGGGAAAGTATGGGACTGGAGTGCTAAATCCAATAGGATTAGCAAAGATTGTTCAATGCCACAGGAAAAACAAAGGAATTGTAAAAAAAAAGCTTGGAGAGGAGTACAAAATATTACATAGTAAAAAAATTCCTATGGAATCCGATCCTATGTACTGTACTAGCTAAGCTGCGACGACGCTCTTGCTCCACTGATGGTGATAAACCGAGAGGAGGAGAAGGAAGCGATGGCGTGTTTTCACATGCTAAAGGCTGGACTATAGTACTTTTTTTATCGCTATATCACCTGCTGGTTCACTGGGCTACCGTGTTTCGCATTCCTCCGACGTATACTAGTACTCCGGTGCTAAACTAGAGTATACCGCATGGTTCTTTGCTCCTTCTTACATCGTCGGCAACAATTATTCTTCCTTTTGCCGACATGTGGGACAGCCAGCATCCGGGTCGACGTGTCATGCACCAGATTACAGTGGGGAACAGAAGGGGAGCCTCGCCCCGGTCATAGCGCCGCAGTAATAATGACTATAATGAGCAGTCATATCACAAGGCCCCATCTTACTACTCCACAATCTAATTACTTCCTTAGGCCCAAAGATGGTGAAGTGTCATGTAGTCGACGTTCACACAACACCACTAAAGGAAGCAACAACATACATATCATCAAAATATCGAACGAATACCAAGTTCACATGATTACTTATAACAAAACTTCTCCCATGTCCTCAAGAACAAAAGTAACTACTCACAAATCATGTTCATGTTCAAGATCAGAGGGGTATTGAATATCATTAAGGATCTGAACATATAATCTTCCACCAAATAAACCAACTAGCATCAACTACAAGATGTAATCAACACTACTAGCAACCCGCAGGTACCAATCTGAGGTTTTGAGACAAAGATTGAATACAAGAGATGAACTAGGGTTTGAGATGAGATGGTGCTGGTGAAGATGTTGATGAAGATTGTCCCTCCCACGATGGCATCAATTTCCCCCTCCCGGAGGGAAGTATACCCGGTGGAATCGCTCCGCCGGAGAGCAAAAGTGCTCCTGCCCAGGTTCCGCCTCGAGACGGCGGCACTTCGTTCCAAAAGTCTTCTCTATAATTTTTTAGGGCAAATGAGCTTATATAGCAGAAGGAGGAGGCCGGAAGCCAGCTGTGGGCCTCACAAGGCATCAGGGCGCACCCAGGGGGCACGCCCTGTTGCCTTGTGGGCAACTAGTGGGTCTCCTCTGGTATTTCTTTTCTCCAGTATTTTTTATATATTCAATAAAAAATCTCCGTAAAATTTCAGGTCATTTGGAGCTCTATAGAATAGTTATCTCGGCTATGGCTATTTCAGGTCCAGAATTCCAGCTGCCGGTATTCTCCCTCTTCATAAAAATCTTGCAAATTAAGAGAGAAAAGGCATAAGAATTGCATCATAAAGTGAAATAATGACCAAATACATTATAAATAACAGTAGGAAATCATGATGCAATTTCTACGTATCAACTCCCCCAAGCTTAGACCTCGCTTGTCCTCAAGTGTAAGCCGAAATCGATAATCATGACCACATGTTTAGAGAGAGCGGCGTCAATAAAATAAAATACGAACATGAGAGCATCATGATTAATTTCATAACAGCAATATATTATCATAAAGCTTCCCATGGGCAAGTAATAATTCATCACAACAATGAAGTATAAAGCATAAACTTTCTTGGAAACTAACAAACTATGTTCTCGGTCAATGAAACAATTACAATTCATCATATTTTCAGGAAAAGTCTATGTAAGAGCTTTTTGTTTTAGCAAGTCCACATACCCAACTATCATTTAGTCTTCTATGATTGCTGACACTCACGACATATTTTTATAGAGCAAAAGTTTCAATCAGACACATAGAAAGATGGGGGTTTATAATTTCACCTCCCAACAAATTTACCTCAAGGGTAATGTCACTTACATCCAACGGGATAGAGAAGACTACTATTGACTCTTGCATAAAAATAAATACAGAAAAGTAAAAGATAGGCCCTTCGCAGAGGGAAGCAGAGGTTGTCATGCGCTTTTTGTTTTTGGATGTGCAAGCTCTTAATGTGAAGGAACGTCACTTTATATTGCCCCTTGTGATAGCAACCTTTATTATGCAGTCTGTCACTTTTATTTCTTCACCATCACAAGTTCATACAAAGCTTATTTTCCCTTGCAATAAAAGATCATACATATTTAGGAGCAATTTTTATTGCTTTTGCACCGATGCCAATTTACTTAAAGGATCTTATTCAATCCATAGGTAGATATGGTGGACTCTCATACTGGGTTCAAGGGTTTTGGATGCACAAGTAGTATCTCTACTTAGTGCAGATTTTTGGCTAGCAAAAGATAGTGAGCAAACACCACATGTTATAGGATCTATGACAATATAACTTCTATGTGAATATAAGCAAACATAACTCATTACGTTGTCATCCTTGTCCAACGTCAACTATTTGGCGTAGAATATTTAATGGGGGCTCACAATCATAAAATATGTCCAAGATAGTATATTTATATGTGAATCCTCTCTTCCTTTATTAACTTTTTCATGAATTGCATCAATGACCAATGCTATGTTTGTTAACTTCCAATAAATTTTATCAACTATACTTTCCTTCATGTAAAGTCATTTCTCTCCAAGGAATTAGCATATGCTTTTTTTTCATTCTTTTATTGCTTAGATTGAAACATAAAAGTAAAGAAGCAAATCTCAAACTACTCTTTATTATATAACTCTTACACACGATTACATAGATAGATAGATCATGAAACAGGCACTCGAAACTAGATCATACTAAAACTTTATTCCTCTAAATCACGAAATAAGTAAGGATCGAACTAAGATAGATGATAATAATAAAAAGGTGATGGTGATACGATATCGAGGCACCTCCCCCGAGCTTGGAACAAGCCAAGGGTGATGTCCATACCCGTGTACTCAAGTGTCTTTCTTCGGTGATGGTGCTGATGAAGTGATGGGCTTGTCCTCCATGTTCCACGGCATAGGCTCTCTGTCATAAAAAGATGATCATGTTTCCGGAGTCCTGAAACTTGCAGCTAAACTCATACCTTTAAATTTGGTTTCATACTCAAAATTTTGGTTCTGTAAGTCATAAATTTGGGCCTGAAGGTGATCAATCCTGTCATTGAGCTTGAAGATGATGTCCCCAATATCCTTGATGCCCACTTTGTGTTCACGGATGAATTCCGTGATCATGGAGTGGTTGGCGTTGAGTCCACCCTCCACCATCCCCTGGCAGTTGAAGATCTCCTACTCCACTACTTCAAGCCTAGCCTTCTCGCTTCCGGTCTTCTTTGGTCCTTGAACATCCTAGATGCGGAGCACCCCCTCACGCATCTCAATGGCTTGAGGGTGATTCATCACCTCCGGTAGGTAAGGGTTGATGACCTTCTCGCAGAACTTGTCCTTGGACGAACTTGGGAGCGTCATGGCGATCCAGATCTGTCAAAAAAAAACAGCCCAAAACAAGAACAGAGGAGAAACTTGCGATGCGGTGGTCAAAACATACGGCAGTATATTTGAAGAAGTTTTATCTGGCAAAACAAGCATACGAGAGGAAAACGGAGTCGGGAGGGCACACGAGGGGCCCACAAGGCAACACGGCGCGCCCCAGCGGCGGTCGCGCCCTGTTGCCTTGTGACTTCCTCGTCGGTCTCCTCGGCTGTTTCTTATTTTTGTATTTTTTTCTAATATTCGAAAACGGACAGAACTAATTTTTATGGAGCGTTCCGGAAGGACTCTTTGATGTGTTCCTCCGGTGTCATAGTTTGAATAATATTGGTTTCAACATTAATGGGAGTACCTGAGATATAATACTCGATTCTTTGACCATTTACCACTCTCGGATTGGTGCCTCCGGAGTTGTTGATTTTGATAGCTCCGGAGCGATAAACTTCTTCGATGATATATGGCCCTTCCCATTTAGAGAGAAGTTTTCCTGCAAAAAAAATCTGAAACGAGAGTTGTACAATAGAACATGTTCGCCCACTTTAAATTCCCATTTTTGGATTCTTTTATCATGCCATCTTTTAACTTTTTCCTTAAATAACTTAGCATTTTTGTAGGCTTGGGTTCTCCATTCATCAAGAGAGCTAATGACAAACAACCTCTTCTCACCGGCAAGTTTAAAATCATAATTAAGTTCTTTAATTCCCTAATATGCCTTATATTCTAGTTCAAGAGGTAAATGACATGCTTTTTCATAGACCATTTTGTATGGAGACATACCCATACGATTTTTATAAGCAGTTCTATAAGCCCATAATGCATCATCAAGTTTCTTAGACCAATTCTTCCTGGATCTATTAACGGTCTTTTGCAAAATTAACTTTATTTCTCTATTACTCAATTCAACTTGACCACTAGACTGAGGATGATAAGGAGATGCAATTATGTGGTTAGCATCATATTTAGCAAGAAGTTTACGGAAAGCACCATGAATAAAATGTGAACCACCATCAGTCATCAAGTATCTAGGGACTCCAAACCTAGGGAATATAACTTCTTTAAGCACTTTAATAGATGTGTTGGGATCAGCACTACTAGTTGGAATAGCTTCTACCCACTTAGTAACATAATCAACAACAACAAGAATATGTGTATACCCATTGGATTTAGGAAAAGTTCCCATATAATCAAAACCCCAAACATCAAATGGTTCAATAAAAAGTGAATAATTCATAGGCATTTCCCAACGTCTACCAACATTACCAATTCTTTGACATTCATCACAAGAAAGGACAAACTTACGTGCATCTTTGAAAAGAGTATGCCAATAAAAACCGGATTGTAATACCTTATGTGCAGTTCTGTCTCCCGCATGGTGTCCTCCATATGCCTCGGAGTGACACTTCCGAAGGATTTGTTCCTGTTCATGCTCAGGTACACAATGTCTAATAATACCATCTACTCCTTCTTTATATAAATGTGGGTCATCCCAAAAGTAATGTCTTAAATCAAAGAAGAACTTTTTCTTTTGTTGGTAGGTAAAACTAGGTGGGATATATTTAGCAACAATGTAATTAACATAGTCTGCATACCAGGGACTAGTGCGGGAAGCATTTACAACAGCTAATTGCTCATTAGGAAAATTATTATTAATAGGCAGTGGGTCATCAAGAACATTTTCCATCCTAGACAGATTATCCGCTACTGGGTTTTCAGCTCCCTTTCTATCAATAATATGCAAATCAAACTCTTGTAACAAAAGAACCCACCTAAGAAGTCTAGGTTTAGCATCTTTCTTTTCCATAAGATATTTAATAGCAGCATGATCAATGTGAACAGTTACTTTAGAATCAACAATATAAGATCTGAATTTATCACATGCAAACACAACTACTAAAAATTCTTTCTCAGTAGTAGCATAATTTCTTTGAGCACTGTCTAGAGTTTCACTAGCATAATGGATAACATTTAATTTCTTATCAACTTTTTGTCCTAAAACAACACCAATAGCATAATCACTAGCACCACACATAATTTCAAAGGGTAGGTTCCAATCAGGTGGTTGAACAATAGGTGCAGATATTAAGGCTTTCTTAAGTATTTCAAAGGCTTCTACGCAATCATCATCAAAAACAAATGGAACATCTTTTTGCAAAAGATTAGTAAGAGGCCTAGAAATTTTAGAGAAGTCTTTTATAAACCTTCTATAAAAACCAGCGTGACCTAGGAAACTTCTTATACCTTTGATATCCTTAGGACATGGCATTTTCTCAATTGCATCAACTTTAGCTTTGTCTACTTCAATACCTCTTTCAGAAATTTTATGCCCAAGGACTATACCTTCATTCACCATAAAGTGGCACTTCTCCCAATTCAAGACAAGATTAGTTTCTTAACATCTCTGCAAAACTCGATCAAGGTTGCTTAAGCAATCATCAAAAGAAGTTCCGTAAACGGAAAAATCATCCATGAAAACCTCAACAATCTTTTCACAAAAGTCAGAGAATATAGCAGTCATACATCTTTGAAAGGGAGCTGATAACCCACAAGTATAGGGGATCGCGACAGTCTTCGAGGGTAGTATTTCACCCAAATTTATTGATTCGACACAAGGGGATCCAAAGAATATTTGCGAACTAAATATCTACAGCAAAGTGTTTAGTAGCACAGTAGTAATAGTAGCAATAGTAACGGAAACAGTAACAGTAGCAGTTTTGTAGTGATTGTAACAGCAGCAGCAACGAAAGTAACTTAGCAAAGATCAATATGCGAAAAGCATAGGCATTGGATCAGTGATGGATAATTATGTTGGATGACATTCATAATGTAACAGTCACAACCTAGAGCGATACACAATAGCTCCAATTCATCAATGTAATGTAGGCATGTATTCCGTATATAGTCATACGTGCTTATAGTAAGAACTTGCATGACATCTTTTGTCCTACCCTCCCGCGGCAGCGGGGTCCATAAGGAAATCTAAGTGATATTAAGGCCTCCTTTTAATAGAGAAACGGAACAAAGCATTAGCACTTAGTGAATACATGAACTCCTCAAACTACGGTAATCACCGGAAAGAATCCCAATTATTGTCACCTTGGGGTATGCGGATCATAACACGTAATAGGTGCATACAACTTGCAAGATAGGATCAAGAACACAAATATATTCATGAAAACATAAAGGGTTCAGATCTGAAATCATGGCACTCGGGCCCTAGTGACAAGCATTAAGCATAGCAAAGTCATAGCAACAACAATCTCAGAACATAGTGGATACTAGGGATCAAGCCCTAACAAAATTGACTCGATTACATGATAAATCTCATCCAACCCATCACCGTCCAGCAAGCCTACGAAGAAATTACTCACACCCAGTGGTGAGCATCATGAAATTGGTGATGGAGGATGGTTGATGATGACGACGGCGTCGAATCCCCCTCTCCGGAGCCCCAAACGGACTCCAGATCAGCCCTCCCGATGAAGAACAGGAGGTGGCGGTGGCTCCGTATCGTAAAACACAATGAAACTTCTTCTATTTTTTTTGTCGGGGAAAGAGAATTTATAGCGTTGGAATTAGGTCAGGAGGACCTCTGTGGCCCCACAAGGCATCAGGGCGCGCCCTAGGGGGGTCACGCCCTGTTGCCTTGTGGGCAACAGGTGGCCCCTCTTCTGTTGATTCTTGCGCCAATAATTTTTATATATTCCATAAAAAATCTCCAAAAAGTTTCGTCCAATTCCGAGAAATTTGATTTCTGCACAAAAACAACACTATGGTAGTTCTGCTGAATACAGCGTCAGTCCGGGTTAATTTCATTCAAATTATGCAAATTAGAGTCCAAAACAAGAGCAAAATTGTTTGGAAAAGTAGATACGACGGAGGCGTATCAACTCCCCCAAGCTTAACTCATTGCTTGTCCTCAAGCAATTCAGTTGACAAACTGAATGTGATAAAGAAAAACTTTTATGAACTCTTTTGTTCTTGTATCCATATATAAGCTTAACTAGCACCCAAGTTTTTAGCAAAGATCATGAACTAACCATGCAAATGATAACACTTAGAAATTACATTTACTCATATCAATGGCATAATCAACTAGCGAACAATAATAACATATCTCAAATGCCAACAATTTGTCAAAACAATCATGATATAATATGATAACAGGGTATCTCGCTAGCCCTTTCTGAGACCGCAAAACATAAATGCAGAGCACCTCCAAAGTCCAAGCAGCGACTAAACATTGTAATTCAGGGTAGAAGAGATCCAGTCATGATTTACCCAACATTAACTATACTCAATGCATAAGAATGACAATAGTGCTCTCAGGATTGGTTCTTATAATGAGAAGGTGAGACTCAACAATAAAACTAAAATAACATAAAGTAAATAACATAAAAGGAAATAGATAGGCCCTTCGCAGAGGGAAGCAGAGATTTGCAGAGGTGCGAGAGCTCGAAGCTTAAATCAAAGATGAAAACAATTTTGAGAGGTGTACTTTTCCTGTCAACGTCATGACCGAGGATTTTCAATATCTTCCATGCTAAACACATTATCGGCGAATCCCAAGCGGAAAGGTAAAGTTTACTCCCCCTCCACCATACAAACACAAGCCATGGCTAGCCGAATTCATGGGTGCCCTCCATACCAACAACTTTTCGGGGGAGTTTGTTTCATTATATAATTTTTTTCATTTTGATTATAGGACTGGGCATCCCGAATACCAGCCTCTCTCGTGCAATGACAAGTGAATAAACACTCATCTTTAGAATAACCCGCTTAGCATGGAAGATATTGACCGCCCCATGTCACTCCATGAGCGGTACAGGCACACAAAACAGATGTTTATTTGAATGATTAGAGGTGGCACATGTAAATTTACTTGGAACGGCAGAGTAATACCGCATATAGGTAGATATAGTGGACTCATCTGGAACAACTTTGGTTTAAGGATTTTGGATGCACAAGCAGTATTCCCATTTAGTATAGGTGAATGCTAGCAATAGATTGAGAAGCGACCAACTAGAGAGCGAAAACGGTCATAATCATGCATTAAGAATAATTAACATTGAATACTAGCATGAGTGGGATATAAACACCCTGAACATAAATATCGTGAAGGCTGCATTGGTTTTGAATCAACTACATGTGTGAACATGTGCCAAGTCAAGCCACTTGAAACATTCAGAGGAGGATACCATATTAACATACTACATCATAGCCATTTTAATCCATGTTGACATCCAAGATAAATCATTATCCACTCCTAGCTACTTAAGCATGGCATGAGCAACTATAATCTCTAATTCTCATCACAAACATGTTTACTCATAATGTGCTGAATCATGGATACTGAGCTAAACATATTTACAAAAACAAAAACAAGAAGAGTTCATACCAGCTTTTCCTTGCCACAGTCACTTCATCAAATCATCGTCATTATTGCCTTTCACTTGCACAATCGAATGATGTGAAAATAATAATAGTGCAAGAGTGTCATGGACTAAGCTGGAATCTGCAAACATTTTATTCAAGGGAGAAGACAAGGTAATATTGGCTCTTCGTTAGATCAACAATAAAACATATGAGAGCCACTCAACATTTTCATCGTGGTCTTCTCCTTACAATGACTCAACGAAAGGAAAAGAAATTCAGAGAAACACACTGAAATATTTTTGGAGTTTTTTTGTTTTTCTGAGGAAAGCAAACTAAAGAAGAAAAACAAAAATTGAGAAAAACTATTTACACGGGAGAACTCCCAACAAACAAGAAAAGAAGAAACGAGAAATCTTTTTGGGTTTTCTTTTAATACTACGAACTACTAAAGAGAAAGAAAAACCGAAAAGAAGCGAGAAATATTTTTGGATTTTCAAAGTTTTTCAAACACACAAGAAGAAAACAAAAATAAAACTAACATTGATAATAGAATGAAAAGGGATGAACACCGACAACTGAAATGAATGTGTGAACATGAATATAATGTCGGTGAGAAATATGTACTCCCTCAAGCTTAGGCTTTTGGCCTAACTTGGTAATCACCACCCGTACTATCCATTATGCCTGGTAGGGAAGTGGTTAGGCGGAGGCACTCGAGCGTCCCAAGGCTGGGCCTCGTTCTCTGTCGCGGCCAACTCGTTCTTGTAAGCAATAAGGTCAGGTGGCATGATGGTGTATCCGTGCCTGGCATAAGAATCAAACAAGGAAGGTGCAGGGAATGAAATAATCTCACGAGTTACCTCGCTAAATACCAAATTATAACGAATGTAATGAGGGGGCTTGGGGTCATCAATAAAGTGGTGATCAACCATGCACTGTGGGTATAAATAAACCTTAGGCAGCACCTAATCATTTGGACAGATAGCAACATTAAAACATTTCGCGAGGCGTGAAGCATAAATACCACCATGAATTTTACCCCTAGTCCTGTTGGTGTGCAAGCGGCGTGCAATGATAGCTCCCAAGCTATAAGTGTTATCACCATAGAGTGCGCGGCATAAAATGGCGAGGCCAGGGGCACTGAGAGTACCACCTTCCTCCCTGGCAGTCAATCATTTTCCTATAAATAAAGCAAAGTAGTGCACAGCAGGAAAATGCAAGCTAGTAACTCTGGCTCTCGACACGCCCCTAGATTCTCCCACAGTCAAAGTGCGAAGGAAGTCCTCGAACTCCTCAGGTTGAGGTTCCCTCACATCCCCATCAGAAGGGATCAAACATATCTCACAAAACTCAGCTAGCGTTAACTCATGATGTTCGGCATATAAATCAAAACGCACCATGGGGATATCGAGCCTCATATAAATAAAAAATTCCTAGACATGAAACAAAAATTTTGCACAAAGGAATTTGTAAGGAGGTGGTGCTGGTCACACTCATCTGCGAGGAAGTCGGTCAGCCCGACGTTCGCAACAAATTATGCAAACTCTTGGCGGAACCCGGCTTCGTTCATGAAGGCATTGTGCGTCCATTCGCACGGTCGGACCTCCGTCCTACGCGGAATGTTGAGGTCACGGTTAGGGGCATTCCCAAGGACACCCTTGGAGCTCCGGCTCGAAGAACCTCTCCGGAGGAAGTTCATTTTCCTAAGAACAAATTTCTGAAATTTTTGGACCACAAAAAGATGTTAACAAAACTTCACAAGATTGATAGCAACTACTCATACAAGTTCCCAGAGGCTATATCAAGCATTCAAACTACTTAGAATTCAAATAATTCAACATGCAAGCTCATTTTCAGTAGCACCAATAGCAGCAATTTATGCAAAATATAATCCACTAAAGCAAAAACTAATTGGAGCAATGGGAGAGTCACATACCAAGGAGCAATCCCCCAAAACAGTTTCAGAAACGGAGCTCCGAGCAAAGAGATCGAAAATCTCATGCTTGGGAGCAAGAACACGAGAGAGAGAGAGAGAGAGAGAGAGAGCTACCACGATTTTTTTCTGGAGGTAGGAGATGAAGTGGGCTGAAGGGATAAGTGAGTGGGTCCCTGTGGGACTCACAAGACATCTTGGCGCGCCCTGGGGGGTGGCCGCACCTTGTTGCCATGTGAGCAACAGGTGCACCCCTGGGTTGTTTTCAGTGCCAAAACTTCTTAAATATTCCAGAAAAAATCATGTTAAAATTTATTGCATTGTGAGCACTTTTATTTTTGGGTCATTTTTTATTGCACGGATAATTCAGAAAACAGGATAATCATGTCATTTTACTTTATTTAAACTATAAATAACAAAGGGCAAATTATGGTTACAGAAAGTTGTGCTTACTAAATTCGTCGACCACATGCCCCACAAAAAGGATCCATTAATAAGGTTGATCAAGTCTTATTAACCTACTGACGGTGTCCTAGATTAGGGGGTGCTAACCTGGCCACCCGTCTCCTCGGTTGGACCGATGGGCCCTCATACGTGATCAAGATAGACTTCGAAAGCCGTATACAAGAAGCATGATCAAGATTGGCTCCACCGAAGACTTGACGTACACCCCAAGACCTCTCCAGCCGCCTTATCATTAGTTACCGACCTTGTAACACTAGATACCCTCCCTGGTGTGTATATAAGCCATAGGGTATAGCCCATAGGGGACATCAACGCAATATCGCTCACCTAGCCCTAGAAGTTAGACACATATTACGATCTCGAGGTAGATCAACTCTGTACTTGATAAATCTCCATTAATATAAACAGAAGCAGTACGTAGGGTTTTACCTCCATCGAGAGGGCCCGAACCTGGGTAAAGATTGTCTCCCTCGTCTCTGTTACCACCGATCCGAGATCCACAGCTCGGGACCCCCTACCCCGAGGTCTACCGGTTTTTACACCGACACTGGTGCTTTCATTGAGAGTTTCGCTGTGTGATCGCCAAAAGGATCGATGGGATCGCCGGTTAACGGCCTCAAACCCATGGAGCACGTCTCCCCATCTGAAGCCTTGGTCACAGAGATGCCTCCACATAATGTGAAAGCGAACCATGACCCTTGTCTGACTCCAACAAAGAATCCCCTCATGAACGCGGGGCTAAGATACTTCCTGGAGAGCGGATCGGACAGTGAACTACCAGTGACCGAATCCCAGATCAAATCGGCTAAACCGATAACCGCGGATCCAGCATCAAGTGAGAATAATGAGGTCTCGAGCCCGCGGTCTTTACAGATCGGATCTGGTCCACTCACCTCCCATGTAGAATATCGCCCCGATGACTCCGGCCCATCTGACATCTGAGACTTAGCCTACGTATGGCAGATCCCCGGTGAGCTGATTCGACAATACTGGGCCAGATTCTTGTCCGTCAAGAGCAAGATACTGGATTACCAAGACTCTGACATAATTGCCGCTTTCGAGCGCGGATGCAAGGATAAATGCGTCTCGAACGCCCTCGCTCGTCGTTGCGTCCAAACACTCCCTGAATTAACCAACCTGGTAGCGCGATTTTGCGCCATTGAAGACACCTGGTGGACCGAGGAGAACACGGACTCGATCTGTGAGGACTACCCGGGACGCGACCGGTCGGTACTTCGGCGTGAAAATCGCAAACGGAACACCCCGGGTGATCGACCCTGGAAGAAGAAGAAAACCTCTGATCACCCCGGAACGGCCCTGGACGGCTTTCTTGGTAAACCATGCCCGATCCACGCCGTATTGGTTAACTCTTGCCCGACTCATAGCCTTCGCGACTGTTGGTTGTTGAGGCAGGTGGCAAAGGGGGGACCCGCCCTCCTGGCGGGCACCTCCATCCACCCTGAACAGACCTCGGACGAAGACGAGGTCCTAATGATTTATGAGACCTTTACGGCTAACAACCAGCGCAAATAGGCCTTGTGGGAAATCAATGTCGTCCAACAAGTACCACCTCGGGGTGCGTGGATAGACACACCGATCACCTTCACCCACCACGATCAGCCGAAGTCGGCCCTGGACAGGTGCCCCGCCGCACTAGTCCTCAACCCCATCGTGGACCACTGCTGCCTCCATAAGGTCCTTATGGACGGAGGCAGCAGCTTGAATCTAATATACGAGGACACTCTGGACAAAATGCACATCGATAAATCACGCATAGAACAGAGCACCACCACCTTCAAAGGAATAGTCCCTGGGCGAGAGGCACGCTGCAGTGGAAAGATAACTCTAGACGTAGTCTTCGAGACCTTGGATAATTATCGCTCCGAGGAGATTATGTTCCACATCGCGCCTTTCAAGAGCAGATACCACGCCATCCTCGGATGGGACGCCTTTTCAAGATTTCAAGCGGTGCCGCACTATGGCTACATGAAGCTCAAGATGCCGGGCCTGAAAGGGATCATTACCATTTCAAGTGATCCTGACAGGGCACTCAAAGCCGAGACTAAAATGGCGTCCCTCGCCCTCGAGACTCTTGCCGAAGCCTTCGCGGCCGAAGAGCTGACCGCACTGCGCACCGAGGTCGACCGGGACGATGTCGTTCTCGACAAAAGATCAAAACCTACTTCTTTCAAACCGGCCGACGAGATTGTCAAATTCCAGGTTCACCCAATGGACCCTGCTAAAACGGCGTCCATAGGGGCTAACCTCGACCCAAAAGTTGCCAAAGCCCTACGCGCTTTCCTCAAGGAAAACTGGGACATATTCGCCTGGCACCCCTCCGATATGCCAGGGATACCCTGTAGGCTTGCAGAGCATAGCTTAAACATATTAACAGGCTACAAGCCCGTTAAACAAACACTTCGGCGTTTCTCCGAGCCCAAGCATCAAGCAATGGGTGAGGAACTGGCAAAGCTGCTGGAGGCGGGATTCATCAAGGACATAAAACACCCTGACTGGCTGGCCAATTCGGTCATGGTACTAAAAAAGGACAGGTCCTGGCGGTTGTGTGTCGATTTTAAAGACCTCAACAAAGCTTGCCCCAAAGACCCCTTCCCCTTACCCCGTATTGACCAAATTGTGGACACCACTGCAGGCCATGATGCATTGTGCTTCCTAGACGCCTACTCAGGGTATCATCAAATAAAGATGAAGGAATCGGACCAGGCAGCAACAGCATTTATCACGCCCTACGGGCCATTTTGCGTCAAGACGATGCCTTTCGGACTAAAGAACGCTGGCACCACATACCAGTGCATGATTCAAACATGTCTGCAAAAACACATCAGAAAGACCGTTGAGGCTTACATAGACGATGTAGTTGTCAAAACTAAACACGTCGAACAGTTGGTAGACAACCTTCGCGATACATTTGCCAGCCTACATGAGTATCAAATAAAACTTAATCCGGAGAAATGCGTCTTCGGAGTCCCAGCCGGCAAACTCCTTGGTTTTATCATATCTAGCCGAGGAATTGAAGCCAATCCGGCTAAAATTCGAGCCTTGGATCGTTTGGAGATTCCAACAGAGCTCAAGCACGTACAAAAACTGGCGGGCTGCGTAGCAACCTTGAGCCGCTTCATATCACGGCTCGAAGAAAAAGCCCTACCCTTGTACAAGCTGTTAAAGCAGACCAAAACGTTCAAATGGACCAAGGAGGCCTCGGCAGCCCTGCAAGACATCAAGACCCTCCTCGCCACAAATCCCATACTAGCAGCGCCAGGTGTCTGCGAACCGATGCTATTATACATCTCGGCCATGAACCAGGTGGTTAGCGCAGTCCTCGTGGTCGAACGAGACAGGGAAGGGCACAAATTCCAGGTTCAGAAGCCCGTGTATTACGTCTCCGAGGTCTTAACCCCATTCGAGTCACGCTACCCTCACTACCAAAAGATAGCCTACGCGATTTTCATGGCGTCACGAAAACTTCGGCACTACTTTCAAGAGTGTTTGGTGACCGTGGCCTCCGACGTCCCGCTAAGCGACATCATCAATAATAGGGACGCGATAGGGCGCATCGCCAAATGGGCCATAGAGCTCTTACCTTTCGAAATCATCTACAAACCACGCCGGGCCATTAAATCCCAGGTGTTGGCGGACTTTGTAGCCGAATGGACCGAAGCCGAACTCCCCCGTGAGAACAGTACCTACTCGCATTGGACAATGTATTTCGATGGCTCCAAAATGCTCGCTGGCCTAGGGGCTGGCGTGGTGCTCACGTCACCCACGGGAGATAACATTAGATATGTGTTACAAATTATGTACACAGACTCTAATAATGCGGCCGAATACGAAGCCCTCCTACACGGACTTCGGATAGACATCTCTATGGGTGTCAAATGCCTGGAGTTCCTAGGTGATTCTAACCTCACCATCTCACAAATCAACGGCGAGTTTGATGCTAAAGACCCGAAAATGACAGCTTACCGAAATGCCATCATAAAGATCTCGGCCAGGTTCGAGGGGCTGGAATTTCACCACATAACCCGAGACAGCAACCAGGCCGCAAATGTGCTAGCCCGGTTGGGCACAAAACAGGATAAGGTTCCCGAAAATACCTTCCTTGAATGGCTTTTCAAGCCATCTGTAGTCTGGCAAGATAACATAGGAACGTCGGATTCAACCAACGTCGGGCAACATGCCCCGCCCGAAGTAGATGACGGTATCATGGGTGGCTCAATGATCCGGAAGACTGCTTCAGCACATGAGGTCATGGCAGTCATCGCACCATGGACTGAGCCACTCCTCGCGTACTTGCTCCGAAAAGAGCTCCCCGATAACCAAACCGACACCCGCCGGATTGTAAGGCAGTCTAAAGCCTACAAGGTTCACGAAGGGGAACTTTATAAAATGAGCACAACGGGCGTCCTCCAGAGATTCATATCCGTGGAAGAAGGAAAACTCCTACTTCGGGAGATACACTCTGGCATGAGCGGACATCACGCTGCTGCTTGGACCTTGGTTAGCAAGGCTTTCCGAGCCGGTTTCTATTGGCCAACTGCAGGTGCCGACGCTGTGGCATTAGTACAGCGTTGCCCAGGCTGTCAGGTATTTGCCAAGCAGAGCCACTTGCCCCCTATGGCCCTTCGCACCATCCCCATCACTTGGCATTTTGCGGTCTGGGGGCTCGATATGGTCGGGCCACTTAAGGGTGGATCAAACAAAAATAAGTACCTTCTCGTCATGGTCGACAAATTTACCAAGTGGATCGAAGCTAAGCCGGTCACCTCGGCCGAAGCCGTCCAAGTAATCGGATTCATCTCGAAGGTAGTCCATCGTTACAGTGTCCCCCACAGTCAGATTACAGACAACGGAACCAACTTCACGGCCAAAGAGGTCAAGGCATGGTGTAAAAAATTGGCATTAAGCTCGACTACGCGTCCTTCTACCACCCACAGTCGAATGGGCAGGTGGAGCGAGCCAATGGACTAATCCTTAGCGGAATTAATCCAAGGTTAGTTCGCTCCCTTAAAAAAGCCAATTGTAAATGGGTTGAGGAACTTGATTCCGTACTATGGGGCTTGCGTACGATACCAAACCGGTCCACAGGATACACCCCGTTTTTTATAGTATACGGCGCCGAGGCGGTCCTCCCCTGCAATATCATACACAACGCACCTCGGGTGCGCATGTATGAAGAGCTAGAAGCCGAGCTCGACCGGCAAGATGCCCTAGACACTCTCGAAGAGGAGCGCAATGTCGCACGGGCACGGTTAGCCATTTATCAGCAGCAGGCTCGGCACTACCATGGTAGAGAAGTTCGTGCTAAAGAATTCAACGTCGGAGATCTCGTAATGAGGCTACACCCCGAGAAACAAAAGCACAAACTCTCCCCTAGATGGGATGGGCCGTTCATCATTGATCAAGTTCTTATCGGAGGAGCCTATCGAATCCGAGATCCGAAGGACGGCCGATTAGAGCCCCACCCCTGGAACGCGGCGCTACTCCGACGCTTGTACACTTGACACTACAAACACGGTTCGTGTAAATAACTTTTACATTTTCTTTGCCTTAATCTTTTACTCATTATTTATTTATTTCCCCACCTCGGAACGTTATTTAATGACCTCGAGGACAATATAGCACGTTATTTTCAAAACAAGAGCTATTCCGCCTCTTATGTACTATTGTCTTTTGAGCCACTATATGCATCGATTCGCTTTAAGATTTGGCCAAACTGGGTTGCCCGGCTCCTGTGCTTGCCCCTTACATTCCCGATATTTCGGCTAGGGGGCAAAGGGAGCACCGCTGTGATTGTTACTCCCGGGTCAACCGGTGTAGTACCTCAGACGGACAAAGCCGAAAGCTAGCGTTCTTATAATGTGGATCGGTCGGCTATGACATAGGACTAACGTGGCAAGGGTCTTTTCAAACCTTGACCAGGGGCTTTACCCCCAAAGTCATCCGTCTTCGAACAAACGTGTTCGACACAAGGACCTGAGGAAAGGAACTATTGGAAGAACTATTTTTCTCGGATTATGTTTCTTACGTTAAACAGTAATATAACATAACCTTCCATTACTCTCTTGTCTTTTGAGCCGCACAGCCCGATTGCCTGGTCGCCTGAAGCACCTGGTACGATGACCTCGGCCAGTAGTATGGGACACTCCTCTGAATTTATCCGAGGAGGCGGAAGCCGAAGGCTGGCTGACAGAGTTTGGACAAACGGACGGAAACAATTGACCTGGAATACCTCGGTACATAAAGTCATACAAAGTTTTCACGCACGGTCTAGCCCGTCTATTAGGGTGTCCAATGCGCAATCCTTTTGCAAGAGGCATGCCGCAGGCATTACATTATTATATACCTGGCTGGTAGGGATTTCCTTCCCATCAAGCCCCATGGGTCCCACCTCTGCTAATTCCATTGTCTTCAGACCGGTGTAGTGGGTCCTCACCATGGCCCAGGCCTCCCTCGCACCTTCCCGGCAAGCTGATACTTTCCAAGCCTGGATCCGGCGCCAAGCTCTCTTAAGCTGTTTGGCTAGCACGGCCATGTCCTCGGGGACCGGCACCACCTCAGGCCATAAAGCCTGGTGCACATCCTTCATCGATTTCCGTGCCCTCTCATGCACCTCAGATAGATGAATGCTCAGGTCTTCGGACATCAGACCCCGAGACTCCGAAGGAAGGCCAGTCAAACAAGCTGCCAAATAAAACAACATTCGAATGACAAATCCCCTCGGACAAACTACATGACAAATGTCCGTCGCGATTCATAACTTACCATAAATCATGTCATCCATTCGCCGATTCTTTGCTTCTGCAGCAGCAAGACGAGCCTTTAAGCTCTCAATCTCCTGAGCCTGGCGGGCATTCTCAGCCCTAAGCACATTCACGCTGTCCACTCTTTGAGTAACCACGTGTTGATTTGCCTGACATTGCGCTTCCGCATATGCCAGATCCTCACGGGCCTGCTTCAGGTTTCTTTCAAGATGGCCTAGGGCTTCCGCTGCTATAGGTGATTCTAGTGTCAACTCTATTTTCACTAGCATTAACCAATTCTAGCACAAAGCACTTACTGTGTGCCTCTCTGGTGAATTTCTTCACCTGTTCAACCTCGGACAAAGCCGCGTCTAGCTGCACTTTGGTTTGGGCCAACGCCGAGGTCAATTGCTTGTTCTTCAAGTGAGCCTCCTGTTAATGACAGCGATTTCTAGTTAGTACTCAAGTCTTGATTCGACCCTAGGGGCTCGTACCAAGCCTTAGGGGCTACTACCATACTTGGTAGTCATATTTGTCTTTAAAACTTACCCGCAGCCCCCGTGACAAGACGTCCAGCGATTCATCAAAGGCACCTCGGGTTGTGTCGTGGTTTTGTCGCGACATATGTCCTAATAGAAGGACTTAGAGATGAAGCCATCGCACTAACGTGGAAGCTTAGCGGGGTTGAGCGGGAACGAGAAGACACCGGGTTACCCAGGTTCGGCCCCTCACGGTGGAGGTAAAAGCCTACGTCCTGCTTGTCTATATTGCTGTGGATCTCGATTACAAGGATGCAGATTCGCTAACCTAGCTCTCGAGGGGATTGCAACTTAGTCTTTTCGTATAGGTGCTCCCCTTTATATATACAGGTGGAACCCTAGATTACATGAGAGTCCGGATCGTAATTTGACCCGCCTCCTATTCTTCCCTACTTGCTCTCCAAGACGGCTCTCCTTGCCATCAGACTTGTCGTGAGCCGGCCCATTATGTAAGCCGGCCTATCCTTACCAGGCCTTGCTAAGCCGGCCCATATAGAGACTTCAACCCCGCAGTGAGTTGGCCCGCTAAGCTTGCGTTATGGCCGGCTAACACTCTGCCGGGTCTCCTTGCTGGTGAATATCCCCAACATTAGCCCTCAGTTTGACTTGAATTTATTCACGTTAAACTCCATCCTGAAAAAACAAAGCATTAGTAACACATTTCCAAGTGCTCCCAAGCCGCTCTTTTCATGTCGCCATCGTGGACCGGCTCAAGTTGCCGGGTTAGAGGATCGTTAGGTTCACCCCCTCAGATTCAAACTTAGCATTTTCAACTCTTGTCCCTCATGACGTCACGATCCACTTCCGCGAAATCCGGGATGATATCGTCTCAAATCCTTGAGTGGGTACGTCCCGTCTTGTTAGGCACGAGAATCGAGGCGCCACACCACCGAATATTATTGCGCCGCATGGGGTTCCGCCCTTGCCGTTTTAACCTTTACCGTGGCTATAAATATGCCAGCTCATTACCACTTTCACTTTTTTACCCTATACTCTTCTTCCTCCTCGCGCCTGCTCGCCAGACCCGAAGCGCTGTCGCCCTAGAGCTCTCCGACGACCTCGACCGCGCCTTCTCCGACACTCATCATCGCCGGAGCTCAACCAGACACCACTGCCGCATTCGCCGCAATTAGGTACACCCTAACCCTTGCTCCTCTGGATCTACGGCGCCCATTCTCTGTAGTTCATCAGTGTTCTTCGTGTTCTTCGTGTTCATCCTTCTCCCCTTGTTTAGTAGATCCAAGATTAACGAAATGATCCACGTTGGAACCCTATTCACTACGGTAACACTCATTTTCGCATCTGGCTCTCTGTATTGGCCATCACAGACTCGCATTGATGACAGGCCATTGTGTTCATCCCCACTTAGGTCTTTTAAACTTTTCTTTCCGCAATATTTTTAGATCCGTAAAAGTAGCTGCTCCATCAAATTCTTGTTTGCCACTAGCCCAACACTTAGGAGAAATCCAAAGCACCACCATCGTCAACTCCGGCTTATAATTGCCTTCGACAACTTGCATGAATCCGGGTTATGAATTTAGCCATCCTGATTTTTATCATTTGACCGGGTCTTGTTCTCTGACGGCTTGTCCTTCTCAAGCTTAACACGCCGGCTTGTCATTTTTGTCCTTGCAGTTAAATTGTTAAGTCGCCATGGCCCCCAAGACCGACAAATCCTGCAACTGGTTTAGATCGCAAGTCTCAACCTTGATGCTGAACGAGCTTGTATGGCAGGGCCTCTTGCCGGCTCAAACCGCAATCAACTGGCGGGCGCCTGAAGAGGAAAGCACCCCCCAGCCCCAACAAGACGAGGTGGTGGTCTTCGCCGATCATCTGCACAAGGGGTTTCGGCCGCCCGGGTCAAAAAAATTCCATGACGTTCTCCATTTTTTCGACCTCCGACCGCAAGTTCTTGGACCGAACTCAATTACCAACCTCTACCAATTCCAAGTCTTCTGCGAAGTGTACCTCCAAACGGCACCAACTGTCCTGCTTTTTCGCGAATTCTTCTATATTAACCATCAGACTGAGTTCACTGATGGCCCCAGCATAGAACTTGGCGGCGTCTCTATTCAAAGGCGAAGGAACACTCCCTTTCCTGAGGCCAAGCTGGCGAGTCACCCCAAGGGCTGGAACAAGACTTGGTTTTACTGCAAGAGCACTGCCCCTCAAGGTGAAAATGCACTGCCGAGTTATAGACCAGACCGGCTCAATGCCACAGTGGCCTTTCCGGGTTGGCCATCAGCAGAAGAACGCAAGCAATTCGCCCCTGTTTACTCCAAACTAAGGGCCTTGGTTGCTAACGGCCTTACTGGGATTGATTTGACCCGGTGCTGGGTAAGCTGGCGGATCCAGCCTCTTAGCCACAGAGGAGACCTGATGTGCAATTATACTGGTGAGCCGGCAGATGCTCAACGGTTCAGTCAAGTCAATCTATCTGCGAGTGATATCAACAAAACCATCAAGAAGCTCTTGGGAGAGCCTCAAGAGAAATGCAACAAAACCGGGCTGGCCCCCTTCTGCTTAACCATCCCGGTGCCTTCAGTGAGTGTTTGCCCCTTCTTACTCTGTTCTTTAACTCGCCCTTTTTTGCTCATTGTCAACTGCCAACTCGTCTCAAATAGGCGAACGATAGATTTTGGAAGAAAAAGAAACCTCAACAACCCGCCCTCGCTCCAGCGGAGCAACAAGATGAGCCGGCTGGTGCTGATGAGCCGGGCGTAGAAGGTGAGGCTGAGGTAGAACTTGACTCACTTGGCCGTCTTTTCATTCAAGTTGCTAACGCCCCTTTTCTTCAGGACGAAACCGAAGTTAGCCATACCAACGAGACGGAGGTAACCTTAATCTCTTCTGATTCTGATTCCTCAATTCCTATTCGGAAGAAGACCCGGTCTGTGATCCTTAAGGTTCGAAGGAAACCCCGGGTTGCCGTCCGTAAGGTCTCTTTTTCGCACCGTGATGCTCATTTAGATCCCAAAATTATTTTGAAGAAGACTCGTCAACCCGGGACCTCCAAACGGAAGACCCGGAGCAGTGAAGGCGACTTAAGCAGCGGGCTTCCATATGAGCCGCCATCTTGTAAGGCGCGAGCTGAGGTGCTTCTTAGTCCAACTTCTTCTTTTCCTCTAGCCGGCCGTTTTAAGGAGCCCTTACATTTAAATGACTCGGCATATCAAACAACCCATTCCTCGGGCGAGTCAAGCGCGACGCAGGCGCCGGCTTTCAATATTAATATTGGGTAAGTACATACTGGCATAGCAATTCATTAATCCTTCCCTCCTTCAAATGAATAACTCCTTTGTTGTTTTGCACAGTACGAAGGCTATCAAGAAGAAACCACTTGCCGGGTCATCTGACCCGGTCGTTCAACCCAGCATCCAAGGGGATAAAGAGGCCACCTTGGATGGCCAAGACGGGCAAGCAGTCCCGAACAACCCGCCGGCTCCAGACCCCATCAGCCCAGCTCGTCCGCCTTCCCCTGTTATCCAGGAAAATGAAAACCCAGCTGAAGAACGACCCAAAGAGCCGCCCGTGGCACCGGCTCGAGAAGACATAGTGGTGATTGGAGAACGGCAAACACCTCCAGAGGCTTCAACCGCCCTTGCTAAAATCCCTGCCAAGCCTGAGCCGGCCGCGAAGGACAAAGGAAAGACAGCTCTGAACTTCTCTTCATTTGAAGACCTGGACACCAATACCTTGCACCAGGCCGTGCTGACCCGGCTGTCGGAGAGCCGGGACACAGAGATCACCATGATCACTTCACTAAAGCGAAAATATGAGGTAAGCTGCGCCCTTCATCTTGTACCATATATATACGTAGCCCCCAAGGGCCAGGTCATTATGCAATAACGACCCGGGACTTTCCAATTTAAACTTGTAAGTAGAACCGTCCACTGGCGTCCTCAAAGACCGACTCGTCATTGATGACGGGCTGGTCTCCATAACTTAGCAGAATAGATCAATGGATGCATTAGCCCCCAAGGGCCGGGTTAATATGAAATAATGACCCGGGACTTCCAAAATATAATAATTGGTAAGCTCAACTTCAATCGGTAACCCCAAAGGCCGGCTCATCATTCATGATGGACGGGTCTTCATAACTGAGCAGAAAAATCAACTCATGCATTAGCCCCAAAGGGCCAGGTTAATATGAAATAATGACCCGGGACTTCCAAAATATAATAATTGGTAAGCTCAACTTCAATCGGTAACCCCAAAGGCCGGCTCATCATTCATGATGGACGGGTCTTCATAACTGAGCAAAAAATCAACTCATGCATTAGCCCCCAAGTGCCATGTAGACTGCCCGCAGCTGCATGGGACTTCCTTGTTTATTTTGAAGCTCGATAATATGTAGCCCCCATGAGCCGGGCTGTCCTTCAGGGCGGTCCGGGTCATATGCATGTCGTGTATAACAGTCTGCCCTGCAGGAGATGCTAGACCAAGTAGAAACCCAGGCCGCCGGCTTTCGAAAGGAGGCCAAGAAAGAGAAGAAATTGCGTCAAGAATATGAAGAAGCCACAGCTGAAGCAAAGAAAGCTTTGGCGACTGTAAGGGCCACCTTGCAAGAGACGGAGGCTGCCAGAGCCGCCCTGTTCACGCGAGCTGAAGAAGCCGAAAAGTAAGTAGAGCCGGTGACACAAGAGCTGACCACTTTGAAGAACCAGATTACAGCCATGACCCGGGCCATCTTTGGTAAGCAAAGCTATAAGAATGAGTCAACTGGGCCGGCTTACCAGACATAGCCGGCTTAACTGATCGTGCATACCTCTCTTTGCAGGTCGCAAGAACCAAGTGTTGCTGCAACAACCAGTAGTGAAGCTGAAGGCAGTGTACACTTTCGTGGAACAACTATATATAGGCGGCTGTCGATGCATTATGGCCGCCAAAAACACCAAGTTGCCTCCACAACTACTCACACACATGTTGAAAGAGCTGTCTGTTGTGCCCATGTGGTTTGAAGACTGGAAGAAGGCGTGATGCCGCTCGGGGGCTCTAACAGCACTGGCTCTAGCAAGGGCATACGTACCAGAGCTTGACCCGGCTCAAGTTGTGGGCGGCTACCCAGAGTACAATGTAGATGACACGCCCTTCACCAAGAAGGATTTCCAACGTTGCATCAGAGAGACCCGGGTTGCAGCCACCGCCATTGCAGAAGAGACCGATCTAACCCAGTACCAGGCGCCTTATTCGAAAGTTAATGAGCGGATAGAGCCGCCAAATCATGAGCCGGTGGCCCTAACTCGGACACGTAAGACATCCTTTGCCCCTGAAGTCGGCCCTTCTTCTCTGATATCCACCGACGCCCTGTTTGAAGCATTGCGCAAAATTCAGTGGTCGACCGGCGACTCAAGCGAAGAAACGGAGGGTGACGACAGCCACGAAGAACCGGCTCATGGTGATCCATCAAGCACTGGTGCCAGCTCTGACCCGGCGGCATAAACGCCGGCTTATCGAAGTAGGCCGAACCTTGTAAAATTTTTTTGCCATGGCCGCAGCTGATAGGCGGCTTGTAATAGGGTAGCATAAAACTTCTGATGCCAATGTAAACACTTTACGCTTCTATGAATCCTCCTCTTGGCCTTGAGAGCCGGCTTGCAATGGAATGATTCTGCCGAAGCAATATAACCGTATGTGATGGTTAGTGACGATGCCACTTTGAACGAGTAATCTTTGTTACTGTTTTCAACAAATCAAGTAGTTCAAATGGACCTAAGTAAATGACATGCATGGATGTATGCATGTATGCAGAGATGATATGCCTGAATGTAAGTATGTATGCAAGAATGTATGTTGGTGAGAAAAAATTATAAGTCGGACTATGCGTGAAACGGCCGGCTTATAAAGCAAAAACCGGAATACGCTTTCATGAAGCTGGCACTTGGCCTGCTGGTTTATCCTCGCTTTCTAAAAGCCGGCTCTCCACAACCAATTGAGCGTTTTAACTCGGATGAGTTCAGGGTCACATACGTGATTGACTCATCAGACGTACGCCGGGTCGTTTTTATAGGGAGTAGCATCTTGCTAACAGGGAGGTTTAACCAACGTTGTGGCATCTTGCCGGGTTAAGAGGGTTTTGTAAGCTAAACTCAATTGAGTTGGAAGCCCCCAAGTAACCAAGATCAACAAATAAAGATCCAGTACACAAGTTTTGAGGCAAAACAACACCTTCATACAGTGTTGCTGGTCGTTATTATATTTGATCAAAAAGAGGTAGATACATGATAGAAGATATGTACAAAGGTGTAACCTAGTCAATGACTTAGGTGTAATATGGCCGGAGCTGGGCAATGTTCCAGGGCCGGCTTGTTTCCTCCTCAGAGGTATGTGACTTCTCTGCTTCACGCATATCAACCAAGTAATATGACCCGTTGTTGAGATTCTTGCTGACCACAAAGGGCCCTTCCCAAGGCGGTGAAATCTTATGCATGCCTGTCTGGTCTTGAATCAGACGGAGCACTAAGTCACCTTCCTGGAAAGTACGGCTTCGAACTCTACGGCTGTGATAGCGGCGTAGGTCTTGCTGATAGATTGCTGATCTGGATGCAGCAAGGTCGCGCTCCTCTTCCAAAGCATCAAGAGCGTCTTGGCGAGCCAGCTCATTATCTGCCTCCACATAAGCCGCCACTCAAGGGGAGTCATGACGAATATCGCTTGGAAGCATGGCTTCTGCACCATAGACCAGGAAGAACGGCGTATAGCCTGTCGACCTGTTGGGAGTAGTCCGTATGCTCCAAAGTACTGAAGGTAACTCTTCTTCCCAGCAACCCGGCGTGCGTTGCAGAGGCACCAAAGCCCATGAAGCAATGCCTCATATTCAGCAGCATTATTGGTGCAAGTAAACATGATTCGCAAAACGTAACAAAACTTGTCTCCTCCGGGGGAAGTGATCACAACTCCAGCCCCCGAGCCTTCGAGCTGCTGTGAGCCGTCAAAGTGGATGGACTAGTACGTTGTATCGGGCTTCTCTTCGGGAGCCTGCAATTCTGTCCAGTCATTAATGAAATACACCAACGCCTGAGACTTAATTGCTGTGCGAGGCAGATATTTTAGATTATGGGGGCCGAGCTCAATAGCCCACTTAGCAACCCGGCATGTAGCCTCCCGGTTCCGGATTGTATCCCCAAGAGGCGCTGAACTAACCACCGTGATTGGGTGCTCGTGGAAGTAATGCTTCAGTTTGCGGCTAGCCATGAACACTCCGTAGACCAGCTTCTGCCAATGTGGGTATCGTTGCTTGGACTCGCTTAACACCTCGCTGACATAATACACAGGATGCTGGACAGGATATTCCTTGCCATCCTCCTTGCGCTCGACGATGACCGCCACGCTTACAGCCCTGTTATTGGCAGCAATATACAACAGCATCGGCTCCTTCTCGCGAGGGGCAGCCAGGACCGGCGGCTCAGACAGTTGTTTCTTAAGGGCCTCAAAAGCCTGATCTGCCTCCTTACTCCAGACGAAGTCATCTGATTGCTTGAGCAACTGATATAACGGGATTGCTTTTTCGCCAAGCCGGCTTATGAACCGGCTTAAAGCCGCAACCCGCCCAACCAGCTTCTGCACGTCATTTAGCTTGGCCGGCTTAGCCAGGGTCGTGATCGCCTTGATTTTCTCCGGGTTAGCTTCAATGCCACGCTCAGAGACAAGGAACCCCAGAAGCTTTCCTGCAGGGACACCGAAAACACACTTCTCCGGGTTAAGCTTCATCTTGTAGACACGGAGATTGTCAAATGTTTCCTTGAGATCCTCCAACAGAGTCTATTTTTTCCAAGATTTAACCACGATGTCATCCACATAAGCATGAACATTCCGCCCGATCTTCTTGTGGAAACAGTTCTGGACACAACGCTGGTAAGTCGCTTATGCGCTCTTCAGACCAAATGACATGGTTGTATAACAGAAGGCCCCAAAAGGTGTGATGAAAGCCGTCTTTGCCTGGTCTTCCGGCTTCAGCTTGATCTGATGGTAACCAGAGTAAGCATCCAGGAAACATAAACTCTCACAACCCACCGTAGCATCGATGATCTGGTCAATACGGGGCAAAGCAAAGGGGTCACTAGGACAAGCCTTATTCAGGTCTGTGTAATCAACACACATCCGCCAAGTCCCGTTTTTCTTCAGAACAAGTACAGGGTTAGCCAACCACTCAGGATGAAAGACTTCAACGATGAACCCGGCAGCTAGGAGCCGGGCCACTTCCTCTCCAATAGCTTTCCGCCTCTCCTCGTTGAAGCGACGGAGAAACTGGTGAACTGGTTTAAACTTAGGATCCACATTATGGGAGTGCTCAGCGAGTTCTCTCGGTACATCTGGCATGTCAGAAGGTTTCCATGCGAACATGTCCCGATTCTCATGGATGAACTCGATGAGCGCGCTTTCCTATTTTGGATCCATATTTGCCCCGATGGTGAACTACTCTGAAGAATTGCCTGGGATGAAATCAACTTGCTTTGTATCTCTTGCCGACTTAAACTTGAGCAGGGGGTCAGACTCCGTAGTGGGCTTTTTTAGAGACGTCCTGTCAGCCGGGTCAACATTATCCTTGTAATACCGCAACTCCTCCGCGGCGCAAGCCGTCTCCGCGTAAGCTGCATCTCCTTCCTCACACTCGAGTGCAATTTTCCGGTTTCCCTCCACTGTGATGGTTCCCCTTGGTCCTGGCATCTTCATTTTCAGGTAAACGTAACATGGGCGCGCCATGAACCGCGCGTAAGCCGGCCGGCCAAACAGGGCGTGGTATGGGCTCTTGAGCTTGACCACCTCGAAGGACAGGAACTCAGAACGCCAGTTATCTTCTGATCCAAAGGCCACCTCAAGGGAAATTCTTCCCATGGGATATGCCGACTTGCCAGGTACAATGCCGTGAAAGACTGTAGAAGATGGAGTTAGCTGCTTATCAGACAGATTCATCTGCCTAAACGTGTCATAATACAGGATGTTGATGCTGCTGCCCCCATCCATGAGCACCTTTGTTAGGTTATAACCACCAACTAGTGGTGCAACCACCAGAGCCAAGTGGCCGGGGTGATCGAGTATGACTGGATGATCCGCCCTGCTCCAGGTAACCGGCTGCTCAGACCAGTTGAGGTAGTAAGGGGTTGCCGGCTCAACCACGTGGGTGGTTCTTCGCTGCACCTTCCGATCCCGCTTACAGGTGCTGGTGGTGAAGACGTGATACTGTCCGCTATTTAACTGCTTCGGGTTACTCTGAAATCCTGCTGCACCAGCCTGATGGTGGTTTCCTTGGTTGCCTCTCTGGTTGCCACCTCCCGGGTTTCCAGCCCCCTGGAACCCGCCGCCCTGGCCACTATTTCCCTGAAAGCCGGGCCAGGCGAAGGGTCCCTGCAAGCCGGCCCCCGAGAAGCCGGGTCCTGGGTTGGCGGGTTGTCCGCCGTTGCCTCCCCCGTGATGATGATTCTGGAAGATGCGCTTGGCAAACTCTTGCATCACGTAGCAATTTTCCCAGGAGTGAGTGGCCGGCTTACCATTATAACTGTGCTTCGGATAAGGAGCTTTGAGGGCCTCCTGGTAAGTGAGAGGGCGACTTCCTGACTGCTTCCTCGAACCGTCATTTTGCCGCTGACCTTTATTCTCTATGCTTGTGTTTGCCACCAGATCAGAGCCACCGTCGTGACCCTTGCGTTTACCGCCGCTGTTGTTCTGACCATTACCGTTGCTCTGCTGTTGACCCTTGCCGCCAGCTTTCTTGCCCTTGTCAGATTTCTCCTCGTCTGACGGCGTATCCTTGGTATTATCCGACTCCGTGTACCGGGTTAAGACATCCATGAGATCTCCCATGTCCTGGACCTTTCGCTTGAGCCGCCCAAGCTTCTGGACCAGGGGTTGGAACTTACATGTTCATTCCAGAACAAGGACTGCCTGAGCTGCCGAGATGCTATCTGAACTGCGTATAACTTCTGCAACCCAGCGAGCCCAATGGTGCGCTGACTCTTCCTCGCGCTGGACACAACGCTCCAGATCAACAATTGTTGTCGGCCTCTTGCAGGTCCCCTGGAAGTTCTTGATGAAACGCTCCTTCAGCTCCTACCAGGTGTTGATAGAATTCGCCGGTAGGTTTTTCATCCAAGTGCGCGCAGGGCCCTCCAACATCAGAGGCAGGTAACGCGCACACACCGACTCACTTGCACCCAACAAGTCCATTGCCAGTTCATAGCTCTCGATCCATTCAGTGGGCTCCAAATTCGCCGTGTAGTTAGGAACCTTGCGAGGCCCTTTGAAATCAGGGGGTATGCGCGCCTCTCGCAGCGCTGGTACCAAGCAAGGAGTCCCGATCATGCGGCTTGACGAGCCCCCAAGTCGGCCGTCTGTCGGGGCTGCGGTGGGCGAGTGTTGCACCTCTGGCGGGTTAACATTCGGCAGCGGGTTGACTCGAGCCGTCGCGTCGACGTGTGTCGGCGGGTCGCGCCCTGCCCGCGCATTCTCCTCCCCCCACGCTCGAAGGACTCAAGCCGCATCCGCAACGTCTTGCGGGATCCTAGGCTGGCGTTGCTCCGCCAGCGGCTGGGCGGCTCTCCTGCGAAGGGCACTGCTGGAGACCGCTAGCGACTCCGGCGCAGGCTCCTGGTCCAGCTCTGGTGAGGGGTTGAGTGAAGACGGTGCTGGCTATGCGAATAATTGGCCTGCTGCACCACCGCGGTCTTGAGCATCGCAATAGCGTTCCGGGCTTCTGTCTGAATCGGGCCATCTCCCTCGATCGGAATAGCTGCCAAGTTGTGGGTTGCCGCCAGCACGTTATCAACCGGGTTAGAGTAGTGTCCAATTGGGGTCTGGAACCGATGAGACGGCGGCTGCTGTTGCTGATCCAGCAAACGAAGTCGAGCCGTCTCTCGCTGCTGAATAGGCTGCTGTAGCGGCGGCTCTCTCGTGGGGATAACTCCAGCCCCCGGGTTTGTCGGAGCCGGCGGCGTGGTGAACAGCTGAGTCGGCTCGAGATTAGCCGGAAGCCGGCTCTGTTGACGCCTCCGGTGAACAAGCTCTGACTCGGCCTGCCGGCGGCTCAGGTACTGTGTTTCCTCGTCAAGGCGCTGCCTCTCCGCAGCGATCCATGCCTGCTCCTGCATCATGTGGGCGTTCTCCGCGTTGATGTCCTCTTGGATCTTGGCCATCTCCTCACGACACTTAGTGATCTCCGTGTTGCGCGCCGCTGCGTTTTCCGCAGTGACCGGCTCGGCCAACAGGGCTGCTAGCGTAGTCATCAAATCTGCGAGTGCCTGGACCCCGGTCCTCTGAGAGCCGGAGGCCGAGGCGCCGGCTCCTCCTGAGCCGGCCAGTACGTTTTTCTATCCCGCCGTCGGATTGGCCGGGTCTCGTGGTGGATCTTGCCTACCCGCCATGTAAACCGCCGCGAAGCGAGGCGGATCTGGGCTCGCCCGTGTGCCCTAGCCCTCCATCATGCAGTGAAAGAATTGACTCAGTTTCCCCCATCGACGATTCGCCGTCAGATTGGACAAGCGTGTCATCCTGAGACAGGGAGTTCTCTGACAGGGCCACCCCTTGGGTGAAGCCCACGAAGACGTGATCTGGGCCAGCTTGACGCGGGCCGGATCTCGCCGGGAGCTGACCGACACGGCACGCCAACTCGACGCCAGCGACGTTCTCCAACCTGGCAGCCGGCTCGCCGACCACGCCGATGAAGGTATGGATCTTGCCGAAGAGGACCAGGTACCCATACTCGATTGAGTCGGCGTCGGGGCCCTAGTATGAATCGTCGATGTAGAACTTCCCGCAGCGGCTCTTGGACATCATGCCGACCGCGTACTTCCCGAACCCTGGAAGAGATCCCGCTAAGAACTCAACTCCACCGTGCGTGGGCCCCACCGTGGGCGCCAACTGTCGTGGTTTTGTCGCGACAGATGTCCAAATAGAAGGACTTAGAGATGAAGCCATCGCACTAACGTGGAAGCTTAGCGGGGTTGAGCGGGAACGAGAAGACACCGGGTTACCCAGGTTCGGCCCCTCACGGTGGAGGTAAAAGCCTACGTCCTGCTTGTCTATATTGCTGTGGATCTCGATTACAAGGATGCAGATTCGCTAACCTAGCTCTCTAGGGATTGCAACTTAGTCTTTTTGTATAGGTGCTCCCCTTTATATATACAGGTGGAACCCTAGATTACATGAGAGTCCGGATCACAATTTGACCCGCCTCCTATTCTTCCATAATTGCTCTCCAAGACGGCTCTCCTTGCCATCTGACTTGTCGTGAGCCGGCCCATTATGTAAGCCGGCCTATCCTTACCAGGCCTTGCTAAGCCGGCCCATATAGAGACTTCAGCCCCGCAGTGAGTTGGCCCGCTAAGCTCGCGTTATGGCCGGGTTAACACTCTGCCGGGTCTCCTTGCTGGTGAATATCCCCAACAGGTTGCCCCGAGGTATGCATCCACCTGTCCGAGAAAGCCGGATTATTCAGAGAAGCTTTTCGCCAACGATAATTCTCGGTGCACAGAATCTCGGACGGAGTGGCCGATATCGCCGAATCCTCGGCCTGAGCGGCTCCGGAGTCAACTCCCGTGGGATTTCGGACACACGTCTCCTCGGATGGGGCCGTGGCTCCCTCGGCCTCCACGTTTGCTGTGGTGGGTGAAGGTTGTCTGCAAATAATCGGGAAGATTAAAATCTGACGTGTCTTCGCAGCGGCATAGATCAAGGTATTACCCGGTGATGGAGGGGGCACTTCCACCTGCCCTTGTGACCTCGGTTTGAACTTCTCGTGCCTCGGTCGGGGCCCTTCCTAGTGAAGCCGTCTCTCTGCGTAGGCGTTGGGAGTGCCGCCCCTTTGGAGGAGAAGTCAGATGGCTGGTGGCTGGAGGACGAGGGGCTCTCTTTCGTTTAGAGGAAGGGAGTGTTACCGATGAGGCTGGCCTCGTCCCCGGCGTGTCAGGGATGATAGCTACTTTGGAGCCGTCAAGGCTCTCCAAGAAAAAAATCCTCCCTTCATAGATCAGGTCCAGGTCTTCATCCTCGTTATAGAGAGGGTCCTCCGCGCGGCAGTGCAGTTCTGGCTCAGGGGCCAGACTGCTCACGCCTTCGAGCCAATGCCTCCACCGCTGTTCAAAGGCCGAGGTGTTGTGGGTTAACTCTAAGGATCCCGAGGTAAATGAGAAAGTTCAGAAGAAAAACTAACTATGTCGGCAGGGTTGCTGTACGACAGCTCATCCCGGAACTGACGCTTGGCGAACTCCTCCACGGACCCTTGGTACATGCTGGCTAGTACAGCCCCAAGGGTCATTTGGTCCATAAAAGCTCCCTTGATGGATCGGGAAGCATCGATGGACCCATTATACTCGCACAATAAGTGCTGACGCTGCCGAAGGGGTTGGACTCTTCGGTCTAGGGCCACCGCCATCACGTCAATGATGGTGAGGCCAGCGCTCGACAGTAGCTTCACTTTGGCCGCTAGGTTGGTCACGGCTTCGTCTTCCTCTTGTGCCAAGCTCCGCGGTCTCCAGCTATAGCATTTCCTTGGTTGATCCAATGAGAAGGGCGGGAGGCCTAGCTGGACTGGATCGTACAACGGGACATCATTGATATAAAACCACTCGGATGGCCAGTAATCGGCGTCCTCCCGAGGTGTTCCCGCTGGATAACCAGTCTTGTCGACTCGGCAGACTTCGGCTCCTCCAACCTCGATTAACTTGTGGGCCGAGGAACGGGACACGATGCAGAAGTACTTCCGCCATAACCCGAAGTGCGCCTGACAGCCGAGGTGTAGCTCGCAGAGCGCGACGAACCCCACAATGTGCAATATCGAATTCGGGGAGAGATTGTGCAGATGCAGCCCGTAAAACTCTAGCAGGCCGCGAAGGAAAGGGTGGGCTCTACAGCTTGGGTTGGCAAGGAGGGGGGATTTTGGCTGCGGTTGCGGTTGGTGCGTATGGCCGCTGGCAAAAGGCTGCACGTTTATTAAGTAGAGGTGGAAGGGGCTGACGCTTCAACATTTTTTCCATAAAGAGGCTCGATTCTCTAGATGACATGATTCTCAAAATCTAAAATTGGGCCCCGACGGAATTCTAAGGGTTGGCCGAGGTCTTTGAGTCTGGTCGGAGAATAAAACACGGGAACTTGTCTATCGAGCCAAGACTCCGGAAATTGAAGGGCGTCGACTTTGGCATCGAAGACCAGTTCAGGGGCTACTGACGGTGTCCTGGATTAGGGGGTGCTAACCTGGCCAGCCCGTCTCCTCGATTGGACCGATGGGCCTTCGTACATGATCAAGATGGACTCCGGAAGCCGTATACAAGAAGCATGATCAAGATTGGCTCCATCGAAGACTTGCCGTACACCCCAAGACCTCTCCAGCCGCCTTATCATTAGTTACCGACCTTGTAACCCTAGATACCCTCCTGGCGTGTATATAAGCCATAGGGTTTAGCCCGTAGGGGACATCAATGCACTATCGCTCACCTAGCCCTAGAAGTTAGACACATATTACGATCTCGAGGTAGATCAACTCTGTACTTGATACATCTCCATCAATATAAACAGAAGCAGGACATAGGTTTTTACCTCCATGGAGAGGGCCCGAACCTGGGTAAACATTCTCTCCCTCGTCTCTGTTACCACCGATAAGATCCACAGCTCGGGACCCCCTACCCCGAGGTCTGCCGGTTTTTTAAACCGACACCTACTATTTTTGAGTAACATGAAACCGAAGAATTTTCGTATAACACTAAGTTACCTCAACGGGGATATGTATCTCCCCAACAATAAGAATTTCATATTTCTTTTTGACTGTAAGAAGAGGAAATTAGAATCCTCCAATAGTGATTGTCGAAACCTATTCAATACAATTGATACCATTCACCGAACTTTGTTTCCTCGGAAAATAAACTATATGCTCATTACCATTGACATGAAAAGTAACCTTGCTTTTGTTGCAATCAATAACAGCCCTTGCAGTGTTCAAAAAGGGTCTACCAAGGATAATTGACATGTTGTCGTCCTCGGGCATATCAAGTATAACAAAGTATGTTAAGATAGTAACATTTGCAACTACAACGGGCACATCCTCGCAAATTCCAATAGGTATAGCCGTCGATTTATCAGCCATTTGCAAAGATATTTCAGTAGGTGTGGCACCCCGGCTCAGAGAACCGGTTTACCAGTGTTTCCATCCCAGAGATCATGTCTTCTGGAAACACACAACAACTTGGAACAGAACAGAACAGAACTTTATTAAGATATCTCGAGTACAAGCTCATAATTTACATCGATGGCGAGGCCGGAAGCACTGCAGGTGCTGAGAACAATATCCACATTATTTATGGAACATGGCAGGGCCTCGATACTACTGGGTAGTCTACGGCATAGCGGAACAGAGCGCGGGAAACTCCATCCATAGGGACACTGCTGCGGACACGGCCTAGTTAGCGTAGCACGAACCTTCGGGACATCCGTCCTCGGCTTCTCCTGCATCTGCCATGATACGCCAGGTGAGTGCTTGGAATGTACTCGCAAGCTCATGGCAACCAAAACAAGGCGGCAAAACAATAGCATGGCAATTAACAGGTTAACAGATTAAATTGCTCACTTACTGGTACCCAGTACCAACTTACTCTCATCTGGGTTGTCCCACAACCCTCGGAATGCTCACAAGCCACAGAGCACTTCCGAACATAAGACAGGTTCTCCCATCATTATTATCATTACGGTTGATCATCCTAGAGAGGCCTAAACGGACTGTCCAATACCGTGGACGCGGCTATTCGAATAGGTTTTAACACTCTGCAGAGGTTGCGCACTTTACCCACACCATGGAGTACCTGGCCTCGTGATCCCATTCGGGTGGACCGGTGGTGCTCCAACGAAACCTGCCTAACCTTTGACCCCTCTATCGTACCACCGACAATCATACCCTCCCAGGGTCATGTCATGGGTGGCCCCTGTGTCACCCCGTGACACCTGCCACCGTCGTGGCCAAACAAACTATCCCAAACGGGGACGCCGGGAAAATAACTCAACTGGGCTCACAGGATTATGGTCATCTACCTGATCAGGGCAGCACGCATGCATAACCCTCCCTAGTTTGGTGGTACCGATAAAAGAGCACAAGGCCAGACCAAGTCAAGGCCGTCCCATACCGACAAATGTGGCTGCACGGAAAAGTCCGGGTACGTAGGTGGCTCCTGATCAACCAACTAAGTTTAATATAGCCAAGCATTTAACCAGTATGGATATTTAATTGCAAGTAAATTATGATGGCAGTAGCTATGTATTTAAATAATTCACCAAGGATTACCACATATTAAAATAATGCCTGAAATTCAATTAAATAATCAACACTATTGAAATGCTTCATGCAATGGATGACATGGCTTGCCTTACTCTGTTGGGTTGTCCACAAACTCCTGGGCTTCAAATCCAAAGTTATTTCCTTCTGAAAATATTTTTAAAAAGCAATTGAAAATGTCACATGCTACTATTTTGAGCACCAGAAATTCTGTGAACATGGGAAAAATATCAAATTTGGCCAGAAAATAGAGGAGCTCAAGACAAACCAGATGCAAAAAGAATCAATAGATTTGGACTTATGGTTTAAAAGTTATGAACGGTCAAAGTTTTGGTCAAAATCTGGAATTTAAATAGAAAATAGAAAATCTCTCAGGGGGCCACGTCGAAGGCGTAAACCGTCCGGGCGTCTCCACTTACCGCTTCGGTAAGCCGCTGACGGGCGGGACCCAGTGTCAGATTTAAACGGGGGAAGGGAGGGAACAGAGACGGCGGAGCTCCGGCGACGCTCGCCGGCGATACAGACGGCGGTGAGGTCAGGCGAGAGAGGGAATGGATGGAGCTCAATGAGACGAACTCGCACGTACCCGAGGCTTGGCAAACGGTGGCCGGACAACGTCGTCCCCTTCCTCTCCGGCGGCGGCGGGTCTCGGGGGTCGTCGGAGACGGCGACTCCGGCAGCGATTCGACCGGGCAAGGGCTTGGGCGTGACCAGGAGGATGAGCTGAGCTCTATGGAGGAGTCAGTCGAGCTCGGGGAGGAGTGAATCGGCGGGGAGGCAGAGCTTGGGTGGCGGCGGTGCTTCGGCGAGATTCGAGGCCAGAGGGCCTCTCGGCCGTGGCTCTAGCTCGGGGAGGACGATTGGGAGGAGGAGGAGTGGGTTGATGAGCTCGGGAGAGGCCGGGGAGGGGTATTTATAGGAGGGGGAGGAGCTCAGGCGATCTCTCTGGAACGGCCGGGAACCGGGACACGTCGCCAGCGCTAGGACGCGCGCTGGCTGGCTACTTGCGGGCGACGAGACGGGAGCTAGCAGGGGAGTTATGGCGGCCAGTGGCGGGTAGCGGGAGGAAGACGACGATGGCAGAGCCACTGTGGCCGCACGGGCGCGACAGTGCGCGGATGCCGTGGCGGCCGCCGAGGCCGATTTTGGCGAGGAGAACAGCCCAGAACGACCAGGTGGAGGAAGGAGAGGATGTCGGCGCACGGAGACAAGCTGCTGCAGTGCGAGGCAGTCGGACGCGACGCCACAAGCACGGGCGTGATGCAGAGCGCGAGATTTGGCGTGCCAGTGCCGTGCTCACCACGGGCATTGGTGCCTAGAGGCCTCGCGAGCCTGACATTTCTTGTCTGGCACGTCGACCCTCGATCACTTAGCCTCTCCACGCCTCTGGTTCGACTAGGTTCATTCTGAACCGAAGTGTAGCTTCAGCTACAGTCTCTGACAGAAAAATTGAGAGAGATCTGGAGGAGACATGAGCTGGGGATGGAGCCAAAGGAGATGTCTGGGGTGATCTATGTTGGAAGGACTCCAATCTGACCAAGTTTGAGAAGATTTGATCAAGATTTGGATATAGTTCATGTACAAGTGCTGCTACTGGACCAGAAGAGAGATGAGCTTGATGCACTCAACTGGTTGATCTCCTGGGGCTGAAATTTGGTGTGGCGGGGTTATTTGGTGAGGAGAAGATGCCATAAAATTTTAACTCAATTGGAAACCTCTAGCCGGTACTTGGCAGAATATTGGTGATGAAAATTTGTACTGGACAAGATGATAGTTTTGGATATTGTGGAAACATAGGTTCCCTATTATCTCAGGAAATTTTCTGGGAATTAATTGAGTAGGGAAAATATGAGCTCCTTCACAAATGACCAGTACTGTCCAGAGAGCAAATGGAGTTTTCTGGAATAAACTTTGTACTGGACCATGAGATGTTTTTGGAGATTGTGGGAGTAGATGATGTCAAGAAGGTCTGGGATTAATTTGGGATTTTTTTGATCACTAGAACTATAGGTTGTTGTGTAACCCATAGTGATGACAGATTTTTCCAAAGGAAGAAAATGAATATTTGAGAGAGATAAAGAATTGGAAATTGATCCAGATGGTGAGTGACAAGATTTTGGCAAGATGCCGAGGGCTTTGCATCACTGAGAGGAATTCATAAGTCCAAAGTCAACTGAAAAGGTTCAAAATCCAACCAGATTGCAAATAAAGCCAGAAAGATGTCGAAAAGAAAAAGTTGCCAAAAACCAGGGTGTCACAAACCTACCCCCCTTAGGATGAATCTCGTCCTCGAGATTCGGTTACTCAGGGAACAAGTGTGGATAGGCTGATCTCAGAAAATTCTCTCTTTCCCAGGTAGCTTCTTCCTCAGTATGATGATCCCATAGTACCTTGTAAAACTTAATTGTCTTACTCCTGGTAATCCTTTCCATCTCATCCAAAAGTCTGACAGGTCTTTCCTCGTATGTCAGATCTTCGGTCAATTCCAGCTCACTCATATCTGCCTGTTTGATCGGAGGTGCAATGCACTTTCTCAATTGTGATATATGAAAGACATCGTGAACGTCTGCCAACTCTGGTGGTAACTCTAGCTGATATGCCACTCTGCCTCTTCTAGCCATGAATGGAAAGGGTCCGATATACCTCGGTGCAAGCTTTCCTCGGGTGTGAAACCTTTTTATTCCTTTCATGGGGGTTACTCGGAGATAGGCATATTCTCCGGGCTCAAAAGTTACTTCCCAATGCTTCAGGTCATAGTAACTCTTTTGACGGGACTTGGCCGCTCGAAGACACTCCTGAATATCCTTGACTTGTTTCTCAGCCTCGAGCATCAAATCGGTGCCGAAGATACGGCTGTCTCCTGTCTGAGACCAGTTTAAAGGAGTGCGGCATTTCCGTCCGTACAGAGCTTCAAACGGTGACATCTTGAGACTTGACTGATAGCTGTTATTATAGGAGAATTCTGCATAAGGTAGACTATCCTCCCATTTGGGTCCATGGGCGAGAGCATAGGATCGAAGCATATCTTCCACTATCTGATTCACGCGTTCGGTCTATCCATCTGTCTGTGGGTGATATGCCGTACTATGCCTTAGCACAGTCCCCAGGGCTTGATGCAGTCGCAGCCAAAATGCTGAGGTAAACAGGGAGCCTCTATCTGATGTGATAGACTTGGGTACTCCATGAAGGCTGACTATACGGGACATATAGAGATGTGCGAGCTGATTCGCGTTGAAAGTGGTCTTTACTGGAAGGAAGTGAGCCACTTTCGTAAGTATATCCACGATGACCTAGATAGCATCATGGCCTCTTGTGGACTTGGGTAGTCCGACAATGAAGTCCATGCATATGTCATCCCATTTCCACTGGGGAACTGGTAAAGGTTGCAGTAGCCCAGCGGGTTTTTGATGTTCAGCCTTGACTCTGTTGCAGATGTCACAACAGGCGACATAGTATGCTATGTCTCTTCTCATTCCTGGCCACCAAAAGGTTTCTCGCAAGTCCTGGTACATTTTTGTTTCTCCCAGATGAATAGAATATGCAGATTCATGTGCCTCTCTAAGTATTTGTTGTCTCAAGCTATCTTCATCAGGCACACATATTCGGTTCTCAAACCATACAGTGTCCTGATCGTCAATTCGGAAGGACTTGGCCTTCCCTAGCGGAATGCGCTCTCTGATCTCTTGTATTTCTTGGTCTGATTTCTGAGCTGCCTTAATCTCTTCCATAAGTGTCGGAGTAATTTCCATTGTATCCGGGCTAGTTGGGCCGCATAACACCATATTCAACTTTGCAAATTCTTCTCGCAGCCTCGGAGGCATTCCCTCCATGAGTGCATTGAGGGTACCTTGCTTTCTGCTGAGGGCATCGGCGGCCACATTGGCTTTTCCCGGATGATAATTTATCCCAAGGTCATAATCCTTGACCAATTCAAGCCATCTTCTCTGCCTGAGATTGAGATCAGGCTGAGTGAAAATATACTTAAGACTCTTGTGGTCTGTGTATATTTCAGATCGCTGCCCAATGAGATAATGCCTCCAAATCTTCAATGCATGAATCACGGCTGCCAGTTCCAAATCATGAGTGGGATAGTTCTCTTCATGAGGTCGTAGCTGTCTGGATGCATAGGCTACAACCTTTCCTTCTTGCATTAGCACGCAGCCGATTCCACGCCTGGAAGCATCGCAATATATGTCGAAGCTCTTGTGGATGTCTGGAAGAACTAAGACAGGGGCGGTGGTTAGCCTCGTCTTTAGCTCCATGAAACTGCTGTCACATTCTTCTGTCCAGGCAAATTTGTGGTTCTTCTTCAGCAATTCTGTCAGTGGCTTGGCTATTTTTGAGAAGCCTTCGATGAAGCGACGGTAGTAGCCTGCCAATCCCAGAAAGCTACGGACTTCCGTTACCGTGGCTGGGGTCTTCCAGTTTAATACAGCAGTCACTTTGCTGGGGTCGACAGCCACACCTTGTTCTGACAGAATATGTCCCAGAAATCCCACCTCTCTTAGCCAAAATTCGCACTTGCTGAATTTGGCATACAAGCAATGGGTCCTTAGTCTTTCCAGGACAGTACGGAGATGTTGCGTGTGCTCCTCTTCATCTCTGGAGTAGATGAGAATATCATCGATGAATACTACCACAAATTTGTCCAGAAAGTCCATGAAGACCTTATTCATCATGATCATGAAATATGCTGGAGCTTTTGTCAGCCCAAATGAGATGACTGTAAATTCATACAGACCATATCTGGTAGTAAAGGCTGTCTTGGGGATATCCTCTTTTCTAATCTTTAGCTGATGATACCCCGTTCGGAGGTCAATCTTGGAGAATACCCGGGCTCCGTTCAACTGGTCGAACAAGTCATCAATGCGGGGGAGCGGATATTTGTTTTTGATGGTGACCTCATTTAATTGGCGATAGTCTACGCACATTCGTAGGCTGCCATCCTTCTTCTTGACAAACAGCACGGGTGATCCCCACGGTGAAGTGCTTGGACGAATATACCCTTTTTGCAATAATTCATCCAACTGTTTCTTCAATTCCCCCAGCTCTGGGGAAGGCATGCGGTAGTACTTCTTGTAGATTGGAGCAGTTCCGGGAACGACCTCAATAGCAAATTCTAGTTCCCGATCAGGTGGCATTCCCGGTATCTCTTCTGGAAATACGTCCGGAAATTCTCTAACCACCGGAATCAGACTTATGTCTGTAGCTGTGGCTTTGAATGCCATTCCTTTCTTTGTCATCACTCTGCTAGCAGTGAATTGCACTGTTTGGCCTGCCGGGTTAACCAGTGTCACCTTCCTGGTGGCACAGTTGATACACACCTGGTGTGGTACCAACCAATCCATTCCCAGTATTATATCCAGTCCAGGGGATTCAATGGCAACAAGAGTAGCTGGAAACTTCACATCATGTATCAGAATTTCCAGATTCTTGTATACCACATTTGTTCTGAGCATGGAGCCAGGGGATTGTACCACCATGATTTTGTCCAAAAGAGAAGGAGAAAATTTGTGCAAGGTGGCAAAACTCCGCGAAATAAACGAATGAGAAGCCCCAGAGTCAAATAAAATTATTGCAGGTATGTTGTTAACAGAAAACATACCAAGGACCACATCTGGTGCTTCGCGGGCTTCCTCAGCGAAGATATGATGGACTTGGCCGCGATAGAAGTTCGGATTGGGGCGCGTCCAACACTGTTGACTTGTGGCTTGAAGTTGGATGGTGGCTTCCCATTTCTTGCGGGGCATTGCTTGGCGTAGTGCCCGCTCTGGCCACAAGTGAAGCATGTGTTCTTGCGGCGGCAGCCCTCCAGCACTGGCTGTTTGCCGAAGGTCTTGTCCTGGCTGACAAGCTTGTTGTTGTTGTTGCCATTGTTCCATGCAGGCTTGTATTCGGATGAACTTGGTTGCCAGATACGCGGCTTCTGCACAAACTGCTCACGGTTGTCCTTCTTGGGTTCAAACTTCCGCTTGTGATCATTATATCCTGACTTATGCTCTCGTTCAGCTATGAAGGCCTTGTTTACCAGAGTTTGGAAGTCAGGAAAGTCCAGCATACAAAGCTGACAGCGGAGGGTATGATTCAGCCCTCCGAGGAATCGGTCAATCTTCCTTTCTTCTGTGGACACGTCGTGGGTGGAGTACCGTGCCAGATTATTGAACTTGTTCAGATACTCACCTACTGACATATTCCCTTGAGTAAGGGCCAGAAATTCCCTTTGCTTCACCTTCATTATGCCAGTAGGAATATGATACTTGCAAAATGCCTCTTTGAACTTTTCCCATGAAATATCCTCTCCAGAAGGCCATAACATTTTGGTGTTGTCCCACCATATGGCTGCTGGTCCCTCTAGGTAGTGAGTGACGAAAGGAACCTTATCTGCCTCATCACAGTGGGCTATTCCCAATTTCTTTTCCATGGTCCTCAGCCAGTCATCAGCTTCCATCGAATCCACAGCCTGACCAAAACTGGGTGGCTTGGTCCGCTGAAAATCAGACAGCTTAGAGTGTGTCCCATTGTGGTTATTCTCACCCACCATAGTCTGCATACTTTTGAGAAATTCCATAAGATCTTGGTTTCTTTTCTCTTTGAACATTCTCATAATCTAATCAGTGGTTGGTGTCTGTGGGGGTGGAGGTGGCAAATCTTCCGGTGGCTGTCCTGCCTGTCTGGCGGATTGATGAATGGGAGTTCCATCGCCGCCTTGAGTACTACACCTCTTCATCCTAAATTTGTTCCCATTGCAAAATACCGAATCGATGAGGAAAAGCAGGGTAGTATGACACCAGAAAAGAAGCCAAATAAAAAGAGCGAATAAAGAAAGCAACGTAATTATACAAGGCAACCCAACATTGTACATGACAAGCTAGTAGGGGGATGATCATGACTAGACTGCTCAGACGGCAGTTGACATATGCATGGATGCTATGATGCATGCACTGAAACTCAAGCCTCCGCTCTAGTGACGCCGGTGGCACGAACACTGGTACACTGAAGACTCCTCGTCGTTTGACTCTGACTCGGAATCTGAGCTGATGATGTGCACCTCGGCCTCCGGATCAAAGGAAACACGACGACGCTGACGGGAATGTTCTCCCTCAGAAGGAGAAGAAGCACGACGCCGTAGCATCGGAGCAGCTGGAGTAGCTAGGAGTGAGGCCCACTCTGACGGGGTCTCACGTCGGCTACCAGACGAAAAGCCTGGCAGTCCGAACAAACTAGAAGGAGTGTCGGAAGGTGGAGCGGGTGGAGTGTATATAGGTGAAAACGGAGGGGGAGGAGGAGACTGTGCTGCCGCAACAGCAGCAAGTGCCTCATGGGCAGAAGTCAGCTCCTCGGCTAGAGAAGTGATCATACAGTAACTGGCGTGCAGATAGCAAGATAAAACACCAGTAGCACAATCACTCGCCGGATCAACGGGTGCGAAAAGGACTCGCCCTGTCGTAGGCGACAGGGTGGGGTAGTGAAAGAAACCTGGATGAGTCTGCATCTCGACCTCGTGGAAGCGTAAGTCAGTGAGAGCCTCCATCGCAGCAAACTGGATTGCCAACTCTAGAGTAGAAGCAGTTCCGCCCTTGGAAGAACGGGAGTAGCTGCCGATGTCTGAACTCGTAGTGAGAAAGGCTTCTGCGCGATACTCGAATACTGAACTAGCGAGCTTCTCTCGAAACACCTGGAACACTGGGTCTTCGCCGTTGGGATACAGTCGAAGCCAGACGTTCCAAAGCAGTACTGGAAAAGTGAACGGTGCCGGCTCATGATTGTAGTGGTACGGAACTGGTGCCATCTACACTCATCAAACTAGCGGTTAGCACAATAAGAACTATATGTATGCCATGCAATGCAGCAATCAAATGCAACAATCAGATGCAGCAAGCAAGACACACCAAGACTCTAAACTACTCACGGTTCTAGCACAGGCTTAACTAGGGTGTCCTACAGTCAGCCTGGCTCTGATACCAAGCGTTGTGGCACCCCGACTCAGAGAACCGGTTTACCAGTGTTTCCAGCCCAGAGATCATGTCTTCTGGAAACACACAACAACTTGGAACAGAACAGAACTGAACTTTATTAAGATATCTCGAGTACAAGCTCATAATTTACATCGATGGCGAGGCCGGAAGCACTGCAGGTGCTGAGAACAATATCCACATTATTTATGGAACATGGCAGGGCCTCGATACTAATGGGTAGTCTACGGCGTAGCGGAACATAGCGCGGGAAACTCCATCCACAGGGACACTGCTGTGGACACGGCCTAGTTAGCGTTGCACGAACCTTCGGGACCTCCGTCCTCGGCTTCTCCTGCATCTGGCATGATACGCCAGGTGAGTACTTGGAATGTACTCACAAGCTCATGGCAACCAAAACAATGCGGCAAAACAATAGCATGGCAATTAACAGGTTAACAGATTAAATTGCTCACTTACTGGTACCCAGTACCAACTTACTCTCATCTGGGTAGTCCCACAACCCTCAGAATGCTCACAAGCCACAGAGCACTTCCGAACATAAGACAGGTTCTCCCATCATTATTATCATTACGGTTGATCATCCTAGAGAGGCCTAAACGGACTGTCCAATACCGTGGACGCGGCTATTCGAATAGGTTTTAACACTCTGCAGAGGTTGCGCACTTTACCCACACCATGGAGTACCTGGCCTCGTGATCCCATTCGGGTGGACCGGTGGTGCTCCAACGAAACCTGCCTGACCCGTGACCCCTCTATCGTACCACCGACAATCATACCCTCCCAGGGTCATGTCCTGGGTGGCCCCTGTGTCACCCCGTGACACCTGCCACCGTCGTGGCCAAACAAATTGTCCCAAACGGGGACGCCGACAAAATAACTCAACTGGGCTCATAGGATTATGGTCGTCTACCTGATCAGGGAAGCACGCACGCATAACCCTCCCTAGTTTGGTGGTACCTATAAAAGAGCACAAGGCTAGACCAAGTCAAGGCCGTCCCATACCGACAAATGTGGCTGCACGGAAAAGTCCGGGTAGGTGGCTCCTGATCAACCAACTAAGTTTAATATAGCCAATGATTTAACCAGTATGGATATTTAATTGCAAGTAAATTATGATGGCAGTAGCTATGTATTTAAATAATTCACCAAGGATTACCACATATTAAAATAATGCATGAAATTCAATTAAATAACCAACCCTATTGAAATGCTTGATGCAATGGATGACATGGCTTGCCTTGCTCTGTTGGGTTGTCCACAAACTCCTGGGCTTCAAATCCAAAGTTATTTCCTTCTGGAAATATTTTTAAAAAGCAATTTAAAATGTCACATGCTACTGTTTTGAGCACCAAAAATTCTGTGAACATGGGAAAAATACCAGATTTGGCCAGAAAATAGAGGAGCTCAAGACAAACCAGATGCAACAAGAATCAATTGATTTGGACTTATGGTTTAAAAGTTATGAACGGTCAATGTGCTGGTCAAAATCTGGAATTTAAATAGAAAATAGAAATTCTCTCAGGGGGCCACGTCGAAGGTGTAAACCGTCCGGGCGTGTCCACTTACCGCTTCGGTAAGCCGCTGACGGGCAGGCCCCAGTGTCAGATTTGAACGGGGGAAGGGAGGGAACAAAGACGGCGGAGCTCCGGCGACGCTCGCCGGCGATACAGACGGCGGCGAGGTCGGGAGAGAGAGGGAATGGATAGAGCTCAACGAGATGAACTCGCACATACCTGAGGCTTGGCGAACGGTGGCCGGACGACGTCGTCCCCTTCCTCTCCGGCGGCGGCGGGTCTCGGGGGTCGTCGGAGATGGCGTCTCCGGCAGCGATTCGACCGGGCAAGGGCTTGGGCGTGACCAGGAGGATGAGCTGAGATCTATGGAGGAGTCAGTGGAGCTCGGGGAGGAGTGAATCGGAGGGGAGGCAGAGCTCGGGTGGCGGCGGTGCTCCGGCGAGATTCGAGGCCACAGGGCCTCTCGGCCGTGGCTCGGGCTCGGGGAGGACGATTGGGAGGAGGAGGAGTGGGTTGATGAGCTCGGGAGAGGCCGGGGAGGGGTATTTATAGGAGGGGGAGGAGCTCGGGCGATCTCTCTGGAACAGCCGGGAACCGAGACACGTCATCGACGCCAGGGCGCGCGCTGGCTGGCAGCTTGCGGGCGATGAGACGGGAGCTAGCAGGGGAGTTATGGCAGCCAGTGGCGGGTAGCGGGAGGAAGTCGATGACGGCAGAGTCACTGTGGCCGCACGGGCGCCACAGTGCGCGGATGCCGTGGCGGCCGCCGAGGCCGATTCCGGCGAGGAGAAGAGCCCAGAACGACCAGGTGGAGGAAGGAGAGGATGTCAGCGCACAGAGACAAGCTGCTGTGGCGCGAGGCAGTCGGACGCGACGCCACAGGAAGGGGCGCGATGCAGAGCGCGAGATTTGGCGTGCCAGTGCCGTGCTCACCACGTGCAATGGTGCCTAGAGGCCTCGCGAGCCTGCATTTCTTGTCTGGCACGTCGACCCTGGATTACTTAGCCTCTCCACGCCTCTGGTTCGACTAGGTTCATTCTGAACCGAAGTGTAGCTTCAGCTACAGTCTCTGACAGAAAAATTGAGAGAGATCTAGAGGAGACATGAGCTGGGGATGGAGCCAAAGGAGATGTCTGGGGTGATCTATGTTGGAAGGACTCCAATCTGACCAAATTTGAGAAGATTTGATCAAGTGGATATAGTTCATGTACAAGTGCTGCTACTGGACCAGAAGAGTGATGAGCTTGATGCACTCAACTGGTTGATCTCCTGGGGCTGAAATTTTGTGTGGCAGGGTTATTTGGTGAGGAGAAGATGCCATAAAAATTTCAGCTCAATTGGAAACCTCTAGCTGGTACTTCCTTCACAGAGGTTCCAACTGAACAGAAACTTGGCAGAATATTGGTGATGAAAATTTGTACTGGACAAGATGATAGTTTTGGATATTGTGGAAACATAGGTTCCCTATTATCTCAGGAAATTTTCTGGGAATTAATTGAGTAGGGAAAATATGAGCTCCTTCACAAATGACCAGTACTGTCCAGAGAGCAAATGGAGTTTTCTGGAATAAACTTTGTACTGGACCATGAGATGTTTTTGGAGATTGTGGGAGTAGATGATGTCAAGAAGGTCTGGGATTAATTTGGGATTTTTCTGATCACCAGAACTATAGGTTGCTGTGTAACCCATAGTGATGACAGATTTTTCCAAAGGAAGAAAATGAATATTTGAGAGAGATAAAGAATTCGAAATTGATCCAGATGGTGAGTGACAAGATTTTGGCAAGATGTTGAGGGCTTTGCATCACTGAGAGGAATTCATAAGTCCAAAGTCAACTGAAAAGGTTCAAAATCCAACCAGATTGCAAATAAAGCCAGAAAGATTTCGAAAAGAAAAAGTTGCCAAAAACCAGGGTGTCACAGTAGGTGTGAGCTTATTCAAATCATGTCTTCTATATAAAGAGAAAGGCATAACACTAACACTGGCTCCCAAATCACATAGAGCAGTTTTAACATAACTTCTTTTCATGGAGCATGGTATAGTAGGTATTCCTGGATCTCCTAACTTTTTAGGTACTCCACCTTTAAAAGAATAATTTGCAAGCATGATGGAAATTTCAGCTTCAGGTATCTTCCTTTTATTAGTGACAATATCTTTCATATATTTAGCATATGGGGGCATTTTCAAAATATCAGTCAAGCGAGTGTGCAAAAAGACAGGTCTAAGCATTTCAACAAAGCACTCAAAGTCTTCCTCATCTTTATTTCTAGATGGTTTAGTAGGAAAAGGCATAGGTTTTTGAAACCACGGTTCTCTTTCCTTTCCATGTTTTCTAGCAATGAAGTCTCTTTTATCATATCTTTTATTCTTAGGAGGTGGGTTATCAAGATCAGCAGCATGTTCTATTTCTACATCATTATCTGGTTGAGCATCAACATGAACATCATCATTATCATTATCACTAGGTGGATGTTCATTACCAGATTGTGTCTCAGCATCAGAAATAGAAACATCAATAAGATTCTCAAGAGGTTTTTCTATCTCAGGTTCACTATAAGCATGCAAAGTCATATCATCTTTCTTTTTCTATTTCTTCTTAGATGGACTAGGTGCATCAATATTATTTCTCTGAGAATCTTGCTCAATTCTTTTAGGATGACCTTCAGGATACAGAGGCTCCTAGGTCATTCTACCTCCTCTAGTAACAAGTCTAATAGCATGATCATTCATTTTATTATCCATCTCATTAAGCAAATCATTTTGTGAGTTAGCTATTTGTTCTAACTGAGTCTGGACCATAGAAGCATGTTTACTCAAACCCTTAACATGATTAGCAATTCTAAACATCAAATCACTCAAGCGGTCAATCATAATGGCATTTCGTTTTAATTGATTGCTAACATACATATTGAAATTCTCTTGCTTAACAATGTAGTTATCAAATTCATCCAAACATTGACTAGCAGATTTATTATAGGGAATATCACTTTCATTGAATCTACGAAGAGAATTTACCTCTACTACCTGTGTTGGGACATCAAGTCCATGTATTTCTTTAATAGGTGGTAGATTCTTAACATCTTCAGCTTTAATACCTTTTTCCTTCATAGATTTCGTAGCTTCTTGCACATCTTCAGGACTGAGGAATAGAATACCTCTTTTCTTTGGAGTTGGCTTAGGTAGTGGTTCAGGAAGTGTCCACTCAATATCATTCTTTAATATATTATTCAATAGTTCTTCAGCCTGTCCAGCAGTTCGTTCCCTGAAAACACAACTAGCACAACTATCTAGGTAATCCCTAGAGGCATCGGTTAGTCCATTGTAAAAGATATCAAGTATTTCATTTTTCTTAAGAGGATGATTAGGCAAAGCATTAAGTAATTGGAGAAGCCTCCCCCAAGCTTGAGGGAGATTCACTTCTTCAATTTGCACAAAGTTAAATATTTCCTATAAGGAAGCTTGTTTCTTATGAGCAGGAAAATATTTTTTAGAGAAGTAATATATCATATCCTGGGGACTATGCACACAACCAGGAGCAATAGTATTAAACCATTTCTTAGCATCACCTTTAAATGAGAAAGGAAACAACTTAAGAATGTAGTAGTAGCAAATTTTTTCCTCATGAGCAAATAGGGTGGCTATATCATTCAACTTAGTAAGGTGTGCCACAACAGTTTCAGGTTCATAACCATGAAAAGGATCAGATTCAACCAAAGTAATTAACTCAGGATCGATAGAGAATTCATAATCCTTATCAGTAACAATATAGGAGAGGTAGCAAACTTTGGATCATATTTCATTCTCTCCATCATAGACTTTTCTTTCAGTTTAGCCAGTAATTTTCTAACATCATCTCTATCATTACAAGCAAGAATTGCCCTAGCTGTCTCTCCATCAAAAACATAACCATCAGGTATCATAGGCATTTCAACTCTAGTAGGAGGACTAGGCATAATAGGTGAATCATAATTTTCAAGAGTTTCAACATTTTCAATTTCTTTAGCTTTAGCAATTTGTTCATCAAGAAATTCACTTAATGGCACAGTATCATCAAGCATATTACTAGCATCATCAATAGTTTCATTTATAGCAAAAGTAGTATCATCAATTACTTGTGACATATCAGAATGAATAGCAGGTGGTGGTGTCGCAAGCCTATTCAAAACAGAAGGTGAATCAAGTGCAGAGTGTGATGGTAGTTCCTTACCTCCCCTCGTCATAGAGGGAACGATCTTGCTCTTAGCGTCTTTCAGATTCTTCATTGTGATCAACAGATATAAATCCCAAGTGACTCAACAAATAGAGCTATGCTCCCCGGCAACAGCGCCAGAAAAAGGTCTTGATAACCCACAAGTATAGGGGATCGCGACAGTCTTCGAGGGTAGTATTTCACCCAAATTTATTGATTCGACACAAGGGGAGCCAAAATAATATTTGCGAGTATTAGCAGTTGAGTTGTCAATTCAACCGCACCTGGAGAACTAAATATCTGCAGAAAGTGTTTAGTAGCACAGTAGTAATAGTAGCAATAGTAAAGGAAACAATAACAGTAGCATTTTTGTAGTGATTGTAACAGTAGCAGCAACGAAAGTAACTTAGCAAAGATCAATATGTTAAAAGCGTAGGCATTGGATCAGTGATGGATAATTATGTTGGATGACATTCATCATGTAACACTCACAACCTAGAGCGATACACAATAGCTCCAATTCATCAATGTAATGTAGGCATGTATTCCGTATATAGTCATACGTGCTTATAGTAAGAACTTGCATGACATCTTTTGTCCTACCCTCCCGTGGCAGCAGGGTCCATAAGGAAATCTAAGGGATATTAAGGCCTCCTTTTAATAGAGAACTGGAACAACGCATTAGCACTTAGTGAATACATGAACTCCTCAAACTACGGTAATCACCGGAAAGAATACCAATTAGTGTCACCTTGGGGTATGCGGATCATAACATGTAATAGGTGCATACAACTTGCAAGATAGGATCAAGAACACAAATATATTCATGAAAACATAACGGGTTCAGATCTGAAATCATGGCACTCGGGCCCTAGTGACAAGCATTAAGCATAGCAAAGTCATAGCAACATCAATCTCAGAACATAGTGGATACTAGGGATCTAGCCCTAACAAAATTGACTCGATTACATGATAAATCTCATCCAACCCATCACCATCCAGTAAGCTTACGAAGAAATTACTCACACCCGGTGGTGAGCATCATGAAATTGGTGATGGAGGATGGTTGATGATGATGACGGCGTTGAATCCCCCTCTCCGGAGCCCCAAACGGACTCCAGATCAGCCCTCCCGATGAAGAACAGGAGGTGCGGCAGCTCCGTATCGTAAATCATGATGAAACTTCTTCTCTTATTTTTTTCTCAGGGAAAGAGAATTTATAACGTTGGAATTAGGTCAGGAGGACCTCTGTGGGTCCCACAAGGCATCAGGGTGCACCCTAGGGGGTTCACACACTGTTGCCTTGTGGGCAATAGGTGGCCCCTCTTCTGTTGATTCTTGCACCATTAATTTTTATATATTCCATAAAAATCTCCAAAAAGTTTCGTCCAATTCCGAGAACTTTGATTTCTGTACAAAAACAACACCATGGTAGTTCTGCTAAAAACAGCGTCAGTCTGGGTTAGTTTCATTCAAATTATGCAAATTAGAGTCCAAAACAAGAGCAAAAGTGTTTGGAAAAGTAGATACGATGGAGACGTATCAGTAGCAGGTGCATTACATAAACCAAAAGGCATACAACGATAAGCATAAGTTCCAAAAGGACAAGTAAAAGTGGTTTTCTCTTGATCTTCTGGTGATACAGGTATTTGAGAGAAACCAGAATATCCATCTAGGAAGCAAAAGTGTGTATGTTTAGATAATCATTCTAACATTTGATCAATAAATGGCAAGGGGTAATGATCTTTTCTAGTTGCTTTATTTAATTTCCTGAGATCAATTACCATCCAATAACCAGTTACAACTCTTTGTGGGATAAGTTCATTTTTATCATTAGGAACAACAGTAATGCCTCCTTTCTTAGGAACACAACGAACATGACTTACCCATCTACTATCAGCTATAGGATAAATTATACCTGCTTCCAGAAGCTTTAATATTTTAGTTCTTAGCACATCCTTCATTTTAGGATTTAGTCTTATATGATGATCAACAACTGGTTTAGCATCTGGCTCCATATGAATTTTGTGCTGACATAGAGTGGGACTAATGCCCATAAGATCATCAAGAGTATATCCAATAGCTGCACGGTGTTTCCTCAGAGTTTTAAGTAATCTTTTTTCTTCATGCTATGAAAGGTTAGCACTGATAATAACAGGATATATCCTCTTTTCATCAAGATAAGCATATTTAAGTGTATCAGGTAGTTTCTTTAATTCAAACATAGGATCACTCTTAGGTGGAAGAGGATCTCCCAGAGTTTCAACAGGCAAATTATGTTTAAGAATAGGTGCTTGTTTAAAGAATACTTCATCTATTTCATTTCTTTCATTCATATGCATGTCATTTTCATGGTCTAACAAATATTGTTCTAGTGGATCAGTAGGAGGCATAACAATAGAAGCAAGACCAATAATTTCATCTTTATTAGGCAATTCTTTTTCATGTGCTTGTCTATGAAACTTAGAGAAATTAAATTCATGAGATACATCGTCAAACTTAACTATAACCTTTTCTTTAACACAATCAATTTCAGCATTAACGGTATTCAAGAAAGGTCTACCAAATATAATGGGGCAAAAATTATCTTGTTGTGAACCAAGCACTAAGAAATCAGTAGGGTATTTGATTTTACCACACAAGACTTCAGCACCTCTAACAATCCCAAGTGGTGTAATAGTATCTCTGTTTGCAAGCTTAATAGTAACATCAATATCTTTAATCTCAACAGGTGCAATATCATTCATTACTTCTTGATATAAAGAGAAAGGAATAGCACTCACACTAGCACCCATATCACATAGACCATGATAGCAATGGTCTCCAATTTTAACAGAAACAACAGGCATGCTAACTACGGGCTTATTCTTGTCTAACATGTCTCGTTCATTTCTAATAGGTTTAGCAATTCTAGCAGCCTCTTTGCAAAAGTAAATAACATGCCCTTCAATTTTATTAACTAATAAATCTTTTGCCATTGCAATATTAGGTTCAACTTTAATTTGTTCAGAAGGTCTAGGTGTTCTAATATTACTCCTATTAACCACAGTCGTAGCTTTAGCATGTTCCTTAATCCTAACATGAAAAGGGGGTTTCTCAATATAAGCAGTAGGCACAACTGGATCAACATTATAGATAAGTATTTCCTCTTTAGCTATTATGGGTTCTTCCTTCATTTCAATAGGTGGATGATACTTAAACCATTTCTCCTTCGGGAGATCAACGTGAGTAGCAAATGATTCACAAAAAGTAGCTACTATCTCAGAATCAAGTCCATATTTAGTACTAAACTTATGAAAAGCATAAGTTTCCATAAAAGATTTAACACAATCAAACTCAAGATTTATACCTGGCTCTTTACCTTTGTCGATTTCCCATTCTTCAGAGTTGCGTTTAATTCTTTCCAGAAGATCCCATTTGAATTCAATAGTTCTCTTCGTAAAGGAACCAGTAGAAGAAGTATCGAGCATGGATTGATCATTACGAGAAAGCCGAGCATATAAGTTTTGTATAATTATTTCTCTTGAGAGCTCATTGATGTCTACTACACAACTTGTTCTTGTAGACTCGTGTTGGGCCTCCAAGCGCAGAGGTTTGTAGGACACTAGCAATTTTCCCTCAAGTGGATGACCTAAGGTTTATCAATCCGTCGGAGGCGTAGGATGAAGATGGTCTCTCTCAAACAACCCTGCAACCAAATAACAAAGAGTCTCTTGTGTCCCCAACACACCCAATACAACGGTTAATTGTATAGGTGCACTAGTTCGGCGAAGAGATGGCGATACAAGTGTAGTATGGATAGTAGATATAGGTTTTTGTAATCTGAAAATATAAAAACAGCAAGGTAGCAAGTAACAAAAGTGAGCACAAATGGTATTGCAATGCTTAAAAACAAGGCCTCGGGTTCATACTTTCACTAGTGCAATCTCTCAACAATGCTAACATAATTGGATCATATAACCATCCCTCAACGTGCGATAAAGAATCACTCCCAAGTTCCTATTAGCGGAGAACATAAGATAGAAATTGTTTGTACGGTCCGAAACCACCTCAAAGTTATCCTTTCCGATCGATCTATTGAGCTATTCCTATAAGTGTCACAAACAGCCCTAGAGTTCGTACTAAAATAACACCATATGATACACATCAACCAACTCTAATGTCACCTAGATACTCCAATGTCACCACAAGTATCCGTGAGTTGATTATACGATATGCATCAAACAACTTCATAATCATAATATTAAATCCACACAAAGAACTCCAAGGAGGATCCCAAAGTTTCTAGCGGAGAAAAGATAATGAAAACGTGCATCAACCCCTATGCATAGATTGCCCCAATGTCACCACGGGAATCCGTGAAATGAGTGCCAAAACATATATCAAGTGAATCAATATAATACCCCATTGTCACCATGGGTATTCATATGCAAGACATACATCAAGTGTTCTCAAATCTGAATATTCAATCCGACAATAACGAAACCTCAAAGGGAAAAGATTCGATTCATCACAACAAAGATAGAGAGGGAAGAAACACCATATGATCCAACTATATTAACAAAGCTCGCGGTACATCAAGATCGTGCCATATCAAGAACACAAGAGAGAGAGATCAAACACATCGCTACTAGTACATACCCTCAGCCCCGAGGGTGAACTACTCCATCCTCGTCATGGAGACCACCGGGATGATGAAGATGGCCTCCGATGATGATTCCCCCCTCCGGCAGGGTGCTGGAAAAGGGTTGTAGATGAGATCGTGGAGGTACAGAGTCTTGCGGTAGCGTAAAAACTCATCTAGATTAACTTGTGGTGGTTTCTGAATATATATGATTTTTTGGCGTTGGAATCATGCGAAGAAGGGCCACAGGGGGCCCACGAGGCACCAGGGCGCGCCTGGGGGGGTGGCACGCCCTAGTGGCTCGTGGGACCCCTGTGGGTCTTCTGGCCTCCTCCCGAAGCTTCTAGTGTCTCTTATGTTCCAGAAAAAATCGTCAAAAAGTTTCGCTGCATTTGGACTTCATTTGATATAGATTTTCTGGAAAACCAAAAACAAGCAGAAAACAGCAACTAGCACTGGGCACTAGGTCAATATGTTAGTCCATGAAAATCATATAAAATCCATATAAAAGTGCACCAAAATCATACAAAACTATAATAAACATGGCATGAATACTTCATAAATTATAGATACGTTGGAGATGTATCAGCATCCCCAAGCTTAATTCCTGCTCGTCCTCGAGTAGGTAAATGATAAAAGAAATAATTTATGAAGTGTGAATGCTAGCATAGTGCATAAGTTTGATCAATGATAATTTCAATCACTTTTCCTAGCATCATATCAGCAACTTTTTCTCATAAAAGTCATCATGATAATGTAGCAATTAAAAACAGAAATTTTGATGTGGAATGCTACCTATCATAATCATCATATAATCTTTTCTTTTATAGCATGGACAGTGGACTTGAATGATTCAAAGCAATAGTCTATAATTTAAAATGAAGACATAAATACTCAAGCATACTAACAAGCAACCATGTCATTAAAAATATCAACGCTAAAGAAAGTTATCCCTAGCCCATCATGCTCAATCATTGACCCGTTCATGAAACACACTCAATATTAGCTACATCCAATGCACAAGTATGACAATAGAGCTCTCCAATTGGTGCTTTATAAGAGAAGATGAAGACTCAAAATAAAAATAAAACTTGCATAAAATTAAATAGATAGGCCCTTCGCAGAGGGAAGCGGAGATTTGCAAATGTGCCAGAGCTCAAAGGCTTAAATTAGAGAGATAAAATTGTTTTGAGAGGCATGCTTTTCCTGTCAACGAAAACGACCGAGAATTCCCAATATCTTCCATGCTAGACACATCATAGGCGGTTCCCAAACAGAAAGTAAAGTTTATTTACTTTCCACCATTCTTTCGCAATCCATGGCTAGCCGTATCCACGGGTGCCCTCCATACAAACACTTTCCAAGGAATTTTGTTGTTATTAATTTTTGATTAATTGTGGGACTGGGCATCCCTATTACCAGCCACTCTCTCTTGCAATGACAAGTGAATAAACACTCATCGTGAGAATAACACACCTAGCATGGAAAACATTGGCCACCCCCTGCTGCTTCATGAGCGGTACGGGCACACAAAACGGAAAATTATTTTGAAAAAAAATTAGAGTTGGCACATGCAAATTTACTTGGAACGGCATGGAAATACCGCATATAGGTAGATATGGTGGACTCATTTGGCACAAGTTGGGTTTAAGGAGTTTGGATGCACAAGCAGTATTTCCGCTTAGTACAAATGAAGGCTAGCAAATAGATTGAGAAGCAACCAACCAAAAAGCAAAAACGGCCATATACATGCATTGAACAAAACTAACACCGAATAATGCACCATAAGTAGGATATAATTTCGTTGTATAACTATTGACTTAATGTGCATGCATAGGGAATCACAAACCTTAACACTAATATTCTTACTAAATCACAATTACTCACTAACATGACTCACATATCATCATCTCCATATCGCAAAACTATTGCAAGCAATCACACTTATCATATCCAATGGTCTATATGAAAGTTTTTATTATATACTTCTTAAATATCCATCATATTAGGACCAAATTCATACCTTAAGCATATTGCCATTACTATTGTCAACTCTCAAAATAATATAAGTGAAGCATGAGAGTGTATGACAAACTACAACAAAAGATATAAGTGAAGATCAATGAGTAGTTAAACAATTAAGTAGCTATGTGAAGACTCTCTCCAAATAAAGATTTCAGATCTTGATAATTTTATTAAAACAGCAAACAAAATGAAAATAAAAGGACACTCCAAGAGTAGCACATATCATGTGAAGAAGCAAAAACTTAGGCTCAACCAAAATTGACCGATAGTTGTTGATGAAGAATGGTGGGGTGCCTACTGGGGCATCCCCAAGCTTAGATGCTTGAGACTTCTTAAAATATTAATTTGGTATGCCTTGGGCATCCCCAAGCTTGAGCTCTTGTGTCTCCTTAATTCCTCTCATATCATGGCTTCCCTAAATCTTAAAAACTTCATCCACACAAAACTCAACAAGAACTCGTGAGATAAGTTAGTATAAATCAACTCAAAACCTTAACATTATCTACTGTAGAAAATCACAAAAATTATAATTAAACATTGCATACTAAATGCCTCTTCATATTTAATACTCCTATCCTCAAATAGAAACATTAAACACGCAAACATATGCAAACAATGCAACTATAACAGCAATCTGCCAAAACAGAACAGTCTCTAAAGGGTGAATAAGAATCCATACTTCCCTAACTCCAAAAATTCTGAAAAATTACCACATGACAGAGAAGTCATGCATGCTTACTGTGTAAAAAAATTCAGATTTTTATCATGTTCTGACTATTCAGGAATATTCCGTACATAACAGAAAACTTTCTGTTTTCAAACAGCAACACATGAACTTGCAAACTGAGCATGGTAAAGGCTATAATTGGCATTTTTTTGAACTAAAAGATACAACACATGATTACTGATAACAGCAAGCAAATCTCAACAAAAGAAAATGACGCTCCAAGCAAAACTCATATTATGTGACGAATAAAAATATAGCTCCAAGTGAGGTTACCGATAGTGTTGAAGACGAAAGAGGGGATGCCTTCCAGGGCATCCCCAAGCTTAGACGCTTGAGTATTCCTTGAATATTACCTTGTGGTGCCTTGGGAATCCCCAATATTAGGGTCTTGCCACTCCTTATTCTCCTCATATCGATATCTCACCCAAAACTTGAAAACTTCAATCACACAAAACTTAACGGAACTTGTGAGATAGGTTAGTATGATAAAAATAAATCATCCACTTAGGTACTGTCAAGACAAGTTCCATAATTGTTATCACATAATTCCTACTGTATTATATCATTTCCACAATTTATATTACTCAATATAAGCAATGGAAACACTAAAACAAGCAAACTATGCACCGAAAACAGAATCTGTCAAAAACAGAAAAGCATGTAGTAAGCGATTTAAAAACCATACTTTTGTACCTCCAAAAATTCTGAAAAATTAGGAAAACATAAAAAAATTGTAAAAAAATACTGTGTAAAAATTTCAGAATTTTTTCACGCTCCAGTACATAATAGAAATTCCAGCACTAGACGCAAAAGTTTCTGTTTTTGCACAGAATCAAATCAACAAGCATCCACGCTATCCCAAAGGCTTTACTTGGCACATTATTGAAAGAAAACATATAAAACATGATTAATACAGTAGCTTAATCATGTGAACACACAAAAACAGTAGGTATAAGTGTTGGGTTGTCTCCCAACAAGTGCTTTTCTTTAATGCCTTTTTAGCTAGGCATGATGATTTCAATGATGCTCACATAAAAGTAAAGAATTGAAACATAATCGGAGCATCATGAAACATATGACAAGCACATTTAAGTCTAACCCACTTCCTATGCATAGGGATTTTGCGAGCAAACAATTTATGGGAGCAAGAATCAACTAGCGTGGGAAGGCAAAACAAGTGCAACTTCAAAACTTTCAACATAAAGAGAGGAAACTTGATGTTGTTGAAATATATATAAGCATATCTTCCCCTCTTATAAAAATTTTCAGTGGTATCATGAATAATTCAACAATATAGCTATCACATAAAGCATTCTTTTCATGATCCACAAGCATAGAATTTTTACTACTCTCCACATAAGCAATTTTCTTCTCATTCATAATAGTGGGAGTATACTCAACAAAATAGCTATCATGAGATACTTGATTGACATACCCAAATTGAAAATTAAAATCATGATGACAAGTTTCATGGTTATCATTATTCTTTATAGCATACATGTCATCACAATAATCATCATAAATAGCAACTTTGTTGTCATAATCAATTGAAACTTCTTCCAAAATAGTGGAATCATCATTAAATAAAGTTGTGACCTCTTCAAATCCACTTTCATCAATATAATCATCATAAATACGAGGCATGCTTTCATCATAATAAATTCACTCATCAAAACTTGGGGGACTGAAAATATCATATTCATCAAATATAACATCACCAAGCTTATGCCTTTGCATATCATTAGCATCATGCATATTCATAGAAAGCATACTAACAACATTGCAATCATGCTCATCATTCAAAGATTCTATGCCAAACATTTTATTGAATTCTTCTTCTATCAATTGAGCACAATTTTCTGATCCATCATTTTCAAGAAAGACATGATAAAGACGAATAATATGAGGCAACCTCAATTCCATTTTTTTGTAGTTTTCTTTTATAAACCAAACTAGTGATAAAACAAGAAACTAAAAGATTTGATTGCAAGATCTAAAGATATACCTTCAAGCACTCACCTCCCCGGCAACGGCACCAGAAAAGAGCTTGATGTCTACTACACAACTTATTCTTGTAGACTCGTGTTGGGCCTCCAAGCGCAGAGGTTTGTAGGACAGTAGCAATTTTCCCTCAAGTGAATGACCTAAGGTTTATCAATTTGTGGGAGGCGTAGGATGAGGATGGTCTCTCTCAAACAACCCTACAACCAATTAACAAAGAGTCTCTTGTGTCCCCAACACACCCAATACAACGGTAAATTGTATAGGTGCACTAGTTCGGCGAAGAGATGGTGATACAAGTGTAGTATGGATAGTAGATATAGGTTTTTGTAATCTGAAAATATAAAAACAACAAGGTAGCAAGTAACAAAAGTGAGCACAAATGGTATTGCAATGCGTAAAAACAAGGCCTAGGGTTCATACTTTCACTAGTGCAATCTCTCAACAAAGCTAACATAATTGGATCATATAACCATCCCTCAACGTGCGATAAAGAATCACTCCCAAGTTCCTATTAGCGGAGAACATAAGATAGAAATTGTTTGTAGGGTACGAAAGCACCTCAAAGTTATCCTTTCCGATCGATCTATTGAGCTATTCCTATAAGTGTCACAAACAGCCCTAGAGTTCATACTAAAATAACACCATATGATACACATCAACCAACTCTAATGTCACCTAGATACTCCAATGTCACCACAAGTATCCGTGAGTTGATTATACGATATGCATCAAACAACTTCATAATCATAATATTCAATCCACACAAAGAACTCCAAGGAGCACCCCAAAGTTTCTATCGGAGAAAAGGTAATGAAAACGTGCATCAACCCCTATGCATAGATTGCCCCAATGTCACCACGGGAATCCGCGAGTTGAGTGCCAAAACATATATCAAGTGAATCAATATAATACCCCATTGTCACCACGGGTATTCATATGCAAGACATACATCAAGTGTTCTCAAATCTGAATATTCAATCCGACAATAACGAAACCTCAAAGGGAAAAGATTCGATTCATCACAACAAATATAGAGAGGGAAGAAACACCATATGATCCAACTATATTAACAAATCTCGCGGTATATCAAGATCATGCCATATCAAGAACACGAGAGAGAGAGAGAGATCAAACACATAGCTACTAGTACATACCCTTAGCCCCGAGGGTGAACTACTCCCTCCTCGTCATGGAGACCGCCGGGATGATTAAGATGGCCTCCGGTGATGATTCCCCCCTCCGGCAGGGTGCCGAAAAAGGGCTGTAGATGAGATTGTGGAGGTACAGAGGTTTGCGGCGGCGTAAAAACTCATCTAGGTTAACTTTCGGGGGTTTATGAATATATATGATTTTTTGGCGTTGGAATCATGCAAAGAAGGGCCACAGGGGGCCCACGAGGCACCAGGGCGTGCCTGGGGGCGTGGCATGCCCTGGTGGCTCGTGGGGCCCCTGTGGGTCTTCTGGCCTCCTCCCGAAGCTTCTAGTGTCTCTTATGTTGCAGAAAAAATCGTCAAAAAGTTTCGCTGCATTTGGACTTCATTTGATATAGATTTTCTGGAAAACCAAAAACAAGCAGAAAACAACAACTGGCACTGGGCACTAGGTCAATATGTTAGTCCATGAAAATCATATAAAAGCCATATAAAAGTGCACCAAAATCATACGAAACTATAATAAACATGGCATGAATACTTCATAAATTATAGATACGTTGGAGACGTATCACTCATGATTGGGCATGTGTGCATCGTATATTTAAGCCTCCCCCAAGCTTGAGCGATACTTTCTCCTTCACGAGGCCAAAATATATATATATAATTCCGATCATGATGAACCAAATGCATAGGATAAAATTTCTGGTGAAATTCCAGCTTGAACCGGTTCCAATCGCATGTTCCAGCATCATCCAATAGCCTATACCATGTCAATGACTTTCCCTCCAAAGATAAAGGGAATAACTTCCTCTTAATTCTATCCCCGGATAGACCTGCAAGCTTAAACAATCCACAAATTTCATCTATATATATCAAGTGCATATCAGGATGTACCTTTCCATCTCCTGCATAAGGATTAGCTAGCAGTTTCTCTATCATACCCGAAGGAATTTCATAATAAATATTTTCAATAGGTTCAATAGGTTGAGGGGAAACTCTTAATGCTTCCGGTCGAGGTGAAGATACCCCGAACAAACCCCTCAAACGATTACTTTCCATAGTGACAAGTGATAATAAATTTCAGCACGTAATCAAAATATTTCCTCACCAAATTCCACTTACCAAAGGCGCTTCACTCCCCGGCAATGGCGCCAGAAAAGAGTCTTGATGACCCACAAGTATAGGGGATCAATCATAGTCCTTTCGATAAGTAAGAGTGTCGAACCCAACGAGGAGCAGAAGGAAATGATAAGCGGTTTTCAGCAAGGTATTTTCTTCAAGCACTGAAAGTAGCGGTAACTGATAGTTTTGTAGCAAGATAGTTCGTAACAAGTAACGAGTAACAAGTGTAATAAAAGTGCAGCAAGGTGGCCCTATCCTTTTTATAGCAAAGGACAAGCCATAATGGTCTCTTATATAAAGCAAAGCATTCTCGAGGAGACATGGGAATTTCATCTAGTCACTCTCATCATGTTTATTTCATTCGCGTTCGCTGCTTTGATAATTTGTTATGTGGGTGGACCGGTGCTTGGGTGCTGTTCTTACTTGAACAAATGTCCCACTTATGATTACCCCCTCTCACAAGCATCCGCAACTACGAAAGAAGAATTAAGATAAATCTAACCATAGCATGAAACATATGGATCCAAATCAGCCCCTTACGGAATAGCGCATAAACTAGGGTTTAAGCTTCTGTCACTCTAGCAACCGATCATCTACTTACTACTCCACAATGACTTCCCTTAGGCCCAAATATTGTGAAGTGTCATGTAGTCGACGTTCACACGACACCACTAAAGGAAGCAACAACATACATATCATCAAAATATCGAACGAATACCAAGTTCACATGATTACTTATAACAAGACATCTCCCATGTCCTCAAGAACAAAAATAACTACTCACAAATGATGTTCATGTTCAGGATCAGAGGGATATTGAATATCATTAAGGATCTGAACATATAATCTTCCACCAAATAAACCAACTAGCATCAACTACAAGATGTAATCAACACTACTAGCAACCCACAGGTACCAATCTGAGGTTTTGAGACAAAGATTGAATACAAGAGATGAACTAGGGTTTGAGATGAGATGGTGCTGGTGAAGATCTTGATGAAGATTGGCCCTCCCACGATGAGAGGATCGTTGGTGATGTCGATGGCTTCGATTTCCCCTCCCGGAGGGAAGTATCCCTGGCAGAATCGCTCTACCGGAGAGCAAAACTGCTCCTACACAGGTTCCACCTTGAGACGGTGGTGCTTCATCTCGAAAGTCTTATCTATAATTTTTTTAGGGCAAATGAGCTTATATAGCAGAAGGAGGGGGCCGGAGGCTAGCTGTGGGCCCCACAAGGCATCAGGGCCCGCCCAGGGGGCGCCCTATTGCCTTGTGGGCAACTAGTGGGTCCCCTCTGGTATTTCTTTTCTCCAATATTTTTTATATATTCAATAAAAAATATCCGTAAAATTTTAGGTCATTTGGAGCTCTGTAGAATAGGTATCTCTGCTGTGGCTATTTCAGGTCCAGAATTCCAGCTGCCGGTATTCACCCTCTTCATAAAAATCTTGCAAATTAAGAGAGAAAAGGCATAAGAATTTCATCATAAAGTGAAATAATGATCAAATACATTATAAATAATAGTAGGAAATCATGATGCAATTTGGACGTATCAAGCATCATCAAAACTAGCACACTATGTCTAAAACAGAATAGTCTGTAATGATCTGAATTAAAATCATACTTCTATAACTCCAAAAATCCTGAAAAATTAGGACAACATAGAAACTTTGTATCCCAACATTGTGTAACAATTTCAGGATTTAATCACATTCCAGTACATAATGAAAATTCCAGCACTGGGCGGAAAACTTTCTGCTTTCAAACAGCATCAATTATACTATCATCTAAATCATCCCAAAGGCTTTACATGACACAAACACTAATTAAAAGATAAAAACACAATCATTACAGTAGCAATAATCATTTCAGCACACAAAAATAAAAAAATAAAAATAAAGATAACTATTGGGTTGCCTCCCAACAAGCGCTATTGTTTAATGCCCCTAGCTAGGCATAATGCATAGTTTCAAGTGTTATCATCTTCCAAATTAATTCCATAGGTTGCTCTCATAATGGATTCATATGGTCGTTTAATTCTCTTCCTTGGGAAGTGTTCCACCCCTTCTTTAGTGAAAATTGGAACCTTATATTTCCTTCTTTCATATCAATAATTGCACGTATGGTTCGTAGGAAAGGCCTACCAAGTATTATAGGACAAGGCGGATTGCATTCAATATCAAGTACAATGAAATCCATGGGTACATAATTCCTATTAGCAATTATGAGAACATCATTAATCCTACCCAATGGTTTCAAAATTGTTGAATCCGCTAAGTGCAAGTTGAGGGAACATTCATCCATATCGGTGAGACCTAGAACGTCACATAAAGATTTTGGTATAGTAGAGACGCTAGCACCTAGATCACACAAAGCATTACATTCATAATCTTTAATCTCAACTTTATAGTAGGTTCCCATTCATCTCATAATTTCCTGGGTATTGATACTTCCAATTCTAGCTTTCCTTCATTGGCTTTAATAATGGCTTCTATGATGTGTTTAGTAAAAGATTTATTTTGTTCATAAGCATTGGGTGAATTTATCATGGTTTGGAACAAGGAAATACATTCAATCAAAGAACAATTATCATAATTAAAGTCCTTGTAATCCAAAGTAGTGGGAACATCACTATCTAAAGTTTTGACCTCTTCAAACCCACTTTTGTTGTTTTTATCATTAAGATCATCACCCTCCGAACAATTGGGACACCTCCTAATTAAAGTTCACTCATCTCTAGTCCCTTTATCATCAAGTTTTATATTACTAAACAAAGATTCAATAGGTGTTACACCAATCATTTTAGTGTCTTCATCATGATTATCATAAAAGCCGGGTGCGAGTGATTTTTCTAGAAATTCACGTTTAGCTCTTAACCTTTCAATTCGTTTTCTACCTTAATCCATGGTGACTTGGATAGAATTTAAAGATTCAGTTATTGCATATTTTTTATGTGCCAAATTTTTAATTTTAAGTGTATCCACATCATGAGCAATTCTATCCATGTTACTAGACATGTCATCAACTTTGCTTAGTTTTTCTTCTACCATAGCATTGAAAATCTTTTGAGAATTAATAAATCTTTAATGTTGTTCTCAAGTTCAGTAGGTATCCTATTATTATCATCATCATCATTATTATTATTATTATTGTTATATGAATTACCATAATTATTGGAGGGATTACCGGGATACGGCCTAGGATTGAAATCCCCCTATAAGCGTTATTGTTGAAATTATTTCTTGCGACAAATTCACATCAATAGCGTCATTGTTTTGCTCAATTAAAGTAGATAATGGAATATCATTGGGATCAACATGAGCATTTTTACTAGAAAGCATATTCATAAGGGCATCCATCTTTTCACTCAAAGTAGAAACTTCTTTGACAGAGTTTACCTTCTTACCAATTGGAGCTCGTTCGGTGTGCCATTGAGAATAATTTGTAGTCATATTATCAAGAAGCTTCATGGCTTCTCATAATGTAATTCCCATAAATGTACCACCTGCAGTAGAGTCTAGAAGATTTCTCGACACAAAGTTTAGTCCTGCATAAAAGTTTTGTATTATCATCCATAAACTTAATCCATGAGTGGGACAATTTTTAATCATCAATTTCATTATCTCCCAAGATTGTGCAAAATGTTCTTGCTCATCTTGTTTAAAGTTCATGATTTGATTTCTAAGACATATTATATTAGTGGGAGGAAGGTACTTAGCAATAAAAGCATCCTTACATTTATCCCATGAGTCAATACTATTGCGAGGTAAGGATGAAAACCAAGTTTTAGCACGATCTCTTAGTGAGAAAGGAAATACTTTCAACTTGACAATATCAGTATCCACATTTTTTTATTTTGCATATCACATAATTCAACGAAGGTATTAAGATGGGATGCATCATCTTCATTAGGATTTCCAGCAAATTGTTCTTTCATGATAAGATTTAACAGTGCAACATTAATATCATATGACTCCACACTAGTAGCGGGCGGAGAAATTGGAGTACTAATAAAATCATTGTTATTAGTATTCGAGAAGTCACACAAATTAGTGTTTTCTTGAGACATAGTGACAATTCAAGCAAGATAGCGAACAAGATAATTTTTTGTTTGTATTTTTGATTTTTTAACGAGATAAATAAAAGCAAATAAAAAGTAGAACAAGTAAATGATAATATGTGTGAAGGGACCTTGCTTTGTTTGATGAAGTCTCCCCGGCAACGGCGCCAAAAATTCTTTCTGCTACTTTTGAGTTGCGTTGGGATTTTCCCGGAAGAGGAAGAGAGAGGCAATATAGTAGTGGATTGTATTTCCCTTAGTAGAGAACCAAGGTTATCGAACCAATAGGAGATTCACACAGACAAAGGTAGACAGTACCTACACACACAAACAAAATACTTGCACCCAACGCGGGCAATAGGGTTGTCAATCCCCTTGTACTCGTTAATTGCAAGGATTAATTCTGATAGTGATAGATATATAAATTGTAAGAAGAATTAAAGTAAATAAATTGCAGCAGGATTTTTAGGGTTTTAGTAAATATGGTGAATGGACCCGGGGGCCATAGTTTTCACTAGAGGCATCTCTCTCGAGAACATAGCATACGGTGGGTAAACAAATTACTGTTGGGCAATTGATAGAAAAGCGCATAGTTATGATGTTATTCATGGCATGATCAGTACATAGTCATTATGTCCGTGACAAGTAGACCGAAATGATTCTGCATCTACTACTATTACTCCACCCCTCGACCGCTATCCAGGATGCATCTTAAGGTATTAAGTTCATAGCAAACAGAGTAATGCTTGAAGCATGATGACATAATGTAGACAAAATAAGACCAATCAATATGATCGAACCCCGTTGTTTTACCCTTAGTAGCAACAATACAAATACGTGCCTCGCTACCCCTTCTGTCACGAGGTGAGGACACCACAAGATTGAACCTACTACTATGCACCACTTCCACTTAAGATCCAATCATCAACTTGGCCAAGAAAAATCATAGATCGGAAAGCATTACATAGCTATAACAATCACACATAATAAAGTTCAGAATATAACTCAATTACTTTTAATGAACAATCTGACCATAAACCCACAATTCATCGGATCCCAACAAACACACCACAAAAGAAGATTGCATCGAATAGAACTCTGAGGATAACGTTGTATTGAAGATCAATGAGAGAGAGAGAGAAAAAGCCATCTAGCTAATAACTATGGACCCATAGGTCCTGTGGGAACTACTCACACATCATCGGAGGTGCATCAAGGTTGATGTAGAAGCCCTTCGTGATCGATTCCCCCTCCGGCAGAGTACCGGCGGAGGCCTCCAGATGGCATCGCGAAAGAACAGAGGCTTGCGGTGGCGTAATAATTGTTTCGGGTCTCGCTCTAGGGTTTTGCAATATTTGGGAATTTACAGCACTGGAATTAGGTCAGAAAGAGCCACGAGGGGCCCACAAGACATCAGGGCGTGCCTACCCCCTGGGCGTGCCTTGTTGTTATGTCGTCTCCTCATCTGGCTTCTGGACCTCACCCAAAGCTTCAAGGGTCCCTCCTGGTGCAGAAAAAATCATCAAAAAGTTTCGTAGCGTTTGGACTCCGTTTGGTAGGGATTTTCTATAAAACTAAAAACAAGCAGAAAACAGCAACTGGCACTTAGCACTGGGTTAATAGGTTAGTTCCCAAAAATGATACAAAATGATGTACAAAGCATATAAGATTGGTAATATAATAGCATGAAACAATAAAAAATAGATACGTTGGAGACGTATCAGTCATTTCCCTTCAGGGAAGGCTGCGGCTATAAATAGCCACCCCGCTCCAATGTTGTCCCTTGGCTGCTTCGCTTGAGATTCTGAGAAGATTGATTGAGTACCCCTCTCAAGAGATTTGAGTTTAAGATCCACTGAGAGAAAATCAAGAGCCGAAACTTAGACAATGGTCGAGCATCACAGTAGATCTGAGTTAGAGTTCTTGTACCTATTACTCTTCAGAGCTGCACACTCTCTAGATGGATAGGTGTTGGCTTGAGTGTCGAAGAGTAATTGTCTTCAGCACGCAAAGTCTTCAGCAACCAAGAGTAATTGTGGTTCGTGAAGAAGTCTGTCGAATGTTTGGAGATTGCCAACAAGTATCTACCACAAGTGAAATCAACTGAAGTCTGATCAGTTTCAGGATGAAGGGGAATAGAACGAAGAGAGGTTTGCTCCTGTGTTCAATCACAAGTCCCTCCAGTCAGATGTAGTCCTTTTGCAGAAGGGCGAACTGGTCTACCAAATCCTTCTATCACCATCGAGCACCACAGGTTCATTCTACTCTACTGCAATACTTTCGGTAGCTTATTTTCTTGCTCTGTGTTCCAATAGTTTTCATGATCATGTATCTTCACCTATAGCATGTTTACTTTTGTTTGAGCCTATCTGTTCTGTGTACTGTTCTCTCATTCGATTGTCATCATCTCAGTTAGTGACCCCTTTTGTTACTCACGCACTCATATTGTTTATCTTGTTATCATTATGTGTTACCATCGTCATAGCGAAAGTTGTGTGTTACTATTCTCGAACGATTATCTTATCTTTCCTCGAAAGATTTGCTTAGTCACCTCCGAACCTTTATCTTCGGTCCAGTTCAATTTATTTGTCTTCAGTGCTTGACCTACTTAGTTTATTCCGCTGCAGTGTTTGGTTTGATTCAAAGTTTTGAAAGAAATGTTGAATCTCCCATTCACCTCCTCCGGCTGATACACTCTCAGTCCTTACAATTGGTATCAGAGCGAGGTCTCTTGTCTCTATTTATTAAAGGTCTAACCGCATTGTAGTTTTGAGTATGTCACATGCAGGTAGATCTAGGCAGTCTGAGAGATTTCCTATCTTTGATGGAGATGACTATCTCTACTGGCAAGGTAGAATGAAGATTAAGATCCAAGCTATCAGTGGAGAACTATGGCACATTGTGGAAAATGGATACACCATTCTACATCTAGAAATGCCAACTCCTGAAGATGAAGCTAGCATTCGACTAGATGCACAAGCAAAGGATATCTTATGTGACAGCATCTCTAGAAATGTATTCATTCGGTTCAAGGCTCGAGACAGCCAAACAAATCTGGGATGCCATCAAAAATGTTCAGGAAGAATTTGTGGCAAGAACTGATGCTCACACTGATATGCTTCGTGCCATGTTCACCCATTTCCGAAGCCTTCAAAAGGAAAGTGTCATGGAGCTCACAGATCACCTATGCAACATTGTCAAACGACTACATCAGCGTGGAGTTGAGGATATCACTAATCAAGATGTAGTCAACAAACTACTCAGTTCCCTTGATGAATCATTTGACCCAATAGTTACTAAGATTAAAGGAAGACCTGATTATGAAGATCTTCAGTCACCTTAAATTATGGAATTGATGGTCATACATGAAGAGATGATGGAAAAAGAAAGAGAGCAATCAGAATCTTCTTGAGAAGTGGAAGGAGAAATCATGCCTGACTATGGTAGTTCTCAAGAAGAAGATATCGAAAATCAACATTCCATCACAAGAGAACTTGAAATGCTCATTGAACGCCTCAACAACCTCAGAAGGAAAAATCTATGCCTATCCAGTGCACCAGAGGGTGAGTCATCAAGATCTTAGAAAAGATTACCCCCTCTGAACATGGAGTGCTACAAGTGCAAACTCTATGGTCATTACATTGCCGACTGTCCTAACTAGAAAATGGATATCAAGCCAAGCAGAAGATGGAATGACTTAAACAGTTCAGGATTCGTGCGCACAAATCGTCAAACCAAGCTCACGAAGAAGAACGAGTCATCTACATCTTCTTCAATGAGACCAGTCACTGACGTGAATTCGAAAGCCACTATTGAATCCAACATGAAGAGAATATCTCATCTGGCTGGCGCATATGCTGGAATGAAAATGGACTCTGAAGATGAAGTTTCAGAATCCGAATCAGATGAAGAAGATGACTTCTATAGAAATCTAGGTCGAGGCAATGCATTCGTTGCCTACGCATCACATGAATCCTCAAACCCTTTGGATGTCGATGACGATGCATCGAGTGATGATGAGCCAACTACACTTTGCCTCATGGCAAAAGCGTCAAGAGATCAGGTATCAACAAAACGCCAAAAATCTATTGACCTGAATACGTTCTCAACAGAGAATGTGGTCTATGCTAAACTTGATAAAATGGCTAAATCTCAACAAGATGCTTTTGAAAGACTTGAGAAAACCCTCAGGAAATCTGAAGGTTTGCTGGTCGAAGAGATGGAGAAAAAACAAGTGTTGACAGAAGAGCACGAAGCTCTCTCTTCAAATCTCAATGATCTATCCACTCATTATAATTCTCTTTCGGTTGAGTTCAGGAGTTTATCAGATGATCTCCTGAATAGGAATCAAGAACTCGAATCACTGAAAGATTCTTGTGATGAGCTCATGAAAGAAAAGGCTTCTCTCCTCACCGAGCAAACTGAAAAACTTCCTGATAATTTGTGCCACCCTGTCTAAAATGCTTAGAGCATAGCAATGATGATTCCAATGCAGAAACATCTGCTCATGCTACTGAGAAAAATGCAACTGCTATGAATGTTGAAACTAACCCCTCCTCCAAGGAATTTGTTTCTATCTCCGATGAAAATTCTAGGTTGAATAACTTGCTTGAGACAGGCATGCTAAAAGCCTCAAAGGGCATCAAACCCTCTGTGATGTGCTCAAGAAGTCAATTCAGCACAAAAATCCCAGAAAAAAGGATTGGGATTCGGGAGAAAGCTCAATGCAAATGGAAGATACTGGACCCCCGAACAATATCCCCGAACCAGCTGGGTGATACGTCTCCAATGTATCTATAATTTATCAAGTATTCATGCCATGTTTATTATAGTTTTGTATGATTTTGGTGCACTTTTATATGACTTTTATATGATTTTTATGGACTAACATATTGACCTAGTGCCCAGTGCCAGTCGTTGTTTTCTGCTTGCTTTTGGTTTTCCCGAAAATCCATATCAAATGAAGTCCAAATGCAGCAAAACTTTTTGACGATTTTTTCTGGAAGGAAACAGACCCAGGAGGCTTCGGGGGAGCAGCAGAAGACCCACAAGGGCCCCACAAGCCACCAGGGCGCGCCAGCCCCCAGGCGTGCCCTAGTGCCTCGTGGGCCCCCTGTGGCACCTCTTTGCGTGATTCCAACGCTGAAAATCCTATATATTCAGAAACCCCAAAAAGTTAACCTAGATGAGTTTTTACGCCACCGCAAGCCTCTGTACCAAAGAGATCTCATCTACAGCCCTTTTCCAGCACCCTACCGGAGGGGGGGAATCATCACCGGAGGCCATATTCATCATCCCGGCGGTCTCCATGACGAGGAGGGAGTAGTTCACCATCGGGGCTGAGGGTTTGTACCAGTACCTATGTGTTTGATCTCTCTCTCTCGTGTTCTTGATTTGGCACAATCTTGATGTATCACGAGCTTTGTTAATATAGTTGGATCATATGGTGTTTCTTCCCCCTCTATCCTTGTTGTGATGAATCGAATCTTTTCCCTTTGAGGTTTCATTATTGTTGGATTGAATATTTCAGATTTGATAACACTTGATGTATGTCTTGCATATGAATACCCGTGGTGACAATGGGGTATTATATTGATTCACTTGATATATGTTTTGGCACTCAACTCGCGGATTCCCGTGGTGACATTGGGGTAATCTATGCATAGGGGTTGATGCACGTTTTCATTATCTTTTCTCCGATAGAAACTTTGGGGTGCTCCTTGGAGTTCTTTGTGTGGATTGAATATTATGATTATGAAGCTATTTGATGCATATCCTATAATCAACTCACGGATACTTGTGGTGACATTGGAGTATCTAGGTGACATTAGAGTTGGTTGATGTGTATCATATGGTGTTATTTTAGTACGAGCTCTAGGGCTGTTTGTGACACTTATAGGAATAGCTCAATAGATCAATCAAAAAGGATAACTTTGAGGTGGTTTCATACCCTACAAACAATTTCTATCTTATGTTCTCCGCTAATAGGAACTTGGGAGTGATTCTTTATCGCACGTTGAGGGATGATTATATGATCCAATTATGTTAGCATTGTTGAGAGATTGCACTAGTGAAAGTATGAACCCTAGGCCTTGTTTCTAAGCATTGCAATACCGTTTATGCTCAATTTTGTTACTTGTTACCTTGCTGTTTTTTTATTGTTCGCACTACAAAAACCTATATCCACTATCCATACTACACATGTATCACCATCTCTTCGCCGAACTAGTGCACCTATACAATTTACCATTGTATTGGGTGTGTTGGGGACACAATAGACTCTTTGTTATTTGGTTGCAGGGTTGTTTGAGAGAGACCATCTTCATCCTACACCTCCCACGGATTGATAAACCTTAGGTCATCCACTTGAGGGAAAATTGCTACTGTCCTACAAAACTCTGTGCTTGGAGGCCCAACACGAGTCTACAAGAATAAGTTGTGTAGTAGACATCACTAGGTACTTGCCAAAATCAAAATGCTCGAACCTGTTTTACTGTCTGGATATGACAGTCCCATTCCTATTGATGACGATGAGTCTACTGACTCAAACTACAAGTTCTTCAAACAGCAGAATGGTATGGTATTTGCTTGGTATGTCGGGACTAACTGCAAGACAGGTTCACCCAAGAAGCAAATTTGGGTGGAGAAATCTATCATCAAAAATCTCTCTGTCACTGCCAGTCTAACGATGCAGGGTAATTCCCTTCGGAGAAATGCATATCCTTCGAAAAGGAACTGTCTGAATGATCGACAGAAGGAGTACATGTGTACTTCTTCAAATCACTATGTTCACATCTCTGGAAACAATTTTAATGCCTATTCTTCATATGATTACTCTCATGTTACCCAGGTGAACTCCGGAGGCTATAGAAAAGGAACATCTCCTGCTCGAACAAATTAACAGAGGTCTCCGCCTCCCACCAATAAGTGGGTGGTGAAAGCCAACTAATCTTTCTCGCAGGAACATTGTCTCAGGGATACATTCTACCTGTCCTATTGTTAGGGCATATTTCTCCCTTAGTGGTTTTGGTGATTGATGACAATGCATTTGAAGACTAATCATCTGCATTGAGCATTTCAGATAATCTATCATATGGCACAAGACGATTCTTGCCCCTCGGAGTTTTAAAAGCAAAGACGGTTATTTCTCCTACGTTTCTTTTTCGGTGGACTTGAGTCATAGGGAAACCGTACTATTAAGAGGGGGTACGCTTCGGAAAGGTTTGGGTGGAATCATCACATACACGTCTTTCATTGTGCACCCACTTTCCTTCCCACAACTTTGGAGTTCCATCTGTTTTTCTGTCACCTGTCCTATAAGCTACTAAGCGGCAGTACCGCTCCTCTGAGCGGTAGTACCGCTTGCTTGCGAGCGGCACTACCGCCCGGCCACTACTACTACTACTACCGCTTAATTGACAGCTTCTGGACTTGTTTGCCACTTCGCGGCAGTAGACCGGTATTAAGCGCGCAGTAGTACCGCTCCTACGGTACTGCCGCCGTACTACGCTCCTACCACCGCTATGTTCCTGCGTACTGCGACCTCAGCGGTAGTATCGCTGGGGCGAGCAGTAGAACCGCTCCGGCGGCACTACCGGCTCGTGGCCTCTCGCCAGTTGCACTGTATGCCTGGAACTATCGCCCGGGCGGTAGGACCACTCATGGAGCGGTAGTACCGCTTGTGTGCGTGCTGTGGACAGAATAACGGTTGGATTTGTCCCCACTATATAAAGGGGGTCTTCTTCCCCAAGGAAACTTACCTCTTATCCTCCTAAGCTCCATTGTTGCTCCGAGCTCCATTTTCACCCGATCTCTCTCCCTCGCCAACAACTCTTGTTGATTTTCTAGGGTTTGCTTGAGAGGGCCCCGATCTACACTTCCACCAAGTGATATTTGATTCCCCCCACTAATCCCTTGCGGATCTTGTTACTCTTGGGTGTTTAAGCACCCTAGATGGAAGAGGTCACCTCGGAGCCACATTCCATTGTGGTGAAGCTTCGTGGTGGTGTTGGGAGCCTCCAATTAAGTTGTGGAGAGAGCCCCAACCTTGTTTGTAAAGGTCCGGTTGCCGCCTTCAAGGGCACCACTAGTGGAATCACAACATCTTGCATTGTGCGAGGGCGTGAGGAGAATACGGTGGCCTTAGAGGCTTCTTGGGGAGCATTGTGCCTCCACAACGCTCCAACAGAGACGTACTTCCCCTCAAAGGGAAGGAACTTCGGGAACACATCGTCGCCTTCACCGGCTCCACTTGTGGTTACTTCTTACCTTTACTTTGTGCAAGCTATTGTTGTGTTGTACCATTTGCTTGCTTGTCATTGTTGTTGTTGTTGTTAGCATCATATAGGTTGCTCACCTAGTTGCATATCGAGACAACCTATTTGTTGTGAATCCTAATTTCTTAAGAAAAGCAAAAAATTGGTAGTTGCCTATTCACCCCCAACCTCTGGTCAACCATATCGTTCCTTTCACCTATGCCCCGAGACTCAATTGTTGGTGCATGAATTCGTTCGTGTTATCATACCTTCCTTTGTGTGTTTGCTTTCCCTCGCTCGTGTTTTCTTTTCTTCTTGTCTTTCGTTGGATTTCATGTTTTGTCCGATGAATAGCTCACTCAGAGCTATTTGCTTCTTCTTTTCAGTTTCTGGCTGAGTGATTTTGTTTCGGACCCTGTTTCCTCTCAATTCTCTCTCATCTAATTCTCTGATGTCCATCATGAGTATGCAATTTGATCTTAAGCACATTTCTTTCTGGCGTCCTTGGTCACGAATGAAATGCACTTCGAAGTTTTATTAGTTTTGGCGTAAGCCCATTCAACCTTTCGGTATCCCACTCATTCCCCGGGATTTTCGCAGGAAATGGCTGCCACGTGCCCCGCGATCTCCACGATCTCAATCATGCCCGTTGAATGCGGAACGTCCATATGACGAGAGCCATCGATTTTGTTGAGGTGGATAAGTGTTCCCACTATAAATACCCCTCCATCATCTTCCTCCTTCAGTCTCACCTCTGCCAAATCCCTCGACTCCGCATCTCTCTCTGTCCGAGCCCGTGCTTGAAGCAAGTCCGACGAGGAGGTCCGCCATGCAACTCCGGCCGAACCTCATCACATTTGGTCCTCGCCGACGCTGTAATCTCCTTATCCGTGTCGCTGTAGTCGATCTCCGTCACCAAGTTAGGGTACGGGGATCTGAACTATCCCTCTCCTTTCCATGTTCATAGGGCTTGTTCTTCCGATGCATTTATCAGTTGTTTTCACTACTGCGGTAGATCCTCAGTTTCTCCTAGTTTTTATCCCGCGCTGTTTGTAGTTGTTCCTCCTGCAGTAATTTCATATCTAGGGTTTCTGAATAGCAAATCGAAGGTTAGATAGATTTCAATCTACCGAATTTTTTGGAGCTTGCTAGGTTAAAAGTTGTTGAGGATATCATCGTATGCTACTCTTTGAACTTTGGATTTCATCTTTTGAAAAATCTGTTTTCATCAAAACCCTCTATGCATGCTCATGACCCTACCTATTTTCCCCTCGTATCTATTCTCTTCATAGTTAATTCATGGCTTCTGGTTCGAGAGATCACTTTGAGTCATATGAGGAAGAACAACTACCTCAGATCTCGCCTGACAAAGGGGCTGGCTAAAAGCGCATGAGGGGAACTACGAATCCTTCGAAGGCTCCTGGAGCTCTGAAGAAAAAGGCAGCTAAGCCCGAAGAAGTTCCTGAAGACATTCCGGCTGCTGTCAGTCAGCCTGAAGAAGAAGTAGATACTGAAGCACAAGATCTTCTGTCTAATTGAAAACCAAGAAAAGGTGGTCATGGCCGAGAGCCAAACACCACTGCCAAAATGTCTGATCCAGAGTCTTACAGGACACCTCCTGGTGGCAAAACAACCATGGAGAGAAACACTAGGCTTGAGAGGATTAAGAGGCATTGGGCAGGAAAATGGTTTCGCTATGAAAACATTCGAGAGAAGTACCAGATTTTGTTCGCATTCAACCCACCTTGGAACGATTGCATTGCCGAGGGCTGCATCCAAGAAGGAGATGAGAGAGTGAGGCCTCCATAGCCTCTGAATGCTGACCCAACTTCTCTCACAACTGTTGCTGATTTCCCAGAGGAAGCCGCAAAAAGGGCCAAGGCTAAAGCTAAGCGAGAACAAAAAGATGCCAATGCCAAGAAAACTGAAGCTAAAAATGTTGACCTGACTCAGCAAGATGTGCTGAAGAAAAAGGAACGTGGCTCTTCTTCTAAAGCAAGCCACTCAAAGAAAAATGAACCTTCCAGTGCTACGAAGCCTCGAAGGAAAATCATCTCCAAGAGAACCAAGAGGGCTGCTTAGGACACGGCTGAGTACTCATCCAACTATGAAGAAGATGCTGATGAGAGAAATGATGAAGAGATGCAATATGACAAGTTGGTTATTCTTAATAAGCCTTCGAAGAGTCAGTCGCTGGCGAAAGTTTGGCCATCTCTGAGAAGATCTCCAAGACACAATGTGGAGATACCTGCTGATAAACCTTCGGTGTCTGTGCTGCCCAATAGTTTGACCAAAACTGATGTGAAGAGAAAGAAGCAAGTTGCTAAAGAAGTGGAAGTTCCTGCCAAGAAGGCAAAGTTTGATGTTCCTGCTACCAAATAGGAATAGAAGAAATATGATTTTTTTACTTCATCGACATCAATGACAACGCTGCTTATGATGCAAACTCTGAAGATTTGGGCAGTTTGGGTCTGCCAGAGGATATCACGGAGCTGGTGACCAAACATTTCGCTAAGCTGAAGAAAATCACTAAGGAACTGAACAAGGCTGTGAAGGATAAACAGCTTCTGGAGAAGATGCAGACAGAGGCCAAGACCAAATATGAATCAAAAGGCCTTGACAAAGACATTGTGGCTGTCAGAAAAGCCCTCAGCATCATCAGAAACAACAAAGTCGATTGGCACTCTCGAATGCAAATGGAGGTCTCTCAGCTTTGCGATATGGAAAATGAGAAGATTGAACGGAAAGCTGATCTAGCCAAAAGGAGAATTGCCAAAGAAAAATGTCAGAAGACAAGGGCGAGGGCTAGCAAGCCAAAAGAAAATAAAGATCGTCACGTGATGACTGTCGCCACAGATGCCATTCCCTTGAGTCAGAGTGCTCCTCTACAATAAGTTCCACCCTCACCGTCTCACGAAGAAGAAGCACAACAGCATGCAGGTGCCGAGGAAGTTATCATACCAGGGCCAGTGGCCCAAGAAGAAAGACTTGATGACTCTGCTGTATTTTTGGAGACGCAAGTCGAAGAAAATGCACCACCGGAGCAGCTAGCTCGGAAAGAAGAAAACGACAAAGAAATTGAAGCTGAGAAGGCCGTTCCGTCCCCACTGAGGAACATGCCTGTTGTGCCCACCAAGCCTAGTGCGGAGGAGAAAGAGCAAATTGAGGGGGAGTGATACATCTCCGACGTATCTATAATTTTTGATTGTTTCATGCTATTATATTATCAATCTTGGATACTTTATATGCTTTAATATGCAATTCTATATCATTTTTGGGAACTAACCTATTAACCCAGTGCCAGATGTTGTTTTTTTTGCCTATTTTTGGTTTTCCAGAAAATCAGTACGAAACGGAGTCCAAATGCTACGAAACTTTTTGATGATTTTTTTCTAGACATAAGAGACCCTAGAAGCTTCGGGAAGAGACCAGACGGCAAACGAGGAGACGACAAGGCAACAGGGCGCGCCCAGGGGGTAGGCGCGCCCTGTTACCTTGTGGGTCCTATGTGGCTCCGTCTGACCTAATTCCACTTCTATAAATTCTCAAATATTGGGAAACCAATAGAGAGCCACCCGAAATAACTTTTCTGCCGCCGCAAGCTTCTGTTCTTCTGCGATCCCATTTGGAGGTCTTTTTCGGTACTCTGCCGGAGGGGGAATCGATCACGGAGGGCTTCTACATCAACCTTGTTACCCTACCGATGATGTGTGAGTAGTTCACCACAGACCTACAATTCCATAGCTAGTAGCTAGATGGTTTCTTCTCTCTCTTTGATGTTCAATACAATGTTTTCCTCGATCTTCTTGGAGTTCAATCCGATGTAATCTTCTTTTGCGGTGTGTTTGTTGGGATCCGATGAATTGTGGGTTTATGATCAGATTATTCATATAAATTAATTGAGTCTTTTCTGAACTTTATTATGCATGATTATGATAGCTTTGTATTTCTCTCCGATCTATCCGTTTGGTTTGGCCAACTAGATTGATTTATCTTCAGTGGGAGAGGTGTTTTGTAGTCGGTTCAATCTTGCGGTGTCCTTAGCCAGTGACAGTACGGGTAGCAAGGCACATATTGTATTGTTGCTATGAAGGATAAAATGATGGGGTTTATTCATATTGATTGAGTTTACTTTGTCTACATCATGTCATCTTGCTTAAGGCGTTACTCTGTTTGTTATGAACTTAATACCATAGATGCATGTTGGATAGCGGTCGATTGGTGGAGTAATAGTAGTAGATGCAGGTAGGAGTCGGTCTACTTGTCACGGACGTGGTGCCTATATGTGTGATCATTGCCATGAATACGTCATAACTATGCGCTTTTCTATCAATTGCCCAACAGTAATTTGTTTACCCATCGTATGTTATGTGTTCGAGAGAGAAGCCTCTAGTGAAAACTATGACCCCCGGGTCTACTTTAAACATATTATAAAAACCAAAAATACCTTGCTGCAATTTATTTACTTTTATTTTTTTGCAATTTACTTATCTGCCTATACAAGATTTGATCCTTGCAAGTAACGAGTTCAAGGGGATTGACAACCCTCTTGCCCGCGTTGGGTGCAAGTATTTGCCTTTGTGTGTGCAGGTGCTGTTCACTAGGATTTGCATGGTTCTCCTTTTGGTTCGATAAACCTTGGTTCTCACCGAGGGAAATACTTATCTCTATTGTACTGCTTCTCCCTTCCTCTTCGGGGAAAATCCCAACGCAGCTCACAAGTAGTAGAAAGAATTTCTGGTGCCGTTGCCGGGGAGAGACATCATCAAATCACTACAAGTACCTACACTCAAACTATCATCTACTTGTTCTACTTTTTATTTTATTTTACTTGCTTTATTAGTCTCGTTAAAAAAATCAAAAATACAAAAATACTTTATTTTGCTTACTAGCTATAATTATGTGACTCAAGAAAAGAAAAATAAAGACTTACGGATCCTCATCCACTTGGTAATCTTTTCAAACTTGCTACTTGTTGTAAACCAATAGCTAATAATGAAGAAGTGATAAAAGAAAATGCTATTGGGATACATTTATTGAATGAAAAGCATGATTGCGAGTGTGTTAGTATAAATTCTATGAATGACAATTGTGCTAATGATCATGATTGGGGTGATGATGTTTCTTTTGATCTTGAAAATTTATTTAAGCCTCATAATGAATCTACTATTGATAATGAGATTTGCAATAGTATTGAAAGTGGGTTTGGAAGAGTGTCAACTTTAGGTAAAGAGAATCCCACATATTTGGAGAGTGTTCAATCTTATGAATTTATTGATAAAAGTGGGTTTGGAAAGGTCATGACTTTAGTTGATGATTATCGCACTATCTTTGAAGATTATAAAACTTTTATGCATGTGGATCATAAAGGGAATGTTTTACGATAGTTATCTTGCTGAGTTTAATTATGATCCTACATGTAATTATTATGAGAGAGGAAAATACAATTGTAGAAATTTTCATGTTACTCAATTACCTCTCTCGAAGTTCAAATTGTCAATGTTTTATTCTTCTTCCTTGCATATGCTAAATAGTTCTTGCCTTGATAATTTGTTTGCTTATAAAATGCCTATGCATAGGAAGTATGTTAGACTTAAATGTGTTTTTCACATGCTTCATGATGCTCTTTTTGTGTTTCAATTATTATCTTTCATGTGAGCATCGATAAAATCTCGAAGCCTATCTTAATGGCTATAAAGAAAGAGCTTGTTGGGAGACAATCCGACAGTTATTTTTATTTTTGCTTTTTCATTTGTGTGTGCAAACATAATTATTGCCACTATAATGATTGTTTTTTATCTTTTAATTTGTGTTTGTGCCAAGTAATGCCTTTGGGATGATTTGAATGATAGTATAATTGATGCTGTTTGAAAACAGAAAGTTTTGTGCCCAGTAGTTGATTTTTATTTTATTGCTGGACCGTCAGAAAAATCTGAAATTTTTACACAGTATTGGAATACAAATTGTTTACGTTTTCCTAATTGTTCAGATTTTTTGGAGTTACAGATGTATGGATAAATATTCTGTCATTGCATACTGTTCTATTTTAGACAGATTCTGTTTTTATTGCATAGTGTGCTTGTTTTAATGAAACCGGATTTACTCCTTCGCACGCGCGCGTTGCGACGCGCGAATTGAAAACACGGCATCTCCTTCCCACTTCCTTTTTTAGGCAACAACATCATCATTGGTTGGGCCCACCATGTGGCCAGCCTGAGGAGGCATGCAAGGAATAGCTGCGGCATGCATGCACTGGCCCACCACGTTTTCACCTCTCCCATGAAATTTGCTCATACATGCAACGACCCGGAACCAACATCTCCCCTAATCTCTCTGCCCCCCTGATTTCAATGGGGTGGGGGGCCAGTGTGCATGTCCCTCAATCTCTCTGCTATTTATACATGATAAAAAGGAAAACCAACTGATTAGCATTTAATTAATCGGGGAACCACACCTGGTCTAAAACCGATCGCTGCGACGCGCGCGCGTGCATTAGTCATCCTCTAATGAAACTATGGATTATATTGGGGGGTATAAGTCACGGAAGAGTTAGAATATAGTAGTATTATGCAAAAACAATTATGAATGAGTTTATAATAGTACCTAAAGTGGATGTTTGATTTATTATACTAATGGATCTCACGAGATTTCTGTTGAGTTTTGTGTGCTGAAGTTTTCAAGTTTTGGGTGAGATCACGATGGATGAAGGAATAAGGAGCGGCAAGACCCTAAGCTTGGGGATGCCCAAGGCACCCCAAGGTAATATTCAAGGAAGACCCAAGCGTCTAAGATTGGGGATGCCCCGGATGGCATCCCCTCTTTTGTCTACAATCTATCGGTAACTTACTTGGAGCTATATTTTTATTCATCACATGATATGAGTTTTACTTGGAGCGTCTTGTGCCATAGTTTCCTTTTTCCTTTTTGTTTGCCACAATCATTGTTTGTTGGACACACCTTTTGAGAGGGAGGCACATTTATCGTGATTTGTTAGAATACTCTATGTGCTTCACTTATATCTTTTGAGCTAGGCAGTTGCTCTAGTGCTTCACTTATATCTTTTAGAGCACGGCGGTGGTTATATTTTATAGAAATGATTGCTCTCTCATGCTTCACTTAAATCTTTTTGAGAGTCTAATAAATAGTAATGGCAATATGCATGTTATAAGACTAGTCCAAAAAGGATAGGTATTCAAGGGGGGTATAATAAAAACTTTCATGTAGATCACTAAATGTGAAATGTATGGTTTAATAATATTGATGTCGTAATATGAAAGGATATTGGTTCATGATCATTGGTTAGTAGAAATATCAGTATTAAAGCTTGTTATTAACTTCTCATCTAAGTGTTGGTCATGCCATGGTGGGGAGGTTTGAGCACTTTTATGTCTGAAATGAAATCCTTGAGTGCTGTTATAATCGGGGGTGCGCGATGGTTAACTCCTACCAACCTCCTCCCTAGGGGCATGCGAGTAGTACTTTGCTTCGAGGGCTAATAAACTTTCACAATAAGTATGTGAGTTCTTTATGACTAATGTGAGTCCATGGATTATACGCACTCCTAACTTTCTGCAATTTTCTAGCCTCTTCGGTACCGTGCATTGCCCTTTCTCACCTTGGGAGTTGGTGCAAACTTTGCTCGTGCATCCAAACCCCGTGATATGATATGCTCTATCACACATAAGCCTCCTTATAGCTTCGTCAAAACAGCCACCATACCTACCTATTATGGCATTTCGATAGCCATTCCGAGATATATTGCCATGCAACTTCCACCGTTCCGTCTCATGACTTGTGTGTTCATCATCATATTGCTTTGCATGATCATACACAGCTGACATGATACGCTAGATCATTATTATACATGTTACGCTAGATCATTGCACATCCTGGTACACTGCCAGAGGCATTTATATAGAGTCATATTGTTTCAGTTATCGAGTTTTAATATCGAGTTGTAAGTAAATAAAAGTGTGATGATCATCATTATTAGAGCATTGTCCTAGTGAGGAAAAGATGATGGAGACTATGATTCCCCGGCAAGTCGGGATGAGTCTCGGGACGAAAAAAAATAAAAAAAATAAAAATAAATGAGAGATAAAGAGAGAAGGGGCAATGTTACTATCCTTTTTCCACACTTGTGCTTTAGAGTAGCACCATGTTCTTCATATAGAGAGTCTCCTATGTTGTCACTTTCATATACTAGTGGGAAAATTTCATTATAGAACTTGGATTGTATATTCCTATGACGGGCTTCCTCAAATGCCCGAGGTCTTCATGAGCAAGCAAGTTGGATGCACACCCACTTAGTTTCCGTTGAGCTTTCATACACTTATAGCTCTTAGTGCATCCGTTGCATGGCAATCCCTACTCCTCGCATTGATATCGATTGATGGGCATCTCCATAGCCCGTTGATCCGCTGAGTTGATGCGAGACTTTCTTCCTTTTTGACTTCCCTTATTGATCTCTACCACCGCATTCTATTCCACCTATAGTGCTATATCCATGGCTCATGCTCATGTATTGCGTGAGGTTGAAAAAGCTGAAGTGCATTAGAAGTACGATCCAATTGCCTGGTTTAACACCGAGGTGCTCATGATTTATATTTATGCGGTGAAGGTGGAGTCATGCCATGCTAACATGATAAAATGAGTTGGGATAACATTCGTTAAGGATCGTATATTTTCAAAGTTTAATGATTATGTTTCTTATATTCATCGATATTATTATGTTGATATTATTACTTCCTCGCTTCTCATCATTTATACCGTAAAGAGATTACATGATAAACATGTTAAGTAGCATTCAACATCAAAAATTCTGTTTTTATCATTTACCTACTGGAGGACGAGCAGGAATTAAGCTTGGGGATGCTGATACGTCCCCAACGTATCTATAATTTTTGATTGTTTCATGCTATTATATTATCAATCTTGGATACTTTATATGCTTTAATATGCATTTTTATATCATTTTTGGGAACTAACCTATTAACCCAGTGCCTAGTGCTAGTTGTTGTTTTTGCCTGTTTTTGGTTTTCTAGAAAATCAGTACCAAACGGAGTCCAAATGCTACGAAACTTTTTGACGGTTTTTTTTCTGGACATAAGAGACCCTAGAAGCTTAGAGAGGAGACCAGACGGCAAACGAAGAGATGGCAAGGCAACAGGGCGCGCCCAGGGGGGTAGGCACACCTTGTTACCTTGTGGGCCCCAGTGGCTCCGTCTGACCTAATTCCACTTCTACAAATTCTCAAATATTGGGAAATCAACAGAGGGCCACCCGAAATATTTTTTTTGCCGCCGCAAGCTTCTGTTCTTCCACGATCCCATCTGGAGGCCTTTTCCGGTACTCTACCGGAAGCGGAATCGATCATGGAGGGCTTCTACATCAACCTTGCTTCCCTACCGATGATGTATGAGTAGTTCACCACAGAACTACGGGTCCATAGCTAGTAACTAGATGGCTTCTTCTCTCTCTTTGATCTTCAATACAATGTTGTCCTCAATCTTCTTGGAGTTCTATCCAATGTAATCTTCTTTTGCGATTTGTTTGTTGGGATCCGATGAATTGTTGGTTTATGATCAGATTATTCATTTAAAGCAATTGAGTCTTTTCTGAACTTTATTATGCATGATTATGATAGCTTTGTATTTCTCTCTGATCTATCCGTTTGGTTTGGCCAACTAGATTGATTTATCTTCAGTGGGAGAGGTGTTTTGTAGTGGGTTCAATCTTGCGGTGTCCTCACCCAGTGTGATAGCCTGGCTTAATAGGGATGCTAGACTACTCATATCACTAAGGAATTCCTTCTTTTCTGGGAGCCCATTCGGAAAGAACTCCAAATTATGCGTGCTCAGCTTGAAGTAATTTCAGGATGGGTGACCGACTGGGAAGTTGGTCCCGGGTGCGCACGAGTGAGGACAAAGTGCGCAGGAAAGACTATTATTGATCTGTGGGGCCAGTCTAGATCCCGCCACGAGTAACGACCACCGGCGGGTGTGTCTGGGGCGTTACACCCAGTGACAGTAGTGGTAGCGAGGCACGTATTGTATTGTTGCTACTAAGGATAAAATGATGGGGTTTATTCATATTGTTTGAGTTTACTTTGTCTACACCTCATGTCATCTTGGTTAAGGCGTTACTCTGTTTGTTATGAACTTAATACCATAGATGCATGCTGTATAGCGGTCGATTGGTGGAGTAATAGTAATAGATGCAGGCAGGAGTCTGTCTACTTGTCACGGACATGATGCCTATATGTGTGATCATTGGCATGAATACATCATAACTATGCGCTTTTCTATCAATTGCCCAACAGTAATTTGTTTACCCACGGTATGCTATGTGTTCGAGAGAGAAGCCTCTAGTGAAAACTATGGTCCCCGGGTCTACTTTAAACATATTATAAAAACCAAAAATACCTTGCTGCAATTTATTTACTTTTATTTTGTTTTGCAATTTACCTATCTGCCTATACAAGATTTGATCCTTGCAAGTAATGAGTTCAAGGGGATTGACAACCCTCTTGGCCGCGTTGGGTGCAAGTATTTGCTTTTGTGTGTGCAGGTGTTGTTCACTAGGATTTGTGTGGTTCTCCTTTTGGTTCGATAAAACTTGGTTCTCACTGAGGGAAATACTTATCTCTACTGTACTGCTTCTCCCTTCCTCTTCGAGGAAAATCCCAACGCAGCTCACAAGTAGTAGGGAGCAGAATGCTTCCCAAAAGAAAACACCCATGGTCTCACCCTCCACAGTTCCCACTTGGATGGATGTCGACCCTGCTCCTCTTTCCGCTGATTTTCAGTCGGGAGAGGAAGAAAAGAATGTGAATGAGCCTATGGCTCATACTGCTGTACCACCAGTCATACCAGTTCAAGTTGCACCCAGGTCCGAGGAAAAGGCCCTTGTGCCTCCGAATGTTGACAAAGAAAGTGAAGAAAAGACCCTAGAGCCAAAGAAAAATGAATCTGCTGAAAGAGTGCAAGTGAGCAAGAATGATGGTTCTTCAAGTTCTTCGAAGCCATCAAAGCCAAAGAAATCTATCGCTCCACTCAACCTATCGATGAGAATGTGTCTGCACCTGATGATGTTCGCACCAGGCATATGGAAGAAAAAGATGCTCTGCTGAATCCATTGGAAACATTCCCACTCTTCCCTAAGGAAACTGGCCAGAATGGACCAATTTTCAATGAAAAGGTTCACAAGTCCAAACTAGCATTTTTCGGGATCAGCCCGTATGAAGGAGAAAGGACATCTTTGTCACGCAGATTCTGGACTCAGGAACATGCAGTGTATTATGCTCGAATTCTTTACTTCCAGAAACACATCTTCAAGCACAAAATTCTTGATTTCGTCGAACTTGAAGAATTGCCATGTTTCCACCGAATCATTGAACAGCTTGACCAAGTTCAACTGAAGAGATTTCTCCGTTTCAACCATGGGTGGAACTGAGAAATAATTCTGCAATTTTTTGCCACATTATATGTCTCAAGAAGCTTGGAAGACAACAATTCATGGGTTTTTGAATGGATGACAGAGAATGAGAAGATCACTTGCACGACCGAACAGTTTACTGCAATGTGTTATTTGCCTCACTTCAAGTTTGATGAGTCACGTGAGCACAGGCGGCACTTCTAGGAAACTACCAAAGCTCAACTGCACCTTTTGGATCCAGAGAAAGTTGGAGATGCCTGCACCGAAGTGAATCCGAAGAATTTGACATACGAGAACATGGTGTTGTTCCATATTCTGTGCAACTCAGTTACACCAACAAACATGCCTGACTCCATTGGTGGGATTGTGCTTCTGTTGGCATTCGCTTTGACCTACCTTATCTTTTCATTCGAAATCTGACGCCGATAACCCTCAAGCTTTGAAACCATATGCTCCATGGGTACAGTATGCAATCGAGTAGATAACTGGGTAGAGGTTCTTTTTCTCAAATGTGCGCAAAACTTATATTCCTCATGTTCATGATACTCTTCGGATCATCAAGGACAATTGTAATGCCTTGGACACATGCGCCAATTACTGGCCGTTACTCCTGGCGGGATCTAGACTGGCACCACAGATCACCACTAGTCTTTCCTGTGCACTTTGTCCCCACTCATGCGCACCTGGGACCAACTTCCCAGTTGGTCACCCAACCTGAAATTGCTCCAAGCTAAGCACGCTTAACTTTGGAGTTCTTTCCGATTGGGCTCCCAAAAAAAAGAAATTCCTTGGTGATATGAGTAGTCTATCATCCCTATTAAGTCGGGCTATCACATACAACCCCACTCAAAGGAAACGACGTCCTCGTCGGCCCACAGGAATGTTCCCTCTTGGCACGTACGTCTGTGCATCCAGTCCGGCTCATGTCCCATGTCGTGCGCCATGATGGGTCACAAACGTCATGCACAACATGACCGCGCAGCTAGCCCGTAAACATCCGTGTAACCGCGAGGGTTGGCTCTAATACCAACTTGTAACGCCTCGGACACACCCGTCGATGTTGGGAAACGTAATAGAAAACAAAATAATCCACCCTACGAACACCCAGGGACAATATGAAGATGCATAAACAGTTTGGATCATGATCGTTACCGACTCCGAAGTGCAGCGGAAGTAGACGAGTCAGTGTAGATCATACTTGGAGTCCCTTGAACCGTCGATGAACGATCCCATGAACCGCCCACGAATGATTCCTCGAACGGAAGACCGAAAGCACGGCCTCTCTACTTGGTTGCAAGCATACGGTCTTCACGATCCGGCAGCACTTCGCCGTCCAGAGCTAATCATCGCTGGAGAATTTAGAGGGAGGAGATTAGAACCGCACTGGGCTTCTAATTATGAGGACTAGAGGATCTAGTTCAAGCTCTAATTCATTAACCAGGATCAACTAGAACTAGAACTAGAGGACTAGAGGAGGCTCCAAAAGTTGTGTATTGCAAAGGTGCAAAACCATCTAGTATATATAGGTTGGAGGGGAGAGGAGGGGCGCCACAAGGGGGAAGGAAACCCTCCCCCTTTGGCCATCCCAGGAGGGGGAGAATCCCCCACCAATTCGGCCTCCTTCTCTCCTTTCCATGGGGAGACGGGGGCGCCTCCCTATTGGGCCCTCGTGGCCCAATTCTCTTTCCACCACTTGGCCTTTTAAGGCCCGTTGATATTAACTTAAATATAAAATCCTCCTAACAATTACTAGAGCCTTTTATTATTAATTTAACATCTCCAGAAACATTTTCCACCTATATATTATTTATCGGTAATACCCGGTATTGCGCGATAAACCCCGAAACCCTTCCGGTGACCCCGAAACGCTTCCAGTTCCTCTCGAAACTATTTCAAATATTAATGAAACAATTCCACAAATAAATCCTCGATACTCTCATCGAAACACTCAGCAGATTGTGATTGCCTTAAGCTTGTGACCTTGTAGGTTCGGTAAAACATAGACATGAATGAAACTCCTTCGTTCAATGACCGATAACGGAACCGTGGACGTCCATATCGATCCCTATGATTACACGAATGATATTGGAGTGAACCTTTGGTTATCATGTGATGTTCCCTTTGCTTCGCGATACTTTTACAATACCCGAGATGTATCGGTATCCTCTTGAGTCATACACATGTTCACTATACCGTCATCCTCGTTACCGCTTTTGTTCTTCTTTCTCGTTGATATGTTCTGGCATCCCTGTGACATAGTCACCTGTCACTACTGTAGGATGGTCCTAACGTGACACATCAATCAGAGACCCCGCGACCAAACTGTGTGCGATGCATTAATCGCAAACGGTGTCGTACTAAAACAGTTGCCAATAAGACAAACTATTTGCGATGCCAGAGACATCAAAAACGATTCAGAGTAGAGACGCGTGTGCGATACGTGGCATACAGTTGATCCATACGAACTGTTTGCGATAAGACAGAACAACAAACACGATTCAAATTAGAGACGCGTGTGCGATACATGGCATACTATTGATCCATATGAACTGTTTGCGATAAGACAGAACAACAAACACGGTCAGCCAAATCGAGGTGTGTGCGATACACGGCATACAGTTCACTCGGATGAACTGTTTGCTATTACCCAACAAAATAGAAACGATCAGGCAGATCAAGGTGTGTGTGATATACGGCATGTGGTTTGCTCGGATGAACTGTTTGTGATTACCCAACACAACAGAAACGGTCAGCCAGATCAAGGAGTCTGCGATATACTGGCACACATTCTAATTAAAAGAATTGTGCGCGATGGTAATAACAAGCGCACACGGTTGATGGAACAAGTCGTGTGCTGACATCGCCGATTGCGGTGCACACGCCACATACGCATCCGAGAACGCTTGCCCACGTTAATTACACCATCCGGGAATCGTGCCGCACTTCGAAACCGGAACCGTCAAATAATTTTGAGCTTCTTTCCTGTCACATTCCAAATTACTCCGATTCACACCGATATGTAATTGCAAACCTGTTCACATTGATGAAAACCTAGACGTTTTCCCACTTAGCAGCTTATTACTAGGTTATAAATACCACCTACTCGAAAATGACTGCACATTCCTCCTCAATTCCTCATCAACAAACAAACAAGTTTTCGTCCTTCCTTGCGTCTGCCATGGCCCATGGGAGGAGTTCTTGGTCGAGAAATGACCACGGAGCGGCGAGCGAAGCAGCAGAGATGTCCCGCCTCGCCGCGATATCAGCCAAGAGGTCCCGCCGGACCGCCGAAGCAGCACGAAGGTCCCGCCGCGCCGCCGAAGCAGCAGTGAGGCCCCGCCATGCCACCGAAGTAGCAGAGTGGTCCGGTCGCGCCGCGGAAGTGGCACAGATGTCCCGCCATGCCGCGGAAGCAGCAGAGAGGTCCTGCCGCGTCATGACGGCCTGGATGGATCTATCACGGGCACTCGAGGTCTCTCACAGGCGCATGCGCGCTATGTTTAATAAGCTGATGGACGATGACATCCCCCGCTGGGCGAAGTTGCAGGAGGAGAGCTATGCCGCGTTGGATAAGTCCACCGGCGTCATCCGGGGACTACGGGGTGACAAGGTGAGGCTCCGCACCGAGCGCGACCTGCTGAGGGCGAAGATCGGCGGTAGGGCGAAGTAGCACGAGGAGACAACTGCTGTGTTGGAGAAGACGGCCGTCATGGTCAGGAAACTTATGGACGAGAATACTAATCGCCGCATCGAGCGTGACATGCTCCTGGAGAAATCCGTGGATGCTCGCAAGCGACGGATTGAGGACGTGAAGGAGATCAAGGTGGACAAAATGACGAAGATGGCATAGTAGATTGAGGTGAAGTAGAGAGCAGCGACCCAGATCGTTGTCTGTGTCTTCCTTCTTTTGCCCTTGTGTCTTTTGGGTGTTGCCGCATGTGGCATCTTTAATTATCTTCCTGAATATGTAAGACAATTATTATTATCCATTGCCATCGTCTTCATATATATCAGTCTTGCTAAGTCTCAGTCGATGCTATGTCCATGAGATCTTACATCAAGATCCATGCAAAATTTTGTTTTCAGATTTTCTTTTCCCTCTCCTAAATCTCTGTCGACTGAGGCCTAGCCACGCCATTAAAACTGGGGCTCGGGCGCCATTAATGGAGAAGTTGGGAGCGAGGTGGGCGGCGGATGGAGGTCAAAGGGCTCACCTCCCAGTGAGCCTGCGCAGTGGTCTGCTCCACGCCTCCCATCTACTCAAATAGCTACCCCGCACGTCGGCACCTAGCCAATAAAAATGCAGACGCGTGGCGGCACGTAAATGGTTAGTACAACGCCCATGGTCTGAATAGCACTTGTGTTTCCGATTGTAACATGGCAGCTCTTTGTTCCAAAATGACTTTGTTGGTTGTTAATCTGTGCGCCTTCAAAAAATCAGACAAAATTTTTACCACAGCATGTTGGTGCCATGTCAAGGCAACATGCCAAGTTTCATGATTTTCAGGCAAGTTTTGGATTTACAGGAATTTAAAAACCAAGTTTGTCAATGTTTTCGGCCGAGCCATGATGCCCAGATGTTTGAAATTCATTCCAATTTCTTGCATGGGACCTAAACATTCACCCAAGGACACATATACGATTTTTCAACCCATTTTGGTGCACTGGAGCATGTGCATGTACTTCAAATTGGAATTATGCACATTAAATGCCTAGAAAACTCAATTAATCTATAAAAAATGCCAAACGAACCCGGAATAATTCCAAATTTTAGCACGACACTCCTATTGGTCTTTGTTGCCTCTGTAAAAAAAATCAAGGTAGGAAGAGGCAGCGTATGTCGTTTCGCCCACAAAGGTGACACATCCCCCCTATCGGAACCATGAGCCTTCTTGAGAGAAGCTACAGTTTGTAAGAAGCTTATACCAAAACTTGTCCCAAATCGAACAAAAATTTTACCACAGCATGTTGGTGCCATGTCAAGACACCATGCCAAGTTCCGTGATTTTTAGGCAATTTTTGGATTTACAGGAATTTAAAAACCAAGTTTCTCAATGTTTTCGGCCGAGCCACGACGCCCAGATGTTTGAAATTCATTCCCATTTCTTGTATGGGACCTAAACATTCACCTGTAACACCCCCATGTATTAAGCTACAGTAATTCATCATGATTATGCTAAGTCACTTTGCTTTGCAGTGCTTGATCATATTTGGATTCATATCTCATTTCAAATTCCTCCTCTGAAATCAATTCAAATTGCAAGTGAAATTTAAAGTTTCACAAACATGGTTGCAAAATAGTTCATCATTTAGCAAATATTCCATAACAATTATTTGTTAAGGAAAACAACATCACCTATTTGCTTAAATGGGCTATAGAAATTAAAACAGTGCCAAATCAGCATTTATAAATGCCTTTTCAATTATGAAAAATTCAAACAAATCCAAATCCCTCCCAAACTTTTTGTGGCAGTGCCAAATATTGCAATGTAATTAAGCGGCCAAGTCCCACATTTTACAAAATTCATTTGCTAGCTATATAAAAATGCAAAACTATCTCTGAAAAAGAAAAAGCAGAAAAATAGAAAAAGAAAAGAAAAAGGCCACTGTGCACTGGGCCTTAGTGCACAGTGCCTGGCCCAGCCGGCCCAGCCCACCTCTCGTCATCTTCACCTCTCTCCTCCCCGTGTCAGCTGGGCACGCGCACGACCGACGCCGGGCACCGTCGCCACCGAGCTAGGTCGCCGCCCTGCACCGCTACAGCTCCGTGGAGGGGATAAGAATGCCAATGCCGTGCCTTGGGCAGTTCCCCGTCCTCATTCCCTTCTCCCATGCCCGATCTCGAGCTCGCCCGAGACGCCGTCGCCATCGCCGTGTCGATCCCGCGGCCACCGGCTGCCTCTCGCCTCGTCGTCATGTCCTAGGGGTCCACCGTCGTCCGCTATGCCTTCTGGTGCCATTAGTCAGAGCCAGGAGACACCGCTTCGAGCCCTGCATCGCCTTCTTCCTCCTCTGCCCCGACGAGCTTCACCGTCGATTCCGGCAGCCCCGAGCCTCCCCCGAGCCCGCTTTGCTCACCTGCAGGACCACTGTGAGCCCCTCTCTCTTTCCCCTCTCTCCGCGTGCTCATTCACGCACTCCAGCGCTTGATTCGCCATGGCCGTACTCGCCGCCGCGGATGAGCTCGCCGCCGTGGCCCCTATCGCCACAGCCCGTGTCCGAGCTCGCTACCGAGCTCCGGGAGTTCCCAGTAGCCGAACGCACGCACGCCCGCAACCCTACGTGCCTCCTAGCCTCAGTTTCGTGCTCAACCGAACTCCGGCGTCCGCCGCGGTCGTCGTCACCGTCGCTACGGTCCACCTCTGGCCTTGCCACCGCCGCCATTCGACGCACCGTCGAGTGGCCGTTCGAACGTGACTGGCCCCGCGCTAAATGGTCGCCCGTAGCCGTTTTCCGCCGTGCTCCCATGCGCACGGCCATGGTTTTGGGTCGCCTTCGGCGAGACACCGGTGCCGCTGACCTGGCGCCACCCTGGGCCCACCCTAGGTCACTGCCAGTGGGCCCCGTGGACCCCGTTGTCCGCGTTGACCCGAGTCAACGTGCTGACTGTGCACCTTAGTCACTGACATGTGGACCCCACGCGCTAATTAAATTGGTTTTATAAAATAAAATTAATCTGTTAATTAATTGGGTCACTGACAGATGGGGTCCACCTGCTAATTAACCCCTTTTTAGTTAATTTAAACACTGGTTAACTCACTGTGTATGACATGTGGGGCCCTGACACTGTTTAAATGGATAAGGCTGGCTGAGTGAGTCAACTGGCCCCACCTGTCAGCCTCTGTGTGCACAGCTGGGTGCAATGCACCGGGTGCACCTAGCAATTTCCCATTTATTTTTGAATTTGGATTTATTCCAGTAATTTTAGATAATGTTTAAAACTTTGAAAAATCATAGAAATTGAACCGTAGCTCGGATGAAAATAATTTATATATGAAAATTGATCTGAAAAATAAGACAAATCCGAATATGCCATCCACACATCTGTCACGTGCCTCCAACACTGCAAACATGGAACCTTCCCCTCCGGATCGTCTGTCCAATAATTGCCTAAAGCCGCGAAAATATTCCCAGATATTTTTCCGCTCCGTTTGTAACGCTTAGCACCACATTTGGTCACCCCCAGCACTGAATATTGCCATGTCATACCTTGTGATGCCTTTGTTTGCTTTATATTTATTGTTTCTTCCCCCTCTTTCTCTCCGGTAGACTCCGAGACTGATGCTGCTCCCGAGTACGACTACGCTCCTGACGTCCATCCCCTTTCAGCAGAGCTTCCAGGCAAGCAAACCCCCTTAATCATTTCAATATCGCCCATTTCTTTCTCTCCCGTGCTTGCATTAGAATTTTCTACTGTTGTCCGAAAGCTCCTATTCTGATGCATATCCTGTTTTTGTAACTGCTGTTGATACCTTACCTGCTATCCTAAATGCTTAGTATAGGTTGGTTAGTGATCCATCAGTGGCCCCGCACCCTTGTCCGTGTTGCCATGCTTTGCTTCCGGATGTTTCAATCAAGGTGATCATTGTGTAGAGACTGACACAGCAGCGCACACCCCCTTAGTGATACGACTCTACAGAGCTACTATCGAGTGTCGAGGGTCATACCTCCTACCTCACTCCTGATGATATCTCTGTAGCATAGCTAGTTGGTTGTTTGTTACCGAGGGTGATTCCTCTTTCACCACCTCCGATGATGCCTCTATCGTGCAGCCGTTCAAGTGTGAACCAATCGAGGGTGATTCCTCCAAGTTCACCTTGACGGTTACATCGAGTAGGAATCCATCGAGGGTGATTCCTTGGATTCCCCCTTGATGTTTTGGACACACGGATACCCTGCTTTTACCTCAGTCCCTTGTTGAAGTCGGGTCGACCCCGAGGGGTACCGGCGAGAGATGTGAAGTCGGGTTGACCGTGAGGGTACCCGTGAGATAATTACGCGGCACGGCCGGGCAGGCAGAGCGCCCCAGGAGAGGGATGGGCCTGACCCTTGGTGTAAGTCCGTGAGATGGGGTGAGAGGATCACTGATCGTCTCCGCAAGCTCCAAACACACTAATGGGTTTGGATATATGATCTGAGTAGGCCTCTGGCCTTTTCGCACTAACCACCACGCGGGATAAGTTATGGGCACTCGGCGTCGTACGATTCTCCTAAAAGCTTTGTCAGACGTCTAGTTCAGCATTGTGAGCTAGTTGGAGCAAGTGCCATCCAGGACAGTGGTGGGCTTGGACTCCGATCCACGACACAATGACCCAGAGTGCTTAGGATGATTGGCACATGACCCCTTCGCACTTAGGATGTAGACCGGCGGGGACCTCTCTGCGGAGCCTAGGTAGGACTACGGCGTGTCGATCAGCCGAGGCCGGGCATGACCAGGAAAAGTGTGTCCGGCCAGAGTTAATCGAGCGTGTTGGGTAAGTTGGTGCACCCCTGCAGGGAAGTTATCTATTCGAATAGCCATGTCCATGGTAACAGGACGCTCGGAGTTGTAACCCGATCAACTACAACTTGAACTAGATACTTGTGATACTTAATTGATATTATGGCTCCGGGATCACTTTCTCGCAGGGAGTCGAGGAAGGATCTCTGGGCATTGCTATTACCTACTTATTGCATTATTATACTGCTAATCTGCACACTTCTAATGTTGCAAGATGCTGCAAGATGCTAGTCTTCGATAGGCTAGGCCTTCCCCTCTATTCTGTCATTTCTGCAGTATAGTCCACAGATACAGCCCCTTCCCTTTGATACCGATGCATACTTAGTATAGATCTGATGTAAGTCTTGCGAGTACTTTGGATGAGTACTCACGGTTGCTTTGCTACCTTTTTTCCCCCTACCCGATTGCTGCGATCAGATGAAGGATCCTAGGAGCCAGTAGATCCCGTCGACTACTACTACCCCGACGGAGCCTACTACTACGTGGAGACCACCGACCAGGAGTAGTTCGGAGGCTCCCAGGTTGAGCCTTGCACCTTTTCGATCTAGTTTTCGTTGTTTTGCTCAGCCTTCTTAAAGCAAACTTGTCTAATTATGTCTGTACTCAGATACTGATGCTTCCGTTGACTCTTGTGTAACTCGAGATTATGTATTCGAGCCCTCGAGGCCCCTGGCTTGTAATATAAAGCTTGTATTATTTTATTTTGTGTCTAGAGTTGTGTTGTGATATCTTCCTATGAGTCCCTCGGCTTGATCGTGCGCATTTGCGTGTATGATTAGTGCACGGTCGAGACGGGGGCGTCACAAGTTGGTATCAGAGCCGAATGCCTGTAGGAAGCCCCTTTCCAACTCCTTGGCCGAAGTTGAGTCTAGTCTTTAAAAAAACCGTTTTACTAACATTGTTGTGGCTTACAGGCCCACATTGCCAATGGATGGGTTTAGGATCTTTTATTCCTCTTCTTTACTCTGAGATTCTGATCTCTCTTCTTTTCGGGTTAAAGATTTTACCAACTCTAACATTAGGTTCTCGTGATCACGTCAACCCGGAGAGCTGGATTATCTGCAACTTTTCCTTTGAATGTATGATGTACGATTCACACACTGTCATTTGACATCATTGAACTCCTTGTTTCGGATGCGTCCCGCAACGCAGCTCGTACGCTAGACTGTGGCTGTTGATGCGACTGGATTCCCTGCTATTCTGGTCGACCTCCTGACCAGGCTGGGATATCGTTGGTACCCCGAGTACACTGTTTACAAGGACTACCGCGAGTTCAACCAGGAGCAGTACCGCGCTGTGGTTCGAATCTTCGATCGGTAGAATAACTCCATCACTGAGTTGCACACCTTTCATGGTGTTGGAGTGACTGTTGACATGGCAGTCCATGATGCTGCCGATGCTGCTATTGCCCATCACTGTGGAGAGCACACCCGCTTGGAGGAGACTGAGTTCAGATATATCCCATATACCACTGCTACAGAGGAGAGTGGGTACTACACTGCTGTTTGTACCCCTTACGTGCGACGTCGTTATGACCTGCAGGTTTTGGTCCAGTACACTGAGACTCTGGATCGCACTACCCGAGCTCTTGCTGTCGAGTTGTACGCCACTCGTGCTCGTCTTTACGACGCTCTGACGCAGTTGCTGCCAGTAGTTAGTGCAGGGATACATCCTCAGCATATCCTTTACCCCGCGCAGGACGGAGATGCCACCAGGTCTTGAGTGGCCTGCTGTTGGAGGTTGTACTCCTCCACGTGGTCCTCTTCTTCCAGTTCGGGACCAGGTTCTGCACCAGAGTGTTCACGGAGCGCAGGATCCTCGTGTCGAGGGCACCCTGCGTCGTCACTTGCAGTTGCCTGGCTTCAGTGGTTTTCCCCGATGTTGATGTAGCTATCACTATGTCCCGTTGTTGTAACCCTCCACCGCGTGCCTGCATGCCGCCTAGTGTGTCTAGCTTTCCTTTCCGTTGTTGTAACGCTGGTTTGTAACCGACTCTATGTATGGATTTGTATGTCATGTTTGACGGTTGTGATGTATCTATTGCACTTCCCTTAATGTGCATGATACTTCATGAATAATTCCGTACTTCTGCAATTACTCGTTGCTAAACTACCCCCTATTAATTTTTAGCAGGATGGTTACATCCGCAGGTCGTGGCCGTGGTGCCAACAATCCACCACCGCCCGACTATATGGCCGGTATGATGCAACAGTTTGAACTGAACCGTCAATTCATGCAAGGTATAATGGATCAGTTTCCACGTCCGAACATGAACTAGCAGCCAGGCCCAATAACTCTGCAAGACTTTGTGCGCCTCAACCGGGTTGTTTTCCGTAACTCAGTTCAGCCGCTTGATGCTGATGACTGGCTCCGTGACATCACATACGAGATGGAGTCAGCTAATGTTGCCCCTGACAGCTATGTCACCTTTGCATCCTACTTCCTGAAGGTTCCCGCTGCTCAATGGTGGGACAGCCACAGACGCACTCTGCCTATTGGAACAATCATCATCTGGCTGGAGTTCCAGGCTGCTTTCCGTGCTCGCTACATTCCCCAGGGAATCATGGACTGGAAGAAATGTGAGTTCCGCAACCTCGTCCAGGGAAGCAAAACTGTGGATGTGTACCTGCGGGAGTTCCTTGAATTGTCTCGCTATGCTGAGGAAGACAGCGCTACTGATGCCCGCAGACAAGAGAAGTTCCATGAAGGGCTCAACCCTGATATCAAGCTAGCACTCCTTGTCCAAGACATCGCCGACTTCGCCACCCTGGTGAACAAGGCCATTCAGGTTGAGACTGGTCTAAAGGAACACAAGGACGCACTCAAGCGCACCCGTGACGCGGGCTCATCTTCGGGCTCGTCCTCGTAGAAGCGCCGTATAAGGATTCCTCACAGCATGTACCATCCAGCTGCACCTCGTCTGCCTCCTCCACCTCTGAGGCAGCCATGACCTCAGGCTCCACAGCTTCGAGCTCCTGCTCCCCGTCCAAATGATGGGCTGTGTTTCACGTGTGGTCGTCCAGGTCATCGTGCTAAAGATTGCCACCAGAATTAGAATCAGCTTGCACTCCCTTCTGCTGGCCATGGTAACAACCAGCCCCGAAAGAACAATGCCATGCCTTCTTATGGTCAAGGTCAAGCTTACCATGTTGATATGGCCGAAGCTCAAGATCAGCCTGCTACTGTGATGGGTATTCTTCTTGTTAATTTAGTACCAACTTCTATTTTATTTGATTCAGGAGCATCACACTCATTCATATCAGAAGCTTTTGCATACATGCATGGCATTAAATATGAGGAGTTGAATGTTCCACTAGTGGTAAACACCCCCGCGGGCCGATGTCAAGCCTCCATGGTTAACCACAAAGTCACCGTTGAAATTGAAGGTTTGGAATCCCATGTCTCTCCCATTATTTTGAAGTCTTCCAATATTAACCTCATTCTGGGAATGTATTGAAAGCTCATACTGCTTCAATCGATTGTGACTCTAAAACCATCCAACTTCTACATCCTTCGGATGAGATAGTAAACTACTATGCTCGTCTTTCTCGAAGTGCTGAAGCCCAAATTTATTCCCTGAATGCATTGACCACTTCACCTCTTGAGGAAATCGAAAACGTTCCAGTCATTCGCGACATCCAAGAGGTATTTCTAGAAGAACTTCTAGGAATACCCCGACCTTTTCCCATCTACCTCTTAATTCTCGGGACGAGGATTTCTTTTAGAGGAGGAGAATTGTAACACCCCCACGTATTAAGCTACAGTAATTCATCATGATTATGCTAAGTCACTTTGCTTTGCAGTGCTTGATCATATTGGATTCATATCTAATTTCAAATTCCACCTCTGAAATCAATTCAAATTGCTAGTGAAATTTAAAGTTTCACAAACATGGTTGCAAAATAGTTCATCATTTAGCAAATATTCCATAACAATTATTTGTTAAGGAAAACAACATCACCTATTTGCTTAAATGGGCTATAGCAATTAAAACAGTGCCAAATCAACATTTATAAATGCCTTTTCAATTATTAAAAATTCAAACAAATCCAAATCCCTCCCAAACTTTTTGTGGCAGTGCCAAATATTGCAACCAAATATTGCAATGTAATTAAGTGGCCAAGTCCCACATTTTACAAAATTCATTTGCTAGCTATATAAAAATGCAAAACTATCTCTGAAGAAGAAAAAGCAGAAAAACAGAAAAAGAAAAGAAAAAGGCCACTGTGCATTGGGCCTTAGTGCACAGTGCTTGGCCCAGCCCACCTCCCGTCATCTCCCTCCTCTCTCCTCCCCGTGTCAGCTGGGCGCACGCAGGACCGACGCCGGGCGCCATCGCCACCGAGCCAGATCACCGCCCCGCGCCGCTAAAGCTCCGTGGGGGGGGGGATAAGAATGCCAGCGCCGCGCCTCGGGGCAGTCCCCCGTCCTCATTCCGTTCTCCCATGCCCGATCTCGAGCTCACCCGAGACGCCGTCGCCGTCGCCGCGTCGATCCCGCGGCCACCGGCCGCCTCTCGCCTCGCCATCATGACCTACGGGTCCGCCGTCGTCCACCATGCCTTCCGGTGCCATCCGTCGGAGCTGGGAGCCACCGCTTCGAGTCCTGCATCGCCTTCTTCCTCCTCTGCCCCAACGAGCTTCGCCATCGATTCTGGCAGCCCCGAGCCTCCCCCGAGCCCGCTTTGCTCACCTGCAGGACCGCTGTGTGCCCCTCCCTCTTTCCCCTCTCTCCACGCGCTCGTTCGCTCACTCCAGCACTTGATTCGCCATGGCCATACACGCTGCCGTGAATGAGCTCGCCACCGTGGCCCCTGTCACCGCAGCCCGCGTCCGAGCTCGCTACGGAGCTCCTGGAGCTCCAAGTAGCCGTACGCACGCACGCCCGCAGCCCTACGTGCCCCTTAGCCCCGGTTCCGAGCTCGACCAAACTTCGGCGTCCACCGCGGTCGTCGCCGCCGTCGCTACGGTCCACCTCCGGCCTTGCCACCGCCGCCATTCGACGCGCCGTCGAGTGGCTGTTTGAACGCGATTGGCCCCGCGCTAAATGGTCGCCCATAGTCATTTTCCACCGTGCTCCGATGCGCGCCGCCGTGTTTCTGGGTTGCCGGCCGCGAGACACTGGTGCCGCTGACCTGGCGCCGCACTCGACCCACCCTGGGTCACTCCAAGTGTGCCCCGTGGACCCCGTTGACCGCGTTGACTCGAGTCAAGGTGCTATGCACCGCAGTCACTGACATGTGGACCCCACTCACTAATTAAACTGGTTTTATAAAATAAAATAATCTGTTAATTAATTGTGTCACTGACAGATGGGGTCCACCTGCTAATTAACCCCTTTTTAGTTAATTTAAACACTGGTTAACTCACTGTGTATGATATGTGGGGCCCTGACACTGTTTAAATGGATAAGGCTAGCTGAGTCAGCCTGCTAACTTAGCAGCGGGCCCCACTAGTCAGCCTCTGCTGACTGGGCTGTTGACCCAGTCAACTGGCCCCACCTGTCAGCCTCTGTGTGCACTGCACCGGGTGCACCTAGCAATTTCCCATTTATTTTCGAATTTGGATTAATTCCAGTAATTTTAGAAAATGTTTAAAACTTTGAAAATTCATAGAAATTCAACGGTAGCTTGGATGAAAATAATTTATATATGAAAAATGATCAGAAAAATAAGACGAATCCGAATATGCCATCCACACATCTGTCACGTGCCTCCAACACTGCAAACATGGAACCTTCCCCTCCGGATCGTCTGTCCGATAATTGCCTAAAGACGGGAAAATATTCCCAGATATTTTTCCGCTCCGTCTGTAACGCTTAGCACCGCATTAGGTCACCCCCAGCACAACATATTGCCATGTCATGCCTTGTGATGCCTTTGTTTGCTTTATATTTATTGTTTCTTCCCCCTCTTTCTCTCCGGTAGACTCCGAGACTGACGCTGCTCCCGAGTACGACTACGCTCCTGACGGCCATCCCCTTTCTGCAGATCTTCCAGGCAAGCAAACCCCCTTGATCATTTCAATATCACCCATTTCTTTCTCTCCCGTGCTTCCATTAGAATTTGCTACTGTTGTCTGAAAGCTCCAATTCTGATGCATAGCCTGTTTTTGTAACTGCTGTTGATACCTTACCTTCTATCCTAAATGCTTAGTATAGGTTGGTTAGTGATCCATCAGTGGCCCCGCACCCTTGTCCGTGTTGCCATGCTTTGCTTCCGGATGTTTCAATCAACGTGATCGATGTGCAGAGATCGACACAGCACCGCACACCCCCATAGTGGTACGACTCTACAGAGCTACTATCGAGTGCCGTGGGTGATACCTCCTACCTCACTCCTGATGATATCTCTGTAGCATAGCTAGTTGGTTGTGGGTTACCGAGGGTGATTCCTCTTTCACCACCTCTGATGATGCCTCTGTCGTGCAGCCCCTTAAGTGTGAACCCATCGAGGATGATTCCTCCAGGTTTACCTTGACGGTTACATTGAGTAGGAATCCATCAAGGGTGATTCCTCGGATTCCCCCTTGATGTGTTGGACACACGGATACCCTGCTTTTACCTCTGTCCCTTGTTGAAGTCGAGTCGACCCCGAGGGGTACCTGCGAGAGATGTGAAGTCGGGTTGACCATGAGGGTACCCACGAGATAATTACACGGCACGGCCAGGCAGGCAGACCGCCCCAGGAGAGGGATGGGCCTGACCCTTGCCGTAAGTCCACAAGACAGGGCAAGAGGATCACTGATCGTCTCCGCGAGCTCCCAACACACTAATGGGTTTGGATATATGATCTGAGTAGGCCTCTGGCCTTTTCGCACTAACCACCACGCGGGATAAGTTATGGGCACTCGGCGTCGTACGATTCTCCTAAAAGCTTTGTCAGACGTCTAGTTCAGCATTGTGAGCTGGTTGGAGCAAGTACCATCCAGGACAGTGGTGGGCTTGGACTCCGATCCATGACACAATGACCCGGAGTGCTTAGGATGATTGTCCCATGACCCCTTCGCACTTAGGATGTAGACCAGTGGGGACCTCTCTGCGGAGCCTAGGTAGGACTACGGCGTGTCGATCAGTCGAGGCCGGGCATGACCAGGAAAAGTGCGTCCGGCCAGAGTTAATCGAGCGTGCTGGGTATGTTGGTGCACCCCTGCAGGGAAGTTATCTATTCGAATAGCTGTGTCCATGGTAACAGGACGCTCAGAGTTGTATCCCGATCAACTACAACTTGAACTGGATATTTGTGATACTTAATTGATATTATGGCTCCGGGGTCACTTTCTCACGGGGAGTCGAGGAAGGATCTCTGGGCATTGCTATTACCTACTTATTGCTTTATTATACTGCTAATATGCACTCTTCTAATGCTGCAAGATGCTGCAAGATGCTTGTCTGCGATAGGCTAGGCCTTCCCCTCTATTCTGGCATTTCTGCAGTATAGTCCACAGATACAGCCCCTTCCCTTTGATACCAATGCATACTTAGTATAGATCTGATGTAAGTCTTGCGAGTACTTTGGACGAGTACTCACGGTTGCTTTGCTACCTTTTTTCCCCCTACCCGATTGCTGTGATCAGATGACGGATCCCAGGAGCCAGTAGATCCCGTCGACTACTACTACCCCGACGGAGCCTACTACTATGTGGAGACCGCCGACCAGGAGTAGTTCGGAGGCTCCCAGGCAGGAGGCCTGCGCCTTTTCGATCTAGTTTTTGTTGTTTTGCTCAGCCTTCTTAAGGCAAACTTGTCTAATTATGTCTGTACTCTGATACTCATGCTTCCGCTGACTCTTGTGTAACTCGAGCTTATGTATTCGAGCCCTCGAGGCCCCTGGCTTGTAATATAAAGCTTGTATTATTTTATTTTGTGTCTAGAGTTGTGTTGTGATATCTTCCCGTGAGTCCCTGGGCTTGATCGTGCGCATTTGCGTGTATGATTAGTGCATGGTCGAGACGGGGGCGTCACAAGTTGGTATCAGAGCCGACTACCTGTAGGAAGCCCCTTTCCAACTCCTTGGCCGAAGTTGAGTCTAGTCTTTAAAAAAACTATTTTACTAACATTGTTGTGTGGCTTACGGGCCCACATCGCCAATGGATGGGTTTAGGATCTTTTATTCCTCTTCTTTATTTTGGGATTCTATTCTCTCTTCTTTTCGGGTTAAAGATTTTACTAACTCTAACATTATGTTCTCATGATCATGTTAACCCGGAGAGCTGGATTATCTGCAACTATTCCTTTGAATGTATGATGTACGATTCACACATTGTCATTTGACATCATTGAACTCCTTGTTTCAGATGTGTCCCGCAACGCAGCTCGTACGCCAGACTATGGCTGTTGATGAGACTTGATTCCCTACTATTCTGGTCGACCTCCTGACCAGGCTGGCATATTGCTGGTACCCCGAGTACACTTTTACGAGGACTACCGTGAGTTCAACCAGAAGCAGTACCGCGCTGTGGTTCGAATCTTCGATCGGCAGAATAACTCCATCACTCAGTTGCACACCTTTCATGGTGTTGGAGTGACTGTTGACATGGCAGTCCATGATGCTGCCTATGTTGCTATTGCCCATCTCCATGGATAGCATGCCCGCTTGGAGGAGACTGGGTTCAGATATATCCTGTATACCACTGCTACAGAGGAGAGTGGGTACTACACTGCTGTTTGTACCCCTTACGTGCGACGTCGTTACGACCCGCAGGTTTTGGTCCAGTACACTGAGACTCTGGATCGCACTGCCCGAGCTCTTGTTGTCGAGTTGTATGCCACTCGTGCTCATCTTTACGACGCTCTGAAACAGTTGCTGCTAGTAGTTAGTGCAGGGATACATCCTCTGCATATGCTTTACCCGCGCAGGACGAAGATGCCACCAGGTCTTGAGTGGCCCGCTGTTGGAGGTTGTACTCCTCCACGTGGTCCTCTTCTTCCAGTTCGGGACCAGGTTCTGCACCAGAGTGTTCACAAAGCGCAGGATCCTCGTGTCGAGGGCACCCTGCATCGTCACTTGAAGTTGCCTGGCTTTAGTGGTTTTCCCCGACGTTGATGTAGCTATCGCTATGTCCCATTGTTGTAACCCTCCACCGCGTGCCTGCATGCTGCCTAGTGTGTCTAGCTTTCCTTTCTGTTCTTGTAACGATGGCTTGTAACCGACTCTATGTATGGATCTGTATGTCATGTTTGACGGTTGTGATGTATCTATTGCACTTCCCTTAATGTGCATGTTACTTCATGAATAATTCCATACTTCTGCAATTGCTTGTTGCTAAACTACCCCCTGTTAATTTTTAGCAGGATGGTTAGACCCGCAGGACGTGGCCGTGGTGCCAACAATCCACCACCTCTCGACTATATGGTCGATATGATGCAACAGTTTGAACTGAACCGTCAATTCATGCAAGGTATAATGGATCAGTTTCCACGTCCGAACATGAACCAGCAGCCAGGCCCAATAACTCTGCAAGACTTTGTGCGCCTCAACCCGGCTGTCTTCTGCAACTCAGTTCAGCCGCTTGATGTTGATGACTGGCTTCGTGACATCACATATGAGATGGAGTCAGCTAATGTTGCCCCTGACAGCTATGTTACCTTTGCATCCTACTTCTTGAAGGGTCCCGCTGCTCAATGGTGGGACAGCCACAGACGCACTCTGCCTGTTGGAACAATCATCACCTGGCTGGAGTTCCAGGCTGCTTTCCATGCTCGCTACATTCCCCAGGGAATCAAGGACCAGAAGAAATGTGAGTTCTGCAACCTTGTCCAGGGAAGCAAAACTGTGGATGTGTAGCAGCGGGAGTTCCTTGAATTATCTCGCTATGCTGAGGAAGACATCGCTACTGATGCCCACAGATAGGAGAAGTTCCGTGAAGGGCTCAACCGTGATATCAAGCTAGCACTCCTTGTCCAAGACTTCGCCGACTTCACCACCCTGGTGAACAAGGCCATTTAGGTTGAGACTGGTCTGAAGGAACACAAGGATGCACTTAAGCGCACCCATGATGCGGGCTCATCTTCGGGCTCGTCCTCATAGAAGTGCCGTATATGGATTCCTCACAAATTGTACCATCCAGCTGCACCTGCTCCAAGGCCGTCTTATGTTGCCCCTCGTCTGCCTCCTCCACCTCCGAGGCAGCCAATACCTCAGGCTCCACTGCTTCAAGCTCCTGCTCCCCGTCCCAATGACGGGCTGTGTTTCACGTGTGGTCGGCCAGGTCATCGTGCTAAAGATTGCCACCAGAATCAGAATCAGCTTGCACTCCCTTCTGTTGGCCGTGGTAACAACCAGCCCTGCAACAACAATGCCAGGCCTTCTTATACCCGTGGTCAAGCTTACCATGTTGATATGGCTGAAGCTCAAGATCAGCCTGCTACTGTGATGGGTACTCTTCTTGTTAATTCAGTACTAGTTTCTGTTTAATTTATTCAGGACCATTGCACTCATTCATATCAGAAGCTTTTGCATACATGCACGGCATTAAATATGAGGAGTTTAACGTTCCACTAGGGGTAAACACCCCCGCGGGGCGATGTCAAGCCCCCATGGTTAACCACAAAGTCACCATTGAAATTGAAGGGTTGGAATCCCATGTCTCTCCCATTATTTTGAAGTCTTCCAATATTAACCTCATTCTGGGAATGGATTGGTTGAAAGCTCATACTACTTCAATCGATTGTGCCTCTAAAACCGTCCAACTTCTACATCCTTCGGATGAGATAGTAAACTACTATGCTCGTCTTTCTCGAAGTTCTGAAGCCCAAATTTAATTCCTGAATGCGTTGAACGCTTCACCTCTTGAGGGAATCGAAAACGTTCCAGTCATTCGCGACTTCCAAGGGGTATTTCCAGAAGAACTTCCAGGAATACCCCGACCTTTTCCCTTCTGCCTCTTAATTCTCGGGACGAGAATTTATTTTAGAGGAGGAGAATTGTAACACCCCCATGTATTAAGCTACAGTAATTCATCATGATTATGCTAAGTCACTTTGCTTTGTAGTGCTTGATCATATTGGATTCATATCTCATTTCAAATTCCACCTCTGAAATCAATTCAAATTGCAAGTGAAATTTAAAGTTTCACAAACATGGTTGCAAAATAGTTCATCATTTACCAAATATTCCATAACAATTATTTGTTAAGGAAAACAACATCACCTATGTGCTTAAATGGGCTATAGCAATTAAAACAGTGCTAAATCAGCATTTATAAATGCCTTATCAAGTATGAAAAATTCAAACAAATCCAAATCCCTCCCAAACTTTTTGTGGCAGTGCCAAATATTGTAATGTAATTAAGTGGCCAAGTCCCACATTTTACAAAATTCATTTGCTAGCTATATAAAAATGCAAAACTATCTCTGAAAAAGAAAAAGCAGAAAAACAGAAAAAGAAAAGAAAAAGGCCACTGTGCACTGGGCCTTAGTGCACAGTGCCTGGCCCAGCCGGCCCAGCCCACGTCCCATCATCTCCCTCCTCTCTCCTCCCCGTGTCAGCTAGGTGCGCGCATGACCGACGCCGGGCGCCGTCGCCACCGAGCCAGGTCGCCGCTCCGCGCCGCTACAGCTCCGTGGAGGGGATAAGAATGCCACCACCGCGCCTCGGGGCAGTCACCCGTCCTCATTCCCTTATCCCACGCCCGATCTCGAGTTCGCCCGAGACGCCGTCGCCATCGCCGCGTCGATCCTGCAGCCACCGACCGCCTCTCGCCTCGCCGTCATGTCCTAGGGGTCCGCCATCGTCCGCTACGCCTTCCGGTGCCATCCGTCGGAGCCAGGAGCCACCGCTTCGAGCCCTGCATCGCCTTCTTCCTCCTCTGCCTCGACGAGCTTCGCCGTCAATTTCGACAGCGCCGAGCCTCCCCCGAGCCCGCTGTGCTCACATGCAGGACCGCTGTGAGCCCCTCTCTCTTTCCCCTCTCTACGCGCGCTCGTTCGCGCACACCAGCGCTTGATTCGCCATGGCCGTACTCGCTGTCACGGATGAGCTCGCCGCCGTGGCCCCTGTCACCGCAGCCCGCATCCGAGCTCGCTACCGAGCTCCTAGAGCTCCCAGTAGCCGAACGCACGCACGCCCGTAGCCCTACGTGCCCCCTAGCCCCGGTTCCGAGCTCGACCAAACTCTGGCATCCGCCGCGGTCGTCACCGCCGTCACTATGGTCCACCTCCGGCATTGCCACCGCCGCCATTCGACAAGCCATCGAGTGCCCGTTCGAACGTGACTGGCCCCATGCTAAATGGTCGCCCATAGCCGTTTTCCGCCGTGCTCCCGTCCGCGCCACCATGTTTTTCGGTCGACGGCAGCGAGACGCCGGTGCCGCTGACCTGGCGCCGCCCTGGGCCCACCCTGGGTCACTGCCAATGGGCCCCGTGGTCCCCGTTGACCACGTTGACCTAAGTCAACGTGCTGACTGTGCACCTCAATCATTGACATGTGGACCCCACGCGCTAATTAAACTGGTTTTATAAAATAAAATTAATCTGTTAATTAATTGTGTCACTGACAGATGGGGTCTACCTGCTAATTAACCCCTTTTTAGTTAATTTAAACACTGGTTAACTCACTGGGTATGACATGTGGGGCCCTGACACTGTTTAAATGGATAAGGCTGGTTGAGTCAGCCTGCTGACTCAACAGCGGGCCCCACTAGTCAGCCTCTGCTTACTGGGCTGTCGACCCAGTCAACTAGCCCCACCTGTCAGCCTCTGTGTGCACAGCTGGGTGCACTGCACCGGGTGCACCTAGCAATTTCCCATTTATTTTCGAATTTGGATTAATTCCAGTAATTTCAGAAAATGTTTAAAACTATGAAAATTCATAGAAATTCAACTGTAGCTTGGATGAAAATAATTTATATATGAAAAATAATCAGAAAACTAAGACGACTCTGAATATGCCATCCACACATCTGTCATGTGCTTCCAACACTGCAAACATGGAACCTTCCCCTCCGGATCGTCTGTCCGATAATTGCCTAAAGCCGAGAAAATATTCCCAGATATTTTTCCGCTCCATCTGTAACGCTTAGCACCGCATTAGGTCACCCCCAGCACAGCATATTGCCATGTCATGCCTTGTGATGCCTTTGTTTGCTTTATATTTATTGTTTCTTCACCCTCTTTCTCTTCGGTAGACTCCGAGACTGACGCTGCTCCCGAGTACGACTACGCTCCTGACGACCATCCCCTTTCAGCAGAACTTACAGGCAAGCAAACCCCCTTGATCATTTCAATATCGCCCATTTCTTTCTCTCCCGTGCTTGCATTAGAATTTGCTACTGTTGTCCGAAAGCTCCTATTCTGATGCATAGCCTGTTTTTGTAACTGTAGTTGATACCTTACCTGCTATCCTAAATGCTTAGTATAGGTTGGTTAGTGATCCATCAGTGGCCCCCCACCCTTGTCCGTCTTGCCATGCTTTGCTTCCGTATGTTTTAATCAACGTGATTGATGTGCAGAGACCGACACAGCACCACACACCCCCTTAGTGGTACGACTCTGCAGAGCTACTATCGAGTGCCGAGTGTGATACCTCCTACCTCACTCCTGATGATATCTCTGTAGCATAGCTAGTCGGTTGTGGGTTACCGAGGGTGATTCCTCTTTCACCAGATCCGATGATGCTTCTGTCGTGCAACCCCTCAAGTGTGAACCCATCGAGGGTGATTCCTCCAGGTTCACCTTGACAGTTACATCGAGTAGGAATCCATCGAGGGTGGTTCCTTGGATTCCCCCTTGATGTTTTGGACACACGGATACCCTGCTTTTACCTCAGTCCCTTGTTGAAGTCGGGTCGACCCCGAGGGGTACCCACGAGTGATGTGAAGTCGGGTTGACCATGAGGGTACCCGCGAGATAATTACGCGGCACGGCCGGGCAGGCAGACCGCCCCAGGAGAGGGATGGGCCTGACCCTTGCCGTAAGTCCGCGAGATGGAGCGAGAGGATCACTGATCGTCTCCGTGAGCTCCCAACACACTAATGGGTTTGGATATATGATCTGAGTAGGCCTCTGGCCTTTTTGCACTAACCACCACGCGGGATAAGTTATGGGCACTCGGCGTCGTATGATTCTCCCGAAAGCTCTGTCAGATGTCCTGTTCAGCTTTGTGAGCCGGTTGGAGCAAGTGCCATCCAGGACAGTGGTGGGCTTGGACTCCTTCGCACTTAGGTTGTAGACCAGCGGGGACCTCTCTGCGGAGCCTAGGTAGGACTATGGCGTGTCGATTAGCCGAGGCCGGGCATGACCAGGAAAAGTGTGTCCGGCCAGAGTTAATCGAGCGTGTTGGGTAAGTTGGTGCACCCCTTTCTCGCAGGGAGTCAAGGAAGGATCTCTGGGCGTTGCTATTACCTACTTATTGCTTTATTATACTGCTAATCTGCACTCTTCTAATTCTGCAAGATGCTAGTCTTCGATAGGCTAGGCCTTCCCCTCTATTCTGGCATTTCTGCAGTATAGTCCACAGATACAGCCCCTTCCCTTTGATACCGATGCGTACTTAGTATAGATCTGATGTAAGTCTTGCGAGTACTTTGGATGAGTACTCACGGTTGCTTTGCTACCTTTTTTCCCCCTACCCGATTGCTGCGATCAGATGACGGATCCCAGGATCCAGTAGATCCCGTCGACTACTACTACCCCGACGGAGCCTACTACTACATGGAGACCGCCGACCAGGAGTAGTTCGGAGGCTCCTAGGCAAGAGGCCTGCGCCTTTTCGATCTAGTTTTCGTTGTTTTGCTCAACCTTCTTAAGGCAAACTTGTTTAATTATGTCTGTACTCAGATACTGATGCTTCCGCTGAGTCTTGTGTAACTCGAGCTTATGTATTCGAGCCCTCGAGGCCCCTGGCTTGTAATATAAAGCTTGTATTATTTTATTTTGTGTCTAGAGTTGTGTTGTGATATGTTCCCGTGAGTCCCTGGGCTTGATCGTGCGCATTTGCATGTATGATTAGTGCATGGTCGATACGGGGGCGTCACATCACCCAAGGACACATATACGATTTTTCAACCCATTTTGGTGCACTGGAGCATGTGCATGTAGTTCAAATTTGAATTATGCACATTAAATGCCTAGAAACTCAATAAATGTATAAAAAGGCCAAACGTACCCGGAATAATTCCAAATTTTAGCACTACTCTCCTATTGGTCTTTGTTGGCTCTGTAAAAAATCAAGGTAGGAAGAGGTAGCGTATGTCGTTTCGCCCACAAAGGTGACACATCCCGGTATCGGAACCATCAGCCTTCTTGAGAGAATCTCCGGTTTGTAAGATGCTTATACCAAAACTTGTCTCAAATTGAACAAAAATTTTACCACAATGTGTTGGTGCCATGTCAAGACACCATGCCAAGTTCCGTGTTTTTTAGGCAATTTTTGGATTTACTGGAATTTAAAAACCATGTTTCTCAATGTTTTTGGCTGAGCCACGACGCCCAGATGTTTGAAATTCACTCCCATTTCTTGTATGGGACCTGAACATTCAACCAAGGACACATATACAATTTTTCAACCCATTTTAGTGCACTGGAGCATGTGCCTGTAGTTCAAATTTGAATGATGCACATTAAATGCCTAGAAACCTCAACTAATGTATAAAAAATGCCAAACGAACCCAGAATAATTCCAAATTTTAGCACAACACTCCTATAGTTGCAAGTTCACTGCAGATAAATGTTCTAGCAATTCAAACAGCGACCTTTCCTACCGTAACCCCATTTTGTCTTTCAAATCAAAATGAAAAAATCAATTACACCACAAACAGTTTGTTAGCATCAATCGTGTGCGATGCAGTATAAAATATCTTGGGGCTCCCTCATGTATGGCTTACGCAGGAAGATTCGTCAGCTACAGTGCACCGGCCATGCGTCAACCACACTTGCACGCTAGTTTTTCGCTGCCCCGTTCGTAAATTTTCGGCAACCACGGAAATATCTAGGTCCCCGCCCCCTCCCCCCCACCAAAAGCCACATTTCCACTGTTTCCTCCTTCATTTCCAAGTTCAAACCTTCACTGCTTGCCTTGCAGCGCCACCTCCTCGCCGGCGGCGCTCCTTCCCGCTGCGCGGCCTCGTCCATATAGTCAGGTAATCCACAGCCCACCCCCATCCTCCTCCTCCTTCTCCATCCCACAAGCCTCGACCGCCGGCGCGACATCTTCCACCCAAATCACTGCCCCATCCTCCAAATAAGCGCTGCCCATAGACATGGTTCACGCATTATAGCCAGGAGCTCAAGGAGCATCTGGCATCGCTGAAGCAAATCGCGGCCGCACGCGCGGATGAGGTCGCGATGGCTGCCATGCGTGCCGACCGCCAGATCTTGGAGGAGCACCTCGCCGTTGAGGCCACCGACGACCCCTCGCGCGTGGACACCGCCACGCGGTTGGCTGCTTTAAATGATAGTTCGTGGTGTTTTCTAAAGGCTGCCTCTGGTGCCTTCCAGTGAATTGTCCTCTATTATGTTAATATGCAATCTGATCTTCTGAAATGTGATGTTCAGTTAACAGTTTGGTTCATTTGGTGTGATGTTCAGTTAACTGTTTGGTTCAATCCTGAAATGTGATTTTCAATTCCTGTGGGTACAATTTTTTTATTGTTATGCATGTGAGGAATAAAATCGAATTTGGATGTACTCTATATATGAGAAACATACACAAATGCTATATTTCCTAGTAGTTCTTAAGCACGCTAGGCTTGGTTAACTATATGATCTTCTAGTATATGTTCTATTCTGCAATGTGGTTCTCAGTTAACTGCTTGCTTCATTTGTTGTGGTGTCCAGTTAACTTTTTGGTACAATTCTGCAGTGTGATGTTCATTTGTTGTGGGTATAAGTTTTCATTAATATATTCTACTGATAGTATGCCAACTCTCACTTAAACTGATCAATATCAACCTTATATGCGTTGCAGGGAAATAATGGGAGGCACTGTGGATTACCATCAAGGTTTGCACATGCATGGTCCTTTGGCTAATAGCACATTATTGTGCAATTGCAACAGCCATTCTAATATTTAGGTTTTTAACAATTTGGTCTTGCACATGTAGGTCCTGCTGTCAGAGGTTTAGACCCACTGTTCGATCCATTTTGCATATGGGGAAATGAGATGGACATGAATATCAGTCAAGTCAAGAAACTCAGAAAGATTGTTAGGATAAAGAAACTAGTGTTGAATAACAACAAGATCTTTGTTTGCACAATGAAGAAGACATCAGTCAACTATAGGATGGTACTAACTCTTTTACCTTGTGTTTTTTCCTATGCGCCATTTCAAAATTTAGAACAGATATTTATGCATATGTTTGTTTTCAGTCCTTTCCAAAGCAGTTCACCGATGATTACCTCTGAAACCACCTCCATGGTCAAGAGGTGAGGAAGGTACTCATTCAACACCCATGGTACAATATTGAAGTCTCCCTCAAGAGGACGAAGGTTGGGCGGGCAATCATCCACAACCACTGTCGTAAAGTTTCAAGGACATTCAACATCATTGAAGGCTCAATATTCGCCTTCAGATTCAGCAGTTTTCCAGATGAGATTCATCTCTCTATATACCATATATGATGCTACTTTCCAAAGGTTTTAGATGTCGCATGTGAAACATTGTGCTATTGTGTAATTGCGTAGCTAGCTATATGCCTATATGGTGTAACTGAGTGTTGAAGCTATGTGATGTTGTACTCTGATGTAATTCAGCTATGAAATCCTGGTTGCTGTAATACGGCTATGAAACATATGGTGTGTTTAATATGAAATGTCAATTTGATTACTAAATGCATTAACAATAATAGGCCAATTAGCCTGCTTATTGGGTTTTTGAATTGCAGACGGTTTCTCAGACAACACCGTGGGTGATGACCTCAAACAACGCACACGGTTTCTAGAAAGTAGCCGTGTTGGATCAATGAACAATCACACACACCTTCCGCCCGACAAATGTTTGCGTTAGGCCACCTTGCACAAATGTTTCCACATAAAAATTGTGTGTGATGTACATATGAACGAAAACATTTTTCTGAGGTTCACTGTGTGGGATGAACATATGAATAGAAATGATTGGGCCAGTATAATTATCTGCGATGGCTCGCCCGATCGCACACGAGCTCTTTTTGCCCCGCGTGTGTGACCGAAGCTTCGTGGAAGGACCAGAAGCCTCACGAGGAGGTCACAAGGTATCACGGCATGGCCTGGGGGGGGCGTGTGCTGTTGCCTTGTTCGGCCCTCGTAGCTCCTTTTTGCATGATTTCAACGCTGAAAAATCCTATAAATAGAGAAACCCCCAGAAATAAACCTAGAACTTTGACGCCGCCACCGCAAGCCTCTGTACCGAAGAAAACCCATCTGGAGCTCCATTCTAGCACCCTGCCAAAGGGGGAAATCATCACTGGAGGCCATCTTCATCATCCCGGCGGTCTCCATGACGAGGAGGGAGTAGTTGACCATCGGGGCTAAGGGTATGTACTAGTAGCTATGTGTTTGATCTCTATCTCTCTCTGTCATGTTCTTGATTTGGCACGATCTTGATGTATCGTGAGCTTTGTTAATATAGTTGGATCATATGGTGTTTCTTCCCTCTCTATCTTGTGATGAATTGAGTCTTTCCCTTTGAGGTTTTGTTATTGTTGGATTGAATACTTTGGATTTGAGAGCACTTGATGTATGTTTTGCATGTGGATACCCGTGGTGACAATGGGGTATTCTATTGAGTCACTTGATGTATGTTTTGGTGATCAACTCACGGATTCCCGTGACCTTGGGGTACTCTAGGCATAGGGGTTGATTGCACGTTTTCATCTTCTTTTCTCTGATAGAATCTTTGGGGCACTCTTTGAAGTTCTTTGTGTGGATTGAATATTATGAATCTGAAGTTGTTTGATGCATATCAAATAATCAACTCATGGATACTTGTGGTGACATTGGAGTATCTAGGTGACATTAGAGTTGGTTGATGCGTATCATATGGTGTTATTTTAGTATGAACTCTAGGTCTGTTCGTGACACTTATAGGGACGGCTCAATAGATTGATCGAAAAGGATAGCTTTGAGGTGGTTTCGTACCCTACAACAATTTCTTCTTATGTTCTCCGCTAATAGGAACTTTGGGAGTGATTCTTTGTCGCACATTGAGGGATTGTTATATGATTCAATTATGTTAACATTGTTGAGAGATTGCACTAGTGAAAGTATGAACCCTAGGCCTTGTTTTCAAGCATTGCAATACCGTTTGTGCTTCGTTTTATAACTTGCTACCTTGCTTTTTTTATTTTTCAGATTACAAAAACCTATATCTACTATGCATACTACACTTGTATCACCATCTCTTCGCTGAACTAGTGCACCTATACAATTTACCATTATATTGGGTGTGTTGGGGACACAACAGATTTCTTGTATTTGATTGCAGGGTTGTTTTTGAGAGACCATCTTCATCCTATGCCTCCCACGGATTGATAAATCTTAGGTCATCCGCTTGAGGGAAATTTGCTACTATCCTACAAAACTCTGCACTTGGAGGCCCAACAATGTCTACAAGAATAAAAGTTGCGTAGTAGACATCAAGCTCTTTTCTGGTGCCGTTGCCGGGGAGGTGAGTGCTTGAAGGTATATCTTCAGATCTTGCAATTGAATCTTTTAGTTTCTTGTTTTATCACTAGTTTGGTTTATAAAAGAAAACTACAAAAAAATGGAATTGAGGTTGCCTCAATTACTTCATCTCTATAATGTCTTTCTTGAAAATGATGGATCGGAAAATTGTGCTAAATTGTTAGAAGAAGAATTTCATAAAATGTTTAGCATAAATTCTTTGAATGATAAGCATGATTGTGTTGGTAGTATGCTTTCTTTGAATATCCATGATGCTAATGATATGCAAAGCTACAAGCTTGGGGATGCTATGTTTGATGAAGATGATATTTTTAGTCCCCCAAGTTTTGATGAGCAAATTTATTATGATGATAGCATGCCTCCTATTTATGATGATTATATTGATGAAAGTGGGTTTGGAAGAGTGTCAACTCTAGGTACTAGTGATCCCACTATGTTGGAGGGTGTTGAATCTTATTACAATATTGATAAAAGTGGATTTGGAGAGGTCATAACTTTATTTAATGATGATTCCACTATTTTGGAAGAGGTTTCAATTGATTATGACAACAAAGTTGCTATCGATGATGATTATTGTGATGACATGTATGCTATAAAGAATAATGATAACTATGAAACTTGTCATCATGATTTTAATTTTCAATTGGATTATGCCAATCAAGTATCACATGATAGTTATTTCATTGAATTTTCTCCCACTATTATGAATGAGAAGAAATTGCTTATGTGGAGAGTAATAAAAATTCTATGCTTGTGGATCATGAAAAGAATGATTTATGTGAAAGATATATTGTTGAATTTGTTCATGATGCTACTGAAAATTATTATGAGAGAGGGAGATATGCTTATATATATTTCAACAATATCAAGTTTCCTCTCTTTCTGTTGAAAGTTTTGAAGTCATGCTTGTTTTGCCTTCCTATGCTAGTTGATTCTTGCTCCATAAATTGTTTGCTCACAAAATACCTATGCATAGGAAGTGGGTTAGGCTTAAATGTGCTAGTCATATGCCTCATGATGCTCCCGTTATATTTGAATTCTTTACTTTTATGTGAGCATCATTAAAATCATCATGCCAAGCTAAAAGGCATTAAAGAAAAGCCTCGTACCTGCTGATCTCTTCGACTGATAGAGGCTAGATCTGTATACATTCAGCACCCTCATTACAAGCTTGTTGGGAGACAACCCAATACTTATACCTTCTGTTTTTTGTGTGTTCACATGATTAATCTACTGTAGTAATCATGTTTTATATGTTTTCTCTCAATAATGTGCCAAGTAAAGCCTTTAGGATAGTGTGGATACTTGTTGATTTGATTCTGTGCACAAACAGAAACTTTTGCATCCAGTGCTGGAATTTCTGTTCTGTACTGGAGAGTGGCAAAATTCTGAAATTTTTACACAGTATTCGGTCAGAAAGTTTTTACGTTGTTCTAATGTTTCAGAATTTTTGGACGTACAGAACTATGCTTTTTAATTCTCTCACTACATGCTGTTCTGTTTTTGACAGATTCTGTTTTTATTGCATAGTTTGCTTGTTTTAGTGTTTGCATAGCTTATATTGAGTAATATAAATTGTGGAAATGATAGTATACCGTATGTTTTTTGTGAGAACAATTATGAATCTTGTCTTGACAGTACCAAAGTGAATTATTTATTTTCATACTAACCTATCACACGGAATTCCGTTAAGTTTTATGTGATTGAAGTTTTCAAGTTTTGGGTGATATGACGATAGAAGGAGAAGAAGGAGTGGCAAGAACTTAAGATTGGGGATGCCCAAGGCACCCCAAGGTAATATTCAAGGAAGACTCAAGCGTCTAATCTTGGGGATGCCCCGGAAGGCATCCCCTCTTTCGTCTTCAACATTATCGGTGACCTCACTAGGAGCTATATTTTTATTCATCACATAATATGTGTTTTTCATGGAGCATCATTTTATTTTGTTGAGATTTGCTTGCTGTTATCAATAATCATGTTTTGTATCTTTTAGTTCAATAAAATGCCAATTATAGCCTTTACCATGCTCAGTTTGCAAGTTTATGTGTTGCTTTTTGAAAACAGAAAGTTTTCTGTTATGTCCTGAATTTAAGTGAATTGTCAGGACACGATAAAATCTTGACATTTTTACACAGTAAGCATGAATGAGTTCTCTGTCACGTGGTAATTTTTCAGAATTTTTGGAGTTAAAGAAGTATACTTTTTATTCCATTCTTTACAAACTGTTCTGTTTGGACAGATTGCTATTATAGTTGCATTGTTTGCATATGTTTGCCTATTTAGTGTTTCTATTTGTGGATAGGAGTATTAAATATGCAGAGGCATTTAGTATGCAATGTTTAATTATAATTTTAGTGATTTGCTACAGTATAGGATGTTAAGATTTTGAGTTGATTTATACTAACTTATCTCACGAGTTCTTATTGAGTTTTGTGTGGATGAAGTTTTAAGATTTAGGAGAAGCCATGATATGAGAGGAATTAAGGAGACACAAGAGGTCAAACTTGGGGATGCCCAAGGCTCCCCAAGATAACATTCCAAGAATTCTCAAGCAACTAAGCTTGGGGATGCCCCGGTAGGCATCCCACCTTTCTTCATCAACAACTATCGGTTAACCTAAGTTTTTACTCGTTCACATGACATGTGTTATTCTTGGAGTGTCCTTTTCTTTTCATTTTGTTCTCTGTTTTAATAAAATTATAAGATCTGAAATCTTTATTGAGAGAGAGAGTCTTCACATAGCTTCCCATTCACTTAACTACTCATTGTTCTTCACTTAAATCTTTTGGAGTAGTTTGTCATTCACTCTCGTGCTTCACTTATATCCTAAGAGTGAATTGTTGAATGAATTGAATGTCATAAATATGAAATTATATATGCTTCATATGCTTGTCCCATGGGGAGTAATGACTTCACATACAAGAAGTATAAGTGGTAAAATTTATTGAAAGTTAGCAAACATAGCATTGGTCACTTGAACAATTCATGAAAGAATATTGAAGGAAGAGAAATTTCACATATAAATATACTATCTTGGACATCTTCTATGATTATGAGCCCCCATTTATTATTTTCAAGCTTGATCAAGTAGTTGACATTGGACAAGGAAGACAACGTAATGAGTTATGTTTGTTTATATTCACATAGAAGTTATATTGCCATGGATCCTCTAACATGTGGTCCTTGCTAAGTAGAGATACTACTTGTGCATCCAAAAACCCTTAAACCCAGTTTCTTGCCATGAGAGTCCACCATATCTACATATGGATTGAATAAGATCCTTCAAGTAAGTTGTCATCGGTGCAAAAAGCAATAAAAATTGCTCCTAAATATGTATGATCTTTTATTGGAAGGGAAAATAAGCTTTGTACGAACTTGTGATGGTGAAGAAATGAAAGTGACAGACTGCATAATAAAGGTTGCTATCACAAGGGGCAATATAAAGTGACGTTCCTTTCCATTAAGAGCTTGCACATCCAAAAATAAAAAGCGCATGACAACCTCTGCTTCCCTCTACGAAGGGCCTATCTTTTACTTTTCTATATTTACTTTTCTGTACATACTTTTATGCAAGAGTCAGTAATGTTCATCCCTATTCCACTCTATTTATTCTCTAGTGGGCAAGCATCATGTGGTAGGGAATGATCCAGGCACATATATCCAGTTGAATATAGGTGATCATGAGTTATTATTGTCGACATTATCCCTGAGATAAATAAGTTGGGAGGCGAAACATTAAGCCCCTATCTTCCTATGTCTTTGACTGAAGTGATTTGTTCTAAAAATATGCTTTGAGTGTCAGCAATCATGGAAGACTAAATGATAGTTGAGTATGTGGAATTTGCTAAAACAAAGCTCTTACATAGACCCTTCCTAAAAATAAGATGAATTGTAATTGTTTGATGACTGAGAACATAGTTTGTTGGTTTTCAAGAAAGTTTATGGTTTATACTTTAACATGTGAATAGCTCGCTACTTGATCATGAGAAGTTTTTATGAGATGAGCTACTGTTTATGATATATAATGATGCTACAAAAAGTGATTGCAATTATCATTGATCAAACTTATGCACTATGCTAGCATTCACACTTCATAAATTATTTCTTTTATCATTTACCTACTCGAGGAAGAGCGGGAATTAAGCTTGGGGATGCTGATACGTCTCCAACATATCTATAATTTATGAAGTATTCATGCCATGTTTATAACAATTTTATATGGTTTTGGTATGATTTGATTAGAACTAACCCGGACTGACGTTGTTTTCTGCAGAACTGCCGTGGTGTTGTTTTTTGTGCAGGAATAAAAGTTCTTGGAATTGGACGAAACTTTTTGACGATTTTTTTGGACCAAAAGAGACCCCCAAAGCTTCGTGGAAGGACCAGAAGCCTCACGAGGAGGTCACAAGGTATCACGGCGTGGCCTGGGGGGGCATGTGTTGTTGCCTTGTGGGCCCCTCGTAGCTCCTTTTTGCGTGATTCCAATGCTGAAAAAACCTATAAATAGAGAAACCCCGAGAAATAAACCTAGAACTTCGACGCTGCCACCGCAAGCCTCTGTACCGAAGAAAACCCATCTGGAGCTCCATTCCGGCACCCTGCCAGAGGGGGAAATCATCACTGGAGGCCATCTTCATCATCCCGGCGATGTCCATGATGAGAAGGGAGTAGTTCACCCTCGGGGCTGAGGGTATGTACTAGTAGCTATGTGTTTGATATCTCTCTCTCTCGTGTTCTTGATTTGGCACAATCTTGATGTATCGCGAGCTTCGTTAATATTGTTGGATCAGATGGTGTTTCTTCCATCTCTATCTTCTTGTGATGAATTGAGTCTTTCCCTTTGAGGTTTCGTTATTGTCGGATTGAATACTTTGGATTTGAGAGGACTTGATGTATGTCTTGCATGTGGATACCCGTGGTGACAATGGGGTATTCTATTGAGTCACTTGATGTATGTTTTGGTGATCCACTCGCGGATTCCCGTGACCTTGGGGAAATCTAGGCATAGGGGTTGATTGCATGTTTTCATCTTCTTTTCTCCGATAGAATCTTTGGGGCACTCTTTGAAGTTCTTTGTGTGGATTGAATATTATGAATCTGAAGTTGTTTGATGCATATCGAATAATCAACTCATGAATACTAGTGGTGACATTGGAGTATCTAGGTGACATTAGAGTTGGTTGATGCGTATCATATGGTGTTATTTTAGTACGAACTCTAGGGCTGTTCGTGACACTTATAGGGATGGCTCAATAGATTGATCGGAAAGGATAACTTTGAGGTGGTTTCGTACCCTACAACAATTTCTTCTTATGTTCTCCGCTAATAGGAACTTTGGGAGTGATTCTTTGTCGCACGTTGAGGGATTGTTATATGACTCATATATCTTAGCATTGTTGAGAGATTGCACTAGTGAAAGTATGAACCCTTGGCCTTGTTTTCAAGCATTGCAATACCGTTTGTGCTCCATTTTATCACTTGATACCTTGCTGTTTTTTATTTTTCAGATTACAAAAACCTATATCTACTATCCATACTACACTTGTCTCACCATCTCTTTGCTAAACTAGTGCACCTATACAATTTACCATTGTATTGGGTGTGCTGGGGACACAACATATTTCTTGTATTTGATTGCAGGGTTGTTTGATAGAGACCATCTTCATCCTATGCCTCCCACGGATTGATAAACCTTAGGTCATCCACTTGAGGGAAATTTGCTACTGTCCTACAAAACTCTGCACTTGGAGGCCCAACAACGTCTACAAGAATAAAAGTTGCGTAGTAGACATCAGCCATCACACTGAGAGGGCCCTAAGAATATCTCTCCATCGTCGGAGGAGCAAATCCCACTCTTGAGCTAGCTAGTCCCTTGTCAAACTTTCCAATGAACCTGTAAGTTGTCGTTATGATCACCGTGTTACAGATGATGTTTGAGCAACCCCAAAGCTCATCGTATGGTAAGAAGTGACTACGATACTCTCATGATCTAAGGAACTCAATCACACATTAACAGTCCATGTTATAGCAATTGATTTCAGACGATATTATCTCAATGCATAACAAACAAGTTTGGGTCGATTCAATATGATTGTTCTTCTAACGTCATACTCTCATTGTTGTTTTAGCACTATTGTTTACACTTGAGCCAGTCCTAGAGGCAAGACTAGGAATCTTATTTTTGCTGTTTATCATTCCACACGTGCATATGAGTTTTCCACTGAATCGCATATTCCAGGATCATAGCAATTATAGCATGAAATATAAACTCTTAATTATAAACATGGAAATACAATAATACAATATTATTGCCTCTAGGGCATATTTCCAACAGCCGGTTACTGGCCGTTACTCCTGGCGGGATCTAGACTGGCCCCACAGGTCACCACTAGTCTTTCTTGCGCACTTTGTCCTCACTCGTGCGCACCTGGGATCAACTTCCCAGTTGCTCCAAGCTGAGCACGCTTAACTTTGGAGTTCTTTCCGAATGGGCGCCCGGAAAAGAAGGAATTCCTTGGTGATATGAGTAGTCTATCATCCTTATTAAGCCAGGCTATCACAACAATGGCAAAGGCAAAGCTCCAGCAGTTCCTGAAGGAAATGCTCCAGGAATGCACAGAAGGTCAAGCAAGTTGCGGTTGAAATTCCGAAGGATGAAAATCCCAGGTTGTACGAGATTTGCCTTCTGATACGTCCATTTTGCATCATGTTTTCCTACTATTATTTATAGTGTTTTTGATTAGTATTTAACTTTATGATGCAATTCTAATGCCTTATCTCTCTTAGTATGCAAGATCTACATGAAGAGGGAAATTGCCGGTAGCTGGAATTCTGGAGCTGAAAAGAGCTACAACAAGGATAGCTATTCTCCGAAGCTCCAAATGATCTGAAATTTTATGAAGATTTATTTTGGAATTAATAAAAAATATTGGAAGAAGAAATACAGGGAGGGGCCCCACTAGTGAGCCACAAGCTCAGGTGGCATCCCCCCTGGGGCGCGCCATGTGAGCTTGTGGGCCCACCAGCAGGTCCCCATCGCCCATCTTCTCCTATATGAACACGAATCAACTAAACATGATGAACGTGACTAGACGAGAATTCCCATGGGTCCTCTAGAATGCTTTGTTCACTATAAGGAGTACTTTCGGCTTGCCCTTTTCTATAATAAGGATTGGGTCACCTTGCTGCACCTTTGCTACTATTGTTACTTGTTACTTGTTACGAATTATCTTGCTATCAAACTATCTGTTACTACTACTTTCAGTACTTGCAAAGAATACCTTGCTAAAAACCACTTATCATTTCCTTCTACTCCTTGTTGGGTTCGACACTCTTACTTATCGAAAGGACTATGATTGATCCCCTATACTTATGGGTCATCACCTTCGTACTCGACAATCCCTAGAAAGACACATTAAGCTGGATCACAACGAGGAGGTTCACATGAAGGTTGAGATCAATCTGCTTCACAATTATGCTCGCAAACCCTCCTGATGGAGAAAGAATAGAATAAGCGCTCCTGGACACTTCTTCACAAGCACTATTCGAGAGATCAACTTCATGCCAAGGGCATTGACAAGGACTATGACTATCTTGAGTTATTCAAAGTACCTTGGCTACGAAGACAGACACCAGTGTTACCTCAGAGATCTTCTTCAACAGATATGATCTTCCTTGAGCCAGATGACGAGTTAGAAGACACTGCTGGCACCATTGTATTACACCCTGATGAGCCGCACACTGAGAAGAAATCTGATCTCACTCCCAAAGGAAAAGCCAGAAGCCCTGCAGCTGCTCAAGCGTCGGCCTCCACCGTTGCCTGATCTGGTTCTCTGGACGAGTAGTTCCTCGTGTAATCTCATTCCGTTTTGCCACTTGTTGACAAAAAGGGGGAGATGAACATCGAGAGGTTAGATCACTACTGCAGGCGACCGCTAACGTGACACATGAATCAGAGACCCCGCGACCAAACTGTGTGTGATGCATGAATCGCAAACGGTGTCGTAAAAAAACGTCCCCAATAAGATGAACTATTTGCGATGCGAGAGACATCAAAAACGATTCAGATTAGAGACGCGTGTGCAATATGTGGCATACAGTTGATCCATACGAACTGTTTGCGATAAGCCAGAACAACAAACACAGTCAGCCAGTTCGTGGTGTGTGCGATACACGGCATATAGTTCACTCGGATGAACTGTTTGTGATTACGCAACACAACAGAAACGGTCAGGCAGATCAAGGTGTGTGCGATATACGGCATGCGGTTCACTTGGATGAACTATTTGCGATTACCCACCAGAATAGAAACGGTTCAACTTAACAAGATGTGTGTGATACGCGGCAAACAGGCCAGTAATCCGAAATGTGTGGGAAGACAGATAACAACACGGACGATTCCTACTAATAACCCATGTGTGTTGTGCGTAAACGCTTATTGGTATACAATTGTCAGCGATTGATGAAATCATCACCGACGGGTTCCCTAGTTTAGTCCGTCTGCGTTGTAATTTGCTCAGTCTACAGAAGAACAACATATATAACCAAATTAAACATCCAATTACATAGGTGACTATACAAAACATTCGCACACACCTCAATAAACAATTACATGCATTCTAAACTAGGAGAAACGATCATCTCATCATCGACTTCTTGTGACGCTGCCGCCACTACTCTACTTGTGCCTCGATCGAATCCCTCGTCGTCCACAGGAAGGAGGCACTCCCTCATGTCAATGATCCGCCTTTACATCTTGTAACTTGTGTACGCAACCTTGGACGCGTACTTGACGTGTTCTTCATCCAGTCTCCGTACCCAGGCCTCGTGCCAGGCATCCTTGTTCTCTTTGCACTCATCTTTCATGCCTCTGTAGTAGGGGTCCATGATGGCCACGGCTAGGTCAACCAGGGAGTCCTTCTTCTTTCTGCCCCAGATCCTGTACTAGCCTTGGATGTCGACAAGATTCTGGCAGGCCAAGCCCGTAGTCTCGAGTGTAGGGGAACACAGCAGAAAACAAAATTTTCGGTACTGCGAGCACGCCCAGGAACACTATGGAGATGCATACAAGGTTTGGATCTAATCGCTACCGACTCATAGCGCAGCAGAAGTAGAGTCGGTGTAGATCGTCGGTGCAGATCCCCGTAGCTAGGATTTACAACCTCCCAACCGCGAGGATGTACTCCCTCATCAGCCCCTCGGACAGCCCTCCGGGAGGCGGTCAGACAGTCCCCCGAACGCTGTCCCGGATAGCCCTTTGGAAGGCACTGACAGAAACTCGGACGGTCACTCGGACAGCCCTTCGAGAGGCACTCTCGAACAGCCCCTCGGGCAAAAAGATCGAACCTATGACCTCTCTACGGGGTTGCACACATACGGTGCCATCTCTGACATACGGTGCCATCTATCCGGTAGGGCTTCGCCGTCCAGAACTAGTTCCCACCGGAACCCAGACAGCCTTTCGGCTCTACGAAACTATTTGGCGGGGAGGGAGATAGAAGGCCAGATCATGCATGGCATTTGTATGTGAGAAAGAGTGAGTGTGGAGAGTGCCTCTCCACCTATATTTATAGGAAACCCCAAGGGGTAGGGTTGCTCTCATCCATCCATGTCATCCCTAAGATATTTTGGGATAAAGCCCAAAAAGGTGGCTTTCCATAAAGTGATTTTCACTATTCACAGAAACATTTTTCCGCGACTGTTAAATCCGAAAATATTTCTGTAGCTCTTAGAACATTTCCAGTACCCAATAAAATAATTTTAGACGCGTTCCAAAACAATTCCGGATTAGTGATTTTCATCTACGAAAAGCAACCAAAGCGGTTCCGGCAGCTCCGGAACATTTCCGGGTTGTTTCTCCGGAAAAATCCCAGAAGTTCCCAGAACAATTCTGGCACCCTCCAAGAATTTCCAGGCATGTGCCGAAACCATTTTGACTTAATGGTATACTCCGAAACAACTTTTTGGTTTTACCGAAACTCTTCCGGTGTCCTCTCTCCGGAACTCTTCCGTTGTCTCCGAAACTTTTCTGGTGACTTTCTCTCAGACTCCCTGTCTAGTATTCAGCAGATAGATGACCCTTAAGCGTGTGACCCTATAGGTTCGGTGAAGTATAGACATGACCGGAACAGTTCCCGATCAATGATCAACATCGGAGCCGTGGACACCCATATTGACCCCTATACCCACACGAATAAATATTCGAGTGAACCTCCAGTTGTTGTGTGCTATTCCTGTTGCTTCACGATATGTTACAAACACCCGAGGTGAGATTTATCGGCATCCCCATGGATCAACAACTTGTCCACTATGCCAGTTACCTCGTGACCGGTTTTGTTCTCTTTTCTCGTTCCCGTGTTCCGGCATCCCTGTGATCAAATCACAATGTGTCTGGCCAGACGATGATGGATACCGTAACACCGAGAGGGCCCAAAGAATATCTCTCCATCGTCAGAGGAGCAAATCCCAATCTTGAGCTATCAAATTACTTGACATACTTTCCCATGAAGCCGTAAGCCGCCGTAATAGCCCCCCAGTTACGGATGACGTTTAACAAACCCCAAAGTTCATGAATCAAGCATGAAGAAACTCGATACTCTCATGGTCTAAGGAATTATGCAAACGTAAACTTTCTCTGTGTTATTAACTATTAACTTGTGACGAATGTATCTCATAGCATAACATCAATTTGGGTCGATTCAACACGAGTGTTCTTCTAACAATGTGCCCTCAAAGTTGCCAGCATAGTCATGCCCATGATCAGGAAAACAGAACCATCATGCAACACTTGAGCTAGTCTTAGAGGCCAGACTAGGAATTCATTTTACCGTTTATTATTCCACACGTGCATATGAGTCTTCCTCCGAGCCTCGTGGTTATTGTAGACTCGAGAACCATAACAGTTATAGCATGGAATATAAACTTAATTACGAACATGGGGATAAATAATAACATTTATTATTGCCTCTAGGGCATATCTCCTATAGACTCCCACTTGCACTAGAGTCAATAATCTAGTCAATGCTAAAACACTTTACACCTATGTCTTACCAGTGTAAAATATGCTTCGCTTGTGGTATAGCCTGATGTCTAACGGATCTGACAACTTCAGTTCCGTGTGTATCTTTGCATCTCCTCGCATTTTCACGCTTTCACAACTTCAGACTGAGCTATGGAGCAACTATGTACAATAGTGTCCCATTGACCAAAGCCATCTTGGAACCATACTAAGTTCATGAATGAACTATATGATTCAACATCTTCTTTGTCGCTTCCAAAGCATCAACACACATAGCCTTTGTTATAGAAATTGCCACAGTAACCTGTTTGGAACAATTTCCAACTACCGTGCCACCATATCATGTTTTACACAAAACCCTTAACTTAAATCGAAAATCGCATGGAGCATTGATGAAGACTGTATCAATGTAATTACTTACAACGAGCACTCCATAATCTCTGCTTGCGATAAAACATGTCATCAGTGCTACTTTAGTACTCAACGGCATTTTTCACTGTTGCCCCATGATCAGTAGTTTGACCACTTTGGTATCTATACTCGCAACAGCTTGGTAGTATCGGACATATCTGGTTGTTTTACATACCATGGAATACATGATTAAATCCAAACACAAGAGTGTGTGGAATCTCCAACATGTATTTTGCTCATTAGTGTTTTGGGACACTGAGTCTTGCAAAAACTCTTTCCATGTGACTTCGGCAAGAATCACTCCTTGGCGTTTTAATGCTGAACTATTTTAGCATCTTGTCAATATGTATTTTGGCTTAGCCCTATTAGGCAATTCTATCTCGCAGATAATTATGCCTAATATCCAGGCTACCCAGCCCAAGTACTTCATCGTAAAACTATTTTTCAATGAAGTCCTAATTCGTATCAAGAAATTTATATTATTTCCAATTAACAATGTGTCAAGCACACAAGGTTTTTAGAAATATTATTATGCTCCCACTTACTTTCTTGTAACCACAAGCATCTTCGTTATCCATTGATGAAATCAAACTCTTTTGACTATTTCATCGAAAACGAATATTCCAACTCCATTTTGCTCTCTTCTGTGCATTGCTGGAACTCTGAAGTTTGCATACTCACTAGCATCCTCTGGACTGACAAAACACCTTGGACTGTATCACATGCAAGTCCTTGGTAGCATTTCCATTTTATGGAAATCCTTTTGGCATCCATGTTACATATCTCATGATTGAAATATGTATCAATTGCTAGTTTAACCCGAACCGACTTTAAGCATCGCTACAGAGAGACAGTCTCACCGTAGTCAATTCCTTGAATTTGTTATAAGCAACAAGTCAAGCTTTATGGATAAAACATTTTTATCCGTATCAGTTTATAGTTCCATAAATATTCGTTAGACTCTAAGTCTTCCGAAAGGTGTATCAAGATTTTAATCTCGAATCATTTATATGGAAACTGTCTCGGATTGTATTGGCATTTAGCCAATTCCGGAGTCAGGGCCCATCAATGCTTCCTTGTGTATCGTAGGTATACTGTTGTCTAACAACAATATCTTGTTTGCGCACCTGAGAGGTTTGCATGAGTTTTGCCTACGTGGTTCAACTGCAAGTTCGACCGAAGTCTATACATCTCATGTAGAGGCTTCCGTATCAATCGCAGTAGGAAACTCTGGAATCACTTCCAAAGTTTCTTTCCTTTGATCTGATGACGAAGATATTGTTATCTCGTCGAGTTGCACTGTCCTCCCACTCACCTTTTTGCAAGAACCATTTTCTTCAAAATCATACCGCTCTTTGTGGCAAACCTTTTGCCTCGGTATAGTGATGGAGGAATACCCAATAAATTAGGATAACCTACAAAGCAGCACTTGTCTGATTTGGAATAGGTTTGTAAATATTTTACACAAGCCCTATATTCCAAATGTTAAGAAAAGATATAACATGGTTGGGGTTACTATATCATGGCGTCATTTCAACAGATCTGATGGTGCTCTTTTCAGTGTAAAAGCTGCAGTCTCTACATCATTACTTTAAAAGGGATAATGGCAAATTGATTTATGTCATCTTTGATCTTACCATGTCATAAATGGTTTGATTACATCTTCACGGACATTCCACTCATAGTGGTGTTCCGGGAGGTGTATGTTATGAAACTCTTTTCACAACTCATCAGACATTCGCTAAAATTGTAACTCAAATATTTCTTTCCGCAATCTAATTGTAGAAACATAATTTTCTTGTTTACAATAATTTCTACTTCATTTTGAAAACCTTTTTAATGATTTCAAAAGATCCAGACTTATGTCTCATCAAGTAAATATCCATATATTTACTTGAGTCATTTCTAAAGATAGATAAATCCACTACTAGCAACAACATTTATCGGACTACACACATCAAAATGTATGATCACCAATAAGTTTGTTGCTCGTTCCTTATGGCCTGTGAATGGTATTTCAGTCACTTCACTTTTCGGATGAAAGTTGCAAGTGTCAGATGATTCATAATCAAATGACTTCAAAATCCATCATGATGGAATTTTTCCATGCGGGTTTCTCCAATGTGACCACATGCAGTGCCACACATATGTGGTATTCTTTTAGTCTTGCGACATTTAGCGTCAGTGTTATGGATGTATCATATTACCATCAATATTCATAACATACATCCCATCCATGATGGAAGCATGGCCCTTATGTTATTCATGATACTGAACAACAATTGTTCTTTTATGAACGATCCTATTGCAACAAACATTATGCAATGGGCTAGAGTGTATAAAAATCAAATGAATTATGAAAGTAAACACAGAGGTAATATATTATTATCAATATTCATAACATACATCTCATTCATAATGAAAGTATGGCCCTTATGTTATTCATAACATCGAACATCAAAAGTTCTCTTATGAATAACCTTCTTGCAACATACTTTATGCAATGGGCTAGAGTGTATAAAACTCTAAATGAATTATGAAAATAAATACAGATGGTAATACACCAACGAAGGTATAGTAACATTTACTATGTTCCCAGCGCGTATCTAAACCTCACTCCTGGCAAGTCTTTTAGGCCGTAGTAGTTCTTGCATCGAGTCACAATAGAATGCAATCGAGCGGGTATCTTTGTGATCAACTCACAATACCCAAGAATTACAGACTAACAGTTTAATCACAATTCCCAAGAACTATTTCTTTTGACCAGCCTTCCAAACATCAATAACTTGCATGACTTTCATACATGAGCTGGATATTCCAGTCTTCTTTATTTTTGCCTTTATACTTCTAACAGTTAACTTTCAGTATTTCTTCTACTCTCAGAAGAAGCACCCAACTTAAGAGTGGCATTAGCCCCGGTCTTCCTAGGCATGTAAGTCACACTAACACCCTTTGGACACTTCCTTTCTCTTTAAGTTGTTGTTTTATTCACCTTCATCATATGACAGGCGTTCTTCCAGATCCCTCTCTTATTAGTCAAATGCCCAGTAAACACTTTACTAATACTTTTCAAAACAAACATTGCTTTGGATATTTCATATCTTTTAGCCTTTGTTTGTATCTGAAACTAATTTTCAGTTCCATGAATATCACGTAACTATCCCAAACTTTTGAAGTTCGGGTCTCATGGAAGCAAATATTTTGCACTTGACCATAACGGAATTCTAGCTTTTCGATCGAAGGATGAGAGTCACACCATCCATAGCATTAGCGGGAGAATACCAAAAGCATGCGATAGGACAAAGTCCTTCTCGGCACTCTTGAGGACAATCCTCACATTACGTTACCAACTGTAAAGTTTTAACCAGATATTTAACAGCTATTCAACTTTAATAGGGAAGGTGGAAATGCGAGCCATTATTCTATAACTATTATGCAATTTACACTTAGACAGTGTCCATAATTAATTGCACTAAGAATTAAAAGAATTAATTCTAAAGTGAACTCCCACTCAAATCAATATCTCTCATAATTTATTGTGAGTGATACAAGACTCGTATTACAATTCAACGCCAAGGATGTATCCATCTCAAGTGACGAGAATTGCAATTGGTAGGCCAACTTGCCAATCACATCTCTATGTGACTCTTGTTCATCTTTCGATGGGCATGTTTCGAGCTCAGGACGATCCTCCGGAACGTCAAGGCAACCAAGTGATGTCACTGCGAGGTCTCAACTCACCCGCCTCACACTTCTCCAATCGTTCGTACCCATGCATCCATGTGATACCCCGAAGAGATTGGTGCCGTTATGGTGCTACAGTTGGGAGAACACTAACTACTTGATATTTTTGTGAGAGATCACCCTAATAAAAAACGACTACCGTGCAATCAAAAGGGTGCATCATAAGGGATAAACATCTCAGGCAATTCATAATAGCATGATATGGTATAGCCCTCTCTGACGGAGAAGTCTTTATTTTCTTCGTCTTCGGCATTTGCGTCGGTGTTCACCTTCGCGAAGATTGCCACCACCTTGTCGATGCACCAGATGATATTGCTATCTCTATAGCTAATAAAATAAGTGCATTACTTAAGGTTGACACGCAGGTCATTAAAGTGACAATCACATGGCTCCAGCTGTCGGTTCTAAATCCGGCATATCTCGTAGTAGGGGTCCTAACCTAGGCGTCTTGGAGCGATGGTAACATGGACACAGGATTTTACCCAAGTTCGGGCTCTCTCGAAGAGATAATACCCTATGTCCTGCTTTTGATTGTATTCATATGGGGTGTAGTACAGAGTACATGTATCTACCACGAGATTGTTCTAATGAATCTTAGATGATCTATTGACTAGCCTGGCCTCGGTTCATATATGCGCCGGAGGCCTAGGGTTTAGAAGAGTCCTTGTCTTGGGCACCAAGTCTTTGTGGAATCTTCCTTGTATGCGTCATGGGCTGCCCGAAGTGGCCCATTAGTGAGCCGCCATGGGGGTCCTCGGCCCGATCCACCTGGTCGGGAGATGACGTGATGAGTACCCCCTAGTCCAGAACACCATCAGTAGCCCCCTGAACCGGTCTTCAAGTTGGGGACACTCCTCGGTTCTTCCGAGCTGTTCTTTGTCTTCGATCGTCGGTCTTGAAAACTGGTTCAACAAATCTTCCTATCTCCGATCTTGAGGATCGTCGAGGTGTATCCGAAGAGTTCATATGTCGGGTATCCGAGGAGTCCTTTAAGTTCTCGGCCTTTATCAATGCCTTGTTATTTTTTACGCCACACCTCGGGTTCGAAGTGTTTCCAGTACGGCGGTGTCCTCTTTGCATCCGAGCTCCAACGCCGGACTGCATCCGAGGTGTTTTTTGCAGCCGAGCTCCAACGCCGGACTGCATCCGAGGTACATTTTAGCAGCCGAACTCCAACGCCGGACTGCATCCAAGGTACATTTTAGCAGCCGAACTCCAACACCGGTCTGTATCCGAGCTCCAGCACCGGACTGCATCTAAGGTACATTTTAGCAGCCGAACTCCAACGCCGGTCTGTATCCGAGCTCCAGCGCCGAACTGCATCCGAGGTGTCTTCTTGCAGCCGAGCTGCAACGCCGGACTACATCCAAGGAGGCATAGAGTACCTCGTCTTTGAAAAAGTTTGACGGAGGTTATCCGAGCTTAATGCCGAAAAAGTTCTCTATGGAGCCCGCCACACGCAGCCGAGCTTTATGCCGGACTGCTTCCGAGGTGGTGCACCACCTCGGCCATGAGCTGATTTTTTGTGGAATTTATTTCCAATTGGTGCAATTTATTCTCTGCCGAGATGTATAGCCAGTAGCCCTCAAGGTGTGTGTCGGCCAAAAATCCTAAATGCACCTGAAGGATAACATAAAACCGCTGATCCCAGTAGCCCCTGAGACTCAGGTTGATTCGCGAAATCGGCCTGAGGATCAACTCCTAGCTCGGAAGCATACTTAGGAACAGAAACACGGTGCATAGTCCTCGAGACTCAGGTTGGGTGCGAACAACCAACCCGAGGATTGTAATCTCCTCGGAAACTGTTTCGCACTTTGTAAATTGTCTGCATTGAACCATCAATGCAGTAGCCCCCGAGCCACGGGTCCGGTGGCAACACCAGATCAGGGGATCGATGTAACCCGTTAATGGCTTTTAAGTGAGAAGCGCAAAGCCCAGTAGCCCCCGAGCCTTCGTTTGGGCAAGTGTGGCCGAATTAAGGATCGATATCCAGAGTAAATTGACTTTAATCACAATTTATGTGTAATGACTCTATGTATCCAAGTACTTTACATCATTAATGCTCGGATCCGCATTGTACAAAACTTTGTTGACCGACCATCGGCTTCAACCTCCTCGGCTAGTAGCCGAGGAGTGTTTGTCCTACTTTATAAAGCCTTTGTAAGGGCAAAGATTTACGGCAAACAAGGCAATCCGGCCATATGGTTTTATAAACAAATGTACGCGGAGAGATATGTTATATTAATATTTAACGTAAGAAACATCTTCTGGGAAAAATAGTTCCTTTATAGGTTCCTTTTCGCAGGTTATCATGCTAACCATGATTATGTAACTTCACCTCCGATCTAAGTGGGAGAAAATAGTGAAGATTAATTCGGGGAAAATTCCCGAAGTATTTGGCTTTAAAAAACCGAGATTTTCACTTCTGTCCTTGCCGACCAATTATGTTCTTGAGATTGCAAGCTTTCGGCTTCACCTAGTCTGAGGTACTAACCCGGATAACCCGGTAGTATCAATCATAGAGGTGCTCCCTTTACCCCCTAGCCGAACAATCGGGAACGTAGGGGGTAAGCACAGGAGCTAGGCAACCCAGCTTGGCCAAAATCTTAAGTCAAATTGATGCATATTTATGGCTTTATAACAATTTATGGGAAGGCAACGTTCGTATATTAAATACAAACGCTTTTATGCTATATGCTATTTTGACTCCTTTGTGACTGTTTATCATTTGAGAGTGGCCGATCGTCGGCTTCTACCCCTTTGCAGATGCTACGCAGGGTGTTTCCGCAGTAACAAGACAACCCTTAGCCGACGTCTCGGTGCCCAGAGGCGGTTGTGTTAGCGGAGACGAGGCAATCAGATATCCAGGCTTTATAACTTTCACTTAGTCATAGGAGCTTAAAGTTGGGAGGCCAGTTACTAGCCCTCGGTTAGTGTTCGGCGTCAGCCGAGGTCAAGCCATTAACACTTCGGCCAATTTTATAAAAGGCCCATCGTTTAACACGGGGTAATCTCTATCGATCTATAGTTTGACACAGTCATCGGATCGCTGACCAGTTTACGCTCATTGTGACAGTCAATTTTCAGCTTTCTCCACTGAGGTATTTGACCAGTTAAACCGGAAGTACAATCGCAGTGGTTCTCCCTTTACCCTTAGCCGAACAATCGGAAACGTAACGAGTAAGCACAGGAGCTGGGCAACCCAACTATTGACCGAAGACACAATTCGAAACTGATGCATATAAAGCAATATCCGAGAACGTTTTGCCAAGGACTCCTCGGAGTACCTTGGCTTTTGGTGGGTTCGGCTCTAGTCGCAGCCCCCCGTTGATACTGCCGATGCTTTAAAGGCATCTGACGTTGTACTGCGAGAGTTATGTTGGAGACACACTGTTGGGATATTCCCCACGGTTATGACCCGGCCATAGTTTGACCCGGCCAAGAACCAGGAGGCTCTATGGGTCATCTCATATTCCGGGTTATGGCGAGACAACAAGGAGAGACCAAGGGCCCAGGGCGAGACCCGGCAGGAGGCCGGCTTAAGGGTTGCCCAATGGGCCGGCTCGCAGAGAAGGTCCAAGAAGAGGAAAGTTCCCTGACAAGGGAAGCAAGACCCGGACTAGGATTCGACTTGTAATAGAAAATAGACTAGTCCTATTCCTATTAGGACTCTACATGTAAGCCGCCCCTTCAACTTATATAAGGAGGGGCAAGGCACCCCAAGAGGGACAAGTGAAGATAGACAGAAAAGCAGAAGCTCTCAAGATTAGAGGTAGCGAAAGAGCACCCTTGTAATCGAGATCATCATCATCAATAGCAATCAAGCAGGATGTAGGCTTTTACCTCCACCGTGAGGGGCCGAACCTGGGTAAAAACTCGTGTCTCTCGATTCCAACCAACCCCTTCAAGCTTCCACCTAGTTGCAATGGCCTCACCACTAAGTCCTTTTCACGAGGACATCTGCCATGACAAAACCATGACAGTTGGCGCCCACCGTGGGGCCACGCCATGGTGGAGTTGAGTTCTTGGCGGGAGCCCTACCTGGGATCAGGGAGACCGCGATCGGCCAGATGAAGAAGAGCCGGCTCGGAGGAATCTACATTGACTCCGAGTTCGTCAGTCAAGGATTGAAAAAATTTCAGCGGCAGCATAAATCAGATCAAAGTTAAATCCGGCTGACCGCCGCGTCCGCTGCAGCCGAGATGCCACACGTTCGCTGCAAAGTTCGTCGCGGCAACCGCACTACAGGAGCAATTCCGATCCCTAGTTGCAAATTTTTCCGTTGTAGCCGCCGCAAGGGCCGACCGGCGCTGTCCTAGTAAAGCAGCGCGCGTGTTGCAGACAGGATCCCGTGGAGAAGCACCGAAAAAGAAAAATCAAGCCAAAGGGTGTCAAGCGGACACACATATTCCATAGCTGTGCCGAAGACAAAAAAGTTGTACAGCCATGGTACACCACTTCATCAGGATATAAAAAAAAGAGAGAATAAGCCCTGGTGCTACTACCCCATGTGAGATTCACTAGGAGGCACATCAAGTGTGATCGATGGGGCGCGTAACGCTCAGGCTCAACGCGATCTAATCCTAGTACTAGTCCTAGTATATTCAGATTCTTTCTTCCGTCTACGATCAATAGTCCGGTTTAAAATCAAGTCCGGGTTCCGCTCAATCTCGTGGATGTGTGTTCAGCTGATGCTCCTCCCCGTTCATCAATAAAAAAAGGGGGAAAAAAGATGACGGCTGCGGTCCCTGAGGCGAATCTAAAACCGGAAGCAGTACATGCGTACAGAGGCAAATCGGCCAGCCCCTGCTCCACAAGGAAAAAATAATGAGGGAAAACAGTTCGCTCAAGACCCGATGCAACCATGGATCTCGAAAAATTCCATGACACCATACTATTGATGTTACATCACCGCGGCCTTAAATTCTGAGTGTGCACGCCCTGCAAAAAGTGGAAAAGAAAAATAGAGAAAGAAGCGACATGCCGCAGCTAGCTGCGCATGCGTGTACTGGAGACAGCGCAGTAGCAGTCGCACACCAAAGCAATCGAGGAACCTAGCAGTACAACTTTAAGTGTGGCATCAAGTTAATTAATACTGTATTTCTGACGGCAGTCAAATCAGTTCAGCAATTGAGGAACCGTCAAACGTCAAACACTCAACGTGGGATCCAAAGGAGAAAATACATACGAGTCCACAGGAGCCTAGTAGCACAGTTGGCACTATAGTAAAAGCAAACAGCGGCGGAAGCAGAAGCGTCAATATAAAAACAAAACTGTACTACTCGTGAGCAGCCTGCGCAAGTGTTAAGTACTAGTACCACAAAGAGTACTAGTTGAGGCACGCATTTGAAGGTTTGATGGATGCATGCATGATGATTCAAAGTGGAGGCGTGCAAATTGAATAATTTGTGTCAATCGCTACATCCGATGAAGAATCAGGATGGCCGGGTTGCACGCCAAAGTGTGGAGGCCGTGCCAATCGTCTGCCCACACGAAACTGCCCGACAGGCGCACAAGCCGCTGCCCTGCAGTCAGGTATACATCAACACGCCAAGCGGCACCCTCGTCCGCGCTGGCTTACAACACTGCGGCCGACTCGTGCGCCCGTGCCGGCTTACAACGCCGCGGCCGACTCGCGCGCCCACGCCAGTTTACAACGTCGTGGCCGATTCGCGCGTCCGCGCCAGCTTGCAACGCCGCGGAGGACTCTCGCGTTCGCGCCGGCTTCAAACGTCGCATCCGACTCCCGCGTCCACGCCAATTTACCGGCCAGCTCTCGCGTCTACATCAACACACCAGGGCCTCGCCCGCGCGTACGAGCTGCCCACCGGACGCACGCAGGCCACCGTCCTCACAGGCCCGGTCTACATCAACGTGCCAGGGCCACGCCTGCTCGCGCGAGTTGACTAACGGACACGCGCGCGAGCCGCCGCCACCGCGGTCCAATTTACATCAACACACCGAAGCATGCTAGAATCCGCTCCGTCGACCGGCCACACCAAGCTATCCGACAAAACACGCAGCTCACCATCCTGCGGTCTGGTCTAATTCACCACATCAAAGAAAACAGAAGAGCCGGCCATGGAGGAAACATCCCCGAAAGAACAAAGAGAGCCGGTCTTAGTAGAGCCGGCAATTCAAAACCCGGCAGTGAAGTAACAGAAAAGAAAATGACCCTGGAAGAGCCAGGAGAGCCAGACTAAAAGAGAATATCAAGGAATGGGAGGACATACGACAAGCATCGCAAAGATCATCAACTCACCACATCGCCTCCGGTTTCAATAAATTCCAGCTTTCAGCTGTCAACTCTACTCCGGCTTATACCGTATCCAAGTATAAAGAATCTCAAGCCATCTCCTCGAGTCGACTTAAGTCTCGGGGGCTACACAAATATGACTCAGCGGATTTGGCCGGTTTTAACAAATGCAAGAACCCCGGGTCGTTGAAGGGAAGACAACCCGGTCCCGGGGACTGCTGCTTTATTTGCGAAAAGGTAAAGGTTGCCAAAGAGGACTAGTTGCCATGATGCACAGTTCAAACATAGGTATCCTGCCTTATTGGCGAAAAAGTAAAGGTTGCCCAAGAGAACTAGCTGCCACTATGCGCAGTTCAAACATGGGTACCCTGCCATATTGGCAAAAAGAAAGGTTACCAAAGAAGACTAGTTGCCATGATGCGCAGTCTAAACATGGGTATCCTGCTCAATAATGATCAATGGAATAAAACCGGCTTATCTGGACCCCAGATGTTTTGCAGTAGTAGCATTGTCTCCTGTATATCCTATGCTGAGCTTTTCCATGATCATATGGTTACTTGGGGGCTTCCAACTCATCGAGTTTAGCTTACAAAACCCTTTAACCCGGCGAGATGCCATAAGTTGGTTAAACCTACCTGTTAGCAAGATGCTACTCCCTAAAAGCGACCCGGCGTACGCCTGATGAGTCAATCACACAGGTGACCCTGAATTCATCAGAGTTAAAACGCTCGATTGGTTTTGTGAGAGCCGGCTTTCGGAAAGCGAGGATAAACCAACAAGCCAAAATATACTTGGTTAAACCCGCCTGTTAGCAAGATGCTACTCCGAAAAGGTGACCCGTCGTACACCTGATGAGTCAATCACAAAGGTGACCCTGAATTCATCAGAGTTAAAACGTCAGTTGGTCACGTGACAGCCGGCTTTCAGAGAGATAGGACAAACCAAAAGAGGCCAAAAAAGCCTGCTTCCACAGGAAGCAAAGCCAAGACTCGAGCCTCGAAAGCCGGTCTTATGTCGTGCCTCGAAAGCCAACATTATTATACTCTGTTACCCTACCCATACATCATCATACATTGCATCATCATGCATTGCATCATCATAAAATGCATCATCATCCAATGCATATCTATATTCCTTTATGTTGCAGGAACCGGTCTTTAAAACCGGGTTACAATGTAACTATGCAGGAACAAACAAATCCTTGATGGCCAAAATGGCCGGGTCTTCATCTTGTTTATCATAACCAGAATTAAATGATTGAGGTTTTCAAAGCCAGCTCAGAGAGATGGCTATTCTTTTTAAATCCAAAATGCCGGCTTACAGTAAGGAGCATGGTGTAATAAATTACCAGTGGCAATTCATAAATTTGGATTATTCCGATGCTGCAAAGGAGAGCAAAATTCAAAAAAGGATATCATGGCAAAAGATCATGGCAATCGGCTTTATCAAAGGCAATGAAATATGAAGTGTTATGCAAAGCAGCACTTTTGATGGATTTAGCAACAAGTTCAGCATTGATATGCAAAGCATTCAACAACATCATCCAGGCTGTGTCTCAATCTCAGAAGAAAAATCATTGACTCTACAGATAATTCATGTTCCAGATGAGGACAGCTAACCCGGCCCTTGGGGGCTACACTATTTGCAGCTATATATCTAGAACATTCAAGGCTAAGTTTAAAGTCCCAGGTTGCTACAGGCAAGACAACTCGGCACTTGGGGGCTACACCGCTCAGTTGTTTCAACAGATCATAAGGTCCAAATTGAAGACCCGTCCTATCACATGCTGATGAGCCGGCCCTTGGGGGCTACACATGTGAAATACAAAAACATTCAGTTTATGACTGGTGACTCAGATGAACAACCTGGATTTTCTCCAAAATTGCAACATTCGTATTTAAGCAAGTCTTAAGCTATCACTACGTTTCTACTCTTAAGACTTGGGGGCTACATGTAATATGAATATAAGGGAGGAACACCTTCAAGTTCTCAGTTTTGAGTGAACCGGGTCTCGTATTCCTGGTGGAGAAATTTGCAAAGTTTATCTCCCCTAAGCTATTCATACAAAGGCCCGGAAAGCCGGCTCAACATCATATGGTTTTCTTATTCCCAAAATTTTTCATCAAGCCAAAGCATTGGAGGCCGACTCAATGGCAGATGGGTGTTTTATTTCCCAATATTTTTCTGCGAGGAACCAGCATGAGCAAGTTGATTGTGAAGCGGCCCGAAATCTCCAGGAGTCCAATTCCATCACCCGGCGGCATTAACCTCCATGATCCGGCAACTTCGACGCTCGTAACTCAACAAGTTCTATATTCACAAGCCGGCAATTATTTCATCTGTAATTCGACATTTACTATGTCAAACGACCTGGCAAGCACTCCGTGTCTCAGGAAGATGGCATCTGCAAGCTGAAGCATTTGAAAACCGGCTCAATAACGGATGGGTTATTATTCCCAATATTTTCTTGAAGACACGCACCAGCAAGTCAATTGTGAAGCCGCTCGTTGATATGAAGAAACCCGTATTTTCCAGAAGCTGGTTCATTGAATAAAGGCGGCCTTTTGAGCAAGCCGTTTCCTCTTAAACATATTAATTATTCTTGTTTTCAGAAGCTTAGCATGAATAAATCCAAGCTAACCTGGGGGCTAATGTTGGGGATATTCCCCACGGTTATGACCCGGCCATAGTTTGACCCGGACAAGAACCAGGAGGCTCTATCGGTCGTCTCATATTCCGGGTTATGGCGAGACAACAAAGAGAGACCAAGGGCCCAGGGCGAGACCCGGCAGGAGGCTGGCTTAAGGGTTGCCCAATGGGCCGGCTCTCGGAGAAGGTCCAAGAAGAGGAAAGTTCCCTGACAAGGGAAGCAAGACCCGGACTAGGATTCGACTTGTAATAGAAAATAGACTAGTCCTATTCCTATTAGGACTCTACATGTAAGCCGCCCCTTCAACTTATATAAGGAGGGGCAAGGCACCCCAAGAGGGACAAGTGAAGATAGACAGAAAAGCAGAAGCTCTCAAGATTAGAGGTAGCGAAAGAGCACGCTTGTAATCGAGATCATCATCATCAATAGCAATCAAGCAGGATGTAGGCTTTTACCTCCACCATGAGGGGCCGAACCTGGGTAAAAACTCGTGTCTCTCGATTCCGACCAGCCCCTTCAAGATTCCACCTAGTTGCGATGGCCTCACCACTAAGTCCTTTTCACGAGGACATCTGCCATGACAAAATCACGACACACACAGTATCCCCCGAGACTCAGGTTGGGTGCGGCCGACCAACCTGAGGATCAAATCTCCTCGGGAACTAGTCCAGATGTCATGTGCGTTTCGCCAACGCCGAGGTGTAGGTCGGCAGGAAAGATGCCGAGCTGCGGGTCGGAAAAGATCTCCCGAGCTGAATTATTACGTAGGGCACCTCGGTCATGAGGATGTCCCGCCTCCTGAAAGAAAAACTTACAAATAGCTTAAAAGTGCCATAAGCTCGAAAAGCCAAAAAACTTATGTAAAAATTTGACGTCCGAACTAAATCAAATTTTTTGGTGCCAATCCGAAAAGTGGTCTTAAAATTAATTTGTGCTTCTATCGTGTTTTAACATGATACGTCCGATCTCCAGACTCCAAGCGGGTCAGCCTTCGGCTTCAACCTCCTATCCCGAAGGCGGGGTGCTTCTTAGGCCTGTTTAGCGAACTAAACTCGAGTGGCTTTAGAGAGAAACTAGGCTACCCAGCTGTTGACCACACACTCGTGTCGAAAAAAGGAGTAGTAGAAAAAGACTTTGCAATGACCAAGAAGAAAACACATTTATTATAAAATGGCTCATATAATTTCAAGAGCCCCCAGTTAACATGGGTAAAGGGAGTGTTTTTAACAAACAGAGTTTTTAACAAACTAAGTGTTTAACTAATAACTTGTCTATTTAACACAAAAATATAACGCTTGGTTGAACCAAACAAAAATTAAAAATTGAAAAAAGTTAAGCATGAAAGCGACTTAGCTGGTTAATGTGCTCGGTGTTGATGACGTAGTCCGGGCTTGCAACGGGTCGAGATCCCAGCCCCCAAGCCGGTCCTGGGGTGGCCGAGCGAAGAGCTCGGCTGATGAAGTGGCAGCACAAAACTGCCGATGTGCCGAGGCGAAGCCCCTGGTCCAGCCGAGGAGACAGAGTAGGTCGGCAAGGTGACGCCGGAGTAGGTCGATGAAGCGATGGAGAAGCCCCCGGTCCGGCCGAGGTATCCGAGCGAAGAGCTCGGCTTGATGAAGTGGTAGTACAACACTGCCGATATGTTGAGGCGAAGCCCCCGGTCCGGCCGAGCTGACGAAGCTGGTCGGCTGGTGACGCCGAAGTCCCCGGAGTAGGTTGATAAAGAGATGGCGAAGTCCTCGGTCTAGCCGAGGTGACGGAGTAGGTCGGTAAGGTGACATTGCAGCCCTATACCAGCCGAGGTGTCGAAGCAGGTCGGCGTGATGGACATCGGCTTGAAGAAGCAACGGCGCGGCGATGCCGATGTAGGTCGGAACTTGTGACGTGGTCAATGCCGGCTTGAGAAGTGACCGCGCGGCGATGCTGGCGCGCTCGACCCGTACAATCCGTAAGGTGACGATGCTATCTTGACGATCATTAGGGAGAGCGGTGCCGAACTCTTGGTCGTCTCGCCGAGGTGATGATCCGAGGTGGTTGTCGTCGGCTCGATGGAGCGACGGCGTAGTCGATGTTGGCGCAGGTCGGTAGCCGTGGAGCAACGTGGTCGGGCCGGTTTGACATCGGAGCGACGGTGAAGATCGCCTCGGAAAAGACTCAAAATTTATGAGCACGTGTTTGACAACAACACACAATAACCTAGAAAAAAATTCCTTCAAAAAGGATGTCCAATATCCCGTTCATGAAGAAAGATGAATTCGGGTCGGATTCGTTTGCGTGCAGGAAACAAATCCGAAAATTGAAGCACTCCTAGGGCTGTTCCCGGAGTTTGAACGGTCGGATCGAGCTGAAATTTTGAGGGATGGTAGATGGAGGAATTCCGCAGCCAATCAACGGTTGGATCTTCCAAAGGATGCCCGAGCTGGACGCTGGAATCCTCGCCCTAAACTCGTACAGATTCATGTCCAGATTTGACAGGGCTCCGGTATATCGTAGATCGCCGGAGTTTCCTCCATCGGAATACGACGAAATTTTACGGGGTCATTATAGACTCAATTCCGCACAATTCCACCAAAGGATTCGTCAAAACGATGCTCGAGGAGGCGGTGACGGTGAACGCGAATCCGCTGTCCAGAAAAAACTGCATGATCGTGCGAGAGCAATGTTGACGTTGAGCCCCCGAGCACCATGAACGATTTTTCCATGATCCCGGATGACATCGGAGTTGATGGTGATGAAGACATCCGTCCAATCTTGACGATCCAAAGAGAAGCCTAGTCCTTGGCCTAGCCGAGGTCACCAGTCGAGCCGGCGATGAAGATGCCGACGTTGACGATGTAGCTCGGTTCCGACGCGTAGATCGCGGTGGAGCCGATCTAAATTCCCATCTCACCGCGGCGACTACCCAGCAGGCTCTCAATGAAAGCACCAATGTCGGTTCTAAATCCGGCATATCTCGTAGTAGGGGTCCTAAGCTAGGCGTCTTGGAGCGATGGTAACATGGACACAGGATTTTACCTAGGTTCGGGCTCTCTCGAAGAGATAATACCCTACGTCCTGCTTTTGATTGTATTGATACAGAGTACATGTATCTACCACGAGATTGTTCTAATGAATCTCAGTTGATCTATTGACTAGCCTGGCCTCGGTTTATATATGCACCAGAGGCCTAGGGTTTAGAAGAGTTCTTGTCTTGGGCACCAAGTCTTTGTGAAATCTTCCTTGTATGCGTCATGGGCTGCCCGAAGTGGCCCATTAGTGAGGCGCCATGGGGGTCCTCGGCCCGATCCACCTGGTCGGGAGATGACGTGATGAGTACCCCCTAGTCCAGGACACCATCACCAGCCATCATGCCGAATCATGATACGCAGTTCATGTTAGTAAATTTACATCATATAGTCATCTCATACATAATCAAATTAAATATGATGAAGACTATACCACATCTCATGCACATCTCATGTACATCCTGCAAAACCAAGTTAGACGCCTCTAATCGGTTTATGCAAAATTTTATTTTACGTCACTTCTAAGGTTTCGAAACAAACCGAAGCTACCAATGTTCATCATCAAGTATGATTATTCAAGTCGCTAGATTAACTTTGCGGGGTGTATGAAACACGAGATAATAAAATCTCGAGCCCCATACTGAACTTCGTCATACGCATGACCCCCGTGCAGATCATATCTGCATTGCCCTTTTGTCTGCAAAATTTCATCTTTCTTTTAACTATGGTGGAATTCAGCGAACTGTTAGCACTTCGTTGATCAATTAGGATCGCGGATTGCCAGAACTTTGAAACTCCACCATGCCGTTATCAAGATCAGAAATACGAAATATCAGGGAAGCAACAAGAACATCGGGTAACAGATTTCATCTGCTACCCGCACAAATAATTTTCAGTAATAGAACTCATCTACTACAAAATTATATTGTGCAACACCCATACATCTCTATGTATTCTAGATCGTAACCTGCATCTACACATAGCACGGCTCATGATGCCACTGTACGGGAATGCAGCAGAAAACAAAAAATTTCGGTACTGCGAGCACACCCAGGAACACTATGGAGATGCATACAAGATTTGGATCTGATCATTACCGACTCGTAGCGCAGCAGAAGTTGAGTCGGTGTAGATCGTCGGTGCAGATCCCCACAGCTAGGATTTACAACCTCCCAACCGCGAGGATGTACTCCCTCGTCGGTCCCTCGGACAACCCTCCGGGAGGCGGTCGGACAGTCCCCCGGACGGTGTCACGGACAGACTTTCGGGAGGCACTCACAGAAACTCAGACGGTCACTCAGACAGCCCTTCGGGAGGCACTCTCGAATAGCCCCTCGGGCAAAAAGATCGAAACTATGACCTCTCTACGGGCTTGCACACATACAGTGTCATCTATCCGGCAGGGCTTCGCCGTCCAGAACTAGTTCCCACCGGAACCCAGACAGCCTTTCAGCTCTACGAAACTATTTCGCGGGGAGGGAGAGAGAAGGCCAGATCATGCATGACATTTGTATGTGAGAAAGAGTGAGTGTGGAGAGTGCCTCTCCACCTCTATTTATAGGAAAACCCAAGGGGTAGGGTGGCTCTCATCCATCCATGTCATCCCTAAGATATTTTGGGATAAAGCCCAAAAAGGTGGCTTTCCATAAAGTAACCATAAAGTGATTTTCACTATTCACAGAAACATTTTTCCGCGACCGTTAAATCCGAAAATATTTCTGTAGGTCTTAGAACATTTCCAGTAGCCACTAATATAATTTTGGACGTGTTCCGAAACAATTCCGGATTAGTGCTTTTCATCTGCGGTTTCGGCAGCTCCGGAACATTTCTGGGTTTTTTCTCCGGAAAAATCCCAGAAGTTCCCAGAACAATTTTGGCACCCTCCAAGAATTTCCAGGCGTGTGCCAAAACCATTTTGACTTAATGGTATACTCCGAAACAACTTTTTGGTTTTACCGAAACTCTTCCAGTGTTCTCTCTCCGGAACTCTTCCGTTGTTTCTGAAACTTTTCCGGTGACTTTCTCTCAGACTCCCTGTCTAGTATTCAGCAGATAGATGACCCTTAAGCGTGTGACCCTATAGGTTCGGTGAAGTATAGACATGACCGGAACACTTACCGATCAATGATAAACATCGGAGCCGTGGACACCCATATTGACCCCTATACCCACACGAATAAATATTCGAGTGAACCTCCAGTTGCCGTGTGCTATTCTTGTTGCTTCGCGATATGTTACAAACACCCGAGGGGAGATTTATCAGCATCCCCGTGGATCAACAACTTGTCCACTATGCCAGTTACCTCGTTACCTGTCAGGCCCATTTCTGAGATAAATCACAGAATAGCCTCAAGTCACACCAGCCCCAAGATCAAAACAACTGGTGGACTTCCTTGATACAGATATCCAGTACATACATAATATTACACAGGGGTTGAGCCAGAGTGCTCAACAATTATTACAAGCTTGCCAATATACTACGGTGGTGGAATAACACAGTGGTGTGGTGGTAGAACAACACTGATACAATAAAATAAAGTCAAGCGTCAGTGTGAGACTTGACTATTTTATTGGTGTGGCGGAAACACTTCGGATGATACATGTGGTCGAATCCAAGATCACAGGTTGACTGACTGGGACACCTCCAAGCATCTGGTTCGCTAGCACAATCTTCCTCCACAAGCTCGTCCTCCTCCAGGTCTGGCCAATGAAATAGCCAGGGACAAGCCAGTGAGTATGTTTGAATGTACTCGCAAACATTATGAACAAAAGATATACCGAATGCATATGCTCATGCTGGATTAAATGAGATGCATATGTTGGCTGAAATTGAATTATGGCATGATAAATATTGGCATGTGCAGAAGTATGAGTAAATAAAATGTTAGTGACAAACCAAGAAAGTTAAAAGTGGATAATCAGGCGAGACAGGACCGACCGAGAATCCAAAAGAAAATATAAAGTGGAGAATCGGGCGAGATAAGACCGCCCGAGTATCCAAGAGAAATGCAAAACAGGTGTCTAAAAGAGAATCGGGCGAGACAGGACCGCCCGAGAACTCAAGCGATGCCACTAGAGGTCTTGAAAAGAAATTCCAAACGGGTGTCTAAAAGAGAATCGGGGGACACAGGACCGCCCGAGAACTCAAGCGACGCCACGAGAGGTCTTGAAAAGAAATGCCAAACGGGTGTCTAAAAGAGAATCGGGCGAGACAGGACCGCCCAAGAACTCAAGCGACGCCACGAGAGGTCTTGAAAAGAAATGCCAAACATGTGTCTAAAAGAGAATCGGGCGAGACAGGACCGCCCGAGAACTCAAGCGATGCCACGAGAGGTCTTGAAAAGAAATAAAACCGAGTGTCCGGTGTTGCCCAGCCAGCCCCTGAGACACTCAGGAAATAAAATAAGAGAAACGGGTTAATCCACAATAATATGCATAGTAATAATAATACTTATAACAATAGCATTTATGATAACAAAAATTATACATGATGGCATTATGGTGGCAATGATTATCCTACAAAATAATTCATGCTCAAATTAATTATTTCCTCCAAAGACCGACACCGGGACCGACACTTGACCCTTCCCAGCTAACGTCCTTGACCGTGGACACGGCTATTCGAATAGATATATCTCTGCAGAGGGTGTACTCTTTACCCACAAGTAAAGGATTTCTTTAGTCAGCACCATGACGCTGGCTAATTCCCATTACGGTCTTTAGGTTGAAAACATGCCTGACCATCCCACACCATATTAACTTTCCGGATGCCAGGAATCACCCAAAGCACCGTTCAAGAAAAACTCTAAGTCAGGGAGACCATCGTCTCGACTAGCATGGGATCACTATTCATACGCGCGGATTACAAGGGGTGCCCCCCTCTCGGCCCAGCCGGATACACCCATGCCCCCTGACCTGATGACGGGCATTAGTCCATGGCCGTGGAAACCCTCATCATGGCCCTCTATGTGGTGTGTACACAGACAGGGGTTAGCAACTTACTAAACCGTACTTCCCTCGCGGGAAGACCCGTGGCAGCACGGTGTTTAGCTAGGTGTGACGGAGCAAGACTCGATCTAGGTCGACTCAGGAGGTGTTGTTATTATGACTGGCATGTCTCACATGCCATGGTGACACCGTCGTGTCTTAGCACAGCCCGGGCCCACCGGCACGTCCAAGGCAGGAGATATACTCCTGGTTGTATCACAACTTTTATTCACGGTAGAAAGTCACTTGAGTGAAGTGCAAGCAAGTGCAAAAATGATATGACCATGCATGCATGCACTTGTGATATACTACATACATGGTGCAACTCCAAACCGATGCAGAGTGAAAAATAAGAATTTCAAAAAAAATCAACTCAAACAGAGTTGTGGTTTAAAAGTTATTAAACTTTCAAATCCAGGGGCCTTTCAGCAAAAATCCAGATCCCTGTGTGTTTAAAAAGAAAACGCTTCAGGCGAAATACACCTTACAGTGGAGAAGGCGTAAAGGGCAGAATACGCCTTCAGTTTAAAAGCAGAAAAAAAAGAAAATGCTGACGGGTGGGGTCCACCCGTCAGGTTTGAATTTAAACGCACTCGTGCACGTGGATAGAAGGGAGGCAGCGATCACCGGCGACGATCGCCTGGGTTTTGGGAGGCGGTGATGATCGGAACGTGATCAGGGTGGACTACCACATCGGTGGGTGGCGGTGGTGGTCACCGGCGAGCAGCAGAACGACGGCGAGGTCGACGCCGGCGGAAGGTGGTTTCGGGTGAAGTGGGATCTCGCCGGAGAGGGCTTCTGTCATCGAATTGAAGCGGGGAATCCATGATTTGGTGCACTAGAGGGCTACTGGCCAACTTTGAGCTCGTGCTGATCGGGGAGGGTGGCGGCGGATCGGTGGTCGGAGAGGAAGGAGATGACCTTTCCGAGGTCGGGGGAGAGTGCGGGAGCTCGATTGAGATGGTGTGGAGGTGGTGTGTGGAGTGAATGGAGCTTGAGAGGCCCTTATATAGGCAGTCCGAGGATGGCCGAGGCGTGCGGACGATGCCGGAGTAAATTCCAGCCGTCGAGTTGGTTATGGACGGCGGGCAGGTTCAGCGCATGATCGTGGAGGTCAAAGGAGCTCTCCATAAGCATTATCATGGACGAACACGGGCCGGATCGCCTTATCCGCGAAGTGACTCCTGTACGGGTGCGGCGGCGGCATCCATCTCCGGCGACTGCCAGGCGGGCTCCAGATGGTTTGGACGGTGCGGCGATGATGCGGAGGAGGTGTCGCGTGGAGAGAGAGGTAGGTTTGGGTGGCGCGGCCAGTGAATGCTCGTCGATGGCCGTGGCGATCCTTCGGTCCGCCGTGGATGAGCACGGTGGCCGTTGCACTGGTCAGCCACTGTGTTGTCGGCGGCGGCCGCGGACCAGAGGGGTCCTGGCTATCCATTTAAGGCAAGAGGAGGCGTGGATGAGAGCGAGGTGCAGTGGAGTGCCGTGCATGACAGCGATCGCCTCTGCCTCTGAACAAAATTCAGTTAACTGAATTTGTTGACAGTGCTACAGTGTGCACACCACATGTATGATGAAATGACAGAGAGGTCTAGGCATCTTAGGAATTTGTGGGAACTTTTGTGGTGAGGTGTTGATGCATAAAAGAGAGTCTGGCAAAGTTTCAGAATTTTTGGAGCTATAAAAATTGAGTTTGTATCAGAGAGATTGTTTCTGGTCAAATTTGAACTGGATGAAATTTGAAAAAATTGAACTATGGAATCCAATGTTTTTGGTGAAATGGGTTGTGGGTACTGTCTAGTTGCTAGGATAATTTTTGTGGGTGCAGAAGAATCATAGAAAATGTGGTTCCTTTGTAAACCAAAGAAACTAGGATAGATATAAATTCCAACTTTGGAATTTATTTAAAATAGGAGAAATATTTTTGTGGAGTGGGAAAGTATTGGACACTGTCCTAGAAAGTGAGAATGACTTGAGGGATAATTTAGAAGTGATAGAAAAATTATTGGAGGATTTTAGAAGGGCTTTAAAGGGAAAAATGATCATTTTCATAGAATAATTTTATTCATTCCAGAACTTTTCTAAAGAGAAAAATATTTTTGATCTTTCAAAAATAATTACCCAATTAATAAACTATCCAAATCAGAACCATTTAAATTTTTTAAACCCAATTAAAAATAAAAAGATTTCAGAACAGAAGAAGCAGAAGAAGAAAAAGGCCATAATAATTCAAAGTATTTTCTTTTAAAGAAAAGATTTTTTTTCTTTTAAATCCGAAGGAAATATTTTGGGATGTTACAACACCTACCCCCCTTAAGAAAAATCCCGTCCCCGAGATTTCAGCTGTCCCTCAAACAGGTACGGATATTCAGTCCTCAAGTGATCCTCTCTTTCCCATGTTGCTTCTTCCTCGGTGTGATTACTCCACTGAACTATCTAGAATTTTATCACATTCTGCCGGGTTCTCCGTTTAGACTCCTCCAGAATTTTTATAGGACATTCCCTATATGTAAGATCTGGTTGGAGATCCAGGTCCTAATGTTGGACTTGCTTGTCCGGGTTACTGACACATCTCCTCAGTTGTGACACGTGAAACACATCGTGAACATCCGATAATTCTTCCGGTAGCTCCAGTTGGTAGGCAACCTTGCCTCTCCTTGAAATTATTCTGAATGGTTCAAAAAACCTCGGTGCCAATTTTCCTTTGATTTTAAACCTCTGTAATCCTCTCATTGGGGATACTCTGAGATACATATATTCATCGGGTTCAAAACTGATCTGATGGTGCTTCTGATTGTAGTAGCTCTTCTGACGGCTCTGAGCTGCCTTCAGTCTGTCTCGGATAAGTTTCACTTTTGTTTCTGCCTCTTTAAGAACCTCCAGGCCGAAGATTCGGCTATCTCCGGTCTCAGACCAATTGAGTGGCGTATGGCATCTCCGTCCGTATAGGGCTTCGAAGGGTGACATTTTTAAACTGACTTGATAACTGTTGTTATATGAAAATTCCACGTATGGCAAACTATCTTCCCAGCTGGCTCCATAAGTAAGCACACATGCTCTGAGCATGTCCTCCAATATTTGATTTACCTGTTCAGTCTGTCCATCGGTCTGTGGGTGATATGCTGTGCTGAAAACTAGCTGAGTCCCTAAGGCCTGCTGCAGGTGATCCCAAAACCTAGAGACAAACTGAGTACCTCTGTCAGAGACTACGTTCTTGGGTACTCCGTGTAAGCAAACAATTCGGGAGAGGTATAACCTATCAAGCCTCTGTGTTGAGTATGTGGTTTTTACCGGAATGAAATGTGCCACCTTGGTTAATAAATCAGTGATAACCCAGATAGCATCATTCCCATGTCATGACCTTGGTAATCCAACAATAAAATCCATTCCTATCACATCCCATTTCCATTCAGGCACTCTGAGTGGCAGTAATAATCCTGCTGGCCTCTGATGTTCTGCCTTTATACGCTGACAGGAGTCACACCGTGCGACATATACGGTGATATTCCTTTTCATCCCGTGCCACCAATTTTTTTTTCCTGTAGATCCTTGTACATCTTGGTTCCTCCTGGGTGAATTGATTACGGAGTTGTGTGGGCTTCTGCCAAAATTTGTTGCTTTAGCTCTTCCTTGTTGGGTACACATAACCTTTTTCCGTACCATAGGATTCCCTGACTATCTATGGTAAATTTAGATGCCTTGCCTAAATTTACCTTCCTTTTAATTCCTTCGATGCTGGGGTGTCCTTTCTGAGCTTCTTTGATCTGATCCTCCAATGTTGATTTTATTTCTAAATGGGCAATGGTTCCTTCCGTGACTAGGACCATATTAAGCTTGGCAAATTCCTGGTTGAATTCATGCTGTGAGAATTGCACACTGTCATTGTCGGTGCATGGATTTCTGCTCAGAGCATCTGCCACAACATTTGCCTTACCCGGGTGGTAATGAATTCCCACATCATAATCCTTAATTAACTCAAGCCATCGATGCTGTCTCAAGTTTAATTCTGGCTGGGTGAAGATATACTTAAGACTTTTGTGGTTCGTGTATATCTCGCATCAGTTACCAAGAAGGTAATGTCGCCATTCCTTGAGTGCGTGTATCACAGCTGCTAACTCCAAATCATGGGTAGGGTAATTTTCTTCGTGTCGTCGTAGCTATCTTGAGGCATATGCTATGACCTTTCCTTCCTGCATTAATACACATCCAAGTCCCTTCCTGGAAGCGTCACAATATATTTCAAAAAATTTGTGCACATCTGGGACGATCAGAACAGGTGCCGTGGTCAACCTTTTCTTTAATTCTTGGAAACTTTTCTCGCAAGCTTCGGTCCATTCAAACTTTTTATCTTTCTTGAGTAGCTGAGTCATGGGTTTGGCTATGGCGGAGAATCCTTCAATAAATCGCCGATAATAGCTGGCCAGACCAAGAAAACTTCTGACCTCAGTTACGTTGGTGGATTGCTTCCACCCTAAGACATCTTTCACTTTGCTTGGGTCCACTGCTATCCCATCCTGTGTCAGTACGTGTCCCAGAAAACCAACTTCTCGTAACCAAAATTCACATTTGCTGAATTTGGCATATAGTTGATTTTTTCGTAATTCTTCCAGGACTATCCGAAGATGTTGCTCATGTTCTTTTGGTGTCTTGGAATAAATAAGTATATCATCGATGAACACAACCACGAACTTGTCCAAATATTTCATGAAGACCTTGTTCATGAGGTGCACAAAATAAGCAGGAGCGTTGGTCAAACCGAAGGGCATCACCGTGAACTCATATAATCCGTATCTGGTGGTAAAGGCAGTTTTGGGTATGTCTGACGATCGGATTCTTAATTTTTGGTAGCCTGACCTCAAGTCTATTTTTGAGAATACCTTGGCTTCTGCCAGTTGCTCGAACAGGTCGTTGATTCTTGGCAGTGGATATTTATTTTTGATGGTAGCCATATTGAGTGACCTGTAATCAATACATAACCTCAGGGCACCATCCTTTTTCTTAGCAAATAAAACCGGCGATCCCCATGGTGATGAGCTGGGTCGAACATAACCTTTTTCCATTAATTCCTTAATTTGATTCTTTAGCTCAGCCAATTCTGTCGGAGCCATATGATAAGGCTTCTTATAAATGGGTGCCGTTCCAGGCGCTAGCTCAATAACAAATTCAATTTCATGATCCGGTGGCATGCCTGGTAGCTCCTCTGGAAACACATCAGGGTATTCTCACACTACAGGAACCTTGCTCAACTCTGTCATATCCACTTGATTTAATTTTCCCTGTGAAGTAGAAATCTTCCTTGTGCCAAATTTTATTGTCTTCCCTTGACAATTTGTGAGAGTCACTGTACGGTTGTAGCAGTCTATAAAACCTTTATTTGTGGTCAACCAGTCCATTCCCAAAATAACGTCCAGATCGACTGCTTTTAGTACAATGAGATTGGCTAGAAACTTCATTCCTTTGATTTCAATATTCACATCCTTGTAGTACCATTGTGTGCTTTGCTTCGATCCCGGGGACTGAATAACCATTGAATTTTGCAAAGGCAAAAAAGAAAACTGATTCTCCGAAGCAAATCTTTTAGAGATGCATGAATGGGAAGCTCCAGAATCAAACAAAACTATAGCATTAATTGTGTTGACAGGGAACGTACCAAACACGATGTCCGGTGCATTTTGTGCTTCCTCAAATGTCACGTGATTCACCTCTCCCTTCCTTTGATTGTTGTTGGAGTTGCTGCGTCGTGGGGCGGCATTAACACTGCGGCCATTGTTGTTGAGCTTGTGAACATTATTCCCCTGCTTTGGGCATTGCCTGGCATAATGCCCTTCTTCTCCATAGACAAAACAGGTAACGCCAAGACGGAACGTTCTGTCCTTGGTCCTATTGTTGAAGGTGCTGCGACTCTGCTGTGGTCGTGGTGTTGGAATTGCTGGTCGTGGTGCCACAGGCCTCTGAAATTCATTTCGGGGCCAGTTGCTACACACTTGTATTGACTGGGTCATACGGCGTTTGCGAATTTCATTCATGTTGCGGTGCTCGTTCTCCATTATAATTGCCTTGTCTACCAGTGTCTTGAAATCTAGAAAGGTGTGGATCACCAGTTGGCACTTCAGAGATGGAACGAGCCCATCAAGAAATTTCTCCATCTTTTCGTTTTCTGTCATGTACTCATCGTTTGCGTACCGGGCCAGTTGAGTAAACTGGTCTAGGTACTGAGTTGCCGTGGTACCTCGTTGCTTGAGATCCTCAAATTCCCTTTTCTTCAATTTCATAATACTGTTGGGGATATGTGCTCCCCGGAAGTTTTCCTTGAACTATTCCCATGTCATATCTGCTCCATTGGGATGAGTGTGGCATATATTTTCCCACCATGATGCTGCTATTCCAGAAAAATAGTGTGGAGCATATAGCACTTTTTCCTGGTCTGTACACTGAGCTATAACCAATTTCCTTTCCATATCACGCAGCCAATCGTCTGCCCCTAGAGGTTTGTCTGTGTGAGAAAATACAGTTGGATTGGTCCTCTGGAGCTCAGATAATTTTGATCTGTGCTGATGCTGTCCTTGGTGATTTTCCATATTTATTAAGTGCTGCATCATTTCTTGGTGCTGCTACTGACTTTGCTCATACAGACGGCATACTTGTGAAAATGCTGAATCATTGCTCTGCTGACTTGTCTGTCCTTGTGTGAAATTATTTCCCATCTGTGCAAAGTTGTCCTCTAGCGGACTGGGCATGGAACGTGTCCAGGGGCGATGCATTTTCTTTCTGCAGTATTTGTGTAACACCGATGAGAAAAGAAAATATATAAAGGAAGGAAATAAATTTTTAAAAGACTGAAAATAATTTCCCTCCCAAAAATGTAAGTGCATGGGCGCAACAGGTCATAATACACATGCAGATTTAATTATACAAGCAGGATTAATTATACATGCAAGATTTAATTATACATGCATGGTTTAATTATACAATATGCCTGCCGCAGCTGTATACTACATGACCACTTATTTAAACTAGTGCATTACTCCGTCCCCAAAGCACGCTGCGGTCCAAGTCTACTACTCGCCATCTTACAAAAAAGAAAAGAAACAGAAAATAAATATTTTACAACTGTGCTCTCATAAAAGACGACTGCGGTGTGGATGCCTCGTCTGCCATCACGGAGTCTCCAGGACATCGTAGGCCCTGCTGAGGTTAAGTCCCAGACGAGGTGCTGAAGACTCGACCTCCTCCTCCTCCTCGGGGATGGTCTCCAGTCGGGCAGCTGTCGATGCCACGCCTGCCTGTGGTGGCACTGTGCTCGTCAGCGGTGATGCTCTAATTGGAGTGGGTGCAGCCAAGCGACTAGCCTCATCACTCGGGGATGAGCGTCGAACCACAGGTGGAGTAGGGGGATCATATGGTGGAGTCGGAATGCGAGGTGCGCGTGGTGACGGGGAATGGAACTCACTCCTGCAAGGAATCCTCGTACGAGCCAAGTCCATCCGTGCAGCGAGATGGTCGTCCACCAGTGTGGTGAAGACTGACTCCAGAGCCATGATATACTGAACAAGGGGCTCGATCGCCTCGTCCCTTTCTCCCGTGGTGCAGGAGAAAGCATAGTGGCTAGTGTATGGAACATGGCATGGAAGGTAGTGATAGGGACGTGTCTGCATGACTGGAAGAATGTCCCTAAGACGAGCGATGGCCTCACGGGCAGCCATCTGGACAGCATGCCTCTCAGAGGGCATGACTCTCCCCACAAAGCGATAGTTGCGATATGATGAGGCACTTCTACCCCGAATATATACCGAGGCCAGGTACATAGTCAGAGTGTCCGTGATCCTGTCGGGGAAAACGGTGTACTCCGGACGGCTCGGAGATCTCATCGCATCTCTAGCGATGACGGCGAGAAGACGGGAAAATCCCGCAGGCTCGTTGGCGAAGATCTGGGACGGACAGCTGCCGCCAGACATCTACAGCAGTAGACAAAAATCCAAATAGTCATGTCATAAGTATATGATGACCAAGGAAAATTGTTACAATGCAGGAGATGCATGCTAAAAATGTTAGTACTGACTCTATTACTTGTGTTCATGCCTAGGGTTTCCTACAGTCAACCTGGCTCTGATACCAAGGTTTGTCAGGCCCATTTCTGAGATAAATCACAGAATAGCCTCAAGTCACACCAGCCCCAAGATCAAAACAACTGGTGGACTTCCTTGATACAGATATCCAGTACATACATAATATTACACAGGGGTTGAGCCAGAGTGCTCAACAATTATTACAAGCTTGCCAATATACTACGGTGGTGGAATAACACAGTGGTGTGGTGGTAGAACAACAATGATACAATAAATAAAGTCAAGCGTCAGTGTGAGACTTGACTATTTTATTGGTGTAGCGGAAACACAGCGGATGATACATGTGGTCGACTCGAAGATCACAGGTTGACTGACTGGGACACCTCTAAGCGTCGGGTTCGCTAGCGCAATCTTCCTCCACAAGCTCGTCCTCCTCCAGGTCTGGCCAATAAATAGCCAGGGACAAGCGAGTGAGTACGTTTGAATGTACTCGCAAATATTATGAACAAAAGATATACCGAATGCATATGCTCATGCTGGATTAAATGAGATGCATATGTTGGCTCAAATTAAATTATGGCATGATAAATATTAGAATATGCAGAATTATGAGTAAATAAAATGTTAGTGACAAACCAAGAAAGTTAAAAGTGGATAATCAGGCGAGATAGGACCGCCTGAGAATCCAAAAGAAAATATAAAGTGGAGAATCGGGCGAGACAAGACCACCCGAGAATCCAAGAGAAATGCCAAACGGGTGTCTAAAAGAGAATCGGGCGAGACAGGACCACCCGAGAACTCAAGCGATGCCACGAGAGGTCTTGAAAAGAAATGCCAAACGGGTGTCTAAAAGAGAATCGGGCGAGACAGGACCGCCCGAGAACTCAAGCGACGCCACGAGAGGTCTTGGAAAGAAATGCCTAACGGGTGTCTAAAAGAGAATCGGGCGAGACAGGACCGCCCGAGAACTCAAGCGACGCCACGAGAGGTCTTGAAAAGAAATGCCAAACGGGTGTCTAAAAGAGAATCGGGCGAGACAGGACCGCCCGAGAACTCATGCGACGCCACGAGAGGTCTTGAAAAGAAATAAAACCGAGTGTCCGGGGTAGTCCAGCCAGCCCCTGAGACACTCAGGAAATAAAATAAGAGAAACGGGTTAATCCACAATAATATGCATAGTAATAATAATACTTATAACAATTGCATTTATGATAACAAAAATTATACATGATGGCATTAGGGTGACAATGATTATCCTGCAAAATAATTCATGCTCAAATAAATATATCTCTGCAGAGAGTGTACTGTTTACCCACACCGGGACTGACACTTGACCCTTCCCAGCTAACGTCCTTGACCGTGGACACGGCTATTCGAATAAATATATCTCTGCAGAGAGTGTACTGTTTACCCACAAGTAAAGGATTTCTTTAGTCAGCACCGTGACGCTGGCTAATTCCCATTACGGTCTTTAGGTTGAAAACACGCCTGACCAGCACACACCAGATTAACTTTCCGGATGCCAGGAATCACCCAAAGCACCGTTCAACAAAAACTCTAAGTCGGGGAATCCATCATCTCGACTAGCATGGGATCACTATTCATACGCACGGATTACAAGGGGTGCCCCCCTCTCGGCCCAGCCGGATACACCCATGCCCCCTGACCTGATGACGGGCATTAGTCCATGGCCGTGGAAACCCTCATCATGGCCCTCTATGTGGTGTGTACACAGACAGGGGTTAGCAACTTACTAAACCGTACTTCCCTCGCGGGAAGACCCGTGGCAGCACGGTGTTTAGCTAGGTGTGACGGAACAAGACTCGATCTAGGTCGACTCAGGAGGTGTTGTTATTATGACTGGCATGTCTCACATGCCACGGTGACACCGTCGTGTCTTAGCATAGCCCGTGCCCACCGGCACGTCCAAGGCAGGAGATATGCTCCTGGTTGTCTCACATCTTTTATTCACGCTAGAAAGTCACTTGAGTGAAGTGCAAGCTAGTGCAAAAATGATATGACCATGCATGCATGCACTTGTGATATACTACATATATGGTGCAACTCCAAACCGATGCAACCATGCAATGCAAATGCAATCACCATATCCCAAGTTCAAAAATGCTTGCCTTGCTCAAAGTAGTCAGAAAGTGAACCCTCAAAATTCCCGTCAAAGTTTCCCTCTTCGTTTTCTGAAAAATTCAAATTCAAATTAAAATTAAAATTTTGCAACAGTACCAAAAATTGTCTCAAAATATTTTCAAATAAATACTAAAAAAACTAGAGTGAAAAATAAGAATTTTAAAAAAAAAGCAACTCAAGCAGAGTTGTGGTTTAAAAGTTATTAAACTTTCAAATCCAGGGGCCTTTTTGCAAAAATCCAGATCCCTGTGCGTTTAAAAAGAAAACGCTTCGGGCGAAATACGCCTTCCAGCGGAGAAGGCGTAAAGTGCAGAATACGCCTTCAGTTTGAAAGCAGAAAAAAAGAAAACGCTGACGGGTGGGGTTCACCCGTCAGGTTTGAATTTAAACGCGCTCGCGCGCGTGGACAGAAAGGAGGCGGCGATCACCGGCGACGATCGCCGGGATTTTGGGAGGCGGCGATGATCAGAGCGTGATCAGGGTGGACTACCGCGTCGGTGGGTGGCGGTGGTGGTCGCCGGTGAGCAGCAGAACGACGGCGAGGTCGACGCCGGCGGACGGTGGTTTCTGGTGAAGTGGGATCTCGCCGGAGAGGGCTTCTGTCGTCGAATTGAAGCAGGGAATCGATGATTTGGTGCACTAGAGGGCTACTGGCCAACTTTGAGCGGTAGAGGTGGAGTACTGGCGTCGTGCTGATCGGGGAGGGTGGCAGCGGATCGGTGGCCGGAGAGGAAGGAGATGACCTTTCCGAGGTCGGGGAGAGTGCGGGAGCTCGATTGAGATGGTGTGGAGGTGGTGTGTGGAGTGAATGGAGCTTGAGAGGCCCTTATATAGGCAGTCCGAGGATGGCTGAGGCATGCGGACGACGCCGGAGTAAATTCCGGCCGTCGAGTTGGTTATGGACGGCGGGCAGGTTCAGCGCATGATCGTGGAGGTCAAAGGAGCTCTCCAGAAGCATTATCATGGACGAACTCGGGCCTGATCGCCTTATCCACGAAGTGACTCCCGTACGGGTGCGGTGGCGGCATCCATCTGCAGCGACTGCTAGGCGGGCTCCAGATGGTTTGGACGGTGCAGCGATGATGCGGAGGAGGTGCCGTGTGGAGAGAGAGGTAGGTTTGGGCGGCGCGGCTAGTGAATGCTCGTCGATGGCCGTGGCGATCCTTCGGTCCACCGCGGATGAGCACGGTGGCCATTGCACCGGTCAGCCACTGTGTTGTCGGCGGCGGCCACAGACCAGATTGGTCCTGGCTATCCATTCAAGGTGAAAGGAGGCGTGGATGAGAGCGAGGTGCAGTGGAGTGCCGTGCACGACAGCGATCGCCTCCGCCTCTAAACAAAATTCAGTTAACTGAATTTGTTGACAGTGCTACAGTGTGCACACCACATGGATGATGAAATGACAGAGAGGTCTAGGTATCTTAGGAATTTTTGGGAATTTTTGTGGTGAGGTGTTGATGCATAAAAGAGAGTCTGGCAAAGTTTCAGAATTTTTGGAGCTATAAAAATTGAGTTTGTATCAGAGAGACTGTTTCTGGTCCAAATTTGAACTGGATGAAATTTTAAAAAATTGAACTGTGGAATCCAATGTTTTTGGTGAAATGGGTTGTGGGTACTGTCTAGTTGCTAGGATAATTTTTGTGGGTGCAGAAGAATCATAGAAAATGTGGTTCCTTTGTAAACCAAAGAAACTAGGATAGATATAAATTCCAACTTTGGAATTTATTTAAAATAAGAGAAATACTTTTGTGGAGTGGGAAAGTATTGGACACTGTCCTAGAATGTGAGAATGACTTGAGGGATAATTTAGAACTGACAGAAAAATTATTGGAGGATTTTAGAAGGGCTTGAAAGGGAAAAATGGTCATTTTCCTAGAATAATTTTATTCATTCCAGAATTTTTCTAAAGAGAAAAATATTTTTGGTCTTTCAAAAATAATTACCCAATTAATAAACCATCCAAATCAGAACCATTTAAAATTTTGAAACCCAATTAAAAATAAAAAGATTTCAGAACAGAAGAAGCAGAAGAAGAAAAAGTCCATAATAATTCAAAGTATTTTCTTGTAAAGAAAAGATTTTTTTTTAAATCCCAAGGAAATATTTTGGGGTGTTACATTACCGGTATTTTTCTCTTTTCTCATTCCCGTGTTCCGGCATCCCTGTGATCAAATCACAATGTGTCTGGCCAGACGATGATGGATACCGCAACACCGAGAGGGCCCAAAGAATATCTCTGCATCGTCAGAGGAGCAAATCCCAATCTTGAGCTATCAAATTACTTGACATACTTTCCCATGAACCCGTAAGCCGCCGTAATAGCCACCCAAAGTTCATGAATCAAGCATGAAGAAACTCGATACTCTCATGGTCTAAGGAATTATGCAAATGTAAACTTTCTCTGCTTTATTAACTATTAACTTGTGACGAATGTATCTCATAGCATAACATCAATTCGGGTCGATTCATCACAAGTGTTCTTCTAACAATGTGCCCTCAAAGTTGCCAGCATAGTCATGCCCATGATCAGGAAAACAGAACCATCATGCAACACTTGAGCTAGTCTTAGAGGCCAGACTAGGAATGCATTTTACCATTTATTATTCCACACGTGCATATGAGTCTTCCTCCGAGCCTCGTGGTTATTGTAGACTCAAGAACCATAGCAGTTATAGCACGGAATATAAACTTCATTACGAACATGGGGATAAATAATAACATTTATTATTGCCTCTAGGGCATATCTCCTACATCGAGCACCTTTAGATCTTTCACGGTGTCCACCGTAGCGAACCTGTAGTCAGGGCTGTTGATAAACCTGGGGAAACGCTCGCAAGGCCTTGTGGCCAGGGAGTAGTGGTAGACAAGGACGTAATGGTGCACGCACAACTGGGCGATGGCAACCTTCTGATCATACCCGGCACGACCGCCGGTGAACTCGAGGTCGAAGTCGACCACTGGGTACTCATCCTCAGCAAGCAACTGCTCCATAGTGTGGATGGAGCTCTCCACCGAGACAGGCTCATTGGTGTACACCACCGAGAGGTCCTTCCTCCTCACGTGGGTGTCCACTACGTGAGGCGTGGTGAACTGCCGCCCGTCGTCGTCGTCAGCCGCTGGGAGCGCCATTGGAGCCGGGTGCGCCATTGGAGCCGTTGGATATCCTCTCTGTATGTGTTCTCGTGGGTGTGCTTATTGTGTCGTGGGGCGCGAGAGATGAAGGTAAATGGCCGCGGGAATAAATGAGGGCCGGGCGGCCGGGATTCTTGGCACGTCCACAAGGCAGTTTTTGCCGCACGTAACTGCGTCGTGGCGCCGCGTCTGGCGTAACCACATGCATAAGGCACCCCGAACGTACGTGATCGTGCGCCAGCCTGAAACGCTTGCAGCACGTGCGGAGGGACGCTAGCAGAGCACGCGCGGCGTGATATGACCAGAGCGCACCGCGGCTGCCTCAACCGCGAGCAACCACACGCATAGAGCAGTTGAACACGCAGGGAATGGCCGTCTACAAACCGGATGGCAGTTGCAAGCTGGCAGCGTGATGTGAAACTACATCGCGTTCCACATCACACAGTGGGCGAAAAATCGTTTGCGACGCTGCGTAGAGAGCGGCCGTGTGCTAGGTAATTAAATCGTAAACGTTTTTTTATTAACCGTTTGTGTACGTGTCATTTCGTCGTCCTCTCGCACGTCTTGTCACTGCGCTGCCGCAGAAGGCTTAGAGCGCAAGCTTGAGCACCGCACAGGCATTCTTTTGGCCAAACGTTAGCTCGAAGAGGTGCCAATGAATCGTCGGTGAGCCCGTTCCCGCACAACTGCGCAGGTTCTCGCGCAAGCTTCCCGCCCGACTCGGCGATATCCCCAAAAAAACCAGTGCTTACTGGCCTTCATTATAAACAGTCACGGCCGGCGAGTCGGCATCGCATTTCCCCTCTCTCCCCGTAGCTTATCTTGTCTGCTTCTCCCACCATCACCAATGGCACCGGTCCGTCGTCGTCGCTCAGCCACTCCGCCGTCGTTTGAGGACAGCTCCAGCTGGGAGGCTACACCGCGGCGGTGGCGCAGTCCCCGGCGGCGTGTACTGCCCGTGGCGTCCCTGTTGGGTGTGCGCACAACACCCGCCACACGCTCCGCCGCCGCTGCCCGACGGCAGCTGTTGCCGGCAGCCATTGCCGCCACCCCACCATCGGCAGCCGTGGCCGCCACACCACCAAAGCCCGCCAGGGCCATCGCCCGCTCCGCCACCGCGGCCCGAAGGCGGGTGGTGGCCGTCTTGGCTGCCAACCCACCGTTGGGCGCCGTGGCCATCACTAGCTCTGCCACCGCGGCCTGAAGGCGGGAGGTGACCGCCACCCCACCGTCGGCCGCTGTGGCCGCCTCCCCACCGTCGACCGCTGGGGTCATCACCCGCTCCGCCACCGCGGCCCGAAGGCAGGATGTGGAGGCCCGCACGAGAATCAGTGACCTTGCCGCTTGCTACATCAAGTTCCTGCGGGAGGGGGAGGAGTGCCTGGTTGAGCACGCAAAGCGTCTTACCGCTGCCGTGGCCGCAGCAAAAGCCGCTGCAGTGGCGTGGAATGCGGAGATATACGAGGAGTCCCGCCGCTTTGAGACGGATCGTCTGGAGCGGTAGAGGGCGTTTGAGCTGGGCATCGCTAAAGGTGCAGCAGCGGCAAGTGCCGGATTCCGCTTCTCCAGCTTGTCGGTAGGCTCCTCCTCCTCGGCCTCTTACTGAGTGCGCTCGGTAGAGGAGAGGCTGTTGGAAGTAGTACAAAGCCCCTCCGTAGTAGTAGTATTTAGGGGCTATTTTGTTCAGTTCATCAGACTATAGATATGGTTGAACTGTACTACGTACTTAAATTTAGCTAGTATATATAGTTGAACTAGCTATTTCAGTACGTGGTTGGCAACAATTGGGTAAAAGTTTGTTCGGTTCAGCTGTCGAGTTGAACTGTTTGTATGAAGAACGACTGCTTAATCTATGAATGAAATCTATGCTTACTGAACTTCATTTGCAAAAATTACTGTTCTAGTGATTTTTAGCTGCAAAATTTGACAAATGGCAGTGTTTTTATCTGAGGATCACAAAAATGATATGTTACTTGATTGACAAATGGCAATGTTACTAGATTGACAAATGCCAATTTTTCCATTTTGACAAATGGCAATTATACCCAATATGACAGATGCCAATCTTACCACATTGTTTGTACATCGTTGCACACGGGTCATCATGCAAAATCGTTTGCGATGAAGAGATGCACAAAACCTACGCGCCACATTTTCCCTTGGCTTAGCTGCGAAGGAACCCAACTCTCGCTTTGCATACGGGTGTTCAGTCTGAAAACGTTTGTGATGAGTGTTTTATTCAAAGAAAGACGTTGATGTTTTTTTTTTACTTTGGTAAGTCTGTACATTCAGAGAAAAAACGCTAAGTTGATCAAAACCATAGACTTCATTCAGTGACACTCTGGTTTTACATTCATACGATCGGGATACAATATTAAACAAAACAAAACTAATTGCAGCGGCAGCCGCGCGCGTGCAGCGCCGGTGTTGTCATCGTCCGGGACGCCATTGTTCAAGTCTTCAAGTCATCCCAGAATGTTATGGACTTCCAAATCGAAGAGCCATTTGTCGCGCGATCGACGAGCGGGGCGCGGGGGGACAGCGACTTGCGGCGCTATGAGGTGGCGGTCGACGGCGGCGTCCCATGACTCTAAGGGGGGCGCGGCGGGTGCAGTCGCGCGCACGGGCACGGGCGTGGCTGGTGCAGGAAAGCGCACGGGGACAGGCGCCGCGGTGGGTGCTGGGGCGCGCACGAGCACAGGCGGGGTCGCTGGCGCTGGTACGTACACGAGCTCGCGTGGGTCCGCGGGGACCTCACTGACGTCCGCGGCTTCTAGCTCTGCGATGGTGCTCGGCGACTAGACCGTTAATGCCACGGGGATGGTCGCTGGCGCGGGCGCGGGGATGGGAGCTGGGACCGGCGCGGGGGCAGCATCCGCCGCGGCCAACTAGTTCAGGGCCATGTCCCTGGGGTCCCATTCCTCCTGATCTTCTATCTCCTCCCGCTCGGAGTCGACTTCACCAAACTGGAAGACTAGTGGCAGATGATCCTTGTGCGCCATGGAGTAGGTGGAGCTCTGGAAGATAGGATTCGGGCGAGAGGGGAAAGGGAGGCGAAGAGAGATCAGTAAGGCCGCCTATTAAACAGCGGCTCGGGCGCCATTAATGCAGAAGTTGAGAGCGAGGCAGGCGGCGATGTAGGTCAAAGGGCTCACTTCCCGGTGAGCCTGTGCAGCGTACTACTCGCATGCCTCCCGGTGAGCCTGCGTAGCGGAGGACTGGTCACACGCCTCCCGGTCAGTCTGCGCAGTGCAGGACTGGTTGCACACCTCCCGGTCAGCCTGCGCCGCGGACTTCGCTCGCACGCCTCCCGTCTACTCAAACAGCTGCCCGGACGGCACCTCCTTGCCATTAAAAAAGTGGGACGCGTGGCAGCACGTAAATGGTCAGTAGAACGCCCATGATTGAAATAATACTGTACAACCATTTGTGATGATAACGTGACAGCAATTTGTTGGCTATTAATGTGTGCGCCTTCTCTCATATCGGACAATTTTTTTACCACAGCATGTTGGTGCCATTCCATGACACCATGCCAAGTCTCATGAATTTTAGACGAGTTTTGGATTTACTAGAATTTCAAAACCAAGTTCTCAAGTTTGCGGCCGAGCCACGAAGAGCATAGGTGTTTGAAATTCATTCCCATTTCTTGCATGGGACCTAAACATGCAACCAAGGACACATATATGATTTTTCAACCCATTTTGGTGCACAGGAGCATGTGCATGCAGTTCAAATTTGAATTATGCACATAAAATGCCTAGAAAACTCAGTTAAAGTATAAAAATGTCCAAACAAACCACGAATAGTTCCAAAATTTAACACAACACTCCTATTGGTCTATGTTACCTGTAGAAAAAAAATCAAGGCAAGAAGAGGCAACGAATGTTGTTTCGTCCACAAAGGTGACAAGTTCCGTACTGGAACCATGAGGCTTCTTGTGAGAAGCTCTGGTTTGTGAGAAGCTTATACCAAAACCTGCCCCAAATGGTTTAAAAATTTTACCACATCATGTTGGTGCCATTCCATGATAGCATGCCAAGTTTCATGAATTTCAGACGAGTTTTTGATTTACTAGAATTTAAAACCAAGTATCTCAGCTTTTGCGGCTGAGCCACGATGATGAGGTGTTTGATATTCATTCCCATTTCTTGCATGGGACCTAAGCATGCACTCAAGGACATACATATGATTTTTCAACCCATTTTGGTGCACTAGAGCATGTGCATGTAGTTCAAATTTGAATTATGCACATAAAATGCCTAAAAAACCCAGTTAATGTATAAAAATGTCCAAACGAACCTCGAATAATTCCAAATTTTAATACGACACTCCTGTTGGTCTATGTTGCCTCTAGAAAAAAATGAAGGCAAGAAGAGGCAACGAATGTCGTTTCGTCGATAAAGGTGACACGTTCCCCACCGGAACCATGAGGCTTCTTTTGAGAAGCTCTGGTTTGTGAGAAGCTTATACCAGAACCTGCCCCAAATGGGACAATTTTTTTACCACAACATGTTGGTGCCATTCCATGATAGCGTGCCAAGTTTCATGAATTTTCGACGATTTTTGGATTTACTAGAATTTCAAAACCAAGTATCTCAACGTTTGCAGTGGAGCCACGATGCCGAGGTGTCTGAAATTCATTCCCATTTCTTGCATGGGACCTAAGCCTACACCCAAGGACACATATATGATTTTTTCAACCCATTTTGGTGCACCGGAGCATGTGCCTGTAGTTCAAATATGAATTATGCACATAAAATGCCTAGAATACTCAGTTAATGTATAAAAATGTCCAAATGAACCCCGAATAATTCCAAAATTTAACACGACACTCCTATTGGTCTATGTTACCTCTAGAAAAAAATCAAGGCAAGAAGAGGCAACGAATGTCATTTCGTCCACAAAGGTGACACGTTCCCTACTGGAACCATGAGTCTTCTTGTGAGAAGCTCTGGTTTGTGAGAAGCTTAAACCAAAACCTGCCTCAAATGGGACAAATTCTTTACCACAGCATGTTGGTGCCATTCGATGATAGCATGCCAAGTTTCATGAATTTCAGACGAGTTTTGGATTTATTGGAATTTCAAAACCAAGTATCTCAGTGTTTGCGGCCGAGCCACCATGCCGAGGTTTTTGAAATTCATTCCCATTTCTTGCATGGGACCTAAGCATGCACCCAAGGACACACATATGATTTTTCAACCCATTTTGGTGCACCGAAGCATGTGCATGTAGTTCAAATTTGATATATGCACATAAAATGCCTAGAAAACTCAGTTAATGTATAAAAATGTCCAAATGAACCCTGAATAATTCCAAATTTTAACACGACACTTGTATAGTTTTATGTTCACTGCAGACATATGTTCTAGCAATTCAAACACCGTCCTTTGCCACTGTGATCCCATTCCGTATTTCAAATCAAGACGAAAAATCAAGTACATCACACACAGTTTATTATCACCAACCGTGTGAGATGCCGTACAAAATATCTTGGTGCACCGTCATATATGGCTTACGCGAGAAGGTTCGTCGGCTATAGTGCACAGCCGGCGCCTCAAGCAAACTAGCCCCCCAAATATCATTTCACTGTTCAATCATCGCCGGTCAAAGATGGGGACGTGGACCCGCGACATGAGGGCAACTTCGGCGGCCCAGTCTGGTGAGAGCGTGGCCGCAGCCGCCACGAGCGTGCTCTCAACCTGCATGAGCGTGGCCGCAATCTATGACCGGGCGGCTGCGGCAGCCATAACAGCCGCTACTGTAGCTCAGATGGCGGCAACAACATTTGCGATAGGGATAGCAAATGGCGAGAGCGGGACAGTAGCTGTCCGTTCCGCGGCGGCCGCCTTAGCCCTGATGGAGGCCGCCCGCGCCCATGTTGAGGCCGGCCACGCCCAGCTCCTGGCGGTCACCGCACAAATCACATGAATCTTCTCTAACAACGGTGGGCAACCCATGGCCGAAGACTTGGCAATCACCGAGAGCGTTCGAGCAGCCGTCCGTTCATTTGCGGCATACCTTGCCGCGATGGAGCCCGTCCAAGCCTAGACCGCGGCCACCCATGCCCAGATCGTGGCATCCTTTTCCAAAGAGATGGCGGACGCAGATGGCGAGATGCTTGTCGAGTATGGTGCGATGGATGCCATGGAGCCCCTTCCCTAGGAGATCGTCGGGCGCGAGCTGGACATGGAGGAGGTGGCGGAGATCGACGAGCGCCAGGTGGAGTAGTAGTCTTTGTTTAGAGTGCTGGTCTTTTGTTAGAGTAATGTTTAGGTTAGCTAGCTCTGTTTAATTGCTGAACTTGCTTGATTAAGAAGTGTGGGTGTGCTGTAGGCTCTTTTGTGTACCCAAATTATGCAATGACGTGGATGACCACTGTAACCAGGGAAATTCAAACCAAAATTTGCACGTTCAAACTCATCACACACGGGGTAAGCCATATGAATCGCTTGTGATGTTCAGACATCGTACACAGTGCTGAATAAGGGACCGTGTCTGATGACACTTTGCGCGCTTGTTTTTCACTGCACGGAGTGAAAATTTTCGGCATCCGCAGAAATATCTACCTCCCATGCCCCCTCCTCCTTACCAAAAGCCACATTTCCCCTGTTTCCGCCTTCCATTCCAAGTTCAAACCTTCACTGCTTGCTTGCAGTGCCGCCGCCTCGCTGGCGACGCTCCTTCCTGCTGCCCGGTCTCGTCGATCTAGTCAGATAATCCACACCCGACCACCATTCTCCACCTCCTTCTACATCCCACATGCCCCGACCACCGGCGCGACACCTTCCACCCAAATCACCGACCCATCCTCCAAATAAGCGCCGCCCTAAGCCATGGTGCACACAGTATAGCCAGGAGCTCAAGGAGCATCTGGCAGCGGAGAAGCAAATCGCGGCCACACGTGCGAATGAGGTCGCGATGGGTACCATGCGTGCCGACCCCCAGATCTTGGAGGAGCACCACGCCGTCGAGGCCACCGTCTACGCCTTGCGCGCGGACGCTGCCACGCGGTTGGCTGCTTTAAATGACAGTTCGTGGCATTTTCTCAAGGCCACCGTCGGTGACTTTGATGAAGACTACGAGGTGTTTTCTCAGCGTGCCCGTGCTTACCTCAACTCCAGAGCCAGCAGGTTGGTGCTAGGAGCGGCTCAGGCGACTCACCACTACGAGGAGGGCACCCACGATGTGGAGGCCTCGCCCTCTTCCAAGTCTAAGGAGCCCATCGTCATCGATATCTTTAACGATGAGGAGTAGCTTGTCTTCTTAGCTCACTACAAGGACCTATGTTCAGCTAGGTAGCTACGCCGGTTAAGCATGATCGGTTTACCTGTTGCATGTGCTGCTCCTGCCTTTCCTTTACAAATTCTTAGTGAATTGTCCTATGTACTCTTAGTATACAATCTGATCCTCTAGTATATATGTTCTATATATTGTGCAATGTGGTGCTGAGTTAACTATTTGGTTATGTTTTTGTCATGTTCATTTAACTGTTTAGGTCAATTCTGCAAGGTGATGCTCAATTCTTGTGGGTGCAATTTTGTATTCTCTTGCATGTGAGAAATAATCAAATTTGGCTATACAAAATACATGAGATACAAATAGAATTGCTATATTTCCAAGTTGTTAAGCATACTAGGTTTGGTTAACTGTCTGATCTTGTAGTATGTTCTCTTGTGCAATGTGGTGCTCAGTTAACTGTTTGGTTCATTTGTTGTGGTGCTTAGTTAACTATTTGGTTCAATTCTGCAATGCGATGTTCAATTGTCATGGGTACAATTTTGTATTGTTATGCATGTGAGAAAAAAATCGAATTCGGCTGTACTAAATACATGAGAAACATATACAATTGCTATATTTCCTAGTTCTTAAGCATGCTTGGTTTGGATAAATGGCTTTTCCATGTGGCTCGAATTAATCTGCTGAATCTGCAATGTGTTTATTTTCATCAACATATTTTACTGATAGTATGCCAACCCTCACTTAGCCTGATCAATAACTACCTTATATGTGTTGCAGGGAAACAATGGGAGGCACTGAGGTTTACCATCGAGGTTCACACATGCATGGTCCTTTGTCTAATAGCACATTATTGTGCAATTGCAGGAACCATTCTAGTATTTAGGTTTTTAACAATTTGGTCTTGCACATGTAGGTCCTGCTGTCAGAGGTTTTGACCCACTGTTCGACCCATTTTGCAGATGGGGAAATGAGATGTCCATGAATATCAGTCAAGTCAAGAAACTCAGAAAGATTGTGAGGATAAAGAAACTAGCGATGAAAAAAAACAAGATCTTTGTCTGCACAATGAAGAAGACATCAGTGAACTACAGGATGGTACTAACTCTTATACTCCCTCCGGTCCTTTTTAGTCTGCATATAAGTTTTGTTCAAAGTCAAAGTATCTCTACTTTAACCAAAGTTATAGAAAAAAGCATCAACATTCAAACTACAAAATCATTATTTTTAGATGCATTATGAAATACAATTTTATAGTTTACATATTTGGTATCGTGGATGTTGATATTTTTAAAAATAAATTTGGTGAAACTTTACAAAGTTTGACTTGATACAAATCTAATGCGCAGAGTAAAAAGGACCGAGGGAGTACCTTGTTTTTTTATTCCTTTGCACCATTTCAAAATTCAGAGAAGATATTTATGCATATCTTTCTTTTCAGGCCTTTCCAAAGCAGTTCACAGATGATTACCTCTCAAACCACCTGTATGGTCAATAGCTGAGGAAGGTGTTCATACAACACCCACGGTACAATATTGAAGTGTTCCTCAAGAGGACAAAGGATGGGCGGTCAATCATCCACAGGCACTGGCCTAAAGTTGCGACGACATTCAACATCATTGAAGGCTCAATATTCGCCTTCCACTTCAGCAGTTTCCAGATGAGATTCATCTGTCTATCTACTGTCTATGATGCTAAATTCCCAAGGTTTTAGATATTGGATGTGAAACTTGGTGTTGTTGTGTAATGGGGTAGCTAGCTATATGCCTATATGGTGTGAGTGAGTGCTGAAGCTATACGATGTTATACTCTGATGTATTTCAATTATGAAATTTTGGTTCCGTAATACGAAAATGAAATATATTGTGTGTTTATTATGAAATGTAAATTTGATTACTAAATGAATTAATAATAATAAGCCAATTAGCCTACTTATTGGGTTTTTCTAGTGCAAACGGTTATTGAGACAACACCGTGGGCGATGATCTCAGACAACCCACACAGTTTATAGGAAGTAAACGTGTTGGATCAATGAACAATCACACACGACTTCCTCTGGACAACTATTTGCGTTAGGCCACCTTACACAAACATTTTCCACATAAAAAATGTGTGTGATGGACAGCCTATGCCACACAGTTTCTTCTAGACACCGTGCGTGATGCATTCAATAACACAAACGATAAAATTATTACTATCGTGTGCAATGGCAACACTATCACAAACGATGTAATGCGGAAAATTGTGTGATTTGTATATACGAACGGAAACGTTTGTCTGGGATTCACTGTGTGGGATGTATATACAAACAGAAATGTTTATCTTGGATTCACTGTGTGGGATGTACATACGAATGGAAACAATTGGGCCAGTATAATTGTCTGCGATGGCTCACCCGATCGCACACAAGCTCTTTTTGCCCCCCATGTGTGACCAGAGGCCCTATTGCGGATGGTTTCTGGTTTGTGTGGAAAGGACCCCCCTATCGCACACACAGGCAAGGCGACAGTTTAAAACTTTGTCGCTGAAAGTGGGTAAAAACCGTTTGTATAGCAGCACGCTGTACTAGTGGATCTGCGGGTTATTTGCCAGGGGTTTTCCTGTCACCGTTTGTGTTTTCAGTGTGTCATTGAACAGTTTCTCGTGGTTGTTAAACTTTATAGTACCATATGGTACTGATGAACTTGTAGTCATGTAACGTTAATAACCCCCTTCAATGCTATCGCTTTCCTATCTATTTTTGCAGGTTGTACTGAAGCAAATTCACAAACAGCACCTACACACACAAAAGCAAATACTTGCACCCAACGTGGGCAAGAGGGTTGTCAATCCCCTTGAACTCGTTACTTGCAAGGATCAAATCTTGTATAGGTAGATATATAAATTACAAAACAAAATAAAAGTAATTAAATTGCAGCAAGGTATTTTTGGTTTTTATAATATGTTTAAAGTAGACCCGGGGGCCATTGTATTCACTAGAGTCTACTCTCTCGAACACATAGCATACGGTGGGTAAACAAATTACTGTTGGGTAATTGATAGAAAAGCGCATAGTTATGACATATTCATGGCAATGATCACATATATAGGCATCATGTATGTGACAAGTAGACCGACTCCTGCTTCCATCTACTACTATTACTCCACCAATCGACCGCTATCCAGCATGCCTCTATGGTATTAAGTTCATAACAAACAGAGTAACGCCTTAAGCAAGATGACATGATGTAGACAAAGTAAACTCAATCAATATGAATAAACCCCATCGTTTTAACCTTAGTAGCAACAATGCAATACGTGCCTCGTCCCCTTCTGTCACTAGGTGTGGACACCGCAAGATTGAACCCACTACAAAGCACCTCTCCCGCTGAAGATAAATCAATCTGTTGGCCAAACCAAACGGATAGATCGGAGAGAAATACAAAGCTATAATAATCAGTCATAATAAAGTTCAGAAAAGACTCAATTACTTTCAATGAATAATCTGATCATAAACCCACAATTCATCGGATCCCAACAATCACACCGCAAAAGAAGATTACATCGGATAGAAGTCCAAGAAGATGGATGAGAACATTGTACTGAAGATCAAAGAGAGAGAAGAAGCCATCTAGCTACTAGCTATGGACCCATAGGTCTATGGTGTACTACTCACACATCATCGGTAGGGCAGCAAGGTTAATGTAGAAGCCCTCCGTGATCAGTTCCCCATTTGGCAGAGTACCGGAAAAGGCCTCCAGATGGGATCATGGAAGAACAGAAGCTTGCGGTGGCGGAAAAGTTATTTCGGGTGGCTCTCTGTTGGTTTCCCAATATTTGAGAATTTATAGAAGTGGAATTAGGTCAGACGGAGCCACATGGGGCCCACAAGGCATTAGGGCGCGCCTACCCCCTAGGGCGTGCCCTGTTGCCTTGTCGTCTCCTTGTTTACCGTCTGGTCTCCTCCCGAAGCTTCTAGGGTCTCTGATGTCCAGAAAAAATCGTCAAAAAGTTTTGTAGTGTTTGGACTCCATTTGGTACTGATTTTCTGGAAAACCAAAAACAGGCAAAAAACAGCAACTGGCACTAGGCACTGGGTTAATAGGTTAGTTCCCAAAAATGATGTAAAATTGCATATTAAGGCATATAAAGTATCCAAGATTGATAATATAACAGCATGAAACAATCAAAAATTATAGATACGTTGGAGACGTATCAACTACTTACAACAAGCCTGCATTGCTGTAACTCCTTACAACAACCTCTTCTTCTTCTCTGTATGCGAGAAACATGTCGTTAGTACTTAATGACATTTTCACTTTTGTCATATGATTAAGAATTTCGTCATTCGGGTAACTTTACTCACAACTTACTTGGAGTACTAGACATATCTGGTTGTTTACATACCAATGCATTTTTTTTAACACAAGTGTGATTGAAATCATGTATTTCGCTCATCAGTATTTCAGGATACCAATTCTTGCTTAAAACTCCTTCTATGTGACTTTGACAAGAAACTCTTTTGCGTATTTTATACTAAACTGCTTTAGTATTATGTCAATATGTATTTTTGCTAAGCCCAATTAGACACTACTATCTCCATAGATATTATGCCTAATACTAGGACTATATATTGCCCGAGTACTTTACTAAAAAACTAGTTTCAATAAAGTCTTAATCCGTGTCAAGAAATTTATATAATTTCCAATGTCGTGCGCATATAGTGTTTAGAAATATTATCATGCTCCCACTTACTTTCTTGTAAATACAAGCATCTTCGCTTTCCTCGATGAAAACAAATTATTTGACCATTTCATCAGTACGAAGATTCCAACTCCACTATGCTTGCTTCGGATCATTATAGGATCTCTTGAAGTTTGCACACTTACTAGCATCCTCTGGATCCACAAAATTACCTTGGACCATATCAAATATACAACCTTGGTTCTATTTCCATCTCATGGGAGTCATTTTGACATCCATAATCTATTATATCTCATAATTGAAATATTAAGTAATTTCTAGTTTAACCCGAACTGACTTTAAGTATTGCTATGATGAGACAATCTCGTCATAGTCAACTCCTTGATCTTGTCATAAACTATTTGTACCAAGTCAAGCATTATAATTTTTTTATCTTTGCCAGTTTATAGATCCATCACTATTCTTTAGACTGTAAGTCTTTCAAAGGGTTCATCAAGTTCTAAGCTTGAACTATGTGAATGGATACTATCTCGAATTATGTTGGCATGTAGCCAATTTCCAGAGTCAGGGCCCACCAATGCTTCTTTGTGTATTATAGGTTCATTGTTTGTTCAACAATATTTCGTCTATAAATCACAATGGTCTACACGAATTTGCTCAACCTATATAGTTCAGCTGCAAGTTCGACCGAAGTCTCTATATTTCATGTAGAGGCTTTCATATCCGTTGTAGTACGAAATTCTAGAATTACTTCCAGCGTTTCTTTTCTTTGACCTGATCACGAATCAGATTCTGCAATCTTGTTGAGTTGCACTGTCCTCCCACTCACCCTTTTGTAGAAAAAAAATTTATTCAAAATTTCCGCACTCTGTAGCAAAACACTTTACCTCGGCGTACTGATAGAGGAATACCCAATCATTTGGGATAACCTACAAAGTAGCACCTATTTCAACAAATTTGATGGCGCTATTTTTAGTGTAAAAGCCAAAGTCTCTAAAGCATCACATTAAAAAGTATATTGGAGAAATAATCAATGTCATCTTTGATCTCACCATGTGATACATAGCTTGATTACACCTACTCAAAACATTTTACTCTTAGTAATGTTCTGGGAGGTGCAAGCTATAATTTTTTTTCATAGCTCATCAGACATTCGCTAAATTTGTAACTCAAATATTTCTTTCTGCAATCCAATTGTAGAAATATAATTTTTGTTACAATCAGTTCTACTTCATCCTACAAAAACCTGTCCAGATTTATGTCTCAGTAAATATAAATATCTACTTGAGTCAATCTTGAAGATAGATAAATCCACTGCTTGCAACAACACTTACTGAAATAGACACATCAATATGCATGTTCCAATTATTTTGGTGCTTGTTCTTTATGGCCTGTGAATGGTATTTTAGTTTACTACACTATTTGGACGAACGTTGCAAGTCTTAGATGATTCATAATCAGATGACTTCAAAATCCATCACTATGGAATTTCTCCAAGCCGGTTTCTCCAATGTGACTAAATACAGTGCCACACATATGTGGTATTCTTTTAGTCTTGCGACATTTAGCGTTAGTGTTATGGATGTTCAATTTTATCATCAATATTCATAACATACATCTTATTCACAATAGGAGTATGGCCTTTTGTTCATAACATCAAAACAACTATTGTTCTCTCATGAACAACCTCCTTGCAACTTCTATGCAATGGCCTAGAGTGTACAAAACTCTAAAATGAATTACGACAATAAATACAGGGGAAATACACTGATGGGACATACTGTAACTTTTACAAGGTTTCCATTAGATATTTTAACCACATTATTTGTTGGTCATTTAGTCCGTTCGTAGTTTCTTACAATGATTTGCAACAATATGCAATCGGGCCGATATCCTTGTGATATATCAACTTTTAACCATAATACCATAGAATTAATGATCAACAAATTGATCATATTTCCCAAGAACTACACTTTACTTGACCAACCATCTCTACATCTTAAACTTTTATGACATTCATACCTGAGCTAGACATTCCAGTCTTTCTTTACTTTCTGCCTTTTACTACTTATAGTTTTACTTCCAATATTTCTCTTACTCACAGAAGAAGCATCCAACTTTAAGAGTGGCGTGAGCCCCGAACTTCCCTAGGCATGTAAGTCTCATTACATCCTTTGGATTTGTTCTTTCTCTTTAAGTTCTCACCATCAACACATGAGTGGTGTGTTCTAGATCATATGCATTTCAGTCTTAAACATAGTTGAACGCTTCACTGAAACTTGCAAACAAAACACTTCTTTAGATATCATATATCTTTTAACATTTGTTTGTTTTTGAAAACAATTTTCAGTTCCAAGAATATCACATAACTATCCCAAACATTTTGAAGTTCAGGTTTCTCGGAAGCAAGTAGACCGTAATGTAATTCTACCCTTTTGGATCGAAGGAAGTGAGTCTCGTCATCCAGAGGATCAGCAAGAGAGTATTGTAAGCATGCAGTAGGACAAAATCCTTCTTGGCACTTTTGGAGGACGATCCTCTCAATCATAAAGATTCAACCAGATAAATAACAACTAATTAATTTCAATAACAAAGGTGGAACCATGAGCAATAATTCTACAACTATAATGCAAACTACACATAGACATTGTTCATAATTAATTTGCACTAGTGATTAAACTTAATAAATAAATAATGGTGCTCCCATTCAAATAAATATATTTCATAATTGATTTTAAGTGATTCAAGACCCTGATCTGATTCACAGCCATTGATGTGGACATCACTGATGACATGAATTTCAATCCGTAGGCAAACCTTTGCTGATCATATCTCCATATGACTCTTGTTCATCTTTCGTTGCTTCGTGCTCCGAGCTCAGAACGATTCTGCCAGAACTTCAAGACAACCGAGTGCTATCTGCATAGATGGTCTGACCATCCACCCGTCTTACACCCCACAATCCGTCTATACTCATGTGGACATGACGCACTCCGAATTGCTACGCGTTATAGAAGGTAGCAACACTGGGAAAAGCACCTTTTAGCTTGATATTTACTGTGAGAGATCACCCTAATAATTGACTACTGCACAATCAAAGGGTGCAAACAACAAAGGGATTATCATCTCAGGCAATTCATAATAGCATGATATGGTATAGCTCTGGGCGCCGGGAATGTCTCCATGGTCCACTGAGGTCTTCATGAAGTTTTCTCCGGAAGCGTTGTCGTGGTGACAATTTTGAAAACTACCGCCGTGGCAACGAATTTATTCTCCTGCGCCTGTGAAGCTCCGGGTCCTCCATGTTACCTGTAGGCTATCTCTAAATCTATTTCAATAAGGTGGCAATCCCGTGGCTCCAGCCATGACGCGTGCTACTTGTGAGCTGCGTTGGGATTTTCCCCAAAGAGGAATGGTGAAGTAGTACAGTAGAGATAAGTATTTCCCTCAGTGAGAACCAAGGTTTATCGAACCAAAAGGAGAACCACACAATTCCTAGTGAACAGCACCTGCACACACAAAAGCAAATTCTTGCACCCAACGCGGGCAAGAGGGTTGTCAATCCCCTTGAACTCGTTACTTGCAAGGATCAAATCTTGTATAGGTAGATAGATAAATTGTAAAACAAAATAAAAGTAAATGAATTGCAGCAAGGTATTTTTGGTTTTTATAATCTGATTAAAGTAGACCAGGGGGCCATAGTTTTCACTAGAGGCTTCTCTCTCGAACACATAGCATACGGTGGGTAAACAAATTACTGTTGGGCAATTGATAGAAAAGTGCATAGTTATGACATATTCATGGCAATGATCATGTATATAGGCATCACGTCTGTGACAAGTAGACCGACTCCTGCCTGCATCTACTCCTATTACTCCACCAATCCACCGCTATCCAGCATGCATCTATGGTATTAAGTTCATGACAAACAGAGTAACGCCTTAAGCAAGATGACATGTTGTAGACAAAGTAAACTCAAGCAATATGATTAAACCTCGTCGTTTTACCCTTAATAGCAACAATACAATACGTGCCTCGCTACCCCTTCTGTCACTGGGTGAGGACACCGCAAGATTGAACCCATTACAAAGCACCTCTCCCACTGAAGATAAATCAATCTAGTTGGCCAAACCAAACGGATAGATCGGAGAGAAATAAAAATCTATAACAATAATGCATAACAAAGTTCAGAAAAGACTCAATTACTTTGAATGAATAATCTTATCATAAACCCGCAATTCATCGCAAAAGAAGATTACATCGGATAGAACTCCAAGAAGATCGAGGAGAACATTGTATTGAAGATCAAAGAGAGAGAAGAAGCCATCTAGCTACTAGCTATAGACCCGTAGGTCTATGGTGAACTACTCACGCATCATCGGAAGGGCAGCAAGCTTGATGTAGAGGCCCTCCATGATCTATTCCCCCTCCAGCATAGTACCGGAAAAGACCTCCAGATGGGATCGCGGAAGAATAGAGACTTGCGGTGGCGGAAAAAGTGTTTCAGGTGGCTCTCTATTGGTTTGGGAATATTTTTGAATTTATAGAGGTGGAATTAGGTCAAACGGAGCTGCGTGGGGCCCATGAGCTCTGAGATGCGCCTACCCCCCTAGGGCTCACCCTGTGAACTCGTGGCTCTCCCGTAGGTCTTCTGGCCTCCCCCGAACCTTCTAGGGTCCCTTCTGGTCCAGAAAAAATCACCATAAAGTTTCATCGTGTTTGTACTTCATTTGGTATTGACTTTCTGAAAAGCCAAAAACAAGCAAAAAACAAGAACTGGCACCGGGCACTGGTTAATAGGTTAGTCCCAAAAAATGATATAAAATAGCTTAAAAATGCATATAATGCATCCAAGATTGATAATATAATAGCATGAAACAATCAAAAATTATAGATATGTTGGAGACGTATCAGCATCCCCAAGCTTAATTCCTGCTCGTCCTCGAGTAGGTAAATGATAAAAACAGAATTTTTGATGTTGAATGCTACCAAACATGTGTATCATGTAATCTCTTTACGGTATAATTATTGAGAAATGATGAAGTAACAATATCAACATAATAATATCCATGAATATAAGAAGTGTTGGGGGTTTCCCAACGGCCAAGGCCCGGCTCAGAGTATGACCCGGCAAAGGGCTGAAGGCAAGGCAGGTTATGTAATTCACCAGGCTAGCTGTAGCGTTGCGATGACGAAAGGGCTGAAGGCCCACGAGATAACCCGGCTATGGGCCGGCTCAAGAAGGAGTAAGAAGGCCGACTTATAGAGAAGGTCCATGAGAGAATTATCTTTAATATGGGAAGCAAGATATATGGAGTTGTACTAGGATACGGGTTAATAGAATGACCCAGACTCTTGTGTAGACCTAGGGTCTCAACTTGTTATAGAAAGGGGGGCACCTAGGGCAGAAAGACGAAGTCGCAATCTCTCGAGAGCTAGGTTAGCGAATCCGCACCCTTGTAATCGAGATCCAAAGCAATATCAATCAGGAAGGAGCAGGCTTTTACCTCCACCGAGAGCGGCCGAACCTAGGTAAATCCGTCTCCCTCTTTTCCGTTCAACCCCATTCAAGCTTCCACGCAACTGCGATGGCCTCAAGACTAAGTCCTTTCACGAGGACATCTACTGTGACAAAACCACGACTGTTGGCGCCCACCGTGGGGCCAATGCACGGTTGAGTTGAGTTCTTGGTGGGAGCTCCTTCAGGGATCGAGGGATACGCGATCGGTCAGATGACCAAGAGTCACCGTGGCAAGCTCTAGATCGACGATTCTGGCTGGGGCCCTGAGGCCGACTCAATCGAGTATGGGTACCGGGTCCCCTTTGGCAAGATCCATGTCTTCATTGGCGTCATCGGCGAGTCAACCGCCGAGTTGGATGTCATCCCCAACACCGAGTCAGCCCACCACGCCAGTCCTTGCCAGGCAAGAGCCGGCCCGCCGAGAAGCGGCCGGACACATGCATGGACTGGTGCAAGCATCTCGGAGTTGGAATATTCGCTTTGATGAGGTGATCAAAGCTTTTGGTTTTATACAAACTTACGGAGAAGCTTGTATTTACAAGAAAGTGAGAGGGAGCTCTGTAACATTTCTGATAGTATATGTGGATGACATATTGTTGATTGGAAATGATGTAGAATTTCTGGAAAGCATAAAAGGGTTGTTTGAAAGGAGTTTTTCAAAGGAAGACCTGGGTAAAGCAGCTTACATATTGGGCATCAAGATCTATGGAGATAGATCAAGACGCCTGATAAAACTTTCACAGAGCACGTACCTTACAAGTTTTTGAAGGAGTTCAAAATGGACCAGTCAAAAAAGAAGTTCTTGCATGTGTTGCAAGGTGTGAAGTTGAGTGAGACTCAAAGCTCGACCGCGGCAGAAGAAAGAGAAAGGGTGAAGGTCGTCCCCTATGCCTCAGCCATGGGCTCTATAATGTATGCCATACTTGTACCATACCTGTTGTGTGCCTTGCCGTGAGACTGGCAAGGGGGTACTAGAGTGATCCAGGAGTGGATCACTGGACAACGGTCAAAAATTATCCTTAAGTTACTTAAGGAAATGTTTCTCGTTTATGGAGGTAACAAAGAGTTCGTCGTAAAGGCTTACGTCGATGCAAGCTTTGACTCCGATCTGGATGACCCCGAGTCTCGAACCGGATACATAAAGTGGAGCAGTTGTTTGGAGTAGTTCCAAACTGAGTGTTGAGGCGGGATTTACATGTGAAGCGCATATTTAACGCCCTTTCAACTCCATCCATGATTGGATCAAGGACGGAGACATTGAAATTTGCAAAGTACATACGGATCCGAATGTTGCAGACCCGTTGACTAAAAACCTCTCCCATGAGCAAAACATGATCAGCCCCAGAACTCGTTGGGGGTTAGATTTATAACTATGTGAACTAGATTATTGACTCTAGTGCAAGTGGGAGACTGTTGCAAATATGCCCTAGAGGCAATAATAAATTGGTTATTATCATATTTCCTTGTTCATGATAAAGGTCTATTATTCATGCTAGAATTGTATTGACCGGAAACTACAATACATGTGTGAATACATAGAGCATGATTGGTTTGATACCAAAAGTTGGCATGCCAATATTTGGCAAATGCCAAATGTTGGCTAGTGATTGGTTGACTACCAACTTTTCTTGCCAACCTCACAAAAAGTTGCCAACTTTTGGCAACTTTTCATTTTGCCAAATGTTGGCTTGCCAACTATTGGCAATGCCAAATATATGTATCAAACCAATTATGCTCATAAACAATACCGTGTCCCTAGTAAGCCTCTACTAGACTAGCTCGTTGATCAAAGATGGTTAAGGTTTCCTAACCATAGACATGAGTTGTAATTTGATAACGGGATCACATCATTAGGAGAATGATGTGATGGACAAGACCCAACCGTAAGCTTAGCACCAGATCGTTTAGTTTATTTGCTACAGCTTTCTTCATGTCAAGTATTTGTTCCTTAGACCATGAGATCATGCAACTCCATGACACCGGAGGAATACTTAGTGTGTATCCAAACGTCACTTCGTAACTGGGTGATCATAAAGGTGCTCTACAGGTATCTCCAAAGGTGTTTGTTCGGTTGGCACGAATCGAGACTAGGATTTGTCACTCCGTATGATGGAGAGATATCTCTGGGCCCTCTTGGTAATACAACATCGTAAAGAGCTTGCAAGCAATGTGGCTAATGGGTTAGTCACGGGATCTTGTATTACGGAATGAGTAAAGAGACTTGCCGGTAACGAGATTGAACTAGGTATGGAGATACCGATGATCGAATCTCGGGCAAGTAACATATCGCCGGACAAAGGGAATTGCATACGGGATTAACCGAATCCTTGACATCGTGGTTCAACTAATAAAAGATCTTCGTGGAATATGTGGGAATCAATATGGGCATCCAGGTCCCGCTATTGGTTATTGACCGGAGAGGTGTCTCGGTCATGACTACATGATTCCCGAACCCGTAGGGTCGCACGGTTAACGTTCGTTGACGCTAGAGTAGTATTGGGATATTTGATGATTGGTAACCGAATGTTGTTGGGACTCCAGGATGAGATCCCAGACATCACGAGGAGTCTCGGAATGGTCGAGAGGTAAAGATTTATATATGGGAAGTCATATTTTGGGTTTCGGAAAAAGGTGCAGTTTTTTCGGTATTGTACCGGGAAGCTTCCAGAAGGTTCCGGAGGATTCCGGAGGGGTCCGGAAGTCCACAAGTGGGTCCACCATGTCCGAAGGGCTGGCATGGGCTGATGGGAGGCGCCCTGGCCTTATTGGGCTAGGCGCACCAATTCCTCAAAAGCCCATGTGGCTAGGGAAGGAAAAAAAAGGGGAGTCCTAGTAGGAATAGGATTGGACTTGGAGTCCAAGTCCTCTGCCCCTTGGCTGCGCCCTAGGGCTTCGAGCAGCTGTTCCCCACGCCCCTCCACCTATATATAGAGGGGTGGGGGTGCCCCAAGAGGATAGACCAAGCCCTTGGCGCCCCTCTCTCTCCCGTTACTCCGTAGCTCCTCCGTCCTCGTTCTAGTAGCGCTTGGCGAAGCCCTGCTGAACTAGCTCCACCACGACCATCACCACCATGTCGTCGTGCTGGTTGTGATCCCATCTACTTCTCCACCTTCTCCTGCTGGATCAAGGAGGAGGAGACGTCATCGAGCCGCACGTGTGCTAAACTTGGAGGTGCCGTCCGTTCGGCACTAGATCGGTTGGATCGTGATCGGATCGCGAAGAGTACGACTACATCAACCGTGTTATATACGCTTCCGCTTTTAGTCTATGAGGGTACGTAGACACACTCTCCTCTCTCGTTGCTATGCTTCTCCTAGATAGATCTTGGGTGTTCGTAGGAATTTTTTTGATTTTCATGCAACGTTCCCCATCAGATATGATTTGACCTGTTAAAGATGTGCTTGATCCATGTTACTTGCTAGTATCATGCCATGCTTATCATTTGCCATGGACTAAATCTTTGTATGAGCATAGGGCTTGCTTCGTCATCTGCTTGTTTGGATGCTATGTATTTGGTTGTCTTGCGAGTACATTCAAAGTACTCACCTGGCCTTGCACGTGGCCAGATTGTAGGAGAAGACTTGTCGTGCTAAACCGTAACCATGCCAGTCCTGTGAGTTGTGGAGCCCAGCCGGAGACGACGTGCCACTAAACCAAGACTTCCACCGCCATTTAGATAGCCTTAGAGCTATGCAAACCATTGTATTCATCAGCGATGTAATACTCCATTTCATGTAAATGAAATATATTTTGTGCTTGGAATGTTGTACCATGGACCTGTCGTGCGTCATGTGTTATCTTGGGATGACGTGCAAAGGCCCACTGTTCCAGACGGATCGGGGTGCCACAGTGAACTGGACTCCGGAAGTGGAGGCCGCACTCCAAGATTTGAAGGAGTACCTGTCCTCTCCGCCAGTCCTAGTTGCGCCTAGGCCGCAAGAGATGTTGCTGCTATACTTAGCGGTGACGAATGAAGTGGTTAGTGTTGCACTTGTGGCTGAAAGAGAGGCCGATGAGGAAGAGGTAGCAGCCACAGAGCCACGACCCGACGAGCCGAAATCTTCTCCGTCAAGGTCAGGTGCCGACAAGCCAGCCAGCCAGATCAGCAAGTTGTGAAGAAGAAGATGGTGCAGCGCCTGGTCTACTTTGTCAGCTCCCTCTTGCAAGGGGCTAGGTCAAGGTACTCTGGTGTTCAAAAGTTGCTTTTCGGCCTTCTCATGGGCTCAAGGAAGTTGCGCCATTATTTTCAAGCACACCCAGTCACCGTCGTCACTTGCTTTCCATTGCAACGCATCTTGAGAAATCCAGAGGCAACCGGCAGGATTGTGGAGTGGGCATTGGAGTTGTCAAGCTTTGATTTGAAGTTTGAGAGTACCTCAATGATTCAGAGTAGAGCCTAGGCAGAATTCATTGCAGAATGGACCCCAACGCCAGACGAAGAGATTCCAGAGACCTCGCTCCCCGGCAAGGAAACTGTTGATGATTGGATCATGTACTTTGACGGTGCTTTCACGCTGAAAGGCGCCGGTGTCGGCATGCTTTTTATAGCACCCACCGGAGAGCACCTCAAGTACGTGCTTCAAATGCACTTTCCCCGGGAGCAGGCCACCAACAACACTGCTGAGTACGAAGGATTGCTTGCCGGTCTGCGCATTGCAATCGACCTTGGTATTCGGAAGCTAATTATCAGAGGCGACTCGTAGTTAGCGGTGAGGAAAGTCAACAAGGATTACTAGAGCCCTTTGATGGAGGCGTACATTGATGAGGTGAGAAAGTTGGAAGAGCACGTTGACAGTCTACAAGTAGAGCACGTTCCACGTGCCCAGAATTGGATTGCCGATGACTTGTCAAAGCTTGCCGCCCAAAAGATGCCTGTGGAACCAGGAACTTTTGTGCTCCATCTGACTCAACCATCCATTACACCATCAAGGTTGGTGGAGAAGAGAAAGCAATATGTTGGTGGTTACTTTCCGGCAGCGCTGCCAGCAGCCGCCAAGAAAGCAGATACCGCCAACAAGATACCCTTGGCCGGTGAGCTGCAGTTTCTGGCAAGCCAGATCCTTGCCGTCGAAGCAAGCGCTCCCGCAGAGGAAGAAATGCCTTTAGTCCTTGTCGTCGAGCCACAAGCTCCGGCATGGGCACAGTCAATTGTCCAGTTCCTTCAGACAGGAGATCTTCCCGATGAGCAAAAGGATGCAGAAAGAGTAGCCTGTCAATCAAGGATGTACAAGTTTGTTGACAACATTTTGTACAGAAAGAGACCAAATGGGGTGAAATTGAAGTGTATCTGCCTGGAAGATGGATAGAGGATGTTGGAAGAGATGCATGAAGGGATGTGTGGCTCTCACATTGGGTAGCGCGCGCTTGTCGGCAAGGCATTCCATCAAGGATTCTACTGGCCGACAGCCCTTCAAGATGCCTTGGCAGTGGTTATCAGATGCGAAGCATGCGAGTTCCACTCCATGGACATTCACCAGCTAGCTCAAGCCCTCCAAACCATCCCTCTCTCCTGGCCTTTCTCGGTCTGGGGGCTCGACATCATTGGCCCCTTCCCCCGTGCTACCGGGGGCTTTGAATTCTTGTACGTTGCAATCAACAAGTTTACAAAGTGGCCTGAGGTGGAGCCAATGAGGAAGGTGACGGCATAGTCAGCCATCAAGTTCCACAAAGGATTGGTTACCCGTTTTGGTGTCCCCAACAGGATCATCACCGACAACGGCACCAGTTCAGGAGCCGCACCTTCACAGCATATTGCCAAGAACTTGGAAATAAGATTTGCTACGCGTCTGTTGCTCACTCAAGGAGCAATGGACAAGTAGAGAGGGCAAATGCAGAAGTGCTGCGTGGTCTCAAGACCAGAACTTTCGATAGGCTGCACAAGTGTGGAAGGCGCTGGGTGGAAGAGTGGCCGGCGGTTCTTTGGTCGATCCAGACGACACCAAGTCAAGCCACTGGCCAGACACCCTTCTCCCTTGTTTATGGTGCAGAAGCGGAGCTCCCCACAGAACTCAAATACGGGTCACCTCGAGTCTTGGCCTTCGATGAGGAGGATCAAGATGAGCTGCGGCAAGATGATGCAATGCTCCTTGAGGAAGATCATTTCTGGGCGAATGTCCGTGTTGCATGGTACCAGCAAGCTTTGCGCCGCTACCATAGCCGCAAAGTGAACGCCAGGAACCTTGAGGAAGGCGACCTTGTTCTTCGTCGGATTCAGTCCACGAAGGGTCAAAACAAGTTGACGCCGAAGTGGGAGGGCCCTTACCGGGTGGTACGAATCACTAGGCCCGGCGCAGTCCGCCTAGAGACCGAAGGTGGCACTCTGATGCTCAACTCATGGAATATTGAGCATCTTCGCAAGTTTTACCCGTAAGGCGCGGTTGCCGGGCTGCCCGGCAACCTCTTTTGTACAAGTTTGCCGGAAAGGCATGAAAACCTTTGTACAGAGCCGGGCGCAGATCCCGTGCACATAAATAAAGATAAGTGTTTCACAATTATTTTTCCAAGTACATATTTGTTTATATGTTGCAGGCAGCCTTGTGCTACATTTTCCCTTGCATGGGATGATTAACGAACCGTCAAGGTTCCAGCCTCTTCGTTTCTCTTCTTTCTTTTCCTCAAAGGACAGAAGGGTTCCTCGCATGCAAGTTTCCCGGGGGGAGTGATGGTATGGATACCAAATGACGTTCAAGATATCGTCCTATGGCAAGAAGCACAGCAAATAAAAAGCTAAGTTGAAAACTCTAAAGTAAATTCTTTGTTGTAGTTGCAATTTCTCCTTGAACGATTTTGGCCTTTGTATGAGAAACCTGCATGCTAAGGAACCTTATCATGATCAGCTATGCCCTTACTTTGTTTCGAGTCCTCTCAACAACTTAAGTGGTTGCGTTGTGATCATCAAGTGTATCCTTGCCGGCTGCGGCACTTCCGGCAAGCTGCTAAGGACTTGTTCCTCAAGCGCTCACGGCAAGAGTGCGCGCACCGGCAAGTTTCCGGCAAGCGTAGGGTACAAAAACCATGCAAAGACAGAATAAGACAAGAGAGATAGCATGCATACATTCATCCAAAACACAAATTACAGCAACCATTAAGCGCTTAAATGCAAAGGTCATTTTTCATGCCCCCATGGGGCTACATTGATTCTGATACAGGAGCAAAAGAGAGGGACCTATATGAATGCCTCTGGCAGTGGACCAGGATGTGCAATGATGCTAGCTTAACATGTATAAAAATGATGAACGGTGGCTAAGGCACAAATACTATGTCAGCTATATGATCATGCAAAGCAATATGACAATGATGATGTGTGTTATAAAAACAGAACGGTGGAAGTTGCATGGCAATATATCTCGGAATGGCTATGGAAATCCCATGATAGGTAGGTATGGTGGCTGTTTTGAGGAAGATATAAGGAGGCTTATGTGTGATAGAGCGTATCATATCACGGGGTTTGGATGCACCGGCGAAGTTTGCACCAACTCTCAATGTGAGAAAGGGCAATGCACGGTACCGAAGAGGCTAGCAAATTGTGGAAAGGTGAGAGTGCGTATAATCCATGGACTCACACTAGTCATAAAGAACTCACATACTTATTGCGAAAGTTTATTATCCCTTGAAGCAAAGTACTACTACACATGCCCCTAGGAGGATAGATTGGTAGGACAAGTCCATCGCTCGTCCCCGACCGCCACTCATAAGGTAGACAATCAACAATAAATCATGCTCCAACTTCTTAGCATAACGACAGATCATACGTGCATGCTTCGGGAATCACAAACCTTAACACCAATATTCTTACTAAACCACAATTATCTACTAGCACCTCCCACATATTACCATCTTAATATCGCAAAACTATTGCAAGGAATCAAACTTATCATATTCAGTGATCTACATGAAAGTGTTTATTATATCCCTCTTGAATACCAATCATATCAGGACCAAATTCATAACCCGTACATATTACCATTGCTATTCATTAGAATCTCAAAAAGATATAAGTGAAGCATGAGAGTGCATCTATTTCTTTAAAAAATAACCACCGTCGTGCTCTAAAAGATATAAATGAAGCACTAGAGCAACTGCCTAGCTCAAAAGATATAAGTGAAGCACATAGAGTATTCTAACAAATCATGAATAATGTGTGTCCCTCTCAAAAAGGTGTGTTCAACAAAGATGACTGTGACAAACTAAAAAGCAAACAAACTATATCACAAGACGCTCCAAGTAAAACACATATCATGTGATGAATAAAAATATAGCTCCAAGTGAGTTACCGATAGATTGTAGACGAAAGAGGGGATGCCTTCCGGGGCATCCCCATGCTAAGACGCTTGAGTATTCCTTGAATATTAACTTGGGGTGCCTTGGGCATCCCCAAGCTTAGGCTCTTGCCGCTCCTTATTCCTTTATCCATCTTAGTCTCACCCAAAACTTGAAAACTTCAGCACACAAAACTCAACAGAAACCTCGTGAGATCCGTTAGTATAACAAACAAATCTTAAACTTTAGGTACTGTTGTAAATTGATTCATATTTAATATTGGCATAATGCTACTGTACTACAACTTCTCCATGACTCATACCCCCCCCCCCGATACGATCCATAGATTCATCAAAATAAGCAAACTATGCAACAAAAACAGAATATGTCTAAAACAGAACAGTCTGTAATGATCTATTTAAAAGCCATACTTCTATAACTCCAAACATTCTGAAAAATTAGGAAAATGTAAACAATTCATATAGCAATACTGTGTAAAAATTTCAGATTTTTCTGACGCTCCAGTACAGAACTAAAATTCCAGCACTGGACACAAAACTTTCTGTTTTCCAAACAGCATCAATTATACTATCATCAGCTTCATCCCAAAGGCATTACTTGGCACAAACACTAATTAAAAGATAAAAACACAATCATATCAGAGGCTATAATTGTGTAAACACTCAAGAACAGAATGTAAAAGCAAAAATTTATTTTATTCATTGGGTTGCCTCCCAACAAGCGCTATTGTTTTATGCCCCTAGCTTGGCATAATGCATAGTTTCAAGTGTTGTCATCCTTCATCCCCTAGTCCTTTTTGATTAAATCTTCCAAAAAATTTCTCATTAATTCTCTACTCTCATGCTCTTATTTTCTAGTGGATGAGCTTAGGTAATTGAAGGGGCTTTGATTAGTAACTTTAACATTCATAACTTCAAACTCAGGATCATCACCATAAACGTCCTCATATAAAACATGTATCTCATTATCAATAGGATATATAGCCGTACCCTCAAACCATTCTTCACTAAATCCCTCATCAATTCCTTTAGTAACCCACTCAAATTTATCACAAGCATGGTGGTACATAGTTTTAATTATTTCGGCATATGGAACTCTCCTTCTAATATTCTTACCACAAGCAAAGTAATCTTTAGATTCCAACCTACGAATAGTATCTTTATCATGAAGAATCTCCTCTATAGGAGGATGCACAAAATTAATCTTGTAAAAGGAAAAAATATCCCTAGATTCTCGGATTATATAATCAAATTCATGCATAAGGATTATATTGGCAATTTTCCTAGCCCTAGGATCATGGATGTTGGGAAGTTCATAAAATATCTTCTGTAAGGCGGGGTGCATATGTAAAAAAATTCTTTCTAATTTAACCACAAGCATGGCAATAGCATCCACATAACAATTTGTTTTATCAAGAATAGATCCAATAATTATTGGTATAACTCCCGCGCAATTAAAGAATACCTGAATAATGTTTTTCCCAATAATATTACCACTTCCCACATGATAAACTTTAGTCTTAAAATTAGTGGGGGGCTTAGTCTCCAGAGGGTCATGATTAAGATCAAAAGAGTGTGTTTTCTCCCCAAGAGATTCACTACCACTATCCTCGCTAGCAGTTTCAACCACAACTTTCTCAAATTCAGACATGATAACAATTTCAAGCAAAGCGAGCAAACTAGCAAGCAAATAAATAAAACTATTTTTGTGTTTTTGTAAAAAAAATAGAAGTGGGGGAGATGAAAACGAGAGGAAAATGCAAATAAAAAGGCAAATAAAATAAATTCAAGTGGATGATAGTTTGTGCGAAGGTACTTGGTAATTTTGATGATGTCTCCCCGGCAACGGTGCCAGAAATTCTTACTACTACTTGTAGACTGCGTTGGTATTTCCCCGAAGAGGAGAGGATGATGCAGTATAGTAGAGATAAGTACTTCCCTCAGTTAAGAACCAAGGTTATCAATCCAGTAGGAGAACCAAGAAAAATTGCATTAAGCGCACCTGCACACACACAAAACAAACACTTGCACCCAACGAAAATAAGAGGGTTGTCAATCCTCTTAGCGGTTATTTGCAAGGATTAAATCTTATAGAGATAAATAGATAAACTAAAATACTAAATAAAATAAAAGTAAATAAATTGCAGCAAGTTATTTTTAGGATTTTTATATATGATAAAGCAGACCCAGGGGCCTTAGTTTTCACTAGAGGCTTCTCTCTCGAACACATAGCATAGGGTGGGTAGACAAATTACTATTGGGCAATTGATAGAAAAGCAAATAATTATGACGGATTCATGGCAATGATCATGTATATAGGCATCATGTCCGAGGCAAGTAGACTGACTCCTGCCTACATCTACTACTATTACTCCACCCATCGACCGCTATCCAGCATGCATCTAGGGTATTATGTATGAAACAGAGTAACGCCTTAAGCAAGATGACATGATGTTGACAAAGTAAACTCAAGCAATATGATTAAACCCTGTCTTTTTATCCTTAATGGCAACAATACAAATACATGTCATGTCCCCTTCTGTCACTGGGATTGAGCACCGCAAGATTGAACCCATCACAAAGCACCTCTCCCATTGCAAGAGAAATCAATCTAGTAGGCCAAACCAAATCGATAGATAGGAGAGAAATACAAAGCTATAATATTCGTGCATAAAAGAGTTCAGAAAAGACTCAAATATTTCTCATGAATAATCTAATCATAAACTCACAATTCATCGGATCCCAACAAACACACCGCAAAATAAGATTACATCGGATATAACTCCAAGAGCATCGAGGAGAACATGGTATTGAAGATCAAAGAGAGAGAAGAAGCCATCTAGCTACTAGCTATGGACCCGTAGGTCTGTGGTAAACTACTCACACATCATCGGAAGGGCGGCAAGGTTGATGAAGAAGCCCTCCGTGATCGATTCCCCCTCCGGCAGAGTACCGGAAAAGGCCTCCAGATGGGATCGCGGAAGAATAGAGGCTTGCGGTGGTGGAATAGCTTTCTCTTCTGTCTCTCTGGTATATTGGGAATATTTGGGAATTTATAGCGCTGGAATTAGGTTAGGAGGGGCAACGAGTGGCCCACAAGCCTAGGGGGCGCGCCCTACCCCCCTGGGCGTGCCCTCCAGGCTTGCCGCCTCCTCGTGGCTCTTATGATCTTCTCCCGAAGCTTGGTGGGTCTCTTCTGGTCCAAAAAAAATTGATCCAGAGTTTTTTTCTCGTTTGGACACTTTTTGATAATGATTTTCTGAAAAGGCAAAAACAAGCAGAAAACAACAACTGGCACTGGGCACTGGGTTAATTGGTTAATCCCAAAAAATGATATATATGGCATATAATTGCATATAAAACATCCAAGATTGATACTATAATAGCATGGAACAATAAAAAATTATAGATACGTTGGAGACGTATCAATGGGGTTATCTTCACAAGTTTAAAACGAGGAAAAGGAACACTCACAGCACGCCTATCGCGTTCCCATCAGATCAGCACACGGTCGATCTACCCCGCCACTCAACACCAACCGGCTTGGCATTTCATTGGCATGTGGGAACACATGTCAGCAATCTGACCATGGGCCAAACTAGCCCGCCCCGCTGTCACATTTCTAATCAGGATTTGTATCGATCGATCCTGCGAAGGAAAACTCCGCCCTTCTTTTTAACACAGTACTAAAATCGAAGTCGCTCACCCTCGCAAACCAAATGTTATGATTTACAAGTTCAAAATGAAAAGGCGATACACTTACGCACACCTGTCGCGGTCGCACCGCACCCTCACACAGTCGGTCCAACGCGCTGCAAACCCATGGGAACGCGCCTCGGCTTGCCTTTTTCACTCACACGTGGTACCGCATGTGATCAAACCAAATTCAGCCATCCAACCGCTGACACCTAATTTTCATTCATACAGTATGTTTATGAGTCCTCTATATTTATTAAATATAAATATGTTTTTACACAGCAAAAGATCCCTAAAAACAACAACATAAAGAAAAACTATCACTTCTCGCGGAACGAGTCGGCCTCGTCGTCTTTGGCTATCGGCGCGAACCAGCCGGAGCTGCCGATGCGTGTCTCCGCGGTGTGGTAGTCCTTGGCCTCTAGCTACTCATTCATGCGGAGCGTGCAGGCGCTCTCCATGGACGTGAGCACCGCCCGGTTCACATCCATGATGTTCAGTTCCGCCTGTAGGAGGGCCTCATTGGCAGCGGCATCCACGCGCTCCGCATCGAGTTGAGACTCCGCCGTCCAGTTAAAGTCCACGAGGTCCGGTTCCGCCTGTAGGAGGGCCTCGATGGCAGCGGCATCTGCGCGCTCCGCGTCGAGTTGAGCCTCTGCCGCCTGGCTCACGTCCACGACATCCGATTCCGCCTGCAGAAGGGCCTCGATGGCAGCGGCATCCGCGCGCTCCACGTCGAGTTGAGCCTCCACCGCCCAGTGCTCCTTTAGAATCGCCAGGTTGAACCGCTGGTCCACCTTCAACATGGGGGACTCGGACACCGGCACGAACTCGACGTCCATCGTCTCCTTCACCACGGGGGCCTTCTGTGCCGCGACCTCTGCCATGAACATTGGATCGCCTTCCTCCTCCTCGGAGCTCGGCTCCAGAGGACTCGAGGATTGGCCCACCACAAAGTGAGCTTGGGAACGGAGGACTGTGGCGCCTACCGCTGCCGTGATTTCTGCACGGTGCTTCGGCGTCAACATCTTGTAGTACGTGATCTTGCTACGCACCATGGCTATCAGGCGAACTAGGGGATGGCTGATGCGGGCTAGGGGATTAAAAGGTGGGAGAATGGGCTGGGAGGGGTAGTTTTGTGGCAGTGGTGACCAGTCAGCAAGTAGCTAGCGTAGGCCGAGCAGCGATGGTTCCGATGTGAATAGTGGTACCGGTGACGACCGGTCAATCGGTTTTGACTGTGCGGAGTTTGCAAAACTGGACGGCTGGAGCCTGGAGAGTTGTGGGGTGGGATGGGACCAAAGTTTCGGAGTTTGACGTGGCAGATGTCAGGACCTCCCCACCGATCGGTCTGTGGGATTTGTTTTTTTAGATGCTATAGGTGGGATTTGTATCGATGGATCGCACGAAGCAGCAAAACCAAGTGTTACGTAGGCAATAGGAGTACTCAAAGTATGGAAGTTTAAAAGGAACGGATGGTGTACATCACTCTTGTCGCGTTCGCGTTGCACCCCGACACGGTCGGTCCGGCACGTCGCTCACCGAATGGAACGCACTTCGTCTTGCATTTTCGCTCGCTTGTGGGACCGCAGTTGAGAGCAAACCGACGGTAGGCAAACTTTCCCCCTCCCCCGCCCGCGTCGACTGAATTTAGAAGAGACAGACGAGTGATGTCAAAAAACCACACTAGAAGAGAGAGACGAGGAGGGAGAGATCGTAGCACGGATTCCAAGAAATTTGTTGAGAGGGTGATGTGGGCCATGTGTTAATAAAGTAGGAGCACTCCATACTCTACTGCAAATGCCGCCTTCCAGGTTTTTTCGTCCCCTTCGTATTTTGTGTCAAATTTTGACCTTAGATTTAACTAAAAGAATGTTAATGCATGTCACCAAAAATAATATCATTGGAAACTATGTTCAAATACGAATCCAACGATATAATTTTTGATGACATGCATTAATATCTTGTTAGTTAAAATTATGGTCAAAATTTGACACGAAAAACCAAGGGGACCAAAAAACCAGGACAGAGGTAGTACTAGTACTAGTACTCCTGCTACTATTGGACTGGCTTGACGTGGCGAAATCCTAGTAGCAAGCGCATGCGCGAGAATAAGCATTCACGTGTTTGAATACAAATTGGAAACCATTTTCTGTTTAAATACAAATCTATGTACCTTCTTGTACATAGTATATTGTACGTTGAAAAGCGAAATGAAGATTGAATGCCCTTTACATATGATTTGCAAATGCTATGATCACTGGTTCAAATATTTGAATACACTTTAGGTTGAATTCTAATATTTGAATTTTTTTAGTTTGGATTCAAATACCATGTGTCTTCTTATGCATAATGTGTCTCACACACACAACATAGAGTGTTGTCATGTTTTTTTTTCTTTGACGCACACTCTCTCTGTATTACAGACCCAGTCGATCTCTCTTGGTTTCACCTCAGTGTCTCTCTCTCTCTCTCTCTCGCACACACACACATACCACCTCTCTTACTCTTTGTGCCTGTCACACATGATCGACCTCTCGAGGTATCGGGATTGTATCTCGCTCGTCAGGTCGCTCTTTGACACACGCCTAGGTCACTCTACCATGCATTAATTGTAACCAAGCCTTTCATCTATCTTTTTTTAAGCATACATTCATCTTTCTCTCCGCCCCTCTCAAGATTAGTCGATCAATCAATCTCCGGACCCACCCTAGTCCGCTTTCAATCGATCTATAGCTAGAGGGTACATGACCGACTAGCGCACACAAAAACACCCCCCTCTCTCCACCCCACACGATCATTTCTATCATAGATACACACCAAACCTTTATTTCCTTGCATGACACACACTCGATCTCACAACATCTATCGATCTCATCAAGATGTGTCGGGTCATGAACTGAAGGGGTTGTCACTACTAAGATGGGAAGTGACACGTAGTCGAGGCAACGCGAAACTGTAAATGAACCATTTGTATGTATGCATGCCGGACATACAACTTTGACAAACTGGCACACCGTTGAACTATAACATAAACACAAGGTCTAGGCCCACATGTGAATGACACTCGGTGGAATGTTCAGATGAGGAATGCGGGAGGATGGAGTCGATCAGAGGGTGGCATGATCGATGGAGAAGAGGGTTGGACGGGATTGAGAAAGAAGCAAAGACGCGTGATTATATTTGGACAGCTCACAAAACCTAGGTAAGTATTTTTCCAACCAACTTACATAGTATAGTTACGACAGCCGGAACATGGTAAGTTGGATCCCTAAATGCGGGCACGGACCGGGCACACCTCAATTATTCCTTCGAACAGCCGAACACCTCAATTAGCACACCTCAAATCCATACAAAGACAGGCAACACACATCGTCTGGCTACTTACTCAATTGTTACGCTTCATGATTTCAAAAGGAAAGGATGGTACACTTATTATAATGGTACTCATGCTAGTACCAATAACTATTGTACATGTGGGCTACTAGGCTGGCTATAGGTGAGGTGCCAACTTCATATATGCTTTCGGTGTTACGCTCTACAAGTGTTACGGTTTACATGTTTGAAATGAAAAAGTGGTACACTGATAGCACCCCTATCGCGTTCACATCACACCCCCAGACGGTCAATCCGTCATGCTTCTGACCCATGGGAACGCGAGTCTTCTTACTCTTTCACTGACATGTGGGATTGCATGTGAGCAAAGGGCATCTGCAACGTTGCCACGCCCGCAGCTGACTACCCTGGCCCACAAAAAACCCTCGTCCTTCGCCCGCATGTGTTCCCGCCCAGCGCCAGCTGCACGCGTTCATGCCGTTCGTCCGTATCCCACCATTAAGCAGGCTCGCTGCCCAAGGAACGAACTCCGGCGACTCATTGATACGTCTCCAACGTATCCATAATTTATTAAGTATTCATTCCATGTTTATAACAATTTTATATGGTTTTGGTATGATTTGATTAGAACTAACCTGAACTGACGTTGTTTTCAGCAGAACTACCATGGTGTTGTTTTTTGTGCAGAAATAAAAGTTCTCATAATTGGACAAAACTTTTTGACGATTTTTTGGACCAAAAGAGACCCCCGAAGGTTCGTGGAAGGACCAGAAGCCTCACGAGGAGCCCACAAGGCAACACGGCGCGCCCTGGGGGGGCGTGTGATGTTGCCTTGTGGGGCCCTCGTAGCTCCTTCTTCACGTGATTCCAACGCTGAAAAATCCTATAAATAGAGAAACCCACAGAAGTAAACCTAGAACTTCGACGCCGCCGCCGCAAGCCTCTGTACCGAAGAAATACCATCTCAAGCCCTATTTCGGCACCCTGCCGGAGGGGGAAATCATCACCAGAGGCCATCTTCATCATCCCGGCGGTCTCCATGACGAGGAGGGAGTAGTTCACCCTCGACGCTGAGGGTATGTACTAGTAGCTATGTGTTTGATCTCTCTCTCTCTCTCGTGTTCTTGATTTGGCATGATCTTGATGTATCGCGAGCTTTGTTAATATAGTTGGATCATATGGTGTTTCTTCCCTCTCTATCTTCTTGTGATGAATTGAGTCTTTCCCTTTGAGGTTTCGTTATTGTCGGATTGAATATTTCAGATTTGAGAACACTTGGTGTATGTCTTGCATGTGGATACCCGTGGTGACAATGGGGTATTCTATTGAGTCACTTGATGTATGTTTTGGTGATCAACTCGCGGATTCCCAAGGTGACATTGGGGTAATCTAGGCATAGGGGTTGGTTGCACGTTTTCATCTTTTTTTCTCTGATAGAAACTTTGGGGCACTCTTTGAAGTTCTTTGTGTGGATTGAATATTATGAATTTGAAGTTGTTTTGATGCATATCAAATAATCAACTCACGGATACTTGTGGTGACATTGGAGTATCTAGGTGACATTAGAGTTGGTTGATGCGTATCATATGGTGTTATTTTAGTACGAACTCTAGGGCTATTTATGACACTTATAGGGATGGCTCAATAGATTGATCGGAAAGGATAACTTTGAGGTGGTTTCGTACCCTACAACAATTTCTATCTTATGTTCTCCGCTAATAGGAACTTTGGAGTGATTCTTTGTCGCACGTTGAGGGATTGTTGTATGATCCAATTATGTTAACACTGTTGAGAGATTGCACTAGTGAAAGTATGAACCCTAGGCCTTGTTTTCAAGCATTGCAATACTGTTTGTGCTCCATTTTATCACTTGCTACCTCGCTGTTGTGTTATTTTCAGATTACAAAAACCTACATCTACTATCCATACTACACTTGTATCACCATCTCTTCGCCGAACTAGTGCACCTATACAATTTACCATTGTATTGGGTGTGTTGGGGACACAAGAGATTTCTTGTATTTGATTGCAGGGTTGTTTGAGAAAGACCATCTTCATCCTATGCCTCCCATGGATTGATAAACCTTAGGTCATCCACTTGAGGGAAATTTTCTACTGTCCTACAAAACAAGGCACTTGGAGGCCCAACAACGTCTACAAGAATAAAAGTTGCGTAGTAGACATCAAGCTCTTTTCTGGCACCGTTGCCGGGGAGGTGAGTGCTTGAAGGTATATATTTAGATCTTGCAATTAAATCTTTTAGTTTCTTGTTTTATCACTAGTTTGGTTTATAAAACAAAATTACAAAAAAATGGAATTGAGTTTGCCTCAAATGCTTCATCTTTATAATGTCTTTCTTGAAAATGATGGATCGGAAAATTGTGCCAAAGTGTTAGAAGAAGAATTCAATAAAATGTTTGGTATAAAATCTTTGAATGATGAGCATGATTGCAATGTTGTTAGTATGCTTTCTATGAATATCCATGATGCTAATGATATGCAAAGCTACAAGCTTGGGGATGCTATGTTTGATGAAGATGATATTTTTAGTCCCCCAAGTTTTGATGAGAAAATTTATTATGATAATTGCATGCCTCCCATTTATGATGATTATATTGATGAAAGTGGGTTTGGAAGAGTGTCAACTTTAGATAATAATTATCCCACTATTTTGGAGGGTGTTTAATCTTCTTGTAATAATGATAAAAGTGGATTTGGAGAGGTCATGACTTTATTTAGTGATGAATCCACTATTTTTGGAAGAGGTTTCAATTGATTATGACAATAAAGTTGCTATCTATGATGATTATTGTGATGACATGTATGCTATAAAGAATAATGATAACTATGAAACTTGTCATCATGATTTTAATTTTCAATTGGATTATGCCAATCAAGTATCTCATGATAGTTATTTTGTTGAGTTTGCTCCCACTATTATGAATGAGAAGAAAATTGCTTATGTGGAGAGTAATAAAATTTCTATGCTTGTGGATCATGAAAGGAATACTTTGTGTGATGGATATATTTTTGAATTTCTTCATGATGTTACTCAAAATTATTATGAGAGAGGATCATATGCTTGTAGGTGTTGCAATAATATCAAGTTTTTTCTCTATGTGTTGAAAGTTTTGAAGTCATGCATGTTTTGCCTTCCTATGCTAGTTGATTCTTGCTCCCATAAATTGTTTGCTCGCAAAATCCCTATGCATAGGAAGTGAATTAGGATTAAATTTGCTAGTCATATGCTTCATGATTCTCCCGTTATTTTTCAATTCTTTACTTTTATGTGAGCATCATTGAAATCATCATGCCTAGCTAAAACGCATTAAAGCAAAGCACTTGTTGGGAGACAACCCAACATTTTTACCTACTGTTTTTGTGTGTTTACATGATTAAGCTACTTTAGTAATCATGTTTTAGATGTTTTCTTTCAATAATGTGCCAAGTGAAGCCTTTGGGATAGTGTCGATGCTTGTTGATTTGATTCTATGCAAAAATAGAAACTTTTGCGTCCAGTGCTGGAATTTCTATTCTGTATGGGAGCATGAGAAAATTCTGAAATTTTTACACATTATTGGGTTACAAATTTTTTACGTTTTCCTAATTATTCAGAATTTTTGGAGGTACATAAGTGTGGTTTTTAAATCGCCCACTACATGCTGTTTTGTTTTTGACAGATTCTGTTTTCGGTGCATAGTTTGCTTGTTTTAGTGTTTCCATAGCTTATATTGAGTAATATAAATTGTGGAAATGATGGAATACAGTAGGCATTATGTGAGAACAATTATGAATCTTGCCTTGACAGTACCTAAGTGGATGATTTATTTTTATCATACTAACCTGTCTCACAAGTTCCGTTAAGTTTTGTGTGATTGAAGTTTTCAAGTTTTGGGTGAGATATCGATATGAGGAGAATAACGAGTGGCAAGACCCTAAGCTTGGGGATGCCCAAGGCACCCCAAGGCAACATTCAAGGAATACTCAAGCATCTAAGCTTTGGGATGCCCCGGAAGGCATCCCCTCTTTCGTCTTCAACATTATCGCTAACCTCACTTGGAGCTATATTTTTATTCGTCACATAATATGAGTTTTGCTTGGAGTGTCATTTTCTTCTGTTGATATTTGCTTGGTGTTATCAATAATCATGTTTTGTATCTTTTAGTTCAATAAAATGCCAATTATAGCCTTTACCATGCTCAGTTTGCAAGTTCATGTGTTGCTGTTTGAAAACAGAAAGTTTTCTGTTATGTCCAGAATATTCCTAAATAGTCAGAATATAATAAAAATCTGAAATTTTTACACAGTAAGAATGCATGAGTTCTCTGTCACTTGGTAATTTTCAGAATTTTTGGAGTTAGGGAATTATGAATTCTTATTCACCCTTTACAGACTGTTCTGTTTAGACAGATTTCGGTTATAGTTGCATTGTTTGCATATGTTGCTTGTTTAATGTTTCTATTTGTGGATAGGAGTATTAAATATGCAGAGGCATTTAGTATTCAATGTTTAATTATAATTTTAGTGATTTGTTACAGTAGAGAATGTTAAGGTTTTGAGTGTATTTATACTAACTTATCTCACGAGTTCTTGTTGAGTTTTGTGTGGATGAAGTTTTTAAGATTTAGGAGAGGCCATGATATGAGAGGAATTAAGGAGACACAAGATCTCAAGCTTGGGGATGCCCAAGGCACCCCAAGATAAAATTCCAAGAAGTCTCAAGCAACTAAGCTTGGGGATGCCCCGGTAGGCATCCCACCTTTCTTCATCAACACCTATCGGTTAGCCTATGTTTTTACTTGTTCACATGATATGTGCTATACTTGGAGTGTCCTTTTATTTTCATTTCATTTGCTCTTTGAATAAAATTATCAAGATCTGAAATATTTATTTTGAGAGAGTCTTCACATAGCTACTTAATTGTTTGACTACTCCTTGATCTTCACTTATATCTTTTGGAGTAGTTTGTCATTCATTCTTGTGCTTCACTTATATCCTAAGAGAAAATGTTTGAATGAATTGAATATCATAAATCTGAAATTATATATGTTCCATATGCTTAGTAATATTTCACATTGGGTTTAGAAAGTAAAATCTATTGAAATTTGACAATCATAATATTGGTCATACAAACAATTCATGAATGATTAGTATATGGAAGAGAAATTTCACATACAAATATATTATCTTGGACATCTTTTATGATTGTGAATACCCATTAATTATTTTCAAATTTGAGAAAATTAGTTGAAGTTGGACAAGGAAGACAACGTAATGAGTTATGTTTGGGTATATTTGCATCGAAGTTAAATTGTTATGGATCCTCTAACATGTGGTGCTTGTTTAGAATCTTTTGCTAGCCTAAATTTCTGTACTAAGCGGGAATACTGCTTGTACATCCAAAATCCTTGAGCCAAGTTTCTTCCATGAGTGTCCACCATACCTACCTATATACGGTATTACTCTGCCGTTCCAAGTAAATTTGCATGTGCCACCTCTAATCATTCAAATAAGCATCTGTTTTGTGTGCCCGTACCGCTCATGAAGCGGCAGGGGGTGGTCAGTATCTTCCATGCTAAGCAGGTTATTCTCAGATGAGTGTTTATTCACTTGTCATTGCACGAGAGAGGCTGGTATTTGGGATGCCCAGTCCTGTGGTCAAAATCAAAATTATATAATGCAACAAACTCCCCCAGAAAGTTGATTGTATGGAGGCCACCCAAGGATTCGGCTAGCCATGGCTTGTGTTTGAATGGTTGAGGGGGAGTAAACTTTACCTTTCCGCTTGGGAACCACCTATAATGTGTTTAGCATGGAAGATATTGAGAACTCTCGGTCGTGATGTTGACAGGAAAGGCACACCACTCATAATGTATTCATCTCTGTTTTAAGCTATGAGCTCTGGCACCTCGGCAAATCCCTGCTTCCCTCTGCGAAGGGACATTCCATTTACTTTTATGCTATTTACTTTCATGCTATTTATTTTTGTTGCATCAACTTCTTATTCCAACCTATTCTCTAGTTGGCAAGCATCATGTGGTGGGGATAGATCCAGGCACATATATCCATTCAAATATATTTGATCATGATTTATTATTGTTGACAATTATCTCTATGATAAATGAGTTGGGATGCGAAACATTAAGCCCTATCTTTCGCTGTGTTCGATGGATGCCATTTGTTCTAAAAATATGCTTTGAGTATTAGCAATCATAGAAGACTATATGATAATTGAGTATGTGGAGCTCTTACTTAGATTTTTTTGAAGATAAGTTGAATTGCAATTGTTTGGTGACTAAGAACATAGGTTGATAAGTTTCAAGAGAATGCATTGTTTGAACCATAACATGTGAATTGATTGCTACTTTATCATGATGAGTTTTATGAGAAAGAGTTGCTGTTAGGATTCTCGGAAAAGTGATTGAAATTATCGTTGATCAAACTTATGCACTATGCTAGCATTCACACTTCATAAATTATTTCTTTTATCATTTACCTACTCGAGGACGAGCATGAATTAAGCTTGGGGATGCTGATACGTCTCCAACGTATCCATAATTTATGAAGTATTCATGCCATGTTTATAACAATTTTATATGGTTTTGGTATGATTTGATTAGAACTAACCCGGACTGGCGTTGTTTTCAGTAGAACTACCGTGGTGTTGTTTTTTGTGCAGAAATAAAAGTTCTCGGAATTGGACAAAACTTTTTGACGATTTTTTTGGACCAAAAGAGACCCCCGAAGCTTCGTGGAAGGACCAGAAGCCTCACGAGGAGCCCCAAGGCAACATGGCGCACCCTGGGGGGGTCGTGTGCTGTTGCCTTGTGGGGCCCTCGTAGCTCCTTTTCGCATTATTCCAACGCTGAAAAATCCTATAAATAGAGAAACCCCCAGAAATAAACCTAGAACTTCGACGCCGCCGCCGCAAGCCTCTGTACCGAAGAAATACCATCTGGAGCCCTGTTCCGGCACCCTGCCAGAGGGGGAATCATCCCCAGAGGCCATCATCATCATCCCGGCGGTCTCCATGACGAGGAGGGAGTAGTTCACCCTCGTTGCTGAGGGTATGTACTAGTAGCTATGTGTTTGATCTCTCTCTCTCTCTCGTGTTCCTGATTTGGCACGATCTTGATGTATCGTGAGCTTTGTTAATATAGTTGGACCATATGGTGTTTCTTCCCTCTCTATCTTCTTGTGATGAATTGAGTCTTTAACTTTGAGGTTTTGTTATTGTCGGATTGAATATTTCAGATTTGAGAACACTTGATGTATGTCTTGCATGTGGATACCCATGGGGACAATGGGGTATTCTATTGAGTCACTTGATGTATGTTTTGGTGATCAACTCGCGGATTCCCGAGGTGACATTGGGGTAATATAGGCATAGGGGTTGGTTGCACGTTTTCATCTTCTTTTCTCCGATAGAAACTTTGGGGCACTCTTTGAAGTTCTTTGTGTGGATTGAATATTATGAATCTGAAGTTGTTTTGATGTATATCGAATAATCAACTCACGGATACTTGTGGTGACATTGGAGTATCTAGGTGACATTAGAGTTGGTTGATGCGTATCATATGGTGTTATTTTAGTACGAACTCTAGGGCTATTTGTGACACTTATAGGGATGGCTCAATAGATTGATTGGAAAGGATAACTTTGAGGTGGTTTCGTACCCTACAACAATTTCTATCTTATGTTCTCCGCTAATAGGAACTTTGGAGTGATTCTTTGTCGCACGTTGAGGGATTGTTATATGATCCAATTATGTTAACACTGTTGAGAGATTACACAACTGAAAGTATGAACCCTAGGCCTTGTTTTCAAGCATTGCAATACCGTTTGTGCTCCATTTTATCACTTGCTACCTTGCTATTTTTAGATTTTCACATTACAAAAACCTATATCTACTATCCATACTACACTTGTATCACCATCTCTTCGCCGAACTAGTGCACCTATACAATTTACCATTGTATTGGGTGTGTTGGGAACACAAGAGATTTCTTGTATTTGATTGCAGGGTTGTTTGAGAGAGACCATCTTCATCCTATGCCTCCCACGGATTGATAAACCTTAGGTCATCCACTTGAGGGAAATTTGCTACTGTCCTACAAAACTCTGCACTAGGAGGCCCAACAATGTCTACAAGAATAAAAGTTGCGTAGTAGACATCACTCATTGACGCACCCGAATGCTTGGCCTCACCGGAATGCGCTACTTAAAGGCGGCAACACCCAGCTAAACTCCACACCAGTGCACATCCTCCTCCCTGGCACACCATCCACCATGACCGCGAGTGGGAACACTCAGCGGGAGAGTTTATCTTCGGAGATGAAGCTCGAGGTCGCCGCCCTTGCTCAACGCGCTGCTCGCAACGCAATGCCGGCGTAGCCGAACGCGGACGTGGCCGCGCCAGTGGTGCCACTGCGCGTCCTATGCGCCACCATCCAACGTTCAGGGGCGCATTTGGCAGGTGAACAGCGACGAACCGTCCATGTCCATCATCGACCTCACGTCCACTGGCACCACCGAGGTCGCGGACTCCTCCGAGGATGAGTAGGGCATGGGAGGCGGCAGGGCATGGTGTCCCAAGTGGGCCGGCCTGTCTCCCGTGTTCTACTCTTCCTCGCCAGAGACCGCACCTTCACTTCACGGGTCTTGAACCCCGCCACCATTCATGGAGACGGCAGATGGAGGACATGGTCGCCAATGTGGAATACAAAGGAAAGTGGATGTCGGCTGCCGCTGTAGGATAGGTTTTGGGTCGGGTTTCTTTTCTTTTTTGGTCCTAAAAGTTTGAAATGTAATGAAAATCTGCCGTGTTTGCATCAATCTCGTCTGGTTATATGAACTTTCACAATAAAAAGGTATATTGTACGAAAATATATTGAATGATGATTCTAATCGTATTTACTTGGTATTGTGATTCTCATTGTTTTTGTATGTATAAACTTGGTCAAAGTTTAGAAAGATTGACCCGAGACAAAGCTGATATGCGAAGTAAATAAAAACAGAGGGTTTACATACACAATTTCTCTTAGGCCCTCCAAAAGTACGTCCACTACACATTCACGCATTTCATGTCTTTCTCTCGCTCTGTCTGTCAAACCAACTAAGCCAAACTCCTAGCATATCGCGCGGGAAAAGACCCGCCCTCCCCGGGATTTGTATCGATGGATCGCACGAAGCACCAAAACCAAGTGTTATGCTCTACAAGTTCAAAAGTACAAGACAGTACACTTACAGCACGCCTGTCGCGGTCGCATTGCACCCCTCACACGGTCGGTCCTACACACCGCTCACCCAAAGGGAACACGTTTCGGCTTGCCTCTTCATTGACACATGGGACCGCATTTGGAGAAACCGACCATGCGACAAACTTCCCCGCCCACCGCGCGAAAATTCCCCCCAAATCCCAAATTCAACCCCCCTTCGGCCAACTAGCCAATAATATTCCCCAAACCCCCCTCCCCCCGCCCCCTCCACTCCATTCGCTCTGCCAAACTAGCCCTCCCTGCCGCCCCGATACATCGGCGCTGCAGTTCTTTGAGGGGACGCACGGCGATCCTCTCGCTCCCACAGTACGCTCTCGTAAACTGTCGTCCTCCAGCCGCGCGCCACCGCTGGCGACGTTCTTGTGGAGACGCACGGTGGTCAGCTTCTCCCATGGTACGCACATTCAAGACTGAGGCCCCGTGCCCTGTTCTACACTCAATCTGCTTTGCTGAGATGGCATGCGACGGTTGATTAGTTGCTAAAATATCCTGCCAAATTTTAGGACCATGTATGTATTGTGAAGTAGATTGCCATGGTCTAGTAGCCAATCTGTTAGGTGAAATAGCTTGACACGGTTTTACACTCAATCTTTGTTGCTGAGATGGCCTTCGATGGCTGTGTGCTTGGCCTCATTGATTGCTGAAATAGCCTGGCAAAATTTAGCACTTAATCTGTTTGTTGAATTAGCTTTACATATATTTCGTTACTTAGATCTACTTGTCCAAATATCTTGCCATAACTTTAGACATTGACCTAGGTATTTTTTCGGGACATTATAAAAAACATATATGTTTTTCCTATAATATCTAGTAGAAGAACTAATTTGTATGTCTAACAGATGGACATGACTTGGATAACTTCTGCTCGACGATTCTCCCCTACATATGCCGAGCGGGTTCAAAACTTCATGAACTTTCTCAGAGCTGAGTACGGTGGTCCGAAAGCAGATGTGCGCTGCCCGTGTAGCAGTTGTATGAATTCATTTTCAAGACCCTAGTCAACTTTGCAAAATCATCTACACTTGTATGGGATGTCAGTCACATATACTAGGTGGGTTCATCATGGTGAAGCTGTAAACGTCAATGTTACTGACTATGTGGAAGCAGCAGATCACCATCTTGACCTGCCTGATGCTCAGGAGGAAGAGGAGAAGGAGGAGGAGGTGGCGGCGGAGCCAGTGATTTTGACCAACATTGAAACAATGCTACAAAATGCTCGCGCATTTTGAGAACTTACACATGTACAAGAAAAACGGTGGGACCTCATGTTGGAGCAATGCAACGTGGCAGTCACTGATGGGGTCAACTACTGGTAGGGTCAAGGACCTGACATCTAAGACTCACCTAGGGTCCCACACCATCATTGGTAGGTCCTTGGACCAAGCACGCATCCAGATGCGCATCACAAAGAATCCACTCGGACACACCAACGCCACTCGGACGTCCTCCTTCCAGTCGGCCAGTCATCACCACTCGGATGTAGGAGGCGTAAGGACGACGTGGGAGTTGCAATGGTCGGGTAGTCTTAAGTCGGGCTTCAAGTATAGTCGTGGCTATCGTTACTTGTAACTGTCGTAGTCATGGCTATTAAGTGCCTGTAACTGCCGTAGTTATAGTCATTAATCCCCCTTGTAACATGGCAGTAAAGAAGGCGAGGCGCACTCTACATAAGCCGCCCTCTTTCTCCATGCCAAGGGTTAAGCATCCTCTGTAATCATACACCCCAAGAGAAAACAAGCATCAAGGCACGAGACATAGGGCTATTACCTCCTCCGAGAGGGGCCTGAACTCGTAAAAACCGAGTGCTACACTTGCGCCATAGCTAGGCTCTGCCCCTCTTTCATACCCCTAGTACTCATTGTCAGTATCGTAACCCCGACAGTTGGCGCCCGCCGTGGGGCTGCGCGTCTAGCGATTATACGGTGCAGGTGGTATTTTTCATCATCATCATGCTAGTCGGCACCAAGATCCGTTTTGGAGCGCTCAGCTTCATTGCCGACGACTCGGCGTGGCTCCAGGAAGCCCCGCTGGACGTGGAGTCGCTGCCCATCCGTGGCGCAGTGCACTTCCGTGCATCTTCATACGGAGTTCTTCTCCGACAGCCGTCGAGCCCGTACCGAGTGGCTCCCCTCCCCGCTGGCCGCCGTCGCAATTGCTCCGGGCACTCGTGGCTCCAGTGCTAGATCAAGCACGTTGTGGCCCTCTAGGCCGCGGCCGGGCATGTGGCGGCGCTCGAGCCTGACAAGCCTAGCCCTTGACCTTTTTGATGGACTCCACGATGACTCCGCTGAGGAGTCCGTGCGCGAGTGCATTGAGTCCATGGCCGAAGTCCTCATGGCCGGCTCGGAGCCGCGTGGTCCGCCGAGATTTACAGATCCCCGCGACGGACATGTGGACCCTTCGCGTGGGCACGATGACGAAAACCAGGGGGATGATCATTCCCCTCGCCATGAGCTGTCACAACCCTAGTTTGGTAATGCACTTGGGCTAGTCTTGCATGTTGCATCATGTCTAAATTTTCAATTTAACTTGAAATGGGGAATGATCAAATGCTAGCACCCCTTTGAAATACTAGGATCAACTAAAAATATTTTCAATTAATCCAAAATGCCCTTCAGAAAAGTTCATGATTTTTGGAAAAGGTGCAAACCTCTGCCAAAAATGGTGCACATATTTCTAGGACATTTCTGGATTTTTGAATCAACTCATAATGTATTTGAATTGGAGCTATTTCAATGTTATACATAATTTAGTTGCTCCAATTATTCTGAAAATAATTGAGGGCCACTGGAATAATTCAGAAAGAGACCACAAACACTTTCAGAATTTACTAAAATGATTTAGTGCCTAAACTAAATCAACACAGATTGAAAAATTATAAAACAAAAACAAAAACAAGAAATAAAGAGAGAGAGAGAGAGAGGAAAACTACTTGGCCCAACTTACCTGGTCGGCCCAGCCCAGCTGGCCAGCGCCAGTCATCCCCTACCTCTACCAGTAGGTAGAGGCAGGACAGCGCATGGGCGCCCGAGGGCGCCACGCCACCTGCTCGCCTGGCTGCCTCCCCTGGCCAGCACGACGCCGTGGCAAGCTTCGCCACTGTCGTCTGGATCGAGCCCGCCTCCTCTTTCGCCCCCCTGCTCTCTCCCTCGCCTACTGTCGCCATGGCTGAACTGCCATGAGCTTCCCGTCGCCGCACGCGTAGCCACCGCCTCCCCCTCGCTTCCCTGATGTGTCCACAAGCTTCACCATGATGCCTTCGTCCTCTCCGTCGAGTCACGCGATGCCGGACACCCCCGAACGCCCTCAACATCGTCATCTTCCTCCTCGGGCACCCGATATCGTCGTCGTCGATTCGTCGCCGTCAAGCCTTCCCCGAGCTCGCTGACCACCTCATCATCTTCGTTGTGAGCCCCTGAGACTTTCCCCCCTAGCACCGTCGTCTCTCGCGCCCTCTAACCACGGGTTCCGTCGAGCCCGAGAACCCACCGCCGCCGGCCATGTCGCCGCCATGGCTATAGAAACCATAGCTTGCGCCTGAGCACGTCATCATGCTCGGGTTGCTCACAGGAGACGAACGCACCCCCAAGCTCGCCTTTCCGTGCACCGTAGCACCGCAGCCGTCGTTGCCTGAGCTCCGGCCGCCGCCGTTGTGGTCGCTGTCATCGATTGAAGCCACCTCTAGCGATGTCGTTTGCACCATCGGATGCGCGCGAGGCCCAGCTCCATGTAGAGCCCCTCCGCCGCTCATTTGGTCACCGGAGGGTGAAACCCAAGCCCCTCCGCCGTGTCTGCCGTCTCCGGCGGGCTTAACCCCGGCCTAACCACCGTTTAGGACTAACCCTAATGATCCCCTGGGTCACCGACAGGTGGGCCCCATCCCTGCTAACTTTTGGTTAAGTTTTTAATTAAACTTAATTAACACGCTACCTCACTGAGATGTGGGCCAATTGTAGGATCGAGGAGATATGTCTAGAGGGGGGCTGAATAGACTCCTAACCAGACAAAGGTGCAGTTTTTAATTTCTCTTGGAATTTAGGCAGATTTTGGCACAAGTTAAGATCACTCCAATACTTTCTACACATGCATATCTAGAGATTGAGCAGCAGAAATAGTAAAGCATGCAATAGTACGAAAAGTAAAGGGGTAGAGTATGGAAGATCAAACGCAATGAAGACACAGTGGTTTTTGGCGTGGTTTTGATAGGTGGTGCTATCGTACGTCCACGTTGATGGAGACTTCAACCCACGAAGGGTAACGGCTGCGCGAGTCCACGGAGGGCTCCACCCACGAAGGGTCCACGAAGAAGCAACCTTGTCTATTCCACCATGGCTTACGTCCACGAAGGACTAGCCTCACTCGGGGTAGATCTTCACGAAGTAGGCGATCTCCTTGCCCTTACAAACTTCTTGGTTCAACTCCACATCTGGTTGGAGGCTCCCAAGTGACACCTAACCAATCTAGGAGACACCACTCTCCAAAAGGTAATAGACGGTGTGTTGTTAATGAACTCCTTGCTCTTGTGCTTCAAATGATAGTCTTCCCAGCACTCAAACACTCCTCATAGATTTGGCTATGGTGGAAGAATAATTTGAGTGGAAAGCAACTTGGGAAACGCTAGAGATCAAGGTTCAAATGGTAGGAATGGAATATCTTGACCTCAACACATGAGTAGGTGGTTCTCTCTCAGAAAATGAATGGTGGAAGTGTAGGCACGTTCTGATGGCTCTCCTTTCTGAGAAGGATGGGGTGGAGGGGCATATATAGCCTCCACACAAAATCCAACCGTTACACACTTTTGACCCAACTCGGTGGCACCGAAACAATCATCTCGGTAGCACCAAACTGTGTAAAAGATATGAACATTAGGAATGTCGGTGGGACCAATACGGACAACTCGGATGGACCGAAGTGCAATGTCTTAGGGCAATCCTCATCTCGGTGGCACCGATTGCATCAACTCGGTAGGACCGAAGTGAAGCAATAAGGCAACAGAGAGTTGGCAAGCCATCTCGATGAGACCGATATGCATAACTTGGTGAGACCGAAGTGAATGCAACCGATTATAGAGAGTTGGCAAGGCCATCTCGGTGGGACCGAGATCCATTTCGGTGGATCCGATTTGATAGGGTTTTGGCAGTGGCTAAGTCTTGGATGAACTCGGTGGGGCCGGATAGGAAAAATTGGTGGGCCGAGTTGGACTTTAGGTTTAGGACATATTTGGGTAGAGAGAGTGGTTGAGGGTTTAGGAATACTGTCACTAAGCACTTGAGCAAAAAGACACCTCATCCCCTTTTAATAGTATTGGCTTTCCTATGGACTCAATGTGATCTTGGATCACTAAACCAAAAATGTAGAGTCTTGATATTTTGCCAATCCTTGTCCTTAGCATTTCGAAGGGGTTCCACGTCCTCTTGTCCACGCCACGCCATTGTTGAACTTGTCTGAAATTCACTAGATAAAAGCATTAGTCCAACAACATGTATGTTGGCATAAATTACCAAAACCACCAAGGTAGCAAATGTGCTTTCAATCTCCCCCTTTTTGGTAATTGATGACAACATACATCAAAGCTTTAAATAAAGATTTAGCAGAGGTATGTATGAAAGCTTTGAAGGAAACATGTAACATGTATGAGCTCCCTTGAACTCCCCCTGAAGATGTGCATAACATGATGATATCTTATGGGAAATATACATGCAACATGTATCTTGGATATATGCATCAGAGCAATATATATATGTGACATTAGGGTATCCACATGTACAAGATTTTCTCCTTGCAAACAATATATACTTAGCAAGAGGTCAACCATGTACATGAGTGTGATGCATATACTTACCTTGAAGTTCTTGATCAAGTACCTGAAGAAATACACTTGAGAAAACAGGGTTAGATAACACAAGATAATTTCTTCAAGAAAAAGACACAAGATCAACAAGAAACCAAGATTGGGATGACATGTAGAAGAGAGTATCACTAGGTGAATACTTCATTGAAGCAGACATGTCCCCAAAAGAAATAGCTGTCTCCCCTTAAAGAACTTCCTCTCCCCCTGAATCTGACATGGATATTGGGAGTAGGTAGGGTGAGAAAACTCAAACAACAGCCAAAGAATAGACTAATCATGTTTCTCCCCTCTTAGAAACGTGTAACATTCTCTCCTCTTGTAAGGTGCATCTTTGTTTTGAATAGATAAGCTTAAGCTTTGATGTATTCCTCTCTCCCCCTTTGACAACAATTTCCAAGAAGGGACTTCAAGGTTATTGATTAAGTGAGTTTGGTCCTTGAGAAATACAGCTAGATGCATGTAGAGGATAAGAATCATCGAGTGGAGCTGGAGCAGAAAAACTCAGGGAAAATTTGACAGAAAATTCCTTAGAGCAGTCAAAATCGGTGACACCGAGTTGAGACAATTCGGTGGAACCGAGTTTGATGCAATGGAATATTTTGTCAACTCAGCTCACTAGGCAAGGAAATCTCACAAGGATTTGCAAAGAATTAACTGCGAATCAAGCTAAAAGAGAAGAAACAGAAAAGAAGCAAAGAAACATCTAGATGAAGGTTTTTTTTTTGAAAAGAAACACTCTAGCAAGAAGAGAACAAGCAGAAGAAACACTAGAGAACTTCATCTAGATGGGTCAGCGACTAGGTCACCTATGTTAGAGTATTTTGACTTAGGAGTCAAGTGAAAACACTTGATCATAGGTCATACTCGTCGTTAAGCTCAAAATGGGGTTGCCATTTTTCTTTTAAGCATTTCAATGTATTCACATCTTGTTGAGTTGCTTTAGCTTATGTCTTTGAGTGAAGCTTCTCTAAGATGTGAGAACTTACATTGGTATTTGGTGGTGAAGTCCATCATGTAGTTGAACTTGAAGTGGATGCTCGTGAATTGAAGTTTGGAGCTATCCTATCATTTGTGGTTCATCTTCCTACATGGGTTAGACTTGCAAGGAACAACATGTGTATCCAAAATGACAAGAATGAAGCATAACTCAAATGTTGTCAAAGGATATGTTTAGGTTGTGTTGTTCCTTGTTACTCCATCAATTGTTGATACTTGGGTTATACAAGATTGCTCAAGATAAGAGTGTGATGCAATCTTGTGACATGAAGCTTGTCCAAGTACCTGCAAAAGGTTAGATACCATACAAGGGAGCAAAATGTCCAAGATATAAAATGATCATGAAGGATATCATGGATTAGTCAAGAATGCTCATGCCCTTGTATGCATCCACATGAACCTCTAGTTTACGTTTGAAGCATCAATGATGTTCAATTCACTTCTCAAGTGACAAAACACTTTTTCATCAAGGGGTTTGGTAAAGATGTCCGCCAATTGTTTGTCAGTACGAACATGTTTAAGGTCAATATCACCTTTCTCAACATGATCTCGAATCAAATGGTGACGAACCTCAATATGCTTAGTTCAAGAATGTTGCACGGGATTGTGTGCTATCTTAATAGCACTCTCATTGTCACAAAGTAATGGTACATGTCTCACATGCACAACATAACCTTTAAGAGTTTGTGTCATCCATAGTAATTGAGCACAACATGATCCCGCGGCAATGTATTCCGCTTCGGCAGTAGATAGAGATACGGAATTTTGTTTCTTGGAGGACAAACACACAAGAGATCTACCAAGAAATTGACATGTACCCGAAGTGGATTTTCTATCAACCTTGTCTCCGGCATAGTCCGAATCGGAGTAGCCAACAAGATTGAAAGAAGATCCTTTGGGATACCATATGCCGAAGTTTGGTGTATGTATCAAGTATCTCACAATTCTTTTCACCACCTGAAGGTGACACTCTTTTGGTGCCGCTTGGTATCGTGCACACATGCACACACTTAGCATAATGTCGGGTCGGGAGGCACATAGATATAATAATGAACCAATCATCAATCGATAAACCTTTTGATCAACCGGTTTGCCATCCTTGGTCAAGTCAAGATGTCTTCTCGTTGGCATGGGAGCTTTCATACCTTTACTCTCTTGCATGTTGAACTTTTTGAATAAGTCCTTGGTATACTTTGTTTGGGAGACAAAGGTACCTTCCCTAGTTTGCTTGATTTGCAAACCAAGAAAGAATTTGAGTTCACTCATCATAGACATCTCAAACTTCTCCGACATCAACCTTCCAAACTTTTCACTAAAAGAGGGGTTAGTAGATCCAAAGATAATATCATCAACATAAATTTGGCATACAAATAATTCTCCATTAACCCTCTTAGTGAACAAAGTTGAATCAATCTTCCCATTTTCAAAACATTTTTCAAGAAGAAACTTTGTCAAGCATTTGTACCAAGCTCTAGGGGCTTGCTTGAGACCATAAAGAGCTTTACGAAGTTTGTACACATGATTAGGTTTCTTGGGATTCTCAAAGCCGGGAGGTTGTTTAACATATACTTCCTCCTCAATTTCACCATTTAAGAAGGCACTTTTAATATCCATTTGGTAAAGAGTGATATCATGGTGGTTGGCATAAGCATGTAAAGTGCGAATGGATTCAAGTCTTGCAACGGAGGCATAGGTCTCACCATAGTCCATACCTTCGATTTGTGTGTAACCTTGTGCTACGAGATGAGCCTTGTTGCGTACAACTTGTCCATCTTCATCTTGCTTATTCCGAAACACCTATTTGGTTCCAATGATGTTTTGCTCTTCCTTAGGCTTCTCAACCAATGTCCACACTTGGTTCCTCTCAAAGTTGTGTAGCTCTTCGTGCATTGCATTCACCCAATCGTGGTCCTTGAGAGCATCTTCTACCTTCAAGGGTTCAACACTAGAGATAAATGAGTAATGCTCACAAAAGTTAGCTAAACGAGATTTAGAGCGAGTAATTCTCCCGGTTTGGATATCTCCAAGTATTTGTTCGACGGGATGATCCTTGTCGATTCTTGCTCTAACTCGAGGTAGCTTTTTCTTGGGTTGTGGTGAGGCTTCCTCATCATCATCATCTTCTTCTTCTTCCTTGATGTTTTCGTTGTTTGTTTGTGGAGGTGGAGAAGGAGGTTGAGGTGGATCATATTGTTGCACTTCCTCATTCCCATCGTCTTGACGTGTTCCACTTGTGGATGCCTCCATATCAGCTTGTCGTTCACCTTGATGTGAGGTTGGGGCTTCCACTTGAATAGACGAGGTACTGTCCTTTACTTCCACGGGGCAAATCTTGCCAATGGGCAAGTCTTGGATTGCTTCCGATGGTTCTTGATCTCCTACATCAAATGGCAATTGCTAGACTTGCGAGCCGTTAGTCTCATCAAATTTCAGATCTACCGTCTCTTCAACTTTTTGAGTGAAGTTGTTGTAGACACGGTAAGTGTGAGAGTTCGATCCATAACCAAGTAGGAAACCTTCATGAGATTTAGGAGCAAATTTTGAACGATGATGCTTATCAAGAATGTAACATTTTGAGCCAAATACTGGAAAATATCCAACTTGTGGTTTGTTACCAGTGAGCAGTTCATACGCCGTTTTACCAAGAAGCTTGTGAAGATAGAGTCGGTTTGTTGCATGACAAGCTGTTTCAACCGCTTCTGCCCAAAAATGTCTTGGCGTATTGTATTCATCAAGCATTGTTCTTGCCATCTCAATAAGTGTACGGTTCTTCCTCTCAACAACTCCATTTTGTTGAGGTGTGTACGTAGCCGAGAACTCATGTGAAATACCCTCCTCATCAAGAAAGGTGTCCACATTGGCGTTCTTGAACTCTGTTCTGTTGTCACTCCGAACCTTCTTGATTTTTACTTCAAATTGATTTTGAGCCTTTCTTGCGAAGTTCTTGAAGATCTTTTGTACCTGCGATTTGTCATCAAGAAAGAACACCCACATAAATCTGGAAAAATCATCAACAATGACTAAACCGAAAGAGTTACCACCAAGACTCTTATAGGCGTTGGGACCAAACAGATCCATATGAAGTAGCTTGAGTGGTCTCCTCGTGGTCATAATGTTCTTTACGGGATGGCTTCCTCCAACCTGTTTTCCTGCTTGGCAAGCACTACAAAGTCGATCTTTGTCAAATATAACATCTTTCACTCCAAGAATGTGATCTCCTTTAACAAGTTTATCAAGGTTACACATACCAACATGTCCAAGTCTTCTATGCCATAACCAACCTTTAGAAGATTTTGCAATTAAACATGTACGAGGTTGGGCTCTCTTAGTGAAATCAACAATGTATAGATCACCTCTACGAATGCCGGTAAAGACTATATTATGATTATCTTGGTGAAACACTTGGCAATCTACTTTGGTAAATAGAACATTAAAACCAAAATCGGCTAGTCTAGATACGGAAAGAAGATTGTAACCAAGAGATTCAACAAGCATAACATTTTGTATGGAGCTATCATTGGATATGGCCACCTTACCAAGGCCAAGTACCTTACCCTTGGAGTTGTCTCCAAAAGTCACATACTTGCGTGGACCATCATTTTTAGTAACCTCACGAAACATGTCTCTATCTCCGGTCATGTGATCGGTACAACCGCTATCAAGATCCACTCTTTTCCTCCAGCCATATAATCTCGAAGATTTGCCATAAGGCTGAGATTCCTCATGGTCTTCTCAAATTCAATATCAAAGTCTTCGTCTTCATCATAATAGCCGTGCTCAACATCATCATCATCATGCATGTGATTAACAGATTCATTAGTTTCATGATCATGACAATGTTTAAGTTTATGAATTCTAATAGTTTCCATGATAATATTGCTAATAGTTCTAACATCTCCTTTGGCACGCATGAGATCACGAAGCTCAAACAAGCAATCATCAAACTTAGGATCATTAGGACTCATCTTGTGAAAAGCAACAGCCTGATGAAGAATCTTATTAAGACTCTTTAGAGAATAATCGGGATATCGCTTTTGTAAATCAAGCCATAGAGTATAAGCACATGCAAAGTTTCGCATACAACCAAGCACAATCTTAGGTAATCCTCTAATGATAAGATTGACGGTTCAAAGATTACGAAGCATGTCAATTTCCTCTTCATGAGTAGGATGCAAGGGATCAATAGGGGGCACATAAGGATTATGAATATACTTGCTCAAGTTAAACTCATCAAAGATATCAAGCATTTCATCCCTCCAAAAGTTGTAATACTCCCCATTGAGAATAGGCACTCTACGTCTAATACTACCGAACGTAGACATATCCATCTCCCTCCAATGGTGATGAAAACAAAGAAATGGAGACCAAAGCTCTGATACCAATTGTAGGATCGAGGAGATATGTCTAGAGGGGGGGTGAATAGACTCCTAACCAGCCAAAGGTGCAGTTTTTAATTTCTCTTGGAATTTAGGCAGATTTTGGAACAAGTTAAGATCACTCCAATACTTTCTACACATGCATATCTAGAGATTGAGCAGCGGAAATAGTAAAGCATGCAATATTACGAAAAGTAAAGGGGTAGAGTATGGAAGATCAAATGCAATGAAGACACGGTGGTTTTTGGCGTGGTTCCGATAGGTGGTGCTATCGTACGTCCACGTTGATGGAGACTTCAACCCACGAAGGGTAACGGCTGCGCGAGTCCACGGAGGGCTCCACCCACGAAGGGTCCACGAAGAAGCAACCTTGTCTATTCCACCATGGCTTACGTCCACGAAGGACTAGCCTCACTCGGGGTAGATCTTCACGGAGTAGGCGATCTCCTTGCCCTTACAAACTTCTTGGTTCAACTCCACATCTGGTTGGAGGCTCCCAAGAGACACCTAATCAATCTAGGAGACACCACTCTCCAAAAGGTAATAGACGGTGTGTTGTTGATGAACTCCTTGCTCTTGTGCTTCAAATGATAGTCTTCCCAGCACTCAAACACTCCTCACAGATTTGGCTATGGTGGAAGAAGAATTTGAGTGGAAAGCAACTTGGGAAAGGCTAGAGATCTTGGTTCAAATGGTAGGAATGGAATATCTTGATCTCAACACATGAGTAGGTGGTTCTCTCTCAGAAAATGAATGGTGGAAGTGTAGGCACGTTCTGATGGCTCTCCTTTCTGAGAAGGATGGGGTGGAGGGGTATATTTAGCCTCCACACAAAATCCAACCGTTACACACTTTTGACCCAACTCGGTGGCACCGAAACAATCATCTCGGTAGCACCGAACTGTGTAAAAGATATGAACGTTAGGAATCTCGGTGGGACCGATACGGACAACTCGGATGGACCGAAGTGCAATGGCTTAGGGCAATCCTCATCTCGGTGGCACCGATTGCATCAACTCGGTAGGACCGAAGTAAAGCAATAAGGCAACACAGAGTTGGCAAGCCATCTCGGTGAGACCGATATGCATAACTCGGTGAGACCGAAGTGAATGCAACCGATTACAGAGAGTTGGCAAGGCCATCTCGGTGGGACTGAGATCCATTTTGGTGGATCCGATTTGATAGGGTTTTGGCAGTGGCTAAGTCTTGGATGAACTCGGTGGGGCTGGATTGGAAAAATCGGTGGGGCCGAGTTGGACTTTAGGTTTAGGACATATTTGGGTAGAGAGAGTGGTTGAGGGTTTAGGAATACTGTCACTAAGCACTTGAGCAAAAAGACACCTCATCCCCTTTTAATAGTATTGGCTTTCTTATGGACTCAATGTGATCTTGGATCACTAAACCAAAAATGTAGAGTCTTGATCTTTTGCCAATCCTTGTCCTTAGCATTTCGAAGGGGTTCCACGTCCTCTTGTCCACGCCACGCCATTGTTGAACTTGTCTGGAATTCACTAGATAAAAGCATTAGTCCAACAACATGTATGTTGGCATAAATTACCAAAACTACCAAGGGAGCAAATGTGCTTTCACCAAGCCCTGCTGACAGCTTTAGTTAGGATTAACTTAACGCTAATTAACCCTGTTAATTAGCTGTGCCACCGACGAGTGGGTCCCACGCGTCAAGTTTGACCCTGGCCGACCCTGTTAACCACTGACGTCACACAGACGTCATGCTGATCCAGTAAAGCATTTTCTGGATTTAGTTTAATTTAAATAGCCACGAAATTCCAGAAAATGGTATAAACTTCAAAAAATCATATAAAATCAACCGTAGCTCAGATGAAAAAGATTTATATATGAAAAATGATTAGAAAAATCCAATCTATCCATTGGTACTGTTTTCATGCATGACAAAACAAGTTAAACCTGCTGATCAGGTCAAATCAATTAAATGGTATTTGAAATACCATATGTGGAGTTTGAATTTGAATCTCTGATTCAAGCCAACTCCAACCAATCTGTTGTTAGATGCATTAGCTCATACAAACTCATTTTGCCATGTCATTATCATGCATCATATTGTTGCATTGCATTGATTGTGTTCCTTCTTTGTTTGTCGGTGTTGTTCCTTCTCGGTAGTCGACGTTTCCGACGTAGTGACCGTTGACACTGATGAAGTGCGGTATCATCTTCAGAAGTGACAGGCAAGCAACCCCCCTTGATCACTCTGATACAATCCCACTCTCTCGCTCTTGCTCTCTTTTACTGCATTAGGACAACAACGATTCAACTGTTACATGTTGCTGTAGCTGAACCCATTCCTCTGCATGACCTGTCTTTGCCACATTAAATAGTTAAAACCTTCTAGCATGAGTAGGAATTGCTTGAGCCATGTTGTGCCTACTCATCCATGCTTGCTTGCTAGGCCTGCTATGCTTAGAGTCGTGTCGGGTCTGATCCATCTGGGCGATGAACTGGAATAGTTGTGTTCATGTCCTACTGTGTGAGAGCTAAGTGTGTGAATCCGATTTGGTAAAGGTAGCGATGAGAGGCCATGTAGGAGTACATGGTGGGTTGTCTCATTGGGACCGTCCTCAGGAACTGAGTTCTGTGTTTGTGATCCAAGACAGTTACTACCACACATTGGGCCCTGAAATATGACCCCGCTCGACTTATTAATCGCCTTGATCTCTGTCCAGGACTCGCAACTAGTTTCTGGTGTGTGTAGGATATGTGTTGCCGGCCATGCATAGCGCTGACCTTAGGGGTGGGCTATGATGCGTTAGAGACACCGAGGCACGGTGTACTAAGTGACACCTGGATGGTGCTCTTGGGAACCCTGCTCTCATCATTTGGGGCCGTGATAGAAACTTCGGCCGGACTTCCTTTGCGGATACAACCTGATATAGGCGATAAACCTGGACTAGTGTCTCGTGTGGTTAGTTAGGTCGTGGTCTACACCCACGCTGGCTTTCACTTGATGTCTGCCGAGTACATTTCACGTACAGGCGCTAAGTGGTGGAAACATGTGTGAAGAAGTACACCCCTGCAGGGTTAAGGATCTATTCGAATAGTCGCGTCCACGGATATGGACTACTTGGAAGCTTACATTGTTCATAGACAACTTTAAGTGGATACTCTAAAATGCGCAAGATAAGCGTGAGTGCTATGGATGGCCTTCTCGTAGGGAGATGGGAGAGGATCCATAGTGGTGTATTGTTATGGTGACTATGTGGACTTGTGTGCGCTCTCTCACCCCAAAGAAGTTACTGGTAGTCGTAGTTCAGGATAGCCACTGAGTCAAAGCTGGTTGCTGTAGTTAAACTCCACAACCCCCTTTATTGATACCCGATGCATATGTAGTTAGTTCTGATGTAAGTCTTGCTGAGTACCTTTGTACTCACGGTTGCTTAATTTATGTTTTGAAGAGGAGACTTCAGTCTCACTAGTAGTTCCGTTTGGGCTTCAACGAGTAGCTTGGGAATCCCAGATAGAGGTCTGGTTCCTATGGAGGGTCTTGTAGATAGTCGGGCTTTCTAGCCTTCTTTCTTTTTAGCTGTCTGTACTCAGACAGGTTTATGCTTCTGTTGCTTGTATGACTTTGTATGTTGGGTCATGAGACTCATGTTTGTAACATCATGCTATGTATGGCTCTTCGGAGCCTCGTAAATAAATACTTTGATTCATAGAGTTATGTTGTGATGCCATGTTGTATCTACACATATCGTGCATATTGTGTGTATGTTTGAAATGCATTGGTATGTGTGGGGTTCGACACCTAGTTGTGTGCCTTTGGTAGCCTTCCTTATAGGGAAATGCCTCCTAGTGCTTCCACTGACCCTTGGTAGTTCGCTACTGCTCCGGAACACATGGATTGACCGGCATGTATCCTCTTTGATCCTATGTCTGTCCCTACGGGGAAATGTCACGTGGTGTTACTGGAGTCCTAATAGCTTGCTACAGCCCAGTTACACACGCTGATGACCGACACGTGAATTGCTGGGTTACCTATGTCTGTCCCTGTACGTTTGTGCCACCTTGGTTTACGACTAGTCATGTCAACCCGGGTTCTCTGTCATGTGGATGCTAGCGACAAAATCATATACGTGACCCAAAAGACACAAACGGTCCTGGCCAAGGTAAAGGCGTCAGCCGTGGGTTACCTTGCATGAGGCCACAAAGTGATATGATGTGTTATATGCTAGATCTGTGTGACTTAGGATCGGGGTCCCGACAGCTTTGGTATCAGAGCCTGACTGCCTGTAGGATTACCAAGCCAAACTGGTCGAAGTCAAGTTTAGAAATGCTTTAGTTATATAGGGGAATTGATTTTGGAAGGGAACGTAAGGCTATTTTTACTCCTTATCATGTGTCCTTCTGATTCTGAGTCACCCTCTTCTTTTCTACGGGGTTTAAGAACCAGACTTCTTGAAAGCGCAGGTTAACTCCCAAAGGGAGGGTGAATGGGAGATTTTTATAAATTCATCAAACTCGGAAGATTTTGATGAAAATCAGAGTGACGAAAGAGAAACAAAAGTGAAACTAGATCGACACAGATGTAACTAGCATGCAACGAAAATACATACAAGTCACGAACAAGTAGTCATACAAGCAGACATGCATGAGGAAGATGAACTAGAGAAATGATATACGACATAATGAAAGTCCTCAGTTCAAATTCATCAGAAAAGTAGAGCACAAGTTCTTCAGCAGCGGAAATGCGTAAAGGTAAAGGGGTGAGGAATTTGAAACCAGTTGGGCTCGATGAAGACACAGTGATTTGGTAGACCAGTTCCTGTTGCTGTATCAACTGTACGTCTGGTTGAGGCGGCTGAGTCTTACCTCGGAGGACACTTAGTCCTCACCGTATTCCTCTTGAGCTAAGGTCACTTAGACCTCACCCAATCACTCCTAGTAAGTCCTCAAGGTAGACTTCCAAAACCTTCACATACTTGTTCACCGGCACACCACAATTACTCTTGGGTGCTCAAAACATGATGCCTAACCATCTGGAGGAATGACAGTCCTCAAAGGTAACAAGCGTCGGATCACACAGATCAACTTCTTCTGTGATGCTCAGTCACTTTGGCTCTGGTTGGGTTTTTCCTCACTTGGGTTCTCACAAAGTCATCAGAGGAAGGGTTGCTCACAAATGACAAGTGTCAAGTTCTCTCTAGAGCAGCCAACCAACTAGTGGTTGTAGGGGGCGGCTATTTATAGCCAGGAGGCAACCCGACATGAAATGTCATAAATGCCCTTCTCAGATATGACCATTGTCAGGATAAGAATCCAATCGACAGCTGGCACGCGGCGCAGCAATGATCGGAAATTAACCTCCAATTTCGTCGGGGCACTCTATTTCCTCACGATAGGCAGATCGCACTGGCGTAATCCTAACTCCTCAGCCTGAACAAATTCGTCAGAGACCAGATGAACCTTGTCACTGTCACTGCCAAATTCGTCAGCTGTTCCGGAGATTTCCAAAGGCTTCACCCGAAGCGGCTTTGGTTTGTATAGTTTTGAGCATCGCTTTGAAGTATGAAATATGCTTCACCTTGACCCCCTTTGACAGTACGGTTTTTCCTATGACTCAAATAAGAAGAAAAGAAACTATGAAAACAAAGTCTTCAAGCTTCCAAATCTTCACATCAAATTCTTCATAGGCCGTACCAAATTCTTCACTTGAAGAAATACATTTTTAGGGGTCAACTTCTGTGATTAAACCAAGTCTTCAGGGACTATTCTTACCTGTGTACACTCACAAACTCATTAGTCCCTTAACTTATTTGTCTTCAATACTCCAAAACCACTAAGGGGGCACTTGATGCACTTACAATCTCCCCCTTTTTGATGATTGATGACAAATCAGTTAAGTTTTCAACGGGAATAAAATAGTGGAAGTGTAAGAAGTGAATATGAAGACATTGGTTACAAGATATTGAGGAACTCCCCCTGAAGATGTGCATATGAAGAATTTGCTTTTGATTGCAAGTGCACATGGCAGGTTGGAATTGTGGAGATCTCCCCCTATATCTTGGAATCCAGTCATGCATGATCATAAGATATTGAAGTATTTGAATGCATGATGAAAATTGGTGGCTGACGAAATGTAGCATGCATGCACACATAATATTGAGGAATTAGAGCATAAACGTGCATGCAGATAATTCATCACAGAGAAGGGTCAGACAACTAATAGTTTAAGTTACAACTTTCAAAGAGCAAATCGAATGAACACAAGAGTTGCAACTTCGCAAAATAAACCACCCCATAGTTTTATATGACCCGCTTGAAGACTTAATACTCAAATTTCTCCTCCTTTGTCATCACATGACCAAAAAGTCACGAAAATGAGGACTAACACGCCCTGAAGAAGTTGATCATGAAGCAGTCAAGGGAGCGCCAGCATTGTCGTCGGGGTCGCGAGTTGAAGAAGGGCCTGCAGCAGTGTCTTCAATGTCCTCATTTTCGTCAGTAGCTCGAGAGGGAGATGATACGTCCATTTTGCATCATGTTTTGTTACAGTTATTTATAGTGTTTTTAATCAATATAACACTTTTTGGAGCAATTCTAATGCCTTTTCTCTCTTAATATGCAAGATCTACACAAGGAGGGAGAATGCCGGCAGCTGGAATTCTGGACCTGAAAAAGCTATGTCAGAGATACCTATTCTGCACATCTCCAAATGAGCTGAAATTTCATGGAGAATTATTTTGGAATAAATAAAAAATATTGGAATCAAGAAGTACTAGAGGGGGCCATCCAGGAGCCCACGAGGCACCAGGGCGCGCCACCCCCCAGGCGCGCCCTGGTACCTCGTGGGGCCCCTGGCCAGCCTCTGGCCCCCATTTTCTGGTATATAAGTGCATTGGCCCTAGAAAAAATATAGAGAAGACTTTCGGGATGGTGCGCCGTCGTCTCGAGGCGGAACTTGGGCAGGAGCACTTTTGCTCTCCGGCGGAGAGATTCTGCCGGGGATACTTCCCTCCGGGAGGGGGAAATCGTCGCCATCGACATCACCAGGGATCCTCTCATAATGGGAGGACTAATCTTCATCAACATCTTCACCAGCACCATCTCATCTCAAACCCTAGTTCATCTCTTGTATTCAATCTTTGTCTCAAAACCTCAGATTGGTATCTGTGGGTTGCTAGTAGTGTTGATTACACCTTGTAGTTGATGCTAGTTGGTTTATTTGGTGGAAGATTATATGTTCAGATCTATTATGCTATTCAATATCCCTCTGATCTTGGACATGAATATGATTTTTGAGGTGTTACTTTTGTTCTTGAGGACATGGGAGAAGTCTTGTCATAAGTAATCATGTGAATTTGGTATTCGTTCGATATTTTGATGATATGTATGTTGTTGATTCTCTTAGTGGTGTCATGTGAACGTCGACTACATGACACTTCACCATCTTTGGGCCTAAGGGAGTGCATTGTGGAGTAGTAATTAGATGATGGGTTGCTAGAGTGACAGAAGCTTAAACCATAGTTTATGCGCTATTCCATAAGGGGCTGATTTGGATCCATATGTTTAATGCTATGGTTAGAGTCATCTTAATTCTTCTTTCGTAGTTGTGGATGCTTGCGAGAGAGGGTAATCATAAGTGGGAAGCTTGTTCAAGTAAGAACAGCACCCAAGCACTGGTCCACCCACATATCAAATTATCAAAGTAGCGAACGCGAATCAAACAAACATGATGACAGTGACTAGATGAAATTCCCATGTGTCCTCGAGAACGCTTTACTTACTATAAGAGATCGTTCCGGCTTGTCCTTTGCTATAAAAAGGATTGGGCCACCTTGCTGCACTCTTTTTTACTATTGCTACTAGTCACTTGTTACAAATTATCTTGCTATCAAACTACTCGTTACCGATAATTTCAGTGCTTGCAGAAAATACCATGCTGAAAACCGCTTGTCATTTCCTTCTGCTCCTCGTTGGGTTCGACACTCTTACTTATCCAAAGGACTACGATTGATCCCCTATACTTATGGGTCATCAAGACTCTTTTCTGGCGCCGTTTCCAGGGAGTGAAGCGCCTTTGGTGAGTGGAATTTGGTAAGTAAACATTTATATTACGTGCTGAAATTTACTGTCACTTGTCACTATGGAAAGTAATCCTTTGAGGGGTTTGTTCGTGGTATCTTCACCTCGAACGGAAACACAAATAGTTGCTCCTCAACCTACTGCACCCACTGAAAATATTTCATATGAGATTCCTCCGGGTATGATAGAGAAACTGCTAGCTAATCCTTATGCAGGAGATGGAACGGTACATCTTGATATGCACTTGATCTATGTGGATGAAATTTGTGGATTGTTTAAGCTTGCAGGTTTATCCGGAGATGGAGTTAAGAAGAAAGTATTCCCTTTATCTTTGGAGGGAAAGGAATTAATGTGGTATAGGCTATGTGATGATACTGATACATGGGACTGGAACCGATTGAAACTAGAATTCCATCAGAAATTTTATCCTATGCATTTGGTTCATCGTGATCGGAATTATATATATAATTTTTGGCCTCGTGAAGGAGAAGGCATCGCTCAAGCTTGGGGAGGCTTAAGTACATGATGTACACATGCCCCAATCATGATCTCTCAAAAGAAATTATCTTACACAAATTTTATGCTCGGCTTTCTCATGATAATCAAACTACGCTCGATTTTTCTTCGACTGGCTCCTTTATGAAGAAAACTATTGAATTCAGATGGGATCTTTTGGAAAGAATTAAACTCAACTCTGAAGATTGGGAACTCGACAAAGGTAATGAGTCAGGTATAATACTTAAGTTCGATTGTGTTAAATCTTTTATGGCCACTGATGCTTTTCATAAGTTTAGCACTAAATATGGACTTGACTCTGAGATAGTAGCTTCCTTTTGTGAATCATTTGCTACTCATGTTGATCTCCCTCAGGAGAAGTGGTTTAAATATCATCCCCCTATTAAAGAAAATATTGAGGAACCCGTTAGTGTTAAAGAAGAAACAATTGTTTACCATGTTGATCCAGTTGTGCCTACTGCTTATATTGAGAAACCACCTTTTCCTGTTAGGATTAAGGAACATGCTAAAGCTTCAACTGTGGTTAACAAAAGTAATATTAGAGCACCTAGACCCTCTGAGCAAATTAAAGTTGAACATGATGTTGCTATGGTTAAAGATCTCTTAGTCGATAATATAGATGGGCATGTTATTTACTTTTGTGAGGAGGCTGCTAGAATTGCTAAACCTGTTAGAAATGAACGAGATAAGTTAGACAAGAACAAGCCCATAGTTGGTATGCTTGTTGTTTCTGTTAAGATTGGAGATCATTGCTATCATGGTTTGTGTGATATGGGTGCTAGTGTGAGTGCTATTCCATTTTCTTTATATCAAGAAGTAATGCATGAAATTGTACCTGTTGAGATTGAAGATATTGATGTTACTATTAAGCTTGCTAATAGAGATACTATTACACCACTTGGGATTGTTAGAGATGTTGAAGTCTTGTGTGGCAAAATCAAATACCCTACTGATTTCTTAGTACTTGGTTCACAACAAGATAATTTTTGTCCCATTATATTTGGTAGACCTTTCTTGAATACCGTTAATGCTGAAATTGATTGTGTTAAAGAAAAGGTTCGAGTTAAGTTTGGTGATATATCTCATGAGTTTAATTTCTCCAAGTTTTGTAGACAACCTCATGATAAAGAATTGCCTAGTAAAGATGAAATTATTGGTCTTGCTTCTATTGCCGTACCTCCTACTGATCCGTTAGAACAATATTTGCTAGACCAGGAAAACGATATGCATATGAATGAAAGAAATGAAATAGATAGGATGTTCTTTGATCAACCGCCTATCCTTAAACACAATTTGCCTATTGAAACTCTTGGAGGCCCTCCTCCACCTAAGTGAGATCCTGTATTTGAATTGAAGCAATTGCCTGATACATTGAAATATGCTTATCTTGATGAAAAGAAGATATATCCTGTTATTATTAGTGCTAACCTTTCAGCGCATGAAGAAAAGAGATTACTAAAAACTCTAAGGAAGCACCGAGCTGCTATTGGATATACTCTTGATGATCTTAAGGGCATTAGTCCCACTATATGTCAGCACAAAACTAATATGGAGCCTGATGCTAAACCACTTGTCGACCACCAACGACGATTAAATCCTAAGATGACAGAGGTGGTAAGAACCAAAATATTAAAACTTTTGGAAGCAGGTATAATCTATCCCATAGCTGATAGTAGATGGGTAAGTCCCATTCATTGTGTCCCTAAGAAAGGAGGTATTACCGTTGTTCCTAATGATAAAAATGAACTCATTCCACAAAGAATTGTAACTGGTTATAGGATGGTAATTGATTTTAGAAAATTAAACAAAGCTACTAGAAAAGATCATTACCCCTTACCTTTTATTGATCAAATGTTAGAAAGATTGTCTAAGCATACACACTTTTGTTTCCTAGATGGCTATTCTGGTTTTTCTCAAATACCCGTATCACAACCCGATCAAGAAAAAACCACCTTCACTTGTCCTTTCGGAACTTATGCTTATAGACGTATGCCTTTTGGTTTATGTAATGCACATGCTACCTTTCAAAGATGTATGACTACTATATTCTCTGACTTTTGTGAAAAGATTGTTGAGGTGTTCATGGATGATTTTTCCGTTTACGGAACTTCTTTTGATGATTGCTTAAGCAACCTTGATCGAGTTTTGCAGAGATGTGAAGAAACTAATCTTGTCTTGAATTGGGAGAAGTGCCACTTTATGGTGAATGAAGGCATTGTCTTGGGGCATAAAATTTCTGAAAGAGGTATTGAAGTTGATAAAGCTAAGGTTGATGCTATTGAGAAAATGCCATGTCCTAAAGATAATAAACGTATAAGAAGTTTCCTTGGTCATGCTGGTTTCTATAGGAGATTTATTAAAGACTTCTCTAAAATTTCTAGGCCTCTTACCAATCTTTTGCAAAAAGATGTTCCATTTGTTTTTGATGATGATTGTCTAGAATCCTTTGAAACACTTAAGAAAGCCTTAACCACTGCACCTATTGTCCAACCACCTGATTGGAACTTGCCTTTTGAAATTATGTGTGATGCTAGTGACTATGCTGTTGGCGCTGTTCTAGGACAGAGAGTTGATAAGAAATTAAATCTTATCCATTATGCTAGTAAAACTCTAGACAGTGCCCAAAGAAATTATGCTACTACTGAGAAAGAATTTCTAGCAGTTGTGTTTGCATGTGATAAATTCAGATCTTACATAGTTGATTCTAAAGTAATGGTTCACACCGATCATGCTACTATTAAATATCTTATGGAAAAGAAAGATGCTAAACCTAGACTCATTAGGTGGGTTCTATTGCTACAAGAATTTGACTTGCATATTATTGATTGAAAGGGAGCTGAGAATCCCGTAGCAGATAATTTGTCTAGAATGGAAAATGTTCTTGATGACCCACTACCTATTAATGGTGATTTTCCTGATGAACAATTAGCTGTCATAAATGCTTCTCGTAATACTCCATGGTATGCGGACTTTGCTAATTAAATTGTTGCTAAATACATACCACCTAGTTTCACATACCAACAAAAGAAAAAGTTCTTATTTGATTTAAGACATTACTTCTGGGATGACCCACATCTTTATAAAGAAGGGGTAGATGGTATTATTAGACATTGTATACCTGAGCATGAACAGGAACAAATCCTATGGAAGTGTCATTCCGAGGCTTACGGAGGACAACATGCGGGAGACAGAACTGCACATAAGGTATTGCAATCTGGTTTTTATTGGCCTACTCTTTTCAAGGATGCTCATAAGTTTGTCTTATCTTGTGATGAATGTCAAAGAATTGGTAATGTTGGTAGACGTCATGAAATGCCTATGAATTATTCACTTGCTGTTGAACCATTTGATGTTTGGGGATTTGATTATATGTGACCTTTTCCTAAATCCAATGGGTATACTCATATTTTAGTTGCTGTTGATTACGTTACTAAGTGGGTAGAAGCTATTCCAACTAGTAGTGCTGATCATAACAGTTCTATTAAAATGCTTAAAGAAGTTATTTTCCCGAGGTTTGGAGTCCCTAGATATTTGATGACTGATGGTGGTTCACATTTTATTCATGGTGCATTCCGTAAATTGCTTGCTAAATATGATGTCAACCATAGAATTGCATCTCCCTATCACCCTCAAACTAGTGGTCAAGTTGAATTGAGCAATAGAGAAATAAAATTAATTTTGCAAAAAACCGTCAATAGATCTAGAAAGAATTGGTCTAAGAAACTTGACGATGCATTATGGGCATATAGAACTGCTTATAAAAATCCTATGGGTATGTCTCCTTATAAAATGGTTTATGGAAAAGCATGTCATTTACCTCTTGAGTTAGAACATAAAGCATATTAGGCAATTAAGGAACTAAATTATGATTTTAAACTTGCCGGTGAAAAGAGGTTATTTGATATTAGCTCATTAGATGAATGGAGAACCCAAGCTTATGAAAATGCCAAATTATTTAAAGAAAAAGTTAAAAGATGGCATGATAGAAGAATTCAAAAACGGGAATTTAAAGTAGGTGAGCAAGTTCTATTATACAATTCTCGTTTGAGATTCTTTGTAGGAAAACTTCTCTCTAAATGGGAAGGACCGTATATCATCGAAGAAGTTTATCGCTCCGGAGCCATCAAAATAAATAATTCCGAAGGCACTAATCCGAGAGTGGTGAATGGGCAAAGAATTAAGCACTATATTTCAGGTACTCCCATTAATGTTGAAACTAATATTATTGAAACAATTACACCGGAGGAATACATAAGAGAGACCTTCCGGAACACTCCAGAACCCTGAAAAGGAAGAGGTATGTGATACGGTAAGTAAACCGACTCCAAAAATTCCATAAAAATATTTTCTGTCAGTTTTGGAATATTAGAAAAAATACAAAAATAAGAAACAGCCAAGGGGACCCACCTTGTGCCCACGAGGCACCAAGGCGTGCCACCCCCCCAGGCGCCCTGGTGGCTCGTGGGCCCCACGTGAACCTTCCCGAGTCCGTTTTCTCCTGGATTACTTGTTTTGCAAGATAAAAAATCTTATATATTTCCGTATGTTTTGACCACCGTATCACAGAAATCTCCTCTGTTCTTGTTTCCTGCTGTTTTCTGCCAGATTTTGAGGCCAGGCACTATGTCTTCTTCTTCCTCCAACAATGTGGGAGACGATGCTTGGTTGATGCAGATGGAGGTCAGGAGGGGGGAGGAAGGAGAAATTACCATGGAAGAAGATGATGGAGATTCGCTCGAGGTCCACCCTCCAGCTTTCGAGAGGGGAACCCTTGCCGGCATCTCCTCAATTCCGAACCCGCATCAAGCCGTAAGAAGCACTACAGGCCATGGGAATCCAGAGGTACAAGAAGAGCTTCCCCCTAGAAGGCCCTTACATGGGTTACATCGAAACAATTTTCATAACTTGGTTCACAATTATGGGGTTGAAAATACTCCTTGTATGCACATACCCTCCAATTGGGACATCTCTCGTCCAGGTGAAAGTGATGCAGGAAAGAACGCTTGGGGCCCGGAGAATAAGCATATTATGGTCGAAGTCCAAAGGAATACAGAGATGATACAACATGTGCCTCGGGAGATCCAAAGCCTAAAGGAGATCCTAATTAATGTCATGAAAGACAAGCCCACCACTTCATCACCACCATCACCACCATCACTGAAGAAGGAGACTTGAGCACATGATTATGGGCACTCCCCTTGGCTTGTGCCAAGCTTGGGGGAGGTGCCCCGGTATCGTATCACCATCACTTTTATTATCTTTACCTATTTTTAGTCCGATCCTTAGTTATTTCATGATCTAGTTTAATAAAAGTTTAGTATGATTTAATTTCGAGTGTTAGCTTCGTGATCTATCTATCTATGTAATCGAGTTGAGAGTTATATAATAAAGAGTAGTTTGAGTTTTTGCTTCTTTACTCTCATGTTCCAATTCTAGCAATGAAAATAATGAAAAAGATCATATGCTAATCTGATGGAAAGTAATGACATTACATAAAGAAAAGTATAAGTGGTAAAATTTATTGGAAGTTAACAAGCATAGCATTAGTCAATGATGCAATTCATGAAAGAATTAATAAGGGAAGAGAAGATTCACATGTAAATATACTATCTGGGACATCTTTTATGATTGTGAGCCACCATTAAGTATTTTATGTCAAATCGTTGACATTGGACAAGGAAGTCAACGTAATGAGTTATGTTTGCTCATATTCACATAGAAGTTATATTGTTATAGATCCTCCAACATGTGGTGCTTGCCCAATATCTTTGCTAGCCAAAAATCTGCACCAAGTAGAGATACTACTTGTGCATCCAAAACCTTTAAACCCAATAAGATCCTTCAAGTAAGTTGTCATCGGTGCAAAAAGCAATAAAAATTGCCTCTAAATATGTCTGAACTTTTATTGTAAGGGAAATAAGCTTTGTACGAACTTGTGATGGTAAAGAAATAAAAGCGACAAACTGCATAATAAAGGTTGCTATCACAAGGTGCAATATAAAGTGACGTTCCTTTGCATTAAGAGCTCTTGCATCCAACAACAAAAAGCGCATGACAACCTCTGCTTCCCTCTGCGAAGGGCCTATCCTTTACTTTTATGTATTTACTTTTTAGGCAAGAGTCAATAGCGTTCTCCTCTACTTCCTTTTTATTTTTCTCTTTTTTAAGCATCATGTGGTGGGAAAGATCTAAGCATATCTATGCAGTTGGATATGAGTGATCATGAGTTATTATTGTTGACATCACCCTTGAGGTGAATAAGTTGGGAGGCGAAATCACAATCCCCTATCTTTCTATGTGTCTGGCTGAAACTTTTTGCTCCATATATATGTCGTGAGTGTTAGCAATCATAGAAGACTAAATGATGGTTGAGTATGTGGACTTGCTGAAAAGCTCCAACACGAGACCTTCCTGAAAAGATGATGAATTGCAATTGCATTGTTGACTGAGAACATAGTTTGTTAGTTTTCAAGAAAGTTTATGCCTTATACTCCATTGTTGTGATGAATTGTTACTTACTCATGAGAAGTTTATGATAATAAATATTGCTGTTATAATAATGATCATGATGCTACTATGTCCGTATTTTGTTTTTATCGACACCTCTCTCTCTCTCTAAACATCTGGACATGATTATCGATATCGGCTTTCGCTTGAAGACAAGCGAGGTCTAAGCTTGGGGGAGTTGATACGTCCATTTTGCATCATGTTTTGTTACTGTTATTTATAGTGTTTTTAATCAATATAACACTTTTTGGAGCAATTCTAATGCCTTTTCTCTCTTAATATGCAAGATCTACACAAGGAGGGAGAATGCCGGCAGCTGGAATTCTGGACCTGAAAAAGCTATGCCAGAGATACCTATTCTGCACATCTCCAAATGAGCTGAAATTTCACGGAGAATTATTTTGGAATAAATAAAAAATATTGCAATCAAGAAGTACCAGAGGGGGCCATCCAGGAGCCCACGAGGCACCAGGGCGCTCCACCCCTCCCCCCCGCCAGGCGCACCCTGGTACCTAGTGGGGCCCCTGGCCCCCATTTTCTGGTATATAAGTGCATTTACCCAAGAAAAAATATAGAGAAGACTTTCGGGATGGTGCGCCGCCGTCTCGAGGCGAAACTTGGGCAGGAGCACTTTTGCTCTCCGGCAGAGAGATTCTGCCGGGGATACTTCCCTCCGGGAGGGGGAAATCGTCGCCATCGACATCACTAGCGATCCTCTCATTGTGGGAGGACTAATCTTCATCAACATCTTCACCAGCACCATCTCATCTCAAACCGTAGTTCATCTCTTGTATTCAATCTTTGTCTCAAAACCTCAGATTGGTACCTGTGGGTTGCTAGTAGTGTTGATTAGACCTTGTAGTTGATGCTAGTTGGTTTATTTGGTGGAAGATTATATGTTCAGATCTATTATGCTATTCAATATCCCTCTGATCTTGGACATGAATATGATTTGTGAGTAGTTACTTTTGTTCTTGAGGACATGGGAGAAGTCTTGTCATAAGTAATCATTTGAATTTGGTATTCGTTCGATATTTTGATGATATGTATGTTGTTGATTCTCTTAGTGGTGTCATGTGAACGTCGACTACATGACACTTCACCATCTTTGGGCCTAAGGGAATGCATTGTGGAGTAGTAATTAGATGATGGGTTGCTAGAGTGATAGAAGCTTAAACCCTAGTTTATGCGCTATTCCGTAAGGGGCTGATTTGGATCCATATGTTTAATGCTATGGTTAGAGTCATCTTAATTCTTCTTTCGTAGTTGCGGATGCTTGCGAGAGGGGGTAATCATAAGTGGGAGGCTTGTTCAAGTAAGAACAGCACCCAAGCACCGGTCCACCCACATATCAAATTATCAAAGTAGCGAACCGAATCAAACAAACATGATGAAAGTGACTAGATGAAATTCCCATGTGTCCTCGAGAATGCTTTACTTACTATAAGAGATCGTTCCGGCTTGTCCTTTGATATAAAAAGGATTGGGCCACCTTGCTGCATTCTTTGTTACTATTGCTACTTGTCTCTTGTTACAAATTATCTTGCTATCAAACTACTCGTTACCGATAATTTCAGTGCTTGCAGAAAATACCTTGCTGAAACCTCTTGTCATTTCCTTCTGCTCCTCGTTGGGTTCGACACTCTTACTTATCGAAAGGACTATGATTGATCCCCTATACTTGTGGGTCATCAGGAGACACTGAGCTGGGAACCATTGGAGGAACTTGAACCTTCTTGAACTTCTTCTTGGGCAGATTGGCCCAATCAAAGTTCATTTGAAATTCCATTTCTTCAAGTTCTTCAGGGGTCTTCAGATGAGAGAGAATGGCCCAACTTTTGTCAAAGATCTCATGCAGATAATAATGATTTTTGCGCATAGAGTTTTGCGTCACAGTCATATTGCCCAAGATGGCGTGTAACTGACGCTTAACCCAGTCATGGTTGCGATCCACTTGCTGATGAAGGCTAATGAGAAGCTCACGATCTATCATCACACGGGGAGCTTCACCTTGAGGCTTTTGCTTAGTGGCATTTGCATCAGTGTCTTGACTTGACGAGTCAAATCCTGTGGATTGTGAGATGGGCTGACGAAATTGGCCATCAAGAGGTCGAACTCCTTCATCAATTACAGCCTTGCCTTTGCCAGGAACCGAAGCAATTGTGCTGGGAAGAATTTCCACATCTGGCATGAAGCAAAGGTGATTTTGACAATCTACTCGATAGTTGATTGAAGACCCTATTCTGATGAATTTCATGATCCAAGGGGCATAAGGCTTCAATTCAAATGGTGATTGAGCAATAGTCGCCAAAGTCCTCATGAAGAAATCATGGATGTCAATGGGAATCCCTTGAATGATGTTGAATAGCAAGTTCTTCATGATACCAACAACTTCTCCAGTCTCAGAATTGTGGTGTTTGATGGGACTGAGGGTTTTGGCCAAGATCCGATACACGGTATGTGGCACAAAAAGTAGATCCTTCACAAAGAAGGTTGTTTTCGGTGCTTCTCCTTCATCCAGCAGTGTCATTAGCACATTCATCAGATGATGTGGCAACTCAGGTTCTTCATAGATTTTCCTTGCATCAGCAGAGGGCAGATCAACGGGAAGGGCTCGAAGTAATTCATCAGATGGAGCCTTGTAGAGTGTATTCTCACTCATCCAGTCAATCGCCCATGAGTGAATATCATCAACTTCTCCTGACAGATGCAGAGTGGCATAAAACTAAAGAATAAGCTCTTCATTCCAATCACACACATCTGTGACGAAACTGAGTAGGCCAGCTTCATGAAGAACAGCCAAGACTGGCGTGAAGCATGGCAACGATTCCATATCAACGTGAGGAATATGACGATGCGGGAATACTTTGCTTTTATCAAAGAGCAGCGAGGAGTAGTAATTCATCTGAGTGTTTGTCCGGAATCTTTGACGCCTTATCTTGGCTGAGTCATATGGAGACTTGCCGATGAAGAAATTCTTCTCTTCGAAGAAGGTAGCATTATCAAATTTGGGCCTTCTGACGCTTTTGCCAGCTCTAGGCACTGAGGGCACATGCTAAAGATTTATTTTTCTTGGCCTCAGATCCAGAATGGGCCTTGGTGAGCTTGTTGAGTCATTGGGATCTGTGAGAGCCAGAGATTTGGCAACTTCCTCAGCTGTTGCTTCTGGTACAGTTTCTGAATCGGTTGAGGGAGCTAGATCTTCTTGCTGAGGGGGTGGTGGTGCAATGTCATCAGTGACCATTGGTTGCACAATTTCTTCAGCTGATGCAGCTGGAATTTCTTCACTGATTGTCTGGAGTAACGGTTGTTGACTTTCAGACGCAGTTTGAATCTCCTCAGTGACAGCTGGTGACAGAGCCACTTGAGTGAGGGGAGTGGTGAGGGATGAGTTTGGGTGTGTGGCATCCCAGAAGTCATCATGTATCACTGGGGTAGTGAAACCCACATCCACGTCCTCATCAGTTTCTTCCTGGCTTTGATGCGAAGCCGTTGGTCCTTCAGTCATCGGCACTGAGGGCGATGATACCAAGGGAAGTGAAGATTGTACTTCAACTTTGATTTCTTCATCCACCTACTCTATGGAAGAAGCAGAGTGGGTATCAGCATTGGCTTCAGGTGGGATTATATAATCCTCACCGAAGGGAACAATCTAGAACTCTTCCATGTTTCTTGTTAGGGGTGCTGACGAGATTGGAATGGCATCAATTGGGACAGTTGAAGACATTGGTGCCGTCTTCAACTTCTTCACATTCTTTGTGGCATGGGGTTCTGATGCCTTTCTCTTTTCAGCAGTTTTAGTCTTCTTCACTTCTGATGCAGAAGGAAATGTAATGAGCTTCAAAGCTGAAGACTGATCTGTCATTGCCGGTGAGTTGCTGGGTGGAGCAATTTCTTCAGACGCAACTGTTGCAGTTGCTCTGGTAGGTTCTTCAGGCACAACTGATGCAGTTGCCCTGGGTTGATCTTGCGGAGGAGGTGAAGGCATTGGTTCACTAGTCTGAGGGGGTTGCGGAGGAGCTGAGGAACTTGATGGAGGTGCTTGGCCAAACTTTGCAGCCTCCCTTCTGTTATGTTCATCAACTGCTTTGTTAGAGGCGGTGATGAATCTGTCCTTCACTCCACAGCAGTGCTTAGCCTGTCGATCATATTCCTCAGACAGACGCTGAATTTCTGTTTGCATCACAACCAGCTATTGAGGGGATATAGTGAGCATGTTGTCCTTGAGCTCTTTCTGCTTTTCCTTCATTTCTTTTCTCACAAGTTTAGCTTTATCAATCTTGTGCTTCTCATTTAGGATGAAAGCAGACAAGACATGGCTTGGTCCAGGCGGCAGATTCAAATCATCAAGTGAAGTGTCTGGTTTTTGACACCAAATATCAATGAAGTCAAGAATTTTCTTTGGACTCAGAAATGAGGGAACTGTGGTGTTCTTGGTACGAGCGGCCTCCTCCATTCTTCTCTGAACATACTCTGCAAGTTCGTCTTCATCTGCCATGCCCTGTTCATCAGCCTGAGGCACTACGACCTTGCTCTTTGGGCTGGGCCTTGTACCATGCACGGCCAGCAGTGGACTTCTTCTTCAGCAGGGGCACATTTGAAGAAATATGCCCAAACATGAAGGCACTTGATGCAGCGATTGTGGCTATTTGAAAGCCTTCGGTTTGTTGACATGATGCCAACACAACCGGCGTTGAAGCTCTTGCAACAGCCATTGACGACTCTGTGGCTGGCAGAGGTGCTGAAGTAGTTGGAGTAGTTGGTGCCTTGGGTGTTGAAGCCTTTGATGATGACGGCTTGAGCTCTGACGGCTTTGCAGATGATTTTGCCATTGAAGATTTTGGAGCTGAAACTTTTGGCCGTGAGGGCACATCAGCTGAGGGCTTAGGCTTTTGAGCCAACTTCTTCTGCATTGATTTCTTAGGTGCACTGGCATTGGAGCCTGCACCAGCATCTTGTGAAGCTTTTGAAGCCCTGTTGAATTCTTCAACAGCCTTCTTGCCCTGCCTCTGTAAGGCGACTTGACGCCTTGTCCACTCTTTGGGAAATTCTTCACCTGATCTGATGCTTGTTGGATCTGCGGTTTGACCGGGAGCTAGAGGTGGTCTGGCGCAAGGGGGCTTCACAGGGAATTCCTTCATATACTTTGGAGTTACATATCTGTATGCCCTCCATTCGTAAGCCCACCTGCATTTGATTTTCTGCATGCGCGTCTTGCGCTGTTCCTTTGTTTCCTTGCCATGAATGTTTTCATCTGGCGTGTAGTATCCAGCATAAATGTAATCAGGGATTTCGAATGCTGTGTGTTCCTCTTTCCTCTTGCCTCCCTTCTGAGGCTTTTTGCCATCTGCCATATTCTTCAACTGAGGGGTTTGAACTTTTGATATTTCTAAAGAAGTCTGTAGATTTTCCTCAAGCAATGTTGCAAATGAATTAATTTGATGAGAACCAAGAGATTCGTCTGCAGACATGGGTACCTATGAACAAAGTATAGTTGCGAGGAAATTGGGAAGAGTCACATGCGTTCTCAGAGATTTTCAAAATGAGACCTATTTGAGGAATATGACCCTTATCGTCTTAAAGAAATTCACTAAGTGTTCTTGACTTAGATTCCAGGGCTGTACAGATTGAAGCAATTTGCACAACCGAGGAATCTATGAGTTGAGAGTGACTTAGGTGAAATAACAAAGACTGGCCAGAAGGCAGTGCTGAAGATTTGGAAAGAAGTGGTAAAAAACAGCACTTGAAGAATTTGAGGCAGTAAATAGATCAAACTTGGGCAGTAAAAGTAAATTTTAATTACCCCAAGGATGAACTCGATTAACTGGACGACAAGTCAAAGGAAATCGTCATCTCAGATCTTTCGTGCCCTAACTTGGCGGCGAAAGACAGCTACGGTGGCGGCGGAGGTGAAGAAATCCACGGCCGGCACGAGTACGACGACGAAGAAGTTGAGGTACTGAAGCTCTTCCTCTCCGGCGATGATGAATTCCAGTGGCGGCGCTAGGGTTTTGAGAGCAATAGGGGCGCGAGAGTGAATGAACTTAGGTTTGATGAGGTCAAGCCATTATATAGGCGCGGTGAAAACTGAGTGGTCCGAAACTTTTGGACGGATAAGCCCCTGGCTCTTCGCATTTCTGTGACACGCGTCACACATGCATTTTGAGTGCGCTTATCCACGCATCAGATGCGCGGGATGAGGTTACTGTGGCAACCACCAAAAATTGATTAGAAATTTTTAAAAGGTGTTCGCAATTCCTTCAGCTGACAAGGACACAGTGAAGACTTTGAATGGTGTCAAGTAGAACGCATATGAAGAGATTGTGAACAGATTGGTTTGAGTTTAGCATAGAGGGGTGAGGGTCCGTCACATTCACATAGACGGAAAATCAACTTGAAGAATTAGCAATATGTGAATGCTGTAGAGGACATGAAAAATTCAAATATATATGAATAGGAAGAATTAACTCAAGTGATGAAGAACAACCACAAATGACGAATTTGAAAAGTTTTGACGAAATTGCAAATGATGAAGAAAACTCAAATTCATGCAAGTCAAAAATGGGTGGTGGCGTTACCCACCGTATAAGAACTATGATGATTTTAGACACCGCGTACAATTGTCATAGGGTTCTGAGAATCCAGTTCTTCATTAATTTCTTCACACATAGAGGGTTAGTCTTCATTGATTGAAGAAAAACGTTACTTCGTGTGTTGTGCATCAAAGTCATGAAAAATGCAGAAGTGTTAGGATGTGTGTCCTTTTCAAAGGACATTCGAAGATTCTAGGATGTTTAGCTCACACCGCAACATGCAAAACCTTCTCTCATCCAAGGGCTTAGTGAAGATATCGGCAAGCTGGTCTTCAGTCTTCACGTGGTTGATGATGGTGTCTCCCTTCAGCACATGATCACGAAGAAAATGGTGACGAATCTCAATGTGCTTTGTCCTTGAGTGTTGCACTGGGTTGTGGGCGATCTTGATGGCACTCTCATTGTCGCAGTAGAGTGGCACTTTCTTCACGTTGACGCCATAGTCCTTGAGGGTTTGCTTCATCCATAGTAACTGAGAGCAGCAGGCGGTAGCAGCAATGTACTCAGCCTCGGCAGTGGAAAGTGAGACGCAGTTCTGCTTCTTCGAGGACCAACATACAAGAGATCGTCCGAGGAAATGACATGTGGCTGATGTTGACTTGCGATCCACTCGATCTCCAGCATAATCGGAATCAGAATATCCAACAAGATCAAATGATGAGCCCTTGGGATACCATAATCCAAGCGTTGGTGTGTGAGCTAAATATCGAAGAATTCGTTTCACAACCTGGTGGTGTGACTCCTTCGGTGACGCTTGAAAGCGGGCACACATGCAAACACTAAGCATAATATCTGGCCTAGATGCACATAGGTAAAGCAGCGAACCAATGATGGAGCGATATACCTTCTGATCAAAATCTTTACCATTTTCATCAGTGCAGAGTTGACCATTTGTTGGCATTGGTATCTTGAGGCCTTTGCAATCTTGCATGCCGAATTTCTTCAGGCAATCCTTGAGATATTTCTCCTGACATATGAAGATGCCATTTCCTTGTTGATGAATTTGAAGTCCGAGGAAGAATTTCAGCTCCCCCATCATAGACATCTGATATTCTTCTTGCATCATATATGCAAGTTCGTCACTGTATTTCTTGTTAGTGCAACCAAAGATAATATCATCAACATATATTTGGTATATGAACAGTTCACCATCATAAGATTTTGTGAAAAGAGTAGGGTCAAGTGAACTGGGCTTGAAACCCTTTTTCTTTAGGAACTCCTTCAGTGTATCATACCAAGCCCTCGGGGCTTGCTTGAGGCCATAGAGAGCCTTGTTGAGTCTGAAGACTTTGTCAGGATGCTTTGGGTCCTCAAAACCTGGTGGTTGAGCAACATATACTTCTTCCTCAAGCTTACCATTGAGGAATTCACTTTTCACATCCATTTGATATAAGAGGATATCATGATGGTTAGCATATGCAAGCAATATACGAATGGCTTCAAGCCTAGCAACAGGTGCAAATGTTTCATCGAAATCAATACCCTCAACCTGTGTGTAGCCTTGAGCTACAAGACGGGCCTTATTCCTCACCACTTGGCTGTTTTCATCTTGTTTGTTGTGGTAGATCCATTTTGTGCCGATGATGTTGTGCTTGCGTGGATCGGGACGCTTGACAAGCTCCCACACGTTGTTGAGCTGAAATTGATGCAATTCCTCTTGCATCGCTTGAATCCATTCCGGTTCAAGAAATGCTTCATCAACTTTGGTGGGCTCTGAAATAGAGACAAACGCGTAATGCCCACAAAAGTTAGTTAGATGTGAAGCTCTTGAGCGAGTGAGGGGACCAGGTGCATTGATGTTGTCGAGGATCTTTTCAATCTACACTTCATTCGCCACTTGTGGATGTGCTGGACGAGGGCCTTGATGTTGTTGTTGTCGTGCAGGATCCTCAGCATCATTTTCTTCAGGATTAGCAGTTTCTTCATGACGAGGGATAAGTACTTCTTCATCAGCTATTTCTTCACTAGGAATGATTTCACTAGTGCCCATAAGCATGATAGATTCCTCAGGAGGCATTTCATCTAGCACAGGAGGCAGGTGCTCTCTTTGTGAGCCGTTAGTTTCATTAAACCACACATCTACAGTTTCAATAACCTTGTGGTGGAAGGAGTTGAAGACTCTGTAGGTGTGCGAGTCCTTTCCATAACCGAGCATAAAATCATCATGTGCTTTCGGTGCAAATTTAGAACTATGATGAGGATCTCTAATCCAGCATTTAGCACCGAAGACTTTGAAATAACTCACATTGGGTTTCTTATAAGTGAGGAGCTCATATGAGGTCTTCTTGAGGAATTTGTGAAGATATACCCGGTTGATGATGTGACATGCAGTGTCAATTGCTTCAGGCCAGAAATGACGAGGTGTCTTGTATTCATCAAGCATAGTACGTGCCATCTCGATGAGAGTTCTGTTCTTGTGCTCCACGACTCCATTCTGCTGAGGCGTGTAGGGAGCAGAGAGCTCATGAGTGATACCAAGTTCATCAAGATAGTTGTCAAGGCCTGTGTTCTTGAATTCAGTGCCATTGTCACTCCTGATGTGCTTGATCTTGAGGCCATAATTCGTCATGGCCCGATTGGAGAATCATCTGAAGACATCCTGAACTTCAGTCTTGTAGGAAATGATGTGCACCCAGGTGTAACGAGAGTAGTCATCAACAATGAAGAATCCATAGAGAGATGCTGCACTGGTTAGTGTGGCATAATGTGTGGGACCAAACAAATCCAGATGAAGTAATTCAAAGGGACGAGTAGTGGTCATGATTGTCTTAGCCGTATGCTTGGATCTAGTCATCTTTCCAGACTCACAAGCACCACACAAATGATCTTTGACGAACTTGACACCTTCGACACCAATGATGTGCTTCTTCTTGACGAGTATGCTCAAATTCCTCATGCCAGCGTGTCCAAGACATCGATGCAATAGCCAGCACTCCGAAGCTTTTGCCAGTGGACACATGGCAGGCTGAGGACCTAGAGAGAAATCTACAATATACAAATCACCTTTCCTAAAGCCTTCGAAGACATTGGATTTTTCAGATTCCAACAGCACAATGCATCTATATTTGCCAAAGATGACAATCATATCAAGATCACAAAGCATTGAGACAGACATGAGGTTGTATCCAAGGGACTCGACAAGCATCACCTTTCCATGTGTCGATCCTTTGAGATAGCAACCTTACCTAGACCCAATACCTTGCTTTTTCCTTTGTCAGCGTATGTGATATGCTTCAGATGAGACGGAGTAAGAGGAGCATCAGTGAGGAGATTCCTATCTCCAGTCATGTGATTCATGCAGCCACTATCCAAGACCCATTCAGTGGCTGAAGATGTATCATCCTGTAGAAGCATTAGTCTGACTTACAAGTTCATATACTTCAAAGTGAAGAATATGATGATGATCAATTTCATCAGACAATTTCATCAAGGAATAATATTTAGCAGCATAAGGGATGTGTGAAATGAGTTATTCATTTCATCATGATTAGCATGCATCCCAACAGGCACTTTGTCAGGTCTTCAGCAAATTCATCAGACATTTCAGTTGTCTAAAGACCTGACCCTGCAGAAGAGATTAGTTCTTCTTCTTAACCACCCACATCTGAATGGGTGGCTGAGAAGCAATGTAACGAAGTGCATTAATGGAGAACTTAGGCATTGAAGAATATGCATTTCTCTTCACAGGAGGGTTATAGTACTCAAATGAATAAGCAGAGAAATTCTTCGATGATTTGTGAACATAGTGGTTTGAAGAATAATGCACATATTCATCAGATCTCTGTTTGTTTCCCTACATAACAGAGGCATTAGCACGACCATAAGTGGATCTTCGTCCATTTGACGACTTTGATCCCTGTGAAGAATTTGTCCTGGGAGGTTTCTTCTTCATTGGTGGCGTCATGATGACATTCACCTGAAGATTTTCTAGAAGGCTTTTAGGAACCCAGATTTTCTTCATTGGTGGACCGTTCCTGCAGTTAGTACCAATGAATCTGGCAAAGACTTCGCCATTCTGATTCTTGAATAGTTTATAGTTGGAGTCAAATGACTCATCTGAAGAATATGAAGAATCACAAGTATAGCCAGATAGAGTGGATGGATCTATTGGAGGTCCCTTTGCAGCGACCCATGTGGTTTTGGGATATTGCTCAGGCTTCAAATACGAACCATCAGCATTGAGCTTTCTCTCAAAAGCAATACCCTCTTTCCTAGGGTTTCTGTGAAGAATTTGCTTTTTGAGCACGTCACACAGGGTTTGATGCCCTTTGAGGCTTTTGTACATGCCGGTGACATACAATACCTTCAGCCCTGCATTTTCATCAGTATCACCAGTGGCTTCCTCAAGTGAGGGGTTAGTGGCCACCGTAGCAGTTGAAGCAATTGAAAGTATAAAAGCATTTGAACATTCAGCTGAAGAATTTGCATTATCACGTTCAAGGCATTTTAGGCATGGTGCATCAAATTCTTCCTGAGTGGTACTGATCTGTTGAGCGAGGAGTGAATCGTTTTACTTTTTGAAGATCATCATGAGACGCTCTCAGCTTCTCGAGATCTTGCTTCCTTTGAAGAAATTCATAGGACAGCTTCTCATGTTCGGCTGAGAGGGACACATGATGACTTTCAAGTTCGTCATTTTGAGACTTAAGCCTTCTGAGATCCTCAGACAAAGCTTGACTACGATCCATTTCCTCGTCCAATAGGTCATCGCTTTTGTCTAGCAGTTTTTGAATCTTTTCCATGGCATGCTGTTGCTCAGCTGCAATTTTAGCAAGTTTCTTATAGCTTGGTTTAGATTCACACTCAGAGTCATCATCACTGGAAGTTTCAAAGTAAGCTTCTCGTGAGGTTATGTTTGCACGTCGTGCCATGAAGCAATAGGTGGGAGTGAAGTCATTAGCACAGTCATCATTGTTGGTGGAGATACCATTATCCTCAGAGTTGAAGATGGACTTGCTGACATACTCAGTAGCGAGTGCAAGGCTCGCCACACCTGTGTCTGACTCCTCCTCAGATTCCTCAGCTTGCTGATCATCGGATTCTTCTTCAGAATCCATTTCCTTCCCAATGAATGCACGAGCTCTGCTAGAACTAGTTTTCTTGTGAGATGAGGACTTTGATGAAGACTTTGAGGACTTCTTCTTTTTGCCATCAGATTCATCATCAACCCTGCTCTTCTTCTTCTTCTTCTTTAGCCATAGAGGACAGTCGGCGATGTGGTGGCCTGGCTTCTTGCATTTGTGATAGGTTCTCTTGTTGTAGTCTCGAGCAGACGCTTCTCCAATGTTCTTCGAGTCATACTTTGAAGATTTTCCAAAACGGTTCTTCTTGGAAAACTTCTGGAACTTCTTCACGAGCATTGCGGGTTCTCTGCCAATTTCCTCAACACCATCAGAACTGCTCTCATATTCCTCTTCTTCTTCAGATGAAGAGATAGCCTTGGCTTTTGCTTTTGCCTTCAGAGCGCGAGGACGACCATAGCTGGATCCATACATATCTCTCTTCTCTGCTTGCTGAAATTCATGTGTGTTGAGCCTCTCATGAATTTCAGCAGGATCTAGTGACTTGTAGTCAGGGCGCTCTTGTATCATCAGTGCCAAAGTGTTGAAGGAACTGTCCAGAGACCTCAGCAATTTCTTCACCACCTCATGATCGGTGATGTCAGCAGCACCAAGAGCTTGAAGCTCATTGGAGATATTAGTGAGGCGGTCGAAGGTTTGCTACACATTTTCATTGTCGAGCCTTTTGAAATGATTGAAGAGATTTTGCAGAACATCAACTCGGGAGTCACGTTGTGTGGACACTCCCTCATTGACTTTGGAGAGCTGGTCCCAGATTAGCTTCAAAGTTTCCAAAGCACTCACTCTACCATACTGGCCTTTGTTCAGATGACCACATATGATGTTCTTCGCTTGAGAGTCCAGTTGCTTGAATCGCTTCACGTCAGTGGCGTTGATGCTTGGAGCCACAGTAGGCACTCCATTCTCAACGACGAACCAGAGATCGTTGTCAATAGCCTCAAGATGCATTCACATCTTGTTCTTCCAGTAGGGATAGTCAGTGCCATCGAAGATGGGGCACGCAGCGGATACCTTGATCATACGTGCGGTCGACATAACTAAAACTCCAGGTGGTTAAACCAAAATCACACAGAACAAGGGAGTACCTTGCTCTGATACCAATTGAAAGCGCAGGTTAACTCCCAGAGGGGGGGTGAATGGGAGATTTTTAGAAATTCGTCAAACTCCGAAGATTTTGATGAAAGACAGAGTGATGAAATAGAAATAGAAGTGAAACTAGATCGACACAGATGTAACTAGCATGCAAAGGAAATACATACAAGTGACGAACAAGTAGTCATACAAGCAGACATGCATGCGGAAGATGAACTGAAGAAATGATATACAACATAATGAAAGTCCTCAGTTCAAATTCATTAGAAAAGTAGAGCACAAGTTCTTCAGTAGCGGAAATGCATAAAGGTAAAGGAGTGAGGAATTTGAAACCAGTTGGGCTCGATGAAGACACAGCAATTTGGTAGACCAGTTCCAGTTGCTGTATCCATTGTACGTCTGGTTGAGGCGGCTGATTCTTACCTCACAGGACACTTAGTCCTCACCGTATTCCTCTTGGGCTAAGGTCACTTAGACCACGCCCAATCACTCGTGGTAAGTCTTCAAGGTAGACTTCCAAAACCTTCACAGACTTATTCAACGGCACACCACAATTACTCTTGGGTGCTCAGAACATGACGCCTAACCGTCTGGAGGAATGACAGTCCTCAAAGGTAACAAGCGTTGGATCACACAAATCAACTTCTTCAGTGATGCTCAGTCACTTTGGCTCTGGTTGGGTTTTTCCTCACTTGGGTTCTCACAAAGTCGTCAGAGGAAGGGTTGCTCTCAAATGACAAGTGTCAAGTTCTCTCTAGAGCAGCCAACCAACTAGTGGTTGTAGGGGGCGGCTATTTATAGCCAGGAGGCACCCCGACATGAAATGTCTTAAATACCCTTTTCAGACATGACCGTTGTCAGGATAAGAATCCACTTGACAGCTGGCACGCGGTGCAGCAATGGTCAGAAATTAAGCTCTCAATTTCGTCGGGGCACTCTATTTCCTCATGATAGGCAGATCGCACTGGCGAAATTCTAACTCCTCAGCCTGAACAAATTCGTCAGAGACCAGATGAACCGCGTCACTGTCATTGTCAAATTCGTCAGCTGTTTCGGAGATTTCCAAAGGCTTCACTCGAAGCGGCTTAGGTTTGTATAGTTTTGAGCATCGCTTTGAAGTATGAAATATGTTTCACCTTGACCCCCTTTGACAGTATGGTTTTTCCTATGACTCAAATAAGAAGAAAAGAAACTATGAAAACAAAGTCTTCACATCAAATTCTTCATAGGCCGTACCAAATTCTTCACTTCAAGAAATACATTTTTAGGGGTCGACTTCCGTGGTTAAACCAAGTCTTCAGGGACTATTCTTACATGTGTACACTCACAAACTCATTAGTCCCTTAACTTATTTGTCTTCAATACTCCAAAACCAGTAAGGGGGCACTTGATGCTAGGGTGTAGGGTTTGACTGATATATATAGTAGAGGATCTAAATGCGGTTTAATTGGAGCCCTATGATTTAAATTGGACGGCTCCGGCTGGTCTAAACAAAGAACCAAAGATGTTTGGGGTATTTCGGGATTGATCCGGACCCACCGTTCATGACCAGTCGGTTCGGGTTCGGGCAAGTTTTCGGAGAATGTTGCGAGGGGTCTGAGAGAAATCAACGAAGACAACGAGTCTGACAACACGCCACGGAGACAAGGGAAAAGCGACAACTACAAACGGTCTACCGGTTTTTAGAAAATGACGGCAGCAGGGTACCGATGCAATGCGAATGATGCGATGATGAATGCAACAAACAATTAAATCACACGGCGACAACGAAAAACATGGAGAGCATCTGGAGCATAGGTCTCGGGCTGTCACAATACTCCCCCACTTCCAAGAGATCTCGCCCCGAGATCTAAGAATGAGAAGAGGAAGAAGAAGAGGAAGAGGTAAAACAAAGTTACTTCTTTGACAAACGAGTGAAACCAACGAACCTTGGAGGTCGCAAAAACATGAATGAAGAGATCAAGGGACAAAAAAGAACATGTAGCCACTCCGGTTGAAATGAGATGGACAAGGACCATGGAAGAAATAATTTGAACAGCACTCCGGTAGAGCAGAGGAACAAGGAACAGCATGAGAAACTTGGTGTTTGCAAAGATGTGAATCAAGAGCTCAATGGACAAGAAAGAATTTGAAACCACTCCGGTTGGAAAGACAAGCGATGAATAGAACGTGAACTTGACAATGATGTGATGATAGATCGAATAGGGCAACATCACAATGCCTCCGGCACAAATGAATGGCAGCTAGATAGTTGGAATGAATAGAACGGAGAAGAAAATGATAACTTCTACCTCAATTGAATTTGAAAAACATCCTTTCAAAGAAGGATTGAATGGAGTTGTTGGAAAATCAACAATGAAAAGAATAAGCTTGTTGTGGGCTTATGGAAAACATCTCCCAACTTGATGTGAAATCCTGTCACTAATTGAAAGAATTGATTGCTTGAGAACAACAAGATATGCAAAACTTCTTTCACCGAGAGAAGGAGAAAACTTGGGTCATAGATAAACACCACAATTAGCAACATTCCTTAGGGAGAGGCTTTAGGTGAAATCTAACCCAAGATAACTTCAACAAGAAATTGATGGGTTGAAAAGATCTCCTGAACGAAGATAAAAATGATGGGTTTAAATATCTCATTCTTGACAACTTGTGAATCATGTACCACGAAGGGAATTTATCAAGAATGACATAACACCACCTCAAAAGACAAGGTACAAAGGATTTGCACTTTGGAATGCAATATGAAGAATGCTTGAGCTCATCGAAGAACACTTCGAGAATGAATTAAATCCTTGACGAACCACCATGATGAACTCTGGTAAACAAAAGGATGATAGAAACGAAGGTTGAAAAGAACAAGATGAAGTCTTGCAATGATTTAGATGGAGCTTTGTGACGAGATAATGAGAAAACTTGGACCTCTGGAAAAGAAAAGATGAACAGCTAGAACCGAGAATTTAATATCATGAACGAGCTCCGGAAGAAGGAATTAAATCACCTCGATGTAACAAGAATAAGAATTATCTCATGCTTACCCTTCATCAACTTAAATTGATGACAAGTAACTGATTGGCATGCCACTTATTCCTCTTCAAAAAGATTGGAGAGAGATATAGCACAAACATGGGAATGTCTTCAACAAACCACCGGTAGGATTTTGGAAAGAATGAATGAATTGATATGATAACAAAGGAAGAGGAATCTTGAACGAACCACCATAAGAATTGAAAGCGAATGAAGGAAAGAGAAGGAGTCACCATGAAGAATTAGAAAACGCATGAAGATACTTAAGGGAATTTAGATACAAGAGAACAAAGAGATCATGAGCTGATAAGAGGATACTTTGAACGATGCACCGGCAGAATTAGGAGACGAACGAAGAGACATCAAATTTTGGAATAATCGGAGAACGAAAGCTGAAAACTGAGAATGAATAAATCGTCTGAAATGATGGCCTTCGGAGAATCAAAATGAAAACAACTCCTGAAATACTACGGATGGGTATGAAAATGATTTCTCGCGATCAGAACAATTTGAGAGGATAGCAACAAGTTTGCACCATGAATCTTCAAGAGAATGGATACGATTTACGAAAAACTCTTCTCCGGTCTTCAACGCCGAGGAGACGACGAGGAACACCACCAAAATTATTGAGACACTCAGAAACAATGAAAAGAGTAAGATTGGGATCAAAACGAAATGATTTGAAGGAAATCTCGAAGAAGACAATTGACTGATGAAAATTCATTCTTACGTCACACTTAAGAATTTGAGAATAACTTCGGGAAAATTAGAAGATTCAGGTAAGATCCTGGGAAAAGATCTGTGGGTTATGGGCCCACTCAAAAGAAACACCGTTGGAAAAGATTGCTTGAAAGAGAGATTGCACCGGTTGATTTAAATGGATTGAATGAAATAACAACCTCGAAATAGCTTGAACGAATTGAAACACGAATCTTCTGAGATGTCTTCTGAACTCCAGATATGAATAGAGAGAGGTGAATATCCACGAGATTCTTGGATAAGAACTTCTAACATGGGAAAATATTTTTATCAACGAAAGGGATATATTCAACAACGAAGCTTGAATTGAACACCGAACAAGAAAACGAGAACGAAGAATGACGAACTTGTAGCTCCTGAGCATCTTCACAAGAAATCACTGGCTAACAACATGGAAGGAAAAGAATGGAGAGACTTCTCATGAATGAAACGGATACTTGATTTGAGAATTTTACTCCACAAAGACAAAGGGTGGGAGGGTGCGAAAAGAAAAAACAACTTGGGAAGGGTGAAACAAATGCCGTTGAGAAAACTGAGAATTGAGCTTGCAAATGTTGAAAGGATCGGATTAACTTGAAGAGAAGCACACCGGTCGAAATGTATTGTCATGACAATCTCGATCGATCAAAATGATTACTATTCACATAGAAATATGAGAACACCGCTTAGGAAAGATATGGAATCCACACTTGACTTCGAAGCAACTCGAATACCTCAAAGAAAACAAAACAAGTGTTTCGCTTGCAGAATAAGCCAGAACAAACATATGATAGAGATTTCGTCCAAAAATTTCATGGTGGGGCCCACACGGGCTCGATCTTACAATGGCCATCCGTACAAGGTAGTGTACGAGACTACGAAGCGTCCCCGAATCATAGCGAAGCCACATGGATTCTTTAAGATGCAATGAGCACCGCTGTAAAAACGATCGTGAGCAGGCGGACCACTAGACGTCGAACCCCAATCTCATATCATGCATCTGTCGGAAAGATATCCTAGGTAACTACTTGAATTCCCACCTAAGAACTCCCGAAACTTCTTGGCTATGCGATTAGGTTGCGGGTCCAGGAACCTACTCATAGGAAACAACAACCTAATCAGCTGCAACTGCATCAGCAACCCTTAACACACAACCGAGAAACTTTGCAAATTCGTCTACCTCAGACCTTCAAAAAAACATCCGCTATGCTAGCCGTGGCAGTACTCCCGAACTATCTCCCCAGTACTGGGTCACGTCGAGGTTATCTCACCACAAACAACATAGAATAGTCTTTTGATGTCGGCGTCCTCTGGTATTCAGGAACTGAAACGATAGCGAGTGTGACAATAACCCCTTGGAGCTCAACTCGCCGGGTCCAATCCATACGGTCAGGAGGCACCAAGAACAGAATTGTGTCACACCGATATCGCAACGATTCCAAAAATACCTCCGTGATCCTAAAAAAATTTGAGTGAGAAGAGTAGTAGAATTAAAACACCTACGTCACAATTCCTCACCAGAGTGACGAAGGGGATAAGGAGTAAAAAGAATTCCTACTCTCCGATATATAACTAGACTCAAAATAGGTTTTTTTTTCTAGACTCGTCAACGGTTCGATCAATCAAGGGGGCTCTTGCGGTCGGTAGAGGCTCTGATACCAACTTGTAGCGCCCAATATGCGGTCCTATCCTCAAGGAACTTGAAAGTCCCGCTAAGGATAGAAGCGCATATCGGAGACGCTTTGCAAGGTGGATATCATTACAACATACCATGTACTGAATAGATGAGAATACCAGATAAAGGCTTACACTTGCCACAAGCTACATCATGAATACATGAATACATCAATACATAGCAATCATCATATAGAAGAGCAGGATCCGACTACGGATGAAATCAAACGAAAAAGAAGAACGACATCCACCCTGCTAATCCTAGGCTGCCAACCGGGAACCCATCCTATGATCGACGAAGAAGAAGAAGTAGAAGAAGAACTCCAAAAGCAAACATGCATCTCTCTCATGTCAAATCATCGCTTTACCTGTACCTGCAACTGTTGTTGTAGTAAACTGTGAGCCACGAGGACTCAGCAATCCCATTACCATGGGTATCAAGACTAGCAAAGCTTAATGGGAATGGAATGGTTAAGTGGTGAGGTTGCAGCAAGCATTAAGCATTGTATGGTGGCTAACTTACAAGTACAAGAATAAGAAGAGTAAACTACGCATAATCGGGCGCAAACTAGTAATGATCAAGAAGTGGTCCTGAACACCTACTTACGAGTCAAACATAACCCCACCGTGTTCTCTTCCCGAACTCCCTCGAAAAGAGACGATCACGGTTACGCACGCGCTTGGTGTATTTTAATAAGATTTAGTGTCAAGTTCTCTACAACCGGAGGTTATAAATTTCCAAGTCGCCACATAACCGCGGGCACGGCTCTTCGAAAGATTTAACCCTGCAGGGGTGCTCCAAGTAGTGCATTATCAATTACCAAACGTATCCAATGGAACATCCTCACACCATGATAACACGATGCTTACGATAAGGAATCCCGGTGGACAAGCCACTCGTAAAAGGTAAAACTAAACCAGCCAGACCTCCCGGCGTGTCGACGATCCCGATAGGAGCCGCGTATCTCGTTCTAAGGACATGACCGGATGGGACAAGCTATGAGTAAAACCATAACCTTGAATTTCCTCATGGTGGCCCCGCAGGCCGCCCGGTTCGGACCAATACTCATGAGGAGCACTGGCCCGGGGGTTGTTGATTAATTATCCTCGAGGTCCGGAATGTCCCTATGCAAATTTTAGTTGTTATTAGGCAAATGGTAAAACCAATGTTGGGCCTTGCTGGAGAAGTTTATCCTAAAACGAATGATCAGGGGGGTTCCCATATGCCCCACATGTGTTAGAAGTGCTCATCAAGGAACATAACACCGGTATTACTGAAACTAGGGTGGCATGAGTGGAACAGAAGACCAGGCAAAAGGCCGAGCCTTCCACACACAACCGAGTATATAGATGCATTAATTAAATAAGAGATATTATGATATCCCATAATATCCATGTCCCAACATGGAACAAACTGCAGTTGCACCTGCAACTAGCAACGCTATAAGAGGGGCTGAGCAAAGCGGTAACATAGTCAAACAACGGTTTGCTGGGATGGTGGAAGGTTAGAGGTTGTAGCATGGCATTTTGGGAGGCTGACAAACAAGTGGTAGGTAGCGAGACATAGCGATAGCATCGAGATAACTAGCAAGCAAAGATAGTAGTGATATCCAAGGTAATGGTCATCTTGCCTGGAATCCCACTAGGACGAAGACTGAATCCATGAAGTAGTCGAACAAGCGTAGTCGAACGAATCCTCACTCCGAAACATAACCGGAACTGTCGAGAAGAAGCACAATCGGAAAGAAGCAAACAACATGGTAATAAACAAGCATAATCATGGGATAATGCACAACCAAGTATGATGCATGTCAATTTTAAAGATGCATGGCATGGCAAAGATGCAACAAACAACTACTACACATTAAGTGAAGCTCAATATGCAACGAGTTGCATATTGACGAAACTCCACAATCAATTACTTAATTCACTCCCATTTATGTACTCAACAAGATTAAATATTGTTAAACATGCCAAGAGGTGAAGCATAGTTAATCTACCTATCTAGGCAATTTAAAAGAGCCCGGAAACAACACAAAACAATTCCGGAAATTCCTCATATGCAATTTTCGAATTTAGTACTGTTTCGCCTAAAACACTATTTTAATGTTGTTAAACAGAAAAATAAAGTTCACCATGCTAATCTACACATTTTTCTAACCCATTTACATATAAAGTTTATTTAATTCGGAGCTACGGTTATTTAGTTATGAAATAAATCATTTTAGCATGGCATTTATGCAAATTAATGCAAACAGTAAGTTTAAACATTTTTAACATGTATGAGAGTTGCATATTGTGAAACTACATGAAATTCTAAGCATTTTACATACAAAGTTTGTTTAATTCCGATGCCCGGTTATTAAGTTATTAAATGCATGAACATGGAGGGTTTTCTGAAAATCTGGGATTCTCTGGATAATTAGACAAATTCCCAGAACAGGGAAAAAACACTGCTGGGCTGAAACTGGTGAGCGCTGGATAGCAATGCTGTGCACGGGCGATGGATCTGGTGGAGCTGCTCACCATAGCAGCGGGCTGGGCTGGATGAGGCGGGGCTGTGGCGCGCTGAGCAGGGCTGGGCCTTGGCGCAAGAAGTGGCCCAGGCAAGCGACAAGGAGGCGACCTGGCGAGGCAACAGGCGTCGTCCTCCTCTGCTCGATGTAGAGAGCGGCAGGCGGTGCCTGGAGATGCAGGGGAGCAGCGGCACGACGACGGGAGGCCGGGAACGGGCGTCAGCACTCCAGGGTTGCCGGATCTGGTGGCAGAGAGACTTGGTGGCGATGCGGACGAACTGCAGCAGCGGCAGCAGCTCCTGTTGAAGACAAGAGAGAGGGTTCAGAGAGAGACAGGGGAGTGAGACCATGAGAGAGGGACGGAAAAAGAGGAGGGAGGAAGGAGAGATGCAGCAGGGGGACGACCTGGCGACGGAAGTAGCAAATCCGGCGCGATGGAGCTCCTTGGTGGTGTTGCTTGCTCCATGGCTGGCGGCTCCTGTTCATGGAAAATGAGACGAGAGGGGAAGGCATGAGAGTAAGCATGAGAATGGAGAGGAAGGAAGGGAAGGAGAAGAGCGCGCGGGGCCTGCTGGTGGTGCTGTTGCTGGTCACCGGCAGGAGCGGGGACGAGGCGGCCGGGGTCGCGGAGGAAGGCGGCGTAGCCTGGCTGCTGGCTTGCTGCTCGGGACTGGCCCTCGTGATGGTGGCGACGAGGTAGCTGGAGGAAGACCTCGGGCATGGAGGTGCGCAGGGAGAGGTGGCTGGCTGGATCGAGGGGGATCGGCGCTGGTTGGATCGATGGATGGATTGGGTGGTGGCTGAAACAAAGAGGGAGGTGGTTGGCTGCGGGTTCTGCTGTGATTTTGGGTGGCACGGAAAACCAGGAAGGTGGTCGGAGGCTGGATGGAGAGAGATGGATCTAGGAGGATCCCGAGGAAGGGGAGGCAGTGGGTGGCGGCGGCGAGGAGGATTGGATGGATGGGATGGCTAGGGTGTAGGGTTTGACTGATATATATAGCAGAGGACCTAAATGCGGTTTAATTGGAGCCCTACGATTTAAATCGGACGGCTCCGGTTGGTCTAAACAAAGAACCAAAGATGTTTGGGGTATTTCGGGATTGATCCGGACCCACCGGTCATGACCGGTCGGTTCAGGTTCGAGCAAGTTTTCGGACAATGTTGCGAGGGGTCTGAGAGAAGTCAACGAAGACAACGGGTCTGACAACACGCCACGGAGACAAGGGAAAAGCAACAACTACAAACGGTCTACGAGTTTTTAGAAAATGACGGCAGTGGGCTACTGATGCAATGCGAATGATGCGATGATGAATGCAACAAACAATTAAATCACATGGCGACAATGAAAAACATGGAGAGCATCTGGAGCATCGGTCTCGGGCTGTCACAATGGGTTATTCGGAAGAAATATGTCGAGCCTTGTTCGACATGCTAATATATGCATCCACAACTCAGAAAATCATGTGTTCCTTTGAGTTTCCCCTTTTCAGTGGTATTTCGATTCTAGTCCATCAACTGATAGTCAAGGTTATGTCATGCATTCGTGCTCATCAATGCCTGTTATTCTTATGGTCTGTCAATCCATTCCATTTTAGAATGACTAGGAGAAACAAACTCCGGTACCTCATCCATTTCTTGGATTGGGTTGAAGCAGTTGTATTCCGTAGATCAAAATGCCAATCCAGCTTTTGTTTTGTTCTACCCTGGAGTATTACCATCTTTCATGTCAAGAATGTCATGGGAATTGCACACCATCTTATGAATTTTTGATACAGTGATACTTCTTGCCATCATTATTCATTTCTTGGTCTCCGTGTTGTTGCAACCGGAATACCGACAAGTGAACCGTGATGTGTGAAATCGATACTCCTAGCAACCCTGTTGCTTGGAAGTTAATGGACAATAACTTCACTCTTAGCGTGTTGGTTACTGAATCATCATTCTAAGATTGATCGTGCTACCTAGTCCATTTTTCCTGGTGCACTCGTCGATCAATGAGTCAGGATTGTGCAATCCCTTGCTTATTTGATCACATCATCTTACCTTGAAAGCAAGATTCTTCCCGAGCTTAATAGCATATCGGTGGTTCGTGATTTTCAGAATATCTTCTCAGAAGTATTACCAGGTTGTCCCCTGACCATTGTATTAAGTTCGTGATCGAGTTGGTTTTCCTCTAAACCACCCCTTCTCCAAGGATCCATGTTGGATACCCCTGAACTAGTTGGTTAAGCTAAAAAAACAACTTGGAGAGTTGGAAGATAAAAGCTTGTCCAACTTAGTTCATCCAAAGGGATGTCTTTTGAGTGTGTATGTGTGTGTGTGTGTTGAAGGAAGATGATATCTTCATCGATTGATCTCTGTGATCAGTTGTTGATCTATTATCTCATCAAATCTTTGATTTGAGTGTGGGATATCATCAAATCAAAATCAGAACCAACAATTTTTGTAATGTTGTCTTACTCGTGGATATTTCCTCAAGCATACACCATTATATCTTTTGGTCTGACCGATGCTATCTCCTTGTTCACATAGTCGTGGAATTCGATCTTCGTGGAAATCTCGACGACTTGTTGTTGAGCCCATCAGCAGCATTTTATCCCCTCCATGATTCATGTGGGACATTAAAGCTAGTGTTGGAAACTTTCGTAAACATCAACTTCGTGCTAGCCCATGAAGTAAATGTTATGGTGAAAGAAGTGACTTCCTCTAAGTTCATGTGCATTGGATGCAAGTTACCGCCGTGAATTCGAGAAAGTTGTTTTGCTTTCTTTGGAATCATCCCAAGTCAGTCATGCATGTGCGAACTGTTCTATGGTTTGATAGACTTGCAACCTCCATTCCATATGAAATCCCTAGCACACCAAGCCACTGATTGATTTGTTCAAGGGATAGAAGTTCCTTCTTAAGAGCTAATCATATGACTTATGCAAGGACTTCGTTATCCGCGATGATGGTTCCCATCCAGAACTCGGTAGTGTTTTGTTGTAAGGTTTCCATGTGGCCACGATTGTCCTAGACATTCTGTTCACATGTATATTGCAAACCAGCTCATGTTTTGGAGCTTGCTTCCATAGTTCATTTCCCGAGAACCTCGCAACGTCATCTCATCGATTTGTGTTGCAAACTTTCTTTTTCAGACATGCTGAGTCTGAAGTATCCTGTCACCAGCCAGATTTGAATCTCAGGCAGATATGATGGTTGGAACATTTCCCCAAGAATTATAATATTGGTCTTTATAAACCAGTAAAGTGGATGTTGTGGCCAACACACCTAGCCGGAAGACCTATTTATTGTAGTATCTTGATTTAGCAATATGGCCATTCTTCCATGAGGTTTTCATACACCTTATTCTAGAAGTTGTTCCTTGTGGAATCTTTATGTTCCCGAAATCCGACCTTTACTTGATGACCATTTTGGTGCTACTTTCAAGCATGACCGTGGTAGCTAGAACATCCAGGAGAACATTAGAAGCGGAGTGCTAAATGTCTCTCAGTCAATCATCCAAATTTTGTTTCCTTGGTATTGCTAAGGAAAAATCTGAGAAGGTGATGTCCTCCTTTGCATCTGCATCCTCCATCGATATTCATCATGGTAGTACGAGGTGTTACCAAGTTCTTTGGCATAGATGTTGGTAAAATCCTGATGAATATGGAAATGCTTAAGTTCTTGAAAGCACGCTCAGACACTAGGTTATATCTTCGGTATCAATCGTAATATGCTCTCCATTTTCCGAATTGTTTTACAACCATAGTTTCCAATCCAAACTGAGTATGCCATTTAGTCAGAGTCCTTCAAACGGTCATTTGTGAATTTGCGTGAGTCTGGTATAAAGAGTTTCAATTATCCCTGTATCAAAAGTAATTCTTTTGCCTGACTTAGGAAATAATTCAACGAGTCACCTTCCCTAAGGTGCCCCATTATGGTGTCAAGGGCAACTTAACTCCTTCGCTACTTTGAAACATCTTCACCATCTTACTTAAGCGTGGAATTGTTGCCTACCAAATTGGACCTTCCTTATCTGCTTCTCTCCATCACCCATGATGCATGTTTTGTGTCTTAGCTCGGGAGATGTTCTTACATCTCATTCCATGAGTTGATCATGAGTTGTTTGATCTTTGTGAAGATCAATTCCTGTAGAGTTTTCCTTTCTTCCCATCGTCATGTTCGGATGATGATCTCGAAGCAAGAAGTCCAAATCAAGATGATGCGATGAATCAACATCTTCAAGAAGTGCAAATTGGATCGAGAAGATTGTGTTAGTTTAGTGCCCCCTCTGTCCTCCTACCTCACGTCTTGAATCTCGGGACAAGATTCTTGTTTAGTGGGGGTGAGTTGTCACAACCCTAGTTTGGTAATGCACTTGGCTAGTCTTGCATGTTGCATCATGTCTAAATTTTCAATTTAACTTGAAATGGGGAATGATCAAACCCTAGCACCCCTTTGAAATACTAGGATCAAATAAAAATATTTTCAAATAATCCAAAATGCCCTTCAGAAAAGTTCATGATTTTTGGAAAAGGTGCAAACCTCTGCCAAAAATGGTGCACATATTTCTAGGACATTTCTGAATTTTTGAATCAACTCATAATGTATTTGAATTGGAGGTATTTAAATGTTATATATAATTTAGTTGCTCCAATTATTTCGAAAATAATTGAGGGCCACTGGAATAATTCAAAAAGAGGCCACAAACATTTTCCGAATTTAATAAAATGATTTAGTGCCTAAACTAAATCAACACAGATTAAAAAATTAGAAAACAGAAACAAAAATAAGAAACAAAAAGAGAGAGAGAGAAGAAAACTACCTGGCCCAACTTACCTGGCCGGCCCAGCCCAGCTGGCCAGCTCCAGTCGTCCCCTACCTCTGCCAGTAGGCAGATGTAGGACAGCGCATGGGTGCCCGAGGGCGCCACGCCACCTGCTTGCCTGCCTTCCTCCCCTGGCCAGCACGACGCCGCGGCAAGCTTCACCACTGTCGTCTGGATCGAGCCCGCCTCCTCTTTCGCCCCCTGCTCTCTCCCTCGCCTACTGTCGCCATGGCCGAACCACCATGAGCTTGCCGTTGCGGCACGCATAGCCACCGCCTCCCCCTTGCTTCCCTGACGTGTCCGCAAGCTTCGCCATGACGCCCTCGTCCTCTCCGTCGAGTCACGCGACGCCGGACGCCCCCGAATGCCCTCAAGGCCGTCGTCTTCCTCCTCGGGCACCCGAGATCGTCGTCATCGATTCGTCGCCGTCAAGCCTTCCCCGAGCTCGCTAACCACCTCATCGTCTTCACGGTGAGCCCTGAGACTTTGCCCCCTAGCACCGTCGTCTCTCGCGCCCTCTAACCACGGGTTCCGTCAAGCCCGAGAACCCACCGCCGCCGGCCATGTCGCCGCCGTGGCTACACACACCGTAGCTTGCGCTTGAGCGCGTCATCGTGATCGGGTTGCTCTCAGGAGACGAACGCACCCCCTAGCTCGCCTTTCGGTGCACCGTAGCGCCGCAGCCGTCATTGCCCGTGCTCCTGCCGCCGCCGTTGTGGTCGCTGTCATCGATTGAAGCCGCCTCCGGCGATGCCGTTTGCACCATCGGATGCGCGCGAGCCCCAGCTCCACGTAGAGCCTGTAACACCCCAAAAATTTAGTCATATTTTTATCAAGTAAAATTTGGCTAGAAATAAAATTTTGAATTATATTAGGTCTTTTATTTATTTTAGAGTAATTTTTGTTTTTGTTTTCCAAAATTCTTCACTCCATATAGAAATTTTTGTAAAATATGGTGGGCTTGGGTAGTTTTCTTAAATCATTTCAATTATATTTTAAATAACAATAGGAAATATTTTCATAATAAAATTTGCCCAAAATAATTCTTTCAATAGCATTTTTAATCCTTGAAATGCTTCTGTTGCACTACAAATATTTTAAATAATTCTCCTAAAATTCCACAAAATTTTTGAGTGGTCATGGGATGCCTATAGATCACTTTTATGCAAAAACCCATCATGGTCATTTGAAAATTTTGAGCACAACTTCCTCTTTCCAATTCGGGCCCACTTTAGAGTTATAACTACAACCCTAATTTTCCTTGCTCCAAAAATTCTGAAATTATTCCACCTTATAGTCCTTCCAACAAAACCCTTAAGTCCAGAAGATCAACACCATTTGCATCTTGCGGACCCACCAAATAAATCCTCCAAGTTTCTGTTCAGAACTAAATTCTTATAAAACTTGCACTTGCAAGTTTTTCATTTTTTCCATACAACTACACCATCATATTTATCATCTAAGGAGACACCATACTGATAATTTTCACAGCCAACAAAGATTCCTAGATAGCCATAGCATTTCACCAAGCACCTTGTGGGCATGACAGAATTTGGCATCTTTGCTGAACTCCATGTGCCACTGGATCCTATGGCTGAACCAGCTTGTCCATCATCACCACCATCCACACTAGCACCATCTTGTTAAGTTGTAACTTGTTTGGGTCCTTGTGGATGCCGTTGGCATTACATCGAGCACGTGGTGCGCATGCGCAGAGCGCGGCCAGAGCGCCGGGACTGCAGGCGTCGGCACTGTCCCGCGTGGCCCTCCCTGCAGCCTTCCCGGCCTCGCAACCACCCAGGCGGCATCGCCTTGAACCCACCAACCTCGCCGACACCCGAGCCTGGCCTCTAGTGCCGGCCACTGCCGTCCACGGCCACCAAGAGCGCCGCCCGACGAGTCCCACTCGGACACGTCTCCGCCAGGGTCTCCCGCCCTAATTGCCAACTACCCGGCCTCATCCGCAGCTCGCCGACCGCGTAATGGTCACGCTGACCACGGCCACCGACCTCAACCACCTTTCCGGCGCGGTAATGGCCACCCGTCGACGAGTCGTCCTCTGGAAGCCACGGGAACCGACGTTCCCTGCCTACAAAAGCACACCCGGGCACTTTCCCATGACCACGAGCTCTCCTCCTCCCTCCACGAGCCCTTTGTGATAGGCAACTGAGCCAGGGATGGCCATCTTCCCCGTCTCCAGCCAAAACGATCGCCGCCACCCTTCGGTCGAATCCGACGTCACCTAGATCCCACGAATCCAACCCCCCACCCAATCTTGCTCGGGAGCCACCGTAGGCGAAGCCCCCTTCCTGCCCGACGGCCGCCGTGCGCTGCGAAGCTCGCCGCCGACGACCCCGTGCTCCCCGGCGACCACGACGGGTACCGGCGGGACCGCCTCGGTCTCTTGGACTCAACGGTGGCCTCATCTCGCCGTGGGCCTCGCCGTTCACCGGCGCCGGTCGCTGGAGCCCCGTGCTCCATCTGGCCAGAGAGAAGACGCGCGTGGGCTGGTCAAACCTGACCAGTGGGCCAGGCGGGCCCACTGTCAGTGACCCAGTGCCGCTGACCCGTCCGTTAGTGGAGACGGACTCGCGTGGAGCCACCTTCTCGCTGGGAAAGCGTATTCCTAGGAATACGCCTTCGACGTCACAGCCCACCCACGCAGCCGAGCGACTGGGCTTGGCCCAGTAACGCCAGATGGCTAAATAGTGCTCAGGGCGCACTTTTGCTCTTTTCTATTTTCTTTTTTCCAGTAGATTTCAAATAATTCCTCAGTAATCATTTCTACACCAAATTTGATGATTCAAATTTCTGCATACTCCTAAAATCATGCCCTATTAATCCAGCTAGGGTGAACATTTTTTTCTAAGCTTAGTTTTTGTTGGATCAATTATATAGTCCATTTAGTCATTTATTTCAGATTAGTAAATTCCTAAGAAAATCGTATGAACTCCAAATAATTTGATTCTTTTTCTGAAGTTCATCATTTTTCATCTAGTTTATTTTAGTATTTGTTTCAAAATTTTCCAAACAACTTTCTAGCACTGTTTTAGCTCTATGTGGTAATTTCAATATTTTTGAAAATAGGAAATGGAGGGGAAGATAAAAAAAAATCAAAGTTTTGGAGTGCACCCAACACTTCTGCATGCTCAAGGCAAGCATCTTGAACACTTGATATGGTGATTGCATGGTTAGATGTTTGCAAGGATAAATCATGCATATGTTGAATTCTAATAAAATTTGCATGCATGTAGTGTTGGCATGTTTCCTCGTACCGTGCAACGTGTGCTTGTCATGACTAACTTGTAGGAGCAGGTATAAGAGAAATACCGTTACCGGCAGAAGGGTGATCACGTCGGAGCGTGATCAAGCCTTGTTGGTTATGCATGTGGGGACATGCAAGGGCTGTGGCCCTATTTTGGTGTTACTATTGAAAGAACACTTTATTATGCTAACCACTACAGGAAATACATAAGCCTCCTGAGTCGACCGTAGATCGAGTCTTGTTCCGGTAACCCCCAAACTTGATCCATGCTACCACATGTCCCTGCCGCAGGTAGGGTATGGTTCAGTAAGTTGTTAACCCCTTTCCCGCACACACCGTACAGAGAGGCCATAGTGAAAGATACCATTGATCACTGGTAGGCATGTCACTTGGTCAGGGGGCATGGGTGTATTCGGTTGAAGCCAAGAGGGGTAGCGCCCCTGATCTTTGCGCATGTTATATATGAGATTGTGATCCCATGCTATTCGAGATTGTAGTCTCCCCGACTTAGAGTTTTTCTTGAATGATGCTTTGGGTGATTCCTGGCATCCAGAAAGTCCATCTGGTGTGTGCTGGTCAGGTGTGTTTTCAACCCAAAGACCGTAATGGGAATTAGTCAGCGTCTCGGTGCTGGCTAAAGAAATCCTTTACTTGTGGGTAAAGAGTACACCCTCTGCAGATTTATACCTATTCGAATAGCCGTGTCCACGGTTAAGGACTATAGTCTGGGTTGGTCAAGTGTCGGTGTTAGTGTCGGCCTCCGAAGGAAATAATTAAATTGGTCATGATTCATTTTTGCAGGATAATTATTGCCATGCCATCAGGAATATTATTGTTATCATGAATATTATTATTATGGACTAACCTTTTCTTTTATGTGCATCTTTGATTATCACTTGGGATGGCTAGACCACCCGGATACTCAGTTTTATTTTCTTTCTGACTGTCACTTGGGCTGGCTAGACTACCCGGGCAATCAATTTTATTTTATTTTCTGAGTATCTCATGGGATGGCTAGATTACCCGGATACTCATTTCTTTTCAAGACCTCTCGAGGCGTCGCCTTTAGACACCCGTTTGGCATTTCTTTTCAAGACCTCTCGAGGCGTCGCTTTTAGACACCCGTTTGGCATTTCTTTTCAAGACCTCTCGAGGCGTCGCTTTTAGACACCCGTTTGGCATTTCTTTTGGATTCTCGGGCGGTCCTGTCTCGCCCGATTTTCCACTTTTATATTTTTTTTTGGATTCTCGGGTGGTCCTGTCTCGCCCGATTCTCCACTTTTATATTTCCTTTTGGATTCTAGGGCGGTCCTGTCTCACCCGATTCTCCACTTTTATATTTTTATTTGGACTCTCGGTGGTCCAGCGCCCGATGTTCCATTAACTTTCTTTGTTTGTCACTAAAATTTTATATTTATTCATCCACACCGTATTAATATTTATCATGCCATGATTAAATTTCGTTCAGCATATGCATATAATTTAACCCATCATGATCATATGCATTCGGTATATCTTTTGTTCATTATGTTTGCGAGTACATTCCAACGTACTCACTGGCTTGTCCCTGGCTATTTAATTGGCCAGGTCAGGATTTCAACAAGGAGTACTACAATGACGTCCATGCGGATTAGGAGCTTAAGATAGCAGCTATGCGACATAGGAATTATCCAGGTCAGCTGTTCCTGTGGGAATGGAGCCCCATCGACGTTGGAGAACCACAAGTCGCTTCCGTCACCCATCACTAGAAATCATTGTTGTATCAGTAGACCATTATGGTCTTGTACCCAATTCTTGTAATCGCTTGGTAATCTGTAACAAGGACGTGTCCACCAGTAACAGTAAACCTAGGGCTGGTGGTGACACGAGGGGTTAATTTCTTGGATATTTGTGTCTCGGAAATCCGGCCCCGACAGAGCCCCTCCGCCGCTCGTTTGGTCGCCGGAGGGCGAAACCCGAGCCCCTCCACCGTGTCTACCGTCGCCGGCGGGCTTAACCCCAGCCTAACAACTGTTTCGGACTACCCTTAATGACCCCCTAGGTCACCGACAGGTGGGCCCCGGGCCTACTAGCTTTTGGTTAAGTTTTTAATTAAATTGATTATCCCGCTGACTCACTAACATGTGGGCCCAGCCCTGCTGACAGCTTTAGTTAGGATTAACTTAACTTGTGCCACTGATGAGTGGGTCCCACGTGTCAGGTTTGACCCTGGCGGACCCTATTGACCACAGACATCACACAGACGTCATGCTGATGCAGTAAAGCATTTTCTGGATTTAGTTTAATTTAAATAGCCAGGACATTCCAGAAAATGCTATAAACTTCAAAAAATCATATATAATCAACCGTAGCTCAGATGAAAAAGATTTATATATGAAAAATGATTAGAAAAATCCAATCTATCCATTGGTACTGTTTTCATGCATGACAAAACAAGTTAAACCTGCTGATCAGGTCAAATCAATTAAATGGTATTTGAAATACCATATGTGGAGTTTGAATTTGAATCTCTGATTCAAACCAACTCCAATGTGACAGCCCGAGACCGATGCTCCAGATGCGTTCCATGTTTTTCGTGAGAGCCGCGTTATTTATTTGTTTGTTGCATTCATCATTGCATCATTCTAATTGCATCAACACTCCATTGTCGTCATTTTTTTTTCAAACTTGCATCCGTTCCTAGTTGCCGCTCCTCCCCGTTGCCTTTCGTTAATCGTTCTGAGACCAACCACAGTTGCACGCGCCCGCGGCATATTTAAAATATTATTTTATAAGTGGGAATAAAACGTTCTCGGAAAGGGTTGAAAGTTGGCGTGCGGTCTTGTTATATTGTAGGTAGACCGCCTGCCAAATTTTGTCGCATTCGGAGGTCATTTGATAGCCCAACGGTTAAACTATAGCGGCACTATAGTCGGGTTAATCATCAGATGTTTTCGGAGTTAAAAACTCGTTGCCGGGCTGGCCATCTTCCCTCTCATCTCAAGGCCAAGCCTCTCTACACAGCCCACTAGCCCACGCAAATGACAGCCTAACTCCCCTTTTGTCCGGAGTTGTCTGATCATGATCCGATGTTTGTAGCCAGCCTCAAACCCCCTCCATTTGAACCCCTGCTGTAAATAGCAGATGAACCCTAACCAAATTAGTCTAACGCTAGATCCTACCCTAGTCCCATCGCGCCGCCAGCCGACCAGCTCCCTTCTTCCTCGGGATCCACCTCGAGCCAATCCCCAACTCCCTGTTGCTGCCACTCCTCTGCTCCTTGATTTGCGCGTCCGGCCAACCAGAGCAGCCCCTCCATCCAACTCCACCTCACCCGCTGCCTCCTCCCGCGAGCCTACTCCCACCTTGTGCCGTCCCCGCCGTCCACCAGCAACAGTAGCACCGGCAACCGGAGCGGCCAACTCCGAGGAACACGACCCCGACTCCGGCCGCCCTCACCGCGCCCGTCCTCTGCCCCGAGCCCCTGTCCAGGACCGCTTGGAGCATCCCGAGCGCCCGAGGAGAGGAGCTCCTCGAGCACTCGCACCCGCGACCAGGCGCCACCACCAAACCAGGTTGTCTCGTGCCTTCCCCTGCTTTTCCTTCTTCCCCTGCTCCTCCCGCCTTTGCTAAGCTCTCTCTCCCTCTGCTCTTTCACAGGAAGGCCGGGGCCTCAAGGAGTTTGCCCCCACCCCCACGGTTCGTCCGCATCGCCGCCCCGTCAAGTCCTTCGACGGATCCGGACACCCCTCACCTCATCATTCCGTTCCTAGACCCCTGCGCCCCGCCGCCGCGTTACCCGCATCCAGCGCCGCCATGGATTCGCGCCAAGAGCTCCAGTGCCGCCCGGTTCCCCACCTCGTCCTCGTCTTGGCTGCCTCAGGAGAGCCTCGCAGGTGACCAAGCAGAGAGCCCCGCCACCGCCCCTTTTTCTTCTCCTTTCTCCCATTCTCTCTCTCTAAGTTTTGCTCTCTTTGTTCCGGCCATGGCCGTTGCTGCACAGCCCTGCCACCTCCGAATCGCGCTGCCGCCAGCCATGTTCCCCGACGTCCAGTGCCTCCCCGAACACCAGCACGCCCGGATCCGGCCACCCTTGCTCGCCTGCTCCTCCCCAAGCCCTCGACGCCGGCCCCTCGCACGCGTGGATGATGATGGCCATCGGCTCGTCCCGCCTCTGCTTCGCCCTGCTCGAGTGAGCACTCCCACGCGCGTTGACCCTTTCCCGGTCGAGCGTGGGCTACAAGACCAGCTGGCCGCGCCAGGCCCAGCCGCTCCCCTGCACCGGCCTGCCTCCTCCTCGTCTGGGCCAAGCCCATGGTGAGCCAGAGCCCGATCCCCACTATTGTGCGCCGTAGGCCATGCTTTGCTATGTTGCGCCCAGTGCTCTGATCCAGATTTGGCCCGATAGTGTTTTTGCCCTCTGTTGCGAATTTATCAAATATCCAGTGCATGCAATAATTACTGAAACTACCACTGTTTTAAAAATGTTAATAACTAAATTTCCATGCATCCAAATAAAACATGTCATATGTGCAACTTGGGTAGAATTTCATGTAGTTTCACAATATTCAACTTTCATCCATGATAAAAATGTTAAAATTGCTGTTTGCATTAAAGTTGCTAAATGACATGCTAAAATAGTTTATTTCATAACTAAATAACCGTAGCTTCGAATTAAATGAATTATATATGTAACTTGACTAGAAAAACATGTAGATTAACATGGTGCACTTACTTTTGCTGTTTAACAACTTTAAAATTATGTTTTAGGCAGAACAGTACCAAATTCGAAAATTACATATGGAGAATTTTCAAAATTGTTCTTGGTTGTTTCCGGCCTCATTTAAATTGCCTAGATAGGTAGTTTAATTATCCTTCATCTCTTGCCATGTTTAACAACATTTAATCTTGCCATGTACATAAACGGGAGTGAACTAAATAATTGATTGTGCAGTTTCGTCAATATGCAACTCGTTGCATATTGAGCTTCACTTAATATGTAGTTTTTGATTGTTGCACTTTGCCATGCCATGCCTATTTAAACCGAACATGCATCATACTTGGTTGTGCATCATGCCATGATTATGTTATGTTTGTTTACCATGTTGTTTGCTTCTTTCCGGTTGTGCTTCTTCTTGATAGTTCCCGGTAACGTTTCGGAGTGTGAGGCTTCATTCGACTACGCTTGTTCGAGTACTTCATGGATTCGATCTTCTTCCTAGCGGGATTTCAGGCAAGATGACCATTACCTTGGATATCACTAGTATCTTTGCTTGCTAGTTGTCTCGATGCTATAGCTATGTCTCGCTACCTACAACTTGTTTGTTCAGCCTCCCATATGCCATGATACAGCCTCTAACCTTCCACCATCCCAGCAAACCGTTGTTTGGCTATGTTACCGCTTTGCTTAACTCCTCTTATAGCGTTGCTAGTTGCAGGTGCAGTTGTAGTTTGTTCCATGTTGGGACATGGATATCATGGGATGTCACAATATCTTTATTTAATTAATGCATCAATATACTTGGTTGTGTGTGGAAGGCTTGGCCTTTTGCCTGGTGTTTTGTTCCACTCATGCCACCCTAGTTTCCGTAATACCGGTGTTATGTTCCTTGATGAGCTCTTCTAACACATGTGGGGCATATGGGAACACCCCTGATCATTCGTTTTAGGATAAACTTCTCCAGCAAGGCCCAACATTGGTTTTACCATTTGACTAATAACAACTAAAATTTGCATAGGGACTTTCCAGACCCCGTGGATAATTAATCAACAACCCGGGCCAGTGCTCCTCATGAGTGTTGGTCCAAACCTATCAACCGCCAGTGGCCACCATGGGCAACTCTGGTGCTGGCCTACCGGAAGTTTGGACGATCCGGTCGTGTCCTGAGAATGAGATACGCGGCTCCTATCAGGATCGTCGACACGCCAGGAGGTCTTGCTGGTTTAGTTTTACCTTTTACGAGTGGCTTGTCCACAGGGATTCCTTATCGTAAGCATCGTGTTATCATGGTGTGAGGATGTTCCATCGGATGCGTGTGGTAATTTATAATGGACTACTTGGAGCACCCCTGCAGGGTTAAATCTTTCAGAGAGCCATGCCCGCGGTTATGTGGCGACTTGGAAATTTATAACCTCTAGTTGTAGAGAACTTGACACTAAATTCAATTAAAATACACCAACCGCGTGCATAACCGTGATCGTCTCTTTTTGACGGAGTTCGAGAAGAGAACACGGTGGGGTTATGTTTGACTTGTAAGTAGGTGTTCAGGATCACTTCTTGATCATTACTACTTTGCACCCGATTATGCGTAGTTTACTCTTCTTATTCTTGTACTCGTAAGTTAGCCACCATACAATGCTTAGTGCTTGCTGCAACCTCACCACTTATCCATTTCATACCCATTAAGATTTGCTAGTATTGATACCCATGGTAATGGGATTGCTGAGTCCTCGTAGCTCATAGATTACTACAACAACAGGTGCAGGTACAAGTAAAGTGATGATTTGACGTGAGAGCGATGCTTGTTCTATTTGGAGTTCTTCTTTTGCTTCTTCTTCTTCGTCGATCATAGGATGGGTTCCCGGTTGGCAGCCTGGGACTAGCAGGGTGGATGTCATTATTATTTTTCGTTTGATTTCATCCGTAGTGGGATCCTTCTCTTCTTGATGATGATTGCTATGTGTTGATGTATTTGATGTATTCATGTTGTAGCTTGTGGCGAGTGTAAGCCTGTATCTGGTATTCTCGTCTATTTAGTAGATGGTATATTGTAATGATATCCACCTTGCGAAGCGTCTTCGATATGCGCTTCTAACCTTAGTGGAGCTTTCGAGTTCCTTAAGGATAGGACCGCATATTGGGCGTGACAAACCAATCTGTTGTTATATGCATTAGCTCATCCAACCTCATTTAGCCATGTCATTATCATGCATCATATTGTTGCATTGCATTGATTGCGTTCCTTCTTTGTTTGTCGGTGTTGTTCCTTCTCGGTAGTCGACGTTTCCGACGTAGTGACAATTGACACTGATGAAGTGCAGTATTATCTTCAAAAGTGCCAGGAAAGCAACACCCCTTGATCACTCTGATACAATCCCACTCTCTCGCTCTTGCTCTCTTTTACTGCATTAGGACAACAACGATTCAACTGTTACATGTTGTGGTAGTTGAACCCATTCCTCTGCATGACCTGTCTTTGCCACAGTAAATAGTTAAAACCTTCTAGCATGAGTAGGAATTGCTTATGCCATGTTGTGCCTACTCATCCATGCTTGCTTATTATGCCTGCTATGCTTAGAGTCGTGTCGGGTCTGATCCATCTGGGCGATGAACTGGAATGGTTGTGTTCATGTCCTACTGTGTGAGAGCTAAGTGTGTGAATTCGATTTGGTAAAGGTAGCGATGAGAGGCCATGTAGGAGTACATGGTGGGTTGTCTCATTGGGACCGTCCTCAGGAATTGAGTTCTGTGTTTGTGATTCAAGACAGTTACTACCACACATTGGGCCCTGAAATATGACCCCGCTCGACTTATTAATCGCCTTGATCTCTGTCCAGGAGTCACAACTAGTTTCTGGTGTTTGTAGGATATGTGTTGGCGGCCGTGCATAATGCTGACCTTAGGGGTGGGTCATGATGCGGTAGAGACACCGAGGCATGGTGTACTAAGTGACACCCAGATGGTGCTCTTGGGAACCCTGCTCTCATCGTTTGGGGCCGTGATAGAAACTTCGGCCGGACTTCCTTTGTGGATACAACCTAAAATAGGCGATAAACCTGGACTAGAGTCTCGTGTGGTTAGTCAGGTCATGATCTACACCCACGCCGGCTTTCGCTTGAAGTCTGCCGATTACATTTCACGTACAGGCGCTAAGTGGTGGAAACATGTGTGAAGAAGTACACTCCTACAGGGTTAAAGATCTATTCGAATAGCCGCGTCCGCGGATATGGACTACTTGGAAGCTTACATTGTTCATAGACAACTTTAAGTGGATACTCTAAAATGCGCAAGATAAGCGTGAGTGCTATGGATGGCCTTCTCATAGGGAGACAGGAGAGGATCCATAGTGGTGTATTGTTATGGTGACTATGTGGACTCGTGTGCGCTCTCTCAACCCAAAGAAGTTACTGGTAGTCGTAGTTCAGGATAGCCACTAAGTCAAAGCTGGCTTGCTGCAGTTAAACTCCACAACCCCCTTTATTGATACCTGATGCATATGTAGTTAGTTCTAATGTAAGTCTTGCTGAGTACCTTGGTACTCACGGTTGCTTAATTTATGTTTTGCAGAGGAGACTTCAGTCTCACTAGTAGTTCCGTTTGGGCTTCGACGAGTAGCTTGGGAATCCCAGACAGAGGTCTGGTTCCTATGGAGGGTCTTGTAGATAGTCAGGCTTTCTAGCCTTCTTTCTTTTTAGCTGTCTGTACTCACACAGGTTTATGCTTCTGTTGCGTGTATGACTTTGTATGTTGGGTCATGAGACTCATGTTTGTAACATCATGCTATGTATGGCTCTTCGAAGCCTCATAAATAAATACTTTGATTCATAGAGTTATGTTGTGATGCCATGTTGTATCTACACATATCGTGCATATTGTGTGTATGTTTGAAATGCATTGGTATGTGTGGGGTTTGACACCTAGTTGTGTACCTTTGGTAGCCTTCCTTACAAGGAAATGCCTCCTAGTGCTTCCACTGAGCCTTGGTAGTTCGCTAGTGCTCCGGAACATATGGATTGACTGCCATGTATCCTTCTTTGCTCCTGTGTCTATCCCTACGGGGAAATGTCACGCGGTGTTACTGGAGCCCTGATAGCTTGCTACAGCCCAGTTACACATGCTGATGACCAACACGTGCATTGCTGGGTTACCTATGTCTGTCCCTGTACGTTTGTGCCACCTTGGTTTATGACTAGTCATGTCGACCCGGGTTCTCTGTCATGTGGATGCTAGTGACATAATCATATACTTGAGCCAAAAGACGCAAACGGTCCTGGCCAAGGTAAAGGCGGCAGACGTGGGTTACCGTGCGTGAGGCCGCAAAGTGATGTGATGTGTTACATGCTAGATCTGTGTGACTTAGGACCGGGTCCCGACATGAGCTGTATGTCCCTCAAGCTCTCACTCGGGAGCAGAGCGATGAGCTCCGATGGAGGAACGAGCAGGCTCTTCACACTCCCATTATCGGGACGACTCCCGAGGCTCTGGCCACGGAGTCGGCGCGCTTGGCCACTTTGGCCGAGCTAGACTGCCTCGAGCGGCTGCAGAAGGAGTTGGATGACCGCGCCCGCCGGCAGCCCAGTTCCAATTGGCACAACCGCTGGTTGTTCCCGAGTGATCAGCCTCGGAACTACCAGGTACTCAACACCCCGCTGGAGAACTTGGCGGCGGCAACCAAGATTGCAGATTCCATTCAGCCCTCCGGCTCCACAGCCGGTGAAGGAATCCACCAGATCCAAGCTCTCCTAAAGACGGCCTTGTCGCAGAATGCGGCAGTGTCGCAGTCTCGGGATCGTATCCACAGTGCGTCGGTGCGTGCAGAACCGGTCCAGTTGGCTCATAGCCCACTCGGTTCTGGGAGGCGCCGGCCATCACCCCCCTCAAGAGGTCGGTACGAAGACCAGAGGCGCGACCGAGCTGTTTCCCCCAGGCGACATGACTGCTACGATCGCACTCAGATGTCTCTCCACGGGATGTTACATACGGGCGCCTACCTTATGATGATAGGCATCCGCGTGAAGATGGTTGAAGGCCGAGTCCACACCGTGTGGGGGACCTCCGGGACCCATGGTTCAATATGAGATCTGTCCTCGTTTAGAACTTGGTCGACAGAGGACGGGCCCCGAGAGAGGGCCTGGATGCAGACGCTTCGAGTGGATCAGCACCTTCCGGGCCCGAGTGCTTCAGCCGGTACATTCGCGCCGCAGACATCCCAAGCAACTTCAGGTTGGCAACAGGGATCAGCAAATTCACTGGCGAGTCGAAGCCAGAGATTTGGTTAGAGGATTACTGAGTGGCCGTCTAGATCGATGGAGGCAACGACGACGTGGCCATGAAGCACCTGCCGCCGATGCTTGAACGATCGGCTAGGGCCTGGCTCAACCAGCTGCCTCCCGGCAGTATATACTGTTGGGACGACCTGGCCTGAGTCTTCTTCAAGACTTTCGAGGGCACATACAAGCGACCGGGCGGACTGTTAGAGCTGCAGCATTGTGTACAGAAGAAAAACGAGACTCTCCGGGAGTAGATCCAGCGGTGGACCACTCTGCATAACACGGTGGAAAATGTCACCGAGCATCAGGCGATCTGCGCCTTCAAAGCCGGTATCAGGTACCGAGAGTTGACCCAGAAATTTGGCCGAACTGAGATCCCGACTCTTAGTCGGGCAATGGAGATAGCCAGTCGGTACGCCAATGGCAAAGAGGAAGACTGAATGAGGAGCGGCAAAGGACGAGCAGGGGACGCTAATCAGTCGGGCAACAATTCCAGTAAGAAGCAGAAGCGAAAGGCCGAGGCAGCCGACAATGCTGATGCCGCGGCTCTGGCCGTCCAAAGCAAAGGCAAAGGCCAGCCGAAGCAGAAGAAGGAATTGGCGGGTAAGAAGAAAGCCGCCCCAAAAAGCGACATCCTCGATCAGCCCTGCCAGATTCACACGAAGAGAGATGAAGATGGCAACCTGATTTTGCCAAAGCATACCACTCGGGAGTGCCGACAGCTCAAGCAGGAGATGCAGCAAGATCCCTAGGAGGGCAAGGATGAGGATGATGACGATGACGGGGGAAAAACGCCTCGTCGAGAAGGTCCTGATGATCTTTACTGACGTCGAGAGCAAGAGCCGCCTAAGGGTGATAAACCAAGAGGTCAATATGGCAGTTCCGACTGTCACTAAATTTCTCGACTGGGCCAAAACTCCAGTCACCTTTGATCAGTCGGATCACCCGGCTCACATACCGACCCCTGGGCGGCAGGCGCTGGTGGTCGATCCTGCTGTTGGAGGAGTCTGACTGCGCAAGGTCCTCATGGACGGCGGCAGCGGGCTGAATATCATTTACGTCGATACTCTAGAGGCGATGGGCATTCCGATGTCCTGACTGAGTAAGAGCAACATGCAATCCCACGGGGTCATCCCCGGGAAGAAAGTGAAGTCACTCGGTCAAATAGCCCCCGACGTCGTATTTGGGAGAGAGAAAAACTTCAGGAAAGAATGGTTGACCTTCGAGGTGGTGGACTTCCGGAGTGCCTATCATGCCATCCTGGGTAGGCCCGCCTATGCAAGATTCATGGCTAGACCACGCTACGTGTATCTTAAGCTTAAGATGCCAGGGCCAAATGGCATGATCACCGTCACGGGAAATCAGAAGATAGCTAAAGAGTGCTTGCAGAAGGGCTCCCAGATTGCTGACGAGCAGGTGGCATTAGTGGAGCTGGACGAGTACAAGAAAGCGATCGACTCAAGTGATCTGCTCAAATCCAAGAAGCCAACTATGGAATCCGCTTTCCAGTCGGCTGGCGAGACCAAGCAGGCCCATGTGCACCCGGAGGACCCGAACGCCGCCCCGACCAACATCTTTACAACACTCGACAGCTAATAGGAAGGCGAGCTCATCTAGTTCCTCCGTGAGAACTGGGACATCTTCGCATGGAAGCCTTCTGACATACCGCGTGTTCCCAGGGAACTGGCTGAGCATCGACTCCGTGTCGACCCGTAGATGAAGCCTGTCAAAGAGCACCTCCGACGGTCTTCCACCAAGAAGCGCAAGGCCATTGGCGAGGAGATCGTGTGGCTCTTAGCCGCCGAGTTCATCCGAGAGGTGTACCACTCCGAGTGGCTTGCCAACATCGTCATGGTGCCCAAGAAGAATAACTCCCTCCGAATGTGTATTGACTTCAAGCACATCAATCAGGCCTGCCCGAAGGACCACTTCCCTCTCCCTCGCATAGATCAGATAGTAGACTCTACTGTGGGGTGCGAGCACTTGTCGTTTCTGGATGCATACTCCGGGTACCAACATATCCGAATGTATGGTCTGGATGAAATAAAAACAGCATTCATCACCCCATTCGGGTGTTTTTGTTACATCATGATGCCATTCGGACTGAAAAATGCCAGAGCAACTTTCCAGCGCATGATTCAAAAATGCTTACAGAAGCAGATTAGTCGGAATGTGGAGGCCTACATGGACGACATCGTGGTCAAGTCCAGGAAAGGTTCCGACCTCCTGGCAGACCACGCCGAGACCTTCATGAACCTGCGCCATTTTGGAATAAAGCTCAACCCAGCTAAGTGCACTTTCTTCAAGACCCAATGGCCAGTCTATTATATCTCAGAGGTTTTGACCCCCTCAAAGCAAAGGTACCCACACTACCAGATGTTGGTGTACAGGATTTATCTAACTACAAAGAAGGTGGCTCATTACTTTCAAGAGCACTAAGTCACAGTGATTAGCAACGCTCCTCTGTTGGAAATCATGAACAACAGAGACATCACAGGTCGAGTGGCCAGGTGGGCCATTGAGCTCCTCCCTTTGGGCATCAAGTTTGAGGCCAAAAAAGCTATCAAGTCGCAAGCCCTAGTGGATTTCCTGGCCGAGTGGATCGAACAGGAGCAGCCTGCCCCGAGTCTCCCCGAGCATTGGACTATGTTCTTCGATGGCTCTAAGATGCTCAATGGCTCGGGAGCTGGAGCGGTCCTAGTATCTCCCAAGGGCGACCGACTCAGCTATGTGCTCCAGATTCACTTCAATTCCTCCAACAACGAGGCAGAGTATGAAGCTCTTCTGTATGGGTTGCGTATGGCAATCTCTCTTGGTATTCGCCGACTGATGGTCTATGGCGACTCAGACTTAGTGGTGAATCAAGTAATGAAGGAGTGGGATATTCGAAGCCCAGCTATGACAGGCTACTGCAACGCCATCAGGAAGCTGGAAAAGAACTTTGAAGGACTGGAGCTGCACCACATCCCACGGCTTAAGAATCAGGCGGCCCATGACTTGGGCAAGCTCGGTTCCACTCGAAAAGAGGTTCCGATGAATGTGTTCCTGGAACACCTATACTCTCCGACTATCAAGGAAGATCCTTTCGTGGAAGAGCCACCGCAACCAGTCGGCCCGTCTAATCCGACTGAGGTTGATATTCCCGTAGTGATTGACTTGGTACAAGAGATGCTTGTGATTACTCCCGAGTGGACCGGCCATACATTGCATACCTGCTCAGGAAGGAACTCCCAGAGGATGAGGTAGAGGCCAGTAGCAAATCCATGTATAGGCTGTGTAGTCAAATGGCTAAACAGCTTTGTGGAAAACATATCATATATAAGCACAAATCATGCAAAAAATCATACAAAATTCGTAGAAATACATATATCTTGACTACACAAGATTAAAATCCTGGCACCGCCACTAGTAGAGGCTCGCCAGATCATCCGCCGATCGAAGGCCTCTACCGTTATGGAGGATCAACTCTACAAGATAAGTACCTCCGGAGTCACTCAACGCTGCATTTTGCCAGAAGAAGGGCAGTAGATTTTGCAAGAGATTCACTCAGGGACCTATGGTCATCACGCTTCTTCTCGGACACTGGTCGCCAAGGCGTTCCAAGCGGGGTTTTATTCGCCCAGAGCTAATGAGGCAGCTCGAGATATCGTCGACCAGTGCGTCGGGTGCCAATTCTACACGAACCAGTTGCACAAGCCAGCGTCAGTACTGAAGACGACCCCGCTCCCGTGGCCATTCACCGTCTAGGGACTCGACATGATTGGTCCACTCCGGACCGGAGCCAGCGGGTTCACTCATTTGCTGGTAGCAGTGGACAAGTTTACTATCGTCGGAAAACGACGATCTATGGGGTCGAGAGGATCCCTTTGCGGTTCGGCTATGGGATCGGTGTGCTACAAAGAGCAGGGTTGATAGATGCAAGAACAAGAAATGATTTATCCAGGTTCGGGCTGTTGTGAGCGTAAAACCCTACTCCTGCTTTGGTGGTTTGATTGTGTATGAGCTCAAGTTACAAGGACCGCAGCTTGCCAGCAATTTGCGCAGGAAGTGTAGCTATGACATGTAATTGAACTAGGTGTCAACCGTTCTAACTGTAGCCGTGGGCCTCCTTTTATAGGCCAAGGGGTTACCACAGTGGCTAATACGGTCATTACAGGATATGAACAGTGACTGCACCGTCACCAAGTCTATCTCCTAATGGGGTAGGACAAGCGCATTAAATGCACCATTAGGTGCTACGTCGGGGAGGCGAAGCTTTAGGCAAAAGATCTATATTACCGGTCCAGCCGCCCTCCTGTTATCTTGACACGTCTCAGGGACGGGTGTCATTAAAGTTAACCCTTGCGTGGAATGCTGACACGTGCCTTGGCTAGCTATGTTTGACTGCCTGCCTACTCGACACTTATTATATGAGCTTATCTAGCCGATGATGAGGTGGAGCGGTAATAAGACATAACGAGCCTGCTGGCACGGAACTTGTTGGGCCTTAGCTTGCCAGCAAGTAGCTTGCCGGGTCTTGGTCTTGCCCGTTTCCCACCTTGCCGGTGCGAAGCTTGCCGGCAAGGGTAATCTTGATCTTCAGTACTAAACTAGTACTTCTTGATGACCTGCGTGCAGGTTTTCTTCATGGTCTTGTTCATTGAGTCTTGAGTCTGGCGGTCTATCGTCGTCGTCCTCGTCCTCACGATCTTGTTCATTGAGTCTTGAGTCCGGCAAGTCTATCATAGTCGTCCTCGTCCTCGAGATCACAGATGAGCTGGCGGTGGCTCCGAGGGGTAGGCCCGCCGTCGCTCCCCTCCGCGGTGCTTGCGGAGGCCTCTGCGTTGCCATGGTCTCCCGAGCCCAGCACCATCACGAGTGGGTTCTCGTGAGGCCCCTCAAATCCCTCTGGCACCAGGCCTCACTGGTCGAAGATCGGCATCTCTGCGACCAGATCGTCCCTCTCCTGGTAGCGGTACAGCGGGAGCACATCCCTGGGCAAATCTCCCGCGTGGCCGATGACCAAGATCTGCATGATTTCCTCCAGCACATCTGGCGTCAAGTTGTCGACGCTCGGCCTCATGGGGTCCTTTTGGCCGGTGATCTCCCACAACGGGCGTGAGCACCTCTGGAGGGGCGCGATGCGGTGCTGCAAGAACTCCTTCACAACCATCGCCCCCGTGAGCCATGCACCCTTCATCTCGGCCATCCGTTCCCACAAGGGCGCCAGCCTCGGGTCAGCGAGCCTCTCGTGCTCCCAGCCAGAGCTCTTCATGGCCGGGTCCGTTGGATCATCAGCAGAGGGCTATGCTGGCGCACGTCCACATAGACCCAGCGCTGCCGATAGCCCTCCACCTTCCTGGAGATCCTCATGTTGATGGTGTCGTCCTCCGTCCCCTTGACGCTGAGGAACAAGGCGCACACAGAGCGCTGGTTCACCGCAGTAAACCGTAGGATAAAGAAGTGGTGGGAGAGCGCCACCGAAGGCATCACGCCCATGAAGGCCTCGCAGAAGAAGGAGAAGATGGAAAGGAGGAGGACAGAGTTCGGCTGGAGATGGAGCGCATGGATCTGGTAGTGTGTGAGAATGGCATTGAAGAAGTCGGAGAACGGTGGCACCAAGCCGGCGTAGACACTATGGGTGAAGAGGGGGAAAGTCGTCGCCTCCAACTCATGCGGCGGGCGCGAGACTAGCCAGATCTTCATCGTCTTCCACTCGTTGGAGGCGGTGGCGGTCATCGGGATCACCTTGTCCATGCCTTCCCTGTTGACGGTGTTAGAGTGCGCCAGGACCGGCTCCAGGGCCAGCACGCTTGGAGCCACGGCCACCGCCCTGCCCTTCTTGCCCGCGGGCGCCATTGCTGCGCGAAGAAGCTTTGGAGGCGAGAGGAGGAAGAGAACGTAAGGAGTCGGCGCTAGGAGGCGGGAAGAAGAGGATGAAGGCAATGATGATTCTGCACCACGTGCGGGCCAGTTTTATGGCAGGACGGACGGTTACCAAGGCGTAGTGGGGAAGCAGGGGCGTCCCCCGTCCCATCGTGCGCCACACATTCCGACCAAGGCCCCGAAGTCGGTTAGGGCCCGCGCCGTTTCGCTCCCAATGGGCGGGAACGTGCGCCCCACGGGCCCGGGGGCTACTGTTAGGCCAGTGGGAACCGAGGTACCACGGCCCATCTGCCTACGGCCTAGGATGCAATGCCTGACAAAGGCCCAAGAAGCGGCCCATCCACGGGCGCCGCGAAGCAAGGCGCCGCGTGAGACGCCAGCCTCGCGAGGACCCGTCCACGAGGAGCGGACCACCAAGACTTAGCAGCATCAGTAGGAAGCCTCGCGAGGGCCCCTCGCGAGGCGGCCTCTCGAGGCCACCCGAGCCCGGAGCCAGCCGCGCGGTCCAGTGACCACCACGTGGGTGACGCGCTTGGCGACGAACAACGGTAGGAGCTGTCCCAGCAGGCGCGGACAGAGAGGGTTTCCTCTTTGGTGCTAAGGGGGCAGCTCCAGCTGTCCACCCCCAAAGCAAGTCCCATAGCCTACCCATTTGGTGTATGAAGACTAGGACGATAAGGTGCGCAGGGCGGAGGTCATCACCGAGCCCATCGGCGCGTCATGGGTAACACCTTTGCAGGCGAAGACCGTCTTTTGTCAGGATAAGCCTGGGCACTTGTCCCCTTTCAAAACTGCCGTTGTGTGGCTACCCTTCCCACCAACGTTTTCAAGGGAAGAGGACCAAGGCGGCTATAAATGAGGCAGTGCTGCCACCGTAGAAGGGGACTGCTTCCTTCATTCTCATTCTTGTATGCGAGATCTCTCTTGCCAACCATAATCCCAAACACATGCAGGAGTAGGGTTTTACACCGCAAGGTGGCCCAAACCTGGGTAGCTGTTGTGTCCCCTATCGTGCCCTGTGCGTAGCGTGCTCTTGCCATAGCCTCACCGTGGTCACCGTCTGGCTGGTAAGAATGAGCATGCCCCCAATGTTCGAACCAGGGTCCCCGGAGCCCCCATTCCGACACCTGCTGCTTCCAGCTTCTTGATCTCTTCGGCAATAAACTCTTGCCACTCCAAGGCTTGCTTTCTGACCTTCTACTTGACGGGTCTTGCATGAGGGCAGACAGCAACATGGTGCTCAATTACCTCCCTAGGAATGCCGGGGATGTCAGATGCTTGCCAAGCAAACACATCGACATTCGCCCGTAGGAAGGCAATGAGCGCGCTTTCCTATTTGTCACTGAGAGTGGTACTTATGGAAAAAGTGCCACTCGTCCCACCTTCCCTTGCAGAGACTTGCTTGGTCACCGGTGCAGAGGCCTTGGCTTTCTTGCTCTTGCCGGTAGAACTCTCTGGTATGTCCTCAACAGGCATGCTGCACTCTAAGGTGCGCTTCCCGGAGTCCTTATCAGAGGTCTTGCCGGTCTTCTTCTTCTTTCCTCCCCCGGTAGCTTTGCCGGCAGGAGCAGGTGCCTCGATGGCAGATGCTGCCACTGCCTCTCGGTAGAGCTTGTTGGTGCAAATGATCGCGTCTTTGTGGTTGGACTTGATGGTGAGGACCCCCATCGGCCCTGGCATCTTTATGACGTTGTATGCCTAATGCGACGCAACCATAAACTTTGCCAGCGCCGGGCGGCCCAGAATCCCATTGTATGGCGGCGACATCTTGACGACGTCGAAGACAATCTTCTCCGTCCTATAGTTGAGCTCACTGCCGAACGTGACCGGCAATGTCACTTGGCCCTTCGGCTTTTTCTTCCCGAACTAATCCCTTGGAAACTGCCCATCTCCTCGAGATCCTTATCGAGGATCTACAGCCTCTTGATCACATCAGGAGAGATCAAGTTCAAGCCGGCCCCACCGTCAACCAGCATCTTTGTCACCTTGAGGTTACGGATTGTTAGTGAAACCAACAATGGCAAACACCCGACCACAGTGGTGCGGTCAGGGTGATCCTCGGTGTCGTGCGAAACAACTATCTATGGGACCGAACAGGTCCCTTTGCGATTTGGCTCAGGGGACGTGCACGAGACAAAGGGTAGGTTTTTAGTAAGTGCAAGAACACACGGGGGATTTATCCAGGTTCGGGCCGCTATGACCGTAAAACCCTACTTCTGCTCTGTGGTTGATCGACTATGAACTTTGGTTACAGGGAGCGCTGTTTCCCGGCAAGGTGCTCGGAAAAATGCAGCTGCAGTGTGTAATTGAACTGGGTATCGACCATTCTACCTATAGCCGTGGGACTCCTTTTATAGGCCAAGGGGTTACCACAATGGCTAATACGGTCATTACAGAGTGTGAACAGTGACTTGCACCGTTATCACGTTTATCTTCCAACGGGGTAAGACAAACGCATTTAATGCACCGTAAGGTGCTACGTTGGGGAGGTGAGGCCTTGGGCAAAAGATCTGCACCACCGGTCCTGGTGCCCTCCTGTAATCTTGACACGTCCCAGGGACGGGTGTCATTAAAGTTAATCTCGGCGTGGCATGCTAACACGTGGTTTGGCTGGTCATGTTGACTGCCTGCCCACTCAACACCTAGCCCACGAGCCTATCTGGTCGATGGTGAGGTGGAGCGGTAACAGGACAGAACAAACCTGCCTGCACGGAGCTTGCCGAGCCTTGCTTGCCAGGAAGGGAGCTTGGCGGTAACCATAGCCTTGGTCTTCACCTTCCCGGAGCGAGGCTTGCCAGCAAGAACAACGTCGATCTTCAGTACTTAGAATAGTACTTCTCGATGACCTGCCTTGAGGTCTTCTTCACAGTCTTGGGTTGTAGTTACCCTCTGTCAAGACCTTGCCGGAAGGGAGGCTACAACCGCCTGTGCACAAGTCTGGGTATGAGGGCACCCATGTCTTAGTACACCGATAGGAGCCCCTGGGCTTGGGCCACGCGCGCATGTGAGGCGTCGTTGGGCTAGGCCCAAACAGTGCACAGGCGGCGCATGGCAGAGGATAACTGTCATAATCTTCTCTTTTACCGCACCTGCCCACGACGCACATTAAATGCGGGTGTGGGAAAGGTGGGCCGGTATGGCGGCGGGAGGTGGTGCGCCTGGAAAAGCGCAGCCACGTAGGACGGAAAAGAGCCAGTCCCCGCGCCTTCCCCATAAAAAGGGAAACCGCGAGGGGCGCTGCTCATTTAACCCCTCTTCCCAATCTAGCCAATTCGTCGTCGTCTTCAACCTCGCGCAGAAGTAGAACGCGCCCCCTCCTGCCTTCGCCGCCGCACAAGAGCAGAGCACGCCTTTTGCTTCCGCCAGTGCGCATGCAACTTTGCCTCCCCCCTCCAACACCTTGTCATGGCGCCGAAGAGAGGCGGGAGGGCCCTGAGTTTGGCGGCAGCTGAGAAGAAAGCCACCAAGGATGCACAACAGAGGGACCATGCTGTTTTCCCGCCGGCGCTCACGGCAGACGATCTGTTGAGGGACTACGTGTATATGTACGCGAGTAAAACGGAAGATCACGAGGCCAAAGCGGTGCTTCCCGGATCTCTTCCTCCCGCCGATGACCAATTCCACTTCTTCGCCAGGTACTTCTACTGCGGTCTGTGTCCGCCCTTTTCTGCTTTCTTTGTTGAGGTGATGAACGCCTTCGGGCTTAGGCTGCTCAATTTTACACCCAATGCGGTCACCTGCCTGGCAACTTTTGCACACTTGTGCAAAAAATTTGTGGGGATTGCCCCAAATGTAGGACCTGTTCCGGCATTTCTTCATCCCTCGGGTCCAGAAGGGCGCTCTTTCCGGTAGCGTCACTTGGGTCCCAAGGGGAAATTTGAAAAAGTACTATTTGGATGGCGAGTTTCACTCCAGGTGGGATGAGTGGTGGGCTGATTGGTGCTGGGTCAAGCAGCAAGACTTCCCAGCCTTTTGCCATCTCAGGACCGAGATGGTTCTCAAGCCTGATAGCTGGAACCAAGTTGACCCCAATGACGCCAAACTGGAGGTGGCACTGCACCGAATCCTTGATCTGAAAGGGGCCGGCTTGACGGTTGAGAAGGTGGGAGCAGATTTCCTTCACCGCCGGATCGCCCCGCTGCAGCACAGAAAAGGCCAGCAAGCGTGGGATTACCAGGGCCCCGCTAACCCAATGCGGCTGCACCAGGGCCCTGACAACAACTTGACGACGATGGGACACTATCTGCTCATCTGCCGGATTTTGAACAAAGGCTGCGACTTCGACTTGTCGGCGGAGGTGATCCCTTTGTGTAACAACACCGCCAAGGCCTCTATCCTAGCATGGATGCCGGGCTATGGCACTCGGATAGTTCTAAGCACATGGAAGGAACCCGAGCAGAAGGATGTGGAGGAGGCAGGTGCCTCGCAACTCCCAGCTCCCCCGAAGCGTCCCAGGAGTCCACTACCATCATCCACAGCTGCGGGGACCGAGGAGATAGTTCACTACGATCTGTCAGTCCTGAGTGACCCTGATGAGGACGAAGAGTAAGCACCTCCATCCCCGTGTGTTTCTCAATTGTCCAGACTCTGTTGCCTGAGCTGATCTTCTTCTTTGTCCTAATCTTGTAGGGACGAAGTGCCGCTGGCGAAGAGGCTCAAGACTACCGGGGAGGGCGAGACGGCAACCGCACCGACCAAGGTGCAAGTTCTCTTGAAGTTGGCGGCTCGAGCCCCCCACGCGAGGCACATGCGCAGTTTCCACTGGCGAGCACCACCGTCGGATCTTCTGCAATGGATACCGACAAGGGGCTGGAAAGTAGCCAGCCGGAAGGAGGGCATCAACGGATAGACCTCTTGACGGCGCCCTCGACTCCCAGGCTGTCACCAAGACTTTCACCGGCAAGGGGTAGCCCTCCTCCAGAAGAGCCCCAAGAAGGGCTCACCTGCGCGAAGGCCCCTCCGACAACCGAGGTTGCCAGAGGAGGAATGGCATCACCCCCTCATGCTCTTCAAGGTAATCTTCTTTCCATGTATACTTGACTCTTTCTAATGCTTCTTCTTTTTGTTTTCTTGAACTTGATCTGGAATTTGAATTTTTCTTCCCTCTGCTCCTTCTTCCTTCTTCACCCTACAGATCCAATTCCTCCGGAGGGGGAGGAGGAATCCGCCGGGAGACACGGCAAGAGTGTCGCCGATGAGGCCACCAGGATTTCCGGCATGGAGGCCGCCGTGTCTGCCGCCGAGGAGGCCAGGAGAACTCCTGAAGAAACGGCCCAGCCCCTTGGTGGCATATCTGGGCTTGCCATTACGGACACTGAGATGGGAGAGGCCGACACCGACAAGTCGAGTGTTATCTCCTATCCTAGCGCATCCGAGGCGCAGGCCCTGATCAGCCTCCCAGAGTCTGTCTGTCTACAGCAGGAGTCTGAGGCTCCCAGCTCATCTGCTGCTGGGGAGCCTACTTTTGATGAAGGCATCGCGGAGATCTTGGCAACCCTCTCTAGCAGTGTCGCAGCGTCAGACGGTTATAACGACAATGCCGTGGATCTTGCCTTCCTGAGGACGATGGCTAGTGGTCTCAAGGATGTGCAAGACCGCTATGGCAGGCGCTAGGACGAGCTGCACGCCCACCGGCAAGCCGTAGGGCAGGCCGAACAGAAACTGAGGAAAAAGGCGAAGGAAATCTGCGCCTGGCACAACAGCAAATTTCATGGCCACAGAAGGCAAGAAGAGAAGCTTGACACTGCCAAAGAGAGGGCAATGGCTCTGGACGGCAGGTTATCGGAGCGCGAAGCGCAGCTCGCCGCTAAAGAAAAGGACCTTGACACCTGAGAAGAGGATCTCACCGTCAAGCAACATGGCAAGGAGGAGGAGATTTAGACTCTTCTTGTGCATCAGACCCAAGAGCTAGAGGAGGGCCATAACCAGGCCATCGAGACTCTAACCCAGGCTCACGCCACCAAGCTCTCGGAGGCCGTCAAAGTCGCGGAAGGCACTGAGGCCGCCAAGGCAGAGTTGGAGTCCAAAGTGTCAAAGCTTGAAGAGGAGCTCGTCAACAAAACCCAAGAATTCTCGACCGCCAACAACTCCTTGGCGGACCTTAATTCAAGGATCGCAACTCTGGAGAAGGACCCGGAAGTTGGCAGGGAAAAAGAGAGGGAGCTGCTGGAGAGCTGGGAAAAAGATAAGGCTGAGCGTGCCAATGTTGCGAACTCGTCGGCACGGCAGCCAGATGGTCCTGCTGGCACTGTGGGTGGTCGTCTGGAGGGTCCCACCTCCGGTGTCTTGTCGGGATCGGCAAAACTGATGAGACTCTGGATGGTGGCCCTCCATTCGTCCATCTTATCAGGAGCTGGCGGGATGTTCAAAAGCATTTGAACTCGCGCCATGGCTTCTGCCGCCATGGTTGGCATGTCGTAGAACATGGAATGGGATGGTGTTCAACTCCTGGAAGAGCCAGCAGGAAGCTCGTCGCGTACCTGCTGCCACAGCACATGCTCATCAATGGGTTGGCGTGGTGGTGGTGGTGCCTGAACATCGCGAGGACGATGCTCAGGGCCGGCTTGATGCCGTCCAGGACCACTAGCACCATGGGGAAGCGTGGTGCGCCCATCTTGCGATGGTCATGACACACATCCCACCACAGTGTTGTTCGACGTCGCCGTTCCATCCTTGGACATCGCGGTGACTAGGTCCTAGCTTGCACCGGTTCAAACCGTATTGCTGTGGTGACTGTGCTCACCGGAACGTCGTTGGAGTTGGCCGTGTGCGCCATCTCCGGTGTGGCGACTGAGATCGCCGGAATGGTGGGGATGGTGGACACCCGCACCGCTGGTGCCTCCTGCCCCGCCCGTCCCAATCGTAGCGCCCGCACCAGCTGCGGACGCCTAGGAAGGCCGCTTGGAAGTGGTGGGAGCCGTCGTGGCTCCGCTCTTCTTCATGGGCGCCATCAATGAAGGTGATGGGGCTGAAGCTCACACAACGAACACTGATTCATAACACACGACCGCCTGCCTGGCGCACCAAAGATGTCGTGGGAAAACGACGATCTATGGGGTCGAGAGGATCCCTTTGCGGTTCGGCTATGGGATCGATGTGCTCCAAAGAGCAGGGTTGATAGATGCAAGAACAAGCAATGATTTATCCAGGTTTAGGCCGCTGTGAGCGTAAAACCATACTCCTGCTTTGGTGGTTTGATTGCGTATGAGCTCAAGTTACAAGGAGCGCAGCTTGCCGGCAAGGTGCGTGGGAAGTGCTCCTAACTATAGCCGTGGGCCTCCTTTTATAGGCCAAGGGGTTACCACAGTGGCTAATATGGTCATGGCTAATATGGTCATTACAGGATATGAACAGTGACTGCACCATCACCAAGTCTATCTCCTAATGGGGTAGGACAAGCGCATTAAATGCACCGTTAGGTGCTATGTCGGGGAGGCAAAGCTTTGGGCAAAAGATCTGTATTACCGGTCCAGCCGCCCTCCTCTTATCTTGACACGTCCCAGGGACGGGTGTCATTAAAGTTAACCCTTGTGTGGCATGCTGACACGTGCCTTGGCCAGCTATGTTTGACTGCCTGCCCGCTCGACACCTATCATACGAGCTTATCTAGCCAATGATGAGGTGGAGTGGTAATGAGACATAATGAGCCTGCTGGCAGGGAGCTTGCCGGGCCTTCGCTTTCCGGCAAGTAGCTTGTCGGGTCTTGGTCTTGCCGGTTTCCCACCTTGCCGGTGCGAAGCTTGCCAGCAAGGGTAATCTTGATCTCCAGTACTAAACTAGTACTTCTCGATAACCTGCCTGGAGGTCTTCTTCACGGTCTTGTTCATTGGGTCTTGAGTCTTAGTAATCCTCCGGCAAGCCCTTGCTGTCAGGAAGGCTACAACTGCCTGTGCACAAGTCATGGTACCACTACAAAAAAAAAGACACATCCGTGACATTATGGCCCAAACGCAAAGTTTTTCTGTCATGGTTGTGACACTTCTATGACAATAATTGTGACAAAAAACACGTATCATCATAGATGCGGTGGGCTTCGACTTCTATGACAAAAAATTATGACAGAAAATGGGCTTTTTGTCCTGGGCGGGCCGGAGGCGCACCCGCATGACATTCTTTGGGCCATCCATGACGTAAAAAATCATGGTAGAAGTGAGGGCGAGGAAATTTTCGGGGAGTTCCCGGTTACGATGGGTGGTCGGGCCGAGCGATGCAGTGTAGTTTTGCGCATTTCTCTCTCGTACGCGCACGTGTGTGCGAGGCACTCGCTAACTGAACCCGATTGAGGCGTACATTCACTTACTAAACCCGAGCGATCGATCGCCCTCGCACTACGTACTGAACATGAGCGATCGATCCCTCGCACTGCGTACTGAACCTGATCGATCCCTTCGCTGCTAACTGAACCCGAGCAATCCCTTCACTGCTAACTGAACCTGAGCGATTCCTTCACTGCTAACTGAACCTGATCGATCCTTCTCACTGCTTATTGAAGCTGATAAAGCCCCCATGCGAGACGTGGCCAGTGGAGGCTGGAGGAAGTCGACGGTGGATGAACAGTAGCCCGTGGAGTCCAGTTTTGCGGTACGCCACACCCCTCCCGATGAACAAGACTCTATTTCGACCGTAGGCAGTTGGGTAGAAGTCCGTTTCCTCTGTTTTGTGGTACGCCAGAACCCTCCCGATCAACAGGACCCCATTTCGACCGTAGGAGGTGGGAGAGAAGTCCGTGTCCTCCGTTTTGCAGTACGCTAGACCCCTAGTCGATGAACAGGACCCCGTTTCGACCATAGGCGGTCAAACAGATGGCCATTTCCTCTATTTTGCGGTACGCCAGACCTTGAGTTGATCAATAGGACCCCGTTTTGGCTGTTCCGTCCAAGCCGGTTGGTTCCCGATGAACAGGACTAATTCCGACCGAGTCGGTTACCTCCCGATGAACACGACGCTGTTTCCTCCGTTCCGACCCAGCCGGTTGACTGCCAATGAACAGGAGGCCATTGCTGCGTACCCCCACCATCGCCTCTCCATGTACACAAGCCCTGGCCGTACGTATGCACTAGTATGCGTTCGAGACCCCGCCCGTATGTACGTACGTGCCCATATTTTTTGCACCGTGGGTGTACGTATGTGTACACGATTTAGATGGGGCTTCCTGAACTACTACGTCGGGGGCTCTACTACGACACGTGCCACTCCTTACACGCCCACGGTTCATAATTGCAGAGAGACCGATCGACCAGTATGTATGTACCGTTCGCGACCAGACAGACAACGCTACGTACGCTTCGACCGGGTGGGTCCCAGCTGTCAGGGAGGATAAGGAGGCACTTCCTTGCGTGCGAAGATATATCAGGTGGGTCCCAGCTGTCAGGGGGATGGATAATTTTTTTCTCGCATAATAAGGAGGCACTTCCTTGCGTGCGAAGATGTAGCTGCTGGGTCCAGCTGTCAGCCTCACTACATACAGTCCTCTTCCGATGGCTGTCGTTCATTGACCAGGTTGACTACGCCACGCCGAGAGCACCAAGGCGGTGGACGACGGCGAGGCCTAGGAAGGGAATGACGCGGAGCCGGGGAAGACGCGGCAGTGGATGCCCACGCAGAGGGGAGTACGAGGGTTGACTGGTTCGGCTGCGGTGTGAGGCTGCTATCGCCGGAGAATAACAGGGGATGTGGGTGAGTAGAGGGAAGGCCTAGCCAGAGGTGGGAGTAGGGTGGGGCATTGAGGCCTGCGCGGCGTCACAGCCGGCCACGGGAGGCAGGAGCAGGTAGTCCGCCGACATTGGTTTGGGCGGCTGGAGCAAGAAGTAAAAGATTGAAGAAGCAGCACGGCCGTTGGATGAACATCCAACGGTCACTGCTGCTAGAATCATTTGTTGACTAAGTTGACAAAGCCCTACGTATGCGTCAACTTAGTAGGCCCACAAGTCAGCCTCAAAATCTGGTGGGTCCCAGTTATCATGGGGAGGAATCATTTATTTTTCGCGTAATAAGGAGGTACTTCCTTCCATGCGAAGATGTAGCTTGTGGGTCCCGGATGTCAGGGGAAGGAGTCATTTTTTGCGCGTAATAAGGAGGCACTTCCTTGCGTGCGAAGATGTAGCTGGTGGGTCCAAGCTGTCAGGGGAAGGAATCATTTTCCTTGCGCATGATAAGGAGGCGACCATGGACCATGTGGGTCCTAGCTGTCAGCCTTTGCACGTACAGTCCTTTTCCGATGGGTGTCGTTCGTTGACCGCGTTGACGACGCCGTGCCGAGAGCACCAAGGCGGTGGACGACGGCCAAGCTAAGGGTGGGAATGACTCGGAGCCGGGGAAGACTCGGTAGTGGATGCCCACGGGGAGGGGAGTACGAGGGTTGACTGGTTTGGCTGCCGTGTGAGGCTGCCATCGCCGGAGAACAGTAGAAGGCGTGGGTGAGTAGAGGGATGGACTGGCCAGCGGTGGGAATATGGTGGGGCGGGGAGTCCTTCGCGGCAGCACAGCCGTCCATCGGAGTCGGGAGCAGGCGGTCCCGTCGGCGCTGGTTTCGGTGGCTGGAGCAAGAAATCAGAGATTGAAGAAGCACAGCGGCCGTTGGATTAACACCGAACGGTCACGCTGGTAGAATCGATAGTTGACTAAGTTGACAAAGCCTTGCGTACCCATCAAATTCATAGGCCCACAAGTTAGCCTCCAAATGTGTGGTAGACAGCATACAGCCCATTTGCTATTTTCGTGAATAATTTACAGCCCATTTTCTAATTCTTAAGGAATTTATTACAACCCATTTTTGGACCAGTACCACAGTCAATAAATTCAACGAAATTTCGCATAGTTCGGTGTAGTCCGAACTATTTTAATCCTGAAATTTTGCGTTAGATTCAAACTAATTTAAAAAAATAAATTAGATTAATAAAATCCAATGATATTTAAAATCTCAAAATCCGAAGAAAAAAGCCTAAATTTGAAACTAATTGCCAGTTTGCTGTTTTTTCATATTTACAACCTTTTTCTTATTAGTTATTTCAAACAATTTTCTGGGCTAGCCGAATGCATGCCACCTTGTCTAGATTTGCAGCCCAGCAATTCGCAAAAAGCAATTGCAGCCCAGAACGGCCCCGCCAGCACGGGAGGAAGAGGACGAGAGATCGAAGAAGCATGTTGGCCGTTTGATGTACATCCAACGCCTCGGCTATCAGAATCGTTTTGTTGACCAAGTTGACAACACCTTGCGTGGGCTTCACCCTAAGGGCCCACAATGTGAGCTTCCTATTCTGTGCCTGACATTCAACCCATTTCTTATTTTTTAGAATTTACAGTTCATTTGTTAAAAAATCAAAATACACCCATTTGCTGGGCTGGCTGAAAAAATAATGTTGCGGGCATGCTGCAACCAATAATTCTTTTTTTCTTAGAACTTAAAGCCCAGTTGCTTGTTTTCTAAATACACACATTTGCTGGGCTGGCTGGAAAGAGCAATGATATAAAAAAATAAAACTGGGCTGGGCATTCATTTGGACAAGAGATTTTCTTTAATGATTTACAGGATGGCCGAAAAAATAATGTTGCGGACTACAACCGATTAACCTTTTTAGTAGAATTTAAAGCCCAATTGTTTTTTTTTGAAATACACCGATTTCTTGGCTGGATTAAAAAATAATGTTGCGGACAAGCCCCCTTTAATATTTTTGGATAATTTACAGTCATTACCTTTTTTAGAAATACACACATTTGCTTCTCTAGGTTAAATAGTAATGTTGGTCTGACCACAACATTATTATAAAATATAAGACATTTTTAGGCTATTTTAGCATACCAAAACATCTTATATTTTTATACGGATGGAGTAGAAAATAATAACTTAGCTATGCATTTTTTCTTAAAAAAAAGTTAACTCCGTGTCCCACTGCCCATTCGAGAACTGCTGGATCCTGGTGTCAGCATGTCGTGGGCTGTGTCGGAGCCGGGGCTCTAGGGATCTAGAGGTTCGAACACTGGGGACGAGCTAGTTCTTTCCGACCAAGGGTGACCACGGCGAGACTATGGCGAGAGCGCTACGCGGGGGCATGATAGGGGACATGACAGGTACCCAGGTTCGGGCCACCTTGCAGTGTAAAACCCTACTCCTCCTTGTGGTTGAATTGAAGCAGGCAAGAAGATGTTCTCGCGTACAAGGTAAGAGAGGGAGGAATCGACGCTTCTGGTGGGATTGAACCAGTTCGCCATGACCTTGTCATCGTCGTTCGCCGCCTCGACGCTCAGCGCATAGAGCTGAAGGAACTCCGCAGGGTTCGGGGTGTCGTCGTAGCGCGGAGGCAGCTCAGGCTTGAACTTCATGGGCCACACCACCCGACGCAGCTCGCAGGTGAAGGGGCGGCAGCCCACACCGCTCGTGGGGACGCCACTAGCGAGGGCGGCGCGGTTCTGGCGCCCTGCCGCCGCAACCTCCTGGATGGCCTGGTCCTGGCGTTGGCGCTGCCGCTCGAGGAGCACTCACGAGTCGGGGGGCGCGCGTCGGATGATCTGGCAGCTAGCCTCGTCACGGGCTGGCGGGGACGCGCCATGGGATGGCTCGCGCACCCGCGCATTGCGCTGGGGCCTACCGAGTTCGTCGCGCAGAGGAGGCGGCGGGGGAGCACCGTGCGCCAGGTCCCCAGCACAAGACGGCAGAGGGCGGAGCGGGTGGGAAGGCGCCGGAGCGTCCCCGGCGGCGTTGACGAGCTCGGTGATGTGACCAAGCCAGGCATCGTAGCCGGCGTCAGCTGGACGGTAGCGGAGCAGCTCGCGCGCCATGGGTAGCGCGGCCTGCGCGTTTGGTGGCCCACGGGGGGCGAGGGAGGAAGAGGCCGTGGCGGTGTGGCCATTCGCTTGCACGGAGGGGTGCAGGGAGGAGTCCTGCTGCTTGCGGGCAGCGGGGTCAGTGGCGGCAGCAGCCTCGACAGGACGGCGGCAGTTGCCGCGGGCCCCGGCTCCGTCTGGGCCACGCGGCCAGCCCTGCGCTCGGCCCGCTCGCGGCGTGAGTCGGCCATGAAGCTGGTGGAATGGAGGTCGGAGCAGAAAAACAGCAGCGCACCCCTACCTGGCGCGCCAAATGTCGGAAGTGGGGCTCCGGGGACCCAAAGGTTCGAACACTGGGGTGAGCTTGTTCCTACCTCTTCGTCTCCTACCACGGCTAGGCTACGGCGAAGCTACGGCGGGAGCGCGCTAGCGAGGAGCGGACCGTGGACTCAGTGGTTTACCCAGGTTTGGGCCACCTTGCGGTGTAAAACCCTACTCCTGCTTGGTTTTGATTGTAGTGAGCAAGAGAGCATTCTCGCGTACAAGGTAGGAGAAGGAGTCGACCGAGTTCGATCTGATCTTCCACCACGATGGCAGCACTATCCCGTTATATCTGCCTTGGTCCTCTTCCCCCTCAAAACTTTGGCGGGAAGGGTTGCCACACTTGGCGGGTTTTGAAAGGGGACAGGCGCTCAGTCTATCCTGACTAAAGGCGGTCTTCGCCTGCAAAAGCATGATCCATGACGTGCCGGTGGCTCGGTGGTGACCTCCGCCCTGCGCGCCCGCCGTCTTGGTCTTCCTTCGCCGATCGGGCAACCTTTGGAGTTGCTTTGGGAAGTGGACTGCTGGCCTTGCTCCCTTAACACAAAAGGGGAAACCCTATTCAGCCGCGCCTGCTGGCGCGGCCTCTGTCGCCGTTCATCGCCGCGCGCATCACCCACGTGATGGGGACGGGACCGTGCTGCCAGACCGAACAGCCTTCGTCTTGAGCGCCTTCGGGAGGAAGCCTCGGGAGGCCACCTCGAGAGGCCGCCTCGCGAGAGGGCTTCGCGAGGCTGCTGGTGAAGATGCCGAGTCTTGTTCGCCACTCATTGAAGAGGGGTCCTCAGGAGGCCAAGGCCTCATGAGGGGTCTTGGTGAGATGTTTGATGAAGACGGCCTGCTGGGCCCACGCCAGGCGTTGCGCCCTGGGCCAAAGGCAGATGGGCCTAGATACCCTGGGTTCCATGGGCCCGACGGTGCGCGATGAGGAGTGGTGACCACAGTCTCCTTCATGGATGTCGGCGAGCAGCTCGCGACCTTGCTCTTCAGAGATGCACCGCAGCGAGACGCCATTGGGGCGCCTGCGGTACAGCTCATCATCCTTCAAGCAGTAGGCGGTAGCATGGCGAGCCACCCACTCTGCCTCTGAATCCTTCTCCGGGAGGGTGCCGTGAAGCAAGTAGGCCTTGAATTCAGTGGCCCAGCAGTCCACTTGAGGCTCTAGCGCCAGCAGTAGGCAGGCTCCTGAGGCTGGGCCGCAGTCTGGCGCGCCCGTGGGCGGTGCAGGTGGGAGCTCTTCATGAAGCAGCGTGGTTCCCACGGCAGGTGGTGCAGCTGATAGCTTGAGGAGCCTTTCCTCGAAGATGCCAGGGCCCTGAGGGTCGCTGTGAGATGCTCGCTTGGCGATGTCGTCGGTCTCTTTGTTGCCGCCGTGGGGGACGTGTTGTAGCTCTAGGCCAAGGAAACGCTTCTCGAGCTTACATACCTCTTCCAGATAGACGGCCATGTGCTCGTCCTTGGGCTTGTACCTTTTGTTAGAGAAGTTGACGAGGAGCTGCGAATCGTCCTTGATGGTGAGGCGCTTGATGCCCAGAGCAGAGGTGGCCTTGTGGCTGGCGATGAGGCCCTCGTACTCTGCGATGTTGTTGGAGACCTTGTCGTCACGCTTGAAGCAGAGTTGGACGGCGTAGCGGAGCTTGTCTCCTATTGGCGAGGTGAGCATGACGCCGGCTCCTGCGCCCTGGCGGGAGAAGGCGCCATCGAAGTGCATAGTCCAGCCGCTAGGCGCCTCGTCCCCAAGCAAGAGGGACTCGGTCTCGCGAGGCTCCTCCTGGGGCGGATCCATCCATTCCGCTATGAATTCAGCCAGCGCTGCCCCCTTCATCACTGTTGTGGTGGAGAATTCCAGCTCGAAGGCCTGCAGCTTGATGTTCCACTCGGCGACACGGCCGGCGGCGTTGGGGCTGTGCATGACCTGCTCCAGGGGGTAAGACGAGATCACCTTGATGGGATGGCCTTGGAAGTAGTGGAGCAGCTTCCTGGAGGCGACGAGGAGTGCGAGGAGGAGCTTCTGCTGCATGGGGTACTGCTCGCACGCATCTCACAGCACCGTGCTGACGAAGTATACGGGGTGCTCGACGAGGCGGGTAGCTGTTGGAGTGGCTTGGTCATCATGGGGACCGGGGGGCTCGTGAGGCTCAGGGGGCTCGGGAGGCGGCTCACTGGAGGCCTCCTGAGGAGACCCCTCGGCAGGCGGCGGCGTGGCCTCGGGAGCCGCCGGCACGGCAGGCTTCTTCTGTGCGCAGACGCGCTCTTCTCGAACTGCCACCAGGGCCGCGCTGGCCGTCTGGGGAGTGGTTGCCAAGTATAGGAGCAAGGGCTCGCGAGAGCGTGGCACGACCAAGATGGGCGGGCTCGTGAGGTACTTCTTGAGGTCTTCGAAGGCAGCGTCGGCCTAGGGAGTCCACTTGAAGGTGCCGGATCACTTCATGAGCTTGAAGAATGGCAGGGCTCGCTCACCGAACTTGGAGATGAATCGCCCAAGTGAGGCCATGCATCCCGCCAGGCGCTGCATCTCCTTGAGGCTCTAGGGAGGACGCATCTTCTCAATGGCCTTGATCTTCTCGGGATTGGCCTCGATGCCTCGGTGGGAGACTACGAAGGGGAGCAGCTTGCCAGAGGGAACTCCGAAGATGCACTTGTCTGGGTTGAGCTTGAGGTTGACCTTGCGCAGGTTGTCGAACGTCTCCTGGAGGTCCGCGAGGAGGGACCAGGCCTCACGAGTCTTGACAACGATGTCATCGATGTAGGCCTCGGCTTTTCTTCCCATCTGGGTCCCAAGGCGATGCGCATCAGCCTCTGGAAGGTGGCCCCGGCGCTCCTGAGGCCGAAAGGCATGCAGATGTAACAGAATATGCCACAGGGGGTGATGAAGGCCGTCTTCTCCACGTCTTCAGTCGCCATCTTGATCTAGTGATAGCCTGAGAAGGCATCTAGGAAGCATAGCAACTCGCACCCGGCGATGGATTCCATGATCTGGTCGATGCGGGGCAGCAGAAAGGGGTCTCGAGGACAGAACTTGTTGAGGCTCGTGAAGTTGCGAGCCATTCAGGATGGCGCACCTCACGGATGACTCCCGCTTCTTGGAGCTTCTGAACTTCCTTGACAATGAAATCTTGCTTCTCTGGTGCCTGGCGCCGTGCCTTCTGTTTCACGGGGCGTGCGTTGGGGCACACCGCTAAGCGGTGCTCGATCACCTCCCTCGGGACACCAGACAAATCAGATGCCGTCCAGGCGAACACATCTGAATTTGCCTGAAGGAAGGTGACGAGCACATCTTCCTATGCAGGAGAGAGGCCGGTGCCGATGGTGAAGGCAGGGCCTGAGCCACTGCCGTCCACCGACACTTTCTTTGTCTTGGCGTGGTCCTGAGAGAATAGCTGCTTCTTCTTCGCGGGTGCGGCCTCATGAGGCTCGGTGACGTCTTCGTCGGCAGGGTAGGTGGTGGCGGCAGCCTTGTAGGCGCTCTCGAGGGACCTATCGGAGTCTAGGATCTGCGTCCAAGAAACTTCTCCAAGAACTTAGGGTTCGAACTCTGGGGGACTTTGCTTGGCAACCTATGACACGATGGCAGCTATGGCGGAAATGCGACGGGCTCACTGGCTCTCACCGGACACGAAGGGGACACGCGAGCTACCCAGGTTCGGGCCACCGTGCGGTGTAATACCCTACTCCTGCCTATGTTGGATTGCTCTGTAATGGAGAGCTTGTGGCTCGAGGTACACGAGGTGAGGGGGAGAATGAATCGATCCCCTTACATGGAGGCGGCCCTTCCCCTTTTGAAGTGCCTTGGTCCTCTTCCCCGAAAATATGAGCGGGAAAGGGTGGCCACAGGGCGGCAATTCTAAGGGGGACAGGCGCGCAGGTCCATCCTGACTAAAGGCGGTCTCCACCTGATAAACTAGTCTTCGTGACGCGCTGGTGGGCTTGGCGATGACCTCCGTCCTGGTGCGCTGATCCGTCCTGATCTTCTATCACCAAAGAGGAAAACCTTTGGGACTTGCTTTGGGGGGAGGCAGATGCCACTGCTCCCTTATCACCAGAATGGAAGCTGGGCTCGGTCGCGCCCCGCTGTCCTTATCCTGACAGCGGGTCGTCACCCATGTGCTGGGCGCGGAGCCCCGTGATACGTCTCCAACGTATCTATAATTTATGAAGTATTCATGCCATGTTTATTATAGTTTTGTATGATTTTGGTGCACTTTTATATGACTTTTATGTAATTTTTATGGACTAACATATTGACCTAGTGCCCAGTGCCAGTTGTTGTTTTCTGCTTGTTTTTGGTTTTACAGAAAATCCAGATCAAATGAAGTCCAAATGCAGCGAAACTTTTTGATGATTTTTTGTGGAAGGAAACAGACACAGGAAGCTTCAGAGGAGCAGCAGAAGAGCTACAGGGGCCCCACGAGCCACCTGGGCACACCTGCCCCCCCAAGCGCACCCTGGTGCCTTGTGGGCCCCCTGTGGCACCTCTTCGCGTGATTCCAACGCTGAAAAATCATATATATTCAGAAACCCCCGAAAGTTAACCTAGATGAGTTTTTACGCCGCTGCAAGCCTCTGTACCTCCATGATCTAATCTATAGCCCTTTTCCGGCACCCTGCCGGAGGGGGGAATCATCACCAGAGGCCATCTTCATCATCTCGGCAGTCTCCATGACGAGGAGGGAGTAGTTCACTCTCGGGGCTGAGGGTTTGTACCAGTAGCTATGTGTTTTATCTCTCTCTCTCTCGTGTTCTTCATTTGGCATGATCTTGATGTATCGCGAGCTTTGTTAATATAGTTGGATCATATGGTGTTTCTTCCCTCTCTATCCTTGTTGTGATGAATCGAATCATTTCCCTTTGAGGTTTCGTTATTGTTGGATTGAATATTTCAGATTTGAGAACAGTTGATGTATGTCTTGCATATGAATACCCGTGGTGACAATGTGGTATTATATTGATTCACTTGATATATGTTTTGGCACTCAACTCGCGGATTCCCGTGGTGACATTGGGGTAATCTATGCATAGGGGTTGATGCACGTTTTCATTATCTTTTCTCCGATATAAACTTTGGGGTGCTCCTTGGAGTTCTTTGTGTGGATTGTATATTATGATTATGAAGTTGTTGGATGCATATCGTACAATCAACTCACGGATACTTGTGGTGACATTGGAGTATCTAGGTGACATTAGAGTTGGTTGATGTGTATCATTTGGTGTTATTTTAGTACGAACTCTAGGGCTGTTTCTGACACTTATAGGAATAGCTCAATAGATCGATCGGAAAGGATAACTTTGAGGTGGTTTCGTACCCTACAAACAATTTCTATCTTATGTTCTCCGCTAATAGGAACTTGGGAGTGATTCTTTATCGCACGTTGAGGGATGGTTATATGATCCAATTATATTAGCATTGTTGAGAGATTGCACTAGCGAAAGTATGAACCCTAGGCCTTGTTTCTAAGCATTGCAATACCATTTATGCTCACTTTTGTTGCTTACTACCTTGCTGTTTTTTATTGTTCGCACTACAAAAACCTATATCGACTATCCATACTACACTTGTATCACCATCTCTTCACCGAACTAGTGCACCTATACAATTTACCATTGTATTGGGTGTGTTGGGGACACAAGAGACTCTTTGTTATTTGGTTGCAGGGTTGTTTGAGAGAGACCATCTTCATCCTACGCCTCCCACGGATTGATAAACCTTATGTCATCCACTTGAGGGAAAATTGCTACTGTCCTACAAACCTCTGCGCTTGGAGGCCTAATACGAGTCTACAAGAACAAGTTGTGTAGTAGACATCAAGCTCTTTTCTGGCGCCGTTGCCGGGTAGGTGAGTGCTTGAAGGTATATCTTTAGATCTTGCAATCGAATCTTTTAGTTTCTTGTTTTATCACTAGTTTGGTTTATAAAAGAAAACTACAAAAAAATGGAATTGAGGTTGCCTCATATTCTTCGTCTTTATCATGTCTTTCGTGAAAATGATGGATCAGAAAATTGTGCTCAATTGATAGAAGAAGAATTCAATAAAATGTTTGGCATAAAATCTTTGAATGATGAGCATGATTGCGACAACAAAGTTGCTATCTATGATGATTATTGTGATGACATGTATTCTATGAAAAATAATGATAACTATGAAACTTGTCATCATGATTTTAATTTTCAATTGGATTATGCCAATCAAGTATCTCATGATAGTTATTTTGTTGAGTTTGCTCCCACTATTATGAATGAGAAGGAATTTGCTTATGTGGAGAGTAATAAAATTTCTATGCTTGTGGATCATGAAAAGAATGCTTTATGTGATAGATATATTGTTGAATTGATTCATGATTCTACTGAAAATTATTATGAGAGAGGATCATATGCTTGTAGGTGTTGCAATAATATCAAGTTTCCTCTCTATGTGTTGAAAGTTTTGAAGTTATGCTTGTTTTGCCTTCCTATGCTAGTTGAGTCTTGCTCCCATAAATTGTTTCCTCACAAAATCCCTATGCATAGGAAGTGGGTTAGGCTTAAATGTGCTAGTCATGTGCTTCATGATGCTCTCTTTGTGTTTCAATTCTTTACTTTTATGTGAGCATCATTGAAATCATCATGCCCAGCTAAAAAAGCATTAAAGAAAAGCGCTTGTTGGGAGACAACCCAATACTTATACCTTCTGTTTTTGTGTGTTCACATGATTAATCTACTGTGGTAATCATGTTTTATATGTTTTCTTTCAATAATGTGCCAAGTAAAGCCTTTGGGATAGTGTGGATGCTTGTTGATTTGATTCTGTGCAAAAACAGAAACTTTTGTGTCCAGTGCTGGAATTTCTTTTCTGTACTAGAGCGTGAGAAAATTCTGAAATTTTTACACAGTATTGGTTTACAAATTTTTTACGTTTTCCTAATTTTTCAGAATTTTTGGAGGTACAGAAGTATGGCTTTTAAATCGCCCACCACATGCTGTTCTGTTTTTGACAGATTCTGTTTTTGATGCATAGTTTGCTTGTTTTAGTGTTTCCATAGCTTATATTATGAGATATAAATTGTGGAAATGATATACTACAGTAGGAATTATGTGAGAACAATTATGAATCTTGTGTTGATAGTACCTAAGTGGATGATTTATTTTTATCATACTAACCTATCTCACAAGTTCCGCTAAGTTTTGTGTGATTGAAGTTTTCAAGTTTTGGGTGAGATATCGATATGAGGAGAATAAGGAATGGCAAGACCCTAAGCTTGGGGATGCCCAAGGCACCCCAAGGTAAAATTCAAGGAAGACCCAAGCAACTAAGCTTGGGGATGCCCCGGAAGGCATCCCCTCTTTCGTATTCAACACTATCGGTAACCTCGCTTGGAGCTATATTTTTATTCGTCACATAATATGTGCTTTTCTTGGAGCGTCATTTTATTTTGTTGATATTTTCTTGCTATTTTCAATAATCATGTTTTGTATCTTTTAGTTCAATAAAATGCCAATTATAGCCTTTACCATGCCCAGTTTGCAAGTTCATGTGTTGCTGCTTGAAAACAGAAAGTTTTCGGTTATGTCTATAATATTCCTGAATAGTAAGAACATGATAAAAATATGAAATTTTTACACAGTAAGAATGCATGAGTTCTCTATCACATGGTAATTTTTCAGAATTTTTGGAGTTAGGGAAGTATGAATTTTAAATCCCCCTTTACAGACTGTTCTGTTTTGGCAGATTGCTGTTATGGTTGCATTGTTTGCATATGTTTGCGTGTTTAATGTTTCTATTTGTGAATAGGAGTATTAAATAAGAAGAGGCATTTAGTATGCAATGTTTAATTATAATTTTTGTGATTTTCTACAGTAGAGAATGTTAAGGTTTTGAGTTGATTTATACTAACTTATCTCACGAGTTCTTGTTGAGTTTTGTGTGGATGAAGTTTTTAAGATTTAGGAGAAGCCATGATATGAGAGGAATTAAGGAGACACAAGAGCTCAAGCTTGGGGATGCCCAAGGCACCCCAAGATAACATTCCAATAAGTCTCAAGCATCTAAGCTTGGGGATGCCCCGGTAGGCATCCCACCTTTCTTCATCAACAATTATCGGTCAGTTTTGGTTGAGCCTAAGTTTTTGCTTCTTCACATGATATGTGCTATTCTTGGAATGTCATTTTATTTTGTTTTTATTGCTGTTTGAATAAAATAATAAGATCTGAATTTTTTTTTAAATGAGAGAGTCCTCACATAGCTACCTATTTACTCAACTACTCATTTGATCTTTACTTATATCTTCTTGGAGTAGTTTGTCATTTACTCTTGTGCTTCACTTATATCCTATGAGTAAATTGTGAAAGAATTGAATATCATAAAGTTGAAATTATATGTGCTTCATATGCTTGTATCATGTCTAGTAGTAATTTCACATTTGGGTTAGAAAGTGAAATCTATTGAAGCTTGACAATCACAATATTGGTCATACAAGCAATTCAATGATGATTAGTATAAGGAAGAGAACTTTCACATATAAATATATTATCTTGGACATCTTTTATGATTGTGAATACCCATTAATTATTTTCAAACTTGAGCAAATTAGTTGAAGTTGGACAAGGAAGACAACGTAATGAGTTATGTTTGGGTATATTTGCATAGAAGTTATATTGTTATGGATCCTCCAACATGTGGTGCTTGCTTAGGATCTTTTGCTAGCCAAAAATTCATACAAAGTAAAGATACTACTTGTGCATCCAAAAACCCTTAAACCTAGTTTCTTGCCATGAGTGTCCACCATACCTACCTATGGATTGAATAAGATCCTTCAAGTAAGTTGTCATCGGTGCAAAAAGCAATAAAAATTGCTCCTAAAATATGTATGATCTTTTATTGTAAGGGAAAATAAGCGTTGTACGAACTTGTGATGGTAAAGAAATAAAAGCGATGGACTGCATAATAAAGGTTGCTATCACAAGGGGCAATATAACATGACATTCCTTTGCATTAAGGGCTTGTGCATCCAAAAATAAAAAGCGCATGACAACCTCTGCTTCCCTCTGCGAAGGGCCTATCTTTTACTTTTATGCATTTACTTTTATGCATTTACTTTTATGCAAGAGTCAATAAGTATTCATTCGCATTTCAACCTCAATTATTCTCTAGTTGGTAAGCATCATGTGGTGGGGAAAGATCCAGGCACATATGGCCAGTCAAACATATTTGATCATGAATTATTATTGTTGACAATTATCTCTATGATAAATAAGTTGGGAGGCGAAACATTAAGCCCCTATCTTTCTCTGTGTTCGATGGATGCCATTTGTTCTAAAAATATGCTTTGAGTATTAGCAATCATAGAAGACTATATGATAATTGAGTATGTGGAGCTCTTACTTAGACTTTGTTGAAATTAAGTTGAATTGCAATTGTTTGGTGACTAAGAACATAGGTTGTTAAGTTTCAAGAGAATGCATTGTTTGAACCATAACATGTGAATTGGTTGCTACTTTATCATGATGAGTTTTATGAGAAAATGATGATGTTATGATGCTAGGAAAAGTGATTGAAATTGTCATTGATCAAACTTATGAACTATGCTAGCATTCACACTTCATAAATTATTTCTTTTATCATTTACCTACTCGAGGACGAGCAGGAATTAAGCTTGGGGATGTAGATACGTCTCCAACGTATCTATAATTTATGAAGTATTCATGCCATGTTTATTATAGTTTTGTATGATTTTGGTGCACTTTTATATGACTTTTATATGATTTTTATGGACTAACATATTGACCTAGTGCCCAGTGCCAGTTGTTGTTTTCTGCTTGTTTTTGGTTTTACAGAAAATCCATATCAAATGAAGTCCAAATGCAGCGAAACTTTTTGATGATTTTTTCTGGAAGAAAACAGACCCAGGAAGCTTCGGAGGAGCAGCAGAAGAGCCACAGGGGGCCCATGAGCCACCTGGGCGCGCCTGCCCCCCAGGCGCGCCCTGCTGGCTCGTGGGCCCCCTGTGGCACCTCTTCGCATGATTCCAACACTGAAAAATCATATATATTCAGAAACCCCCAAAAGTTAACTTAGATTTGTTTTTACGCCGCCGCAAGCCTCTGTACCTCCACGATCTAATCTATAGCCCTTTTCCGGCACCCTGTCGGAGGGGGGAATCATCACCGGAGGCCATCTTCATCATCCCGGCGGTCAACATGACGAGGAGGGAGTAGTTCACACCAGTAGCTATGTGGTTTATCTCTCTCTCTCGTGTTCTTGATTTGGCACGATCTTGATGTATCGCGAGCTTTGTTAATATAGTTGGATCATATGGTGTTTCTTCCCTCTCTATCCTTGTTGTGATGAATCGGATCTTTTCCCTTTGAGGTTTCGTTATTGTTGGATTGAATATTTCAGATTTGAGAACACTTGATGTATGTCTTGCATATGAATACCTGTGGTGACAATGGGGTATTATATTGATTCACTTGATATATGTTTTGGCACTCAACTCGCGGATTCCCGTGGTGACATTGGGGTAATCTATGCATAGGGGTTGATGCATGTTTTCATTATCTTTTCTCCGATAGAAACTTTGGGGTGCTCCTTGGAGTTCTTTGTGTGGATTGAATATTATGATTATGAAGTTGTTTGATGCAAACCGTATAATCAACTCACAGATACTTGTGGTGACATTGGAGTATCTAGGTGACATTAGAGTTGGTTGATGTGTATCATTTGGTGTTATTTTAGTACGAACTCTAGGGCTGTTTGTGACACTTATAGGAATAGCTCAATAGATCGATCGGAAAGGATAACTTTGAGGTGGTTTCGTACCCTACAAACAATTTCTATCTTATGTTCTCTGCTAATAGGAACTTGGGAGTGATTCTTTATCGCACGTTGAGGGATGGTTATATGATCCAATTATATTAGCATTGTTGAGAGATTGCACTAGCGAAAGTATGAACCCTAGGCCTTGTTTCTAAGCATTGCAATACCATTTATGCTCACTTTTCTTACTTACTACCTCGCTGTTTTTTATTGTTCGCACTACAAAAAGCTATATCTACTATCTATAGTACAATTGTATCACCATATCTTCGCCGAACTAGTGCACCTATACAATTTACCATTGTATTGGGTATGTTGGGGACACAAGAGACTCTTTGTTATTTGGTTGCAGGGTTGTTTGAGATAGACCATCTTCATCCTACGCCTCCCATGGATTGATAAACCTTAGGTCATCCACTTGAGGGAAAATTGCTACTGTCCTACAAACCTCTGTGCTTGGAGGCCCAACACGAGTCTACAAGAACAAGTTGTGTAGTAGACATCACCCCGCGGCTGGCGCCGTACGATCTGCTTCGGGAGAAGGCCTCGCGAGGGAACCTGGTGCTTGGCGGCCTCGACAGGGCCTGACCTGGTGGCGAGGGGCCTCGCGAGGCTCGCCCCCCGCGAGGCGGCTTCCTCCGGAGCGGCTGAGGCAAGGCCACCCTCATGGGCCGGCCCAAGCATCTTCCTCTGGGCCAGAGGCAGACGGGCCATGTACCCTGGTTCCCACTAGGCCGACAGTAGCCCCCGGGCCGCGGCACGCATGCTCCTCCTGTTAGGGACGAAACGATGCGGGGCCCATTGAGCTGTCGGGCCCAGAGGTGACGCGTGGTGGCTTTCACGGGGCGGGTCGCCCCCACTCCCCACGACGCCTCGGTAACCGCCGTCTTGGCGATAAATCCTGCCCGCGCGGGGCGCAGGCACGTCATTGCTCTGTAACACCCCGATTTTTGGCCCTTTCTTTTTCTTTTGGATTTCTTCGAATTTTTATTTGAAGCTCTTTTTCCGTGGCTATGTGGTCTTGAAACCTGGGAAGATCTTCTCTTCTGCCACTTCCTAGTGGCTTGTCATTCTCAAATCTATCCCAAGGCCATGTCATTTCCATCTTAGCCCAACTCCAACTTTTATTTCATGGGAATATTCCTTTTTCTATTAAAGGAATAACCCTGTTTGCCCTAGGTTGTGAAGCAACCTATATTTCTGTCATTCCAAAAATTCCCACAAAATTCTCATAAATCATTTGGATCATATCTTCCACAAAAATGCCAAAACCCATCCTTGCCTAGTTCAAAAATAATTCAAGAATATTCATTTCCCATTCTGTCCAGAATGGCACTTTGTGAAGGAAGTGCTATTTATCTTTTCTTGATTGCCCTAAATTTTTTTGGGCATTATTTAATAACCAAATAATTGCCACATACCAAAATTCAACTTCATTCGCCTAGTAAATCTTCCTCAGCAAATTTCCAAACTTTCTGTCCAGAGAGAAGCTTTGTCAAGGGAGTACTAGCTAGGCTTATCCAAATGAGTTGAAATTTTGGTAGATCATTTATATGGGCAAATAATTGCTCCCCACCAAATTTCACCCCCATCCAAATATCTATGTGAGCACACCTTCAAATCTTGGTTTCTGCTCACAATTTTAGTTTGTGAAGCAACTATATTTGATATTGCTTCAAAAATTATGAAATTAATCCAGGACCTAACTATCCCTATATCATTTGAGCATGCCAAAATTCACATCATTTTGCCAAGCAATTTTCTCAACAAAATTCCCCCAAGTTTCTATCCAGTGTGGATCATTGTGAAGGAAGTACCATTTATACTTATGCAAATTGGATGAACTTTTTTTGGTGCCTTCATATGACCAAATGATCATCCTACACCAAATTACAGCTCAATCCAAGAAACCATGTGAGAGCTACTTCCTGATCTAGATTCTGGCCAATTTTTGCAGTTGTAAAGCAACTGCACTCAAACCTTGCCCAAATGACCTCAAAATTCACAGGATCATAGTCCTTCCAACCCTAAGCCTCTGTGACATCCTGGTTAATTCTTATCCCCTCCCATTTGATCTCTATTTCATGCCTAAGTTGGATACATCAATCTTTCCCTGATCATTCCCTTCAATCCACAGTGCCTTTAGTCGAGCTATCACTTCTAGGAGGGCCCATCCAAGAAGGACAACGTGCTAGACACCATTAGATAGACCCTTGAGCTCTCCTCTTGCCTTTGCACGTGGTGACCAGGCCCAGAGCGCGTGCTCTGCAGCCGAAAGGGTGCTCTGAGCTTCGGGACCCTCCTGCCGCCACCCAAACGCCGTCCTCGCGACACCTCGCCTTGCCGCAGTCCTTCCCCAGCTCGCCCTCGCCTCTCTGGTTCTCCTTCCCCCGCTAAGAGCTCGTCGGACCGAGCCAAACCACGGGCACACGCGGGAATAGTGGCCGTTCGTGGCCGACAGCACTGGCCGCGCATGCCCTGCTCCTCCCGCCTCCCCGGGTGTCTGGCCCGCTCGTCAGCCGCTTCTCCATCTGCTATCCAAAGCCACTGTGGCCACCGTTTGTGCTCGTCGCCTCGCCGGGGCGAGCTCTTCTGGCCGCGGCGGCAACCAGCCCGTGCCTCCCCTCCCACGACTATTTAACCTACCCCGAGGCCTCTCGAGCTCCTCCACCACCTCACCACCCTCAACTAGCTCTCCCCAGCCTCCCCACCGAGCTCGAGGAGCTCTTCACCTCGCCCACTGCCGCCATGGTCGTAGCCCTCTTCCTCCTAAATTAGCTCAGTGTCGCGTCCCTCCCTCCTCCCTCTCCTCACCTCGGAGCTTCCCTAGCCTCCCCAAAGCTTCCCCGATCCCTAGCCCCTCTTCCCGTAGCCCGTGGCCGCGAGCTCTCTGGTGCCCGACGCCGCCGTCCGCCATTGCTGAGTGAGCACGAGCTCCCACCCTCCCCGAGCTCTGTCTTCTCCATGAATGGATGCGCCGCATCGTCCTGAGCATTTGGTAGGTCAGGCGCCACCGGATACGGCCTGTAGCGCCGGCAGTCGCTGTCGGGGCCGGCCTGTGCCTCGGCCAGCAGCGAATACGCGAGAGGTTGAAGGAGAGCTGATGAGGAGAGAGAAGGAGCGGGCGGGACCCAGGTGTAACAGAGAGAAGACCCGCGGGGCCCACCTGTAAGCGGCTCACGACCGGGGCCCGCGCAGAGTAAGTGGAGGCGCCTTTTCCCTCTAATACATTTTCCCAAACCAAAAGCGTATTCTGCTTCTACTTCGGTCTAGATTACGTTTTTTTTTCAGCCGCCGGCCGAAACCCTTAAGTTGCGGGCGTTTGTCAGTTTAGGGCAGAAACGAACACTTTTCTGTTTGTTTTCTGACTAACGAACAAACGTCCGTATCTCGGCAACCGTAACTCCGAATCATGTGATTCCAAGGCCCACGATCTCAGTTCGTCGAGCCCGTTCCGATGGTATCATTTTCACTATGTTGTAACACTGTGAAAATGACCATTTTGCCCTTGCCCTTAAAACAGTTCCGCCGAGAGGGAAACTTTTCCGGCGATTCTTTCCGTGAGTTCATCACACTTCTCCCCGATGGTTCCTCCATCCCCAGGAAAGCCACGATATCCACTTGCATGATGGCCTTGCAGTAGCCATGGTTTTCACTTGAATATTTAAATAAATGTTTGCTCATTTAATTATTTTGTGAATATTATATGCTTGTGAATCCATGCTCGTTCTTATGCCTTGCTCATTTGCATCTAGTAAGTTAAATGATTATTTGCTAGTATTATTATTATCATGTTAGTTCTCAGATTTATTTTCCGATGCTAGTGATAACAATATGCTCATTTGAATAGTTAGGGTTTATTATGAAAATACTTGTTATATTCATGACTGTCATTATGCCATGCTCATTTGCATCCCGTAGAATAAATGAGTTATCATTTTGATGCTATGTTGTTAAATGGTTATGTTGCCCATCCATGGTTACACTGATATCATGCTCATATGCATTGTTATTTCATTAGGTTGTTATGACTCAGCTCATCACCATTCAAGTTAAACCTGACATTAATCGAACTTGAACAAATCTGTTAGCTGAGTCATGGTGCCACCGAATCGAGCTCACCAGTGCAAACACACTTGCCTGGATGGGGAGGCCCTAATGCGGTCTATTGTCATGCCTCTCGCCGGTGCCTCCAACTAGGAAAGGTTATGTGCGTGCGCTACCCTGATCAGGTAGGCGGCCATAAGCCTTGTGCCCAAGTTGTATTGTACCCGGGTGTCCCCGTTTGGGACGAGTTTGTTTTGGCCACGACGGTGGCGGCCACGAAGGTGGCGGATGTCACGAGTTGACATCGGGATGACCCAGGACATAGCCCAAAGGGGAGTTTGTCGGGAGTGGCCGGGAGAGTGTCATGCAATAGATTGGTTTTGTCAGAACGTCGTTGGTCCACCCGAATGGGAGCACGAGGCCATGAGTTCCGTGGTGTGGGTACAGTGTACTAACCTCTGCAGAGTGTATAATCTATCGATAGCCGCGTCCTCGGTCATGGACATAGTTCGTAGTAGTTCACACTATGGGCCAACAGAAATAATAACCTATATAATAAACAACCCCGGTTCGATGAGGAAAGAAGTTGGTTAATCTTTATGTGGTCACGAGATGATCACGATGGTATTCTTGATGATGGTTGATCATGAGGTGATCGTGTGATGATCACGACGGTAAGAATGATTGATATCTATGGTGGATACGAGATAACCTCCGAGCAGAGTAAGTGGTCCATGAGACCTTAAATGTCGACCCTCCCCCCCCGTGAATGCTAGTGCTAGTATCATCCTATTCATATCATGAATTATATGTACATGCCATGCTCATGTTGTTGCCATGCTCATGTTGTTCTAGTATTATCAGGTTCATCTTTGATGATTAACTTGTAAATGCCATGCTGTTGTATGTCTTGATTGTTTTGGTTGCTGTGAGCTTGCGAGTACATTCAAAGTACTCACCTGGCATGTCATGCCAGATTGCAGGTGATGCCGTGATTGCTTGTTTGTCGAGGATCCCGAGGTTGCGCTCTAGGATGTGTCCCAGCCAGAGTCCCTGCGGAGTGGAGTTCATCACCGTTGTCGTTGTTGCGCTGCTAGAATTTATTCTTCTACAAGTTGTTCCGCTGCTAGCATAGAACTACCTTAGCAGGCGAAGTGTCGTCGTGCCCCCTGTAACCTTTGTAATATCGAACCCTTGTACCCCGTTTATTCGTAATAAAGAGCTGATTTGTTCTATGCCAAGCAATGCCGTATTCCAGAAGACTTGATCTTTGGGCTGGAATACGGGGTGCTCCGGTCTCTCTGAGCCGGGGTGCCACAGCGATTGGTGTCAGAGCCAGGTTTGGCTGTAGGACGCCCTAGTCAGCGCGAGCGTTAGAAACCGGTAGTTCAGAGTCTAGCTTGCTTGCTGCATTTGGTTGTTGCATTTGTTTGCTGCATAGCATGCATATAGACTTATTATCTTGTCACTAACGATTAATCTTGTGAGTGTAGGTGGCATCGGTTCCACTACCTGCACCCTCCAGCTTTGCATACTTGCCCTTTGGTGTTTGGTGTCATCTCTGTCCCAGCGAAGTGATGCCGAGGTACCTAGTGGTGTCGATCATTTGCAGGATTGATGTACAGGTATCGCACCAATATTTTCTCTTCAGCCACACTTATTGTTTCGGTGGTAGACATGCTTCTACCCCGGATCTTGCCAACCAACCCGCCGCGTTGGCAACCCTTACTGATCTTTGTTATCAGAAAAGGGCAATGCCGCAGACCCTTCTTCTCACCGCTATCCTTCCCTATCACCCATTCCCTGGACGAGTACGGTTCCCTTCCGTACGCTTGATGATGATGTGGCCGTGACATCCGTGTTCCGCTACATGACCACCAAGTACGTCCTCATCTCCGAGCCCGTCCAGATGCAACCGGTGCTGAGCCAGTACTTGGTGTAGCCCTGTTTACACCAACCTCTCCACACGCTGATCCACTTTCGTGCACACCGCCACAGCATATTAGATCGTAGTACCGGAGTTTCCTCGAGAATTGTGTGCTTAAGTAGGCATGCATAGTGAGGTGAATAGCTATGAAATGTGATGTTACTTGTATGTAATCTTGATGCTGTGTGTGCTTTTATTTGAGTCGTTTCTTTTGCCTCTTTCTTTGGGCCTTCGGTGTTACCTTATTTCCCCTTATGAAAGTTGCTCATCAACCGACACCGGACTCGAAGAATCAGTGAGGGATACAAATATTTGGAAGCTCAGCTAAACAGTATGGAATTATCAGTGGACTGCATGGTATTGGGAATATCTGATCTGAATGCAAATGCTATCCTACATTGATTATCAGCATCAAGATTTACATCAGTGGAGCAACCTTCACAGCAGTAATGAACCAACTGGAAGACAATCTGTGTGCAAGACAACAGTACATTTCCAGTCAAAGGAGTATCAAGGCGAAGCTTCCGATGCAAGGTTCCTCAGTCTTCCTCAGTACGATATGTGCATAACTTCCAGTGTAAGATACTCAGTCTTCTTCGATAAGCTATTGCAGAAAGCCTCTGGCATAAGTCAGCAAATCTTCCTCAGTAAGCAACCAAGGGAAAAAAACTGCTGAAGTACAATACCCAGTCTTCTTCAGCACGCTATCCCGGCAAAAGCTTCGGGTGCAAGATATCCAGCCTTCCTCGGCACGCTACTCTCTATGGCTTCCAACACAAGCTATCCAATCTTCGTTAGTACGGCACTACAAACAGTCATCGGCATTGGTACAAGATATTACACGTTGAGTTGGCAGCATATGGCAGTGCATCTCAAGAATCAGATCCGCAACAGTTGGGTCAGAAATACGAGCTACTCAGGACACCAGTGTCTGCCTCGGAATCAAATACTCAGCTACACCTGCTTCCATATATATTGTGAGCAAGCTGCCAAGGTCATTCAAGTCACTCGAACGATGATGCAAGCATGGTGAGAATCCGACAACCACATGAATTGTGTAAGAGGAAGAAAGCCAGTATACACCTCAGTGTGTTGCAAGGACTGAGAAGCTATGAAGAAAGACAATTTGGTACAACAATCTTGACAGTGGATATCAAGGCCAGTTTCCTACCAACCGACAAGGTGACATCATTAACCTCTGTCACTGTGAGGTATGATTGACCACAACAGTGAGCTCTATACAAGTAACTGTGAACCTGGTATATGATCATAATGAAACCTTGCTTACCTTTCTTGGTAACGGCACCACGCCTGTGTTCTGAGCTGCTTCCGGCCATCCAGGGTGGATGCCGATTTTATATTTCTCTTTTCAACAACTAGCCCGTGTTCTGGGTTGTTTTTCGGCCGTCTCGGGCAGCTGTTGAGTTTCTTTTTGTAGCAGCGACCCTATGCTCTGAGCTGTTCTTCAGCCGTCTTAGGGAACTGTTACATTCTTCTTATCAACACTGCCTCATGCTCTGAGCTGCTTTTCAGCTGCCATGGGCCATGGTTGAGTTATTTCAGTAATGTCCCAGATCTGAGTTGTAAAGACCGTTCTGGTGGCTACTGATTTATTTGCCAGTTTCATGCAAAGGTTCGGATGATCATTGCCCTACAGTTAGAGCTTGAGAGATGGTAAACTTACCAATTAAACGTTGCTGCCCTGCCTGAGGATAAGGATAAGGTAAGGATAAGGTATGATTGCCAGAATATTGCACCTGACAATACTGATGGTCACACGAAGAATTAAGGATATATATGGCCAAGCTCTTTCAGCAAAAGATGCAGAAAAAAAAGAACAATAATGAAGGAGCAAGACCGACAATACAGGTGTGATAATCGTTGCCCGAACAACACGGTATGGATACCCAAGACAGGGGAGTCAGCCAAGATGATACAGAAGATCCCTGCTAGCAGTCAGACACTGCCAAAAGAACAGCTATGATTATTAGCATTGTTTTGAACCCGGAGGACAGGCATCTGCTCGAATAACCCGATGCAAGGAGTAAATGTTTTGTGTCCACCAAGGAAATTTGCGCACAACTCCATTGAATGCTAGTGGTGCTGGATAAAAGAATGTCACTCCCGGACTTATGGAAATCCTGGTCATGATAATATCAGACAAGCCAGCAGACATAAAAGAATTGAAGTTAGAGAACGGATGAACATATGAAGGAAGACCTGTCAGAATGTGGGGTATGGTGAAGTAAACCACCCCAGAGCAAGGCAGTCCGTCAGATGCAATTCAGTGGGAAAAATTTATAAAGGAAAAGGATACCCGAGTTGGAAACGGTTTCATTAAGTCAGAATATTTATACCTGTTCCCTGAGCAACCAAATCTCGAGGACTAGATTTATCGTAAGGGGGGTAGGTTTGTAACACCCCAATTTTTGGCCCTTTCTTTTTCTTTTGGATTTCTTCGAATTTTTATTTGAAGCTCTTTTTCCGTGGCTATGTGGTCTTGAAACCTGGGAAGATCTTCTCTTCTGCCACTTCCTAGTGGCTTGTCATTCTCAAATCTATCCCAAGGCCATGTCATTTCCATCTTAGCCCAACTCCAACTTTTATTTCTTGGGAATATTCCTTTTTCTATTAAAGGAATAACCCTGTTTGCCCTAGGTTGTGAAGAAACCTATATTTCTGTCATTCCAAAAATTCCCACAAAATTCTCATAAATCATTTGGATCATATCTTCCACAAATATGCCAAAACCCATCCTTGCCTAGTTCAAAAATAATTCAGGAATATTCATTTCCCATTCTGTCCAGAATGGCACTTTGTGAAGGAAGTGCTATTTATTATTTCTTGATTGCCCTAAAAACATTTGGGCATTCTTTAATAACCAAATAATTGCCACATACCAAAATTCAACTTCATTTGCCTAGTAAATCTTCCTTAGCAAATTTCCAAAGTTTCTGTCCAGAGAGAAGCTTTGTGAAGGAAGTACTAGCTAGGCTTCTCCAAATGAGTTGAAATTTTGGTAGATCATTTATATGGTCAAATAATTGATCCAAACCAAATTTTACCCCCATCCAACAATCTATGTGAGCACACCTTCAATTCTTGGTTTCTGGTCACAATTTCAGTTTGTGAAGCAACTACATTTTATATTGCTTCAAAAATTATGAAATTAATCCAGGACCTAAATATCCCTATATAATTTGAGCATGCCAAAATTCATATCATTTTGCCAAGTAATTTTCTCAACAAAATTCCCTCAAGTTTCTGTCCAGTGTGGATCATTGTGAAGGAAGTACCATTTATACTTATCCAAATTGGATGAAATTTTTATGGTGCCTTCATATGACCAAATGATCAACCTAAAGCAAATTTCAGCTCAATCCAAGCAACCATGTGAGTGCTACTTCCTGATCTAGATTCTGGCCAATTTTTGCTGTAGTAAAGCAACTGCACTCAAACCTTGCCCAAATGACCTCAAATTTCACAGGATCATAGTCCTTCCAACCTTAAGCCTCTGTGACATCCTTGTTAATTCTTATCACCTCCCATTTGATCTCTATTTCATGCCTAAGTTGGATACATCAATCTTTCCCTGATCATTCCCATCAATCCACAGTGCCTTTAGTCGAGCTATCACCTCTAGTAGGGCCCATCCAAGAAGGACAACGTGCTAGACACCATTAGATAGACCCTTGAGATCTCCTCTTGCCTTTGCATGTGGTGACCAGGCCCAGAGTGCGTGCTCTGCAGCCGAAAGCGTGCTCTGAGCTTCGGGACCCTCCTGCCGCCACCCAAACGCCGTCCTCGCGACACCTCGCCTTGCCGTAGTCCTTCCCCAGCTCGCCCTCGCCTCTCTAGTTCGCCCTCCCCCGCTAAGAGCTCGCCGGACCGAGCCAAACCACGGGCGCATGCGGGAACAGTGGCCATTCGTGGCCGACAACACTGGCCGCGCGTGCCCTGCTCCTCCTGCCTCCCCGGGCGTCTGGCCCGCTCGTCAGCCTCTTCTCCATCTGCCGTCCAAAGCCACTATGTCCGTCGTTTGTACTCGTTGCCTCGCCGGGGCGAGTTCTTCTGGCCGCGGCGGCAACCAGCCCGTGCCTCCCCTTCCTCGCCTATTTAAGCTACCCCGAGGCCTCCCGAGCTCATCCACCACCTCACCACCCTCCACTAGCTCTCCCCAGCCTCCCCACCGAGCTCGAGGAGCTCTCCACCTCGCCCACTGCCGCCATGGCCGTAGGCCTCTTCCTCCTAAATTAGCTCAGTGCCGAGTCCCTCCCTCCTCCCTCTCCTCACCTCAGAGCTTCCCTAGCCTCCCCAAAGCTTCCCCGATCCCTAGCCCCTCTTGTCGTAGCCCGGGGCCGCGAGCTCTCTGGTGCCCGACGCCGCCGTCTGCCATTGCTGAGGGAGCACGAGATCCCGCCCTCCCCGAGCTCCGTCTTCTCCATGAATGGATGCGCCGCATCACCCTGAGCATTTTGGTAGGTCGGGTGCCGCCGGAGACGGCCTGTAGCACCGGCAGTCGCCGTCGGGGCCGGCCTCTGCCTCGGCCAGGAGCGAATACGCGGGAGGTTGAAGGATAGCTGACGAGGAGAGAGAAGGAGCGGGCGGGACCCAGGTGTAAGAGAGAGAAGACCCACGGGGCCCACCTGTAAGCGGCTCACGGCCCGGGCCCGCGCAGAGTAAGTGGAGGCGCCTTTTCCCTCTAATACGTTTCCCAAACCAAAAGCGTATTCTGCTTCTACTTCGGTCTAGATTACGTTTTCTCTGTTGGAAAACGTATTTACAAAAGTACGCTTTCTGGGTTTTTTTCAGCCGCCGGCCGAAACCCTTAAGTTGTGGGTGTTTGTCAGTTTAGGGCAGAAACGGACACTTTTCTGTTTGTTTTCTGACTAATGAACAAACGTCCGTATCTCGGCAAACGTAACTCCGAATCAGGTGATTCCAAGGCCCACGATCTTAGTTCGTCGAGCCCGTTCCGATGGTATCATTTTCACTATGTTGTAACACTATGAAAATGACATTTTGCCCTTGCCCTTAAAACAGTTCCGCCGAGAGGGAAACTTTTCCGGCGATTCTTTCTCTGAGTTCATCACACTTCTCCCCGATGGTTCCTCCATCCCCAGGCAAGCCACGATAGCCACTTGCATGATGGACTTGTAGTAGCCATGGTTTTCACTTGAATATTTAAATAAATGTTTGCTCATTTAATTATTTTGTGAATATTATATGCTTGTGAATCCATGCTCGTTCTTATGCCTTGCTCATTTGCATCTAGTAAGTTAAATGATTATTTGCTAGTATTATTATTATCATGTTAGTTCTCAGATTTATTTTACCGATGCTAGTGATAACAATATGCTCATTTGAATAGTTAGGGTTTATTATGAAAATACTTGTTATATTCATTACTGTCATTATGCCATGCTCATTTGCATCCCGTAGAATAAATGAGTTATCATTTTGATGCTATGTTGTTAAATGGTTATGTTGCCCATCCATGCTTACACTGATATCATGCTCATATGCATTGTTATTTCATTAGGTTGTTATCACTCAGCTCATCACCATTCAAGTTAAACCTAACATTAATCGAACTTGAACAAATCTGTTGGCTGAGTCATGGTGCCACCGAATCGAGCTCACCAGTGCAACCACACTTGCCTGGATGGGGAGGCCCTAATGCGGACTATTGTCATGCCTCTCGCCGGTGCCTCCAACTAGGGAAGGTTATGTGTGCGCGCTACCCTGATCAGGTAGGCGGCCATAAGCCTTGTGCCCAAGTTGTATTGTACCCGGGTGTCCCCGTTTGGGACGAGTTTGTTTTGGCCACGACGGTGGCGGCCACGAAGGTGGTGGATGTCACGAGTTGACATCGGGGCGACCCAGGACATAGCCCAAAGGGGAGTTTGTCAGGAGTGGCCGGGAGAGTGTCATGCAATAGATTGGTTTTGTCGGAACGTCGTTGGTCCACCCGAATGGGAGCACGAGGCCATGCGTTCTGTGGTGTGGGTACAGTGTACTAACCTCTGCAGAGTGTATAATCTATCGATAGCCGCGTCCTCGGTCATGGACACAGTTTGTAGTAGGTCACACTATGGGTCAACAGAAATAATAACCTGTATAATAAACAACCCCGGTTCGATGAGGAAAGAAGTTGGTTGATCTTTATGTGGTCACGAGATGATCACGATGGTATTCTTGATGATGGTTGATCATGAGGTGATCGTGTGATGATCACGACGGTAAGAATGATTGATATCTATGGTGGATACGAGAAAACCTCCGAGCAGAGTAAGTTGGTCCTTGAGGCCTTAAATGTCGACCCCCCCCCCCGTGCATGCTAGAGCTAGTATCATCCTGTTCATATCATGAATTATATGTACATGCCAGGCTCATGTTGTTGCCATGCTCATGTTGTTTCCATGCTCATGGTGTTCTAGTAGTATCGTGTTCATCTTTGATGATTAACTTGTAAATGCCATGCTGTTGTATGTCTTGATTGCTTTGGTTGCTATGAGGTTGCGAGTACATTCAAAGTACTCACCTGGCGTGTCATGCCAGATTGTAGGTGATGCCGTGATTGCTTGTTTGTCGAGGATCCCGAGGTTGCGCTCTAGGATGCCTCCCAGCCAGAGTCCCTGCGGAGTGGAGTTCATCACCGTTGTCGTTGTTCCGCTGCTAGAATTTATTCTTCTACAAGTTGTTCCGCTGCTAGCATAGAACTACCTTAGCAGGCGAAGTGTCTTCGTGCCCCCTGTAACCTTTGTAATATCGAACCCTTGTACCCCGTTTATTCGTAATAAAGAGCTGATTTGTTCTATGCCAAACAGTGTCGTATTCCAGAAGACTTGATCTCTGGGCTGGAATACGGGGTGTTCCGGTCTCTCTGAGCTGGGGTGCCACATGCTCTTCGTCCCTATCTCGCCCTTGATCTCGTGGGAGCAGCTCCTCTGTTACTCCCCCCCAACTTCCAATCTCTCCTCCACCATGGCCCCAGGCAAGAAACCCGTGACCGCCGAGGCCTCCTCCAGCAAGAGCTTCCCGGCGGCGGAGCTTGGTCCGGCCTTGCTGCCGGCCACCATCAACAAGAACGGGCTAGCCAGGGCCCGCCCCCTATTGACCTCCGCGCACTTCGAGGGAGGCACCACCGAGATCTGGCCGGGCTCTTACCCACGGCGCGACCTCAGCCCCACGGTAATCCCCATCTTCTTCCACTCACTCTTTGCTGGGCTGGTGCCGCCCTTCTCCGACTTCCTCTATGCCATCCTTGAGCATTTTGAGATTTGTCTTCTCCACCTTCATCCCAACTCCATCCTCGTCCTTGCTCTCTTTGCGTACCTCTGCGAGGCCTTCCTGGGGGTGATGCCGTCCGTGGCGCTCTTCTGAACATTCTAAAGCCTGTGGGTTTTCTCCTCGGGAAACCACCGCTCCGGAGGTGCCTCCTTCCACATCGACGACGAGATGCGCAAGGTCTTCTTCGATATGAAGATCTTGAAGAAGGTGGAGAACTTCTGGCCGCGCTGGGTTTACGTTGATGCCCAGCGGACCAGTCCTCTCTTGGCGATCCCTATCGAGCCGGCTGAGAAGATCCCCCGCTGGGAGCACAAGAAGCTTGGCGGCGCTGCCCTGAGGCCAATCCTGGCGAGGCTGGCGGAGCTGCATGAGGCCGGGCTCACAGCGGGCATGATTATCAAGGAATTCCTCTGCTGCTGCATCGCGCCCCTGCAGAAGCGCTCGCACCCGGTGTGGGACATCACCAGTGCCGCAGACCGGATCAGGCTGGCACAGGAGTCCCTCTCGGCCGAAGCCGTGGCCGACGCTTGGGAAGTTTCATTTTCAGGGGAGGCAGAGGATATGCCTCATGACGTGTGCCCGGTGCACCGCTGGTCCAACAAGGCTGAGCTGGTGGCGGCGATGCCCCAGTTCGACCAGTGGGGGCTGGTCCGGATGGATCTCGAGGAGCCCGAGGAGCGTCTCGAGGATTCTTCGGAGACGGGGCCCTCCTCGGGCGACCACGAGGCTTTTGACTTCGGGAAGGAGAGCAGCAAGGAATCATCTCCGCCACCCCCTCCGTGTCCGCCGGTGCGTCGTCGGCTTCGGCTGGGCGAGGATGAGGGCGACGACGGGGACGCGTTTCGCGTCGTGCCGGCCAGGCCTGTGCCGGAGAGGGAGGGAGGAGGCGATGTCGCGAAGATCGACGAGCCCCACGAGGAGCGGGAGGGGGGGACCACCGTGGCCGCCGACCCCGACGAGACTCGCGCCGCGCCCTCGGGTGACCGCCCAAGCGCGTTGCACGAGGGAGGCAGCGGCAGCAGCGGTGCCATTAGGGAGCGGAAGAAAAGGCGCTGGAACCCCAAGGACAAGTAAGTTCCTCCGCCCCTCCTATCGGTCCCAGCTTCCTGGCTACTGCGGCCCTGACGAGTTTTCACCTGCGCAGGATCCCCGAGCCAGCCGCCGAGGAGAAAGAGAAGACTAAGAGGAGGAAGGCTGAGGTCGAGGGGCCCTCCCCTCCTCTGAACACCGCCTCGCCCGCCGTGCCGGCGCCCCCGGCGGTGAGACCGGCGGGAGGTGGTGAGGAGACCGCGCTGGTGCCTCCCAGGGTGGCCCCCGTCGCCGGTGTCGAGATGGTGGGGAAGGGGGGCGAAGCACCGACCCCTCCCCAACGCACCACGCCTGCTACGGCGGAGGCCACTACAACCCTCACGGGAGCCATCTCCGGGCCCGGGCACCCAGACCTTGAAGTGTTTAGGGCGGCGCCAGAGCGCGGGGTGACGCCACCGGTGCCGGAGTTGGCCATCCCGGGCCCCCCGCGCCAGACGGCGAGAGTGACCCCTGCCGGGGGCGACGGCGCGGGGCCGCCGAAGGGGCTCGAAGTTGTTCCCTCATGTCCGCCGACGCCAGCAATAGATGAGGAGGCCCGGGCGAGTCGTGCCTTGGTGCTGGGGGAGAGCGGTACCGTGCCCTGCAACGGGGCCATCAACAGCGTCAAGGCGGCCCTCGAGGCCCTTGACGGTGAGCTCAGGAAGGAGGCGGAGCTCTGCGCGGAGGAGCGGCGGAAGCTGGCGGAGGGGTGGAGCCAGCTTCTGGAGGCGGCGAAGTTTGACCGCCAGCGGGACGAGGAGGCGTAGGCGCAGCACGAGCAGCTCGCCAAAGAGGCCCAAGCGTCCCTCGCAAAGGCCCTTGAAGATGCCCAGGAGGCCAAGCAGCGGCGGGAGGAGGTGGATGCCTATGAGAAGACACTCCAGGAGCAGGCTACCTCGCGTGAGAGCCGGCTCAAGACGCGGGAGGAGGCTGCGGAGGCCCTCGAGGGCCGGCTCGCGTCCCGCGAAGCTGAGCTCCCGAAGCGCGAGGAGGAGGTCCTTAGGTCCCAGGAGGCGGTCGCTACCCGCGAGGCGAACGCCAAGATCTGGGAACGCGAGCTCACGGCATTTGCGTCCGCGCAGGAGGCAGAACGGGAGTGCCTACTAGCGAAGGAGCATGAGCTGGCGGCTGCCCAGGCCACTCTCAACGAGCAGAGGAGCCTCACGGCCAAGCGGGATGAGCTCCAGGCCGAGGTTGATGACCTCAAGAAGTAGCTACTGGACACGGATGCCACCGTCGAGGAAGCGTGCTGCGACCTGCTGACCCAGGCGACAACTTGACTCTTCAGCAACCTCCTCCGCCTCGATGATCGCTTTGACTTCGGGCGGGTGGTGACCCCTGTCCCGATGGAGCTCCGTGAACCCCTCGAGGAGGCTATGAGGGAGCGCGTGGCCGGCTTCGTCGGGTTGTACGCCTTTGAGCCTGAGGTCAGCGGCGGCGGCAGCGAGCCCCCTCGCGACGGCGGTGGGAGTGGCGATGGTGGCGCCTCATGTGCCTAAATTCTCCTTGACCTGTTGCTATAATAGGGTAGACGTGGCCCCGTGGGGGCGTGAAAACATTTGCATGGTACTTTTGCTGTAAGCACTTAATGATTCGTGCGTTTTCGCTTTCCTACCGAGGCCCTTATTTCCCTTTTACATTGCCTTCATGCGCTGTGTCGCTGGCACCCAGCCCCCGAGGCAAGCTACAACTGTCGCTGGTATGCCCAGAGCGTGCGCTCGGCAAGGCCAGAGGGTGTAGGGCTCTTAGGGCTGGTAGGAGTGCCTGAGGCGCGATGCTCAGGGTCCCCCCCTGGACGCACAGGCGGCTCATGCCAACGAAATCAGGATGCCACGAGAGAGAAACGAGAGGGAAAAAGACCCGAGGGGTGCTTTAGACTTAGCTCCTTCGAGGCGTGCGGCTTGGGGCGAGTCCTTCGCAGGGTGCGGCTTGTGAGGACCAGTCCCTCGTGAGGCCTTCCGCCCATAGAACACCGCTCGCGGCGCCTCCCGAGGGGGGCTCCTGAGGCCTTCGTATCCTGCACCAGGGAAACTGCCAAGTTTTTGCAAATAGTGCAGCAGGGCGCGCTCGCGAGGTCGCCTGTGGGTGTTACGCGAGGAGACAAGAGCACCAAGGACCTGGTGAGGTGATGTGCACGGGAGCAGGCCCGCGAGCCAGAGCTCAGTCACTTGGGTTTTTCAATGCTGCTGGGACTGACCCGAGCACAGACACTATGCCCAGCCCCCGCTCGCGTGACAGGCACGGGTGAGGTCATGAGTGCACGCCCCGCGGCTGCGAGCACACAGGGTTTTGGAGGAAATAAGCTTTACTAATGCATGAAGCAGGTTCATTACATAACAGAAAGATACATGCTGCCGTGTTCGACACGGGTCAGCTTGAGGATGTGACGGCTGAGGGCCCCTCAAGTAGGCCGCCAGCGCGGAGCATGGGGCATCCACCAGTGCTGAGCATGGGGCTTCCACGAGAGTGGGAAGGAGCTCTCACATGCCAAAGGCAGTGTGGGTAGAGAGAGCCCCGGAGCGTGTACAGCTCCATGTCGCTCGTATCCGTGGGGCATGGATAGAACTTACGGTGATGGCGGGCGCTCCATGTGTTTGGTACCGGAACACCCGCCTCCGTCACGAGTGAGGCCACGGTGGGCCGGTGGGCGAGTGTTAACCACCTCCATATTCCTAGTGATGTGGGACTCCAGGCTCATGCGCATCAGCCTCGCGAAGGTGGCTGCGGCACCCTCCAGGCCGAATGGCATACGCATGAGCCAGGGCAAGCCTGCGGCCGTGCGCGGAGGAGGGAAGGGGCCTGCGGGGCAAGCCTGGTTGAGGGTGATTAAGTCAACGCACATGTGCACGCTATCGCGCGGCCTGGCGACGGGGGTGAGGCTAGCGATCCACTTGGGGTGGGGGGCTTCACGTGCAATTCCAGCACCCTGGGGCTTGTTGACTTCCTGCTTCTCGGGTGCGCCTTCCGGCACGCGGCTGAGTGGTGCTCGATCACCTCCCTCGGTAGGCCGGGCGCGCCTGATGCTGTCCAAGCCAACGCATCAGGGCATGCCCGGAGGAAGGTGATGAGCGCGCCTTCCTATTTGGGGAGGGCCCGCCGCTGCCGGCGAGGGAGGGGCCTGCTTTGCCCCCATCCAGCGATGCCTTCTTGGACTTGATGTGCCTGGGATGGCTGACAGAGCAGGGGCTTCTTCTTCACGGGCGTCTCCTCAGCCATCCCAGGCACGTCCTCATCGGTCGGGTACGCGACGGAGGCAGTCTTGTAGGCGTGCTCGAGGGTTTGCAGCGCATCCTTCTCGTCGCAGCGAACGGTGAGGGTACCACTACAGCTGGGCATTTTGATGAGGCCGTAGGCATGGTGGGTCACGGCCATGAACTTGGTGAGCGCCGGGTAGCCCAAGATAGCATTGTAAGGCAGGCCGATGTGAGCCACATCGAAGACGATGAACTCCGTACAGTAGTTCTTGCGGGTGTCGAAGGTGACGGTAAGGTGCACCTGCCCTAGGGGGACAGTGGAGCCGTTGCTGATGCCCGAGAAGGGCCTGGTGGGCATCAGGCGCTTGTAGGGCACTTGGAGCATCTCGATGGTCTCGATGGAGATCACGTTGAGGCCGGCACCTCCGTCGATGAGGGTCTTGGTGACCGATACGTTGCTGATGGTGGGGGTGCACAGCAGGGGGACGGCGCCCACGGCCTTCGTGGACTTAGGGTGGTCGCTGGCGTCGAAGGCGATGGGGAACTCAGACCACTTGAGGCGGCCAGCGGACTCGAGCACCGGGAGGGCCACGTTCACCTCCCGAGAGAACTGCTTGAAGTAGCGGTTGGATGGAGGGGCTTGGGCCCCGCCGAGGATGCAGGCCACCCTGCGGGGCTCTTGGTAGCCCCCAGTGTTCTCAGCGGGAGGGGAGTCGTTGGCGCATATTGGGGCGGCGTTGGCCTGAGGGTCAGCCTGCCACGGCTGGTTCTGCCAGCCCTGATGGTTGCTGTCGCCAGCGCCGTTGTTGTGGTTGTCGCCCCAGCGGCCACCTCCGCTGCCGCCGCCGCGCTCCTTGCGGCTGCCGCGGCGCTCGGTGCGGCCCTCGCGAAGCAGCTTGAGCTCGTGGCAGTCCTCTGTGCTGTGGGAGTTCAAGTTGTGGTAGGCGCAGAAAGGACGATCGTCCTTCTTGGCCTCACCACAGTCGTGGCCGCGCTTGTAGTCCGGCTCCGCCGCGAGCACGGCAGGTCCCTTGCGCTTGGTGTCCTTGCCCTTGGGTTTCGCCGCGTGAGGCTCAGTGTCGATGTCGTTGTGGAGGAAGAGGCATCCCTCCTCGGCCTTGGCGCAACGGTCGGCGAGGACGAACAACACTGCTCCGAAGTCAAGCTCGTCCCTGGCCGAGAGCTTCTCGCGCATCTTCATGTCCGTGACACCATTGGTGAAGGCGGAGACGATCACGGTATCGGAGGCCTTCGGGATCTGTGGTGCACCTGGTTGAAGCGCTGGATGAACTTGCGAAGGGGCTCACCAGGGCGCTGGCGCACGTTCCGCAGGTCGTTGAGTGTGAGGGAACGGTCGCTCGTGCCCTTGAAGTTGGCGACGAACTGCTTGCACAGGTACTCCCACAAAGAGATGGACGCCTCGGGGAGGTTCATGAGCCATGAGTGCGCCGCGTCCTTGAGGGCCATGGGGAACCAGTTTGCCATGACCCGGTCGTCCCCCCTCGCGGCCTGGATGCTGATGGCGTAGAGCAGGAGGAACTCTGGGGGGTTAGCGGTGCCGTTGTAGCGCTGAGGGAGCTCTGATTTGAACTTGTCGGGCCACACCACGCGACGTAGCTCAGGGGCGAGGGCCAGGTAGCCCCCATTGGTGTCGGCTCCACCGTCGAAGGCTGTGCAGTTCAGGCGCCCTGCCATGGCGACGTCGTGGAGGACGCGGTCCTGGAGGTTGTGTGCCTTCTCGAGGGCCATGTGCGCGTCCGGGGGCACGCGGTGGATGATCTGGCAGCTGTCGCTGTCACCTTCCAGTGCGAGCGAGCCGCGGGACGGCTCCGGGGCGCGCTTGGCGGGGTGGCGCTCGGCCACGTCGCGGTCCGGAGGAGGAGGAGGAGGCACATCGTGCCCGGCCTGGTCGATGCGTGACGGCGGAGCAAGCAGGGAGCGGGAGGGCGCCTGGCCATCGCGCGTGGCATCAACGAGCTCGGTGATGCGTCCGAGCCAGGCGTCGTAGCCGTCGTCGGTGGGACGATAGCGCAGTAGCTCCTGCGCCATGAGCAGCGCGGCGTGCGGAGCGGGAGGGTCATGACACGCGAGCGAGGAGGTGGCGGCGGAGCGGCCGTGCGCCTGCTCGTTCACCGACGGGTGGGCGGAGGAGGCAACACAATCCCCAACAGGTTCGATGGCAGCGCGAGGGCGCCGCCCAGGGGCACCGCGGGCGGCGGGTGCCGCGCGGACCCTGGCGGCGGCTCGGCACGCGGCGCGTTCCTGGCGAGCGGCGGTATCGTCCATGTCGATGCTGGCGTCGAGGTCGCAGGCGCGAAGACAGCAAGTCCCCCTACCTGGCGCGCCAAATGTCGGAGTCTAGGATCTGCCTCCAAGAAACTTCTCCAAGAACTTAGGATTCAAACTCTGTGGGACTTTGCTAGGCAACCTACGACACGACGGCAGCTACGGAGGAAACGCGACGGGCTCACTGGCTCTCACTGGACACGAAGGGGACGCGCGAGCTACCCAGGTTTGGGCCACCGTGTGGTGTAATACCCTACTCCTGCCTGTGTTGGATTGCTCTGTAATGGAGAGCTTGCGGCTCGAGGTACACGAGGTGAGGGGGAGAATGAATCGATCCCCTTACATGGAGGCGGCCCTGCCCCTTTTGTAGTGCCTTGGTCTTCTTCCTAGAAAATATGAGCGGGAAAGGGTGTCCACAGGGCGGCAATTCAAAGGGGGATAGGCGTGCAGGTCTATCTTGAACAAAGGCGGTCTCCGCCTGATAAAGTAGTCTTCGTGACGCGCTGGTGGGCTTGGTGATGACCTCCGTCCTAGTGTGCTGATCTGTCCTCATCTTCTATCACCAAAGAGGAAAACCTTTGGGACTTGCTTTGGGGGGAGGCAGATGCCACTGCTCCCTTATCACCAGAATGGAAGCTGGGCTCGGTCGCGCCCCGCTGTCCTTATCCTGACAGCGGGTCGTCACCCATGTGCTGGGCGTGGAGCCCCGCGGCTGGTGCCGTACGAACTACTTCGGGAGAAGGCCTCGCGAGGGGAGCCTCGCGAGGGAACCTAGTGCTTGGCGGCCTCGGCAGGGCCTGACGTGGCGGCGAGGGGCCTCAGGAGGCTCGTCCCCCGCGAGGCGGCTTCCTCCAGAGCGGCTGAGGCAAGGCCACCCTCAAGGGCCGGCCCAAGCGGCTTCCTCCGGGCTAGAGGCAGACGGGCCGTGGTACCCTAGTTCCCACTGGGCCGACAGGAGCGGACCGCGTCCTTCTCGTCGTGGCAGACGGTGATGATACCGCTGTAGCCTGGCATCTTGAGGACGTTGCAGGCGTGGTGGGTCGCCGCCATGAACTTGGCGAGTGTCGGGTAGCCCAGGATGGCGTTGTACGGCAGGCCGATATGCGCCACGTCGAAGTCGATGAGCTCGGTGTGGTAGTTCTTGCAGGTGCCAAAGGTGATGTTGAGGCGCACTTGCCCCAGAGGGATGGTGGAGCCATTAGTCACTCCGGAGAAGGGCCTGGTCGGCATCAGTTGGTTGTAGGGCACTTGGAGCTGCTCGAAAGTCTTGATGCAGATCACCTTGAGCCTGGCACCTCTGTTGATGAGCGTCTTGGTGACGGCTATGTTGCTGATGGTGGGGGTGCATAGCATGGGGACCGTGCCCGCAGCGCTCGAGGACTTGGGGTGATCGTTGGAGTCGAAGGTGATTGCGTACTGTGACCACTTGAGGGGACGAGAAGCCTCAGGCCTCGAGAGAACAACTTGAAGTGGTGGTTGGACGCAGGAGCCTGGGCCCTGCCAAGAATGCAAGCCATGCCGCGAGGCTCCTCATAGCCCCCGGCGCCCTCATCAGGCTGGTTTGCCGTCGTTCCTTTGGGGTGGCGGCGGCAGCGGTGGAAGGGCGGCATTGGACTGAGGGTTGGCCTAACGAGGCTGGTCGCGCCAGGCGGCCTCGCGAGGCTGATCGTGCCAGCCCTGGCGGAAGTTGCCGTTGTCATTACAGTCTACCCAGCAGTTGTCGTTGCGGCCACCTCCGCGGCTGGTTCCGCGGTCATTGTGGTCGCTTCGGCGACTCAGGCGCTCGTCGCGAAGCAGCTTGAGTTTGTGGCAGTCCTTAGTGCTGTGGGAGTGTGAGTTGTGGTAGGCGCAGAGAGGCCGGTTGTCCCTCCTAGGCTCGTCATGCTCGCGGCCGCGCTTCTGCTCAGGCTCTGCCACGAGCATGGCAGGGCCCTTGCGCTTGGTGTCCATGCTCTTGGCCTTGGCGTCGTCTGGCGCCGCGTCAGGGTCATTGTGGACGAAGAGGCGACCTTCCTCGGCCGTGGCGCATTTGTCAGCGAGGTCGAACAACTCGAGCACGGAATCAAGCTCATCATTGATGGCGAGCTTCTCGCGCATCCGGACGTCCGTGACGCAGTTGGAGAATGCGGGGACGATGACGGCCTCGGAGACATGCGGGATCTTGTTCCGTACTTGGCTGAAGCGCTCGATGTACTTGCGGAGGGTCTCGTCAGGGCACTGGCGCATAGCGCACAGGTCGTTGAGCATGAGGGAGCGCTCATGCGTGCCCTTGAAGTTGGCGACAAATTACCGGCAGAGCTCGCCCCACGAAGAGATGGACGCCTCGGGGAGATTCATGAGCCACGAGCGCGGGCCGTCCTTGAGGGCCATGGGGAACCAGTTCGCCATGACCTTGTCGTCGCCGTTTGCTGCCTCGATGCTCAGGGCATAGAGTTGCAGGAACTCTGTGGGGTTGGGGGTGCCGTCGTAGCGCGGAGGCAGGTACGGCTTGAACTTGGTGCGCCACACCATGCGGCGCAGCTCACGGGTGAAGGCGCGGCAGCCCACGCAGCTGCAGGGGACGCCGCCGGCGAGGGCGGCGCGGTTCTGGCGGCTGGCCGCCTCGACTTCCTGGATGGTCCTGTCTTGGCGCTAGCGTTGTCGCTCGAGGACGACGGGCGCGTCGGGCGGCGCACGCCAGACTATCTGGCAGCTGGGCTCGCCATGGCCCGGAGAGGATGCACCGCGGGATGACTCGCGCGCCCGTGCGTCGCGGTGGCGCCGGGCGTCCTCGCTGAGTAGAGGAAGCGGAGGGGGCGCATCGTGCGCCACGTCCCCGGCACAAGACGGTGGAGGACGGAGCGAGTGAGAGGGCACCGAGGAATCGTCTGCGGCATTGACGAGCTCGGTGATGCGGCCGAGCCAGGTGTCGTAGCCGGCGTCGGTGGGGCGGTAGCGCAGGAGCTCGCGCGGCATGATCAGTGCGGCCTGCGGGGCCGGCGCATCGCGGCGAGCGAGCGACGAGGCCGTGGCGGTGTGGCCATCCGCCTACACGGATGGGTGGAGGGAGGACGCCTGCTGCTCCCTCAAAGCAGGGTCAGTAGCAGTGCCGGCAGCGCGGCGTCAACGGTCGTCATGAGTGACAGGCTCCGTCTGGGCCACCCTGGCAGCTCGGCACGCGTAGCACTCACGGCGAGCGTCGGCCATGGCAGTGAGGAAGCGGGAAGAACGCAAGCCGCCCCCTACCTAGCGCGCCAAATGTCGGAACCGGGGCTCCGGGGATCTAGAGGTTCGAACACTGGGGGCGAGCTAGTTCTTTTCGACCAAGGGTGACCACGGCGAGACTATGGTGAGAGCGCTACGCGGGGGCTTCACAGGGGACACGACGGTTACCCAGGTTCGGGCCACCTTGCGTTGTAAAACCCTACTCCTGCTTGTGGTGGGATTGAAGCAGGCAAAAAGACGTTCTCGCGTACAAGGTAGGAGAGGGAGGAATCGATCCTCTCTACAATGGCAGCTCTGTCCCTTTTATAGCCGCCTTGGTCCTCTTCCCCAGAAAACTTAGGCGGGAAGGGTTGCACACTTGGCGGGTTTTGAAAGGGGACAGGCGCTCAGGCTATCCTGACTAAAGGCAGTCTTTGCCTGCAAAAGCATGATCTATGATGCGTCGGTGGGCTCGGTGGTGACCTCCGTCCTGCGCGCCTTGCTGTCTCGGTCTTCTTTCACCAAATGGGCAGTCCTTGGGACTTGCTTTGGAGGTGGGCAGCTGGGGCTGCCCCTTTAGCACCAAAGAGGAAAGCCTCTCTGTCCGCTCCCGCTGGCGCGGCCTCTGCCGCCGTTCATCGCTACGCGCGTCACCCATGTGATGGGCACATGACCGCGCAACTGACGTCAGGCCGGATGGCCTCGGGTGCCCACCTCGGGGGGGCACCTCGGGAGGCATGTGACACCCTGGTTTTCGCTCCTTGCTTTTTCCTTCGCGGGATTGGACTCCCGTCTTTTTTTTCGATGTTATTGGATTTTCTCTCGCTCTTGGGTATATGAAGATGGTCATATAGCCTTGCCTTTCCTATCCAACCAGAGATTCTCTCCAGCCCAACCTTGCCACCTAAGATATGTTCTCGGGATTTTGCCGCCGAAACCCTACCTTCCGAGTTACCAGAAGGGAAACCCTAATTCCTTCCGTTACAAGGGAACCCTAATTTTCCTTGATCTGTTGTCTCCCAAATTTTTCCCAATGATCATCCCACATCTATAACCCTGGTTATGCAAAAATATTGCCAATTCATTTGCAATATTTTTCATTTAAAATTAATTCCTTTTTCTGCCAGTTAAAGGCATTAAATCCAGAAAAATATCTATCCATCTCTCAAGTTCATGAAAACTTGTGGAGATATTCTTTGTGATCATGTTGAGCTCCCAGAAAAATATTGGCCATAAATAAATAAGGGAAATTTTATTTTCCTATTTAAAGCCAATATTGCATTTTGGGCACTTTTTAAAGGAGCTACCATTTTGGTAGCCAAGAAAAATCCCAAATAATTTGTGGAGCTTCTCCTATCCATATCTTCACCATTTCCATTAAGAACCCAAGTTCCACAGTTCAAATTTTGAGCAGATCATCCAATTCTAGTTTCTGGACCTATTTTGAGTTTGTGAAGCAACTATATGTTATATTGCTTCAAAATTCCTGAAATTAATCCAAGACCTCACATTCCCTATATGGTATGAGCATGCAAAAATTTATATCATTTTATCTAGCCATTTTCTCCCAAAAATTTCATCTAGCTTCTGTCCAGCAGAAAGCTTTGTGAAGGAAACACCTTCATAGGGCATCCAAATGAGCTGAAATTTTGCCAGTACCTCCATACACCAAAATAACCTTCCTCCACAAAATTTTAGCCAAATCCATTCAGCCATTTGAGCATAGCTTCAAAGTCTAGTTTCTGGACCAAATTCTGCATTACAAGGGAAGTGCATTCAAACTTGGTCCAAATAATCTCAATTTTTTCCAACATCTACACCTTCCCACCTCATTCCATCATGACAAAGGTTCAACTTCAATTCTTCATCCATTTCTCCAGAAACATCCAGCTGAGTTTCGATTCAGAAACAACTTCATGCCAACCTTCTCACCTCAGAGCTATCTAGATGATTCCCGCCACTTCTCTCATCTATATGAGAAGTGAGACACCCAGGTGACATGATGTAGCATCCAGTAGAATGCCAGAGCGCGTGTTGACGTGGTGACCACGTGGTGGCCGAGCCAAACCTCGCGCTCTGCGTACTGCCTGCCCGTGCGGTTGCCTCCGGCCGGCCTTGGCTCGTCTGGGCATGCCGACCAGCTCCACCTCAATGACACGCACCCTCTCCAGCTCCTTCCCCCTCCGTTCTCTTCCCTGCCGCGTCGCGACGAACGCCGCCATACGCCACTGTTCGTCCACTGTCGCCGCCGTATTCGGCCGAGCCGAGGCTTCTCGAGCGCGCCAGCTAGCTCCCCCTCGCCCATCCGTGAATCTCTGCGACGCCAAGCCATCACCTCTCAACGCGGGCGACCGAGCCGTCACCTCTAGACGCGGTCGTCGCGTCCCGGCCAGCTCACCATGGCCGTGCCCATCCTTTCTCGAAGCTCGCCTATAAATAGGCCACCCCCGAGCCATTCGAGCACACCAACCTCCTCCCCTCTCCCTCTAGTCCCCTCCAGTAAACTCGCTCGATCGAACCCCTCGCCGGAGCACAGGAATTTAGCCCTGGCCGCCGCCCACGGCCACCACCGCAGCCCCGCAACCAGCCCACCTCGGCGCTGGTGGAGCTATCCACAAGATGTGCCGCATGCCGTAGCACCCGCACATGCCCTCTCCCAGCTGCCTAGCCCACCAGAACCCCACCCACCCACCGGAGCCGCCACGTACTGCCGTCCGCTGCGGGCCATGTTGCCGTTGCCCTAAGGCTCACCGGCGGCCAAGGATGGAGTCATTGGATGCGCCGCATCGCGGGGATCACTCCGGTGGCCCGAGCTCTGCCGGAAGTGGCCTAGGTCACCGGAGCACGCTAGCGCCCGCGCGGCCAGGCCTCCCCTGCCCTGTTCATCGGGGAGAAGCAGAGGAGAAGAGAGAAGAAGGAGGAGGAGAGAGAGAGAGGGCAGCGCGGTCCCACCGATCAGCGGCAGCAGGTCGGCCCCGCCCTCGCCACGTCAGATAAGTGGAGGCGCCACAACTCAAATACGTTTTTCCCATTGGGAAGCGTATTCCACTGAAATACGCCTTCACTCTCAGCCGCCAGCCGAACCCTTTAAATAGCGGTCATTCGTCAGTTAAGCGCAAAAATGAATACTTTTTATTTGTTTTCTGCCTAAACAACGAACGGCCACAACTTTTTAACCGTGACTCCGAATCAGGTGATTCCAAAGCCCACGTTCTGGAAATGACCATTTTACCCCTGCCCTATATTGAGCCCCTCCGAGAGAGAATCTTTTCCAGCAAATTTTCCCGCAAGGTGACCGCACTTCTCTCCGATGAATTCTTCGACCTCCAAGCAAGTCAACCATCTGATATATGCCTTGAAGCATTGCTCTGTGTTATTCCTGTGTGTTTAATTAATTAATATGCCTGTGTTAGAAATAATTAAACTCCTGCTAGGTTGAACTTGCTATTTACATTACCTACTAACGCTCATCATGTTATCGCACTAGTGACTCGTAGGTGACAATATGGAGATGGGTTGTTATGTTTTCATTACACACTGCTATTGTTATTGCTGTAAAAGAACATGACTTAATAACAACAACCTCCTCCGTCGGCTGGATCGGGTGATAGTGCCACCGAACCAAGCTCATCAGTGCAGCCACATTTGCCTTGATGGGAAGGCCCTAACTTGGTCTATTGTCTTGACTCTTATCGGTACCACCAAAGAGGGAAGGTTTTTCATGCGTGCTACCTTGGCCCGGTAGGCGAGGTAACCTTGTGAGCCCAAGTTGAGTTATTTGTCGGCGTCCCCGTTTGGGACAGTTTAGTTTGGCCATGACGGTGGCAGGTGTCAGGAGTGACACAGGGGCCACCCAGGACATGACCCGAAAGGGGTCTGGTTTTCGGTGGGACCGTAAGAGTGCCGGGCAATAGACAGGTTGGGTTGGAGCAGCACCGGTCCACCCAAATGGGAGCATGTACTGATGTATGAGGCCGGGAGCTCCATAGTGTGGGTAAAGTGTGCAACCTCTGCAGAGTGTAAATCTATTCAAATAGCAGCGTCCTCGGTCATGGGACATAGTTCATACTAGGTCACACCATTTGGTCTGTGTCGAGTCCGGAGGAATAAACCAAATAACGATATTGCTAAGAATGAACCAGAGAAAGGTATGAATTGTCAGACTTGCAGTGCAGATGCACGGACATCGGATGATGTCAGGTATATGGGATGCTAGCCATGGGATGGCTATGAGAAAGACGGTCGTATAACCCAAGGATTTGGGTTGAAATTGGATTGAGCTACGAAAATATTTGCAATATGAACTCCCTACTTGATCTTTGTCATATTATATTACTTTAGTAGTTATCTTGCCAGATAATCCTGTTATGACATGATGATTAATATTGCTAGATAGCTATGCCATGATAATTAATAATGTTACAATAACAAGTGGATTCTTGAATGCCATGTATTTCTTTGCTTGGTGTATATGTTGGTTTGGTTTGCTTGCAAGTACATTCCAATGTACTCAGCGGCCTTCAATGTGGCCACGTTCACCTAAGGATCCGACGTCCACTAGCGGGGAGCCGGAGTATTCGCGACCAAGAAGAGTAACCCAGTCAGGTCCCTGTGGATTGGAGCCGTGCCAAGACCAAGCTGCCTTAGATAGAGTTTTTCCGCTACCATCACCCTTGTAAAATATCATGTAAGACTTATATATCCATTAATATAGATGCCTGTGTTCATGGTACTTGTTGTAAAAGTGCATGCCAGAGTGATTTCCTGGGCTGGTGTGTGCGGCGACCGTCTGGCTACAGTGGTATTCAGGCGGAGCGCCAAAACGGATGGTATCAGAGCAGCCAGGCTGAATGTAGGTTACCCTAGCTGGACTTCATTGTCTTGTGCTCAGTAGGAAGCCCAGATGGATCTCTGCCATCTTTGCCAAACCGGCACGGATACTATTGATCATAAGGCAACTCCATAGGTTTTTGGCTCCATCAGACCCCAACTCTCGTGGCCTTTGCCTTCGATGTGAAATGTCCACACCCGGCAATGACCCATGAGCCCTTAACCCCTAGGTAAATTAGATATCCCTACCCTGCTTGCTAACCATGGCATTTCTCTCCTCAAATCCAGTTTCCTTTGGGAAATGCCTATAAACTCCATCTTTTCCCCGATAACCCTAGGACCGTTAACCAAGCCACTTTGGCTATGGTCGTGCATCGAGTTTGATGTTCCCTAAGGAAGTAGTAGGAGCTTGACCCCAATTGCTACCAGGAGCATTGCGTGGTTTTGCTTCTAAGTCCTTAAAGGTGCATCGATTGCACTAGGCTAGCTATACTAGTGAATCTTTGGCCACGTGTGTAAAGTCCGCAAAATTTGAGCTTTATTTGCTTTTTGGTTTTTCGCGGTTCTTGCTTCTTTTCTCGACTCCGCTCTTTTGCTTCGACTGGATTGTGACAACCCGAGACTGATTCTTTCTCTAATTGTTATTATTATTGCTTGCTCTATTTTATTTTGCATTGCATCATTTCATCATGCCATCATGTCATTAAAATTTTGCAACTCAAATAAATAAATTGCATGGATCTTCGATCCATTTAAATCGAGGGAATTCACATGGTGATTTCTCTTTACAACATATAAAAGTCTCCCAATATTATTAGGGAGCTATATTAAACCATTCCATTAACTTGGAATCACCCATAACACATTTGCACTATTTTTCAACTCTCCTTTTTATCCAACTCAACTTCCTAATCTTCCTTTAAAGCCTTTGGGTAAAATTGAGTTGCAATTTTACTTTCTCCACAAATGTTCAACTTCTGCCCATAAATCATGCTATTCATGTAGGGTTACGAGTTAAAATCTCATCTCATTTGGTCTCCATCTAAATTGCTTCCAGATTCAAACAGTTTGAATTTTATTCAAACTTATTTGAATTTCTATCTTCTAAACTCTTGCCAACCATTTTTGTTAAATACTCCGTATTTTTCTGACTCCAAAAAAATATGTCACTTGTTGGAATCCCAGCTCTACCCTTCATTTTCTTTCTTTGCAAGTTTTCTGTTAAGAAATTAGAGTGGAGAGAGAGAGAGCCCAGCCAGCAGGTGGAGCCCAAGGCCCAGCCGGTGCCCTTAACCCTAGCACCTCCCCTGCTCGATCCCCATCTCTCCTCTCATCTCCCTCCTAGCGCCGCCACCCACACACGCACACATCGCGCCAGGAAGAGGAGCCCCTCTCCTCGACCCCCTCGTCTTCCTCCCGATTCCCATAGGAGCGCTGCCCGACCCCGCAACCGGAGCGCCGCCCCTCCACGCGACCCCTTCCTCTGCTCTCATCCACCTCCTCTCGCGCGGCTCGCCTCCCGCCCGTCCCCTCACCTGTGAGCCCATGCAACCGCCTGCCATGGCTGGCCCCGAGCGCCTCCTCTCTGCTTTGCCCGAGCGTCGCCTGTCCTTCGCACTTCCTTCCTCTCCTCCGGCGCGTCCCTCTCCTCTGTTTCTCCCCGCAACCCGAGCTGTCCGATGGCAAGCTCCCTGCCTCCTCACTCCATGGCGCCTGCGACCTTGATCGTCGCCGTTGCAAGCCTCCACCCGGAGCCCGGCGAGCCCCTGCCCCGCCGTTGATGCCCTTCAAGACCACCCCTGCAGATCCACCTCCACCTTGATGTTGCCGGCTCGTTGAACTACCATCTCCGGCCTTCCCTCGGGCTTCTGCCGCCTATGCCATCTTGGTGCTGCTCCTTGCATCCACCTCCTGCTGCTTGCTCCTCAAGCCGTCGTCTCGATGTAGTCAAGACCGCAAGACCTCCACCACCATGTTGCCTTCCAAAGCTGCCGGTCCTGCTGGCCCTTGCACATCACTGTTGACCCGAGACAACCACCACCATGAGACCGAAGGCTGCCAAGACCCGGACTAGGATCGTCAAGCACTGTCTCCAGGGATTTCGCCAAGTGCCACTACTATGCGCCAAGTTCCTCTCCTACCAGTGTACAACTACCGCCGTGGTGCATTTCGCCAAGTTCGACTACAATGTGTACAAGTCCGACTACATCGTGTACGACTACCGTCATCGAAGAGCCATGGACCACAAACGTCAAGTTCTACTACCGTCGCGCGTTCCACTACTTCCACGACGATCCGCGAACAACTACACCGCAATGAACTCGTTCCGCTCCGAATGCACGCTTCAAAGGTACAACCGCTGAGAGGACCGCCCGTGGACGAATGCATCGTTGTATGAGATGATTGTGTTTGTATCGTGTCTGAGTTGTCTCATGCTCGTTCCTCTTTTCCGTGTCATCGACACATGGGACACCCGGTAACCGGGATCACTCCCCGTCACTTGTGAACGTTCCACACATCTCACCCTTGTTCTTTTGCATCGGTACCTCAACGAGTTGTCGGGTCACCGGAATGTTGCCGTGGCACCATTTCCGTTATCGCCGCCGTGGCACCCATTTCTTTTTGCCATGGCGACAAATGGTCCATATCATAATTAATGCCAACATCTTCATAAAATTTGCATCAACTTGAAAATGGCATCCTCATGCATATAATAACTCACAAATCGTGCATCGGATAAAAATGAATTATATATGTAAAATGCTTGGAATTTTGTGTAGTTTCATAATGTCCAACTTTCATCCATGTTAAAATGTTTAAAATTGCTGTTTGCTTTAATTTGCATAAATGACATGCTAAAATGGTTTATTTCATAACTAAATAACCGTAGCTCCGAATTAAATAAACTATATATGTAAATGGTCTAGAAAAATGTGTAGATTTACATGGTGCATTTACTTTTTCTGTTTAACAATAATAAAATTATGATTTAGGGAAGAACAGTACCAATTTCGAAAATTACATATGGGGATTTTCCGGAATTGTTTTGTGTTGTTTCCGGCCTCATTTAAATTGCCTACATAGGTAGTTTTATTATGCTTCATCTCTTGCCATGTTTAACAACATTTAATATTGATGAGTAGCATAAACGGGATTGAACTACATAATTCTTGTGGAGTTTCGTCAATATGCAACTCGTTGCATATTGAGCTTCACTTAACGTGTAGTATTTGGTTGTTGCATCTTGCCATGCCATGCCTCATTAAACCGGACATGCATCATACTTTATTGTGCATTATGCCATGGTTATGTTTGTGTGTTTACCATGTTGTCTGCTTCTTTCTGGTTGTGCTTCTTCTCGATAGTCCGGATACGTTGCGAAGTGTGAGGATTCACTCGAGTACGTTCCGTTCGACTACTTCATGGATTCGATCTTCTTCCGAGCGGGATTTCAGGCAAGATGACCATTACCTTGGATATCATTACTATCTTTGCTTGCTAGTTGTCTCGATGCTATCGCTATGTCTCGCTACCTACCACCTGTTTGTCGGCCTCCCAAATTGCCATGATACAGCCTCTAACCTTCCACCATCCCAGCAAACCGTTGTTTGTCTATGTTACCGCTTTGCTCAGCCCCTCTTATAGCGTTGCTAGTTGCAGGTGCAGTTTTAGGTTGTTCCATGTTGGGACATGGATATCATGGGATATCATAATATGTCTTATTTAATTAATGCATCTATATACTTGGTAATGGGTGGAAGGCTCGACCTTTTGCCTGGTGTTTTGTTCCACTCATGCCACCCTAGTTTCCGTAATACCGGTGTTATGTTCCTTGATGAGCGCTTCTAACACATGTGGGGCATATGGGAACCCCCCTATTCATTCGTTTTAGGATAAACTTCTCCAGCAAGGCCCAACTTTGGTGTTAACATTTGCCAACATAATAATATTGAATTAAATAATTAATTTTGCATAGGGCGTCATGAACCCGAGGATTCTTAATTCAACATAATACAGGTGGGCCAGTGCTGATGGTGCTAGTCCGAATTTGTCAACCGTCGGTGGACGCCAGGGGCAACTCTGGAATTGGCCTACCGGAAGTTTGGACGATCCGGTCGTGTCCTGAGAACGAGATACGCGGCTCCTATCGGGATCGTCGACACGCCGGGAGGTCTTGCTGGTTTAGTTTTACCTTTTACGAGTGACTTGTCCACCGGGATTCCTTATCGTAAGCATCGTGTTATCATGGTGTGAGGATGTTCCATCGGATGCGTGTGGTAATTTTTATTGGACTACTTGGAGCACCCCTGCAGGGTTAAATCTTTTTGAGAGCCATGCCCGCGGTTATGTGGTGACTTGGAAATTTATAACCTCCGGTTGTAGAGAACTTGACACTAAATTCAATTAAAATACACCAACCGCGTGCGTAACCGTGATCGTCTCTTTTCGAGGGAGTTCGGGAAGAGAACACGGTGGGGTTATGTTTGACTCGTAAGTAGGTGTTCAGGATCACTTCTTGATCTTTACTAGATTGCGACCGTTATGCGTAGTTTACTCTTCTTATTCTTGTACTCGTAAGTTAGCCACCATTCAATGCTTAGTGCTTGCTGCAACCTCACAACTTATCCACTCCATACCCATTAAGCTTTTCTAGTCTTGATACCCATGGTAATGGGATTGCTGAGTCCTCGTGGCTCACCATTTACTACAACAGTTGCAGGTACAGGTAAAGTGATGATATGACGTGAGAGCGATGCTTGTTCTATTTGGAGTTCTTCTTCTGCTTCTTCCTCTTCATCGATCCTAGGATGGGTTCCCGGTTGGCAGCCTGGGACTAGCAGGGTGGATGTCGTTCTTCTTTTTTGTTTGATTTCATCCGTAGTCGGATCCTGCTCTTCTGTATGATGAGTGCTATGTATTGATGTATTCATGTATTCATGTTGTAGCTTGTGGTGAGTGTAAACCTTTATCTGGTATTCTCATCTATTCAGTACATGGTATGTTGTAATGATATCCACCTTGCGAAGCGTCTTCGATATGAGCTTCTATCCTTAGTGGAACTTCCGAGTTCCTTGGGGATAGGACCGCATATTGGGCGTGACAAGTTGGTATCAGAGCCTCTACCGACCGCAGGAGCCCCCTTGATTGATCGAACCATTGGCGAGTATAGAAGAAAACTATTTTGAGTCTAGTTATATATCGGAGAGTAGGAATTCTTTTTACTCCTTATCCCGTTCGTCACTCTGGTGAGGAATTGTGACGTAGGTGTTTTGATTCTACTACTCTTCTCACTCAAAAAAATTTAGGATCACGCGGGTATTTTCAGAATCGTTGCGATATCGGTGTGACAGAATTCTGTTCTTGGTGCCTCCTGACCGTATCGATTGGACTCGGGGAGTTGAGCTCGAAGGGGTTCTTGTCACATTCGCTATCGTTCTAGTTCCTGAATACCTGAGGACACCGACATTGAAACGCTTCTATACTTTTTGTGGTGGCAAATAGTGCCATGACTTTTCCCCAGTACTGGAGGAGATAGCTCGAATGATCCACCGTGACTAGTATCGCTGTGTTTTTGAAGGTCTGAGGTAGACGAATTTGCGAAGTTTCTCGGTCGTGTGTTAAGGGTTGCGGATGCAGTTGCAGCTGATTACGTTGTTGTTTGCTATGAGTAGGTTCCTGGACCCGCAACCTGATCGCATAACCAAGAAGTTTCGGGAGTTCTTAGGTGGGAATTCAAGTAGTTACCTAGGATATCTTTCCGACAGATGCATGATATGAGATTGGGGTTCGACGTCTAGTGGTCCGCCTGTCCACGGTCGTTTTTACAGTGGTCTCGTAGTGTCTTAAAGAGCCCCTGTAGCTTTGCTACGGCTCGGGGATGCTTCGTATGTCAAGGGAAGCAATGTATTTGATGGCCGCTGTACGATTGAGCCCGTGTGGGCCCCACCACGAAAATTTTGGATGAAATTTCTATCATATGTTTGTTCTGGCTTATTCTGCAAGCCAAACCCTTGTTTTGTTTTCGTTGAGGTATTCGAGTTGCTTCAAAGTCAAGTGTTGATTCCATACCTTTCCTAAGCGGCGTTCTCATATTTCTATGTGAATACTAATCCTTTTGACCGATCGTATTGTCATGGAAATTTCTTTTCAACTGGTGTGCTTCTCTTCAAGTTAATTCAATCTTCTTCACCATGTGCAAGATCAATTCTCAGTTTTCTCAACGGGGTTCATTTCATCCATCCTAAGTTGTCTTTATTTTTCCCACCCTCCCACCTTTTTTCTTCAAGGAGTCAGAGATCTCAAATCAAGTATCCATTTTATTCATGAGAAGTCTCTCCATTCTTTTCCTTCAATGTTCTTAACCGGTGATTTCTCGCGAAGATGCTCAGGAGCTATAGGTCCATCATTCTTCGTTCTTGTTTTCTTCTCCGGTGTTCTAAATTCAAGCTCTCGGTGTTCATCATATCCTTTTCTTCGATTCTAATATTTTTCCCATGTTGGAAATTCTTACCCAAGCCTCTCTTGTTTATTCGCCTCTCTCTATTCTTTTCCGGTGTGAAGAAATTATCTCAAAAGACTTGTTTTTTCATTCAAGACCCGTTTGTTCTATTTCGTGGTTGTTACCTCATTTGAGCCATTTCAATCAACCGGTGCAATCTCTCTTTCAAGCAATCATTTTCAACGGTGTTTCTTTTGAATGGGCCCTAACCCACAGGTCTTTCCCAGGATCTTACCTGACTCTTCTAATTCTCTGGAGTTATTCTCAAATTCTTTCACAGTTTGACGTAAGAATGGATTCCATCAGTCAATTGCCCTCTCCAAGATCGCTTTCAAATTCTTTTCATCTATGGCTCAACCTTAATATTCTTCATTGTTCCGGAGTGTCTCAACAATTCATGGTGATTCTCATCGTCATTCTCAGCTTTGAAGACCGGAGAAGAGTTTTTTGTAAATCGTATCCGTTCTCTTGAAGATTTGTGGTGCAAGCTCGTTGCTATCCTCTCAAATTGTTCTGATCACTAGAAATCATTTTCATACCCATCCATTGTATTTCAGGAGTTGTTTTTGTTTTGATTCTCCGGAGGCCATCATTTCAGAAGAATTTGTTCATTCTTAACGTTCATCTCTCGTTATCAATTTCTTCTAGTGCATCGTTCAAGTATTCTCTAATTAACTCAAGATCTCTTCGTTATCTTGTATCTAAATTCCCTCAAGTATCTTCGTTCGTTTTCTAATTCTTCCCGACGATTCGTTGTTTTCTTCGTTCGTTTTCAATTCCTACAGTGGTTTGTTCAAGATTCCTCTTTCATTGTTATTGTATCAATTCATTCGTTCTTTTTAAATCCTACCGGTGGATCCTCGAAGACTTCGTCAAGTTGGCGCTATATCTCTCTTCAATCTTTTCAAGAAGAATAAGTAGTATGCAAATCCATTGCTTTTCATGAATTTATTTTGATGAAGGATAAACATATCATAATTCTTATTCTTGTTTCATGGAGGTGATTTAATTCCTTCTTCCGGAGTTTGTTCATGATGAATAAATTCTCGATTCTAAGTTGCTCGTCTTTCTTTTCCGGAGTTGAAAGTTTTCACATTATCTCGTCATGAAGCTCCATCTAAATCATTGCAAGGCTTCATCTTGTTCTTTTCAACCTTCATTTCTATAATCCTTTTGTTTACCGGAGTTCTTCATGGTGGTTCATCAAGAACTTAATTCATTCTCGAAGTGTTCTTCAAGATTCTTGTTGAAGCTCCAGTATTCTTCATCTTGCATTCCGAAGTGCTATTCCTTCTCCCTTGTCTTTTGAGGTGGTGTTGTGTCTTTCTTGACAATTCCCTTCGTGTTTCATGATTCACAAGTTGTCAGGAATGAGATATTTAAACCCATCATTTTTCTCTTCGTTCAGAAATGAGTTATCTTGGGTTATATTTCACCTAAAGCCTTCCCTAAGGAATGTTGCTATTGTGGTGCTTATCAATGATCCAAGCTTCTCCTTCTCTTCTCGGTGAAAGAGGTTTTCATCTCTTCGAGATCTCAAGCAATCAATTGTTTCCATTAGTGGCTGGTTGTCACCTCATAATTTTGAGATGTTTTTCATAAGCCCACAACAAGCTGATTCTTTTCGTTGTTGATTTTCCAACAACTCCGTTCATTCTTTCGTTGTAAGGATGCTTTTCAAATTCAATTGTGGGAGAAGTTGTCATTCTCTTCTCCGTTCTTTTCTTTCCAACGATCTAGGTTCTCTTCTTTCGTTCCAGAGGCATTGTGTTGTTTCTCTCGTCAAATATCATCCCATTTTGTCAAATCACGCTTATTCCTCCCATTTTTCAACAAGAGTGTTGTCCAAATTTTTGTTCCTTGTTCCTTGTCCATCTCGTTTCAACCGGAGTGGTCACATGTTCTTCTTTGTCCCTTGATCCTTTCATTCATGATGTTATAACCTCCAAGGTTCATTGGTTTCACTCATTTGTCAAAGAAGCAACTTTGTTTTACCTCTTTCTCTTCCATTCCTCTTCTCATTCCTAGATCTCGGGGCGAGATCTCTTGTAAGTGGGGGAGAGTTGTGACAACCCGAGACCAATTCTTTCTCTAATTGTTATTATTATTGCTTGCTCTATTTTATTTTGCATTGCATCATTTCATCATGCCATCATGTCATTAAAATTTTGCAACTCAAATAAATAAATTGCATGGATCTTTGATCCATTTAAATCGAGGGAATTCACATGGTGATTTCTCTTTACAACATATAAAAGTCTCCCAATATTATTAGGGAGCTATATTAAACCATTCCATTAACTTGGAATCACCCATAACACATTTGCACTATTTTTCAACTCTCCTTTTTATCCAACTCAACTTCCTAATCTTCCTTTAAAGCCTTTGGGTAAAATTGAGTTGCAATTTTACTTTCTCCACAAATGTTCAACTTCTGCCCATAAATCATGCTATTCATGTAGGGTTACGAGTTAAAATCTCATCTCATTTGGTCTCCATCTAAATTGCTTCCAGATTCAAACAGTTTGAATTTTATTCAAACTTATTTGAATTTCTATCTTCTAAACTCTTTCCAACCATTTGTTTAAATCCTACAGAAAAATATGTCACTTGTTGGATTCCCAGCTCTACCCTTCGTTTTCTTTCTTTGCAAGTTTTCTGTTAAGAAATTAGAGTGGAGAGAGAGAGCCCAGCCAGCAGCTGGAGCCCAAGGCCCAGCCGGCGCCCTTAACCCTAGCCTCTCCCCTGCTCAATCCCCATCTCTCCTCTTGTCTCCCTCCTAGAGCCGCCACCCACACACTCACGCACACATCGCGCCAGGAAGAGGAGCCCCTCTCCTCGATCCCCTCGTCTTCCTCCCAATTCCCACAGGAGCGCCGCCCGACCCCGCAACCAGAGCGCCACCCCTCCGCGCGACCCCTTCCTCTGCTCTCATCCACCTCCTCTGGCGCGGCTTGCCTCCCGCCTGTCCCCTCACCTGTGAGCCCATGCAGCCGCCTGCCATGGCTAGCCCCGAGCGCCTCCTCTCTGCTTTTCCCGAGCGCCGCCTGTCCTCCGCACTTCCTTCCTCTCCTCCAGCGCGTCCCTCGCCTCTGTTTCTCCCCGCAACTCGAGCTGTCCGATGGCGAGCTCCCTGCCTCCTCACTCCATGGCGCCTGCGACCTTGATCGTCGCTATTGCAAGCCTCCACCGGGAGCCCGGTGAGCCCCTGCCCCGCCGTTGATGCCCTTCAAGACCTCCCCTACAGGTCCTCCTTCACCTCGACGTTGCCGGCTCGTTGAACTACCATCTCCAGCCTTCCCTCGGGCTGATACGTCCATTTTGCATCATTTTTTCCTACTGTTATTTATAGTATTTTCTATCAATATAACACTTTGTGGAGAAATTCTAATGCCTTTTCTCTCTTAATATGCAAGATTTACACAAGGAGTGAGATTGTCGGCAGCTGGAATTCTGGACCTGAAAAAGCTATGTTAGAGATACCTATTATGCACATCTCCAAATGAGCTGAAATTTTACAGAGATTTATTTTGGAATAAATAAAAAATACTGGAGGCAAGAAGTACCAGAGGGGGCCACCCAGGTGCCCATGAGGCACCAGGGCGCGCCACCCCCCCCCAGGCGCGTCCTGGTGGCTCATGGGGCCCCTGGCCAGCCTCTGGTCCCCATTTTCTGGTATATAAGTCCATTTGCCCTAGAAAAAAAATATAGAAAAGACTTTCGGGATGGTACACCGCCGTCTCGAGGTGGAACTTGGGCAGGAGCACTTTTGCTCTCTGGCGGAGAGATTCTACCGGGGATACTTCCCTCCGGGTGGGGGAAATCATCGCCATCGACATCACCAATGATCCTCTCATCGTGGGAGGACTAATCTTCATCAACATATTGACCAGCACCATCTCATCTCAAACCCTAGTTCATCTCTTGTATTCAATCTTTGTCTCAAAACCTTAGATTGGTACCTGTGGGTTGCTAGTAGTGTTGATTACATCTAGTAGTTGATGCTAGTTGGTTGATTTGGTGGAAGATTATATGTTCAGATCCATTATGCTATTCAATACCCCTCTGATCTTGGACATGAATATGGTTTGTGAGTAGTTACTTTTGTTCTTTTGGACATGGGAGAAGTCTTGTCATAAGTAATCATATGAATTTGGTATTCATTTGATATTTTGATGATATGTATGTTGTTGATTCTCTTAGTGGTGTCATGTGAACGTCGACTACATGAGACTTCACCATCTTTGGGCCTAAGGGAATGCATTGTGGAGTAGTAATTAGATGATGGGTTGCTAGAGTGACAGAAGCTTAAACCCTAGTTTATGAGCTATTCCGTAAGGGGCTGATTTGGATCCATATGTTTAATGCTATGGTTACAGTTATCTTAATTCTTCTTTCGTAGTTGCGGATGCTTGCGAGAGGGGGTAATCATAAGTGGGAGGCTTGTTCAAGTAAGAACAGCACCCAAGCACCAGTCCACCCACATATCAAATTATCAAAGTAGCGAACGCGATTTAAACCAACATGATGAAAGTGACTAGATGAAATTCCCATGTGTCCTCGAGAACGCTTTGCTTACTATAAGAGATCGTTTCGGCTTGTCCTTTGCTATAAAAAGGATTGGGCCACCTTGCTGAACTCTTTGTTACTATTTCTACTTGTCACATGTTACAAATTATCTTGCTATCAAACTACTCGTTACCGATAATTTCAGTGCTTGCAGAAAATACCTTGCTGAAAACCGCTTGTCATTTCCTTCTACTCCTCGTTGGGTTCGACACTCTTATTTATTGAAAGGACTATGATTGATCCCCTATACTTGTGTGTCATCAAGGATTTTTTCTGGCACCGTTGCCGGGGAGTGAAGCGCCTTTGGTGAGTGGAATTTGGTAAGGAAACATTTATATTACGTGCTGAAATTTACTGTTACTTGTCACAATGGAAAGTCATCCTTTGAGGGGTTTGTTCGGGGTATCTTCACCTCGACCGAAAACACAAATAGTTGCTCCTCAACCTACTGCACCTACTGAAAATATTTCATATGAAATTCCTCTGGGTATGATAGAGAAACTGCTAGCTAATCCTTATGCAGGAGACGGAACGACACATCCTGATATGCACTTGATCTATGTGGATGAAATTTGTGGATTGTTTAAGCTTGCAGGTTTATCCGGAGATGGAGTTAAGAAGAAAGTATTCCCTTTATCTTTGGAGGTAAAGACATTGACATGGTATAGGCTATGTGATGATACTGATACATGGAACTGGAAGCGTTTGAAACTGGAATTCCATCAGAAATTTTATCCTATGCATTTGGTTCATCGTGATCGGAGTTATATATATAATTTTTGGCCTCGTGAAGGAGAAAGCATCGCTCAAGCTCGGGGGAGGCTTAAGTACATGGTGTACACATGCCCCAATCATGAGCTCCCAAGAAAAATTATCTTACAGAATTTTTATGCTCGGCTTTCTCATGATAATCAAACCATACTCGATTCTTCTTTGACTGGCTCCTTTATGAAGAAAATTATTGAATTCAGATGGGATCTTCTGGAAAGAATTAAATACAACTCTGAAGATTGGGAACTCGACAAAGGTAATGAGTCAGGTATAATACTTGAGTTCGATTGTGTTAAATCTTTTATGGCCACCGATGCTTTTCATAAGTTTAGCACTAAATATGGACTTGACTCTGAGATAGTAGCTTTCTTTTGTGAATCATTTGCTACTCATGTTGATCTCCCTAAGGAGAAGTGGTTTAAATATCATCCCCCTGTTAAAGAAAAGATTGAGGAACCCGTTAGTGTTAAAGAAGAAACAATTATTTTCCTTGTTGATCCCGTTGTGCCTACTGCTTATATTGAGAAACCACCTTTTCCTGTTAGGATTAAGGAATATGCTAAAGTTTCAACTGTGGTTAACAAAAGTAATATTAGAGCACCTAGACCCTCTGAAAAAATTAAAGTTGAACCTAATGTTGCTATGGTTAAAGATCTCTTGGTCGATAATATAGATGGGCATGTTATTTACTTCTGTAATGAAGTAGCTAGAATTGCTAAACCAGATGCTAAAGATAAAAACAGACCCGTAGCAGGCATGCCTGTTGTCTCTGTTAAAATAGGAGATCATTGTTATCATGGCTTATGTGATTTGGGTGCTAGTGTTAGTGCTATTCCGTTTACCTTACATCAAGAAATTATGAATGATATTGCACCTGTTGAAATAGAGGACATTGATGTTACTATTAAGCTTGCAAACAGAGATACCATTACACCACATGGGATCGTTAGAGATGTTGAAGTCTTGTGTGGAAAAATAAAATATCCTACTAATTTTCTAGTCCTAGGTTCTCCACAAGATGACTTTTGTCTCATTATATTTGGTAGACCTTTCTTGAACACTGTTAATGTTAAGATTGATTGCGCGAAAGAAACTATCAGTGTTGATTTCGGTGGTATATCTCATGAGTTTAATTTCTCCAAGTTTCGTAGACAACCTCATGATAAAGAATTGCCTAGTAAAGATGAAATTATTGGTCTTGCTTCTATTGCCGTACCTCCTACTGATCCGTTAGAACAATATTTGCTAGACCATGAAAACGATATGCATATGAATGAAAGAAATGAAATAGATAAGATTTGGGTGATCCTGTATTTGAATTGAAGCAATTGCCTGATACATTGAAATATGCTTATCTTGATGAAAAGAAGATATATCCTGTTATTATTAGTGCTAACATTTCAGCGCATGAAGAAAAGAGATTACTAAAAACTCTGAGGAAGCACCATGCTGCTATTGGATATACTCTTGACGATCTTAAGGGCATTAGTCCCACTCTATGTCAGCACAAAATTAATATGGAGCCTGATGCCAAACCGGTTGTCGACCACCAACGACGATTAAATCCTAAGATGAAAGAGGTGGTAAGAACTGAAATATTAAAGCTTCTGGAAGCAGGTATAATCTATCCCATAGCTGATAGTAGATAGGTAAGTCCTGTTCATTGTGTCCCTAAGAAAGGAGGTATCACCGTTGTTCCTAATGATAAAAATGAACTCATTCCACAAAGAATTGTAACTGGTTATAGGATGGTAATTGATTTTAGAAAATTAAACAAAGCTACTAGAAAAGATCATGACCCCTTACCTTTTATTGATCAAATGTTAGAAAGATTGTCTAAGCATACACACTTTTGTTTCCTAGATGGTTATTGTGGTTTTCTCAAATACATGTATCACTACCCGATCAAGAGAAAACCACCTTTACTTGTCCTTTTGGAACTTATGCTTATAGATGTATGCCTTTTGGTTTATGCAATACACCTGCTACCTTTCAAAGATGTATGACTGCTATATTCTCTGACTTTTGTGAAAATATTGTTGAGGTTTTCATGGATGATTTCTCCGTTTACGGAACTTCTTTTGATGATTGCTTAAGCAACCTTGATCAAGTTTTGCAGAGATGTGAAGAAACTAATCTTGTCTTGAATTGGGAGAAGTGCCACTTTATGGTGAATGAAGGTATTGTCTTGGGGCATAAAATTTCTGAAAGAGGTATTGAAGTTGATAAAGCTAAGGTTGATGCTATTGAGAAAATGCCATGTCCTAAAGATATTAAAGGTATAAGAAGTTTCCTAGGTCATGCTGGTTTCTATAAGAGATTTATTAAAGACTTCTCTAAAATTTCTAGGCCTCTCACCAATCTTTTGCAAAAAGATGTTCCATTTGTTTTTGATGATGATTGTGTAGAATCCTTTGAAACACTTAAGAAAGCCTTAACCACTGCACCTATTGTTCAACCACCTGATTGGAACTTGCCTTTTGAAATTATGTGTGATGCTAGTGATTATGCTTTTGGTGCTGTTCTTGGACAGAGAGTTGATAAAAAATTAAAAATTATCCATTATGCTAGTAAAACTCTAGACAGTGCCCAAAGAAATTATGCTACTACTGAGAAATAATTTCTAGCAGTTGTGTGTGCATGTGACAAATTCAGATCTTACATAGTTGATTCTAAAGTAATTGTTCACACTGATCATGTTACTATTAAATATCTTATGGAAAAGAAAGATGCTAAACCTAGACTCATTAGGTGGGTTCTATTGCTACAAGAATTTGACTTGCATATTATTGATAGAAAGGGAGCTGAGAATCCCGTAGCAGATAATTTGTCTAGAATGGAAAATGTTCTTGATGACCCACTACCTATTAATGATGATTTCCCTGATGAACAATTAGCTGTCATAAATGCTTCTCGTAATACTCATTGGTATGCAGACTATGCTAATTACATTGTTGCTAAATACATACCACCTAGTTTCACATACCAACAAAAGAAAAAGTTCTTCTATGATTTAAGACATTACTTTTGGGATGACCCGCATCTATATAAAGGAGTAGATGGTATTATTAGACGTTGTATACCTGAGCATGAACAGGAACAAATCCTACGGAAGTGTCATTCCGAGGCTTACGGAGGACACCATGCGGGAGATAGAACTGCACATAAGGTATTACAATCTGGTTTCTATTGGCCTACTCTTTTCAAGGATGCTCATAAGTTTTTCTAATCTTGTGATGAATGTCAAAGAATTGGTAATGTTGGTAGACGTCAGGAAATGCCTATGAATTATTCACTTGCTATTGAACCATTTGATGTTTGGGGATTTGATTATATGGGACCTTTCCCTAAATCCAATGGGTACACTCATATTTTAGTTGCTAGTGATTACATTACTAAGTGGGTAGAAGCTATTCCAACTAGTAGTGCTGATCATAACACTTCTATTAAAATGCTTAAAGAAGTCATTTTCCCAAGGTTCGGAGTCCCTAGATATTTAATGACTGATGGTGGTTCATATTTTATTCATGGTGCATTCCGTAAATTGCTTGCTAAATATGATTTTAACCATAGAATTGCATCTCCCTATCACCCTCAATCTAGTGGCCAAGTAGAATTGAGCAATAGAGAAATAAAATTAATTTTGCAAAAAACCGTCAATAGATCTAGAAAGAATTGGTCTAAGAAACTTGATGATGCATTATGGGCTTATAGACCTGCTTATAAAAATCCTATGGGTATGTCTCCTTATAAAATGGTTTATGGAAAAGCATGTCATTTACCTCTTGAGTTAGAACATAAAGCATATTGGGCAATTAAATAACTCAATTATGATTTTAAACTTGCCGGTGAAAAGAGGTTATTTGATATTAGCACATTAGATGAATGGAGAACCCAAGCTTATGAAAATGCCAAATTGTTTAAAGAAAAAGTTAAAAGATGGCATGATAAAAGAATTCAAAAATGGGAATTCAAAGTGGGTGAACAAGTTCTATTGTACAATTCTCGTTTGAGATTCCTTGCAGGAAAACTTCTCTCTAAATGGGAAGGACCATATACTATCGAAGAAGTTTATCGCTCCGGAGCCATCAAAATAAACAACTCCGAAGGCACTAATCCGAGAGTGGTGAATGGGCAAAGAATTAAGCACTATATTTCAGGTGCCCCCATTAATGTTGAAACCAATATTATTGAAACAATTACACCGGAGGAATATATAAGAGAGACCTTCCGGAACATTGTAGAACCCTGAAAAGGAAGAGGTACGTGATACGGTAAGTAAACCGACTCCAAAAATTCCATAAAAATATTTTCTGTCAGTTTTGGAATATTAGAAAAAATACAAAAATAAGAAACAGCCGAGGGGACCCATCTGGCACCCACGAGGCACCAAGGCACGCCACCCCCCCCAGGCACACCCTGGTGGCTCGTGGGCCCCTCGTGAGCCTTCCTGTCGTGGTTTTGTCATGGCAGATGTCCTCGTGAAAGGACTTAGTCGTGAGGCCATCGTAGCTAGGTGGTAACTCGAATGGGGTTGATCGGAAACGAGAGACAAGAGTTTACCCAGGTTCGGCCCCTCATGATGGAGGTAATAGCCTATGTCCTGCTTTGGTTGTATTGATGATGATCTCGATACAAGGGGTGACTTGGATAACCTAGTACTCGAGAGCTCATAACTTAATATTTGCCGCCTCAGGGGCTCGCCTTTATATACAGGTCGAGGCCCTGGGTTTACAACAGAGTCCGGGTCGAAGAGACGACCCGTGTCATACTCTAATTCCTACTCATCTTGTTTCACAAGTAAGAATACTCATTGGAAGCCTTAGATGGAAAGGCTCTAGGCCGTGAGCCGGCCTCCTCCTGGTGGCGGCTTATCCACTGGATTCTGGTCTTCTGAATACCCCGGCCCATCTGTAGAAACCTTCTTCTAAGTCGCAGTATAGTGACCCGGCCCTGAACGGGCGGGTTACATCGAGGCGAGTTATGTCCAGGGGTTATATCCCCAACATTAGCCCCCAGGTTGATTTGAATTTAGTCACGTCAACCTTCAAAAATAAGAATAACCCATACTGATCTTCTTGGTCGTGGCCGGCTTATAATTGCCGGCTTATAACATGCTTCACACTTGTCATATCTTCCCTTTGAAATCCATGACTCCTTTCAACTGATATCCGCAAATCTCGCGTGACGTCATTTAAAATCTTGAGTGGATCTGACAGGCCCGATAAACGAGGCGCCTTTTATCACTGCGTCGCCTTGATTCTCGCGCTTGCCGTTTCGCTTCTCCTCTCCTTTTAAATGCTCCCGAGGGGTCCTCATTTTCACTTTTACCGCCTCGACTCTGCTTCTTCTTCCTCTCGCCACGCGTGCGCCTGGAGCTCCGCCGCCGTTCGCCCTCAAGCTCGCCGGCGTCGTCATCAGAACTCATTCAAACCACCCGGGATCATCTCCCGCAACCAGGTACTCATTCCCGTCGCCATAGATCTGCACTGTAGCTCAACCTAGTTCTTCTCTGTTCTTGCCTCGGTTGTACCGCCATTACCATTGTTAGAACTTCCTTGACTTAGAACTACCCCGCTGTTAGTCGTAGCATCATTTTTGTATCTGGACGAACTTGAACTTTGGTAGAAACAACAGATAGATCGACTTAGGTTTCCAGTGTATGAACTCGGCGCTAAAAATATTCTTCTTTAAACGGATTTTTTAGATCTGAAATATCATCCGATCTGTGTGAAACCTGTTTGTGCAACACTTAGCAAAAACTAGAAATTTTAGCATCTGGTAAGCCGCCCTTACTCTTGGCGACTCATGTCCACTTATTATGATCCGCCCAATTTTGATAATCATAGCTGAAATCCCAGTCGGGCGACCTACTGAACGTGGTGACTCGCCCTTGTACCTTTAATCATATGATGCGAGCTTATCATGAACATGAATAATCCTGCAATTTATGTTTTTGCATTTCTTGTTCATATTTAGCTGATTTGCTATGGCGAAGACCACAGTCTGCAACTGGGCGTGTTCTCAAGTCTCTGATCTTGTACTGAACGATTATAGAGAGCAAGGCTTCCTGCCGGCTTAGGAAATAATTGGTTATCGAGCCCCTTCAGCAGCAGAAGACACCCCCACCCCCGCGAGGGGGAAGTCGTGATCTTTACAGACCATCTTCTCAGGGGTTTCTCTCCACCCGGGTCAAAATTCTTCCGGGATGTTCTACACTTTTTCAACCTTCACCCTCATGACATTGGTCCGAACTCTGTATCCAATCTGTGCCAATTTCAAGTTTTGTGTGAGGTATATTTGCAAATAGAGCCCACCGTTCCTCTCTTTAGAGAGTTCTTCTATCTCAACCGGCAAACTGAGTGTGCTGATGGCCCCTGCCTAGAACTTGGCGGGGTCTCAATTCAAAGACGAAGAGACGTCCCTTTTCCTGCAACTGTTCTGCCGAGTCACCCTAAAAGTTGGAACAAAACATGGTTCTACTGCAAGAACACAGCTTCAGCTGACGAAAACCCTCTGCCGGGTTATAGACCTGAATGCCTGCCCCCAACTTTTGAACTTCCTGGCTGGGCTTCTCAAGAAGAACGTGCACAAGTCGCCCACGTATATCCAAAGTTGAGGGCTTTGCTAGTCAACGGTCTGACTGGTGTTGACTTGACCCGGTGCTGGCTTACCTGGAAGATCCTGCCCTTAAGCCGCCGAGGCGACTTAATGTGTAATTATTCTGGTGAGTCAACCGACCCACAATGGTTCAGTCCCGTTGATATGTCAGCTGATAACATAAATAAGGCTATGAATAAGCTACTCGGGGAAACTCAAGAAGCATGCAACAAGACCGGACTGAAGCCATTTTATGCCCTCAACCAGGCTCCTCCAGTAAGCATTCTTGTAATTGTTTCATCCGACTTATCAATCCATAAATTAAGCTTGCTGATCTCATTAAACTGCAGGCCAACTCTTCATTCTGGAACAGGAGGACGAAGAAGGCAGTCGCCAAATCCAAAGCTGTGTCAGCTCGGAAAAAGAACAAGCCGGCCACTGAACATGAGACGGCAACTAGGGGCTAGTCGCCATTGGCTGATGATGAATCAGAGGTAAAACTTGACTCCCTTGGCTGTCTTTTCGTTGAACTAGCTGACGCCTCTTATTTCCAGGACGATGTTGATGTAAGCCGGGCTGATGACGTTGAGGTAATTTCTATCTCTTCCGACTCAGACAACTTTGTTCCCCAAAAACTAAGAAAAACTGTGAGGAAAGTGCCCTTTTCTCATCCACTTCCTTACTTAGACCAAAAATTTTCTTTAACGAAATCACAGCATGCCGAATCAATAAGGCGCCAGACTCGAAGTGGCTCTGGAGAGCTTTTGGGCGGCCTATCTGATACGCCAAACCCCCGCAAGCATCGAAATGAGGTGCCTCACAGTCCCACTCCATCTCACCCGCTTGCCGGTCTTTTTAAACAACCACTTAACCCGTCTGATTCGGATTATCAGGAGTCGCCGCCATCATCTGGCGACTCATCTGCCACTCAATTGCCACCCTTGATCATCAAACCAGGGTAAGTGCTTGTCGATGAGTCATGCTTGGTTATACTTGTTGTATTATTTATCTGAATCTGCTTGTGCTTACGCAGGGCCAAGGCCAAGAAGAGGAAAACTGGCGAGTCATCTTCGACCCCAGAAAACCTTGAACCGAAAGATCCAAATTTGGTGACCCCTGTAAGACAACATGAGACGACAAAGGATCAAGCTGGTGCAAATGTTGATCCGCCCAAGCAAAACGAGCCGCCAACAACTGAAGAGGTGAATACTCAAGTAGGCGCATCTGACACGATGGAGGATCTTAACCCGCCAAGTCCTATTCACCCTTCTAGTCCAAGGAAGGCGACTGAAGATATCGCTTTATCATCTCCGCAACCTGCCGACGAAGTCACCATCACAGGGGCGTCTTTTAAAGCTCCAGAGCCATCAACTGTTTTGACTAAACTTGTATCAAAAGATGACCCGGTGGCGGCTGAGAAAGGGAAAAACAAACTTGAACTTCCAATGCTTGAAGGACTCAGCGCGGCTGATATTCATGAATTATACCTGACTCGGCTATCTACAAGTCGGGAGATGGAAGCCAACTTGGTCAACATGTTGAAGAGGAAATATGAGGTAAATAGAATCTCGTCCGTTCCATACTTATATATCTTGTGTAGCCGCCAAGTCTTAGACAGAGGTCAGCATGAATGTGTGTAAGACTTCCAGGATGATAATACTTCGGTACGGTACTGTAGCCCCCAAGGGCCGGGTTGTTATGTATATAACAAGCCGGTTTTTTAACATACGTCTGAAAAGCAACGTGTAGCCCCCAAGGGCCGACTCATTTTGATAAAATGAGCCGGGTCTTCAACAATTGTCCTTTGTAAAAGTGACGTCTAGCCCCCAAGGGCCGGCTTGCTTTGATGAAACAGCCGGGTCGTCAATAATATTGAGAACAAAGTGACATGTAGCCCCCAAGGGCCGGCTTGTTTCTGTGAAACAGCCAGGTCTTCAATAATTTTGAGAACAAAGTGACATGTTGCCCCCAAGGGCCGGCTTGTTTCTGTGAAACAGCCGGGTCTGCAATAATATTGTTTCAATATGTAGAAGAAATTTGACTGTGATAGCCGCCAATGGCCGACTCATTATACTGAGATGAGTCGGAGCTTTCCCTGGATATTTGTAAAAGGAAAATGAACTTGCATTAGCCCCCAAGTGCCATGTAGATTGCTAGCAACTGCTTGGGACTTCAGTTTAGAAAATTGTGGTTGTATCAGAGTCTCCAAACACAAAAATCGCCAACTTTGTAGGCGCATTGTACTAATGTCACCGGGTTATCACAGGATCTGATGAATGATGCCGAGTCGAGGGCGGCCGGCTTGCAAGAGCAACTGAAGGCGGAGAAGAAACTTCGAGCCGATGCCGAGTCAGCAGCCGCGTCGCTAGAAGAATCAGCATCGACGACCGCCGAAAAATTGAGAGTGTTGACGGCCTCTCATGAGAAAGAGAGAACTTTGCTGTTGAAACGTGCTGAAGAAGCAGAAAACAAACTCAAGCCCCTTTCGGATGAGTTAGCCGGGTTAAAGCAGCACATCAATCACATGACCCAGGGCATCTTTGGTAAGTGATCCGCCACTTGTAGTTGATTCATAGTTGGTACTGTTAACTCGCCTGTAAACCGCAATCCGTAGCTGAACCATACTTGAGCAAAAATTGCAGGGAAACGGACTGTGAATCTTGGTCAAGAGCCGCTGGTCAAACTGAAAGCGATGTATGCCTTGTGTGAGCAACTCTATGCAGGGAGCCTGTTCACGATTATGTCAGTGATGAGACATAAAGAGCCGCCAAAATATATCAAAGACGTGCTGAATCAGCTTGCCACCGTGCCGAAGTACATCAAGGAGTTCAAGAAATCAGCTGCCCGATCAGCCAGCATGCTAGCCCTGGGCCGGGCCAAGGCGTATGTGCCGGATATGGACATGTCTGAGCTTGCTGGCGGGTTTCCAGAACTTAAGACGGACGGCCAGGAATTCACGTCAGCTAACTATTCCCGCTGTATGAAAGAAACTCGTGTTGTGGCGAGTCAGATTGTTGAAGAGGTGGACTTGAATAGGTACCAGGCGGCTTATACTGAAGGGAACCAACGGGTTATACCACCAATCTTTGAGCCAATCAACCTGACTCCAGCAAGGCGTAAGCACATCTTTGCTCCCGATGTTGATCCATCAATTATAATAGGAGAGAATGCCGAGTTCCAAGCTTTGACCACCCTCGACTGGGACTTCAAAAATCTTCAGATAAAAGAAAAAGGAGAGCCGGAGCAGGGTAACCTGGAATCTCAAGCCGCCAAGAAACAGCAGGAGGGAGCTAACCCGGGAGCTGATAACCCGGAGGGCGCTGAAATTGGTGACCAGGAGTAGAGCTCCAAAGAACTTTGATATTATGGAGCCCAGCTGTGGCTTTTTGTAATAGGATAGTTCAAAAAACTCTTAGGTGCTCTGTCGTGCCTTCGCGCACTTGAAAATTTTGCAGTATGTTAGATGAAACAACTGAACTGGTGTGATGATTTATTAACCCGCCCAGCTCTTTTGGAAAAAAAACTGCTTCATGGAATATGGCGAGTTATATTTGTATGAACCAGCAGTAGCTTATCCATCACCGCAGAACACAGGCTGAGAAAAAATCCAGGTCGCTTAATAGCTGTCCGGCTCATGATTAGCACGTCAGAAATAACTAGTTTAGGATGTTTGTTGTAACCCGGCTTCATCCACGATCCGGCGGCTCATGGCCAAAGGGAAACAAAGATAACCCCTGTAAAAATTGAACTGAAATCATGAATAGATATTAATGTTGAGTCGGCTTTTGAGGCACGACAATATAGACCGGCTTTCGAGGCACGAGTCTTGCTTCAATGAAGCTGGCGTGATAGCCCATGGTTTATCCTCGCTCTCTGTAAGCCGGCTCTCACGTGACATCCGATGTTTTAACCAAGACAAGTTCAGGGTCATAGAGATGATTGACTTGTCAAGAGTACACCGGGTCACCTAATCGGAGTAGCATCAAGCAGACAGGCAGGTTTAACCAAGATAATGTGGCGTCAATTGCCGGGTCAAGAGGGTGAGATAGCTAAACTCGGTGAGTTGGAAGCCCCCAAGTAACCAATGATCAAAAACAAAAAGACTCATGCACAATATTTGAGATGAAAACGACAGAGGCCCCGAGTGTCGGGGATGCCGGCTTATGTTTATTGATCATAATATATACAAAGGTATGTACAAACTTGAGCCGGTGGCTCTAAGTGTAATAAGGACGGAGATGAGCGATTTTCCAAGGCCTGTTGGTCTCCTCCTCCGACGTACGTGCTTTATTATGCTCACGTATATCCATCAGGTAATATGAACCATTGTGGAGATTCTTGCTGATGACAAAAGGCCCTTCTCAGGGAGGGGAAAGATTGTGCATACCCGCCTGTTCTTGAATCAGACGGAGTACTAAGTCGCCCTCTTGAAAAGTACGGCTGCGAACCCGACGGCTGTGATAGCAACGTAGGTCTTGCTGATAGAGAGCAGAGTGTGCTGCTGCTAAATCACGTTCCTCCTCCAATGCATCGAGAGAATCTTGACGAGCCTGCTCGTTATCTGCTTCGACATAGGTAGTGACCCGGGAGGAATCATGACGAATATCACTAGGTAAAACAGCCTCTGCACCGTATACCATGAAGAAAGGCGTAAAGCCTGTTGATCTGTTAGGGGTAGTTTAGATGCTCCAAAGGACAGAAGGAAGCTCCTCAACCTAGCAACCCGGCGTGCGCTCGAGGGGGACCATAAGCCTTGGCTTGATACCTCGTAAAATCTCTTGATTAGCACGTTCTGCTTGGCCATTGGACTGAGGATGTGCAACGGAGGAAACATCAAGCCGGATATGCTCTTTTTGACAAAACTGCTTCATAGCCCCCTTGTACAAATTTGTGCCATTATCAGTGATGATGCTATGTGGATAACCGAAATGAAAGATCAATTTTTTCAAGAACCTGACTGATGTAGCAGCATCACAATTGCTGATTGGCTCGGCTTCAACCCACTTGGTGAATTTATCAACAACAACCAAAAGATGGGTCTTTTTGTCTTTGGACGGCTTAAACGGCCCAACCATGTCGAGCCCCCAGACTGCAAAGGGCCAAGTGATTGGGATCATCCGGAGCTCTTGAGCCGGAACATGAGCCTGGCGAGCAAACTTCTGGCAACCATCACACTTTTGTACGATATCCTCAGCATCTGCGTGAGCCGTAAGCCAGAAAAAACCATACCGAAAAGCCTTTGCCACCAAAGATCTTGAGCCGGCATGATGACCGCAATCGCCAGAATGAATCTCATTGAGGATCTTTCTCCCTTCATCAGGGGAAACACAACGCTGGAAAACTCCTGTAATGCTCCTCCGATGTAACTCGCCATTGACGATAGACATAGACTTAGAGCGGCGGACGATCTGTCGAGCCATGAGTTCATCTTCAGGGAGCTCGCCTCGAGTCAGATAATCCAGATAAGGAACCATCCAGTCCGGAATAGTGTGAAGAGCCGCCACCAACAGTGCCTCCGGGTGAGGAACGGCGAGATCTTCCTCGGAAGGTAACTTGACAGAAGGGTGATGGAGCACGTCAAGGAACACATTAGGGGGGACCGGCTTACGTTGAGAGCCGAGTTGTGACAATGCGTCTGGCGCTTCGTTAAGCCGCCGGTCGATGTGATCGACTTGATATCCTTTGAAGTGTCCAGCCACATTGGTTACTTCTTGCAGATAAGCCGCCATAAGCGGGTCCTTTGAGTCCCACGTTCCCGAAACTTGTTGAGCGACCAGATCTGAGTCGCCCAAACACCTGACCCGGCTTAGATTCATCTTCTTAGCTATCCGAAGACCGTGGAGGAGAGCCTCATATTCAGCTGCATTGTTAGTACAAGTAAACAGAATCCTCAGGACATAACAAAATTTGTCACCTCGAGGGGAAGATATGACGACTCCAGCCCCTGAGCCTTCTAGCTGTCTGGAACCATCAAAATGTATAGTCCAATATGTATTATCAGGCTTCTCTTCCGGAGCTTGGAGTTCAGTCCAATCATTGATGAAATCAACAAGTGCCTGAGATTTGATCGCCGTGCGAGGCACGTATTTAAGATGATGTGGGCCAAGCTCAATCGCCCACGTGGCAACCCGGCCTGTGGCTTCCCTGTTCTGGATGATGTCTCCCAAGGGTGCTGAAATGGCCACGGTGATGGGGTGCTCCAGGAAATAATGTCTGAGTTTGCGACTAGCCAGAAAAACGCCAAACACCAGCTTCTGCCAATGCGGGTACCTCTGCTTGGACTTAGATAGAACTTCGCTGACATAATAGACTGGCCGCTGCACTGGATATTCTTTCCCTGCCTCCTTTCTCTCAACAACAACTGCAACACTTACCGCGTGATTATTAGCAGCAATGTACAGGAGCATAGGCTCTTTGTCAATAGGGGCAGCGAGAACGGGCGGCTCAGCCAGCTGCTTCTTAAGGGCTTCGAAGGCAGCATCAGCTGCATCACTCCAGACAAAGTCATCAGTCTTTTTCAGCATCTGGTACAAAGGGATAGCCTTCTCACCAAGGCGGCTTATGAACCGACTTAGAGCTGCAATACGACCCGCCATGCGCTGAATGTCATTGATATTCTCTGGCTTCGCAAGTGAGGTGATCGCCTTGATCTTGTCCGGGTTAGCTTCGATGCCCCGTTCTGACACCAGGAAGCCCAGTAGCTTGCCTGCAGGAACACCAAAAACACACTTATCCGGGTTAAGCTTCATCTGGTAAGTCCGAAGATTAGAGAAAGTTTCCTTGAGATCATCCAGCAGCAGGGTAACAATGCATGGGTAGCAATGCAGCAGGGTATCCTTCTTCAATGACTTGACCACGATATCATCCACATAAGCATGAACGTTGCGCCCAATCTGCTTGTGAAAGCAATTCTGGACACACCGTTGATAAGTCGCCCCTGCACTTTTGAGCCCAACACTACTAGGAAAAGGGCTATAGATGATATGGCTACTAATGGCGCACCAGACATGTGGTGCGCCACTACTATATAGTAATGGCGCACCATGAGTTGGTGCGCCATTAGTGTGGTAGACACTAATGGCGCACCATACCCATGGTGCGCCATTAGTGACAAATGTTTTTTTTTCATTTTTCCAAAAATACTAATGGCGCACCAGGGAAGAGTGCGCCATTACTAGTTTAACTAGTAATGGCGCACGTCCAACACAGTGCGCCACTACTATTTTTTTTTTATTTTTTTTTTGCAAAACTACTAATGGCGCACCTCAAGCTGGTGCGCCATTAGTAACCAGGGTTACTAATGGCGCATATATGGGTGGTGCGCCATTAGTAACCTGGGACCAGCTAGATATTTTGGACAGCCACACCTACACACTCACTTTCCCCACTTCATTCTCTCCACCTCCTCCTCCAAGATTGTGTCGGCTGCCTCCTCCTCCTCACCTCATTTGCACCATAGATTCATCAAAATTAGGTGGTTAAATTACCTTTTTTTGATAGGTAAGTAAGGGGAAAGCTATCTTTATGTTGTAGATCTACTTTTTTTCTCTCCCTCGCTCCAACAACGTGCACATGCACTTTTTATGGCCTTGCTAGATCTATGTATGTTTGTGGTGTTGCATATGTTTGTGGTGTTGCATATATGTTTGTGTTTGCAGGTACCGGTATTTGAAATGCGATAGTTGCCAATATTTTGCCAGAATGTTGATTCATTTCCGTTTCGGCGAGAATTTTGGCACTATGCATTCTTTTTGGTCCTATATATTTTTAGGGAAAGTCATGCCAAATTTTTTCTTGGTCCTAAAATATCGTTTTGCTCTACCCCGCAGGTGACCATGGTCCGCACGATGACCGAAGGCATCGTGAATAGGTTTTTGAGCTCCGCGAAGGCCGAGATGCTTCAAAAGAACGAGACGGAGATAAGATGTCCGTGTCGAAGATGCAAGCTGAAGAGCCTTAATGCGGACCCGGATTCCGGGCAGGTGCGGGACCACCTGCTCTTGCGTGGTTTCATGGATGGCTATCGGTGGCAAGGTGATGAAGATGACTATGAAGTCGTCCATGGGGGCCTGGCAAGAAATGAGGAAGGGCAGCAAGACAACCACCGCGGCGAGGGCGGTCAAGAAGACGAAGAATCTCCAGGACATGATCACGACGGTGATGCTGTACACAGTCATCATGTAGAAGATGCCGTACATGATGATGAGGAAGATCAAGACGAAGGGCATGATCATGAAGATGAAGATGCCGGAGCAGACGACGATGGAGGCTGGGTGCAGGACCCTCATATTCAAGAGCTGCTTCTCAAGCAGACGGATAACGCAAGAGCTGCCGCCCGAGAGAAAGCCAAGCTGGATCAACTGGAGATAGACGCGGTTACTCCATTGTATGAAGGATGCAGGCCCGAGGATACCCGCCTGAAAGTAACGCTCATGGCTCTGGAGATGAAGGTAAAACACAAAATGACCGACGCATGCTTCGACGAGAACATGTCATTCTGGCACGAACGTCTTCCCAAGGGAAACAAGTGCCCGACCAGTTTCGAGGAGGCGAAGAAAATCGTGTGTCCTCTGGATTTACCACACGTGAAATACCATGTGTGCATGAACAATTGCATCATTTATCGGGACGAGCACGCGGAGTCTACCATATGTCCGGTGTGCGGCGTCACTCGATACAAGAAGAGGAAGAAAGCTCCTCGAAAAGTGGTGTGGTACATTCCGATCACTCCTCGTCTGCAGCGGTATTTTGCGGACCCTAAGGTAGCAAAGCTCCTGCGTTGGCACGTGGATAGGGAGGAGAAGAAGCGAGAAGATGACGGAAATGATCCGGAGATAAATAAAAAAGACAAGATGCTGAGTCACCCTAAGGATGCGAGCCAGTGGCAAGCGTTGAACTTCGAAGACCCAGAATTTGGGAACGATCCAAGGAACATCGTGCTGGGCGCGAGCACTGATGGAGTCAATCCGTTTGGCAGCCAGAGAAGCACACATAGCACCTGGCCTGTGTTTGTGTGGATGTACAACCTTCCCCCCTGGTTGTGCATGAAGAGGAAGTACATTCACATGAGTATGCTAATTGAAGGGCCGAAACAACCAGGGAACGACATCAATCTGTATCTGGGGCTGCTGAAAGAGGAGCTAGACACGCTGTGGAAAACGCCAGCCAATACGTGGGATGCCGCAGAGAAAGAATATTTCCCTATGAGAGCCGCACTGCTCACGACGGTGCACGACTATCTCGGTTAAGGATATCTCGCGGGGCAGGTGGTCCACGGATTTTCTGGATGCGTCAGGTGCATGGATGACACAACGTATCGCCAGCTAGATAGAGATCCTGGGTCTTCGAAAACCGTGTTCATGGGACATCGAAGGTGGCTTCGCGACGATGACCTGTGGAGAAAACGCAAGGATCTGTTCGATGGTGAAACCGAACCCCGAAGACGCCCGCGTACGAGGAGCAGCGAGGAAATAGACGAGCTGTTGAAAAATTGGAAAGATTGCCCACTGCCGGGAAAGAAGCAAAAGGCGCCAGAGCTGGGAAAGAAGCGAAAGGCGCCAGAGCCGCTGCTGAAGGTATGGAAAACGAGGTCTGTTTTCTGGGACTTGCCGTACTGGAAGATCCACCGTGTGCCTCACAGCCTTGATGTCATGCATATCACGAAGAACGTGTGCGAGAGTCTGCTTGGTACCCTGCTCAATATGCCAGAGAGGACCAAAGATGGGCCGAAAGCAAGGGCAGACTTGAAATCAATGGGCATCAGGGAGGAGCTTCACGCTAATGATGATGATGATGAGGCGAAGCAGGACACAGAAAGTCGTCGCAAAGGCAAAAAGGCCAAGAAGACCGGAAATGACTACCCTCCCGCGTGCTTCACTCTAAGTCAGGAGGAGATCGAGCAGTTTTTCACCTGCCTCGTAGGAGTAAAACTTCCTTACGGTTACGCGGGGAAGATAAGCAGATACCTAGACCCAGCGAAGCAGAAGTTCAGCGGGATGAAGTCTCACGACTGTCACGTGCTGATGACGCAGATACTTCCAGTTGCAATCCGTGGGATCATGGACGCGCACGTCCGTGAAACGCTATTTGGCCTATGCAACTTTTTCGACGTCATCTCTCGGAAGTCGGTTGGCGTGAGGCAACTCAGAAGGCTACAGGAAGAGATCGTGGTGATACTATGCGAGCTTGAGATGTACTTCCCGCCCGCATTCTTCGACGTTATGGTGCATCTGCTGGTCCATATCGTGGAGGATATCATCCAACTCGGGCCGACGTTCCTGCACAACATGATGCCGTTCGAAAGGATGAATGGTGTCATCAAAGGATACGTTCGCAACATGTCATGTCCAGAGGGAAGCATAGCCAGGGGCTTTCTGACCGAAGAGTGCATCTCCTACTGCACGAATTATCTAGGCATCGAGAACCCCGTTGGTCTGCCCGTCAACAGGCACCTCGGCAGGCTCGCTGGATGGGGTCACCGTGAGGGTCGGCGCGAAATGCATGTCGACTTCGAGGGTCGACTCGCCGACTTTGAAAGAGCAAACCTAGTCGCGCTACAACACATAGACGTGGTCAATCCTTGGGTGGTAGAGCACAAAACCTTTATTGAGAAGACGTACAATGACCGAGGCCAACAGAGGACGGACGGAGATATAATCAAAGAGCACAACTCATGTTTCACACGTTGGTTCAAGCAGAAGCTTCTGTCGTACCCTTTACATGAGGATTCTTCCGCGGAAGAACAACTCATATTCGCCTTGTCACAGGGCGCCGAGCACAACCTGATGACCTATGAGGCGTATGATATCAACGGCTACACATTCTACACCGAGGACAAGGACATGAAGAGCGATGGTTATCAGAACTCCGGGGTAACGATGGAATCCTACACCGGTAACGACAAGGACAAATACTACGGAAGGATCGAGGAGATCTGGGAGCTGAGCTACGCTGGAGAGAAGGTCCCGATGTTCCGTGTCAGATGGGCCAAGAGCGTCCTAAAAGAAGACCGGTATTTCACCACCATGGTTATACCCGAAGCCAAATCCAAGACCGCGGGCGCAAACGTCACCGCGAAAAATGAGCCATGGGTACTGGCTTCCCAAGTGGACCAATGCTTCTTCATTACCGACCCGTCAAGGCCCAGTCGTGTTGTCGTGAGGAGAGGCAAAAGGAAGATCATCGGAATGGATGGAGTCGCCAATGAGCAAGACTTCGACAAGTACGGCGACCCGAAGATGGAACATGACGACGACGATGAAGTAGCAGCATACACCACAAGAAGAAGCAGGACCACCCTACCTAAAGGACGTCCGTTCCACAGAAGAACTCCATTTGCGAAAAAGAAGGGCAAGAAGATTGTGAACAGATAGCTAGCTAAGATCGATTGTATTTAAATCGTAGTCTTCATTTCTCGATTGTATTTCATGGGCCCTTTTTGAACTCATGAATATTTTTAAATTTCATGGGCACTTTTTGAATTCATGAATATTTTTTCCGAGCACCCCCCGCACCCTCCCCCGCTCCACCGCCGCCGCCGAGCACCCCCATTTGATGATATTTTCAAATAACAAATTTGATGATATTTTTTCATATTAATAAAAAAATTATTACTGTTTTTATAAAAAAATTTTACTGTTTTTATAAAAAAATATTAAAAAATAGCAACAAAAAATAATAATAAAAAAACATACTAATGGCGCACCGCTCGGGTAGTGCGCCATTGCTATCTAAAAAAAAAGCTTTCTAATGGCGCACCTCTAAGGAGTGCGCCATTGCTATAAAAAAAAGATTTCTAATGGCGCACCGCTCGGGGGTGCGCCATTAGTAAGCTTCCCCCTAGCTCTAACTCGCCCGACCCCTTCGTCCCTCCCTCTCGCCAGATCCACTTCCCCCCCGCGCGCTGCCCCGACCCACGACGCCGCCGCCCCTACGTGCGCCGCCGCCCCCGCGCCCCCGCGCCCCCCCACCACTGCAGCTCCGCCATCGCCGACGCCTCCGCGACCTCGCCGTCGCCGACAGCCTCCCCGCGTCGGCCCCTGCCCTGCGCCGCCTCTACCTCAGTCCGGGCACGGGGTGCAGGACGACGACCGCCGCCGACCCGCGAAGCACGTGGCCGTCGGCCTCCCCACGACCATCCGAGGCGCCCAGGAGGACCGCCGCCGTCTTCTTCTTCGACTACGAGGACCCGGACGAGCTCGGACGCCCTCGAGCCATCCCTTCGACGCCGCCGCCGCCGCCGACCCCGACCCCTCCGGCGACCGGCCGCGCCCGCCCAGGTCTGATGATTTGCCCGTACCACTCGTACACTCGTACATGTCATGGAAATCTCTTGTAGAAAATGTGCAGGACTATAATCAATCCATGGTTCCTACTTGCTGAAGTTGGTCTTGGTTCGTAGGCTGATTAAGCTAACAATGTTCTATTCCATGCAGCAAAGGCAATTTTCATCTAAGTTGAGCTGATTTTGATTTCCGTATGTTATGGGGGGACAACAGATATTGCTATATGTTCATTCTTGAGGGTACAGACTTGCTAAACTATTGATTATTTTTTGTTGGGTGACCTATTAGATCTGGAATGGAAGCTCACATAAGTTGAGCTGATTTTTGTCCATATGAAAGCAGAGGACCATATGGTTTGTGGCCTTTTCATCCATATGAAAGTAGAGGCACATTGTGGTGCTAGTTTGCTGGGTTTTGTCTCCGACCATCGTGTCGTGATGATTTTGCAGGTACCCCGAGAGACCCTTGAGTTTGCCGGAATGTCGATTAACTTCCGTTCCGGCAAATTCGGGTACTCCATATGTCCTATTTTCAGCAAAGGTCATGCTGAAATTTTCCGTGAATTTTAGCATGACTTTGCTAAAAATCGGACATATGGGGTACTTGCTACTAATGCATGGGCCGGGGCATCTTAGTACTTAATTAAGTAGCTTTTAGGGTGCCTCGGTGTCGATAAGAACCTAAATGATGAAAGCTTAGGCTTTTAGGGTGCCTCGGCGTCGACAAACCCTAAATGATAAAAGCTTAGCTTTTAGGATGCCTCGGTGTCGACAAACCCTAAATGATGAGACCATGATCTTGTTCCTTGACAATAACCAACTTTTTGACCAAACTTTTTTCCTATTTAGAGCGAAACATGGCCCACAACGATGAGGTCGGTGGTTCGGGCGGCAAGCAATTCTGGGAGCTGTCCCAGGAGATGGAGGAACAACCTCACCGCTATGAGGACGCCGCGGAAGACACCGATCCTGACTACACAACCCCTAGTGGCGTCGGGGATGACACCACTGATGGTGCCGCCGAGGATGCCACCACTGATGGTGCCGCCGAGGATGCCACCACTGATGATGGCAGCGCACGCACAGATGGCAGCCAACCGAAGAGGCAACGGAAGGACCGGCGCCCGAACGTGCTCCGCACCGTCAAGGAGGAATTTACTCAAGTGGACTCCGACGGGCATCCAACGGAGCCCAAACAAATAGTCAAGGGGTGCTCGGTTCAGCTCGGGTGCATTCTCCGGAGCACCGTCTCGATCAACACCGAGAACCTAAGGCATAAGGACCGAGGGAATTTGCGCAACCTCCTCTTCACGAAGCTGCACGAACGATACAAGTTCCCCGCTGAATTTGAAAACACACGCCTCTCAGGGAATAAAGTGAACAGTGCCGCCCTCACGAGGATGAGCACGGCCCTGTCTACTTGGAGAAGCGCGGTGAAAAGAATGATTGAGAAAGGTGATAGTTATGAGAAGATCAAGGCGAAAAATCCTTCGATCAGCGAAGATGACTACAAGGAGTTGAAGATCAAGTGCGAGAGCAGCGCAACCTCCGAATCAAGTCAGTGGGGGAAAGAAATGCGGGAGTTGAACTTAGGGGAACACAAACTCGGTCCCGGCGGTTACAGAGTGGCGGAGCCTATATGGGACAAGGAGGACGCGGAGCGTGCCGAGCAAGGCCTACCGCCCCGCTTCGAGAAATACCGTGACAAGCAGACCAGGAACTATGTCAGGGCCCGGTACAAGGAGGACCCGGTAACAAAGGAGCTTACCACGGATCCGAAGACCAGGGCGCTTGAGCTTGTTCTGGCGCAGGAGACTGAAAGCAGTAGCGCGGGGTCATCTCAGAGCATCCCTTGGGACAGCACTCTAAATAGGGCGTTGAACGTAATGAAAAACAAGGATAAGCTCAGTAAGCCGTCGTCAGCTGGTCGTGTGGCCGGCAAAGGCTTGTCCACAAAATGGTCGTCATACTATAACGCTGGTGGGCGAAAGGAGAGAAAGACCAGCTCGGAAAGCCAGTCGCACGAGGTTCAAGAACTCAAGGCACAAGTGGCGTGGATTCCGGAGATTGTCCAAGAGCAAGTGCAACAACAACTGGGATCGACGCTCACCGGCATTATGCCTACCTTGATTCATGGGCTGACGACGTGGATTGCGAGCGGCCAACAGGGGCCGCCCCCGATTCCCAGCTTCACGGCCAGCAACTCGCACAACGCGCAGGCGGCGCCATTGGTGTCTCCGGCGGAGCTGGTATTGGTGTCTCCGACGCCGGCACGGGCATTGGAGCTTAATGCACCCGGGTGTACGCCGGCCGGCACCTCGGCAGCAAGCGGCCCCTCCGTCAATTGCACGCCCGCCGTTGGCGGTGCCTCGACATTAGCCGAGCTCGACGCCATCATCACGGTAACTAATTAAGCCTCTCGGCCGAGGACTTCATCTCCTTGCCTTTGACTGGGCATCCCTGACGCCCTACATGTTTTCGCAGGGCGCCGCCGACGTTCCGTGCACTCTCCTGCACTTCGTGAACAACGAGTTGGTCGATGTCGCCAAGGGCAAAATCGTTCAACCGGGCAACCACGTGTACCACGGTAATCCAATGCCACCCACCGTGTATAGGGTTCAACTGGTTCGGGTGCTGCCAGGCTGCGACGAGTTGTTACCTCCGATTCGACCCGCTGGGGCCGACGAAGATGATGTGATGACCCTCAGCGCCTGCCTAAGCTGGCCCCTGCTTTGGCCGAAGAGCCAGATTCGTTTGGGGGCGGGGGACACCACCCCAAAGACAACACCGCCAGTCGTGCCGGCGCCAAGCCATGGCAAGACCGCCGCAACGCTACCGGACATGCCGGACATGCATATGGCACAGGATCCGGGCATGCATATGGCACAGGATCCAGACGACGACGACAACGACGACGGTACATTTACCAACGTCGATAAGTACTTCAACGAACATGGGTGCGATGACGAATTCATGGGGCCTCCTTCTCAAGAACCCAACCCTGCAAAAGACGATCGCGATCTATCTGGTACCGCGGAGAAACCCAATTGCAACAGGCGTCGTCTGGCGTTCAGTTCTCAGGAGACGCCTCCAGCTGCCGACTTCACCGAGCCTCAGATAGCCGAGGTGCGAAATATTATCAGCCCCAGCACACTCAAGAAGGCGGTCTGTGAGCAGAACTCGGTCCCATTACAGCAGAAGAAGAAGGGACGGAAAAGAAAGAGTAACAAGGGTGCGAGCCAGCCGGCACCGAGTACGACCCGTGCTCAGGACGGGCCACCTTCACCTAAGGATATCTCGAGGAGGGTGCATGTGGCGGGTAGGCCGATGCTACCGACTAATATGCTCAATGCTGCAACCGGTGCTATGCGGAGTCTGCATGACAGTGTTCTTTCTTTGGAGAAGCGGCGTCTCCGAGAGAATGACGTGGCATACCCGGTTTTCGTGGCCAAGGTGCCAGAGGGCAAGGGCTTTGTGGATAGCGCCATCGGGGGTACGATCGTCCTGCGGTTTGATGACATCTTCGCTATGTTTAACCTTCATCCGCTGCACTACACCTTCGTTCGGCTATTTTCGCTGAGTATGGAGATGCGGATCATTAGAGACAAGACCCCGGACATCGTGATAGTCGACCCCTTCTACATGCGTGCCAAGATCTTGGGCAGCGCTGGGGACCGGCAAGTCGCGAGTTCTTACCTCGAAGGCGTCATTCTGGCAAACCCAGATAAGGATAACTTCCTCGTGCCTTACTTTCCCGAGTAAGTCGTCCCCTCAACCGCCCCGTAACATATGATTTCTTAGATTTCGATCGTTTTTTTTAACATTCCGTGTTTTGTGCAGTGACACACATTGCACACTCATCCTCTTAAGCCCGAAATATTCCATGGCCACGTATTTCGACTCGGACCGTCAGTCGAAGAAAGACTACACAAATGTCAAGAAAGTTCTTGATGATGTTCTCCCCGGCTACGCCAAATCTGGAGGCACCTTCACCAGGCCAGTTCGTAAGTACGACAAGCACGTGTTCGCCCACAATACGACGTTCCCCTGCGTCAAGCAGCCACCTGGCGGTCAGAAGGATGCCTACTACGCCCTCCATCACATGCGGGCGATCGTACGGGACCATAATCACCTTCTGCTACCAAATAATCTCAAAGCTTGGGCCGCAAGCTTGTCGGCAATCCAGGACATGGACATCAGACAAGAATTCTTTCGCATCCAGTCGGAGTTTGCGGAAATCATCCATCAAGATGCCCTTCGTACCTCGGGGCAGTTCTACCTCAGAAATCAACCGTCCAACAGTGAGATAGACACAACGCTACAAATGCAGGCTGACAACGCCCGCGATTTCATGACCATCACGATAGACGGCGGCTTCATCCACGCTCCGGTCCCTTGAGTCGAGTCGAAAGTAGTGATGCTATGTCTAGTTTTGAAACATCGATTGGCTCATGTTGTAATTAAACTTTGATGAACTTGTATGTCTCTTTGGTTTGGATAGTCGTTCAACTTAGATGTAATCGATGCTATTAATATCTTGCTTTTCTCTTCCGATCCTTTTGTTGCATACTTATATATTGCTTATGTATTGTCTGTGAATTGGTACTAACGTTTTGTTTGGCTAGTGCATAGAGATGCCGTCGTATGTCGTGTACAAGGGTAGGGTTCCCAGAGTCTACGACGACTGGGAGGAGTGTCGGACACAGGTTCACCGTTTCAGCGGTAACAGTTACAAAGGGTACACCACTAGGGCGGAGGCGGAATCTAGATACGCGCGCTATCTAGCGGGAGAGAGGAGGGAGCGTTGGAGGAACCGGATGAAGACCAGTTTCATCGCGATTATGCTCATCGTGATGACCGCAGGTCTCTTCTATGTGATGGTAGTTTAGATGATCGATATCGACTTGTAATGTGAAGACAAACTCGCTACTCGCAGTTTCGAGACTTGTAATGTTCTAACTTTGTTCGGTATTTTAAATTCGGAGACTAATATGATGAATTGTATTCGGACACTAATCTTCTATTGTATTCGATGAATCTGCTGTTGCTGTGTGGTGCTAGCTATATTCTGTCAAATAATATATTTTGTAACCTGTGAAAATATCAGAAACAAAAAAATAATAATCCCTAATATTCATACTAGTGGCGCACCACCACATAGTGCGCCATTAGTAAGCCAGAGCACACTAATGGCGCATCATCCACCAGTGCGCCATTAGTATGCCAAAGCACATGGGTAAATATGGCCCCTGGGAGGCATACTAATGGCGCACCGTGGGCTATACTAATGGCGCACTGCATGGTGCGCCATTAGTATACCAGATACTAATGGCGCACCAGTGGTGCGCCATTAGTAAAAAATTCTAATGGTGTGGTGCTAGTGGCGCACCTGTAGTGCGCCATTAGTAGCGAAAACAGGTGCGCCACTAGCAGCCCTTTTCCTAGTAGTGCAAAAGGCATAGAGACATAGCAGAAGGCGCCAAAAGGTGTGATGAAAGCCGTCTTCTCCTGATCCTCGACGGCCATCTTTATCTGATGATAGCCGGAGTAAGCATCCAAGAAACACAAACTCTCACAACCCGCTGTGGCATCAATGATCTGATCAATGCGAGGGAGAGCAAACGGGTCTTTGGGACAAGCCTTGTTTAGATCTGTGTAGTCAATACACATGCGCCAAGTGCCGTTTTTCTTTAGAACAAGCACTGGATTAGCCAACCACTGAGGGTGAAAAACTTCAACGATAAACCCGACAGCTAGGAGCCGGGCTACTTCTTCCCCAATAACCTTGCGTCTCTCCTCATTGAAATGATGGAGGAATTGTCGAACAGGCTTCATTTTTGGATCCAAATTAAGGTGGTGCTCAGCGAGTTCTCTCGGTACACCTGGCATGTCAGAAGGTTTCCATGCGAAGATGTCCCGATTCTCACGGATGAACTCGATGAGCGCGCTTTCCTATTTGGGATCCATACCAGTCCCAATAGTGAATGTCTTGGACGAGTCGCCTGGGACAAACTCAACCTGTTTGGTGTCCTCGGCCGACTTGAACTTGAGTGGCGGGTCAGACTCTGCAGTGGGTTTCTTCAAGGGCGTCATATCGGCCGGGTCAACATTTGCAGTATAAAATTTCAAATCTTCCGCAGAGCAAGCCATCTCAGCATAAGCCGCATCCCCCTCCTCGCACTCAAGAGCGATCTTTCGATCTCCATTAACTGTGATAGTGCCATTCGGTCAAGGCATTTTGAGTTTGAGGTAGACATAGGAAGGTCGAGCCATAAAGCGGGCATAAGCCGGCCGCCCGAACAGGGCGTGATACAGACTCTTGATTTTGACCACCTCAAAGGTCAAAGATTCGCACCGGCAGTTATCATCAGTGCCAAACGCGACATCCAGCTTGATCCGCCCGATAGGAAATGCACACTTTCCGGGAACGATCCCGTGGAACACGGTGGAAGACGACTGGAGCTGTTTTTCAGACATATTCATCCGCCGGAAAGTGTCGTAGTACAAGATGTTTATACTGCTCCCTCCGTCCATGAGTACCTTCGTGAGTGAATAGCCGCCGACTTGAGGCGCCACCACCAAAGCCAAACAACCCGGACTGTCGACCCAGGGCGGGTGATCCTCTCTGCTCCATGTAATGGGTTGTTCCAACCAACATAGATATTCCGGTACTGCCGGCTCAACTACACTGATGGCTCATTTCCGGAGTTTGCGACCCTGCTTGTCAGTATGGGTCGTGAACACGTGATACTGCCCACTATTCAACTGTTTGGGATTGCTCTGAAAACCAGATTGATTGACATGTTGATTGCCCTGCTGCTGATTTCCTTGCCCCGGATGCTGATTGCCCCCGTTGTTGCCAGAACCCTGATAACCTGTACCTGAGCCGCCCGGGCCGTGAAACCCCGGGTTATGAAATCCACCGGACGAGCCGGCTCCAGGCTGCCCCGGGTTGCCTCCACCGCCGCCTTGACGATTCTGAAAGAACTGCTTGCCAAAAGCCTGCATTATGTGATAGTTCTCCCAAGAGTGAGTTGATGGCTTATTAGGGAGGCTGTGCTTTCGGCATGGCCCTTTGAGGGCTTCCTCAAAATTACGGGGTTTGTTGCCACTATAAGATCTTCCCGAATTATTTCCCTTCGGGTATTTATAACCAGTGTTGGAATTAGCAACCAAATCTGATCCTCCTTCCTGATTCTTATGCTTCCCTCCATTGCCATGATTTCCATTGTTCCCTGAATTGTTCTGCTGGTTACCCTTGCCACCATTGTTTTTCTTTCCCTTGCCGGTCTGGTCATCATCCGGGTTAGGATCCTTCGTAGTGTGTGACTCGGCATACCTAGTGAGGACGTCCATGAGCTCGCCCATATCCTGAACCTTCCGCTCAAGCCGGCCAAGTTTCTATACGAGGGGCTCGAAGTGACAGTTTTTCTCCAGGATCAAAACCGCTAGAGCCGCCGTGATGCTGTCAGAGGCGTGAATTATTTCCGTGACCCGGCGCGTCCAGTGATGGGCCGACTCACCCTCACGCTGGATGCAGTGCTGAAGATCGACGATTGTCATTGGGCGTTTGCAGGTTCCCTGGAACTTCTTGATGAAACGGTCTTTCAACTCTGCCCAGGTGTTGATGGAGTTGGGGGGCAAGTTTTTCAACCATGTACGAGCCGGCCCTTCCAACATCATCGTCAGGTACTTAGCGCAGACAGCGTCGCTGACATCCAGCATGTCCATGGCTATCTCGTAGCTCTCAATCCAAGCAGCCGGCTCAAGATCAGCCGTGGAATTTGGAACCTTACGAGGGCCTTTGAAGTCCTTGGGCATGCGCTCGTTGCGTAAAGCCGGCACCAAACACCGTATCCCGATGGTCCTGCTACTGGAAGTCAATTGGGTTGTGACAAGGGGCGCTTGAGCCGCCGCATTCGCCGCCTCTGCAGCCCGCTGAGCCCGAGCCATGTCAACGATTTCCTGGGCGTTAAGGGGCTCACGGCGCGGCGGCTCATGAGGCTGCTCACGATGTCAACCAGCACTGCTTGAGACGGCCGGCGACTCGTCATGGCGGTTCCTGCTTCGGCTTGGAAGTGGAGTAGAGTGGAGTCGCTGTCGACTGTAGGAGTAGTTTGCCTGCTGGGCGACCGCGGTTTTTAACATCTCAATAGAATTCCGGGCTTTGATCTCAACTGGCGAGTTTCCCGTGATTGGGTGCGCAGCCAAGTTGGTTGCCGCTGCCACCAAGTTATCCAAAGGGTTGGTGAAGTGACCCGTCGGTGTGAGGAAGCGATGCGGAGGCATCTGAACCAGCGGGGGTTGCTGGGCCGGTTGATGTGGTTGACCCGGCGACGGCTGCCTGCCTCTGCTCGGGGGTACAAACGGAGCTTCCGAGGTGCCTGCCCCAGCCCCCTGAACAGGCGCATCCTACGACGTGTTAAACAGACGCATGGGCTCATAGCTGGGCGGTAGACGACTCATATGGCGCCTCTGATGAACCGCCTCTGAGGCATTCTGACGGAGCCCCATGCGCCAGGCTTCGGCTTTCAGGCGCTCTACCTCGGCTTGGACTTGAGACTATAACTCCGCCATGCGAGTGTTTTCAGCATTGATATCTGCCTGTACCTTAGCCATCTGGTCGCGGAGCTTAGCTACCTCCGTGTTACGCTCTGCCTGGTTCTCTGTGGTCACCGGCGTCGCAAGAAGCGTTGCCAGGGTGGTTGCCAGTTCTGTCAAGGCCTGAGCCGGCGGGACGGCTGAGCCGGCCCCTGAGGTGCCGGTTCCCGTCACCGCGCCAGCCAACGTGGAGTTAAGGGCCGAGGTTGAGCCGGCCATATAAACAGTAGCCCAGGGGGGGCGCGTTGAAGGAGTCCTGGGCCGGCTGTTCGTCGGAGTAGCCCCCAAGCCCGCCATCGTAAAGCAAGAGGATCGACTCGGTTTCGCCTACCGAGGACTCGCCATCAGAGTAGACGAGGGTTTCGCCGCCGGCCACGAGGGGGAAAATCTTCTGGGATACGGTACTCCAATCTTCCTCAGCATGTTACCACGGAAAGCTTCTGGCATAAGGCACCCGACTTTCCCCAGTAAGCAACCTGAGGGGAAACTTCTGAGGTACGATACCCAGCCTTCTTCGACACACTACTTTGGCAGAAGCTTCAAGCATAAGGAATTCAGTCTTCTTCAACACGCCATCGTGCCCACAACAATCTTGTCAGAAGCACGAATTAGTCCAGACACATGTCCTCCTCAGAACTCAGTGGTCATGAAAGGATTTATCCTACCCCTGCATATGTTGTGAGCATGCAGTACAGTGGATCAGTTCATGTGAGCCACTTGTACACGGGAATAACTGTGTTCAAAGAAACATCGGCCCATAGTTCAAAGAAGGATTTGAGCACAGCCACCCCTACGAGATATACAAGAGTAAGTTGTGAGTACAAGCTCAACAAGCTGGGATACGACCAAGGAGCCGTGTTGGCAGGTCATGACAGGTCCACAAAAAGGAACCCTCAAGAACAAAGAAGTTTTGGATGCACAACCTCCGTGACGGTCAACAAGATACAGCTTCACAGACAAGGTGATATTGCCAATCCATGCCAGACTCTTACATATATAGCCACAACAATGCAGCAAGCATGTTGTACTCCTCATGAGCATGGGCCATCAACCAAGATAAGAGGGTATGCTCCGAAAGATACACCGGATACCAGCCATACAATGTTCAGCTTAGTGGCCATAACAAGGACTACAGAGGCTATATATGGCAGAGCCACCTCAGTAGTTGACAAAGTTTAACAGTCTGGATTCACGTAGAAAGATGGTACCTCTTGTGCCAGTACAGAAATTTGAAAGGAGCAGCTAAAAGCGCATGTACGCCAGCACCGACAGTTTGTAGATGCCATGATGTCAGTGGTATAAGAGATTACCGTCTACGATTACTTTGTGATCATGCCTGACATTTCAGTTGGGGATACAGCGATAATAGTTCGGTCATGTTGTTCCTTGGATTGTGGATCACCTAAGGACCAAGTCAGAATGCATAAGACAGAAGGAAACATCAGTATGGAACCCAGAGCTAGACTGAGCTTCCTAACAAGGAAGAAAGAAAGCCACCCCTAGTCACTCGAGGCCATACGAGCACGTGAGCCTTATACCCAGAAAGGATGTCCCGCCCTTGGCAGTCAGTGCATGAAGTATCGCAATAAAACCTAAAGCAGCTACTTCTAGGCCATGGAAACCAAGCTGTTTGTTGGTATTACCCGCTACCCCACCCAGCAACACTACTACCAGTGCAAAAGGTAGACCTGACAGGAAAGAGAAGGATTCAAGATAGTTGTGTGAAAAGACAACATCTGGGCCATCAAAAGAGGCAATTAAAAGGCCAGTGAACCAACGAAGACAAGACAGCTGATGGATCCAAGTCGCACACAGGTATGTTCTCCCTCGCCGGGAGATAAGCCCAGAAATCTCGAGGACAAGATTTTCTTAAGGGGGGTAGGTTTGTGACACCCTGGTTTTCTCTCCTTGCTTTTTCCTTCGCGGGATTGGACTCCTGTCTTTTTTTTCGATGTTATTGGATTTTCTCTCGCTCTTGGGTATATGAAGATGGTCATATAGCCTTGCCTTTCCTATCCAACCAGAGATTCTCTCCAGTCCAATCTTGCCACTTAAGATATGTTCTCGGGATTTTGCCGCCGAAACCCTACCTTCGGAGTTACCGGAAGGGAAACCCTAATTCCTTCCGTTACAAGGGAACCCTAATTTTCCTTGATTTGTTGTCTCCCAAATTTTTCCCAATGATCATCCCAAATTTATAAACCCTGGATATGCAAAAATATTGCCAAGTCATTTGAAATATTTTTCATTTAAAATTAATTCCTTTTTCTACCAGTTAAAGGAATTAAATCCAGAAAAATATCTATCCATCTCCCAAGTTCATGAAAACTTGTGGAGATATTCTTTGTGATCATGTTGAGCTCCCATAAAAATATTGGCCATAAATAAATAAGGGAAATTGCATTTTCCTATTTAAAGCCAATATTGCATCTTGGGCACTTTCTAAAGGAGCTACCATTTTGGTAGCCAGGAAAAATCCCAAATAATTTGTGGAGCTTCTCCTATCCATATCTTCACCATTTCCATCAAGAACCCAGGTTCCACAGTTCAAATTTTGAGCACATCATCCAATTCTAGTTTCTGGACCTATTTTGAGTTTGTGAAGCAACTATCTGTTATATTGCTTCAAAACTCCTTAAATTAATCCAGGATCTCACATTCCCTATATGGTATGAGCATGCAAAAATTTATATCATTTTATCTAGCCATTTTCTCCCAAAACTTTCATCTAGCTTCTGTCCAACAGAAAGCTTTATGAAGGAAACGCCTTCATAGGCCATCCAAATGAGCTAAAATTTTGCCAGTACCTCCATACACCAAAATAACCTTCCTCCACAAAATTTCAGCCAAATCCATTCAGCCATTTAAGCACAGCTTCAAAGTCTAGTTTCTGGACCAAATTCTGCATTACAAAGGAAGTGCATTCAAACTTGGTCCAAATAATCTCAATTTTTTTCAGCATTTACACCTTCCCACCTCATTCCATCATGACAAAATTTCAACTTCAATTCTTCATCGATTTCTCCAGAAAGATCCTGTTGAGTTTCTGTTCAGAAACAACTTCATGCCAACCTTCTCACCTCAGAGCTATCTTGATGATTCCTGCCACTTCTCTCATCTATATGAGCAGTGAGACACCCCGTTCACATGATGTAGCATCCAGGAGAACGCCAGAGCGCGTGTTGACATGGTGACCACGTGGTGGCCGAGCCAAACCTCGCGCTCTACGCACTGCCTACCCGTGCGGTCGCCTTCGGCCGGCCTTGGCTCGTCCGGGCATGTCGACCAGCTCCACGGCAACGACGCACATCCTCTCCAGCTCCTTCCCCCTCTGTTCTCTTCCCCTCCGCGTCGCGACGAATGCCGCCGGACACCACTGTTCGTCCGCTGTCGCCGCCGTATCCAGCCGAGCCGAGGCTTCTCGAGTGTGCCAGCTAGCTCCCCCTCGCCCATCCGTGAAGCTCCGCGATGCCAAGCCATCACCTCTCAACACGGGCGGACGAGCCGTCACCTCCAGACGCGGTCGTCGCGTCCCGGCTAGCTCACCATGGCCGTGCCCATCCTCTCTCGAAGCTCGCCTATAAATAGGCCACCCCCAAGCCATTCGAGCACACCAACCTCCTCCCCTCTCCCTCTAGTCCCCTCCAGTATGCTCACCCGGTCGAACCCCTCGCCGGAGCACCGGAATTTAGCCCTAGTCGCCGCCCACGGCCACCACCGCAGCCCCACAACCAGCCCACCCCGGCGCTGGTGGAGCTATCCACAAGATGTGCCGCACGCCGTAGCACCCGCCCATGCCCTCTCCCAGCCGCCTAGCCCTCCGGAACCCCACCCACCTGCCAGAGCCACCGCGTATTGCCGTCCGCCGCGGGCCATGTTGTTGTTGCCCTGAGGCTCACCGGCGGCCATGGATGGAGTCATTGGATGCACCGCATCGCGGGGATCACTCCGGTGGCCGGAGCTCTGCCGGAAGTGGCCTAGGTCACCGGAGCGCACCGGCGCCTGCTCAGCCGGGCCTCCCCTGCCCTATTCGTCGGGGAGAAGTAGAGGAGAAGAGAGAAGAAGGAGGAGGAGAGAGAGAGGGCAGCGCGGACCCACTGGTCAGCGGCAGCAGGTCGGCCCCGCCCTCACCACGTCAGATAAGTGGAGGCGCCCCGGCTCAAATACGTTTTCCCCACTGGGAAGCGTATTCCACTGAAATACGCCTTCACTCTCAGCCGCCAGCCGAACCCTTTAAATAGCGGTCATTCATCAGTTAAGCGCAGAAATGAATACTTTTTATTTGTTTTCTACCTAAACAACGAACGGCCACAACTTTTTAACCGTGACTCCGAATCAGGTGATTCCAAAGCCCACGTTCTCTATTCGTCGAGCCTGTTCCGATGACATCACGTTCACCATGTTTACACATTCTGGAAATGACCATTTTACCCCTGCCCTATATTCAGCCCCTCCGAGAGAATCTTTTCCGGCAAATTTTCCCGCAAGGTGATCGCACTTCTCTCCGATGAATTCTTCGACCTCCAGGCAAGCCGACCATCTGATATATGCCGTAAAGCATTGCTCTGTGTTATTCCTGCATGTTTAATTAATGAATATGCCTGTGTTAGAAATAATTAAACTCCACCTAGGTTGAACTTGCTATTTACATTACCTGCTAACGCTCATCATGTTATCGCACTAGTGACTCGTAGGTGACAATATGGAGATGGGTTGTTATGTTTTCATTATGCACTGCTATTGTTATTGCAGTAAAAGAATGTGACTTAATAACAAAAACTTCCTCCGTCGGCTGGATCGAGTCATACTGCCACCGAACCGAGCTCAATAATGCAACCACATTTGCCTTTATGGGAAGGCCCTAACTTGCTCTATTGTCTTGCCTCTTATCGGTACCACCAAAGAGGGAAGGTTATGCGTGCGTGCTACCCTGGCCTGGTAGGCGACGGTAACCTTGTGAGCCCAAGTTGAGTTATTTGCCGGCGTCCCTGTTTGGGACAGTTTAGTTTTGCCACGACGATGGCAGGTGTCAGGAGTGACACAGGGGTCACCCACGACATGACCCGAAAGGGGTATGGTTGTCGGTGGGACCGTAAGAGTGCCGGGCAATAGACATGTTTGGTTGGAGCAGCACCGGTCCACCCAAATGGGAGCATGTACTGATGTACGAGGCCGGGAGCTCCATAGTGTGGGTAAAGTGTGCAACCTCTGCAGAGTGTAAATATATTCGAATAGTCGCATCCTCGGTCATGGGACATAGTTCGTACTAGGTCACACCATTTGGTCTGTGTCGAGTCCGGAGGAATAAACCAGATAACGATATTGCTAAGAATGAACCAGAGAAAGGTATGAATTGTCAGACTTGCAGTGCGGATGCACGTTCATTGGATGATGTCAGGTATATGGGATGCTAGCCATGGGATGGCTATGAGAAAGACGGTCGTATAACCGAAGTATTTGGGTTGAAATTGGATTGAGCTACGAAAATATTTGCAATATGAACTCCCTACTTGATCTTTGTCATATTATATTACTTTAGTAGTTATCTTGCTAGATAATCCTGTTATGACATGATGATTAATATTGCTAGATAGCTATGCCATGATAGTTAATAATGTTACAATAACAAGTGCATGCTTGAATGCCATGGATTGCTTTGCTTGGTGTATATGTTGGTTTGGTTTGCTTGCGAGTACATTCCAAAGTACTCAACGGCCTTCAATGTGGCCAGGTTCACCTAAGGATCTGACGTCCACTAGTGGGGAGCTGGAGTGTTCGCGAGCTAGAAGAGTAACCCAGTCAGGTCCCTGTGGATTGGAGCCGTGCCAAGACAATGCTGCCTTAGATAGAGCTTTTCCGCTGCCATCACCCTTATAAAATATCATGTAAGACTTATATATCCATTAATACAGATGCCTGTGTTCATGATACTTGTTGTAAAAGTGCATGCCAGAGTGATTTCCTGGGCTGGTGTGTGCGGTGTCCGTATGGCTACAGTGGTATTCAGGCGGGGCGCCACAAGGCAGCCTCGTGAGAGGGCCTTGCGAGGCTTCCGCCGCTCCAGCGGCTAAGTGCTGGTGGCTCGTGCCTTGAGGTGGGGTCCTCGAGAGGCTGGCGCCTCGCGAGATGTCTTCGCTTCGCGACGTCCTTAAATGGGTCGCGTCTTGGGCCTTCGCCAGGCGTCATATCCTGGGCCGTAGGCAGACGGGCCGAGGTACCCTGGTTCCCAATGGCCCGACAGGCTGCGCATATAATACGCTAGGTAGGCCAAAGCCCAGTTATAAAACAGTCTTTGGTGACTGCCTCTCCTTGTTTAATTCACTCGTTTATTTACTACATTGATGACAACCTAGTGGGTCCGAGATGTCAGTATTTTACTGGAGGCGAGACTCTTTTTTTTCGCTGTTAGTATTTATATTTCTGCTGGCAGAACATTTGTTTCACGTTAGTCGTCGGCCGCAGGGTCCGGCCGGCGCTGGTTTGGGAGGCTGTAGGAAGAAGAAGACGGGAGATAGAAGATGTAAGAGACAACGCATGCCAGCCGTTCGATTTGAATCAAACCATTGGCAGAAAGGAAACACCCTTTTGACAGTTGATTCATTCAGATGAACAGTAGTAGTACTAGTTAATTTGCTTCCACCATGACTACATTTTTAGAAGCAGAAGCTGAACCAGACACTAGCCACGGCCAGCACCAGCCGCACGGCCCCGGCCAGCGCCACCCCCGCGGCCATGACATCCGCCATCGCCACGGCCGCGGTCACTGCCACCACCACAGCCATCGCCAGCGCCACCCCCACGGCCGCGACCTCTGCCACCGCCACGGCCACTGCCGTGGTAAAATGCGTGGAATCGGGCAAAGTTGGAGTTGAGGGCGTGGAAATATGCTTTGGCGGCATCAGTGTCCAAGGCAGGCCATTCGTCCGCGGCGGGCGCGGGGGCCCCAAACAGCTGCTCCGCCTCCGCCTTCTTCTGGGCAACTATCTCCAAGCCCAGGTCCATCTCATCCCATAACTGATCCAGAGGATTCGCGGGATGCTCATCCTCCTCCTCTCCAAAATTGAACATGAGTGGGTCCTCCTCCGGTTGCGCCATTGATGAGGGAGTGCTGGTGGATTGGAGATGGGAATGGGAGGCACCAGCGAGAGGATTTGGGGGATAGAGGGTACGGCGGCGGCGTCTTATAGGCTGCCGCGGGCGCCACTAAGGAAGAGGTAAGAGCGGCGTCGGGCGGTCAAAGGGCGCGTCTCCCGGTGAGAAAAGCTGATGCCGCCGGCTCGCACGCCTCCTGAATGCACATGGATGACGCGTTGCAGTCTCCATAATTGGAGAGATTAATGACAGGCAGCCATCGCCGGTAGTGCATTTGATGCCGCGCTTCCTAAATCCCCCGGCAGCGCGAGGGCTGAGGGGAAAGAAGATGAAACTTCCATCCCGCGCTGGCGGTTGGGGTATGGAGCGAGCTGGATTTAAGAGGGGGTGGGGAGCACGGCGGGAGGCAGTGCCACCGGCCCCTAGGCGGCAGCAGGCAGTCCAGCCGCGCTGGTTTGGGCGGCGGGACAACCATCAGAGGGAAGACTGAAGAAGAACGTCAGACGCGAATTTGTTTTTCAGTGGCTCTCGACGGGGTATTTTTTTTAGCTTGCCTCTCCACGATACAACTTGTTATTATAGCCTCCCAGTCCATGGCAGACTAGCAACCCATTTGCTGGGCGGCCCAATCTATAGAAAACAGCACTTGTCAAAGCCAAAAAACAATGAAGTATTGTGTTTTTTTAGAGGCCGAAAACAATATGGCCGGGGCTGAACGGGGCGGTTCAACCGGGTACGGGGTACCGGATGTCAGTCTGAAATATGTTGGGTACCCTATGTGTTCGAGCGTGATAATGCGCTGGGTCATTCGTGTAGGATAAAGTCGATCTGATCCCATGTAGTGTTCGTGTGTTAGCAGGCTATCAGTGTTTGTAAAGACTGAGCAAAAGATAAATAAGAGTTGATGCACCCTTGCAACCCTAACAAGCAGGTGCCATTCTTCTCGGAACAATGGCGTGCCGTGTGACACTCACACGTCACAAGCCCACAACATACAAGTTAACACACCAAGTACAACAGAAAAGGTAAACATTCAGATCAAACTCAGGTTCACAGGATACGTTCTCCTCAAGAGATTCACATATACACAAGTTCAGCATGTTTATGCATCAGAATGATTGAGAGGTCACAAGCCAATATTCATAGCCAACATTCACAATCAACAAAAAAGATTCACGTATACAAGTTAAGCATGTTTATGCATCCAAATGATTGAGAGATCACAGCCAATATCCTCCATCGACACACTTTAATTACCTGGGGTGCAGACAGGTTAAGTGGTGTTCACTCAGTGGTACATCTTGCTAAAATTAGTGCTTGTCTGAGCAAACTTTCGAGTACATAAGAGGCATCACAGACCATCTGAACTTTGCTTGTAGGTTATCCTCATGATGGTGGCCTCGATGCCGCGAGAGGTTTGAGCATCTTGGCCATTACATTCATTCAACTAGTTTACTGGCTCATCTTGGTCTTGTAGCTCGCCAAAATTCTACCGTGCAGACAAGGAGGCGGTGGACAAAATGAACCACCAAAAGTTTTTTTGCAGTTGAACTAAAATGGAGCATCCCTGGGGTGCAGACTGGTTAAGTGGTGTTTACTCTGGCACATCTTCTTGTCAACATCGATGCTTGTCTGCGTGAACTTTGGAGTACATAGGAGCCAGCATAAGTATCTGACCATCTGATCTTTTTGTGTAGTTCTACTGAAATCGGTAACATAACGCTTTGCTTGTAGGGTCTTCCCATTATCTTAATGGCTAAAGGTGGTAGTAAAGGCAATGAACCATCCACTGTGATTGCCATGCTTATTATCTACTCGTGGATTAGATTAATCGAAAGGGTGCCAATATTTCCAGCAGTCGAGCATCCCTGTTTGCACATATATTGAGAAAGTGAGATTTACTATAATAGCGGCACTAGTTCATTAAACATATAGTAACAAATAGAAGCATTGTGATTATCTTAATGGCTAAAGATAGCAACATAGTAGCCTTGCTTAAAGGGTGGTATTAGTTTATTTTATCAGTGGCATAGGCTCATCACGGAAAGAATTGGTGTGTACATAAGTTGCATTAGATTAACATGCAAAACTAAAGCACTTTCTCATGACAGTAGCAAACAGTAGCACAATACCAAATTACTAATATATATGACAAAGAACAATAATCGGGATGAAGGCTGTAGGCCGGTACCAACCTGTGTGAGGAAGCTTATCAACTAGTACTTCCTTTGACTGGAAGCAGAGAAAAGTGTCTGACAGGAAAGTAAGGAGGCAGTTGAGGCAATGAACCACCCAAAGTCTTTGTGTAGTTCCACTAAAATCGAGCATCCCTGTTGGCACATATATAGAGAAAGTCAGATTACTATAATAGTGGCACTGGTTGATGAAACATATAGTAACAAATAGAAGCATCCTCATTATCTTAATGGGTAAAGATAGCAACATAGTAGCCTTGCTTAAAGAGAGGTAATAGTATATTTTATTAGTGCCAATTAGCTCAACAAGCAAAGCATTGCCATGTATCATCGGTTGCAAAGATTTAACATGCAAAGATAAAGCACTTTCTCTTGACAGTAGCAAGCACGATACCAATAGAGATGACATCACACTAATCTGGATTAAGGACGTAGGCTGGTACCAACCTGCGTGAAGAAATTTACTCAAGTAATCCCAGAAGAGAAGATAAAGCACTGACAGGAATCATTCAAGGGTATCCTCTTGTGATATTATATCGAGAGATTATCAAGCATTTCCAGCAGAGTAAAAGCACCGGCTGGAATACAATCCATAGTATCCTCTTGTGTAGTTCCACTAAAATGTACGATTGACACAACATGATCCCTGTTTGCAAAAGTAGGAATGTGGTGATACCTTCATTAGCTTAGTGAGAAATGATAGAAAGACAATAGCATATTTACAAGCTTTATGGTAGTTGACATTTTTATAAGCCATCCTTTTGTCTCGATCCAACGATAGATAAATAGGTAGTACTAGGTAGTACTGGCAAGGAAGTACTCAAAAGTACTACTTAACATGGGGTCAGTACTCAAAATTAGGTATTTTACCTTTTTCAGTAGGACTTAGCATTTAACAAAATTCATAACTAAACAACCATGCATGTCACGCCCAATATGCGATCCTATCCTCGAGGGACTCGTAGGCCCCACCAGGGATAGAAGCGCATATCGAAGACGCTTGCAAGGTGGATATCATTGCATCGTACCATGTACATAATAGATGGGGATACATACAAATACATACAGACATCACAGGTATACATCAATACATAGCAAACACCATACAGAAGAGCAGAATCCGACTACGGATGAAACACAAACGAAAAACACGAACGACATCCACACTGCTAGCCCAGGCTGCCGACCAGGAACCTATCCCAAGATCGATGAACAGGAAGAAGCAGAAGAAGAACTCCAAAAGCAACGCGCATCTCTCTTGCGTCAGGTCATCGCATTACCTGTACCTGCATCTGTTGTTGTAGTAATCTGTGAGCCACGAGGACTAAGCAATCCCATAACCATGGGTAGCAAGACTATCAAAGCTTAATGGGTATGGAAGGGGTAAAGTGGTGAGGTTGCAGCAAGCACTAAGCATTGTATGGTGGCTAACGTACGAGTACCAGAATAAGAAGAGTAAACTACGCATAACGGTCGCAAACTAATAATGATCAAGAAGTGATCTTGAACACCTACTTACGAGTCAAACATAACCCCACCGTGTTCACTTCTTGGTTCAAACCTCACAAGAAGAGACGATCACATGAAGGAATCCTATGCATATGAGGTATAGATTAGTGGCAACCATCAAGCAAAGTTGGCAAGTTTTATCACAGACAGCTTTTACTCAGAACAACAACATTAACTAGGCATGTTTACAAGCTCATGGCACTCACATCAGGGCATATCATGGCATGAAATAAATACTACCAGCAAGAACACATGAAAATGCTCCAAAGTCATGTAGACAAGTTGCTCATATGGTGCAGGCATTAAATCACACAAAAATGAAAAAATGACAAACATTAACAGTTTACTGCAGTAACATCAGGATGCACTTTTGCAACAGAGATTTAGGCATGTGGATGAGCCCTAATATGCATGCAACAGCAGCCATCATGTAGAGCACGAAGAGTAGATCAATTTACATATAAATATCATTTACATCGGATGAACCGATGCAAGGATATAGCCAATACAAAATGCATATATGCTGTTAAAAACTCAGTCAAAACCTCACCCCGGGGAAACTAGACGGGGAGGTTCCGGGACGAGACGGATAGGGATGGCGTGGAGCGGAATGGCGTTTGGTTCGCGGGATGCGACGGATCTGGGACGGGTCCATCCCGGCGCGAGGAGGCAGGGGAGGTTGTGGCCGACGGTGGCTCGACGGCAGCAGCGGCTTGCGGCAGGCTCTGGCGTGGGGAGAGGCCGGAACGGGCGGATCCGCGACGAGGTCTCCCGGATCTGTCCATTTCAGGTGGTGGCGGCGCTCGGCGGTGTACTCCGGAAGGCGGCGGCGACCTTGCTCCTTGGGCGGCCATGGTGGCAGGGTCCTCCATGGATCCTGGGCAGAGAAAGATGAGATCCGAGAAGGGAGAAATGGAGGGAGGAAGGAGAGCGGCGGCGGGGCTCATCTGATGGTCAACGACGACGGCGCAGGGCGACGTCGGGCACGGGGTGGAGGTCCAGCGGGTTCGCGGCGTCGACCTCCGACGAGGTGGTCGCGGGACTCTAGATCGGGAGCTCCTCTCCCGATCTGGGGCTCAGGGCGCAGGGCGGCGCGGTTCGGGCCCGGGCGGGCCAGCCGTGGGCCTGGCGGGCCGCGGTGGGGAGGAGGCTGAGGAGGCGACGTGGCGCGAAGTGGTTGGAGAGGAGCTGCGGCGCTGGTGGCGGCTCGGGACGGGACAGGAAGGGCACTGGGCGGCGCGGCGAGGTGTGGGCGCGGGGCGCGGTGCGGCGGCGAGGTCGGCGGCAGGGCAGAGGAGCGGGCGCGCGGCGGCGGGGTGGCGGCGAGGTCTCGGACGGCGGCGGCGCAGGGCGTGGTGCGGGATTTGAGGGAGGTGGCGGCGGCTAGAGGTAGGTGGAAGGGCTAGGCTTGGGTTTTGTCCCAAAATGGCTGGGGAGGCTGTCTATATATAGACAGGGGGCTAGGGATTAAGGTTTGAGGCCGTTTTGGAGACCTCCGATCGCGATCCGACGGTCCGAAACGGAGGGGGGCTAAGGTAAGCTTTGGTGGGTTGTGGAGAGGTGTGGGCTGAGAAGAGAGGGAGGATGGCAGCGCAGCACAGTTTTCGGAACACCGAAAACGTCCGACGCTTGACCGGCTATAGTGCCGCTATAGGTTATCCGTTGGGGCATCAAACGAACTCTGAATGGGACAAAATTTGGCACGCGGTCTACCTACAGCATAATAAGACCGCACGCCCACTTTCACCCCATTCCGAGAACATTTTTATACCACTTATAAAATAATATTTCGGAGGTACCGCGGGCAGGTGTGAGTGTGGTTGGACTCAGAACGGACAATGGAAAGAACGGGGAAAATGACAACTATGAACGGATGCAAGTTTTATGAAAAACATGCGGATGAAATGCACACGATGACATGGCAAAGTGCAACATGCAAGCGAATGACATGGCAACGACGACGAATAAAAGGAAGACATCTAGAGCATCGGTCTCGGGGTGTCACAACTCTCCTCCACTAACAGAAGATCTCGACCCGAGATCTTAGGAAGGAACCGGAAGATTGAAGAGGAAGAGGAAAAATGAAGAGGTAAAACAAAGTTGCTTCTTTGATAAACGAGTGAAAGGAACGAACCTTGAGAGGTTGCAAAGTCATGAAGAATAGCACAAGGGCAAGAAAGAATTTGGATAGCACTCCGGTTAAAAGGAGAAGCAAGGCTTGATAAGATGAAAAATACTTGAAAAGAGGACACAACACTCCGGTAACATGGATAAGCAAGGAAAGAACATGATCTTGACAAATCGAGATGATGGTCGAAGAGAGCAACATCACCATGCCTCCGGAACGAAAGAATAGAAGCTAGATCATTGGAAAGAAAAGAACGGAGAAGAAAATGACAACTTCTCCCACAAATGAATTTGAAAAGCATCCTCACAAGAAGGATGAACGGAGTTGTTGGAAAATCAACAACGAAAAGAATAAGCTTGTTGTGGGCTTATAGAAAACATCTCAAAATTTGAGGTGAAAAACCTGCCACTAACGGAAAGAATTGATTGCTTGAGATCTCAAAGAGATGAAAACCTCTTTCATCGAGAAGAGAAGGAGAAACTTGGATCATTGATAAGCACCACAAATAGCAACAATCCTTAGGAAAGGCATTAGGTGAAATCTATACCAAGATAACTCCAACGAAGAGGTTGATGGGTTTAAAATATCTCATTCTTGACAACTGTGAATCATGAAACACGAAGACAAATTGTCAAGAAGGAAATAATACCACCTCAAAAGATAAGGTAGAAATAATTAGCACCTCGGAATGCAATACGAAGAATGCTTGAGCTCATCGAAGAACACTTCGAGAATGAATTAAATCCTTGACGAACCACCATGAAGAACCTCTTGGAAGAACTCCCGAAAAGAAAAGATGAACAGCTAGAACCGAGAATTGATATCAAGAACGATCTTCGGAAGAAGGAATTAAATCACCTCGATGAAACAAGAATAAGAATTATGACATGCATACCCTTCATCAACTTAAATTGATGACAAGTAACGGATTGGCATGCCACTTATTCTTCTTGAAAAGATTGAAGAGAGATATAGCACAAACTTGGGAAGGTCTTCAATGAACCACCGGTAGAATTTAAAAAGAACGAATGAATTGATACGATAACAAGGAAGAGGAATGTTGAATGAACCGCCGTAAGAATTGAAAATGAACGAAGAAAAGAGAACGAATCGCCGAGAAGAATTAGAAAATGAGCGACAATACTTGAGGAAAATTAATTACAAGAGAACGAAGCGATCACGAGCTTATTGGAGAATACTTGAACGATGCACCGGAAGAATTTGAGAATGAGAGATGAGACGTTGAGAATGAAGAATTCTTCTGAAATAATGGCCTTCGGAGAATCGAAACTTGAAAGAACTCATGAAATGCTCCGGATGGGTATGAAAAGAATTTCTCATGATTAGAAATGATTTAATAGGATAGCCTCAAGCTTGAATCATGAATCTTGAAGAGAACGGACCAAGATTTAAGAGAAACTCTTCTTCGGTCTTCAAGGTTGAGAATGACGACGAGAACCACCACCAGAATTATTGAGACACTCCGGAACAACAAAAATAGTAAGATTGGGATCAAAATGAAATGATTTGAAGGAAATCTCGAAGAAGACAATTGACTGATGAAAATTCATTCTTACGTCAAACTTGAAAAGAATTTGCAAATAACTCCGGGAAAATTAGAAGAGTCAGGTAAGATCCTGGGAAAAGACCTGTGGGTTAGGGCCCACTGAAAAGAAACACCGTTGGAACAATTGCTTGAAAGAGAGATTGCACCGGTAGAATTAAATGGATTGAATGAGACAACAACCTCGAATTAGCTTGAACAGATCTTGAATGAAAACACGAGTCTTCTGAGATATCTTCAACACTCCGGATATAAATAGAGAGGTGAATATCCATGAGATTCTTGGCTAAGAACTTCCAACATGGGAAAATATTTGAATCAATGAAAGGGAAATGATCAACACCAAAAGCTTGAATTAAATCCACCGGAGAAGAAAACAAGAACGAAGAATGATGAACTTGCAGCTCCTGAGCATCTTCATGAGAATCACTGGAGAAGAACATGAAGGAAAAGAATGAAGAGACTTCACACGAATAAATTGGATACTTGATTTGAGAATTTTACTCTGCGAAGAAAAAGGGTGGGAGGGTGGGAAAAATAAAGACAACTTAGATGGATGAAATGAACTCCGTTGAGAAAACTGAGAATTGATTGTGCAATGTTGAAAGGATCGGTTAACTTGAAGAGAAGCATGCCGGTTGCAAAAGAATTGTCATGACAATCTCGATGATCAAAAGGATTAGCACTCCCATAGAAATATGAGAACACCACTTAGGAAAGGAATGGGATCAACACTTGTTGACTTCGAAGCAACTCAAATACCACAACTCAAAACAAAACAAAGGATGTGGCTTGCAGAATAAGCCGGAAGAAACATATGATAGAGATTTCGTCCGAAATTTTTGTGGTGGGACCCACACGGGCTCGATTATATAGCGCCCATCACATACAAGGTAGTATACATGACTTACGAAGCGTCCCCGAACCGTAGCAAGCTACAAGGGCTCTTTAAGACACAACGAGACCCACTGTAAAAACGACTGTGAGCAGGCGGACCACTAGACGTCGAACCCCAATCTCATATCATGCATCTATCGGAAAGATATCCTGGGTATCTACTTGAATTCCCACCTAAGATCTCCCGAAATTTCTTGGTTATAAGATCAGGTTGCGGATATGGGAACCTACTCAGCACACAACAACAATAATATCCTAATCAGCTGCAACCAATCCGCAACCTTCACACACGACCAAGAAACTTCGCAAATCCGTCTACCTCAGACCTTCGAAAGCACAGCGATACTAGTCATGGTGGATCATCCGAGCTATCTCCTCCAGTACTGGGGAAAAGTCACGGCACTATTTGCCACCACAAAAAGTATAGAAGCGTTTCGATGTCGGTGTCCTCTGGTATTCTCGGAACCGAAATGATAGCGAGTGTGACAAAACCCCTTGGAGCTCAACTCCCCGGGTCCAATCCATACGGTCAGGAGGCACCAAGAACAGAGTCACGTCACACCGATATCGCAACCATTCCAACAATACCCGCGTGATCCTAAAAAAATTGAGTGAGAAGAGATAGTAGAATCAAAACACCTACGTCACAATTCCTCACCACAGCGACGAAGGGGATAAGGAGTAAAAATAATTCCTACTCTCCGATATATAACTAGGACTCAAAATAGTTTTTCTTCTATACTCGCCAACGGTTCGATCAATCAAGGGGGCTCCTATGGTCGGTCGAGGCTCTGATACCAACTTGTCACGCCCAATATGCGATCCTATCCTCGAGGGACTCGTAGGCCCCACCAGGGATAGAAGCGCATATCGAAGACGCTTGCAAGGTGGATATCATTACATCGTACCATGTACATAATAGATGGGGATACATACAAATACATACAGACATCACAGGTATACATCAATACATAGCAAACACCATGCAGAAGAGCAGAATCCGACTACGGATGAAACACAAACGAAAAACACGAATGACATCCACCCTGCTAGCCCAGGCTGCCGACCAGGAACCTATCCCAAGATCGACGAAGAGGAAGAAGCAGAAGAAGAACTCCAAAAGCAACGCGCATCGCTCTCGCGTCAGGTCATCGCATTACCTGTACCTGCATCTGTTGTTGTAGTAATTTGTGAGCCACGAGGACTCAGCAATCCCATAACCATGGGTAGCAAGATTATCAAAGCTTAATGGGTATGGAAGGGGTAAAGTGGTGAGGTTGCAGCAAGCACTAAGCATTGTATGGTGGCTAACGTGCGAGTACCAGAATAAGAAGAGTAAACTACGCATAACGGTCACAAGCTAATAATGATCAAGAAGTGATCCTGAACACCTACTTACGAGTCAAACATAACCCCACCGTGTTCACTTCTTGGTTCAAACCTCACAAGAAGAGACAATCACGGTTACGCACACAGTTGGTGTATTTTAATTGAATTTAGTTTCAAGTTCTCTACAACCGGAGGTTATAAATATCCAAGTCGCCACATAACCGCGGGCACGGCTTCACGTAAGATTTTAACCCTACAGGGGTGTTCCAACCTGGCCCATCATAAGCCTACACAAGCTGCCGTGGAAATACCTCAACCTCAAGATAGCCCAAAGTATCCTTGGAATCCCGGTGCACAAGACATTTTGACAATGGTAACACAATTCCAGCAAGACCTCCCGGCGTGCCGACACCCTGATAGTAGCCGCGTGTATCTCATCTCAGGCCACGACCGGATAGGTCAGCCTACGAGTAAAACCAGATCCTCGAGTTTCCTCGTGGTGGCCCCGCAGTCTGCCCGATTCGGACCAACACCATCGGCACTGGCCCACCTGTATTATTTTGAATTAAAAGAATCCTCGGGTTCATGACGCCCTATGCCAATTAATTATTTAATTCAGTATGATTATGTTGGCAAAATGTTAAAACCAATGTTGGGCCTTGCTGGAAGCGGTTATTCAAAGCGAACTGTCAAGAGGGTCCCATTCCCCTGAGCATGTTAGGAACGCTAAACATGGATCATAACACCAGCATTACGGAAACTAGGGCGGCTTGAGTGGAACAAAAGACTAGGCAAAAGGCCGAGCATTCTACCCAATACCAAGTATATAGATGCATTAATTAAATAAGAGATATTGTGATATCCCAACATATCCATGTCCCAACATGGAACAACCTGCAAGAGCACCTACAACTAGCAACGCTACAAGAAAGGGGCTGAGCAAAGCGGTAACATAGCCAAACAACGGTTTGCTGGGTAAGGGTGGTTAGAGACTGTATCATGGCATATGGGAGGCTGACATATATGTGGTAGGAAGCGCGACATAGCGATAGCAACGAGACGACTAGCAAACAAAGATAGTAAAGATCTCCAAGGTCATGATCATCTTGCCTGAAATCCCACTCGGAAGAAGAACGAGTCCATGAAGAAGACGAACCAATCATAGTCGAACGAATCCTCACAATCGCATCGAAAGAAGAACTATCGAGAAGAAGCACAACCGGAAAGAAGCAAACAACATGGTAAACACACAAGCATAAACATGGCATGATGCACAATCCAAATATGATGCATGACAAGATTAAAGGTTGTTAAACATGGCAAGAGATGAAGCATAAGCAATCCATACAACTAGGCAAGTTTATATGAGGTCGGAAACACAAACAACAATTCCGGAAAATCCCCATATGCAAATTTCGAAATTAGTACTGGTCTAAATTAAACACAATGTTAAAGTTGTTAAACAGCAAGTTAACATGCATCATGATGATCTACACGTTTTTCTAGTCAAGTTAAATATGTAGATCATTTAATTCGGAGCTACGGTCTAGAAGATATGAGCTAAACAAGTTTAACATGACAACAATGCAAAATGCATGCAAACATCAACCACAAACACTCAAATCAAGGATGCTACATGACAATAGGAAACTACACACAAATCTAAGCAAGTTTCATATAGGGCATGATCAAAACGAAGCAACGGTTCAACGATTACAATCAACACAAGGTGTAATAGCAATCTGCCCCAAAACAGCAACATAGCACTTTGCCAACATCAAAACAGCAAGCTACAGTAACATGATGGGCACAAACTTGATATGCACTTGAAATAGACATGATATAATCCAATTTATCTTAAAGGTTCAGGTTCATAGGCATCAAGGTTAAGTCAATATAATCCATGCAAAATGCAATGTTCTGCTAAACAGGGCATATACATGAGCAGAGTTAATATGATGGCAACTTGAGAGCAAGAAAGAGTCATGCTACAGCAAGACTACATAGCAACCAAGGGCATGGCATCAAAGTATACATTGCATAGACCAAATCACATGAAGGAATCCTATGCATATGAGCTATAGATTAGTGGTAACCATCAAGCAAAGTTGGCAAGTTTTATCAGACAGCTTTTACTCAGAACAGCAACATTAACTAGGCATGTTTACAAGCTCATAGCACTCACATCAAGGCATTTCATGGCATGAAATAAATACTAGCAGCAAGAAGACATGAAAATTCTCCAAAGTCATGTTGACAAGTTGCGTATATGGTGCATGTATTAAATCACACAAAAATGACAAAGTGACAAATATTAACAGTTTCCAGCAGTAACATTAGGATGCTCTTTTGCAACAGAGATAATGACATGTAGATGAATCCTAACATGAATGCAACAGCAACCATCATGTAGAGCACGAAGAGTAGATCAATTTACATATGAGGATCATCACCATAGGATCAACATGCGCAAAGATATGGCCCACACAAAATGCATGCATGAAGTTAAAATCTAGGATTTAGTCATTGCTACCTCGCGGGAATCGGGACGAGGGGGATCCAGGACGGCGCGGTACAGGGGCGTGGCGGTGCGTTTGGTTGGTGGGCGCGGGGATGGCGGCTCCAGCGACGGTAGACGGCCGGCAGGGCGACGGGGACGGCGGATCCGGGGCGCTCCTCCCCGGATCTGGTCGGAGGCGAGCTATGAGGCGAGCTAGGGTCCCGGCGGCGACGGGGCCGGCGAGCTTGAGGCCATGGCGCGGGGCGGTGACGGGGACGCGGGCGAGCTCCGGCCGGTGGCGCTCGGGACGGGACAGGGAGCGCGTGGGGCGGCGCGGCGAGGTGTGGGCACGGGGCGCGGTGCAGCGGCGAGGTCGGCGGCGGGGCAGAGGAGTGGGCGCGCGGCGGCGGGGCGGCGGCGAGGTCTCGGACGGCGGCGGCGCAGGGCGCGGGGCGGGCCCCGATGGGCTCCGAGGGCCTGCCTCGGGCCCGGGCGGGCCGCGGCGGCTGTGGAGGGCAGGAAGGCGATGTGGCAGCCTGTGAGTGGCCGTGGACGGCGGCTGTTGGCGGCGCACCCGCTTGGGCAGCGCCAAGTGGCGGTGCTGGGCTGGAGGCGCGGGATTTGAGGGAGGTGGCGGTGGCTAGAGGTAGGTGGAAGGGCTAGGCTAGGGTTTTGTCCCAAAATGGCTGGGGAGGCTGTCTATATATAGACAAGGGGCTAGGGATTAAGGTTTGAGGCCGTTTTTGAGCCGTTCGATTTCGATCGGACGGCTCCGGCGTGAGGGGCAGTGTGGGTGGGTCTAGTGGGCTGTGTAGAGTGGATTGGGCTGAGATGAGAGGGAAGTGGTGCAGCCCGGCACGGCTTCAGAACACCGAAACGTCCGACGTTTTGACCGGCTATAGTGCCGCTCTAGTTATCCGTTGGGGCATCAAACGACTTCCGAATGGAACAAAATTTGGCAGGCGGTCTACCTACAATATATCAAGACCGCACGCCAACTTTCAACCCATTCCGAGAACATTTTTATCCCACTTATAAAATAATATTTCAGAGGTGCCGCGGGCGCGTGTGAGTGTGGTTGGACTCAGAACGGACAACGGAAAGAACGGGGAGAATGACAACTACGAACGGATGCAAGTTTTATGAAAACATGCAGATCAAAGCACATGATGACATGGCCAAGTGCAACACGCAAGCGAATGACATGGCAACGACGACGAACAAATGGAAGACATCTGGAGCATCGGTCTCGGGGCGTCACAACGCAGCACATAAATATATGCCATATAGATGTGTTGCTCAATTTTATGTGTACTATCTGCCCAAGTCTTTTTATTTATCACTAAAAATCAAGAGCACATTGTTTTTAGAGGTAAAAGGACCCGTAAGGATAAGAAAGGACGGTGCCAGCAAGTGATCCTTCTTCATTTCCTCCTTCTTCTTCTTCTTCGTCTTCTTGGTGTGTTTCCCTTTCTCCTCACCAATTGGTGAAACCAAGGACATGATTGACCTTCAATGTCAGATTTCGTTTTGTAAGTGAGGGGCTGCAAGTATACTAATAAACAATAGCATTATTTTCTCATGGCCGTAGCAAAATAGAGGTGAACAGATGCGCTAAATATCATTCTTACCTAGGGGAAGGTTATGGTGCCAATATGGATCATGAGGATTGGAACACAGATCTCCCTTTGTGCAGTTCCACTGAAATCGACCAACAGTACCAGTGTGACATTTTAGTTCAACTGCACAAAGCACTTCTTGCTTCTTTTAAGAAGTGTTTTGTGCAGTACACCAAAAGGTCCCAAAAGCAATGAGGTGAAATGGATATCCCTATTTGCACAAAAAGCTACAGAGGAAACAATCAGAGTCTCAAACAATTACTAATTACTGGCAATAACAATTGGTTAAACTTGTAATGACTAATAACAGTGGCATGGCTTCATTTTACCAGGGGCATTAAATTAAGAACAACTAAATAGTTGCTATAAGGGCATGGGATAGTGGGTGCACCAGCACCATGTACCTCAACTGGGGCATAAAGTGGTGATGCAGAGTTTGTTGCCCCAAGATAAACAAACATCCAAGCAACATATCTGGGTTGGTCCCATTTTTGTTCTCTTTAGCAACCTATTCCTATGTGTGGATAGCAAATCTAGTCCTGGTCATACTCTAGTGCTTTGTCACACCCAACCCCCACTTTCTTTCCTTTTTCAACCAAGATATTGGTTGCTTATCCTGTGTATACAATGTTTCCCCTATATTTCCCTTTTCGACCAAGAGACCGGTTGGATAGCCAGTCTCTACTACTTTCACCCCCTTTATTTCCAATTTGAACCAAGTCCTATATACATACTACATCTTTTCCCCCCTTTCTTTCCTGTTTGACCCAAGTACAAGATTTGACTGCATGAAGTAGCTTTACCTCTAATAATAGAAAAAAAATTAGGTGGCGTTGGACCAGTCGATTTAGCCTAGCTACGTGGGGGCGGCTGAGAGGTAGAAAATGATGCACATGCCGACGTGGGGAGCTGGGGCAGTAGAGCAAGTCCGGTTTCGAAGGAAGATATACTAGAAGGTCGTCGGGGTGTGGCTAGGTAGGGGGCAGGAGGCCGGATCCGCCAACACTACGGCAGCGATGAAGGGATAGGAGGACCTCCGGCGCCGGCGCTTGGTCAGAGATGATGGTGTGGCCGGCAGTGGGACTCCTCCCTCGCCATCACCGACGGCCTAAACGCTGCACCTCCTCCCCTTCCCCAGCGGAGGGGATGCGTCCTGATATGTGACCAGTGGTGAGCAGAGAGAGAGAGTGACTACCGCTATCTTGCTTAGATCTGGAGAGGATGGGAGTGTGTGAAGAGAGCAACCCTAGCAAACAAGCGCGGAGCTCCTGCCTATATATACATATAGTGGAGTAGTTTTCTTCTTTCACTCCATAAAAACAATCGTTTAAAATTGTGTACGTGCCAGGTCGCACTTTGTAACGTTCACATGTGGTACTCGACCCTCCATTAAGTGAACAAACACATATATATTTTATGAACAAGCCCACGGCTCAAATTATCGGAAACGTGGGCTGCACCAACATGCAATATTATTTATATTTTCTATGTACAGTTTGACCACATATATAGTAAGTAGCAAACTTTTAATGCATGTCACCAAAAATTATATTGTTGGATTCCTATTTTTATGGAGTATTGGATTTGGTACATACAATTTATATTTTATTAGTTAAAATTATGGTCAAAATCTAACACAAAATATGAGGGGACTACTCCCACTATGGCCAGTCTAACGGTAGACACGCTTGACCGCTTGGTAGCCCCTCGCTCATCGAAACTATTTCTATGGCATACCGCTCTATTCCATTGTTTCACGGGCATGCGGGCCATCAAGAATCCGGGCCCGAGTGCCGTCCACCAAATCACAGCGAGGTGCTACAGGCTAGACTCACCAGTCACCCCGGTGTGGCAGTCATGACCCGTCATATCACAAAACCCACACCTTTACCAGCAGTAGTAAAGTGGCCTGGTAAGTTGGACGGACGAAGCAACCATCATTTCAGTGGAACGCTTGCTCAATCCCTTTCTCCCCTCTATCTTGAAGAAAACCACACTCCATGCTACTCACTTCTGCCATTTTTCTTCTCTACCAACAAAGGAAAGGTGAGCGAATCAGTGATGCTGCTCTATTTTCTTTCCAAGATTTTTCTTTTGTGAAGCACCAACCGATCCTCACTGCCTATTCTTTTTCCGTTGTCATTGTGATTATGGCTTCCTATCGATTCCTTTTTGTTTGTCAGTTTATTCATGTATCCTGGAGCACTGGGCAAAGAGTTGCCGGCGGACAACCCACTCGAGACCGAGATCTCCAGGAAGCGAGCACCGGCCAACGAGTTGGCGATGTTGACAGGCAAACCCATGGAGATGAAGATCTCCAAAAACAAGCACTGGCCAAAGAGTTTTGACGTTGGCGGACGAACTCCTGAACACAGAGAGCTCCAACAACAGCAAGGCCCGAACCGTGCCTACCCTAGAAACCCTAATGGCCACCTATGAGAGGCTCAAGGACGGGTTTGAGGAGATAGTCGCCGTCGAGGAGCAGTGTTCCCCTGGCAAGACGATGGCCCCCGAAGGGATGGGATCCCCCGGTGAGCTGCCCAAGGTAAAAAAAAATATTGGCTTACCATAATTATGGTCTTTGATTATTTGCAATGTGCTTGCTAATATGTTAGGGTTGTGCAGCTGCCGGTAGACGTCCTTGATGATTCCCATGCCGCGGTCCGTCCTATGGACATTGCCCCAGAGATCGATGACACGAAATAGTTGGTTGAGCTAATCTTTCAACGTAGTTTGCATTGTGTTTAATTACCAGATGCGTGTTATCAAACCCTGTAGGGTCTATGTGGGCGGTACTTGATACTTTTGTTTGTTAGTGAATCATCCGAACCCTCTCCGAGTTATGGAAACAGATGTATCCTCACCAGCTTTTGATTTAATATATGGCATGCTGAGACATCTGTTTGCACTGTCTATCATATAAGCAGGGCTTGTTTGATGATTGTTGGTGTCAAACCTCGTCTGAATCCGCACTGTGTTAGTAGGCTAGCTACTTTGCGAGCTATACTACTACTTGCAAACACTGACCGAAGAGAAACGTTGGGGCTGTGTCGGAAGTTGGGCTCCGGGGACCCAAGGGTTCGAACACTGGGGTGAGCTTGTTCCTACCTCTTCGTCCCCTACCACGGCTAAGCTACGGCGAAGCTACGGCGGGAGCGTGCTAGCGAGGAGCGGACCGTGGACTCAGTGGTTTACCCAAGTTCGGGCCACCTTGCGGTGTAAAACCCTACTCCTGCTTGGTTTTGATTGTCGTGAGCAAGAGAGTGTTCTCGCGTACAAGGTAGGAGAAGGAGTCGACCGAATCGGATCTCTCTACCACTATGGCAGCACTGTCCCTTTATACCTACCTTAGTCCTCTTCCCCCTCAAAACTTAGGCGGGAAGGGTTGCCACACTTGGTAGGTTTTGAAGGGGGATAGGCGGTCTTCGTCTGCAAAAGCATGATCCATGATGTGCCAGTGGGCTCGGTGATGACCTCCGCCCCGCGCGCCTGCCGTCTTGGTCTCCTTTCGCTGATCGGGCAACCTTTGGGGTTGCTTTGGGAAGTGGACTGCTGGCCTTGCTCCCTTAACACAAAAGGGGAAACCCTCTTCATCCGCGCCTGCTGCACGGCCTTTGTCGCCGCCTGTCGTCGCGCGCATCACCCACGTGGTGGGCACGGGACCGCGCTGCCGGACCGAACAACCCTTGCCTTGAGCGCCCTAGGGAGGAAGCCTCGGGAGGCCGCCTTGCGAGGCTGCTGATGGAGATGCTGAGTCTTGTTCGCCGCTACCTGAGGAGGGGTCCTCATGAGGCCAAGGCCTCATGAGGGGCCTTGATGAGATGCTCGATGGTGGCGGCCTGCTGGGCCTACGCCAGGTGTTGCGCCCTGGGCCAAAGGCAGACGGGTCTGGATAACCTTGGTTCCATTGGCCCGACAGTAGCCCCCGGGCCCGCGGCGCGCACGTTCCCGCCTACTAGGGGGCGAAACTGCGCGGGCCCTAACCGCCTGCGGGCCAGGCACGATGCGTGCCCCACGATGTGACGGGGGACGCCCCCACTTCTCCCACGATGCCTCGGTAACCGCTCACGCTGACATAAAGCCTGCCACGGGTGACGCGAGACCATCATTGCCTTCCTTCGCGCACTGTTGCTGCTTCGATTCCCGACGCCAAAGAAGGTGGAGCGACAAGAAGAGGCCCGCGCCGAGCATAAAGAGGGGAAGAGAGGAGTCGAAGTCCTCCACCCATCTTCTTCTTCCTCCAACCTTTCCTTCCTCGTCTTGCCAGAGCCACCACAGTGATGGCGAGGGGAAGAGGGTGTACATGTGCTTCTGCTGCTGCATCCAAGGTTCTGCCCCGGGGGCGCGGGTGCTCCCCAGCGGCTGTTGGCACCGGTCCCAGCGGCCGTGGAAGGGGCGCCGCCCGCGGGCGCGGAGGGTGCGGCGCGCGCGGCCGAGGTGGCCATGGCGGGGCAGCCGCCCTACCTCCCCGGGTGGGGCGCCATTCGGCGGAGGCGGCTCATGAGTTCATAGTGAACATGCACCACCGGCCCTGCACCTGGCTCCGGCTCCCAGAATCCTTCGCGAAGGTGATGGCGGACCGCGCGCCCTTGGACCTGTGGGTGCAGGCAGACGGCTGCTACAACGGCCCCTCCTGGGTGGCGACGGAGCTCACCCCTTCGGGTTTCATGGTCTTGAAGCAGGGGTGGAAGTCGTTCGCCCTCGCCTGCGGCCTGAAGCGGGGGCACATCCTCCAATTCAAGTACGATGGGGCCGCCACGCTCTTCGGGAAGATCTTCGAGGTCTTCGGTAGCCCTCTGGAGTGCTGCGCGGAGAGCGAGGATGATAGCAACAGCGGTGCCGCCCCCTCCAGCGGAAGCGAAAGCAACGACAGCTCCCCCCGCGTCAAGAGCGAGGATGAGGACTCCGACTAGGCGCGCGGCGTCCATGTTGGAGTCTTGGGGGTGACGTCGCCCCGCCTTGGCCTTTTTCTTCTTTTTATTCTCCTGCACTGAAACAATGTAGGCCCGTGGGGGCGTGAAAACAATATCTTTTCTGTTTTAATTTAATGCTTTTTCGATTTGGAATGTACGCGTTCCCTCCCGAAGTCCTCTCGTGAGGCCAGTTTTTTTCCTTGTTCGCCTTAGCGCTCTACGCCGTCAGGACCCCGCCCCCGAGCAGGCCTCAGCCGCCGCTGGTATGTCCGGTCGCAATGCCGGGACAAGGCCAGGAGGTGAGGGGCACCGGGAGCTAGTGAGGGTCCTGAGGCACGATGCTCAGGGAGCCCCTCTTTGGCGTGCAAGCGGCTCATGCGGAAGAAAAATGCTAGCACTCAGTGGGATCGCGAAGGGATAGAGCTTGAGTGACGGCGAGGGCATCTCGCGAGGTAGTTAGACTTAGCTTTTGTCGGGGAGCGGTGTCGGGCGAGCCATAGCTCATGAGGAGTACATGTGGCTCACGAGGCGTGCCTCGCAAGGCTCGGCCTTCGTAGTGTTCATCTCGCGTGGCCCTCTGATTAGGCGCCCCCCGCAGGTCGGCTCGCGAGAGGCCGCCCGCGAGGTCCCCGTGCAGCATGCCTCCTGAGACACTGCATGTCGACAAATTTCACAATGGGGGCAGCGACGCGTGCTCGCTAGCTCGCCCGTGGCCGTTGCGTGAGGAGATAAGGCACCAAGGACCTTGGTGAGGTGACGTGCACGGGAGCAGGCCCGCGAGCCAGAGCTCAGTCGCTTGAATTTTGCGGCGCTGCAGGGACGAATCCGAGCACAAGCGCCGTGCCTAGCCCCCGCTCACGGAATCGGTCAGGGGAGGGGTCGCGAGCGCGTGGCGCTCTCGGGACGGCATCGTACTCAACACGCAATTAAGTAGGCAACATAAACTCATCAGAGCATAATTAGCAAGATCCATTACACAACCAAAAAGGAGAGGGGCGAGGCTGTCGTGTCCGGCACAGGTCAGCTTGAGGTTGGTGCAGCCCGTGGGGCGCCCTCAGTCACATTAAAGCAAATCACCTTGGCGGAACGATCCCGGGAGCGAAGGTGTAGAAGGCGCAGCAAGATAGAACTTGGGCCGCGCGAGGCGACGCTCGGACGCACCTGGCAGAACTGTGCCGGAAAGTCGTCAGATTGCCTGGCGAGGCGCGCTGCGGAGGCTCGCTTTGCCAGGACCGGGGGGCTCCTGAAGCCCAGGGGCTCGCGAGAAGCAGGGGACTCCCGAGGCCCTGGCGCGAGGGGCGCCCGCCTCTGGAAGGAGGCGCCGACGTTCCTCAGGCCGAAGGGCATGCGCATGCCGCTCACGGCCGGGCCAGCGCCCTGACCGGCTTGCAGCAGCAGGAAAGGGTCCTGAGGGCCGGCCTTGTTGAGGCTGGTGAAATCAACGCACATGCGCTCCTTGCCGCCTTTCCTGGGGAGGACGACTGGGTTGGCGAGCCATTCGGGATGGTGCACCTCACGGATGACTCCAGCTTCTTGGAGCATCTGAACTTCCCTGACGATGAAATCTTGCTTCTCTGGCACCTGGCGCCGTGCTTTTTGCTTGACGGGGCATGCATTGGGGCACACCGCTAAGTGGTGCTCGATCACCTCCCTCGGCACACCGGACAAGTCAGATGCTTTCCAGGCGAAAACATCCGAGTTTTCCCGAAGGAAGGTGACGAGCGCGCTTTCCTATGCAGGAGGAAGGCCAGCGCCAATGGTGAAGGCAGGGCCGGAGCCGCTGCCGTCCACCGACACCTTCTTTGTCTCGGCATGGTCCTGAGAGAACAACTGCTTCTTCTTCGTGGGCGCGGCCTCAGGAGGCTCGACCGCGTCCTCGTCAGCCGGATGCGCGACAGCGGCGGCTTTGTAGGCGCGCTCGAGGGAGTAGACCGCATCCTTCTCATCGCAGGCGACAGTGATGATGCCGCTGCAGCCAGGCATCTTGAGGACGTTGTAGGCGTGATGGGTCGCCGCCATGAACTTGGCGAGAGCTGGGTAGCCCAAGATGGCGTTGTAAGGCAAGCCGATGTGCGCCACGTCAAAGTCGGTGAGCTCGGTATGGTAGTTCTTGCGGGTGCCGCAGGTGACGGGAAGGCGCACTTGCCCCAGAGGGATGGTGGAGCTATCGGTCACTCCGAAGAAGGGCTTGGTCGGCATCAGTTGGTCGTAGGGCACCTGGAGCGTCTCGAATGTCTTGATGGAGATCACATTGAGGCCGGCGCCTCCGTCGATGAGGGTCTTGGTGACCGCGACGTTGCTGGTGGTGGGAGTGCACAACATGGGGAGTGCGCCTGCGGAGGCCGTGGACTTCGGGTGGTCTGTGGAGTCGAAGGTGATGGCTTACTGTGACCACTTGAGGGACCGCGCGGCCTCAGGCCTCGGGAGGGCGGCATTCACTTCGCGAGAGAGCAGCTTGAAGTAGCGGTTGGACACGGGGGCGTGAGCCCCGCCAAGGATGCAGGCCACCGCATGAGGCTCCTGGTAGCCCCCAGCGCCCTCATCAGGCTGGTTGATGTCGTTCCTCCGGGGTGGCAGCGGCAGCGGCGGGAGAGCGGCATTGGCCTGGCGGTTCGCCTCGTGAGGCTGGTCGCGCCAGGCGGCCTCGCGAGGCTGGTCGCGCCAGGCGGCCTCACGAGGCTGGTCACACCAGCCCTAGCGGAAGTTGTCGTTGCTGTTGTGGCCGTTCCAGCGGTTGCCGCCGCGGACACCTCCGTGACCGGCACCGCGGCCATTGCGATCGTCTCGGCGGCCCTGGCGCTCGTCGCGGAGCAGCTTGAGCTCCTGGCAGTCTTCTGTGCTGTGGGAGCGCACGTTGTGGTAGGCGCAGAGCGGCCGGCCGTCTTTCTTGGGCTCTTCATGGTCACAGTCGCTCTTCCGCTCGGGCTCCGCCGCAAGCACGGCAGGGCCCTTATGCTTGACGTCCTTGTTCTTGGTCTTGGCGGCCTCGAGCGCCATGTCAGGGTTGTTGTGGACGAAGAGGCGGCCTTCTTCAGCCTTGGCGCACTTGTCGGCGAGGCCGAACAGTTCAAGCACCGAGTCTAGCTCGTCGTTGATGGCGAGCTTCTCGCGCATCTTGACGTCCATGAGGCCGGTGGAGAACGCAGAGATGACGGCCGCGCCGGAGGCGCGCGGTATCTTGTTGCGCACTTGGCTGAAGCGCTGGATGTACTTACGGAGGGTCTCGTCTGGGCGCTGCCGCACGTGCCGCAGGTCGTGGATGGTGAGGGAGCAGTCTTGCATGCCCTTGAAGTTGGCGATGAACTGGCTGCAGAGCTCGGCCCATGATGAGATGGATGCCTCAGGGAGGTTCATGAGCCAGGAGCGCGGGCCGTCCTTGAGGGCCATGGGGAACCAGTTCGCCATGACCTTGTCGTCGCCGTTCGCCGCCTCGACGCTCAGTGCGTAGAGCTGAAGGAACTCCGCAGGGTTGGGGGTGTCGTCGTAGCGCGGAGGCAGCTCAGGCTTGAACTTCGTGGGCCACACCACCCGACGTAGCTCGCGGGTGAAGGCGCGGCAGCCCACACCGCTCGAGGGGACGCCGCCTGCGAGGGCGGCGCAGTTCGGGCGCCCTGCCAACGCAACCTCCTAGACGGCCTGGTCATGGCGCTGGCGCTGCCACTCGAGGAGCACTCGCGCATCGGGGGGCTTGTGTCGGATGATCTGGCAGCTGGCCTCGTCACGGACTGGCGGGGACGCGCCACGGGACGGCTCGCGCGCCCACGCATTGCGCTGGACCCGCCGAGTTCGTCGCGCAGAGGAGGCGGCGGGGGAGCACCGTGCGCCAGGTCCCTAGCGCGAGACGGCGGAGGGCGGAGCGAGTGGGAAGGCGCCGGAGCGTCCCCGGCGGCGTTGACTTGCTCGGTGATGCGACCAAGCCAGACGTCGTAGCCGGCGTCAGTTGGACGGTAGCGGAGCAGCTCGCGTGCCATGAGTAGCGCGGCCTGCATGTTCGGCGGTCCATGGTGGGCGAGGGAGGAAGAGGCCGTGGCAGTGTGGCCGTTCGCCTACACGGAGGGGTGCAGGGAGGAGTCCTGCTGCTCACGGGCAGCGGGGTCGGTGGCGGTAGCAGCCTCGACAGGGCGGTGGCGGTTGCCGCGGGCCACCGGCTCCGTCTGAGCCACGTGGCCAGCCCTGCGCTCGGCGCGCTCACGGCGTGCGTCGGCCATGAAGCTGGTGGAACGGAGGGCGGAGCGGAAGAACAGTAGCGCACCCCTACCTAGCGCGCCAAATGTCGGAAGTTGGGCTCCGGGGACCCAAGGGTTCGAACAATGGGGTGAGCTTGTTCCTACCTCTTCGTCCCCTACCACGGCTAAGCTACGGCGGGAGCGCGCTAGCGAGGAGCGGACCGTGGACTCAGCGGTTTACCCAGGTTCGGGCCACCTTGCGGTGTAAAACCCTACTCCTGCTTGGTTTTGATTGTCGTGAGCAAGAGAGTGTTCTCGCGTACAAGGTAGGAGAAGAAGGAGTCGACCGAATCGGATCTCTCTACCACTATGGTAGCAGTGTCCCTTTATACCTGCCTTGGTCCTCTTCCCCCTCAAAACTTAGGCGGTCTTCGCCTGCAAAAGTATGATCCATCACGCGCCGGTGGGCTCGGTGATGACCTCCGCCCCACGCGCCCGCCGTCTTGGTCTTCTTTTGCCGATCGGGCAACCTTTGGGTTTGCTTTAGGAAGTGGACTGCTGGCCTTGCTCCCTTAACACAAAAGCGGAAACCCTCTTCATCCGCGCCTGCTGGCACGGCCTCTGTCGCCGCTCGTCGCCGCGCGCGTCACCCACGTGGTGGGCATGGGACCGCGCTGCCGGACCGAACAACCCTTGCCTTGAGCGCCCTCGGGAGGAAGCCTCGGGAGGCTGCCTCGCGAGAGGGCCTCGCGAGGCTGCTGGTGGAGATGCTGAGTCTTGTTCGCCACTCCCAGAGGAGGGGTCCTCATGAGTCCAAGGCCTCATGAGGGGCCTTGATGAGATGCTCGATGGTGGCGGCCTGCTGGGCCTATGCCAGGTGTTGCGCCTAGGGCCAAAGGCAGACGGGCCTGGATACCTTGGGTTCCATGGGCCCGACAGGCTGATCAGCTCGTTCTACACCAAGAGCATCTCCAACACCCTTTGTATATTGGATTTCTAAAAACTTGTTATAGCAAGAGGAGAGAGAAGGTTTACAAAGCCAACATGTTTTTTGCTTTCTCAGCCTTTGTATATTGGATTGCTATATTTGTACAAAACACACAATGACATGTGGGGACAGTTTGCCATACACCCTACACACTAGCTTACGTACATGAATACATATACTACCACAACTCGCCACTATACACGTCACATACACACACAACATACACGGGTACACGTACACGTACACACTCCATGAAAAAAATCCATGCAATAAAAAAATGTATACAACACAGCACACATGCGGCATGCAAAAAAATTCCATGCAAAAAAAATACACACATCACACGAACACGCGCACACAGCACACGTACACAGCACACACGTGCGCGGCATACATGGCCCACCGGTCATTGAGACAAAAATATGACTAGGACCACTTTAGTTGGCTTTGTAAAATTATAGCAAGTGGCCTCTCTACTTTGCAAATATACAAATAGGTTTGGCCGTCGATCTTTTGGAGGAAGCGTGAATGAGTAGTACTTTTGCATTGCCTAGAGAGTGTGTGTGTGTACATGTGTTAGAGAGAGGTTGTGGGATGAAGAGAGACCCGAGAGAGAGAAAGGCCCTCCATTTCTTTTTAGTCGGCAACAAAATCATACAGAAACGTACGAATCCTAGAACATTGGCATACAAAAACTTTCAAATGGTGCATTTTATACTAATACATTTTCGTCAAATCTGGGCATGCGTCAAATCAACTCTGCAAGCAGTACAAAGGAGTGCTCCGACTTTATTAAAACATGGCCCACCTCACATTATCATCATATTTCTAGGAGTCCATGCACGGCTAGCAGGCGATCTCTTCTCCCTCTTCTCCCTCCTCGTCTCTCTTTTTTCAGTCGGCACTCGGCGGGCGATTAGATTTTGGGTATCGTCGGTTTATTCAATTGCAGTCCGACATGTCACTGAAAATGCAAGAAACGCGTGTGTGTTCCCTTTGGTGAGCGGTGTGCCAGACCGACCGTGGGGGTGCGATGCGAACGCGACAGGCGTGCTTTAAGTGTGCCGCCTTTTCCTTTTGAACTTGTAAAGTGTAACATTATCTTTCGCTTGCTCTTGCGATCGATCGGTAGAAATCCAGATAGAAAAGACGAGCGCGGGGCTTTCCCGCATGTTAGGCTGGCTAGTTTGGCCTAGTCGGTTTGCTCACATATGTTCCCATGTGTCAGTGATATGCCGTGAGGAAGCGCGTTGAGCGACGGGCCGAACGCGACATGTGTGCCGTGAGTGGTCCACTTTCTCGTTTTGAACTTTTAAGTGCAACACTTGGTTTAGCACCTTCATACGAACGATCGATGCAAAACCCGGTTAGAAAAGATGAGTGAGCGAATATTATTTTCTGGAACCATCATCCCTTCATGTCACGGACCATGTTCATATCCTGTGCTGCCACAGTGCCGTCCAGTCTGGGCGTGTGCTAGCAGTATTGATGTTACAGTAGCTTTCTAGAAGAAGTGGATTCAACAAAGAGTGAAATGATGGTTGCTTCGTCCTAGCAACTTACAATTGGATAGGTGGGGCCTTGTGATTTGACGGCTCATTAGTCATTATTACTGTGGTGCTACGACCGGGTGAGTCTCCCCTGTAGTTCTGCGTGATGCACTCTAATTTTGGTGCATGGCAAGTGGACCCAAATGGTGGATGTCCCACATGTCGGCGAATGAAAGTATTCTACCCGCTATGGAGGAGAAGCAAGGAAACCGCGCGGTAGAGTGTCACTGCTGTTTTATATTTATTTCTTGTTTTTAGCGTTTCTACTGTTATGACGGAGGAGTGCGAAACACGGCAGCCTAGTGAACTTGCATGTGCATTCGTTCATATACTGTTTTTTATTTAATGACTTGATGATTTGAAGATTGCTCACCATGCCTGCTGCTTGGTTGTAACACCCCAAAATTTTCTCTCTGGATTTTCAAATCTTTTTATTGAAAGAAAATACTTTGAATTATTTTGACCCAATTCTTTTTCTTCTCTTTCTTCTGTTCTGATATGCATTTTTATTTTTATTTTTTTTAATTGGGAATTCCAAAAAATTTAAATGGTTCTGATTTGGATGGTTTATTAATTGGTAATTATTTTTGGAAGATCAAAAATATATTTTTCTCTTTAGAAAAGTTTCTGGAATATTTAAACTATTCCATGAAAATAGCCTTTTCACCTCCTTCTAGCACTTCTAAATTCTTCCTATAATTTTTCTGCCACTTCTAAATTATCCCTCAAGTCACTCACACCTTCTAGGACAGTATCCCACTCCTTTCCACCTTACAAAAATATTTCTGCAATATTTATTAAATTCCAAAGTTGGAATTTATTTTATTCATGGTTTCTTTGGTTTACAAAGGAACTCTATTTTCTACAAGTCTTCTGCTCCCACCAAAATTACCCCAACAACTAGACAGTACCCATAACCCATTTCACCAAAAACATTGGGTTCCACAATTCAAAATTTTCAAATTTCATTCAGTTCAAATTTGGACCAGAAACAATCTCTCTGATACAAACCTATTTTTAATTGCTCCAAAAATTCTGAAACTTTGCCAAGCCATCCTATATGCATCGACACCTCACCACAAAAATTCCCTAAAATTCCTAAAATGCCTAGACCCCTCTGTCATTTCACCATATACCTCATGTGCGCATTGTTCATCGCTGACAGAAAATTCAATTAACTGAATTTCTTCAGTGACAGAGACGATCGATGCCGTGTGCTTCACTCCATCGCCCTCCTTCTCATCCACACCTCCTCACCTCATCAATGAGCCGTCGTAACCCCTGGTCAATAACTCTCCACCGACGAAACAGTGCTCGGCCGGTGCAGCTACCATCGAGCTCATCCGCGGCGGCCGAGCGGATCGGCACGACCCCGCCCGCCATCTTCATTGCTGCTGCTGCCCTCCCTCACCTAACCTCCTCCACGTGGCAGCCTCTCCGCATCATCTCCACGCCGACCACACTGCCCAGGGCCCGCTGGTAGTCACCGGAGCGGCTCGCCGTCTGCCGCACCCGTACGGGAATTGCTTCGCGGATAAGACGATCAGGCCCGAATTCATCCATGAAAATGCTTCTGGAGAAATCATTTGACCTCCACGATCATGCACCGCACCTGCTTGCCGTCCATAACCAACTCGACGGCCGGAATTTACTCCGGCGTCATCCGCACGCCTCGGCCCTCCTTGGATTGCCTATAAAAACGGCCCCCGAGCTCCATTCGCTTCACCCACCACCTCCACTGCCTCGCAATCGCTCGCCAAGCCACTCACCCGACCTCGGGGAGGCCTTCGTCCCCGTCTCCGATCACCGAGCCGCCACCACCTTCGCCGATCGGCCCGACGTAGTTAGGCCATCTCTACCCTCCAAAATACACCAGTCACCATATCTCGCTCCCCCTCATGGATTCCGCGCTCCAATTTCACCACCCGAGCTCTCTCCGGCGAGATCCCACTCCAGCCGAAACATCATCCGCCGCCGACGACCTCGCCGTTGTTCAAGTGCTCGACGGCGACCACCACCACCACCCACCGACACGGAGTTCCACCCTGAACACATCCCGATAATCGCCGCCTCCCAAAACCCCGGCGATCGTCTTCGGTGATCGCCGTTTCCCCTCCGTACACGCGCGCGAGCGCGTTTGAATTTGAACCGGACGGGTGGGGCCCACCCGTCAGCGTTTTCTTTTTTTTCGGTGTTTAAATCGAAAGCGCATTCGATGTTTTACGCTTTCCACGTGGGAAGGCGTACTCCTGCCCGAAACGTTTTCTGTTTAAACAGCGCAGGGACTGGACTTTTGCAGAAAACCCCCTGGGTTTAAAAGTTTAGTAACTTTTAAACCACAACTCTGATTGAGTTGATTCTTTTTTTGAAATTCTTATTTTTATCTCTAGTGTTTTTTAGTATTTATTTAGAAATATTTTGAGACAAGTTTTGGTACTGTTGCCAAATTTTAATTGGAATTCGAATTTGAATTTTTCAGAAAACGAAGAGGGAAACTTTGCCGGGAATTTTGAGGGTTCTTCTTCTAACTACTTTGGACAAGGCAAGCATTTTGAACCTGGGATATGGTGATTGCATTGCATGTGTGCATCGGTTTGAGATTTCACCACATATGTAGAAGTAATAATGCATGCATGCATGGTCATACTATTTCCTTGCACATGACTTGCACTCCACTCAAGATCATGAATTTTATAACATGGTGGAGAGCTGTGAGAATTCAGGAGCGTGTCTCCTGCCTTGGACTTGCCGGTGGGCACGGGTCACGTTTGACACGGTGGTGTCACGGTGACATATATGGAGTATACCGGTCATAATAACAACACCTCCTGAGTCTACCTAGATCGAATCTTGTTCCGTCACACCTAGCTAAACACCATGCTGCCACGGGTCTTCCCGCGAGGGAAGTACGGTTTAGTAAGTTGGTAACCCCTATCTGTGTACACACCACATAGAGGGCCATGATGAGGGTTTCCACGGCCATGGACTAAATCCCGTCAACAGGTCAGGGGGCATGGGTGTATCCGGCTGGGCCGAGAGGGGGGCACCCCTTGAAATCCGCGTGTATGAATAGTGATCCCATGCTATTCGAGATTGTAGTCTCCCCGACTTAGAGTTTTTCTTGAACGGTGCTTTGGGTGATTCCTGGCATCCGGAAAGTTATTCTGGTGTGTGCTGGTCAAGTGTGTTTTCAACCCAAAGACCGTAATGGGAATTAGTCAGCGTCTCGGTGCTGGCTAAAGAAATCCTTTACTTGTGGGTAAAGAGTACACCCTCTGCAGAGTTATAACTATTCGAATAGCCATGTCCGCGGTCAAGGACGTTAGCTGGGAAGGGTCAAGTATCGGTCTCGGTGTCGGTCTTCGGAGGAAATAATTAATTTGAGCATCAAATATTTTACAGAATATTATTATTTCATCACTAACGCTGTCATGGATATTTTTGTTATCATGAATATTATGGTTGTGAATATTATTGTTACTATGCATATTATTGTGGACTAACCCGTTTCTCTTATTTTATTTTCCTGAGTGTCTCAGGGGCTGGCTAGACTACCCCGGGCACCCAGTTTTATTTTCAAGACCTCTCATGGCGTCGCTTGAGTTCTCGGGCGGTCTGTCTTGCCCGATTCTCTTTTAGACACCCATTTGGCATTTCTTTTCAAGACCTCTCGTGGCGTCGCTTGAGTTCTCGGGCGGTCTGTCTTGCCCGATTCTCTTTTAGACACCCGTATGGCATTTCTTTTCAAGACCTCTCGTGGCGTCGCTTGAGTTCTTGGGCAGTCTGTCTCGCCCGATTCTCTTTTAGACACCGGTTTGGCATTTCTTTTCAAGACCTCTCGAGGCGTCGCTTGAGTTCTCAGGCAGTCTGTCTCGCTCGATTCTCTTTTAGACACCCGTTTGGCATTTCTTTTGGATTCTCGGGCGGTTCAGTCTCGCCCGATTGTCCACTTTTAACTTTCTTGGTTTGTCACTAACAATTTAATTTCTCTGCACATGTTAATATTTATCATGCCATGTTTTAAATTTTAGTCAGCATGAGCATATCGTTTAATCCATCATGGGCATATGCGAGTACATTCCAACGTACTCACTGGCTTGTCCCTGGCTATTTCATTGGCCAGACCTGGAGGAGGACGAGCTTGTGGAAGGAGATTGCGCTAGCGAGCCCGACACTTAGAGGTGTCCCAGTCAGTCAACCTGTGATCTTGGAGTCTGCCACATGTATCATCCGCTGTGTTTCCGCTACACCAATAAAATAGTCAAGCCTCACACTGACGCTTGACTTTATTTTATTGTATCAGTGTTGTTCTACCACCACACCATTGTATTATTCCAGCACCGTAGTATATTGGCAAGCTTGTAATAATGGGAATTAGTCAGCGTCTTGGTGCTAGCTAAAGAAATCCTTTACTTATGGGTAAAGAGTACACCCTCTGCAGAGTTATAAGTATTCGAATAGCCGTGTCCGCGGTCAAGGACGTTAGCTGGGAAGGGTCAAGTGTCGGTCTCGGTGTCGGTCTTCGGAGGAAATAATTAATTTGAGCATCAAATATTTTACAGAATATTATTGTTTCATCACTAATGTTGTCATGGATATTTTTGTTATCATGAATATTATGGTTGTGAATATTATTATTACTATGCATATTATTGTGGACTAACCCGTTTCTCTTATTTTATTTTTCCTGAGTGTCTCAGGAGCTGGCTAGACTACCCCGGGCACCCAGTTTTATTTTCAAGACCTCTCATGGCGTCGCTTGAGTTCTCGGGCGGTCTGTCTCGCCCGATTCTCTTTTAGACACCCGTTTGGCATTTCTTTTCAAGACCTCTCGTGGCGTCGCTTGAGTTCTCAGGCGGTCTGTCTCGCCCGATTCTCTTTTAGACACCCGTTTGGCATTTCTTTTCAAGACCTCTCGTGGCGTCGCTTGAGTTCTCAGGCGGTGTGTCTCGCCCGATTCTCTTTTAGACACCCGTTTGGCATTTCTCTTCAAGACCTCTTGAGGCGTCGCTTGAGTTCTCGGGCGGTCTGTCTCGCCCGATTCTCTTTTAGACACCCGTTTGGCATTTCTTTTGGATTCTCGGGTGGTTCAGTCTCGCCCGATTGTCCACTTTTAACTTTCTTGGTTTATCACTAGCAATTTAATTTCTCTGCACATGTTAATATTTATCATGCCATGTTTTAAATTTCAGTCAGCATGAGTATATCATTTAATCCATCATGGGCATATTCATTCGGTATATCTTTCGTTCATAATGTTTGCGAGTACATTCCAACGTACTCACTGGCTTGTCCCTGGCTATTTCATTGGCTAGACCTGGAGGAGGACGAGCTTGTGGAAGGAGATTGCGCTAGCGAGCCCGACGCTTAGAGGTGTCCCAGTCAGTCAACCTGTGATCTTGGAGTCTGCCACATGTATCATCCGCTGTGTTTCCGCTACACCAATAAAATAGTCAAGCCTCACACTGACGCTTGACTTTATTTTATTGTATCAGTGTTGTTCTACCACCACACCATTGTATTATTCCACCACCGTAGTATATTGGCAAGCTTGTAATAATTATTGAGCACTCTGACTCAACCCTGTGTAATATTATATTTGTACTGGTTATCTATATCAAGGAAGTCTACCAGTTGTTCTTGGGGCTGGTATGACTTGAGGCTCTTCTGTGATTTATCCCAGAAATGGGCCTGACATTGGTGTGCAGTGCTTCATACGGCAAACTTGTCTTAATTCCGGCACATAGCCTAGAGATCAAGATACGGGGATAAATTGCTGCTTGGCACGTGCTGGATGTCCCACACGTCAGCGAAAGGACGAGGACAGGAACAGCGTGGGAGGGTGTCTCCACTTCTTCCATTTCTATGGAAGCAAGCGTCTCCACTCTACGAGGGAGGAACGCGAAACACGGCAGCACAGGTGATATGACCGTCCGGTTTTCTTTGAGGGTGATTTGACTGTGTAGTTGGAGGGTCGGAGACCACACGTAGTACATAACGATATAAAGTGCGACCCGGAGAGATAGACGCGTCTAGTTGGAAGAACTCGGACCATACACATAAACAAATATCCAACCTAATTCGGAGTATGTGCCTATAATTAATATAGTAGAGTACTTAGGCACGTACATCATAATTTCAGCATGCATTGCACGTAATATTTAGTGCTAGTAAGTTCTAAAAGATAAATGGCAACATGCCACGCAGGTTCATACTATTTGTGCCTGGCTACTTCACCTATATTTACGGCGGTACATTACTCAGGTTCGTAGGTGCCTGGGTACATGTCTGTTTCGTAGTTCCAGTCCCAGGTGTCCTTCATAGATGGCACGATCCATAATGGAGGGCAACGGGAATACATATCATTGCACCTTTTTAGTGTGGCTCCCCACGATGGAGACTCATCCAAGCTGAAGCGGCATAAGTCAGGGATAGGGGCGTTCAACATATGGGGTAGTTGTCCCCAATGAAAACCGAGTACTCTCCAAGTGTGTTCCTCCGTGCCCAGGTAGCATCACGGGGGTCGAACACGCAATCGTTCATCTGGTACACCTAGCATCTCAAACCTGGACACATGGTGACGGGCATGGTCAAGGTCCATGCAGGATAAATGTTATGCAACAAGCACAATAAGGTGACGTAATCAGAGGATAAGGATTAAAATAATATATTTTATATTTTCTTATTTCTATGATAGGGAAGGGAAGAAGTCTAGTACGAGTAGATTAGAGCCAGCTGCGGCACGGGCTAGAAGAAACAATTTGAGAGTGTGACGTAGGCGATGTATATTAATTAAAGTAGGAGGAGTCCTAGTAGTAGTAGTACTTTTTTATTAGATGGGATTCAGGCTTGCTAGCCAGTACATTACGGAATTGAAATTGCTAATTATAACTTGTATTATAATGTTGCGTCGATCACTGTCCCAATCAATCAAAAAAAGAAAAGAACTACTCCTCATGGAGTATAACGAGACATGTACTAAAATGTTAGAAGATGACATGGCAATAAGATTGTATACTCTAGCTCCTGGTTCTACTAGTCTTAGATCGGAGATAATTGCTTACCTGGGTACATGATCAGGGTTCGATCGTGATAGATTGTGGCACCTTGCTGCCCTTTGTAAGTGCATCAAGTGCCCCCTTAGTGGTTTTGGAGTATTGAAGACAAATAGGTTGAGGAACTAATGTGTTTGTGAGTATACACAGGAGACAGAGTCCCTGAAGATTTGGTTTAACACATGGAAGACGACCCCTAAAAAGAGATTTCTTCAAGTGAAGAATTTGATGATGAAATTGGTACGGCCTTTGAAGAAATTTATGTGAAGACTTCGAAGCTTGAAGACTTTAGTTTTCTTAGTTTCTTTTCTTCTTATTTGAGTCATAGGAAAAACCGTACTGTTAAAGGGGGTCTAGGTGAAACATATTTCACATGTCCAAAGTGATGCTCAAACTTACTAAAACCCATACACAAGCCGCTTCGAGTGAAGCCTTTGGAAATCTCCAGTACAGCTGACGCATTTGCGAGCGACAGTGACGAAGTTCATCTGGTCGCTGACGAATTTGGTCAGGCTGAGGAGTTAGGAGTTCGCCAGTGCGATCTACCTATCGTGAGGAAATTGAGTGCCATGACGAAATTGAGAGTACAATTTTTAGACCGTTGCTGCGCCGCGTGCCAGCTGTCTGTCAGGGCCGGATTTCCAGGAAAAGATATCCCAAAAATTAACACCTCGTATCGTCACCAGCCCAGGATTACTGTTACTGGTGGACACGTCCTTGTTACAGATTACCAAGCAATTACAAGAATTGTATACAAGACCATAAAGGTCTAATGATACTACAATGATTTCTAGTGACGGGTGACGGAAGCGACTCGTGGCTCTCCAACATCGATGGGGCTCCATCCCCACAGGAACAGCTGACCCGGATAATTCCTATCCCTCGTGGCTGCTATCCTAGGCTCCACAAGGACGTCGTTGTGGAACTCCCCGTTGAACTCCTGACCTGGCCAATTAAATAGCCAGGGACAAGCCTGTGAGTACGTTTGAATGTACTCGCAAACATAATGAACAAAAGATATACCGAATGCATATGCTCACACTGGATTAAATGAGATGCATATGTTGGCTGAAATTAAAATATGGCATGATAAATATTAGCATGTGCAGAAGTATGAGTAAATAAAATATTAGTGACAAACCAAGAAAGTGAAAAGTGGATATTCGGGCGAGACAGGACCGCCCGAGAATCCAAAAGAAAATATAAAGTGGAGAATCGGTCGAGACAAGACCGCCCGACTATCCAAGAGAAATGCCAAACGGGTGTCTAAAAGAGAATCGGGCGAGACAGGACGGCCCGAGAACTCAAGCGACGGCACAAGAGGTCTTGAAAAGAAATGCCAAACGGGTGTCTAAAAGAGAATCGGGCGAGACAGGACTGCCCGAGAACTCAAGCGACGCCACGAGAGGTCTTGAAAAGAAATGCCAAACGGGTGTCTAAAAGAGAATCGGGCGAGATAGGACCGCCTGAGAACTCAAGCGACACCATGAGAGGTCTTGAAAATAAATGCCAAACAGGTGTCTAAAAGAGAATCGGGCGAGACAGGACCGCCTGAGAACTCAAGTGACGCCACGAGAGGTCTTCAAAATAAATGAGTATCCCGGGTGGTCTAGCCAGCACATGAGATACTCAGAAAATAAAAACAAGAGAAACGGTTAGACCGTAATAATAACAATAATATTCATGACAACCATAATATTCATGATAGCGTCAGTGGCGACAATAATTATCCTGTAAAATAAATCATGCTCAATTTTAATTATTTTTCCTCCGGAGACCGACACTTAACCAACCCAGACTGTAGTCCTTAACCGCGGACACGGCTATTCGAATAGGTTTTAAAACTCTTCAGAGGGTGTACTCTTTACCCACAAGTAAAGGATTTCTTTAGCCAGCACCGAGACGCTGACTAATTCCCATTACGGTCTTTGTGTTGAAAAGACACCTAACCAGCCCACACCAGATTAACTTTCCGGATGCCAGGAATCACCCAAAGCACCGTCCAAGAAAATCTCTAAGTCGGGGAGACCATCATCTCGAATAACATGGGATCACTATTAATACACGCGGATTACAAGGGGTGCCCCCCTCTCGGCCCAGCCGGATACAACCATGCCCCCTGACCCGATGACTGTCATTATAACCGGTACCTGGAAACCTTCATTGCGGCCTCTCTGTACGGTGTGTGCAGGAAAGGGGTTATCAACTTACTAAACCATACCCTACCTGTGGCAGGGACAAGTGGCAGCACAAAACAAGTATGGGGGTTACCGGAACAAGACTCGATCTACGGTCGACTCAGGAGGTTCAAGTTTTCCTGCAGTGGTTAGCACAATTTACCTCCATGGTAATACCCAACAGGGTCACCATCTGGCATGTCCCAACATGCCCTCACTGATCATTGTCGTCACAACGAGATTTCAGTCTCACGGTCTCTTTTCTCGTGACTGATTCTTTCCTGTAGGTTAGTCCAGACCAACATATGCATATGTGCCATGTGAGAATAAGCATATTCACTGATACTTCATTTTTAAATGATGGTAACAAAATATCAATGGATCATGCATGCAAACATAGCCATATGCAAGTTTTATTTGAATTCAACATAATCGTGATCCAATTATTCTTGCAAACAAACAACTATGCATTCACCATATCAAGTGTTCAAGATGCTTGCCTTGAGCATACAGAAGGATTGGGTGTACTCCAAAACTTTTGAAAATTTTCTCTTCCCTCCATTTTCCTATTTTTCAAATAATGCAATTACCACACAAATATTAAGCAGGAAAATAAAATTGCTCTAAAAATGGGAATTTCACTTTTCTAGAGCTTCTCTGGCTATATGAAAAATAACCAGAATGTTCCTACTATTTATAGAGCTACTGAGATTTTTGAACATTTCAATCTAGTGGATACAAGGGATTAATGGACATGCAAGAATTTTTATAGAAAACATTTTATAAAATGAGTTGTGGCTCCTATTAAATTAGGCATAATTTTAGAAGCATTTATAATTTAGTTTCACTAGATTTGGAGCTGAGGGGAATATTCTAGGAATTTTCTAAGTTGACTTATACTAGAAAATGACCTATTAAATAGGTCAGGCAGAATTTCGCCTTAGGAAAAAAGTTCACTATAGTTAGTTAAATAAAGATCAATTTTATAAGCCCCTAAAAATTTGTATAGTCTCATCTAATTTGAAATGAAGTCTGTAGATATTTTTAAGCCTCTGGGTGAAAAGAAAAAAAACAGAAGAACACCTGACGGGCTGTAGGCGCACACCGGGCGAGGCCCAGCTAAACGGCGCCACTGGGCCGAGCCCAGAGACGCAGCCACGTGGGGGCGAAATGGTGACTCACCGACAGGGGGGACCCACCTGTCGGGTTTGTCTCCCACCTTGCGCGCTCCTGGACAGGAGGAGGGGAGGAGCTCTGACGATGATTGCCGGCGCTGTAGGGTATCTCCGGCGACGCTCAGCACATGGATAGATTAAGGGGGAAGCGCAGCATCCGTGGGATGTGGAGATAGCCGTTGAGGAGCTCGGGTTCTACGGGCGGAAGAGGGCATTCCCCCATGGGCCATCTCCGGTGGAATTGGTGATGGGGAAGGATCAGCGGGTGCTTCGGGAGGCTAGTGTTGAAGGAATTGGAGAGGGGGAGGCACTGGTGGCGTCGGAAACAACCGGAAAGCCATGACGGCCGTGGCTACTGGAGACGAAGAAGACGACCTTCCCTGGTCGCTTGGCTGTTCCTGGTGGCCAACAGAGGGGTGTGGAGAGGTCCTGGTGTCGACTAAGCGCTCGTGGTGGCGTTTTATAGCGGTAAAGAGGCGGTTCTGTGGCTTCCCGAAGATGAACGCAATAGCGAGAGCCATTGATGGCAGAACGTGGTCGGTGGCAAGGTGGGTGAGCCACGGATAGGTTGGGACGGTGGGTAGCTGAGCTGCGGTTGTGCTGGCGGCTTCGGAATGGGGCCAGGTGTCTCGGGCGGCGCCGTCCACAGCATACTGCGGCGGCGGCCATTGATGGCAGATGAGGGCGGTGGCGATGGTCAGCGAGGTCGGTGGGTGGCTGGTGAGGGTCGGCTCGCTGCGGATGAGCACCGGCCATGGCAATTAAGGCGGGGCGGCTCTGGCAGAGACGTGGCGAGGTGGGACTCATCGGGCGGCGATTTCTAGTGGCGGTGGTCGGCGGTGGCCGACGCTAGCGGCCAAGCGAGGGTGTCGGCCGGCGTTGGGAAGGATCAGATGATCAAGAGGTGGACTAGGGCGAGCAGGAGAGGTAGCAGCAGAGCGGCAGTAGCTGAATGCCAGCGGTGCAAAATGCGCGTTCCGGTCACGCTCTGGACATGCACGAAACGTGCTCGATGAATTGCCAGAGGTAGCTACAGTGATCCAATCAAGCTGAGTTTTGGCAGGTGGATGCTCCTAGAGATTCCAGAGTTGATGGACATGATGGTTTGGCCATATGATCAAGTGTGCATTGCAAGTTAGAAGGATGCAATGTTTCTGCCATGCCCATAAGCTGCTTGACAAAATGCTAGGGCCATATAGAAAATTGTTTTGGTTGTGACAATTACCAGGGTGATGCTTCATTGCATGATAGATGAGATGGTGGAGTTAGATGGATCATATGGGAAACTTGCAAGTGCAAGTTTGAATGAAATTCAGTTCTGGACCAGAGTTTGAGGGACTTATTTGGTGCACTAAAATGAGGCAATTGGGGCTGATCTTCTGGACTTAAGGGTTTGGTTGGAAGGACTTGAACTGGGAAAAATTTCATAATTATTGGAGCAAGAAAAATTAGGGTTGTAGTTATAGCTCAAGAATGGGACAGAAATGGAAAGAGGAAGTTGTGCTCAAAATTTCCAAAACACCAAGTTGGGTTTTTGCATAAAAGTGATCTATAGGCATCACTTGACCCCTCATAGTTTTTGTGGCATTTTTGGGAAATTATTTAAAATAGTTGTAGTGCAATAGAGGCAATTAAAGTATTGAAAATGCTATTAAAAGAATTATTTTGGGGCAAATTTTATTATGAAAATATTTCCTACTGTTATTTAAAATATAAAAGAAATAATTTCAGAGAGCTACCAAAGCTCACAATGTTTTCCAAAAATTTCTATATGGAGGGAAGAATTTTGAAAACAGAAAATAGAAAATACTCTAAAATTAATAAAAGACCTACTATAATTCAAAATTTTATTTCCAGCCAAATTTTACTTAATAAAAATATGATTAAATTTTTGGGGTGTTACAAACTCTACCCCCCTTAAGAAAATCTCGTCCTCGAGATTTGTTAAGGTGGTCATTAAAATTAAACCCACCTCTTCGAGGAATTTTTTTTTGAACTAATTATTTAAATAACCTAATTAGGCATAGTTGTCGTGGGGCTACTGATAATTGGTGCAACTATAGTGAGTACTGGTGCTATGTTTCTACTGCTATGAGAAATTTGGAAAAAGTATAATTTCTAATTCCAAATTTTGCTTGCCGTACTCCAGTGTACAGTGCTCTCTCTGGCTGACAGGTGGGCCCAAGGCCCACTGTCAGTCTCTTCTTCTTCCTCCCGCTCTCCTTCTCCTCTCTCTCTCTCGCGTGCTCTCCCGCACTTTCTCCACCTGTGGCGTCTAGCGCGTAGGGCATCTAGGGCCGTACCGCGGTAGTGCGCGGCGTGCTTGTCGCCGGCAGCGTGCACTCACCTCGCGGGCCAGTGCCCTATCTGCACTGCTTGCGAATTCTCCTCCGAACACCGGCGATCGAGCGACGAGTGGCGTTGGTGGACTTCGCTCACCAAGCACCGGGCTCGAGCTATAAAAACGATCGCGGTTTTCCTTCCTTCTTCCTCTCACCTCATTTCACTTCTTCCTCCTCTTCTCCTTCTCCTTCTGTTAGCAAGAGTTCGAGGCGAGGTAGCAATGGAGGACGTGGGTTCGGAGCTGATCACGATCCTCCTGGCTGGCCTGCTGGCGGCGTTGGTCGGCTTCTCGCTGCTACTGTGTGCGATGATCCTCGACGATTGCCGTGATGCCGCTGCTCGAGTGGTGGCTCTCCGAGGCGGCGGTGATCATGAGGAGTAGGTGTCAGTGTCGGGTACGAGTGAGTACTAGTGCATTCTACAGCAGGCTTTGTAGGAAATAAAAAACCCACGAGTTTTCCTTTGGAAAAACTGTGGTGTGGTGAGAGTGATCCATTGAGCGGGACGGTTAATTAGATGCTAAGTGTGTGTATGTGTGTGTGGATTCTGTACTTGGTGCATGTGGTAGAGCAGATGTGGTTGTGATCCGGATGCCGTGGCTGTACGCGAATTAAATTCATGTTGGGGAATTTTCGTGTCAGCGGTTATGTGTAGTTCTGAGATACATATACCTACACTATCAAAACCACACGGTTGCAAAAACGGTATATGCTACACCTCACGTATATACAAGCAATGCTTCACCCAATGCTACTAGTACAGGACATGCAACTATACAATCCAACAGCACTCCATGGGACTAATCCACATGATTGCTGGACGGGCTAGGACCTGAGGAAGAGTGGTTCCCTACTTGGGCTTCCACATATGAGTTGGCTAAGATGGAAACTAAACTTAAGTGGCGGCGACGTTGGTGTGGTTCTGGATGAGACGTTTCGGCTCTGGTCCTGGTGGTGTACTCTTCAAACACTCGACGAGAGTAGCCAGAAGAGAGGGACGGGCCATTCCGCTGGTTGTCCCCTGGAATTCTTGAATTACTTCCCGGGACTGCTGACAGAATAACTGATGGTTCTGCACTCCCCCTTACTAGTGGGTGTTGAGTAATGGCTCTCCTCGTACTGGAGAGTTCCCTGGCAACTTGGGTGAGCAGTGACTCTTGTGCGGCCACAAAATGCACCAAGTTTTCCAGGGCAGGGTTTTGCTCGTGCTCGGAGTTGGCAATATGCATTCCTCTATCGTAGCTGGATCTGGATGGATAGTAGAAAAATGAGCGATGGCGAGCTCTTGAATCTTGGTGGCGAAGTTGGGCAACAGCTTCTCTAGCTGCATACTGGATGGCTTGATATTCACCAGCCATTACTCTTCCCGTGAATCGGTAAGAGTGTTCTTGTGCCAAAGCCCTTCCATTAATAGATACTGTGGCCCAAAACTGGGTGAGGCCATTGCAATCCCTTGCTTGGTACACCACATATCGTGGTGATTCTTCCAAATCAAGGGCACATCGGGTGACGTTAGAGAGTATGCGGACGAAGCCATCAAGCTCCGGCGCGGTGGTCTCGTGGTGGATGAGGGAACGAGGCATCTTGGTGGTTGGATTAAAGTGAGAATGGAGGTTGTGTTGTGCTGAGTTGAGGCAAGGCTTGCTTTATAGGCTAGCCGAGCCTTCCATCGCATGCTTGTAAATGGGACAACTCAGGGGTTGGCCATAGGCACACGGCCTATGGACAGGCTGGTAGGTTAGGCACCGACTGTCAAAAGATGTCGGCTGGCCACTGTATAAGCTTATCGGATGAAATGGATTTGGCTATGGACAGGAAAAGATTTGGACAGTGTGGAAACCTAAGGATAATGACCAAGCTAAGATAGGATTAGCCAATGGTCAGCCTGGCTCTGATACCAAGGCTGTCAGGGCCGGATTTCCGGGAAAAGATATCTCAGAAATTAACCCCTCGTATCATCACCAGCCCAGGATTACTGTTACTGGTGGACACGTCCTTGTTACAGATTACCAAGCAATTACAAGAATTGGATACAATACCATAAAGGTCTAATGATACAATAATGATTTCTAGTGACGGGTGACGGAAGCGACTCGTGGCTCTCCAACATTGATGGGGCTCCATTCCCACAGGAACAGCTGACCCGGATAATTCCTATCCCGCGTGGTTGCTATCCTAGGCTCTACATGGACGTCGTTGTGGTACTCCCCGTTGAATTCCTGACCTGGCCAATTAAATAGCCAGGAACAAGCCTGTGAGTACGTTTGAATGTACTCGCAAACATAATGAACAAAAGATATACCGAATGCATATGCTCATACTGGATTAAATGAGATGCATATGTTGGCTGAAATTAAAATACGGCATGATAAATATTAGCATGTGCAGAAGTATGAGTAAATAAACTATTAGTGACAAACCAAGAAAGTTAAAAGTGGATATTCGGGCGAGACAGGACCGCCCGAGAATCCAAAAGAAAATATAAAGTGGTGAATCGGGCGAGACAAGACCACCCGAGTAACCAAGAGAAATGCCAAACGGGTGTTTAAAAGAGAATCGGGAGAGACAGGACTGCCCAAGAACTCAAGCGACGCCACGAGAGGTCTTGAGAAGAAATGCCAAACGGGTGTCTAAAAGAGAATCGGGCGAGACAGGACTGTCCGAGAACTCAAGCGACGCCACGAGAGGTCTTGAAAAGAAATGCCAAACGGGTGTCGAAAAGAGAATCGGGCGAAACAGGACCGCCTGAGAACTCAAGCGACGCCACGAGAGGTCTTGAAAATAAATGCCAAACGGGTGTCTAAAAGAGAATCGGGCGAGACAGGACCGCCTGAGAACTCAAGCGACGCCACGAGAGGTCTTGAAAATAAATGAGTATCCCGGGTGGTCTAGCCAGCCCATGAGATACTCAGAAAATAAAAATAAGAGAAACGGTTAGACCATAATAATAATAATAATAATCATGACAACCATAATATTCATGATAGCGTCAGTGGCGACAATAATTATCCTGCAAAATAAATCAAGCTCAATTTTAATTATTTTTCCTCCGGAGACCGACACTAAGACCGACACTTGACCAACCCAGACTGTAGTCCTTAACCGCGGACACGGCTATTCGAATAGGTTTTAAAACTCTGCAGAGGGTGTACTCTTTACCCACAAGTAAAGGATTTCTTTAGCTAGCACCGAGATGTTGACTAATTCCCATTACGGTCTTTGGGTTGAAAACACACCTAACCAGCACACAACAGATTAACTTTCTGGATGCCAGGAATCACCCAAAGCACCGTCCAAGAAAATCTCTAAGTCGGGGAGACCGTCGTCTCGAATAGCATGGGATCACTATTAATATGTGCGGATTAGAAGCGGTGCCCCCTCTCGGCCCAACCGGATACACCCATGCCCCCTGACCCGACGACTGGCATTATAACCGGTACCTGGAAACCTTCATCGCGGCCTCTCTGTACGGTGTGTGTGCAGGAAATGGGTTATCAACTTACTGAACCATACCCTACCTGTGGCAGGGACAAGTGGCAGCACGAAACAAGTATGGGGGTTACCAGAACAAGACTCGATCTATGGTCGACTCAGGAGGTTCAAGTTTTCCTGCAGTGGTTAGCACAATATACCTCCGTGGTAATACCCAACAGGGTCACCATCTGGCATGTCCCAACATGCCCTCACTGATCATTCTCGTCACAACGAGATTTCAGTCTCACGGTCACTTTTCTTGTGACTGATTCTTTCCTGTAGGTTAGTCCAGACCAACATATGCATATGTGCCATGTGAGAATAACCATATTCCCTGATACTTCATGTTTAAATGATGGTAAGAAAATATCAATGGATCATGCATGCAAACATAGCCATATGCAAGTTTTATTTGAATTCAACATAATCGTGATCCAATTATTCTTGCAAACAAACAACTATGCATTCACCATATCAAGTGTTCAAGATGCTTGCCTTGAGCATGCAGAAGGATTGGGTGTACTCCAAAACTTTTGAAAATTTTCTCTTCCCTCCATTTTCCTATTTTTTAAATAATGCAATTACCACACAAATATTAAGCAGGAAAATAAAATTGCTCTAAAAATGGGAATTTCACTTTTCTAGAGCTTCTCTGGCTAGATGAAAAATAACCAGAATGTTCCTACTATTTATAGAGCTACTGAGATTTTTGAACATTTCAATCTAGTGGATACAAGGGATTAATGGACATGCAAGAATTTTTACAGAAAACATTTTATAAAATGAGTTGTGGCTCCTATTAAATTAGGCATAATTTTAGAAGCATTTATAATTTGGTTTCACTGGATTTGGAGCTGAGGCGAATATTCTAGGAATTATCTAAGTTGACTTATACTAGAAAATGACCTATTAAATAGGTCAGGCAGAATTTTGCCTTAGGAAAAAAGTTCACTATAGTTAGTTAAATAAAGATCAATTTTATAAGCCCCTAAAAATTTGTATAGTCTCATCTAATTTGAAATGAAGTCTGTAGATATTTTTAAGCCTCTGGGTAAAAAGAAAAAAAAAAAGAGAAGAACGCCTAACGGGCTATAGGCACACACCGGGCGAGGCCCAGCTAAACGGCGCCACTGGGCCGAGCCCAGAGACGCAGCCATGTGGGGGAAAACGGTGACTCACCTACAGGTGGGACCCACCTGTCGGGTTTGTCTCCCACCTTGCGCGCGCTTGGACAGGAGCAGGGGAGGAGGTCCGGCGATGATTACCGGCGTTGTAGGGTATCTCCGGCGACGCTCGACACATGGATAGATTCAGGGGAAAGTGCCGCATCCATGGGATGTGGAGATAGCCGTTGAGGAGCTCTGGTTCGAGTGGGGCTTCAACCATGGCGGAGGAGAGCTATGGGTGGAAGAGGGCTTTCCCCCATGGGCCATCTCCGGTGGAATTAGTGATGGGGAAGGATCAGCGGGTGCTTCGGGAGGCTAGTGTTAAAGGAATTGGAGAGGGGGAGGCACTGGTGGCGTCGGAAACAACCGAGAAGCCTTGACGGCCGTGGCTACTGGAGACGAAGAAGATGACCTTCCCTGGTCGTTTGGCTGTTCCTGGTGGCCTACAGAGGGGTGTGGAGAGGTCCTGGTGTCGATTGAGCGCTCGCGGTGGCGTTTTATAGTGGGAAAGTGGCTGTTCCGTGGCTTCCCGAAGATGAACACAATAGCGAGCGCCATTGATGGCAGAGCGTGGTCAGCGGCAAGGTGGGTGAGCCACGGATAGGTTGGGACGGTGGGTAGCCGAGCTGCGGTTGTGCTGGCGGCTTCGGAATGGGGCCAGGTGTCCCGGGCGGCGCCGTTCACAGCAGATTGCGGCGGCCGCCATTGATGGCAGACGAGGGCGGTGGCGATGGTCAGTGAGGTCGGTGTGTGGCTGGTGAGGGTCGGCTCGCTGCGGATGAGCTCCAGACGTGGCAATTAAGACGGGGCGGCTCTGGCAGAGACGTGGCGAGGTGGGACTCATCCGGCGGCGATTTCTGGTGGCGGTGGCCGGCGCCAGCGGCCAAGCGAGGGTGTCGGCCGGCGTTGGGAAGGATCAGATGATCCAGAGGTGGACTAGGGCGAGCAGGAGAGGTAGCAGCAGAGCGGCAGTAGCTGAATGCCAGCGGTGCAAAACGCGCGCTCCGGTCACGCTCTGGACATGCACGAAACGTGCTCGATGAATAGCCAGAGGTAGCTACAGTGATCCAATCAAGCCGAGTTTTGGCAGGTGGTTGCTCCTAGAGATTCCAGAGTTGATGGACATGATGGTTTGGCCATATGATCAAGTGTGCATTGCAAGTTAGAAGGATCCAATGTTTCTGCCATGCCCATAGGCTGCTTGACAAAATGGTATGGCCATATAGAAAATTGTTTTGGTTGTGAAAATTACCAGGGTGATTCTTCATTGCATGATAGATGAGATGGTGGAGTTAGATGGATCATAGGGGAAACTTGCAAGTGCAAGTTTGAATGAAATTCAGTTCTGGACCAGAGTTTGAGGGAATTATTTGGTGCACTAAAATGAGGCAATTGGGGCTGATCTTCTGGACTTAAGGGTTTGGTTGGAAGGACTTTAAGTGGGAAAAATTTCATAATTATTGGAGCAAGAAAAATTAGGGTTGTAGTTATAGCTCAAGAATGGGACAGAAATGGAAAGAGGAAGTTGTGCTCAAAATTTTCAAAAGACCAAGTTGGGGTTTTGCATAAAAGTGATCTATAGGCATCACTTGACACCTCATAATTTTTGTGCCATTTTAGGGAAATTATTTAAAATAGTTGTAGTGCAATAGAGGCTATTAAAGTATTGAAAAAGCTATTAAAAGAATTATTTTGGGGCAAATTTTATTATGAAAATATTTCCTACTGTTATTTAAAATATAAAAGAAATAATTTCAGAGAGCTACCAAAGCTCACAATGTTTTCCAAAAATTTCTATATGGAGGGAAGAATTTTGAAAACAGAAAATAGAAAATACTCTAAAACTAATAAAAGACCTACTATAATTCAAAATTTTATTTTTGGCCAAATTTTACTTAATAAAAATATGATTAAATTTTTGGGGTGTTAAACTGTCGAGTGGATCCTTATCCTGACAACGGTCGAATCAGACAAGGGCATTTATGACATTTTATCTCGGGTTGCCCCCTGGCTATAAATAGCCGCACCCCAACCACTTGTTGGTTGGCTGCTCCGAGAGAACTTGACACTTGTCATTTGAGAGCAACCCATCCTCTGACGACTTTGTAAGAACCCAAGTGAGGAAAAACCCAACCAGAGCCTAAGTGATTGAGCATCACTGAAGAGATTGATCTGTGTGATCCGACGCTTGTTACCTTTGAGGACTGTCATTCCTCTAGACAGTTAGGCGTCATGTTCTGAGCACCCAAGAGTAATTGTGGCGTGCCGGTGAACAAGTCTGTGAAGGTTTTGGAAGTCTACCTTGAAGACTTACCACGAGTGATTGGGCGAGGTCTAAGTGACCTTAGCTCAAGAGGAATACGGTGAGGACTAAGTGTTCTCTGAGTTGCGACTCAGCCGCCTCAACTAGACGTACAGTTGATGCAGCAACTGGAACTGGTCTACCAAATTCCATTGTCTTCACCGAGCCAACCTGGTTTCAAATTCCTCACCCTCCCTTACTTTATTCCGCTGCTGAAGAATTTGTGATCTATCCTCTGATGAATTTGAACTGAAGTATTTGATCATGTTATCATATATTTCCTCAGTTCGTATTCTTCATGCCTGTATGATTGTATGATTGCATGTTCTTCACTCTTATGTATCCTGTTCGCATGTACTCTGTTTCTGTGATGACTTGGTTTCCTTTGCGTTTCTATTTCTTCACTCTGTTCTTCGTCAAATTCTTCAGAGTTTGACGAATTTCTAATAATCTCCCATTCACCCCCCTCTGGGAGATAACCTGTGCTTTCAATTGGTATCAGAGCAAGGAGCCCCCTTGTTCTGTGTGATTTTGGTTTAACCACCTGGAGTTTTAGTTATGTTGACCGCAGGTATGATCAAGGTCTCCGCTGCGTGCCCCATCTTCGATGGCACAGACTATCCCTACTGGAAGAACAAGATGCGAATGCATCTTGAGGCTATTGACAACGACCTTTGGTTCGTCGTCAAGAACGGCGTCCCCACCATTTCACCGAGTATCAATGCTGCTGACGTGAAGAGATTCAAGCAACTGGACTCTCAAGTGAAGAACATCATTTGTGGTCATCTCAACAAAGGACAGTATGGCAGAGTGAGTGCACTGGAAACCTCGAAGCTTATCTGGGTCCGGCTTTCAAAAGTGAATGAGGGTGTTTCCACTCAACGTGACTCCCGAGTTGATGTTCTGCGCAATCTCTTCAATCGCTTCAAAAGACTCGACAATGAAAATGTGCAACAAACCTTCGTCCGCCTCACTGATATCTCCAATGAGCTTCAAGCTCTTGGTGCTGCTGACATCACCGATCATGAGGTGGTGAAGAAATTGCTGAGTTCTCTGGACAGTTCCTTCGACACTTTGGCACTGATGATTCAAGAGCTCCCAGATTACAAGTCACTGGATCCTTCTGACATTCTTGAGAGGCTCAACACACATGAATTTCAGCAAGCAGAGAAGAGAGACATGTATGGACCCAGCTATGGTTGCCCCCGCGCTCTGAAGGCTAAAGCAAAAGCCAAGAAAATTTCTTCATCTGAAGAAGAAGAAGAGGAATATGAGAGCAGTTCTAACGGTGCCAAGGAAATTGGCAGAGAGCTGGCTATGCTGGTGAAGAAGTTCCAGAAGTTTTCCAAGAAGAACAGATTTGGAAAATCTTCAAAGTATGACTCGAAGAACACTGGAGAAGCGTCTGCTCGAGACTACAATAAAAGAACCTGTCACAAATGCAAGAAGCCAGGCCACTACATCGCCGACTGCCCTCTTTGGCAGAAGAAGAAGAAGAAGAGCAGGGATGATGATGAGTCTGATGGGAAGAAAAAGAAGTCCTCAAAGTCTTCATCAAAATCCTCAAAGTCTTCATCAAAGTCCTCATCTCAGAAGAAATCTAGTTCTAGCAAAGCTCGTGCATTTCCTTGGGAAGGAAATGGATTTTCAAGAAGAATCTGATGATCAGCAAGCTGAGGAATCTGAGGAGGAGTCAGACACTGGTGTGGCTAGCCTTGCACTCGCTACTGAGTACGTTAGCAAGTCCATCTTCAACACTGAGGATAATGGTATCTCCATCAACAATGATGACTGTGCTGATGACTATGCTCCCACCTATTGCTTCATGGCTCGAGGTGCAAAGGTAACCTCACGAGAAGCTTACTTTCAAACCTCTAGTGATGATGACTCTGAGTGTGAATCTAAACCAAGCTATAAGAAACTTGCTAAAATTGCAACTGAACAGCAACATGCCATGGAAAAGATTCAAAAACTGCTAGACAAAAGCGATGACCTGTTGGACGAGGAAATGGATCGTAGTCAAGCCCTATCTGAGGATCTCAGAAGGCTTAAGTCTCAATATGACAAACTTGAAAGTCGTCATGTGTCCCTCTCAGCTGAACATGAGAAGCTTTCCTATGAATTTCTTCAAAGGAAGCAAGATCTCGAGAAGCTGAGAGTGTCTCATGATGATCTTCAAAAAGAAAACGATTCACTCCTCGCTCAACAGATCAGTACCGCTCAGGAAGAATTTGTTACACCATGCCTAAAATGCCTTGAACATGATAATGCTAATTCTTCAGCTGAATGTTCAAATGCTTCTGTACTTGCTATTGCTTGAACTGCTACGGTGGCCACTAACCCCTCATCTGAGGAAGCCACCAGTGATACTGATGAAAATGCAGGGCTGAAGGAATTGTATGTCACTGGCATGTATAAAAGCCTCAAAGGGCATCAAACCCTGTGTGACGTGCTCAAAAAGCAAATTCTTCACTGGAATCCTAGGAAAGAGGGTATTGCCTTTGAGACAAAGCTCAATGCTGATGGTTCGTACTGGAAGCCTGAGCAGTATCCCAAAAACCACATGGGTTGCTGCAAAGGGACCTCCAGTAGACCCATCCACTTTATCTGGCTATACTTGTGATTCTTCATATTCTTCAGATGAGTCATTTGACTCCAATTATAAACTGTTCAAGAATCAGAAAGGTGAGGTCTTTGCCAGATTCATTGGTACTAACTGCAGGAATGGTCCACCTGTGAAGAAAATCTGGGTTCCTAAAAGCCTTCTGGAAAATCTTCAGGTGAATGTCATCATGACACCACCAACGAAGAAGAAACTTCCCAGGGAAAATTCTTCACAGGGATCAAAGTCGTCAAATGGACGCAGACCCACTTATGGTCGCACTAATGCCTCTGTCTCATAGGGAAACAGACAGCGGGTTGATGAATATGAGCATTATTCTTCGAACCATTATGTTCACAAATCTCCGAGGAATTTCTATGCTTATTCATTCAATTACTATACCCCTCCTGTGAAGAGAAATGCATATTCTTCAATGCCTAAGTTCTCCATCAATGCACTTCGTCACATTGCTTCTCAGCCACCCATTCAGATGTGGGTGGTTAAGAAGAACTAATCTCTTCTGCAGGGTCAGGTCTTCAGACAACTAAATATTTGATGAATTTGCTGAAGACCTGACAAAATGCCTGTTGGGATGCAGGCTAATCATGCTGGAATGAATGCTTCATTTCACACATCCCTTATGCTGCTAAGATATTATTCATTGATGAACTTGTCTGACGAAATTGAACATTATCATATTCTTCACTTTGAAGCATATGAATTTGTAAGTCAGACTAATGCTTCTACAGGATGATACACCTTCAGCCACTGAATGGGTCTTGGACAGTGGCTGCACGAATCATATGACTGGAGATAGGAATCTCCTCACTGATGCTCCCCTTACTCCTTCTCATCTGAAGCATATCACATACGCTGACAAAGGAAAAAGCAAGGTATTGGGTCTAGGTAAGGTTGCCATTTCAAAGGATCGACACATGGAAAAGGTGATGCCTGTCGAGTCCCTTGGATTCAACCTCATGTCTGTTGCAATGCTTTGTGATCTTGATATGATTGTCATCTTTGGCAAATATAGATGCATTGTGCTATTGGAATCTGACAAATCCAAAGTCTTCGAAGGCTTTAGGAGAGGTGACTTGTATATTGTAGATTTATCTACAGGTCCTCAGCCTGCAACATGTCTAATGGCAAAAGCTTCGGAATGCTAGCTATGGCATCGATGACTTGGACATGCTGGAATGAGGAATTTGATCACTCTCGTCAAGAAGAAGCATATCATTGGCGTCGAGGGTATCAAATTCATCAAGGATCACCTCTGTGGTGCTTGTGAGTCTGGAAAGATGACCAGAGCCAAGCACCAGGCGAAGACAATCATGACCACTACACGTCCTTTTGAATTGCTTCATATGGATTTGTTTGGTCCTACACATTATGCCACACTAACCAATGCAGCATCTCTCTACGGATTCGTCATTGTTGATGACTACTCTCGCTACACCTGGGTGCACATCATTACCTACAAGACTGAAGTTCAGAATGTCTTCAGACGATTCTCCAATCGGGCCATGACGAATTATGGTCTCAAGATCAAGCACGTCAGGAGTGACAATGGCACTGAGTTCAAGAACACAGGCCTCGACGACTATCTTGATGAACTTGGTATTACTCATGAGCTCTCTACTCCCTACACTCCTCAGCAGAATGGAGTCATGGAGCGCAAGAACAGAACCCTCATCGAGATGGCACGCACTATGCTTCATGAATACAAGATTCCTCGTCACTTCTGGCCTGAGGCAATTGACACTGCATGCCACATCATCAACCGGGTATATCTTCACAAATTCCTCAAGAAGACCTCATATGAGCTCCTCACTGACAAGAAACCCAATGTGAGTTATTTCAAAGTCTTCGGTGCTAAATGTTGGATTAGAGATCCTCATGACAATTCTAAATTTGCACCAAAAGCACATGAAGGTTTTATGCTTGGTTACGGAAAGGACTCGCACACCTACAGAGTCTTCAACTCCTTCCACCACAAGGTTGTTGAAACTTTAGATGTGCGGTTTGATGAAACTAATGGCTCGCAAAGAGAGCACCTGCCTCATGTGCTAGATGAAATGTCTCCTGAGGAATCTATCAAGCTGATGGGCACTGGTGAAATTGTGCCCAGTGAAGAAATAGCTGCTGATGAAGAAGTGGTTGTTCCTCGTCGTGAACAAAATGAACATCCTAACGAAAATGATGCTGAGGATTCTGCATGGCAGCAACAACAACAAGGCCCTCATCCAGCACATTCACGAGCGGCAAATGAAGTGCAGATTGAGAAGATCCTCGACAACATCAATGCACCTGGTCCCCTCACTCGCTCAAGAGCTTCACATTTAGCTAACTTTTGTGGGCATTACGCGTTTGTCTCTATTTCAGAGCCCACCAAAGTTGATGAAGCCTTTCTGAAACCTGAATGGATTCAAGCAATGCAAGATGAATTGCGTCAATTTGAGCTCAACAATGTGTGGGAGCTTGTCAAGCGTCCTGATCCACGCAAGCACAATATCATCGGTACTAAGTGGATCTACCGCAACAAACAAGACGAAAATGGCCAAGTGGTGAGGAATAAGGCCCGTCTTGTAGCTCAAGGCTATACACAGGTTGAGGGTATTGATTTCAATGAAACATTTGCACATGTTGCTAGGCTTGAAGCCATTCGTATATTGCTTGCATATGCTAACCATCATGATATCCTCTTATATCAAATGGATGCAAAAAGTGCATTCCTCAATGGTAAGCTTGAGGAAGAAGTATATGTTGCTCAACCACCAGGTTTTGAGGACCCAAATCATCCTGACAAAGTCTTCAGACTCAACAAAGTTCTCTATGGCCTCAAGCAGGCCCCTAGGGCTTGGTATGATACACTGAAGGAATTCCTGAAGAAAAAGGGGTTCGAGCCCGGTTCACTTGACCCTAGTCTTTTTACTAAATCTTATGATGGTGAACTGTTCATATGCCAAATATATGTTGATGATATTATCTTTGGTTGCACTAACAAGAAATACAGTGACGAATTTGCTCATATGATGCAAGAAGAATATCAGATGTCTATGATGGGGGAGTTGAAATTCTTCCTCGGGCTTCAAATTCATCAACAACCCAATGGCATCTTCATATCTCAGGAGAAATACCTCAGAGACTGCCTAAAGAAATTCGGAATGCAAGATTGCAAAGGCCTCAAGATACCAATGCCAACAAATGGCCAACTCAACACTGACGAAAATGGTAAAGATTTCGATCAGAAGGTATATCGCTCCATCATTGGTTCGTTGCTTTACCTATGTGCATCTAGGCCAGATATTATGATTAGCATTTGCATGTGTGCCTGCTTTCACGCTTCACTGAAGGAATCACACCACCAGGCTGTGAAACGAATTCTTAGATATTTGGCTCACACCCCAACGCTTGGATTATGGTATCCCAAGGGCTCATCACTTGATCTTGCTGGATATTCCAATTCTGATTATGCTGGTGATCGTGTGGACCGCAAGTCAACATCAGGCACATGCCATTTCCTCGGATGATCTCTTGTATGTTGGTCTTCGAAGAAGCAGAACTGCGTTTCACTTTCTACTGCCGAGGCCGAGTACATTGCTGCTGGCGCCTGCTGCTCTCAGTTACTATGGATGAAGCAAACCCTTAAGGACTATGGCCTCAACGTGAAGAAAGTGCCACTCTTCTGCGACAATGAGAGTGCCATCAAGATCACCCACAACCCAGTGCAACACTCAAGGACGAAGCATATTGAGATTCGTCACCATTTTCTTTGTGATCATGTGCTGAAGGGAGACATCGTCATCGACCACGTGAAGACTGAAGACCAGCTTGCAGATATCTTCACAAAGCCCTTGGATGAGAGAAGGTTTTGCATGTTGCAGTGTGAGCTAAACATCTTGGAATCTTCGAATGTCCTTTGAAAAGGACACACATCCTAACGCTTATGTATTCTTGATGACTTTTGTGCACAACACACGAAGTAACGTTTTTCTTCAATCAATGAAGACTAACCCTCTAAGTGTGAAGAAATTAATGAAGAACTTGATTCTCAGAACCCTACGACAATTGTATGCGGTGTCTGAAATCATCATAGTTGTTATACGGTGGGTAACGCCACCACCTCTTTTTGACGTTCTTCAAATTTGAGTTTTTCATCATTTGCAATTTCGTCAATCTTTTTCAATTTCGTCATTTGAGGTTATTCTTCACAGCTTTTGGTTCTTTACCTATATATATATATATATATATATATATATATATATATATATATATATATATATATATTAGTTTTTCATGTCCTCAACAGCATCCACATATAGCTAATTATTCAATCGTGTTTTTCGTCATCTATGTGGATGTGATCGGACCCGCTCCCCTCAGTGCTAAGCTCAACCCACTCTGTTCACAATCTCTTCATATGCGTTCTACTTGACACTGTTCAAAGTCTTCACTGTGTCCTTGATAGCTGAAAAAATTGCGAACACATTTTGAAAATATTCTAATCAATTTTTGGCGGTTGCCACAGTAACTTCATCCCGCGCTTCGCATGCGTGGATTGAGATGAAAATGCATGTCTGACGCATATCACTCAGGTGCGAATCCCAGGGGCTTATCCATCCAAAATTTTCAGGCCACTTAGTTTTTACCGCGCCTATATAAAGGCTTGACCCCATCAACCTTAACTCCTTTCACTCTCGCGCCCCTGTCGCTCTCAAACCCTAGCGCCGCCGCTGGATCTCATCGTCGCCGGAGAGGAAGAGCTTCAGTGCCTCAACTTCTTCGTCGTCGTACTCGTGCCGGCTGCGGATTTCTTCACCTACGCCGCCGCCGTAGCCGTCTTTCGTCGCCATGTTAGGGCACGAAAGATCTGAACTGACGATTTCCTTCGCCTCGTCGTCCAGTTCGTCGAGTTCATCCTTGGGGTAATTAAAATTTATTTTTACCGCCCAAGTTTGATCTTTTTACTGCCACAAAATCTTCAAGTGCTGTTTTTACCACTCTTCCAATTCTTTAGCACTTCCTTCTGGCCAGTCTTGAGTATTTTCACCTAAGTTACACTTAACAGCAAGATTCCTCAATTGTGCAATTGCTTCAATCTGTACAACTCTGGAACCTTTGTCAAGAACACTTAGTGAAATGCGTCAAGACGATAAGGGTCAATTTCTTCACCTGGTTTATTTTGAAACATCTCTGAGAACGCATGTGACTCTTCCCTATTTCCTCGCAACTATACTCTATTCACAGGTACAATGTCTGCAGACGAATCACTAGGTTCTCATCAAATTAATTCATTTGCAGCATTGCTTGAGGAAAATCTTCAAACATCTTCAGAGTCCTCAAAAGTTCAAAAACCTCAGCTGAAGAAAATGGCTGATGGAAAAAGGCCTCAGAAGGGAGGTAGGCGGAAAGAGGAACATACAACTTTTGAGATTTCAGATGATCTTTATGATGGATATTGCACTCCAGATGAGGAAACTCATGGAAAGGAAACAATGGAGCAGCACAAAACGCGTATGCAAAAGATCAAGATATACTGGACATACCAGTGGAGGGATTACAATTTCGTCACCACCAAGTACATGAAGGACTTTGCTATGAAGCCTCCTTGCAATAGGCCACCACTTGCTAAAGGCCAAACTGCACATCCAACAAGCATCCGTAGGGGTGAAGAATTCCCCAAAGAATGGGCAAAGCAACAAGCTAAGTTGCAGAAATAGGCCAAAAAGGCCGTTGATGAATTCAACAAGGCTGCAAAGGCCTCAGCTGAAGCAGATGCAAGTGGCAGTGTCAGTGCTCCGAAGAAGGCAATGCAAAAGAAGCCTTCCAGCAAGCCAAAGCCTTTAGTCCCAAAGACCTCGGTGGCCCAGCCTGCAACTTCAAAGGCTTCAGCACCCAAGGCTTCAAAATCTTCAGCGCCTCCTCCTGCTACAAGTTCTTCAATGGCAGCAGCAAAAGCTTCAACACCAGTCATGCTCGCATCTTGCCAGCGCACCGAGGACTTTCCAACAGCCCCTATAGCTGCATCAAGTGCCTCAGCTTGTGGGCAACCATCGTCTTCATTGCCCAAGCTGAAGAAAAAGGTCACTGCTAGCCGTGGAACCAGGCCAAGTCCCAAGAGCAAGGCCGTTGTGCCACCGGTTGACGAACATGGGATGGCAGACGAAGATGAACTTGCTGAGTTCCTCAGAAGAAAGCAAGAGCAAGATGCTATTGCAAAGAATTCTTCAGTACCACTACTACTGGACCCCAAGAAGCCTCTTGACGAATTGAATCTGCCTCTCGGTCCGGGTCATGTGCTTTCTGCCTTCATTTTAAATGAGAAGCATAAAATTGCTCAACCAAAACTAGTGAGGAAACAGCAGCTGCAAAAAGAGAAGGAGCTGCGGAAGAACATGATCACTGTTAACCCTCAGCAGCTCGTGACTTTGCAATCAGAAATTCAACAGCTGTCTGAAGAATTTGAACGCCATTCAAGTCACTGCTGTGGAGTGCACGATAGATTCATCCAAGCCACCACCAAAGTGGTCAATGAGCACAACCAGCATGAGGCTGCCAAGTTTGTCATGGTGCCTCCCACCAGTACTTCAGCTCCATCGCCTACAGCTCAGTCCAGTGAGACTGCCAGGGCAACAGAGGTTGCGCCTGAAGAATCTGAAAGGGCAACTGAAGAAGTTGTTCCTGAAGAAATTTCCAGGGCGACTGCATCAGTCGTGCCTGAAGAAATTGAACCATCCAGTTCCTCAGCAGCACCACCACCAAAGACTTCACCTGTGAAGCATATCACCCTTCCTTCTGCATCAGAAGTGAAGCGGACCAAGGCTGCTGAGAAGGAAGCGAAGAAAGGAAAAGCTTCAGCTCCACCAACCAACACAGCAAATGTGAAGAAAGTGAAGACGACTCCAATGTCTTCAAATGTTCCGATTGATGCCATACCTATCTCATCAGCGCCCCCTACTCCTGCCAATGAAAATCTTCAGATTGTTCCGTATGGGGTGGAATATAAAATTCCTCATGCTGATGCAGATGACACTGAAACCCACTCTGGTGCCACCACAGAGCAGGTGGATGAAGAAGTCGTAGTCGAAGATGATGCTTCGCGTCCCCAAGTCCTGTCACGGAAGCCCTCACAGGTTCCGTTGACTGAAGAAAATGACACTGCTTCATCTGGAAGTAGTGAGGAAACAGAAGAGGATGTGGATATTGATGGTGCTACAACCCCTCCGATCATTGATGAATTTTGGGAAGCCTTCCATCCAAATTCGCCCCTCACCACACCTCTGACGCAAGTGCCACAGTCACCCGCCATCACTGAAGAAATTCATACGGGCTCTGAGCAAAAACAACCATCACCACTCCAGAGCATAACTGAAGAAATTCCAGCTGCAGCAGCTGATGAAATTGCTCAAGATGAGCCAGCGGTTGATGTCATCAATACATCCCCTCAGCGTGATGACTCAATTCCTTCCGCAGACACCGATATTGTTCCCACTGCTACTGCTGAAGAAATTGCCAAGTCACTTGTTGTCACAGATCCAAATGATTCCACTGGGTCCCCACGACCAGTGTTTGATGTATGCAAGAAGATGCATAACCTTCACCCAGTGCCAGTGATGCCAAAGATTGGCAGAACCCTCGGGCGGCCTCAGTTCGATAATGCCAAATTCTTCGAAGAGAAGAATTTCTTCATAGGTGAGTCCCCTTATGACTCAGCCAAGATCAGGCGCCTGTGATTCTGGACAAGGACGCAGATGAACTTCTATGCTTCATTGCTATTCAACAAGAACAAAGTGTTTCCGCATCGCCATATTCCTCACGTGGATATGGAGTCATTGCCATGCTTTCGGCCGGTTCTGGCTGTTCTTCACGATGATGGACTTCTCAGCTTCTGCTCTGACGTTTGCGATTGGAATGAAGAACTCATTCTTCAATTCTACGCCACCATGCATTTCTCTGGAGAGGCTGAAGACATTGCTACATGGGCTCTAGACTGGATGAGTGAAGACACTCACTACAAAGCTCCAATTGAAGAACTTCTTCGAGCTCTCCAAGTTGAACTACCCCATGAAGAAGCAAGGAGAATATATGAAGAACCTGAGCTGCCCGATCACCTGATGCAAGTGCTGATGAAGCCAATGGCTAAAGGAGATGCTCCTAGGACAACCTTCTTAGTGAAGGATTTGCTATATGTGCCAAGGACCATTTTTCGCATTCTGTCCAAAACCCTCAGTCCTATTAAGGGGCACAACTCCAATACTGAAGAAGTTGTGGGAATTATGAAGAATCTGCTGTTCCACATCATTCATGGTACTCCCATTAATATTCACGATTTCTTCCTGAGGACTTTGGTCACCGTGGCACAGTCGCCTTTTGATCTGAAGCCATATGCTCCATGGATCATGAGATTCATCAGATCCCGATCTGCAATTCACTACAAGGCAGACATGCAAAATCATCTGAGCTATTTGCCTGAAGTAGAAATTCTTCAGAGCACCATCTCCTCAGTTCCTGGCAAGGCCAAGGCTGTAGTAGATGAAGGAATTCGTCCCCTTGATGGACAATTTCGTCAACCAATCTCCAGCTCCAATGCTGATGAATCTGCTAGCCAGGACACCGCTGCAAAAGCTTCAAGGCCAGCTTCTTCACCTGAAGCACCACGAGTCATGACGGACCGTGAGCTGCTCATAAGCCTTCATCAGAAAGTGGACAGAAATCACAGATGGGTTAAGCGTTAGTTTGCTGCTGTGCAAGCCAACATGACTGTGACGCATAACTCAGTCCGCAAAAACCGCTATTATCTTCATGAGATATTTGACAGATCATGGGCCATCCTTTCACACCTCAAGACAGATGAAGAACTTGTTGATTTGGATTTCCAGATGAACTATGACTGGGCAGAATCGCCAAGGAAGAAGTTCAAGAACACCAAAGTTCCTTCTCTCATGCCAAGTTCAGAGTCTTGATCACGCACGACTGATGAAAATGAAGCCGTTGAAGACACTGTGGCTGGTCCTGCATCGCGCCACCCCAACAACGCTGGCGCTCCCTAGTCTTCACCACGATGTTTTTCTTCAGGGGCGTTAGTCCTCACCTTGTCTCCCTTTGGTCATGTGATGACAAAGGGGGAGAAGTGTGAGTTAGTCTTCAAGCGGGTCGTTATATATGGGCTGTTTTTGCTGAGTTACAACTCTTGAACCTCATTTGATTCGCTCTTTGACGAGTTGTAACTTAAATAACTGTTGGTTGTCTGACTCTTTTGCAATGTTTCATATGCATGCTCTAATCGTAACTATATCTGCTCATGCATGCACAATTTCGTCAGACACCAATTTTCATCATGCATTCATATTCTTCAAATATCTTATGATCATGCATGATTAGATTCCAAGATATAGGGGGAGATCTCCACAATTTCAACCTGCCATGTGCATTTGCAATCCAAAGCAAATTCCTCATATGCACATCTTCAGGGGGAGTTCCTCAATATCTTGTAATCAATTTCTTCAAACTCTGTACTTACATTTCAATTATTTTTACTCCCGTTGAAAGCCTAACCAATTTGTCATCAATCACCAAAAAGGAGGAGATTGTAAGTGCATCAAGTGCCCCCTTAGTGGTTTTGGAGTATTGAAGACAAATAGGTTGAGGAACTAATGTGTTTGTGAGTATACACAGGAGACAGAGTCCCTGAAGATTTGGTTTAACACATGGAAGACGACCCCTAAAAATAGATTTCTTCAAGTGAAGAATTTGATGATGAAATTGGTATGGCCTTTGAAGAAATTGATGTGAAGACTTTGAAGCTTGAAGACTTTGGTTTTCGTAGTTTCTTTTCTTCTTATTTGAGTCATAGGAAAAACCGTAGTGTTAAAGGGGGTCTAGGTGAAACATATTTCACATTTCCAAAGTGATGCTCAAACTTATTGAAACCCATACACAAGCCGCTTCGAGTGAAGCCTTCGGAAATCTCCAGTACAGCTGACACATTTGCTAGCGACAGTGACGGAGTTCATCTGGTCGCTGACGAATTTGGTCAGGCTGAGGAGTTAGGAGTTCGCCAGTGCGATCTGCCTATCGTGAGGAAATTGAGTGCCCTGACAAAATTGAGAGTACAATTTTCAGACCGTTGCTGCGCCGCGTGCCAGCTGTCGAGTGGATCCTTATCCTGACAACGGTCGAATCAGACAAGGGCATTTATGACATTTTATGTCGGGTTGCCCCCTGGCTATAAATAGCCGCCCCCTCCCCCCAACCACTTGTTGGTTGGCTGCTCCGAGAGAACTTGACACTTGTCATTTGAGAGCAACCCATCCTCTGACGACTTTGTAAGAACCCAAGTGAGAAAAAACCCAACCAGAGCCTAAGTGATTGAGCATCACTGAAGAGATTGATCTGTGTGATCCGACGCTTGTTACCTTTGAGGACTGTCATTCCTCCAGACGGTTAGGCGTCACGTTCTGAGCACCCAAGAGTAATTATGGCGTGCCGGTGAACAAGTCTGTGAAGGTTTTGGAAGTCTACCTTGAAGACTTACCACGAGTGATTGGGCGAGGTCTAAGTGACCTTAGCTCAAGAGGAATACGGTGAGGACTAAGTGTTCTCTGAGTTGCGACTCAGCCGCCTCAACCAGACGTACAGTTGATGCAGCAACTGGAACTGGTCTACCAAATTCCATTGTCTTCACCGAGCCAACCTGGTTTCAAATTCCTCACCCTCCCTTACTTTATTCCGCTGCTGAAGAATTTGTGATCTATCCTCTGACGAATTTGAACTGAAGTATTTCGTCATGTTATCATTTATTTCCTCAGTTCGTATTCTTCATGCCTGTATGATTGTATGATTGCATGTTCTTCACTCTTATGTATCCTGTTCGCATGAACTCTGTTTCTGTGATGACTTAGTCTCCTTTGCGTTTCTATTACTTCACTCTGTTCTTCATCAAATTCTTCAGAGTTTGACGAATTTCTAATAATCTCCCATTCACCCCCCCTCTGGGAGATAACCTGCGCTTTCACCCTTCAATGGTACCATGGGTAACGACTGCTAAGATAGTACGTCCCAACTGGGTGTCGTCAGTTACAAGGTTCCAAGTGAGACCGAATGGCCCATGTACATCCACGATCGGTGATCTGATTTTGATCGGGGGATGACTTTTCCCTGCAAAATAGTGGAGCACTGTTAGGGATTACACCATATGATGGTTAGGGCATCTCCAACGCGGAGCGAATCCCAGAAACCATGACTGTTGGATCTGTTTGGCTCAACATTGATAAATGGAAGCGATTCGGCCCGTGGAAGAAATAAACGGCTAACAAATGCTTATGCATCACTTTGGGTGGACAATCCAATTTTAAAAATTGTTGTACTATAGTAGTAGAGATAACCAGACGAAACTCATTGCATTTCGAAAACTTTTCATATAAACCGAATGAAATTCATTACATTTTTCATACAAACCGGATTAAAACCTACTCTAAACCTATTCTAAATGATCGTCGGTGCCCGTCCCCCATATCCGGCCATGACCCCGAGAACTGAAGCTCCGGCTATTGCCTTCATCTTCTCCTGTTCCGAGTCAGCGCTCTCCAGCTCCGCCTCCGTAACCTTCTCCTCTAAAGCTCCAGGGAGTGAAGTTTCCGCCTCCATGTCACCACCAATTGGAAAATCGGCCCTCGTTGTTGTGCCCAATGAGCTTAGATTCAACGGGAGGGGAGAAGCGGTGGCCTTCTTGGGACCCAAGCGGCGGCGACCTACCATGCACTACTCTTCCTCGTTGTCGGCGGCGACCATGCAGACGTGCCGGCTTCATGATCATGGAAGCGGAGCATGGCCGGCGCGGAGCTGCCAATGTCCTTCTTCTGCTCCGGTGATAGTCCATCCCAGAGAGCTTTGTAGCAAGAGGAGGCCATGATGGGAGTGGTGCCGAGAGGAGAAAGGGACCGGAGGAGGATGACTGCGGCTATGGTCGGGGCTGAAGTTTATATAGCGGGCGAATGGCAATGAGCGGCGGCAGGCGGACGGACGGGTGGTGCCAGAGTTGGACCTCGGCAACCGCGTGTCATTAATGTGGGCGGCGGATGGACGGACGGCCGGCCGTGGTGTCGTTTCAACGTGGAGCAGTCACGTGCACTGGGAAGCGGCGCTCTCTTGGCCGTCGCGCTGCTTCAAAGCCGGCGCCAGTGAGAGGTCGCGTCCGCTCTGCCCGGGCATGAATGTCGTACTGACGCTCTGGTCTGGAGCGGCACTGACCATTTCAGGCGGGAAGCGCGCGCGGGCGAGGGAGGGGGTTCGGGTGGGCCAGAGCGGTCAGACGCGGGGTGGTGGTATTGATTTTGTAATTTGCAAAAGTACTCAGTTAACACACTCAATTTTCTAAACAATTGTGGTTAAAAACATTAATTGCAATGTATGCATGCATGACCAATAAATGACCACAAAAACTAGAACATGCATTGGTGAGTTTTCTCTTAATCCTTGCATGCAACGATTTAATGCACCTTGAAATCTGAACATGTGATGTGGAGCAATAAATTTGAAACTTATAAAACGGAAAAACTAAACATATTAGACCGGAAGAGAGGGAGTATACCATAGGATGTGTCCCATACGAAACAAGTCCCCTGGTTTGTCACCGCGAAGATGCGGTTTAAAAGGAGCACGGCGTCTTCGTACTCGTACGGCAACAAATTGGCCGCAGACAACATGGTCCAGCTTTGACCGCCACGTGCAGGATGTTTCGTGAAAGCAATCGTGATGTCGAACACCGCGATGAGAGAGTAATCTTTGTTGCCGCATGACCTTGTTGGGGCTTACGGGATTGCTTTCTTCTTCAAACTCACCGTGGTTCCATTGTACCAATTCAGGAGGTGCCCCATTGGATGGCCGATCCCAATGCTAGACAAAGGGTCAACGGGAATGGTCTCGCCGGTGTGAATGTTGTGCAAATTTATGTTGGTACCCTCCCGTACATGTGCAAGCCAATCTCCATTGGCACCAAGCCTAACCTGTGCAACAGTGGGCAGCAGGGTAATTATGAAATGGAACACGGAAGTAGTCTTTAGAATACATTTACGCGATCAAACTCATCACTGACCTGCTCATCGGACAAAATCTGAGTGCCCCTCAATGTCGGCACCTCAAGGGGTGTCAACTTGCAACTACGGCCACGCCGCGCTAGAGAGACCCCCCAGGAAACATCCTCGTCCTCAAGGACGCATGGCAGACCAACTAGCATGGCCTTCTCCCACGCATATTTACGCACTGTCTTAAAATATTTTGTGCAAGCACAGCTCAGTCTTGCGGATGTAAGGAAGTCGGAGCGACTTACGATTTCCCCCAAAGCATTGTCATCCAAGGTCTCCCAACCTCGACGAGGACGAGAAACACCACCGCCTTGGGAATCCATAGCAATGGCGACGAACTGCCTTCTCCCTTCGGGAACTGGTTTAGACGAGAGGAGATGGTAACCGCAGGGCTTCGTCCCATCGAAAAGGATGTTCTGCGGGTGCGCATTAGCAGTAGTGCACTAGTGCGGTTTATATTTGAGATCAGGGAGCTGGCGGGCGGTTCGTTGTCCGGCACGTTCGCGTCCATCCACCTTCCCGTAATTAAAGCATGCACAACATTTACGGCGACTGGGATTGGTTTGTTTTCTGGGCGCACCGACCAGCGCGGACTAGCGGACCTCGTCGCCCTTTTTCGAGCACGACTTCGACAACTACGTGTGTGACACGGAAAATATCTAGTGCTACCAAGGCTTAGGTGCTACCGTGATACCACCTAAGCCTCAGTAATAGCAGATACTCTCTTGTGCGTGACATGCCTGCATGCAAATCTTGCGTGGCAAAAATTAAAAAAATGTGCGAGGTGGAGCAGTAGGCTGTCAGCCTGCATGTTGTAGCCATGTCATCTACATGCAACCTAAAGGCCTGGGTGTACGTAGTACTAGTAGTTAAATATGCATTGTGTGGCACGAAAGTTCCTTGGAGCTCGTGCTGCAGCTAGTGTACTCCACAGCCCGCTTCTCCTCCTTCCTCTTCCACCGCCTGGGCACGTCTGCGGGTAGTGACCGGTCAACCCTAAGATAGCACTCGCTCCGTTTTTATTTACTCCGCATATTAGCTTTGACTGAAGTCAAACTTTGTAAAGTTTGACCAAGTTTGTAGAAAACAATATGAACATTTACAGTGACAAATTTATATGATGTGAAAATATATGCAATGATGAATCCAATGATATTGATTTGACGGAGTGTGTGTGTGCACCTCTACTCTTCGGATATGTACTCCACCTTTTGCAACGGGATATAAATATTAGTACAATGGTACGTTAGCTTGTGATTTACCGGACCATATTAGTGTGACTGTGTAAATAAAAATTTCTCAATTCCTGCTCGTGATTTGTGTCATATTTTAATGAGAAGTTTGCTAATTAAATTGCCGTGGAATTTGTCCATGTTATAAGTAAACTAAGGTGATTGATAATCATACGGGGAAGGTTGGACGAAAAGGTGTGGTACAAACAAATACTCCACCTAGAGCATGCATGGGTGTGTCTGGTCAAGAAAATTGCACGTTTAGTCCTTGTACTTGCAGGCGATGTCTAACATGGTCCTCATAGTCAGAAAGTGCTTCGATATAGTCCTCATACATGCAAATATGGTGTGTATACGGTCCCTGAGATTGCAACAGCGGTCCTGGCTATACGCCTCGTGTATGTAGCTTGTATGCCGCCACTGCCACGTCAGAATCAATCCCACGGGTCATGCGGACTGAGTCAAACTGCTGGTCCACGTCCGTATGAGACCCATGTGTCAGTGGCTGCGAGAAATAAGTGAGAATTAAAAGAAATGTGTAGACGGGGTTTCAAACCCGCAACCTCTGCTACATGCAGCGCGAGGCGAACAACCAGGCCAAGTGCAATTATATGTTATCAAGATGCATACTTCTTAATTAGGTTAGCTTGTTTAGTAGGTATCATAGTTGGGCCAAAGTAGAGCTGATCGTAACATGCATGCTGATTTAGTCCAGTTTGCACATGCGCATACGTTCCTAGACGTTTGCGTTTGCAGTAGTTGTTTTTCGAGTACTAGCCAAGTTTTAGTCTAATTCTTGTTACTTGTGTTGTTTCTATCTGTACGATCACCATATTCGAATAATTGATATTGTCGTAATGATTCTTAGTGTTGATGTAGCACATGTTATGTGGTCATGAACATACATGCATGCACGCATGCATGCGCGTCTAAGCAGTTTGCATGTACTCTACGAATAAACCAGAGCTTGTTACCCCGTCCCCTAAAAAAAGAGCATGTTACCACAAAAAATAAATAACCAGCGCGTCTTTACCGTACAATATAATAGAGCATGTTGATTTATTCTCAACTGATTTCTTGCGCCGACTGACACGTTGGTCCCACATGGACGTTTGACTCAGTCCGATTGACCTGTGGGATCGATGGTGACGTGGCAGTGGAGGCATACGGGCTACGTACGTGAGGCATATATCCAGGACCACTGTTGCAACTTTAGGAACTATACACACACCGTATTTGCATGTATGAGGATTGTATCGAAGCACTTCCTAACTATGAGGACCATGTTAGACGTTGCCTGCTAGTACAAGGACTAACCATGCAATTATCTCGTGTCTAGTAGTATAGAGACTGTGTCAAAGAGAGAAGAGAGAGAGAGAGAGAGAGAGAGAGAGAGAGAGAGAGAGAGAGAGAGAGTGTGTGTTTGTGTGTGTGTGTGAAATGGAGTCTTCGGTAGGGAAAGTAAGTAAGTGTGTGTGGCTTCATCATAGAGAGGTGATGTCTAATTAAAAGAATTGTGCGCGATGGTAATAACAAGCGCACATGGTTGATGGAACAAGTCGTGTGCTGACATCGCCGATTGCGGTGCACATGCCACGTACGCATCCGAGAACGCTTGCCCATGTTAATTTCACCATCCGGGAATCGTGCCGCACTTTGAAATCAGAACCGTCAAATAATTTTGACCTTGTTTCCCGTCACATTCCAAATTACCATGCTATATGTAATTGCAAACATGTTCACACCGATCAAAACCTAAACGTTTTCCCACTTAGCAGCTTATTAGTAGGTTATAAATACCACCTACTCGAAAAGGACTGCACATTCCTCCTCAATTTCTCATCAACAAACAAACAAGTCTTCGTCCTTCCTTGCGTCTGCCATGGCCCGTGGGAGGAGCTCTTGGTCGAGAAATGACCACGGAGCGGCGAGCGAAGCAGCAGAGATGTCCCGCCTCGCCGCGATATCAGCCAAGAGGTCCTGCCGCGCCGCCGAAGCAGCACAGAGGTCCCGCCGCGCCGCCGAAGCAGCACTGAGGTCCCGCCACGCCGCCGAAGCAGCAGAGTGGTCCGACCGCGCCGCGGAAGTGGCACAGATGTCCCGCCGCGCCGTGGAAGCAGCAGAGAGGTTCTGTCGTGTCGCGGCGGCCTGGATGGATCTTTCGCGGGCACTCGAGGGCTCTCACAGGCACATGCGCGCTATGCTCAATAAGCTGATGGACGATGACATCCCCCGCTGGGCGAAGCTACAGGAGGAGAGCTATGCCGCGTTGGATAAGTCAACCGGCGTCATCCACGGACTAAGGGGTGACAAGGTGAGGCTATGCACCGAGCGCGACCTGATGAGGGCGAAGATCGCCGGCAGGGTGAAGCAGCACGAGGAGACAACTACCGTGTTGAAGAAGACGGCCGTCATGGTCAGGAAACTTATGGACGAGAATGCTAAGCTCCGCATCGAGCGTGAAATGCTCCTGGAGGAATCCGTGGATGCTCGCAAGCGACGTATTGAGGACGTGAATGTCACAGCCCTAGCATTTGTTTGTAAATAGTTGCATCAGCATCCTTGCATCATGTTAAATTTCATTTAATTTGAAATGGGGATGTTCAAACCCTAGCACCAAATGAAATTCAACTAGGATGAAAATAAAATATTTTCAATGAATCCAAAATGCCCTTCAGAAAAGTTCATCATTTTTGGAAAAGGTGCAAACCTCTGCTAAAAATGATGCACACATTTTTGGAACATTTCTGGATTTTTGAATTAAGCCATAATGTATCTGAATTGTAGCATTTAATTGCTATAATTATCTTAAATGCTCCAAATATTCTGAAACTAGGCCTTTGGAATAATTCAAATAGTGCCCACATTTATTTCCAGGAGTTTTAAAAATGACTTAGTATTTTTTTTACCAAGTCAAAACAAAGAAAGAAAATAGAAAATAGAAAAGAAATAAAAGACAGAGGAGAGAGAGAGAGAGCTTACCTAGCACTCACCTAGCGGCCCAGCAAGCTGGCCCAGCACTGCTGACCCGTGCCAGTCGTCCTCAACCTCTGCCTACTGGCAGAGGCGAGACAACACATGGCGTGCCCGCACGCCACGTCACCTCCCTGCTTCCCTGCCGCGCTGGCGAGTGGGATAGGCTCGCAGGAGCCGTCCCGATCAAGCCCATCTCCCTCCCCTCACTTTCCCCCTCTTCCCCGCCTGTTCCTCGCTCGGCCGAACGAGTGCGTCGCCGCCGTTCGCCGTTCGCGTAGCCACAGCCACCGCCTCGACCGCTTGTCCCGCCCACGACCTCCGTCTCGCCGTCCTACGTCGTCTCCGTCAATCCACGCGACCCGGGGAGCACTGCAGTGTCGCCCCGCCCTCGTCTTCATCCTCGGACGGCCGAGATCGCCGGCGACCTTCCGTCCTCTCCAGCGCCTCCCCGAGCAAGCCATCCGCACCAGAAGACCCACCGTGAGCTCCTGCTCCGCTCCCCTCTCTCCCCGCGCTCTTCTTCTTCCTCTAACCGCGATAGCTATCGGAGCCAAGAGCTCCCGAACTCCGGCAATGTCGCCGCCGTGGCTATGGCCACTGGAGCTTCTATCTGGGCATACCACCCTGCTCAGCACGTCCTCACGAGCTCGTAGCCACCCTCAGCTCCTCCTCCCGTGCTCTCTAACGCCGAACCCGAGCCTGCCCGAACTCCGTCCACCGCCTCCGAGGTCATTGCCGTCATTTCCGGTGACCCCGCGGCCTCCCGTGTGCTCTACTAGATGCAGACGATCACGGGCTACCTTCTGGTGGTCTCCGCGCGTCCAGCCGCCGCCTGTAGCGTAGTCCGGCGAGTCCTCCGTCGTCGCTTTGGTCACCGTTGGCCGAGCTCCGGCGAGTGCCGACGTGGTGAGGTCATTAGGACTAAACCCCCCTAGTTAGCCACCTCACTGCCACTGATAGCGGGCCCTACCCCTGGTCAAACCTCAGTCAGCGCTGGGTTTGACCGGGTTTAACCAGTGAGTCACTGACCAGTGGGCCCCACTGGTCAGGTTTGACCTGGGTCAACCCCGTTGACCTGCTGACGCAGTGCTGACGTCATGCTGACGCAGAAAAACAATTTCTGGATTTAGATTAATTTAAAATAACTAGGAAATTCTAGAAAATGCTTTAAATTCAAAAATTCATATAAAATCAACCGTAACTCAGATGAAAATAATTTATATATGAAAAATTATCAGAAAAATATGAAGAATTCGTTTATGGCATTATCATGCATGTTTGAACAAGTTAACCTCACTGAATAGGACAAATGATGATTAGGCCAATTTTTGAAATAACATTTGGAGTTGGAATTTGATCTTGTTTGAATTCCACTCCAAATAACTTGAATAATTATTGCATTAGGTGAATTCAGTACCTTAACATGTCATGTCATTCATTTGGTTGTGCATTGCATTGAATGTTGTTCCCTTTGTTGTTTGTCGGTGTTTGTTCCTTCTCAGTAGAAGACGTTTCCGACGTTGCAATCGTTGACACCGATGAAGAGCTAATAACTATACTATCTTCAGAAGTGCCAGACAGGCAAACCCCCATTGAGCATTCCGATACAATCCCACACTCTCGCTCTTGCTCTCTTTCACTGCATTAGGACAACAACGATTCAACTGTTACTTGTTGCGGTAGTTGAACCTATTCCTCTGCATGACCTGTCTTTGCCATAGTAAATAATTGAAACCCACTAGCATGAGTAGGAGTTGTTTGAGCCATGATGTGCCTACTCCTTTATGCTTGCTTGTTTATGCCTGCTATGCTTAGAATTGTGTCAGGTCTGATTCATCCGCGATGGATTGGAATGGTGGTGAACATGTCCTACAGTGTGAGAGCTAAGTGTGTGAACACGATTTGGTAAAGGTAGCGATGAGAGGCCATGTAGGAGTACATGGTGGGTTGTCTCATTGGGACCGTCCTCAGGAACTAAGTTCTGTGTTTGTGATCCAAGACAGTTACTACCACACATTGGGCTCTGGACGCTCCAATCTCTCTTGACTTATTAATCGCCTTGATCTCTGTCCAGGAGTTGCAACTAGTTTCTGGTGTTTGCAGGATATGTGTTGGTGGCCGTGCGTAGCGCTGACCCTAGGGGTGGGCTATGTTGCGGTAGAGACACCGAGGCACGGTGTACCAAGTGACACCCGAATGGTGCTCTTGGGAATCTGCACTAATTGTTCGGGGCTGTACTGGAAACTTCGGCTGGACTTCCTTGCAGAGTGGACTCAAATAGGCAATAAATCTACACTAGAGGCTTGTGTGGTTAGTCAGGTCGTGGCCGACACCCTCGCCAGGCTTCCGATTGAAGGTTGCCGAGATACATGACGTGTACATGGTGGTAAGTGGTGGGAGCGTGTGTGAAGAAGTACACCCCTGCAGGGTTAATGATCTATTCGAATAGCCGCGTCCGCGGATATGGACTACTTGAAAAGCTTACATTGTTCATAGACAAGTTGAAATGGATACTCTAAAATGCGCAAGATAAGCGTGAGTGCTATGGATGGCCTTCTCGTAGGGAGATGGGAGCGGATCCATAGTGGTGTATTGATATGGTGAATATGTGGACAAGTGTGCGCTCTCTCACCCTAAAGAATTTACTGGTAGTCGTAGCTCAGGATAGCCACTGAGTCAACGCTGGCTTGCTACAGTTAAACTCCACAACCCCATTGTTGATACTGATGCATAAGTAGATAGTTCTGATGTAAGTCTTGCTGAGTACCTTTGTACTCACGGTTGCTTATCTATGTTTTTGCAGAAGAGACGTTAGTCTCACTAGTGCTTTCAACGACAAGTTCGATGTTGACCGATTAGCTTGGGAATCCCAGACAGAGGTCTGGTTCCTATGGAGGGTCTTGTAGATAGACAGGCTTTCTAGCCTTCTTTCTTTTCAGCTATCTGTACTCAGACAGATTTATGCGTCGCTTATTGCTTGTATGACTTGAATGTTGGGTCATGAGACCCATGCTTGTAATATCATGCTATGTAAGGCTCCTCGGAGCACTTTTAAATAAATGATTGAGTCATAGAGTTATGTTGTGATGCCATGTTGTATTTACACATATCGTGCATATTGTGTATATGTTTGAAATACACTGGTATGTGTGCGATCCGACACCTAGTTGTTTGTTCTTGGTAGCCCTCCTTATGGGGAAATGCCTCCTAGTGCTTCCATCCGGAACACATGGATTGACCGGCATGTGTCCTTCTTTGCTCCTGTGTCTGTCCCTATGGGGAAATGTCACGCGGTGTTTTACTGGAGTCCTTGTAGCTTGCTACGACTCGGTTACACTCGCTGCTGACTGACACGTGCATTGCTGGGTCATGTATGCCTATCCCTGTAAGTTTGTGCCACCTTGGTTTATGACTAGTCATGTCGGCCCGGGTTCTCTATCACATGGATGCTAGCGACACAATCATATACGTGAGCCAAAAGGCGCAAACGGTCCCGGCCCAGGTAAAGGCAGCAGCCGTGGGTTACCGTGCGTGAGGCCACAAAGGGATATGATGTGTTACATGCTAGACCAGTGTGACATAGGATCGGGGTCCTGACAGCATTGGTATCAGAGCCTGACTGCCTGTAGGATTACTAAGCCAAACTGGTCGAAGTCGAGTCTAGAAATGCTTTAGTTATATAAGGGAATTGATTGTGGAATGGAACATAAGGCTCTTTTTACTTCTCTTCTCGTGTCATTCTGATTCTGAGTCACCCGCATCTTTTCTACGGGTTTAAGAAACTAGGCTTTCTCATCTGCCTATCAGGATGACGAGTTACTATGCTGGAGACTTGTAGGAAAGGTGTTGTATTCTTGGATCGGTGTTTTCCATAGGATTCAGTTGTTGAGTTGTCAGTTGTCTTGTAGGTTGTCTCATATCTCATGCCGTACCGCTGTTATGATGTCCGAGTTAACCAAGGTTTCTAATAGTCTGATGCATTTGCAAATCTTTCCTCCCTGTTCCCAATGTCCTTTTAGGCCAGATTAAGCACACTAACCATTGTGTTAAGGTACTCCGTTGCCTCGACATAAATGTTGATGTTATCAAGAAACTAGGATATCTCAGAGAACCACCTTGTAACCCAGCCTTGTTTTGTGTTTCCAGTGTGATGATTCTGGCCACCATTCTCGAAAGCATCTCATGATGCCATTTAGTTAGTAGGTATTCTTTTTCTGGGTTCTTGGACCCATGATTCATCCCGCTTATCTCTGTTGATAATGTTTGTAGTATCTTTTGGTTGATTAGTAACTTTGATCTAGTCTCTAGGTCCGTGGTATATCATTCTTCCAATACCATGAACCAGCCATGGTAGACGTTCTCCTTGAACGAAAAGATCACAATAAGAGTGCTCTTGAAGAGTTCTCCATTATGTTTGCGACCCTGCCACTCCTACCTTTCTGCATAGGTTATCCGGAAGAAATATGTCGTGCCTTGCTCGACATGTTAGTCTATGCATCCACAACTCAGAAAATCATATGTTCCTTTGAGTTGTCCCTCTTCAGCTGTATTCTGACCCTCGTCCATCAATTGATAGCCAAGGGTATGTCATGCATTCACGATACCTATTACTCTTGTGGTCCGTCAAGCCGTTCTAGTTCAGAATGACTAGGAGAAACAAACTCCAGTACCTTATCCATTTCGAGGATTGGGTCAAAGTAGTTGTATTCCGCAGATCAAGAAAGCCAATCCAGCTTCTAGTTTGCTCTACCCTGGAGTGTTACCCTCTTTCATGTCAAGAATGTCATAGGAATTGCACACCATCTTATGAATTCTTTATATAGTGATACTTCTCGCCATCATCATTTATTTCTCGGTCTCTGTGTTGTTCTAACCGGAATGCCGACAAGTGAACTATGATGTGTGAAATCAATACTCCTAGCAACCTCGTTGTTTGGTAGTTAATGGACAATAATCTCATTCTTATCGTGTTGGTTATTGAATTATCACTCTAAGATTGATCGTGCTACCTAGTTCATTTTTCTTGGTGCACTTTTCGATCAATGAGTTAGGATTGTATCAATCCTCGCCCTTTTTGATCATATCATCATGCCCTGAAAAGCAAGATTGTTCTCGAGCTTAGTAACATATCGGTGGTTTGTGATTCTCCGGATATCTTCTCGGAAGTATCACCAGGTTGTCCCTGACCGTTATGTTGAGTTTGTGATCAAGTTGGTTTCCCTATAAACCACCCCTTCTCCAAGAATCTATGTTGGATACACCTGAGCTAGTTGGTTAAGCTAAACAACAACTTGGAGAGTTGGAAGATAAAAGCTTTGCCTAACTTAGTTCAACCAAAGGGATGTCTTTGGAGTGTGTGTGTGTTGAAGAGAGATGATATCTTAATCAATTGAACCTCGTGATCAATTGCTGGATCTATTGTCTTACCCAAGCTTTGATTTGAGTGTGGGTTATCGTCAAATCAAATCAGAAACAACGATGTTCGTAATGTTGTCTTACTCGTGGATGTTCCTCAAGCATGCACCATTATATCCTTGGCCTGACCAATGCTATGACTTTGTTTCACCTAGTCGTTGAATTCCATTTTCATGCAAACCTAGATGAGTTGTTGTTGAGCTCATCGACAACAGTATTATCTTCTCCATGATTCATGTTGAACATCAAGCTAATGTTGGAAACTTTTGTAAGCATTACCTCGTGCTAGCCCATGAAGTAAATGTTATGGTGAAAGAAGTGACTTCCTCTAAGTTCATGTGCATTTGATGCAAGTTGCCGCCGTGAATTTGAGAAAGTTTAAGTTGCTTCCATTGAAATCATCCCAAGTCAATCATGCATGTGCGAAGTATTTTGTGGACTGATAGACTGATCATCTTCATTCCATACGTAATCCCTAGCACACCAAGCCACTGATTGACTTGTTCAAGATAAGGGAGTCTGTTCTAAAGTGTTAATCCTTTAGACTTCCGCACAGAGACTTCATTATCATTAATGATGGTTCCCAACCGGAACTCGGTAGTGTTTTGTTGTAAGATTTCCATGTGGACACGATTGTCCTGGACATTCTGTTCACATGTATTTTGCAAACCAGCTCATGTTTTGAAGCTTGTTTCCGTAGTTCATTTCCCGAGAATCTCGCAATGTCGTCTCTTCGATTTGTGTTGCAAACTTTCTTTTCAGACATGCTGAGTCTGAAGCATCCTGACACCAACCAGATCTGAATTTCAGGCAGATATGATGGTTGGAATGTTTCCCAAGAATTATAATAATGGTCTACTGTAACCCGGTAAAGGGGATGTTGTGGCCAACACACCTAGCCGGAAGACCAATTATTGTAGTATCTTGTTCAGCAGGATTGGCCACTCCCCATGAAGATTTCGTATGACTTTTCTGGAAGTTGTTCTTTATGGATCATTGTGTTCCCGAAGTCCGACCGTTACTTGATGTTCTAGATACCAAACAGTTCCTATACTCGGGTTACGCGAGTACATCAAGGAGAACATTAGAAGAGGAGTGCTAAATGTTTCTCGGTCGATTATCCAGAGTTTTGGTTCCTTGGCATCGCCAAAGTCAAATCTGAGAAAGTGTTGTCTTCCTTTGCATCTGCGTCCTCCACCATTATTCATCATGGTAATACAAAGTGTCACCAAGATCTTCGGCATAGATGTTGGTAAAATCCTGATGAATATGGAAATGCTCAAGTTCTTGAGAGCACGCTCAGGCACTAGGTTTTATTGTCGGCATTAATTGGAATGTGTCTCGGTTTTTTCGATTATTCTATAGCCATTCAATCAGTGGAATCATTCTCTACTGTTGAGCCTTCTCCCCAGTTACCAGAATCATTCCCAGCATTTGCATTTTGTTCCCAGCTTCCACCCGCCATTGTGCCAATTTCCCATGGGCTGCCTTCTCAGTAATTGCCGTTTAGGATCATTTTCAAAAGTGGTCTTACCATGGGTCTCATCCATTTCCGATGATAAGCAAAAATCATCCATTGTGTTGTCTTCAACAAGGTAGTCCACATCATCCATTCTAGTCCGAGTATGCCATTCTTTCAAACTCCTTCAAATGATCATGTGTGATTTGCCTTAGGCTGGTATAGAGAGTTTCAATGATCTATGTATCAAAAGTAATTCTTTTTGCCACTTAAGGGAATAACTCTACGAGTCACCTTCCCTAGGGTGCCCCGTCATGGAATCATGGCAATTATTTCCTCGCTACATTGAAATCATGCACCATCTTACTCAAGTGGGGAATTGTTGCCTACCAAATCGAACCTTCATCATATGCTTATTTCTATCGCCCCTGATATGTGTTTGTGTCTCAGCTCAAGAGATGTTCTTACGTCTCATCCCATGAGTTGATCATGAGTTGCTCGATCTTCGTGAAGATTGATTCTTGTAGAGTTTTCCTGTTCCTTTTGTCATCGCTTTTGGACGAAGTTCTCGAAGGCAAAGACGTCAAGATCAAAACGACGCAAAAGATCAACATCCTCGGGAATTGCAACTTGGATCATGAAGACTGTGTCGGTTCTGTGTCCCCTCCCTCTCACCTCACATCTTGAATCTCGGGACGACATTCTTGTTTAGTGGGGGTGAGTTGTCACGGCCCTAGCATTTGTTTGTAAATAATTGCATCAGCATCCTTGCATCATGTTAAATTTCATTTAATTTGAAATGGGGATGTTCAAACCCTAGCACCAAATGAAATTCAACTAGGATCAAAATAAAATATTTTTAATGAATCCAAAATGCCCTTCAGAAAAGTTCATCATTTTTGGAAAAGGTGCAAACCTCTGCTAAAAATGATGCACACATTTTTGGAACATTTCTAGATTTTTTAATTAAGCCATAATGTATCTGAATTGGAGCATTTAATTGCTATAATTATCTTAAATGCTCCAAATATTCTAAAACTATTTGAGGGCCTTTGGAATAATTCAAATAGTGCCCACATTTATTTCCAGGAGTTTTAAAAATGACTTAGTATTTTTTTTACCAATTCAAAACAAAGAAAGAAAATAGAAAACAGAAAAGAAATGAAAGACAGAGGAGAGAGAGAGAGAGAGAGCTTACCTGGAGCTCACCTGGCGGCCCAGCACTGCTGGCCCGTGCTAGTCGTCCTCAACCTCTGCCTACTGGCAGAGGCGAGACAGCGCACGGCGCGCCCGCGCGCCACGCCACCTCCCTGCTTCCCTGCCACGCTGGCGAGCAGGATAGGCTCGCAGGAGCCATCCCGATTGAGCCCATCTCCCTTCCCTCACTTTCCCCCTCTTCTCCACCTGTTCCTCGCTCGGCCGAACGAGTCCGTCGCCGCCGTTCGCCGTTCACGTAGCCACAGCCACCGCCTCGACCGCTCGTCCCACCCACGAGCTCCACCTCGCCGTCCTATGTCGTCTCCATCAATCCACGTGATCCGGGGAGCACAGCGTCACCTCGCCCTTGTCTTCATCCTCGGACGGCCGAGATCGCCGGTGACCTTCCGTCCTCTCTAGCGCCTTCCCGAGCAAGCCGTCTGTGCCAGAAGACTCACCATGAGCTCCTGCTCCGCTCCCTCTCCCCGCGCTCTTCTTCTTCCTCTAACCGCGATAGCCATTGGAGCCGAGAGCTCCCGAACTCTGGCCATGTCGCCGCCGTGGCTATGGCCACTGGAGCTTCTATCTGGGCATACCACCCTGCTCAGCACGTCCTCATGAGCTCGTAGCCACCCTCAGCTCCTCCTCCCGTGCTCTCTAACGTTGAACCCGAGCCTGCCTGAACTCCAGCCGCCGCCTCCGAGGTCGTTGCCGTCGTTTCCGACGACCCCGTGGCCTCCCGTGTGCTCTGCTAGATGCGGACGATCGCGGGCTACCTTCTGGTGGTCTCCGCGTGTCCAGCCGCTGCGTGTAGCGTAGTCCGGCGAGTCCTCCGTCGTCGCTTTGGTCGCTGCCGGACGAGCTCCGGCGACTGCCAACTTGGCAAGGTCATTAGGACTAAACCCCCCTAGTTAGCCACCTCATTGCCACTGACAGCGGGCCCTACCCTAGGTCAAACCTCAGTCAGCGCTGGGTTTGACCAGGTTTGACCAGTGAGTCACTGACCAGTGGGCCCCACTGGTCAGGTTTGACCTGGGTCAACCCCGTTGACCTGTTGACGTAGTGTTGACATCATGCTGATGCAGAAAAGCAATTTCTGGATTTAGATTAATTTAAAATAACCAGGAAATTCCAGAAAATGCTTTAAACTTCAAAACTTCGTATAAAATCAACCGTAACTCAGATGAAAATAATTTATATATGAAAAATTATCAGAAAAATATGAAGAATCCGTTTATGGCATTATCATGCATGTTTGAACAAGTTAACCTCACTGAATAGGACAAATGATGATTAGGGCAATTTTTGAAATAACATTTGGAGTTGGAATTTGATCTTGTTTGAATTCCACTACAATTAACTTGAATAATTATTGCATTAGGTGAATTCAGTACCTTAACATGTCATGTCATTCATTTGGTTGTGCATTTCATTGAATGTTGTTCCCTTTGTTGTTTGCCGGTGTTTGTTCCTTCTCAGTAGAAGACGTTTCTGACGTTGCGATCGTTGACACCGATGAAGAGCTAATAACTATACTATCTTCAGAAGTGCTAGGCAAGCAAACCACCATTGAGCATTTCGATACAATCCCACTCTCTCGATCGTGCTCTCTTTTACTGCATTAGGACTACAATGATTCAACGGTTACTTGTTGCGGTAGTTGAACCCATTCCTCTGCATGACCTGTCTTTGCCACAGTAAATAATTGAAACCCACTAGCATGAGTAGGAGTTGTTTGATCCATGATGTGCCTACTCCTTTATGCTTGCTTGTTTATGCCTGCTATGCTTAGAGTTGTGTCAGGTCTGATTCATCCGGGATGGATTGGAATGGTGGTGAACATGTCCTACTGTGTGAGAGCTAAGTGTGTGAACATGATTTGGTGAAGGTAGCGATGAGAGGCCATGTAGGAGTACATGGTGGGTTGTCTTAGTGGGACCGTCCTCAGGAACTGAGTTTTGTGTTTGTGATCCAAGATAGTTACTACCACACATTGGGATCCGGGCGCTCCAATCCCTCTCGACTTATTAATCGCCTTGATCTCTGTCCAGGAGTTGCAACTAGTTTCTGGTGTTTGTAGGATATGTGTTGGTGGCTGTGCGTAGTGCTGACCCTAGGGGTGGGCTATGTTGTGGTAGAGACACCGAGGCACGGTGTACCAAGTGACACCCGAATGGTGCTCTTGGGAACCCTGCACTCATCGTTTGGGGCCGTACTGGAAACTTCGGCCGGACTTCTTTGCGGAGTGGACTCAAATAGGCGATAAACCCGGACTAGAGGCTTGTGTGGTTAGTCAGGTCATGGCCGACACCCTCGCCAGGCTTCCGCTTGAAGGTTGCCAAGATACATGACGTGTACATGGTGGTAAGTGGTGGGAGCGTGTGTGAAGAAGTACACCCCTACGGGGTTAATGATCTATTTGAATAGCCGCGTCCGCGGATATGGACTACATGGAAAGCTTACATTGTTCATAGACAAGTTGAAATGGATACTCTAAAATGTGCAAGATAAGCGTGAGTTCTGTGGATGGCCTTCTCGTAGGGAGACGGGAGCGGATCCATAGTGGTGTATTGATATGGTGAATATGTGGACTCGTGTGCGCTCTCTCACCCCAAAGAAGTTACTGGTAACCGTAGCTCAGGATAGCCACTGAGTCAAAGCTGGCTTGCTACAGTTAAACTCCACAACCCCATTATTGATACTGATGCATATGTAGATAGTTTTGATGTAAGTCTTGCTGAGTACCTTTGTACTCATGGTTGCTTATCTATGTTTTTGCAGAAGAGACGTTAGTCTCACTAGTGCTTTCAACGACAAGTTCGATGTTGACCGATTAGCTTGGGAATCCCAGACAGAGGTCTGGTTCCTATGGAGGGTCTTGTAGATAAACAGGCTTTCTAGCCTTTTTTCTTTTCAGCTGGCTGTACTCAGACAGATTTATGCTTCCGCTTATTGCTTGTATGACTTGAATGTTGGGTCATGAGACCCATGCTTGTAATATCATGCTATGTAAGGCTCCTCGGAGCCCTTTTAAATAAATGCTTGAGTCATAGAGTTATGTTGTGATGCCATGTTGTATTTACACATATCGTGCATATTGTGTGTATGTTTGAAATGCACTGGTATGTGTGGGATTCGACACCTAGTTGTTTGTTCTTGGTAGCCTTCCTTATGGGGAAATGCCTCCTAGTGCTTCCATCCGGAACACATGGATTGACCGGCATGTGTCTTTCTTTGCTCCTGTGTCTGTCCCTATGGGGAAATGTCACACGGTGTTTTACTGGAGTCCTTGTAGCTTGCTATGACTCGGTTACACTCGCTGCTGACCGACACGTGCATTGCTGGGTCATGTGTGCATGTCCCTGTAAGTTTGTGCCACCTTGGTTTATGACTAGTCATGTCGGCCCGGGTTCTCTGTCACATGGATGCTAGCGACACAATCATATACGTAAGCCAAAAGGCGCAAACGGTCCCGGCCCAGGTAAAGGCGGCAGCCGTGGGTTACCGTGCGTGAGGCCGCAAAGGGATATGATGTGTTACATGCTAGACCGGTGTGACATAGGATCGGGGTCCTGACAGCGAAAGAGATCAAGGTAGACGAAATGACGAAGATGGCAGAGTAGATCGAGGTGAAGTAGAGAGCAACGACCCAGATCGTTGTCTGCGTCTTCCTTGTTTTGCCCTTGTGTCTTTCGGGCGTTGCCGCATGTGGCATCTTTAATAATCTTCCCGAATATGAAAGACAATTATTATTATCCATTGCCATAGTCATCATATATATCAGTCTTGCTAAATCTAATCGATGCTATGTCCGTGAGATCTTACATCAAGATCCGTGCAAAATTTTCTTTTCAGATTTTCTTTTCTCTCTCTTAAATCTCAATCGACTGAGGCCTAGCCAAGCCATTAAAACAGGGGCTCGGGCACCATTAATGGTGAAGTTGGGAGTGAGGTGGGCGGCACATGGAGGTCAAAGGGCTCGCCTCCCGGTGAGCCTGCAGCGGTCTGCTCCACACCTCCCGTCTACTCAAATAGCTACTCCCTCCGTCCAGGTGCATAGAGCGGTCTGCATGCCTCGTTCGACCCACTCTCCATGCCCAGCCTTTTAAATCCCATAGTAAATAATTCTGGTTACGTGCCTCGATACACGTCTCCCTCTGGTCCCTGGGTTGTGCATGCACCTTGTACTGCATGCTAATTTGCTACCCAGCACCTAAATTTATGAAGGGTGGGCGTGAGAAGTGGGTGGTAACTACATGCGAAGGATTAGTAATTAATCGGCTCAATTGATGAGATTTTTCAGCGCGGGTTACGTTAGTTATCACGGCCAATCTTCACACGCCTAAATCACATTGTAGCGCCTTAGGTGCCCTATGCACGGAGGGAGTACCCCGCATGGCGCCTCCTAGCCAATAAAAATGGGGATGCGTGGCGGCACGTAAATGGTCAGTACAACGCCCACGGTTTGAATAACACTTGTGTTTCCGATTGTAACGTGGAGCTCTTTGTTCCAAAATGACTTTGTTGGTTGTTAATCTGTGCGCCTTCAAAAAATCGGACAAATTTTTTACCACAGCATGTTGGTGCCATGTCAAGGCAACATGCCAAGTTTCATGATTTTCAGGCAAGTTTTGGATTTACAGGAATTTAAAAACCAAGTTTGTCAATGTTTTCGGCCGAGCAACGCGCTACTAGGGAAAACCTTATAGGTGGAGGATTAACAGTAGCGCGGGTCAGAGGCAGGCGCTACTGCTAATTTACAGTAGCACGTGTGGAAGAAACGCGCTACTGCTATCTATTTAGCAGCAGCGGGGGTGTGCCAAACCACGCTACTGCTAAGTGGGCCCCCACAATACCCACCAGGCTACCTATATTAGCAGCGCGGCCCACTGTACACGCGCTACTGCTATGCATGTCCACGGCACCGTGCTACTACAATGGCACTTAGCAGTAGCGCCGGGCTTGAACCCGCGCTGCTGCTAAGGCAACCTTATCTCCCCCGCACCCGTCCACTTCCTCACTCTCCCTCACTCACTCCCTCTGCCTCTTCCTCCTCCCGCCGTCGCCGCCGCATTGCTGCCGCCGTCCTCGGTAAGCCATCGCCCTCCTCCCTCCTCCCTCCCTCACCCTCTGCCTCCCTTCATCCCTCCTCCCTCCTCCCTCCTCGTACGACGGCCCTCCTCCTCTCTCCTTCCTCCCTCTCCCTCCTGCCTTCCCTCCATCCCTCCTCCCTCCTCGTACGGCCGACCTCCTCCTCTCTCCTCCCTCCCTCCCTCCCTCCTCCATCCTGCCTCCCTCCATCCCTCCTCTCTATGTTCTTGTAGAATGTAGGTTTTTTTAATGTTTTTCCAATACAGTAGAATGTAGATTAATTGAATGGAAAAGAAATTTTTTAGTTAATGTAGGTCTTCTGAATAGAATAGAAAATTTTCAGTAATTGTAGGTGTTTTGAATAGAATAGAAAATTAGTAAATGTAGAATAGAATAGAAAATTAGAAAATATTTTAGGTATAAAAACTAGTAATAGAATAGAATATAAAAACTAGTAATAGAATAAAAAAATTTAAGTAAAAAATAGTAATAGAATAGAAATTTTAGATATCGAATAGAAAATATTTTAGGTATCAAATAAAATATAAAAATGTTATTGCCAATTATATTGATGATCTAAATTTTTCACTCGGTGGATTATGCAGGATTTCTCCTGTCACGTCTCCCTCTCCCGCTCGGCCCCGTCCCGCCCACCGTGAGCACCTCCCTTTCCTCACTGTTTAGTTTTAGGCTTAGTTTTTTTAATATATATGTAGATGGATGTATGTTTGCTAGATGGATGGTTAGATGGATGGATGCATGGATGAATTACTGATTGTTGCACTTTTGTTTCATTTTGACAAAAGCCGACAAAATGGATGCATGGATGCATTTTGCAGGGAACACCTCCGAGTGGCCAATGTTTTGCCGGAATGTTGATTCATTTCCGTTCCTGCAAATTTCAGGCGTTCGATATGTCCTATTTTAGCAAAGGTCATGATGAATTTTTTGGTGAATTTTGGCATGACTTGTGCTAGAAAGTAGGAAATATCGAGTGCCCGTGATTTGCCGGAACAGGAATTAATCGATATTCTGGCAGAACATGGGCCATTTTTTATGCCATTGCTCCATATAAGTAATGGGTTGACTTTCAGTCTGTTGGGGCTCCTAGCTCCACATATGAGAGAGGAAGAATCCCAACTGTTGTCATGGGGGTTGTTTCCTCTCCTTCTTCTCGTGATATACCGTGGTAATGCATGAGAGAAGGAGGGGAAGCGACCATCACCGACGGTCGCAATATCAGAGAAGGAGTGCCCACCATATACACCACGTGAGATGAGAGTTTACCAAGGAAGACTCGACGGACCGAAAATCAGCCCGTGCTAAATAGTGATCTGTGTGTTGAGTTTCCTGGTAATTGCCATCGATCGATTTTTAATCTTTGAATTATGAACATAGGAAAGTTCTGACGACGATAGGATCCCTGAGTGCGAGTACTGCTCCGACGACCGGGCTATGTGCGACATGCCTCACTTGGAAGACGGTAGGCGCTTCACCATCAAGCTCGATGAGACCTTTGATGTTTTCACAGTACGTCACAACGACAAGTCTTTTTTTGTAATTAAGCATGACTTCTGCTTCTTTGCTTCAATGTGTAATTTCTGTTTTTTACAATTTGACTAGTGCATCCCCTGCCATGCAAGACCTTATGTCTTGGAGAAGATCGGTTTCGAAGATTGTGAGAGTATAGAGACGAAGAAAACCCACCTGAGGACCCAACATGGTTACACTTTTATCGTTAAGCTATACAATGCAATGAACCACTCCCATTTTGGTTGCTCAAATTGGAGAGCACTATGCAACGCATATGCATTTCAGGAGGATATGCATGTCACCTTCGATATTCGTCCTGAAGATGACAGTGAAGATAATATCAACATTTGGGTCGATGGGGATACGCTTCCAGTTCTACCTCTATGTGAGTTTGTCAAACATATTTATTAAGTAATTTATATTGTTTATTTAAAAATAGTTGACAGCTTATTTCCATTCTTCAAGAAATGTACGGAACGTAGTAGACAAAACCTACTACAGTTATGGCTCTGAACTAACTTGCGAGGAGATAAATCATTTTGTTTCATGGATTAATGATGTTGAGACTTTCAAGACGAGTCAAGATATTCCTCCAAATTATGGTGAATACGTGCCACTAGTCCACGTATTGAACTACGGTAACATCCATCGAGATATCATGGTAAGATTTTTTCTATTATGTCACCAGCGCATCTTTTGCATACATTCTTCTTAAGCTAAACTACATTGCTAAGTATGTTATTATGATGTTCTTCAATAGAAACTCCCAAAGGATTGTCTGCCTCGTCTGATGCATATGAAAGGTGACATGCACATTATTAGCTTACGACAAAGTTGGCCTACGGTTCACCGCAGTGCATACACGATTTATCGAAGCGATGAAGTCCTCACAATCAAAGACTGGAGAAAAGTTCTGAATGATCGCATGGAACTACTTGGGGGAAACATGAAGCGCAGCCCACAAGTGGGAGACAGGTGGATCTCTATTCTCCAGAATGGAGATTCAGGGGTTTACCTATTTTATGCTATTTTACCTTCGAGAGAGTAGCAGGTCTTAGGTAGTACTCATCATGTGCTAAGAACAATTAGCTATGTGCTACATTGTGGTAGAATGATTAGCTATGTGCTACAGTGTTTGTTATGACTCTGATGACGATTAGGAGTTGTTATTATGATGATGACAATGATGATGAGTAATGTGCTACATTGTGGTAGAATGATGAGCTAGTTCTTATATGACTATGAAGATGAGTTGTTATGATGATGATGATGATGCATGAGTTCTAATATGAATATGATGATGATGATGATGATGATGATGAGTCGTTATTATGATGATGATGAGTTATTATATCAATGGGTGGAACAAACATGGATTAGATTCATGTGGATGGATCCAAAGTGTTGGATCCATCCACATGAATCTAATCCACATTTCTTCCACCCAATGATATAATAACTCATCATGATCATAATAATATAACAATCTCTTAATTGCTACTGCATCAAATTTTGTATAACCGTGTATAAATACAATATATATATAAAATACAAACAAATAGCAGTAGCGCGGGTCAGAGTCCACGCTGCTACTATTTATCAGTAGCGCGGGACCATACCAACGCTACTGATAACAGAATTAGTAGTAGCGTGGGTCAAACCGGCGCTACTCTTAAAGTTAGCTGTAGCGCCCTATCAGTAGCACGGGACCCCGTGCTACTGATAGGCATATACCCCGCGCTACTGCTAGGGTTTTCCCTAGTAGTGACGACGCCCAGATGTTTGAAATTCATTCCCATTTCTTGTATGGGACCTAAACATTCACCAAAGTACACATATACAATTTTTCAACCCATTTTGGTGCACTGGAGCATGTGCATGTAGTTCAAATTTGAATTATGCACATTGCCTAGGAAACTCAATAAATGTATAAAAAAGGCCAAGCAATCCCGGAATAATTCCAAATTTTAGCATGACACTCCTATTGGTCTTTGTTGCCTCTGTAAAAAAAATCAAGGCAGGAAGAGGCAGCGTATGTCGTTTCGCCCACAAAGGTGACACATCCCCTATTGGAACCATGAGCCTTCTTGAGAGAAGCTCCGTTTTGTAAGAAGCTTATACCAAAACTTGTCCCAAATCGAACAAAATTTTTACCACAGCATGTTGGCGCCATGTCAAGACACCATGCCAAGTTCCGTGATTTTTAGGCAATTTTTGGATTTACAGGAATTTAAAAACCAAGTTTCTCAATGTTTTCGGCCGAGCCACAACGCCCAGATGTTTGAAATTCATTCCCATTTCTTGTATGAGACCTAAACATTCACCCAAGGACACATAAATGATTTTTCAACCCATTTTGGTGCACTGGAGCATGTGAATGTAGTTCAAATTTGAATTATGCATAAATGCTTAGAAACTCAATTAATGTATAAAAAGGCCAAACGAACCCGGAATAATTCCAAATTTTAGCACAACACTCCTATTGGTCTTTGTTGCCTCTGTAAACAAAATCAAGGCAGGAAGAGGCAGCGTATGTCATTTCGCCACAAAGGTGACACATCCCCTATCGGAACCATGAACCTTCTTGAGAGAAGCTCCGGTTTGTAAGAAGCTTATACCAAAACTTGTCCCAAATCGAACAAAAATTTTACCACAGCATGTTGGTGCCATGTCAAGACACCATGCTAAGTTCCATGATTTTTAGGCAATTTTTGGATTTACAGGAATTAAAAAAAACAAATTTCTCAATGTTTTCGGCCGAGCCACGATGCCCAGATGTTTGAAATTAACTCCCATTTCTTGTATGGGACCGAAACATTCACCCAAGGACACATATATGATTTTTCAACCCATTTTGGTGCACTGGTGCATGTGCACGTAGTTCAAATTTGTATTATGCACAATAAATGCCTAGAAACTCAATTAATGTATAAAAAGGCCAAATGAACCCGGAATAATTCCAAATTTTAGCATGACACTCCTAATGGTCTATGTTGCCTAGGTAAAAAAATCAAGGCAGGAAGAGGTAGTGTATGTCGTGTCGCCCACAAAGGTGACACGTTCCCTATCGGAACCATGAGCCTTCTTTAGAGAAGCTCCGGTTTGTAAGAAGGTTATACCAAAACTTGTCCCAAATCGAACAAAAAATTTACCACGGCATGTTGGTGCAATCTCAAGACACCATGCCAAGTTCCGTGGCGTTTAGCCAATTTTTGGATTTACATTAATTTAAAAACCAATTATCTCAATGTTTCGGCCGAGCCACGATGCCCAGATGTTTGAAATTCACTCCGATTTCTTGTATGGGAGCCAAACATTCACCTAAGGACACATATACCATTTTTCCACCCATTTTGGTGCACTGGAGCATGTGCCTGTAGTTCAAATTTGAATCATGCACATTAAATGCCTAGAAAACTCACTTAATGTATAAAAAAGGCCAAACGAACCCGGAATAATTCCAAATTTTAGCACAACACTCCTATAGTTGCATGTTCACTGCAGATAAATGTTCTAGCAATTCAAACACCGACCTTTCCTATCGTAACCCCATTTTATCTTTCCAATCAAAATGAAAAAATCAAGTACACCACAAACAGTTCATTAGCAAGAATCGTGTGAGATGTAGTATAAAATATCTTGGATCCTGCCCGGAAAAAAAAGAATACAAAATGGATTTGAATTAAGTTGGCATTGTAAACGTGAAACTTACTTTCTCCTAAAATTTGAACGAAGCGGCAAAACACCCAGTCCCTCCTCAGCCGTAACCGCCCGAAAAGAAATTTTGGGAGATGGAAATTTTCCATTACTGCCTATCCCTGACACGCAAAGCCTGCCGGCTCGATTTCTATAGGCCTCGATAGGGGTAGTTTTTTTAATTTCAGTCAAACGTGACATAGCCGCCTCTCACCCCGATTCATACACGGTGGGCGCCAAAACACAGTCTCTCCACGGCCGAAATCGCCTCTCACCCCGATTCATACACGGTGGGCGCCAACAGTGGGCGCCAAAACAAACTCTCCTCAGCCGAAATCGCTCTCGGCAAATATTTGGGGTATGCAAGATTACCGTCCTATCCCCAACCGACCAATATTGCTCTGATGTCTGAAATTTTAAACGGGGGCTAAGTTTGTGACTTTCCCCGCATTTGAGACAAGCGTGTCCCAAAGACATGGTTCCCCCCTACCTTTCTCCCTCCATTTCCCCATTCATACTCCACGGGCGCCAAAACACCCTCTCCATGCCAGCCTCCTTCGTCCACCACCCCATCCACCGCCGTCCTCCTCCACCACGCCACAGCTTGTACCCCGATGCCGTCATCCATTACAAGAGATAGACGTCTCTCATCCACGGCTCCAAACCAGGAGCCTTGCATCGCGTCCTCTCGCTTCATCCGCGCCATCGTCCACCTTGCCGGGGCCGCTCCTATGACTGTCTCGTCCACCGCGCCGGGACATATCCCCCGCCGCCACCGTCTGCCCTCCTAGATCTGCTTTCACGCCGCCGACAGCCATCGCTACCGTAGCACCCTCGACATCTCAGCAGATGCTTACACGGCGCCGCACAAGAGGCAGTACTCTTTTGTATCTGCTCAAGTTATTTATCTCAGAAAGAAAATAGATCGCCACTGCTTTACTGTGATTTCTTGTCCATCTCTTAGAATCTTACTTGTTAGTTGAAAGGAAACATTGGTTGCCAAGTAGCCTTTGTACGGTTTGCACCTTCAGATCTGCCATGGCACACTCAATACTATACTCCCAATGCTTATGGTTTTCCCCTTTTATATTCCACATTAGCTAAATGACAGTCGACTGAATTTCAAATTGGGGTCAGTCAATTTTTGAGAGTTCGCCAGAGTTCACCGTAGGGAAGGAAGGATAAGGAAGGGGCTCACCGGGGGGCTACCCCATTTTCTATCTTAGGGTTTCAGGTGGGCGCGGTGGTGGGGGCGGTTCAGAGGAGGGCGGGGCGGCGAGCTGGTCGCGAAGGGTGGGGGCCGGTGGTTCGGGCGGCAGCCCGTGCGGTGGTCTGTTGGGGAAGAAGAAGAGGTGAGGAAGAAGAAGGGTTAGGAGATGTAGGATCTTCATCCAACCGCCTGAAATGGTCGACTGACCCAAATGATGAAAATCAGGCGACTTGCATGTAGCCATTCCCTTTATATTCAGTACCATCATCGTAGGTGCTTCATGACGTGCTAGCACTGCTCCTTGATCCATCAAGCTAAACAACATGCCACTCATAATTCCAAACTTAGTTGTTCAAATACGAATCTGATATGATGCTGATATTGCTAAAACAGAGACCATTTAATTGGTCAGCTAATGTTCCTTCTTTTGTTTGATAAGCACGTGCGCCACATGTAGAGAGACAGCAGGGAGTTGCATTCTTTATGCGATCTAGTTCATCATGGGTGGGCAACGAACATTTTATTATCCAAAATCTGCTTGCTCTTCTTTAGCATGTTCCTCTTCTGTTCTTCTTTAATAAGTATAGTAGTACAGTATGTTCCTCGTAGTGAAGAGGAGCAGGGACATTTGCAGTATACAGGTCTATTCGGTCGCTTGTGATGGATGCTTTCAACTCTTCATGTTGGTCTGCCATAATATCCAGGAAATGCTGGGAGCTGTGTCGCCTTTGAGAGTTAGACTGATAGTAATAGTATTGTGCCTTCAGTTGAAGAGAGCTGGTATCCGAAGCCTTTCTAGCCTTACCGGCAATACTAGCCCATATTTTCCAGCAAGTTCCACTTTCCTGATTTTACTCGTGATGCTTAGGGTTTTCCCATTATATATACACTATGATCTGCGTAGGTGCTTTGTGTGGTACTAGTAGCAGTCCACCCTTGAAGCTAAACAACATAGCAATCATAATTCCAAAGCTTAGTTGTTCAAATACGAATGTATTATGATACTGATATTAGTTAACAGACACACATTTAATTAGTCAGCTAATGCTCCCACTTGAGTTTCCAAATGCATGTGGCCACATGTAGAGTGACACCCGGGAATAGCATTTCTTTGGGTGCTCTGATTCATCATGGGTGGGCAACCAACATTGTATAGAAAGAAGCGGAATCTCCATAATATGCTTCCTCTTCTATTCTTTAACATGTTCCTCTTCTGTTCTTCTTTAATAAGTACACTATGTTCCTTGTCGGGAAGGGGATCAGTGATATCTGTAGTCGACAGGTCTATTGGGCCGCTTCTGCTAGATGCTTTTAGCACTTCGAGTTGGTCTGCCATAATATCCACGAAATGCTGGGAGCCGTGTGGCCTTTGAGAGACTAGACTGATAGTAACAGTAGTGCGCCTTCAAGTGACTAGAGCTGGCCTGTAGTTGATCGTTAGGGTTTCGATTAGTAGCGGCAATATAACCGCATGTTTTCAAGCCAGTTCCACTTTCCCGATTTATTTATGATGCTTATGGTGTCCCCCTTTTATCTACACTACGATCTGCCTAGTGCCTTTGTGTCGTACTAGAAGCACTCCATCCTTCAAGCTAAACTACATGCCACTCATATTTCCAAAGCTTACATTTAATTGGTCAGCTAATGTTAGTACGTGAGTTTTGAAATGCATGTGCGCCACATATAGAGACATGAGGGAATACTATTTCTCTGTGCGCTCTCGTTATCATGGTTTGGCAATAAACTTTCTATACTGTATATTTTGAAACCTATCATCTGCCAACTATCCTTAACTCTGGAGCTCCCAATAGGGAGCCTATTTTTTTGTGTAGTTGTGCCAAATTATATTAATGTACGCACGAAATTACAGAACACATGGGCTCTCTCATCAGAATCCAGTGATAGCACACAAGGGTTTACAGGGAGCCCCTATTATATTAGTACATCCTCTGCATTACTCAGATAATCTCACTACTATTTATGTTTTATGCTTCTCAGATTGTGAACATAATCACAATGAATATGAGAATGTGCACACCAGAAGAATTTTGCGAAACAGTGCAATGGCTAACAAACTTGGCATCAAGGGATTGAGTTCCATTCTGGATGCAATGAAACCCACACGCTCCCCACCTACAGATTCGTGTGAAAAATATGATCCTAATGACTATTCTGAACTCAAGGAGTCAAAGGAAGATGGCCTATCCTGTTCAGCCAACAAGGTGCCTAGGTTCTAATTTGGCAAGGTTTTATTGCTTGCACGTATCTTGCATAAGGTGTCTTGCATTTCTTCTACTTCGTTGCACCGCCATCTACTTAATTTACTCATCATATATGTGAAGATGACATGCCCATCCATTATCAATACCTATTCCATTTGTCATCATACCATGTTTTTCCATTCAAATGTTGTTCTTGTGTATCAGACATCCAAAAGGAAGAGGGTGACCGCAGAACCTGAAGGAGTAAAAGCAAAGTCCTTGAAAAAGGTTGTGGTACCGGAGAAATCAGATAGCACCATACTTATATTGGTGATAGAATCAGCGCCACAAAACCTAGGATATCGCAACTATGCTGCTCGCTGCTTTGCTCTTGTTACCACATGTTGTCCTGTATCGCTGTACTTACATTCATACCTGGTTGATTATGTGACATCAGTGTGCATGATAGCTTGCTTATCCACTGTTCGCTCCAAATTATCAGATCTATATTAATGCTTACATTAATGTAGAATAAACCCAATGCTTATGAAGAAGTTTAGCTCTGCATTGTTCTTCTAAGTATCTGTTATCCTTTATCACTGTACTTATATTGTCAGCTAGTTGTTCATGTACCATCACTTTGTAGCTTATTTTCCTTGCCCTCGATTTTGTACACATCAGATCTATATTTACTCTTACTAAAATGTTGAATAAAACCAATGCTACTGAAGATGTTTAACTCTGCATTACTCATGTCAGTACCTTTTGCCTGTATGATGTACTTACATTTATAGCTAGTTCATGATGTAACATCACTCTGCATCTTAGCTTAAATAATCTCCATTTGTTCCTATATTATCACATCTATATTTACTCTTAACAAAATGTAGAATAAAGGCAATGCTTATGAAGAAGACTCTTTGGTAAACTTCTTGAATTGCCACCCCATCAACATGGAAAAGGGCTTTATAGAGCCGGTCTTCACTACTAATGTAAGTTTGTCCTTCTCGAGCCTTCAAACTTTGTTGTGTATATTTGGATAGCTATTTCTGTTACTGCTGTTTATTTTTGTTGTTTGCATCAAATTACATGTTTAAAGTTTATTACGAAGAAGTTCATAAACATAAGTTTGTCCTTCTCAATTTCAGTTTTTAGTTGCACAACCTAGTTCCTTATTCATACCATGTAAATTAAACTAAACATAGCAAGTGATCTTCTTTAGCACTGCATGTATGCTTGTGTTCCTGCTCTGTAATCCAGTGTTGTGGTGAAACTACCAACTCCAGCACAATGTCATATCCTGCCATGTCTTAACTATGAACAATGCCATATTATATTAATGTTACTTAAATTGTCTCTTTATTTACCAATCTGAAATGGGATAAATTGACAGAACACTCACCATGGATGCTTATACGTTCTTTAGCACTGCATGTATGCTTGTGTTCTTGATCTGTAATCCAGAGCTGTGGTTAAGCTGGCCACTCCTGCACAATGCCATTTCCTGCCATGTCTTATTATGTTAATGCTATTTTAAACCGTGTCTCTTTATTTGCCACTAAGAAATGGGATGAATTGACAGCACTGATGCTTATACGTGCAAAACCTGTTATCTCTCTGCTTGTTTCTCTTTCAGGGTGATATCACTGACGCCAGGAAGAACTGCCACAATGATAGTGAGACGAACCCATTGCTTGTCCCTCTAACATATATTGCAGGGAAGAAAGCAACACATCTTGGGGATAGCGATACGACCCCAAAGTCATGTCTTGATGTAGGGTCGAAGTTACTTGATAATAGAAGTGACACAAGCTTGATGAAGTCGCCGCCTGAATCTGTTCGACTTCTTCAGTCTCAAATTCAAGCAGAAAGACATGCTTCAGCTCAACTCATACTGGAACTCCAATCTCTATCAAAGATTAACTAGAAGTACAGGACGTCTATTGATGCTATGCAGCTAGAGTTGGAGGATATAAGCGTCAAACAAGCGCAGTCTCATCAGCTTGCTCAGCTGCTTGCGCTGCAGCTGCCGTGCATGCCTAACCTTTCTTAACTCTTTTGAAGAGCTGTTGGTTCTATATGTTTTGTCCGCGCGTTATTTGCACTGGTGGCGACTTTGATGCCCAGTGTATGTAATCCGCTGTCTGGTTGCGGTTTATTATCTCTGGTGGTGAACTTTGATGCCCAGTCGATGTAATATCCCGTTATTTCATTATTGTATAGTCTAGGTTTATTCGTAGTCACTATGTTGTAATTTATTTACTTTTTTTAGAAGAATTTATTCACTTTACATGCTATCGACGCTAGGCCGTAAGCTTCGACGGAGATCAATGGGCCAAAACATTATTGGTCCGTTAGTGCTATATATAAAAAAATTAGACTACGCAAACGGGCCGGCCCGCAACTCTATATATGGGTCCAAACGTGGGCCCATTATCATCTCGGGCCATTAGCAGGCCTGAACGTAAACCGGGCCCAAGTAGTTTCAGGCCTTTAACAGGCCGAGTAAACCGCGTGCCTTAGTTGGGCCAGAAAATACCATGGGCTTTTAACAGGCTGAAAATTAGATCGGGCCTGAATTGTGCCGAACAATACACGGGCCGAGAGCAGGCCTAAATATACCTCGGCCCATGATGGGCCCAATTATATGACGGGCCGTTCACAGGCCAAAATTTATCTCGGGCCGTGGTTGGCCCAATAACATGATGGGCTGTAAGCAGGCCGGGTGCAAAGCGGGCCATTATTAGGCCCAATTATTTCACGGGCCCTTAACAGGCCAATAGTCAGAGTGGGCTTAAATTTATCCACAAAGACCATGGGCCGTTAAGAGGCCGAAAGTCACTTGTACTAGAAATGGGCCCAAATGCTGCACGAGCCGTTAAGAGGCCTAAAGTAAATTGTACCAAAAATGGCTCAAATGGGCATGGGCCATTAAGAGGCCGAAAGTCACTTGTACCAGAAATGGGCCCAAATGTCGCACGGGTCGTTAAATGGCCAAACGTGAAACCGGGCTGAAAATGGCCCAATTGCGCGAAGGGCCTCTAACAGGCCCAAACTATAATCGGGCCGAACTGGGTCAAATAGTTCAATGGGCCTTTAATAGGCCGTAATACAAACTGGGCCTTAGATGGGCCCAAAACACAGTGCACTGTTAGCGGGCCATATCTGATATGGGCCATAATTTGGCCCAAAACATGGCAGGCTGTTAACGGGCCGGTCCACTAGTATCTTACAAAATCTTGTGGGCCTTTGGCTCGGTCGGCCCGTTAAACCTGAATGGGCCACTATTGGGCCGTGCCACATGTCGACGTATCATAGGCGCCTCTCGTCCAATGAATGGATGACATCTGTCGCAACGCCGAGGTGACACGTGGATCCGCCGGCGAATGAGAAATTTACACGTGGAAAATCCCCATTGGTCAGGGCTGTTAACGGGTTATCGGATCCAAACCAAAACCCGATAGCTTAACGGCGACCCGTTACGGTGGATCCCATGTGTCGGTCACCCTTGACGAAAGCACTTCCATGACGCGACATTTATCGTCATGGAAGTGGACACTTCCGTGATGATAATTTCAGTATTTTCATGGAACACTTCTATGACAGCACAGGTATGACTATCTTGATTCTGTCATAAAATTGTCACGGATGTACATGCATGATAGAAAACTTGACCTACTATGACAAAGACGTATCATCACGGAACTGTTTTTTTTGTAGTGTACTACGGCACCCGTGTTTTAGTACACCGATATTTACCAAATGGATTGAAGCAAAACCCATAAAGAAGCTGGACTCTCTGACTATGATCAAGTTCACCAAAGAGATAATCTTCAGGTTCGGAGTTCCCCACAGCATCATCGCGGACAATGGGTCAAACTTCGACTTGGACGAATTCCACGAGTTCTGTTATTCTCAAGGCACTCGGGTCGACTACGCCTCCGTAGCTCACCCATAGACGAATGGACAGGCAGAACGAGCGAATGGGATGATACTCCAAGGTCTGAAACCACGCCTTATGTGTGACCTGGGGCATGCAGTGGGAGCTTGGGTCGCTGAGTTGTCATCGTTCCTCTCGGGCCTGCGGACGACCCCGAATCGATCCACGAACCGCACTCCTTTCTTCATGGTATATGGCTCGGAAGCCAGCTTGCCGAGTGATTTACTGCACAACTCCCCTCGAGAGGATTTGTATTCCGAGGCAGAAGTTGAAGAAGCACCTCAGGATGGCCTTGACCTCCTTGAGGAAGAGCGCGAGCTGGCACTAATCAGGTCGACTGCATACCAGCAAGATCTGCGCCGTTATCACGACAGATACGTCCGAGGGTGTGCCTTCCAGGAAGGCGATCTGGTCCTCCGAATGGACCAGCAGAAACCCCACAAGCTAGCGCCCTCATCACAAGGGCCCTTTGAGATATCTAAGGTCCTGAACAATGGGGCCTATTGGCTCTATAACTTCAACAAAGAAGTAGAGGCGCCCCGAGCTTGGAACGCGGATCTGCTCCACAAATTCTTCACCTAGAATTTTCATTGTAATAGTTTCCCAAGTGAAATTAGATGAATAAAAGTCTTACTTTTCGTGTACATCGTCTAATTCGGCTTGGTGCCATGTTTTCACTCCGGTGACTAACAGCGTTCGGAAACTAACACACTCCCAGCGGGTGAATCGGCTTAGCCGCGAACCAGATTTCGCCTAAGTTAAAAACTATCTGAGTGCGGACATGCTCCACACTCGGGGGCTTAGCCGCGAAACAGATTTTGCCTAAGTTGAAAATTATTCGAGTGCGGACATGCTCAACACTTGGAGGGCTTAGCTGCGAGCCAGATTTCGCCGAAGTTAAAAAACTATCCGATTGCGGACATGCTCCACACTCGGGGGCTTAGCCGTGAAACAGATTTCGCCTAAGTTGAAAATTATCCGAGTACGGACATGCTCCACACTCGGAGGGCTTAGCTGCGAACCAGATTTCTCCCAAGTTAAAAAACTATCCGAGTGCGGACATGCTCCACACTCGGGGGCTTAGCCGCGAAACAGATTTTGCTTAAGTTGAAAATTATCCAAGTGCGAACATGCTCCACACTCGGAGGGCTGAACTGCGAACCATATTTCACCTAAGTTAAAAAACTATCTGAGTGTGGACATGCTCCAAACTCGGGGGCATAGTTGTAAACCAGATTTTGCCTAAGTTAAAAAACTATCCGAGTGCGGACATGCTCCACACTCGGGGGCTTAGCTGCGAACCAGATTTCACCTAAGTTAAAAAATATCCGAGTGCCGACATGCACCACACTCTGCGGCTTAACTACGAACCAGATTTCGCCTAAGTTAAAAAATATCTCCAAGTGGGAGCTTTCTCTTCACTTGGGGGCTTAGTTGCGAACCAGATTTGCCTAAGTTAAAAAACAACTCCGAGTGAGGGCTTCCTCTTCACTTGGGGGCTCAGCTACGAACCAGATTCGCCTAAGTTAAAAACCATCTCCGAGTGAGGGATTCCTCTTCACTCGGGGGCTTAGCTGCGAACCAGTTTCGCCTAAGTTAAAGAATATATCCAAGTGGGAGCTTTCTCTTCACTCAGGGGCTTAGCTGCGAACCAGTTTCGCCTAGGTTAAAAAATATATCTCCGAGTGAGAGCTTCCTCTTCACTCGGGGGCTTAGCCGCGAACCAGCCTTCACCTAAGCTAAAAGATTGCACCAGCAAACAAACAAATCAAGGATTCAAATATCTGACTGAAAACTTTGATCCGTTCAGAAACAAAATAAAGTGTGAGAGCCCAGGCTCGTCAGAGTTTAATGGTTACGGCGACCACTCGGCATTCCAAGGCAAATTCAACCAACAATTAAAGTTTTTCACACAACTGGAGCAGGAGTCGCCAGGTTGACGAAGGTGTCAAGGTCGGTGCCATCTGCGATCCGGGTGGCGGCCTCGATGAATGTCGACATGAAGTCCTCAAACTTGAGCTTCTTCATGTTGGCAACCTTGAGAGACTTCAGACGGTCCTCATTCACATCCTTGCAGTGGATGCGAACGAGTGACAACGCCACGTCCGCTCCACACCGTGCCGCGGACTTCTTCCAAAATAGCACTCGGCTGGGACGGCCTTCAGTCTGGACATCAGCGACTCAAGGTCCTTTGCGAGGGTCTCCTCCGGGAACTTGTAACACCCCAAAAATATAACCATATTTTTATTAAGTAAAATTTGGCCAGAAATAAAATTTTGATTTATATTGGGTCTTTTATTATTTTCAAAGTCTTTTCCGTTTTCTGTTTTCCAAAATTCTTCCCTCCATATAGAAATTTTGGTAAAATATTGGTGGCTTTGGTAGTTTTATTAAATAATTTTAATTATATTTTAATAATAGTAGGAATTATTTTCATAATAAAATTTTGCCCAAGATAATCATTTTTATAGCATTTTCAATTTTTGCCAAGCTTCTGTTACACTACAACTATTTTAAATAATTCTTTAAAAATTCCACAAAAATTATGAGGGATCATGTGAGGCCTATAGGTCACTTTTATGCAAAAACCCAACTTGGTATTTTGGAAATTTTGAGTAAAACATCCTCTTCTCAAGTCTGTTCCATTTCTAGGTTTGAACTGCAACCCTAATTTTATTTGCTCCAAAAATTCTGAAATTATTCCACCATATAGTCCTTCCAACTAAACCCTTAAGTCCAGTAGATCAACTCCATTTGCATCTTGCAAACTCACCAAATAAATCCTCCAAGTTTCTCTCCAGAACTGAATTCTTGTAAAACTTGCACTTGCAAGTTTCTCTTCTAGCCTATCCAACCCTACCACCTTCTTTCTCATCCAAAGAGGCACCAACCTGCTAAGTCTCACTTCCAACAAAATCAATTAGCCACCCCTGGCATTCCATCAGATACCTTGCAGGCATGACAAAATAGGGCAAGGTCTTAAACTTGCACTAGACACTTGCTCATTCTGCTGAAATAACTTGTCCACTATCCTTTTCATCCAAGGTAGCACTATCCTGCCAAATTTCATCCTGATTGGACCAATGTAGCCCACCCTGGCTTTGAATCCAGCAGCTGGTGTGCATGTCCAGAGCGCGGCCAGAGTGCGTGTATTGCACCACGTCGGCCTGAGATCTAGCCACTCTGCTGCTTCCTCTCCCGCTAGCCCTAGCTCTCCCCTGGATCATCTGATCCTCCTCGAACCCCGCCAACACCTCCCCTGATCCTTGGCGCCGCCCACCACCGGCCAGCACCGCACCGCCTCCCATCCGTCGCTGTCACGGCGCCGCCCACGACGCGTGGCTCAGTTCTGAGTCAGTCAACATGCCTCGCCTTAAATTCGGATGGCCACCGCCTTCACCGAACCACGCCGCCCACCACCGACCACGGTCACCGCCTCCAACCACCTCTTCGGCGAAGTAATGGAGACTGCCGCCATGGTTATCCACTGGAACCTGCGGCACCGACCCCCTCCAGCCTATATAAGGCCACCCAGAGGCCATTCCCACACTCGCAGTACATCGCCAACCCCTCAATCAATCCCCAGGCCACACCATCGAGCTCGGGAACGTCTTCTTCCCTATCTCCGACGACCACGGCCGCCGCCACCTCTCTGATGAACCCGAGCAAACCACAACCCCGTTCCTCAAAATATTTGCACCAGTGGATTCGCTATGCCACCACACTTCGATCCCACACTCCAATTTCACGCGGGATCAACCATATCAAAATCCCTAACGCGGGCCCGCCGGACCTTCTCGGGCGTCCTCGCCGTCGGCGAGATAGGGCTCCCCGGAGACCGTGACGTACATCGTCGGGATCGCCAGAGTCTCCTGAGCGCGTGGGTAGCCTCATCTCCATGAACGGCGCCGCCGTTCGCCGGCGAGCCTCGCTGGAGCTCCGCTCCGTTTGGCCAGAGGAGAAGGCGGGGTAGACCACGGTCACACCTGACTGGTGCGCCAGGCAGGGCCCACCGTCAGTGACTTGAGATCGCGGCTGAGTCGGATAAGTGGTAACGTATTCCCGAGAATAAATTTTCTACACTCGAAAGCGTAAATCGGTGAATATGTCTTTTCAACGTCATCAGTCTCCCGCACGGCCGAACGGATGGGCCCGGCCCAGTAGCGCCGTGCGACTAAATCGTGCTCAGGGCGCGTCTCTGCCCTTTTCCCTTTTCTTTTTCGGCAGTTTTCAGATAATTCTACAGCAATATTTCCAAGACCAAATTTCATGATTCAAATTTCTAAATACTCCTAAAATTATGCTCTAATAATCCAGCTAGGGTGAACATTTTCCCTAAGCTTACTTTCTGTTGGATCTATTAAATAGACCATTTAGTCATTTATTTCAGCTTAGGAAATTCCTAGGATAATCATATGAACTCCAAATAACTTGATTCTTTTTCTGTAATTCCCCATTTTTCATCTAGTTTATTTTAGTATTTATTTCAATATTTTCCAAACAACTTTTTAGCACTGTTATCAAATTATGTGGTAATTTCAATATTTTTGAAAATAGGAAATGGAGGGAAGATAAAATTTTCAAAGTTATGGAATACACCCGACACTTCTGCATGCTCAAGGCAAGCATCTTGAACACTTGATATGGTGATTGCATGGTTAAATGTTTGCAAGAAATAATTGAATCATGCATATGTTAAATTCAGATAAAATTTGCATGCATGTAGTGTTGGCATGTTTCCTCGTACCGTGCAACGTGTGCTTGTCATGACTAACTTGCAGGAGCAAGTATAAGAGAAATTCCGTTACCGGCAAAAGGGTGATCACGTCGGAGCGTGATCATGCCTTGTTGGTTATGCATGTTGGGACATGCAAGGGCTGTGGCCTTGTTTTGGTGTTACTGTTGAAAGAACACTTTATTGTGCTAACCACTTCAGGAAAAAACTTAACCTCCTGAGTCGACCGTAGATCGAGTCTTGTCCCTGTAACCCCCATACTTGTTCGTGCTGCCACTTGTCCCTGCCACAGGTAGGGTATGGTTTAGTAAGTTGATAACCCCTTTCTGTGCACACACCGTACAGAGAGGCCATAGTGAAAGATACGAGAGGCCTCTGGTAGGCATGTCACCTGGTCAGGGGGCATGGGTGTATCCGGCTGGGCCGAGAGGGGGCACCCCTTGTAATCCGCGCATATGAATAGTGATCCGATGCTATTCGAGATTGCAGTCTCCCCGTCTTAGAGTTTATCTTGAACGATGCCTTGGGTGGTTCCTGGCATCAGGAAAGTGAATCTGGTGTGTGCTGGTTAGGTGTACTTTCAACCCAAAGACCGTAATGGGAATTAGTCAGTGTCTCCGTGCCGGCTAAAGAAATCCTTTACTTGTGGGTAAAGAGTACACCCTCTGCAGAGTTATACCTATTCGAATAGCCGTGTCCACGGTTAAGGACTACAGTCTGGGTGGGTCAAGTGTCGGTCTCCGGAGGAAATAATTAAATTGAACATGAATTATTTAGCAGAAGGATTATTGCCACTATTGATATTATCATGAATATTATTGATGATATGAATATTATTGTGGACTAACCCGGTCATTTTATTTTCCTTTCTGAGTGTCTCATGGGCTGGCTAGACTACCCGGGCAATCAATTCTTTTCAAGACCTCTTGTGGCGTTACTTGGTTTCTCGGGCGGTCCTGTCTCGCCTGATTCTCTTTTAGGCTACCCGGATACTCATTTATTTTCAAGACCTCTCGTGGCGTCGCTTGAGTTATCGGGCGGTCCTGTCTCGCCCGATTCTCTTTTAGACACCCGTTTGGCATTTCTTTTCAAGACCTCTCGTGGCGTCGCTTGAGTTCTCGGGATGTCCTGTCTCGCCCGATTCTCTTTTAGACACCCGTTTGGCATTTCTCTTGGATACTTGGGCGGTCTTGTCTCGCCCGATTCTCCACTTTATATTTTCTTTTGGATTCTCGGGCGGTCCTGTCTCGCCCGATTATCCACTTTTAACTTTCTTGGTTTGTCACTAACATTTTATTTACTCATGCTCCTGCACATGCTAATATTTATCATGCCATAATTTAATTTCAGCCAACATATGCATCTCATTTAACCCATCATGATCATATGCATTCGGTATATCTTCTGTTCATTATGTTTGCGAGTACATTCCAACGTACTTACTGGCTTGTCCCTGGCTATTTAATTGGCCAGGTCAGGAGTTCAACGGGGAGTACCACAACGACGTCCATGCGGAGCCTAGGATAGCAGCCACGCGGGATAGGAATTATCCGGGTCAGCTGTTCCTGTGGGAATGGAGCCCCATTGACGTTGGAGAACCACGAGTTGCTTCCGTCATCATTGTTGTATCATTAGACCTTTATGGTCTTGTATCCAATTCTTGTAATTGCTTGGTAATCTGTAACAAGAACGTGTCCACCAGTAACAGTAATCCTGGGATGGTGACGACACGAGGGGTTAATTTCTGGGATATCATGTCCCGGAAATCCAGCCCCGATAGCCTTGGTATCAGAGCCAGGCTGACCACTTGCTAATCCTATCTTAGCCTGGTCATTATCCTTAGGTTTCCACACCGTCCAAATCTTTCCTGTCCGTAGCCAAGCCCATCTCATCCAATAAGTCTGCAAAGTAACCAGCCGACCCCTTTTTGGCAGTCGGTGCCCAACCTATCAGTCCTGCCCATAGACCATGTGCCTGTGGCCGACACCTGAGTTGTCCCATCCACAAGCGTGCGATGGAAGGCTCGGCTAGCCTATAAAGGAAGCCTTGCCCCAACTCAGCACATCACAGCCACATTCGCTCTGCTACATGCCCTAAGCACAGTAACCACACACACACACAGTTAGCACCTAATTCACCGCCTCGATCACTCTCGCCACACCACAGTTTTTCCGAAGAAAAACTCATGGGTTTTTATTCCTACAGAGTCTACTGCAGAACACACTAACACTCTTTCGCACCCGACACTGCTGCCTAGTCCCTATGATAAACCGCCGCCTCGGAGAGCCACCACCCGAGCAGCGGCATCACGGCGATCGTCGAGGATCATCGCGCACAGTAGCAGCGAGGAGCCGACCAACGCTGCCAGTAGACCGAACAGGAGGATCGTGATCAGCTCCGAGCCCATGTCCTCCATTGATGCCTCTTCTTGAGCTCCTGTAGCCAGAAGGAGAAGGAGAAGAAGAGGGAGAGGTGAGGCGAGGTGAGAGATAGGAGGAAGAAGAAAACAGCGGTCGTTTTTATAGCTCGAGCTCGGTGCACGGTGAGCGGAGTCCACCAGCGCCGCTCGTCGCTCGATCGCCGGTGTTCGGAAGCCAATCCGCGAGCAGTGCCGACAAGGTGCTGGCCTGCGAGGTGAGTGCACGCTGCGCCGGCGACAGGCACGCCGCGCACTATCGCGGTACGGCCTGGATACCCTACGTGCTAGGTGCCACAGGAGGGGAAAGTGCAGGAGAGCACGCGAGAGAGAGGAAGAAGAAGAGTCAGGGGAAGAAGAAGAGACTGACAGTGGGCCCTGGACCCACCTGTCAGCCAGAGCGAGCACTGTGCACTGGAGTACGGCAAGCGAAATTTGGAATTAGAAATTTTACTTTTTCCAAATTTATCATAGCAGTAGAACCACAGCACTAGTACCTCACTGTAGTTGCACCAATTATCAATAGCCCCACATCAACTGTGCCTAATTAGGTTATTTAGATGATTAGCTCAGAAAATTCTCCTCGAAAAGGTGGGTTTAAATTTTAATGACCACCTTAACAAATCTCGAGGACGAGATTTTCTTAAGGGGGGTAGAGTTTGTAACACCCCAAAAATTTAACCATATTTTTATTAAGTAAAATTTGGCCAAAAATAAAATTTTGATTTATATTGGGTCTTTTATTATTTTTAGAATCTTTTCCGTTTTCTGTTTTCCAAAATTCTTCCCTCCATATAGAAATTTTGGTAAAATATTGTTGGCTTTGGTAGTTTTCTTAAATCATTTTAATTATATTTTAATAACAGTAGGAATTATTTTCATAATAAAATTTTGCCCAAGATAATCATTTTTATAGCATTTTCAATTTTTGCCATGCTTCTGTTACACTACAACTATTTTAAATAATTCTTTAAAAATTCCACAAAAATTATGAGGGATTATGTGAGGCCTATAGGTCACTTTTATGCAAAAACCCAACTTCGTATTTTGGAAATTTTGAGTGAAACATCCTCTTCTCAATTATGTTCCATTTCTAGGTTTGAACTACAACCCTAATTTTATTTGCTCCAAAAATTCTGAAATTATTCCACCATATAATCCTTCCAACTAAACCCTTAAGTCCAGTAGATCAACTCCATTTGCATCTTGCAAACTCAGCAAATAAATCCTCCAAGTTTCTGTCCAGAACTGAATTCTGGTAAAACTTGCACTTGCAAGTTTCTCTTCTGGCCTATCCAACCCTACCACCTTCTTTCTCATCCAAAGAGGGACCAACCTGCAAAGTCTCACTTCTAACAAAATCACCTAGCCACCCCTGGCATTCCATCAGACACCTTGCAGGCATGACAGAATAGGGCAAAGTCTTAAACTTGCACTAGACACTTGCTCATTCTGCAAAAATAACTTGTCCACTATCCTTTTCATCCAAGGTAGCACTATCCTGCCAAATTTCATCCTGATTGGACCACTGTAGCCCACCCTGGCATTACATCGAGCAGCTGGTGTGCATGTCCAGAGCGCGGCCAGAGTGCGTGTATTGCACCACGTCGGCCCGAGCTCTAGCCACTCTGCTGCTGCCTCTCCCGCTCGCCCTAGCTCTCCCCTGGATCATCTGATCCTGCTCGAACCCCGCCAACACCTCCCCTGATCCCTGGCGCCGCCCACCACCGGCCAGCACCGCCACCGCCTCCCACCCGTCGCTGTCACGGCACCGCCCACGACGCGTGGCTCAGTTCTGAGTCAGTCAACACGCCTCGCCTTAAATTCGGATGGCCACCGCCTTCACCGAACCCCGTCGCCAACCACCGACCACGGCCACCACCTGCAACCACCTCTTCGGCGCAGTAATGGAGACTGCCGCCATGGCTATCCACTAGAACCTACGGCACCGACCCCCTTCAGCCTATATAAGGCCACCCCGAGGCCATTCCCACACTCGCAGTATATCGCCAACCCCTCAATTAATAGCCAGGCCACCCCATCGAGCTCGGGAACGTCTTCTTCCCTATCTCCGAAGACCACGGCCGCCGCCACCTCTCTGATGAACCCGAGCAAACCACAACCCCGTTCCTCAAAATATTTGCACCAGTGGATTCGCTATGCAACCACACTTCGATCCCACACTCCAATTTCACGTGGGATCAACCATATCAAAATCCCTAACACGGGCCTGCCGGAGCTTCTCGGGCGTCCTCGCCGTCGGCGATATAGGGCTCCCCGGAGACCGTGACGTACCTCTTCGGGATCGCCAGAGTCTCCTGAGCGCGTGGGTAGCCTCATCTCCATGAACGGCGCCGCCGTTCGCCGGCGAGCCTCGCTGGAGCTCCGCTCCGTTCGGCCAGAGGAGAAGGCGGGGTAGACCACGGTCAAACCTGACTGGTGGGCCTGGCAGGGCCCACCGTCAGTGACTTGAGATCGCGGCTGAGTCGGATAAGTGGTAACGTATTCCCGAGAATAAATTTTCTCCACTCGAAAGCGTAAATCGGTGAATATATCTTTTCGACGTCATCAGTCTCCCGCACGGCCGAACGGATGGGCCCGGCCCAGTAGCGCCGTGCGACTAAATCGCGCTCAGGTCGCGTCTCTGCCCTTTTCCCTTTTCTTTTTCAGCAATTTTCAGATAATTCTACAGCAATATTTCCAAGACCAAATTTCATGATTCAAATTTCTAAATACTCCTAAAATTATGCTCTAATAATCCAGCTAGGGTGAATATTTTCCCTAAGCTTACTTTCTGTTGGATCTATTAAATAGACCATTTAGTCATTTATTTCAGCTTAGGAAATTCCTAGGATAATCATATGAACTCCAAATAACTTGATTCTTTTTCTGTAATTCCCCATTTTTCATCTAGTTTATTTTAGTATTTATTTCAATATTTTCCAAACAACTTTTTAGCACTATTATCAAATTATGTGGTAATTTCAATATTTTTGAAAATAGGAAATGGAGGGAAGATAAAATTTTCAAAGTTATGGAATACACCCGACACTTCTGCATGCTCAAGGCAAGCATCTTGAACACTTGATATGGTGATTGCATGGTTAAATGTTTGCAAGAAATAATTGAATCATGCATATGTTAAATTCAGATAAAATGTGCATGCATGTAGTGTTGGCATGTTTCCTCGTACCGTGCAACGTGTGCTTGTCATGACTAACTAGCAGGAGCAGGTATAAGAGAAATTCCGTTACCGGCAGAAGGGTGATCACGTCGGAGCGTGATTATGCCTTGTTGGTTATGCATGTTTGTACATGCAAGGGCTGTGGCCCTGTTTTGGTGTTACTGTTGAAAGAACACTTTATTGTGCTAACCACTGCAGGAAAAAACTTAACCTCCTGAGTCGACCGTAGATCGAGTCTTGTCCCGGTAACCCCCATACTTGTTCGTACTGCCACTTGTCCCTGCCGCAAGTAGGGTATGGTTTAGTAAGTTGATAACCCCTTTCCGTGCACACACCGTACAGAGAGGCCGTGGTGAAAGATACCAGAGGCCTCTGGTAGGCATGTCACCTGGTCAGGGGGCATGGGTGTATCCGGCTGGGCCAAGAGGGGGGCACCCCTTGTAATCCGCGCGTGTGAATAGTGATCCCATGCTATTCGAGATTGTAGTCTCCCCGTCTTAGAGTTTATCTTGAACGATGCCTTGGGTGATTTCTGGCATCAGGAAAGTAAATCTGTTGTGTGCTGGTTAGGTGTGTTTTCAACCCAAAGACCGTAATGGGAATTAGTCAGTGTCTTGGTGCTGGCTAAAGAAATCCTTTACTTGTGGGTAAAGAGTACACCCTCTGCAGAGTTATACCGATTCGAATAGCCGTGTCCGCGGTTAAGGACTACAGTCTGGGTTGGTCAAGTGTCGGTCTCTGGAGGAAATAATTAAATTGAACATGAATTATTTAGCAGAATGATTATTGCCACTATTGATATTATCATGAATATTATTGATGATATGAATATTATTGTGGACTAACCCGGTCATTTTATTTTCCTTTCTGAGTGTCTCATGGGCTGGCTAGACAACCCGGGCACTCATTTCTTTTCAAGACCTCTCGTGGCGTCGCTTGAGTTCTCGGGCAGTCCTGTCTTGCCCGATTCTCTTTTAGACTACCCGGGATACTCATTTATTTTCAAGACCTCTCGTGGCGTCGCTTGAGTTCTCGGGCGGTCCTGTCTCACCCGATTCTCTTTTAGACACCCGTTTGGCATTTCTTTTCAAGACCTCTCGTGGCGTCGCTTGAGTTCTCGGGCGGTCCTGTCTCGCCAGATTCTCTTTTAGACACCCGTTTGGCATTTCTTTTCAAGACCTCTCGTGGCGTCGCTTGAGTTCTCGGGCGGTCCTATCTCGCCCGATTCTCTTTTAGACACCCGTTTGGCATTTCTCTTGGATACTCGGGCGGTCTTGTCTCCCCTGATTCTCCACTTTATATTTTCTTTTGGATTCTCGGGCGGTCCTGTCTCGCCCGATTATCCACTTTTAACTTTCTTGGTTTGTCACTAACATTTTATTTACTCATACTCCTGCACATGCTAATATTTATCATGCCATAATTTAATTTCAGCCAACATATGCATCTCATTTAACCCATCATGATCATATGCATTCGGTATATCTTTTGTTCATTATGTTTGCGAGTACATTCCAACGTACTCACTGGATTGTCCCTGGCTATTTAATTGGCCAGGTCAGGAGTTCAACGGGGAGTACCACAACGACGTCCATGCGGAGCCTAGGATAGCAGCCACGCGGGATAGGAATTATCCGGGTCAGCTGTTCCTGTGGGAATGGAGCCCCATTGACGTTGGAGAACCACGAGTTGCTTCCGTCATCATTGTTGTATCATTAGACCTTTATGGTCTTGTATCCAATTCTTGTAATTGCTTGGTAATCTGTAACAAGGACGTGTCCACCAGTAACAGTAATCCTGGGCTGGTGACGACACGAGGGGTTAATTTCTGGGATATCATGTCCCGGAAATCCGGCCCCGACAGCCTTGGTATCAGAGCCAGGCTGACCACTGGCTAATCCTATCTTAGCCTGGTCATTATCCTTAGGTTTCCACACCATCCAAATCTTTCCTGTCCGTAGCCAAGCCCATCTCATCCAATAAGTCTGCTCAGTAACCAGCCGACCCCTTTTTGGCAGTCGGTGCCTAACCTATCCGTCCTGCCCATAGACCGTGTGCCTGTGGCCGACACCTGAGTTGTCCCATCCACAAGCGTGCGATGGAAGGCTCGACTAGCCTATAAAGGAAGCCTTGCCCCAACTCAGCACATCACAGCCACACTCGCTCTGCTACATGCCCTAAGCATAGTAACCACACACACACACACTTAGCACCTAATTCACCGCCTCGATCACTCTCACCACACCATAGTTTTTCTGAAGAAAAATTCGTGGGTTTTTATTCCTACAGAGTCTACTACAGAACACACTAACACTCTTTCACACCCGACACTGCTGCCTAGTCCCAATGATCACCGCCGCCTCGGAGAGCCACCACCCGAGCAGCGGCATCACGGCGATCGTCGAGGATCATCGCGCACAGTAGCAGCGAGGAGCCGACCAACGCTGCCAGTAGACCGACCAGGAGGATCGTGATCAGCTCCGAGCCCACGTCCTCCATTGATGCCTCATCTTGAGCTCCTGCAGCCAGAAGGAGAAGGAGAAGAAGAGGGAGAGGTGAGGCGAGGTGAGAGATAGGAGGAAGAAGAAAACGGCGGTCATTTTTATAGCTCGAGCTCGGTGCATGGTGAGCGGAGTCCACCAGCGCCGCTCGTCACTCGATCGCCGCTGTTCGGAAGCGAATCCGCGAGCAGTGCCGACAAAGTGCTGGCCCGCGAGGTGAGTGCACGCTGCGAACTATCGCGGTACGGCCTAGATACCCTACATGCTAGGTGCCACAGGAGGGGAAAGTGCAGGAGAGCACGCGAGAGAGAGGAAGAAGAAGAGTCGGGGGAAGAAGAAGAGACTGACAGTGGGCCCTGGACCCACCTGTCAGCCAGAGCGAGCACTGTGCACTGGAGTACGGCAAGCGAAATTTGGAATTAGAAATTTTACTTTTTCCAAATTTATCATAGCAGTAGAACCACAGCACCAGTACCTCACTGTAGTTGCACCAATTATCAGTAGCCCCACATCAATTGTGCCTAATTAGGTTATTTAGATGATTAGCTCAGAAAATTCTCCTCGAAAAGGTGGGTTTAAATTTTAATGACCACCTTAACAAATCTCGAGGACGAGATTTTCTTAAAGGGGGTAGACTTTGTAACACCCCAAAAATTTAACCGTATTTTTATTAAGTAAAATTTGGCCAGAAATAAAATTTTGACTTATATTGCATCTTTTATTATTTTCAGAGTCTTTTCCGTTTTCTGTTTTCCAAAATTCTTCCCTCCATATAGAAATTTTGGTAAAATATTGTTGGCTTTGGTAGTTTTCTTAAATCTTTTTAATTATATTTTAATAATAGTAAGAATTATTTTCATAATAAAAAAATTCCCAAGATAATCATTTTTATAGCATTTTCAATTTTTGCCATGCTTCTGTTACACTACAACTATTTTAAATAATTCTTTAAAAATTCCACAAAAATTACGAGGGATCATGTGAGGCCTATAGGTCACTTTTATGCAAAAATCCAACTTGGTATTTTGGAAATTTTGAGTAAAACATCCTCTTCTCAATTCTGTTCCATTTCTAGGTTTGAACTGCAACCCTAATTTTATTTGCTCCAAAAATTCTGAAATTATTCCACCATATAGTCCTTCCAACTAAACCCTTAAGTCCAGTAGATCAACTCCATTTGCATCTTGCAAACTCACCAAATAAATCCTCCAAGTTTCTCTCCAGAACTGAATTCTGGTAAAACTTGCACTTGCAAGTTTCTCTTCTGGCCTATCCAACCCTACCACCTTCTTTCTCATCCAAAGAGGCACCAACCTGCTAAGTCTCACTTCCAACAAAATCACCTAGCCACCCCTAGCATTCCATCAGACACCTTACAGGCATGACAGAATAGGGCAAGGTCTTAAACTTGCACTAGACACTTGCTCATTCTGCTAAAATAACTTGTCCACTGTCCTTTTCATCCAAGGTAGCACTATCCAGCCAAATTTCATCCTGATTGGACCACTGTAGCCCACCCTGGCATTACATCGAGCAGCTGGTGTGCATGTCCAGAGCGCGGCCAGAGTGCGTGTATTGCACCATGTCGGCCCGAGCTCTAGCCACTCTGCTGCTGCCTCTCCCGCTCGCCCTAGCTCTCCCCTGGATCATCTGATCCTCCTCGAACCCCGCCAACACCTCCCCAGATCCCTGGCACCGCCCACCACCGGCCAGCACCGCCATTGCCTCCCACCCGTCGTTGTCACGGCGCCGCCCATGACGCGTGGCTCAGTTCTGAGTCAGTCAACATGCCCTGCCTTAAATTCGGATGGCCACTGCCTTCACCGAACCCCGCCGCCCACCACAGACCAAGGCCACCGCCTGCAACCACCTCTTTGGTGCAGTAATGGAGACTGCCGCCATGGTTATCCACTGGAACCTGCGGCACCGACCCCCTCCAGCCTATATGAGGCCACCCCGAGGCCATTCCCACACTCGCAGTACATCGCCAACCCCTCAATCAATCCCCAGGCCACCCCATCGACCTCGGGAACGTCTTCTTCCCTATCTCTGTCGACCACGGCCGCCGCCACCTCTCTGATGAACCCGAGCTAACCACAACCCCGTTCCTCAAAATATTTGCACCAGTGGATTCGCTATGCCACCACACTTCGATCCCACACTCCAATTTCACGCGGGATCAACCATATCAAAATCCCTAACGCGGCCCCGCCGGAGCTTCTCGGGCGTCCTCGCCGTCGGCGAGATAGGGCTCCCCGGAGACCGTGCCGTACCTCATCGGGATCGCCAGAGTCTCCTGAGCGCGTGGGTAGCCTCATCTCCCCGAACGGCGCCGCCGTTCGCTGGCGAGCCTCGCCGGAGCTCCGCTTCGTTTGGCCAGAGGAGAAGGCGGGGTAGACCGCGGTCAAACCTGAGCGGTGGGCCAGGCGGGGCCCACCGTCAGTGACTTGAGATCGCGGCTGAGTCGGATAAGTGGTAACGTATTCCCGAGAATACGTTTTCTCCACTCAAAAGCGTAAATCGGTGAATATGTCTTCGACGTCATCAGTCTCCCGCATGGCCGAATGGCTGGGCCCGTCCCAGTAGCGCCGTGCGACTAAATCGAGCTCAGGGCGCGTCTCTGTTCTTTTCCCTTTTCTTTTTCAGCAGTTTTCTAATAATTCTACAGCAATATTTCCAAAACCAAATTTCATGATTCAAATTTCTAAATACTCCTAAAATTATGCTCTAATAATCCAGCTAGGGTGAACATTTTTCCTAAGCTTAGTTTCTGTTGGATCTATTAAATAGACCATTTAGTCATTTATTTCAGCTTAGGAAATTCCTAGGATAATCATATGAACTCCAAATAACTTGATTCTTTTTCTGTAATTCCCCATTTTTCATCTAGTTTATTTTAGTATTTATTTCAATATTTTCCAAACAACTTTTTAGCACTGTTATCAAATTATGTGGTAATTTCAATATTTTGAAAATAGGAAATGGAGGGAAGATAAAATTTTCAAAGTTATGGAATACACCCAACACTTCTGCATGCTCAAGGCAAGCATCTTGAACACTTGATATGGTGATTGCATGGTTAAATGTTTGGAAGAAATAATTGAATCATGCATATGTTAAATTCAGATAAAATTTGCATGCATGTAGTGTTGGCATGTTTCCTCGTACCGTGCAATGTGTGCTTGTCATGACTAACTTGCAGGAGCAGGTATAAGAGAAATACCGTTACCGACAGAAGGGTGATCACGTCGGAGCGTGATCATGCCTTGTTGGTTATGCATGTTGGGACATGCAAGGGCTGTGGCCCTGTTTTGGTATTACTGTTGAAAGAACAATTTACTGTGCTAACCACTGCAGGAAAAAACTTAACCTCCTGAGTCGACCGTAGATCGAGTCTTGTCCCGGTAACCCCCATACTTGTTCGTGCTGCCACTTGTCCCTGCCGCTGGTAGGGTATGGTTTAGTAAGTTGATAACCCCTTTCCGTGCACACACCGTACAGAGACGCCATGGTGAAAGATACCAGAGGCCTCTGGTAGGCATGTCACCTGGTCAGGGGGCATGGGTGTATCCGGCTGGGCCGAGAGGGGGGCACCCCTTGTAATCCGCGCGTATGAATTGTGATCCCATGCTATTCGAGATTGTAGTCTCCCCATCTTAGAGTTTATCTTGAACGATGCCTTGGGTGATTCCTGGCATCAGGAAAGTAAATCTGGTGTGTGTTGGTTAGGTGTGTTTTCAACCCAAAGACCGTAATGGGAATTAGTCGGTGTCTCGATGCTGGCTAAAGAAATCCTTTACTTCTGGGAAAAGAGTACACCCTCTACAGAGTTATACCTATTCGAATAGCCGTGTCCGCGGTTAAGGACTACAGTCTGGGTTGGTCAAGTGTCGGTCTTAGTGTCGGTCTCCGGAGGAAATAAATAAATTGAACATGAATTATTTAGCAGAATGATTATTGCCACTATTGATATTATCATGAATATTATTGATGATATGAATATTATTGTGGACTAACCCGGTCATTTTATTTTCCTTTCTGAGTGTCTCATGGGCTGGCTAGACTACCCAGGCACTCATTTCTTTTCAACACCTCTCGTGGCGTCGCTTGAGTTCTCGGGCGGTCCTGTCTTGCCCGATTCTCTTTTAGACTACCCGGGATACTCATTTATTTTCAAGACCTCTCGTGGCGTCGCTCGAGTTCTCGGGCGGTCCTGTCTCACCCGATTCTCTTTTAGACACCCGTTTGGCATTTCTTTTCAAGACCTCTCGTGGCGTCGCGTGAGTTCTCGGGCGGTCCTGTCTCGCCCGATTCTCTTTTAGACACCCGTTTGGCATTTCTTTTCAAGAACTCTCGTGGCATCGCTTGAGTTCTCGGGCGGTACTGTCTCGCCCGATTCTCTTTTAGACACCCGTTTGGCATTTCTCTTGGATACTTAGGCGGTCTTGTCTCACCCGATTCTCCACTATATATTTTCTTTTGGATTCTCGGGCGGTCCTGTCTCGCCCGATTATCCACTTTTAACTTTCTTGGTTTGTCACTAAAATTTTATTTACTCATACTCCTGCACATGCTAATATTTATCATGCCATAATTTAATTTCAGCCAACATATGCATCTCATTTAACCCATCATGATCATATGTATTCGGTATATCTTTTGTTCATTATGTTTGCGAGTACATTCCAACGTACTCACTGGCTTGTCCCTGGCTATTTAATTGGCCAGGTCAGGAGTTCAATGGGGAGTACCACAACGACGTCCATGCGGAGCCTAGGATAGCAGCCACGCGGGATAGGAATTATCCGGGTCAGCTGTTCCTGTGGGAATGGAGCCCCATCGACGTTGGAGAACCACGAGTTGCTTCCGTCATCATTGTTGTATCATTAGACCTTTATGGTCTTGTATCCAATTCTTGTAATTGCTTGGTAATCTGTAACAAGGACGTGTCCACCAGTAACAGTAATCCTGGGCTGGTGACGACACGACGGGTTAATTTCTGGGATATCATGTCCCGGAAATCCGACCCCGACAGAACTGCGCCGCATCGATCTTCTCCATGACCACCTTCAGACGGTCAATGTAGGCAATGGCACTGTCCATGCGCTCGTCCAGTCGGAGGATCGCCAGTGCAGCGCTGTCCTTGAGAATCAGCCTCGAGGGATTCAACTCTTTCTCAATCCGGCCAGTCTCCACCTCAACATCATGGCAGAAATCTGCATAAAAAGAACAGATAGAAAATTGGCGTCTCCAGACCCTAAAGCAGGAAAAACCACTCGGTCAGAGCGGCATACCTTCCAGCTTCTTGCACATCTCGTCGCCGAACTCCTCGACGTACTGCTTGAGCTCACCTTTCTTCTTGAGGAGCTTGGTGATCTGGTTGTTCATTTTTCTCTTGTCCTCCTCGAAGGCACTCGCCTGAGTGTTGCACTTGGTCTCCCACTCGGCGTAGTGCTGCTTCAGCTCAATGATCTCTCCCTGGGCCGCCTCGGCGGTGATCTTCAAAGTTTTATTTTCCTCCTCAAGCTTTCCAACTGTCTTGAGCTTGTCCTCGACCACCTTGGTCTTGGCATTCACATTCTTCCCTGCCTCGGCCAGCTTGGTGTCCTTGTCCTCCAAGGCCTGCTTCATGGTTTCTAAAGAAATAGAAGTCTTGAGCCTCTTTACAAGTTCAGCATTCTCAGCATGAACATCTACTGGAATGAATTCAGTCGGATCAAAGGGAAAACAAACTTTCGTAGAACAGCCGGACGACAAGACTAACCTCCGAGGATGCGCTTCTCCTTATCGAGGTGCTCGCTCTTGTGCTTCTCAACATCCAGGTCCAAGCGAAGCTACAGTACCTCCTTTTCCAGGGCGGCATAGTGGGCTCCGAGCTCGCAGGCCGTCTATTACAATACAACCAGTCAGATACACTACAAAAAAAACACTTCCGTGATGATACGTCTTTGTCACAGTAGGTCAAGTTTTCTATCATGCTTGTACATCCGTGACAATTTTACGACAGAATCTAGATAGTCATACCTGTGCTGTCATAGAAGTGTTCCATGACAATACTAAAATTATCATCACGGAAGTGTCCACTTCCATGACGAAAAATGTCGCGTCATGGAAGTGTTTTCGTCAAGGGTGACCGACACATGGCTTCCACCGTAACGGGTCGCCGTTAAGCTATCAGGTCCGGTTTTGGATCTGATAACCCGTTAACAGCCCTGACCAATGAGGATTTTCCACGTGTAAAATTCTCATTGGCCGAAGGAACCAAGTGTCAGTTGGCGTCACGACAGATGTCATTCCTCCAATGGACGAGACGGGCCTATGGAAATGTTACACGTGGCACGGCCCAACAGTGGCCCATTTAGGTATAAAAGGCTGGCCCAGTCAAAGGCCCAGAAGATTTACTCTGGTACTAGTGGGCCGGCCCACTAGCGGCCTGCTTAAACATGGCCCATTTACGGCCCACCGCCAGATCAGGCCCATGAATTGTTCGCTCGGTCTTTGGGCCCCATTACGGCCCAGTGAGTTTTCGGCCTGTTAAAGGCCCGATGTAGAAATGGGCCCATTTCAGCCCGGTGTGCCTTTCGGCCTGTTAATGGCACGTGCTACACATGGGCCATATATGGTCCAATGCGACATTCGGCCCCTTAACGGCCCGTGATCTCGGTGGCAAAATTTCAGCCCAACCTGACTTTGGGCCTGTTAAAGGCCTGTCATACAATTCGGCCCGTTGGTCCTCTACTAAGCTTTCGGCCTACTAAAGGCCCATGATATGATTGGGCCAACCAAGGCCCAAGATATGTTTCGGCCTGGTAGCGGCCCGTCATGTAACTGGGCCAATAATGGTCCAAGGTATATTTCAGCCTGCTAAAGGCCCGTGGTCGACAAATGAAAATTGAGGCCTTACAAGCTTTTCGGCCTGCTAAAGGCCCATGCTGTCTTCTGGGCCATAACAGGCCAGCAGAATATTCAGCCTGTTAATGGCCCGATGCTGCATGGGCCCAACTAAAGTTTGGGCCCACTAGAGGCCCATGTGAGTTATGGGCCTTGGCATACCATGTCCATGAAGGGCCATTACGGCAGGTCCACGCAGGCCAGAGTAAAGCCTGTTGCGTGGAACCCATTAATGGCCCACTGAATTGCAGGCCCGTTAGAGGCGCATGTTTCAGCCTGTTTGCCTGAATCAGATTTTCACCCTTTTTCCGCTAGCGAATGATGACATATACGGTAAATACGAATTAAGAACAAACCTACACTATACAATAAAGAAATAATGGCATAGTATCTTAGAATAAACCTACACTATACAATAAAGGAATTAGGGCATATTACATCCACTGGGCATCAAAGTTCGCCACCAGTGATCATAAAGCACAAACAAGAAGCAGATTACAAAACCTGGGCGTCCAAGGCCCTGCCATTGCAGCGCAACAAAATAATACTGAACCAAGACCACTTGAACATAGTTCAAGAAACATTAGCCTTGCGCGGGAGCTGCTGCGCAAGCAGCTGAGCAAGGCAGTGAGAACAGCCTAGCATGTCGGTCATATCTTCCAGCTCTAGCTGTTTAGCAATGAGGTTCTCATTGGAGTTCTCTGTGATCATCCTTAGAGATTGGACTTCAAGTCGAAGTTGAGTTGCACTATGCCTTTCTGCTTGCAGCTAAGACTGAAGAAGTCGAACTGATTCAGGCAGCGACTTCTGTGAGCTTTGTATGACTGCTAGTCCCAAGTAACTTGAACACTGCATCAAGAGATGACTTTGGGGTTGTCTCACTATCTTCAAGATGTTTTGCCTTCTTTGCTGCAATATACATTGGGTTTGTCTCAGAGTCTTCGGCAGACTTGTGCGTGCCATCAGGCATATCACCCTGAAACAACAAGACAGATGATAGGTTTTGCACGTATATAAACAAAGATGGTAAATGCGCTGTCAATTCCATCCAGTTTCATATTACAAAATAAAGAGACGATACAAAATGTCAAGAGCATAATTTGGCATTGTTCATAATGCGGTGAGCTACACCACACTACTGGATTACAGATCAACAACAAGCATAGATGCAAGGCAAAAGAAAATCAGTGTATCTCTTGTCGTTAACGTGCATGACATGTTCATATCATCAGCAAGATCAGTTAAGACAAAGCAGGAAATGACAAGGTGCAAATGTGCGCAGCTTCACCACACACTGGATTACAGATCAACAACACAAGCATACATGCAGGGATAAAGAAAATCAATGGATCTGTACTGAATAATGTGCATGGTATGAATAAGGAATTTGGTTTCACGACTAAAACTTGAAACTTGCAGTTGTTGCAAACATGCATTTTGATAGAAACAACAAACTAAACAGCAATTGATGATAGGGTGTATGAGCAAATTAAATAGCAGTTGAGGAGAAAGGCTTTAGAAGGACAAACTTACATTAACAGTTAACACCGGCTCTATAATGCCCTTCTCCATGTCAAGGGAGGGATAACTCAAGAATTTAAGCACAGAAACTTCTTCATAAGCATTGCCTGTACTCTACATTTTGTAGAGAGTAATTATTGATATGATAATACTGGAAGGGATAGAGGATAATGAAGATAAGATGCACAGTGATGCTACATAATCAACTACCTATCCATGTAAGTACAGCGTTACATGACAAAATGCACTGACAAGAGCAATGGGTTACATTTCTGCACTGGCATTGTCTGTTTATTCAACTTTTTGGTACGATTAAGTATAGATCTGATAATTTTTTGGAAATGGTGGGCGAGCGAGACAAGATGAAGAGTAATGCAACACAATGAACTACTCACTTCGTCCCATAATATAAGTGTTTTGTACACTACTGTAGTGTACAAAACGCTCTTATATTATGGGACGGATGGAGTAGCTGTTAATGTAAGTACAGTGATACAAGACGTTCGGTCCTTACAAGAGGACTTCAGAGCTAAACTTCTTCAGAAGCATTGGGTTGATTCTAAATTTATGTAAGAGTCAATACAGATCTTATAATGTCCACCAAATGGAGGATAAGGAGGCTAACATGTGCAGTGATGCTACATAATCAACCAGCTATGAAAGTAAGTATGGTGATACAGGGCAAGAGGTACTCACAAGAGCAATGCAATGTGCAGTATAGTTTTGAGATCCTGTTGTCCCTTGAGGATGGATATTCTCCTGCAAATAGTTTTCATACAAGTGAGACGGTAAGGCACATGCAGAAATGTAGTTCAAATTGTGATGTGATATCATAGACAGTACCTTACACTACAGACAAGACTAGTGTGTAACAAGCTTATTTCAGTCACTGTCTAGTAAATGAAGCACCGGAGACATTACAGAAATTTCATTTAGAGGCTTGCCATCGAAGTGTGCTTGCCTCAGGTAGCGACGATACTTCCTAAAAGCGTGCTTGAAAAGCGCAATCAGGCTTTGCTCGTCTTGACTATCCAGTTTGGTCCTCGCCTATTTAAATGAATGAAATCTCTTGAGTTCTGTCAGCAGAAACATAGGCACTAATTACCATGAATAACATTAGTACATTACTTACACGTAAGTTGCGGAGGAAGATTGCAAATTGTTGTTAGTCTGTAGTATAATCTTTCCATGAAGGAAAGATGCGCACAAAGTTCCTGAGAACAATAAAAGCTTCATCTTCTAAACTAGGAAGAAGTGTAATAGGGGTCCTATTTGCTGCAATTGGGGCTCTCTCCAGTTCGAAAAGGGATTTGGCAACTGGAGTTGGTGTACTCTTTGCTGGAATGGGGGTTTTGCGTCGTAGAGCTGGTGCTATGTCAACTGGAATCGTCATACTTTTTGCTGCATATGGGGTCTTCTGAGTTGGGGCATCTGAGATGGCCAGTGGGGTAGGGGTAGAGTGTGCTAGAGTTGGGGCTGTGTTTTGTGGGTCTGGTGATATTGCCACTACACCTAATGGGCTATTTGATTTATCAGGTGTCACTACCTTTTCCAAATACATTGTTCGTGCTCCATCGCGATCAGCAATCGGCCTCTTCCTTTTGAACGTCTGATACACAAGAACAACATTTCAATGGAGAAATATGGTATGATGACAGATGGAATAGGTACTGAAAATGGATAGGCATGGCATATTCACATATATGATGTGTAAACTAAGCAAATGGCGGTGTAACAAAGTAGAAGCAATGCAAAGCATCATTTGCAAGATATGTGCGACCAATATAACCTTGCCAAGTTAGAGCAAGCACCTTGATGGGTGAATAAGATAGGGCATCTGCCTCTGACTCCTCCACTAGGGAGCTACATTGACTTAAGTCTCCCTCTAGCTCAGAATCATTGTTAGATCATATTCTGAACACGAATCTGTAGGTGGAGAGCGTCTGCATTCCATTGCATCTAGACTAGATCTCAGTCCCTTAAGGCCAAGTTTGATAGCCATGTCATTGTTCTCCTTTATTCTTCTAATGCGCCCAAGCTCATAATCATTATGATGATGTTCAGTATCTGAGATTCATGAAAACATAAAAGGTAGTCAAATTATCTTTGGAATGCATTGCGGATTCTACTCCAATAGTGTCTCCCTACAAACCCCTGCATATACAAAGTTCATCCCCCAACCGTGCTGACCAGACCACACATAGAAATACAAACCTCTTATGTGTCTATAAGGGGCGAACACACATTTCAAAACTGAAGTAGGAACATTAGCATCATATCAAATTCGTATTTGGACAAATAAACTTCAAAATTATGAGTGGCATAATGTTTAGCTTCAAGGGTGGAGTACTGGTAGTGCGACACAAAGCACGTAGGCAGATTGTATTCCATGTAAAAGATCGTAGTCTATGTAAAAGGTGGATATAACACTTTTCTTTCTATACAATGCAGTGTGTGTTGCCCACACATGATGGAAGAGATCACACAGAGAAATACTATTCACTCATGTCTGCGGTTCCAGGATTTTGTAACAGGGTGGTCCACCCTATAAAAATATGGACAACAAATATGACAAGGCAAGCATAAAGCTAGTGAATCAATCATTACTTGTGAACTTACTAGGACAAGTATGCAGAATCGTAACAGCAGTAAGAGACCGTCCAAAATCTGAATCAAGAAGTTGGGCTAGCACTTGTTGTTTGCAATTAATCTAAGTGAATAATTGGATATCATATCAAATGAGTAACAAAGACTAGTAAAATTGTCAACAAACCTGGCCTGCGGTAGTAATCTGGGTCAATGTCACTATGACCAACAATCAACATGACTAGTGTTTGTTCCTAGGCGAGGAATTTTGAAACCCTGTCAACTCTATAGGTGCTAAAGATTACTGAAGCATCTGAACCATTAAATGTAGGTAGCACTCAGTACACAACAAACCCTAATGAGAGTCCTGCCTAATGAGTGATGAATCAATTAGAAAATGGGTGATGGGAAGTGGCTGTTGAGTGTTGAGGACGGCGTATCTCAGGATAAATTGGGTTGGCTGAGTGGGTACTGCACGCTTGACCCCTGAGTGGACTGGGAAGCTGGGCACACCGGCGCGGCCGGGCAGCGGTGATGCTGTTAGGCGAGCGGCTCCTGACCTCCTGTTAGTCCGGTGTCTCCTCCTAAAGTCATGGCGTCCGGCGACGGCAAGTCGCCAGCGAGGCAGGCGGCTGGCGGCGAGTAGAGATCGGAAGTGGAGCTGAACAGAGGGGAATCGGGTTCTGGAGGCATTGGCTTTTTTGTTTTTTTAGCAAAGGCATTGGCTGGCTGACCATGTTCTAATCTCTTATGGTATACACGCCAACTCAAAATCCCATGGTGGGCCGCGGCCCACGCTGGCCACCCTGTAGATCCGCCCCAGGGGCGCACATGCATTTTGAAATTAAATTAGGAACACTCAGCTGACCAATTAAACGACTCTGTTTTACTAATATCAGCATCATATCAAATTCGTATTTGAACAAATAAGTTTGTTTAGCTTGATGGGTGGAGCAGTGCTATTATGACACGAAGCACGTAGGCTGATCGTATGGTGATCATAAAAGGGGGGAAACCCTAAGCATGATCAATTAAACCCTATTATGATTGTGCCATGGCAGATCTGAAGCTGCAAACCGCACAAAGGCAACTTAGCAACCAATGTTTGCGTTGAACTAACAACTAAGATTCTAAGAGCTAAAAAGAAAGTACAGTAAACAAGTGACGATCTATTTTCTGGTTGAGATCAAAAAGTTGAGCAGATATGAAAGAGTACCACCTCTCTTGCGGCGCCGTGTAGGCATCGGGGGTGTGATGGCTGTCGGTGGCGTGGAAGCAGATCTGTGATGGTAGCCGGAGGCATCGGGGGACAAGTCCCGTTGAGGTGGACGAGAAGGTCGTCGGAGCGGCCCCGGCAAGGTGGACGACGGCGCGGATGAAGCGAGAGGACGCGATGCAAGGCTCCTGTTCCGGCGCCGTGGATGAGGAACGTCGATCTCTTGTAGTGGACGATGCGGTCTGGGTAGGCGCTCCGACATGGTGGAGGAGGGCGGCGATGCATGGGGTGGCGGACGAAGGAGGCTGGTGTGGAGATGGTGTTCTGGCGCCGACGGCGTATGAATGGGAAAATGGAGGGAGAGGGGTCGGGGGAACCATGTCTTTGGGACGCGGCGCTTGTCTGAAATGTGGGGAAGTTACCAACTTAGCCCTCGTTTAAAATTTCGGACGTCTCATCGGTTGGGGATAGGACGGTAATCTTGCATCTCCCCAATATTTGCCGAGAGCAATTTCGGACGAGGAGAGGGTGTTTTGGCGGCCACGGTTGACGCCCACGGTGTATGAATGGGGCTGACATGTAGGGCGGTTGTGTCACGTATGAGTGAAGTTACAAACCTGCCCCTACTTAAAATATTAGCCTAGATCGATTTCGGCCGAGGAGAGTTTGTTTTGCCGCCCACCGTGTATGAATGGGGAAATGGAGGGGGAGAGAGAGGTCTTTGGGATGAGCTTGAATCAAATGTGTTTTGCCGCCTATGTTTGGCGCCCACCGTGTCTGAATGGGGTGAGAGGCGGTCGTGTCACGTCTGAGTGAAGTTACAAACCTACCCCTAGTTAGAGCAATGGAAATCGGGCCGATAGGTTGTGCGTGTCAGGGGTAGACAGTAATTTCCATCTCCCAAACACTGGTTTCAGGTAGCCGATGTGGGAGTGGGTGTTTTGCCGCTTCTTTCGAATCTTGGGAGAATAAGCATTCACGTTTACCCTGGCAACTAAGTTCGAACCCATTTTGTATTCGACTACGAATCTTTATAAATTATTCTATGTTTTTTTATATATCTTCAAAAGCACAACAAAGACGTATTCCACCTTTATATATGAATATGAGTTACAAATGCCATGATACTCGAATTCAGAAGGTTGAATCCAGTTTAAGGTGAATACGAATATTTGAAACAACTTTATGTTCAACTCAATTGTAACATGTATGACACAAGCAGCATATAGTGTACTCCCATTTACATATGAATTTCAGAAGCCAAGCGATGTCTCAAAATTCAAAATATTGAGCCAACCAACCAATAATATAGAAAACAAACAGACATATGACCACATATAGAGTATAAGGATCAATAATATGAACTAACATACATAAGCCAGGCCGCTGTACTGTTTTTGGCTAGAAGAGCATCTTTTTTTGTACCAAAGCTAGTACAGCATCTTGGCCCTTTCAGATGCATGCCACTTAAGGCCCATCTATACTACTATTTTTGCTGAATGCACAATCAGCCCAATTAGCATATTTTGTAGGCCTGGCATGGCAAACAAAATGAAATGTCTTTGCCTCAATAAAAAAATGAAATGTCTCATGTTCTTATCAATTATTACAGACTCGTGCTCAAAAAAAATATAGACCAAAAAACAATTATTACATGATCTCTAAAACAAATGGTTCCAATCTATTACATGAACAAACAACCAAAGGTAATTCAACGATGGAAAAAACATTTCACCTATGATTTACCAGGTGGGATTTTAATTTCCTTTTTTCCTCCAGGACCTTAACAATGTGGTCAGTCTCAGCTTGCTTCGTTGTGAAATCCACCAAATATTTAATGGTTTTCGTGAGTACTGCTTCTGATTGTACTGTTTGCTTCCTTAACATGTCAACTTCATCTCTAAGTGCAGAAGTAGACTCTCTTTCTTCCAATAGTTTAGCCTCTAGAGCATCAGCAGTTGACAATTCATGATGCACGATTGGGCTGGTGCCACTACTCTGGGATGATCCAACGTCCATGGGGACCTCGCTCTTTGATCTTGGGCTAACCTGTTTTGCCATTACATTTCCGATTGGATTCGGAAAAGTTGCAGTTAGCAGAACATCTCAACTGGGAGTTAGAACAGCAACCCAGTTAAACAAACAAGGATTTAAAGAGTTGCGATTGGATGCTGAAAAGTATAGGTTATTAACATCATTAGAGCAACCGGTTGTAGCAGCAAAGCAGTTAAACAAACAACCTGTTGTGCCATTGGAGTTTCTCTTGGATACTGAAAAGTTGAGTAGTCAGTAACTTGATTAGAGCAACAAGTTACAGCAACAAACCTGTTACACAAATAAGTTTTCGAAAATGTACCTGTTGTGCAATTGGAGTTCCAATTGGATCCTAAGAAGTTGAAGTTGGTAACATGATTAGAGCAACAAGTTACAGCAGCAAACCAGTTAAACAAGGAAGTTTTTCAGAACATACATGTTGTGCCATTGGAGTTTCAATTGGATCCTGAAAACTTGATAGTTAGCAAGCATAAATCAAGTGTTGCAACAGCCATAAGAAACTAACATCAAAATAGTAAAACTAACTAGTTTTGGCAACGTATTTAATTACACATGAACTAGTAAAACTAACAAGTTTTTGGCAACGTATTAAAGCAACAAGTCGGTAGAGTTTACCAGCAACACATACATCTCTAAATTTCATTCATGTAAGCAAAATGATTCTGACACATATATATAAGTTAAAAAGACAGTGTCCCTCATATAAACCTGACAGTTGTCTCTCCATGAACATGCAAACATTACTAGTGCTAGAAGTCATAACAACAAACAAGATAAACAAACAGGGTATCAGAAGGTAAATTACACATGAATTTTGTTGCACCCTAGAAGTAGATATGACCAGCTATCTACATGCTTAAGTAGCTATTGAAGTTCAGGCACAGGTAGTTCTATAACAGTAAGTACACATAGATAGGTGCAGTCTATAATAGGATTAATAGGCTATGGCATTATGTAATCAATAGCAAACTAAATTAAGGCAAGCAAGGTAATTGAACAATTTTTTAATCAGTGGCTAACTAAAATTTCGAGAAGCAGATAACTAAACTTACGCTAGCTCTTTGTACAGGCACACTACAACTTCTTTTTTGCTTACGAGGTTCTATGAAGGAGTCCATGACATCACTTGCTTGGATACGCAGTCCCAATACTCCTTCCTATCCCCCACTCTGCATTTTGGTAAGTCGAATGGTTAATCTTATAAGATGGTGCGACCTTGTTATATTATACGAGGACAGGTTGTGAGACTAGTTGTAGCAATACACACCACACTGGCTTTTACTGTATAATTCATGCGATTATATTTGGCCTATCGAGATCTAAGCAATCTACAATATGATGAAAAGACTGACATCCTTTTCATTATTGTCCAACTCAGTTCATAGAAACAAGCAATTCAACCATTATGTGCATAAATCAAAAGCGCCACTGGAATACATTTCACTGCCCCAATCATACACGCAAATCATACATGCAGGCCAGTACGAATTAAATGAAATGCAGGGACTTACGCTAGCTCGTTGTACAGGCTCACTGCAGCTCTGCTTGCACTTGGGATGTTCCATGAAGAAGTCCATGTTACCACTTGCTTGGATGTGTAGGCCGTGTACTCCTTCCTTCCCCCTCTGCATTTTTGGTACGGCGAATGGTTGATCTAATGAAAGGAATCGACCTTGTTGTTGTACCGAAGGACAGGTACTTACAAGGTTATACAAGCGTGCAGGATGTGTACCAGATCCTGTAGCGCCGTCATGCTTCGCTGAAAAATAGTTTTGCTTGTTTCAGATGATAGCTCCAGAAGAAATTAGAGTTGAAGTCAGAGTTGCATAGGCGTATAAGCTAAGAGAGCAGTAAAAGGATATCCAAGCATCGTCTGAACAGTGCACAGCGCAGTGATATGTGGATACCTAGTTCGGGCCGGCGTTTAGGCATACTCGCCTAGAGTGCGGGTCACTTCAGAGCCGTTGAGGGTGATGCGCTTGCGTTGGCTAGCCGCCTACGGAAGCAGATCTTGAGCGGCGGCAGAGCGCTACGATGCGGTGGATGAGGCCGTTGGTGAAGCACCAGCGGGGGGGTGGAGGTGCGATGATGTGCTCGGTGAAGTAGCCCCGGTAAGGTGGAAGACGGTGTTGGTGAAACAGACCTGATGCTGTGGAAGTCGGTGTCTGTGAAGCACGTCGGCTGCGGCGGCCGACGTTGTACCACCCGATGCGGTGGACGAGGGCGTAGATGAGGCAGCTTCGGTGCGGTGGTGCAGTGTGACCGTCGTCTTTGTCGTCATCGTCCGGTACGGAGGTGGGGAATGAGACGAGACGAGGGGCGATTCGAATTTTGCTTGGGTGGCGGCAAATTAGGGATTTGAGTGCTTTGGGTGCGGAAGGGGGCGGGGGAGAAGGGGGATTTTGCAGGGCTGGAATTCGGGCCGCCAGATATTTCAATCCGAAACGTGGAGGCTCGCAATTTATAACGTCCATACGACACACGCCACCACCACGACATGACCGTGGTCTACCTGGTGCGCCTACATTTGAGAATGCAAACGAATCTTTTTTTCATTGGCAAACAAATCTGTATGTATTACCATGCCCGTGTTTTCCTTGCAAATAATTAGTCCTTCGAAACGACATACTAGTAATTAATTAATGATGAGTTCTTTGAATTAGAGTGTGTTTGTGACATAGCGATCTCCAATTCTAACGTGGATTTCGCATTTCATGGTATCCACGCTAAGTTTTTGAATGCAAATTCATATGTATAAGATTGACACTATGGTGGTGAGAAAACTTTGGATGTATTCAAGCATATGACCACACACATACAAAATACCACAACAATCGAGTAAATATTAGTGCATCAACTTTTCCAAACCATGCATGTATGGCACGAATTCGAAATAATTACAGAAGCCATATGCATGGTCCTCAATTCAAATTTTACAATGTGCACAAAATTGAAATGTCAATATTAAGTCTATTACTATCTACATTCAAATGTTGTGTTTAGCCCCCCCCCCCCCCGACACACACACTACATACTTCCTCTATCGATCAATCTTCCACTCTTAACCACCTTATAGAGCTATTGGTTTCCGACACCCGCTCATTCTTTCTCTCCATGTTTTGATCTCTAATTCTCTCAAATACACAAACCCCTTTCCCCCACTCTCTCAACAAACGTATTTCTCTCACACACCCGCCATTGCACTCCATAGCGATCTCTCTCTCTCTCCCTCCAACGCTCTCTTGCTAGATACATACATTGGCTCTCTAGACCCTCCCCTCCCGCGCACATGCACGCACGTTGTCTATCTAGGTCACCCTCTGCACACCATCTCACTCTTTTGGCCGCACGGCGGCCCACACTCGCTCAATCTTTCTCTCTCTCTTTATCTAAGTCTCGATTAACCTCGCTTTCTCTCTCACACAAACGTTATATTTCCCTGTTTGGGCCTCGATCGACACACTACATACTCTGTCATGCGGATTATCTATCTAGGTCACTCTCACCAAACCGTCTCACTCTTTTGACCATTTGGCGGCCCACACTCGCTCAATCTCTCCCTCTCTCTTTATGAATGTCTCGATTGACCTCACTTTCTCCCACACACAAACGATATATCTCCTTGTTTGGGCCTAGTTTGACATATTGTATATACTCTCTCACGCACATTATCTATCTAGGTGACTCTCTCCAACCCGTACTTCTCACTCTTTCGACCGCATGGTGGCCCACACTTGCTCAATCTCTCTCTCTCTTTATCTATGTCTCGATTGACCTTGCTTTCTCTCACACACAAACAATATATCTTCCTGTCTGGGCCTCGATCCACACTCTATATACTCTGTCACGCACATTGTCTATGTAGGTCAATTTCTCAAGATCTCCCTTACAGCCCTCACCCTCCCCAAAAGCTCGATCACACGATATCTCTCCAGATCATATCTCTCTTTTGACCGAATGTTGGGCCACACTCACCCTATCTCCCTGTCTATCTATGTCTCGATTGACCTCGCCTTCTCGCGCCGTCTCTCCCACACATAGACGCTACCTCTCCATCTCTCGCAGGGCCGGAGCTATTTACATTTCCAGGGGGACTATGCCACCATCCTTGGATTAATTTGTGAAGGCATTTATTTCGGAGGGTTGAGGTTAGTTTTTTTTCTAGCATTTGGCCCACAACCACTCCAAACACCGTTGCCCCCCCTCCCTGCGGCCCTGCCCCTCCCCCAATTATTTCCCTCTAGCTCTGTGACCACTCTCTCGCACGCTCTTTCTCACCTTTCCCGTCGCACCATGGTATTTTTGCGAAAAAAACTCTCATGTTTTCTTTAATTACAAACAAGCTACAAACTACACACCGGGGGTCCACCTGTAATGGAACAAATTTCGCCCCATAAATTAAGATGCTACAAACTACACACCGGGGGACCCACCTGTCATGGAACATTTTTGGACCCATATAAATTAAAAATGAAAAGGACAAGGATCGAACAGGCAATCATGTGCTTCCAGGCGCACGTCAGCGATTTGGTGCCCAGGCTAATCTGCACCCGGTCAAGAAAAAATTCACAAAAAGTTCAAAAAAATTTAAAAAAATGACAAAAAATTCAAAAAAATCCAATTTTTTTTGCGTGCTAGATAATTCGTTGCGTGAGGTCCGCTCTAATTTTAAGAGTATTTGAACATCTTAGTACCTCTCAGCAAAAAAGACAAATTGGGTCAGAACAGTACATGAACAGTACACTCTTTTATAGACCCCAAATCTGTCTTTTTTGCCGAGAGCTACTCAGATGTCCAAATGATATGAAAATTTGAGCGGACATCACGCACCAAATTGTCTACCATGCAAAAAAATGGAATTTTTTGAATTTTTCTTGTATTTGTTTTCATTTTGTTCTTCATCGTGGGTGCAGATGAGCCTGGACTCAGAAATGGATTGTCTCGTTTGTTGTATCTTTAATGGACAACATGTTTTTATATTACTTTCATTACATCAGTGGGATCGGCTCGTCAACACGTACTACTCCCCTTCGTTGAGCCACTTACTGGTGGGTCCCTTGTCTGCTCTCTCTCCCTCCTTCCCTTCTACTCCCATGGGTGCAGATGCACGGGCAAACATGAAGAACGCGCGAGCTAATAAACATGGCGCGCCACCCGGGGCAGATGCCCAATGCTGTTGACCGTATCTGGATGCGTTCACAAGTTACGGCACCAGTTTCACCTACTACTAGTACGTATTTTACAAGTATAAGAAAAAAAGTGACCTTGACGGACAAGTTCATGCACCCGTGGTGTATTTAACTAGTAGTAATAATTAAATGCGTGGATAAATGTATGTATCGCCTAGTGCTCAAAGGGACCTACTCGCGCCCTACAAGTATTTGGAATTGACACAGATATTTAATATGAAATGTTTGCGATGAGAAGGAATACATGTCGCTTGACGACTTTTTTTATTTAATTTGATAAGGCTCTAGCAGAACACTCAATCAATCAAACCATAGATTTCATTCAGTCTGACTGTCACTTTACATTCATACCACGATCGAACTAAAAAAATTAATGAATAAAACTAATTGCAGCGGCGGCAGGTGCGTCTTGCAGCGGGAAGCGGCTCCTCTGCCGTGCCCTGTGTGCCGTTGGGCCACTGGCCGGCGGCGACAGCGGCGTCTTGCGCCGGCGTTGGCATACTCCTGGACGTTAGCCCAAGCTTCAAGGAAGGCCAGTATGTTCTGGACTTCGGTCTCCAGGAGCTAGTCAACTGGCGGGAGGCGGCGACTGGCGTCGCTGCAAGGTAGCGGTCGACGGCGGTGACCCATGCCGCTGAGGGGGGCACTGGCAACGGCGTGGGGACATGCCCTGGCAACGGCGCGGTGGAGACATTCATGTGCCCCTGCACTGGCACGGGCGCATGCGTTAGTACACGCGCAGGCGCATGCGCTGGTAGGTGCACGGACGCGTGCAAGTCAGCGGGGACCTCGTGGATCCCCGCGGCTTCAAGCTGGGCAACAGTGTGCGGCTCCCAGCCCATCAATGCCACAGGGATGGGCGCTGGCGCTAGCGCGGCGACGGGAGCTGGAACGGGCTCGGGGACAGACGCGGCGACTTCCCGCACGGCCAGGTCAAGCTCGTCCGAAACCTCATTAGGGTCTTCCTCGGGAAACTGGAAGACTAGGGGCAGACCATCGTGATGGGCCATGGCGTACGGCGAGGTCAGGCTGATTGGAGGCAGACAACAGGAGAATCGGAGAGGCAGAGAGAAGATTGTAGCGAGAGCGGGGAGTGTGGCGGTGATTTAAACTGCGGTTCGGGCGCCATTAAAAATGGGTGTGATTGGGATGAAGGTGGGTGGCGGAGGCTGGCCAAAGGGCTCGCCTCCCGGTGAGCCTGCGCAGCAGCCTGCTCGCACGCCTCGTGTCGACTCACACGCTTGCTCAGACGACACCTACCTATGAGAAGTGGGACGCGTGGCGGCACGCTGGTCTAACGCCCACGGTTTGAATAAACTACCTCCATCCTGGTTTATTGGTCCTCATTGTATTTTGTGCCAAATTTTGATCAAAGATTTAACTAATAAAATGTTAATGCATGTCACCAAAAATTATATCATTGGATTCGTATTTGAACATAGTTTTCGATGGTATTATTTTTGATGGCATGCATTGATATTTTGTTAGTTAAATTTATGGTCAAAATTTGACACAAAATACGAAGAGGACCACTAAACCAGGACGGAGGTACTATTAGTGAACCGTTCGCGTTACCGTGACAGCTCTTTGTTCCAAAATACCTTGGCTGTTCATGTGTGCAACTTTTCATAAGCAGCTTGTCTCAAATTGATCAAAAAAATTACCACAGCCTATTTGTGGCGCATCACGAGACCATGCGCAGTTTCATGAATTTTAGGTGAGTTTTGGATTTTTTGGAATTTAAAAACCAGGATTCGAAACAATATCATTACATGCATCATGAAATAAACTTTCAGGTGATACATCTTTATTGTTGTAGTAGATGTTCATATTTTTTAAGATAGAATTTGGTCAAACAGTGCTTAGTTAGACTTCAAACAATGCATTGCATCATACTCTAATAATAATGCATGTCACCAAAAATTATGTCGTTCGACTCGTATTTGAACATAGTTTCTAGTGATATTATTTTTGGTTACATGCATTAACATTTTGTTAGTTAAATGTAAGGTCAAAATTTAGCACAAAATGTGAAAAGGACCAATAAACCAGGACGGAGGTAGTAGGCACGAACAAACGAAGCTCCATTCTATACTCATCCTATTGTAGTAGGCAATGGAGTTGACGGTTGACCTTGGGTAGCGGCGACCGAGGGACTTGAACGTGCTCGGCATGGTAGGTAACGTGGGCTAGTTACTAAAGCATCCCTCCACTATTCATCGGTAGTAGTAGGAATAGTCATTATGGACCGGGGACATAAGGGGAATTTTGCAGGGCTGGAATTCTGGCCGCCAGATATTTCGATTTGAAACGCGGAGGCTCGAGTGGAGGTGTGAAGTTTTATCGCGGTTCTTTTGGTTGGGGTTGGCTAGCGTACCACGCACGCCACCACCACGACACGAGCCCGGTCTGGCTGGTACGCCGTCGGGTGCTACCATTCGAGAATGCAAAAGGAATTTTTTTTTTATCAGGAAAGGAATCTTTTTTAAAATTGGCGAACGAATCTATATGTATTACAATGCCCGTATTTTCCTTGCAAATAATTGGTCATTCCAAAAGGGACGGTAATTGATTTATGATGAGTGATATAGTGATCTCAACGTGGATTTCACATTTCATGGTATCCACACTAGGTTTTTTAATGCAAATTCAAATTTAAAAGATGAACGGTATGGTGGTGAGAAAAATTTGTATGTATTGAAGCATATGACCACACACACACAAATATAACAGCGAACGAGTCAGTATAGTGCATCTAATTTTCCAATCCATACATGTATGGCACGAATTCAAAAATAAAATGTAAGCCATACATGGTCTTCAATTCAATGTTTACAATGTACACTAAACTGAAACGTGAATATTAAGTCTACTACTATGTACACTCAAATGTTGTGTTAGGTATGTCCATCGCCCCCCCCCTTCACCACACATACTTCCTGTATCGATCGATCTTCATCTCTTTGTTAATAGAGCTATTGGTATCCGACACATGCTCATTATTTCTCTTCATGTTTCGATCTCCATTTATCTCACACCCGCCCTCACGCTCTCAACAAATGTATTTCTCACACACAACCTCGTCGGGCCCTCCATGACGAGCTCTCGCTCTCCCTCTATATCGCCCTCCCTCTATCCCTCTAGACACATATGTTTCCTCTGTAAAAAAACTCCATGCACGCCGCGCGCACAAACACAAAGTCTATCTAGGCCACTCTCTCGGTAACTATCTCCCTCCAGCCCTCACTACAGCTTCGTCGAACGGTATCTCTCTGTATCGCCTTTCTCATTCGAGTGTACTATAGCCCACACTAACTCGATCTCTCCCTCTATATATGACTCGATTGACCTCGCACAAATAGACGCTCGCTCTACGCCACTTGCATAGGCGGAGCCATGTAGATTGTCGAGAGCGGGGGGGTAACCCCCGAGTTACCCCCAACCTTAGATAAAATTGTGAAGGTCTTTTTTTAGGAGGGTTTAGATTATATTTTTTAAACATTTGGCTCCACCCTCCCAAACACCGATGGGTTGTGCCCCCACCCCCGGGAGAATATCAGGTGCTCCCACCTTAGATGCTATATGGTGATACGAGTTCTTGTGTGCCGTTAGATCTGAGATCCAACGGCTCACACGAGGTCTGAATATTTTTGCAAAAAAATGTTAATGAGTTTGGGAATTGCACATAATTAGTACAAAAACTACTCAGATGCCATTGGATCCCAGATCCAACAGCCTCGAAGCTCGTATCACCGTAGCATCTAAGATGTAGGAGCACCTAATATTCTCTCGTCTATAAGAATATCATGTGCTACCACACCATAGATGATGTGGTGATACGAGCTCCTCGGATCTGTTGGATCTGAGATCCAACGGCTCCTAGTAGGTCCGAATGGTTTTTGCAAAAAAAAAACTCAAAGAGTTTGGGAATTGCTCACAAGTACAAAGACTATACTCAGATGCCATTGGATCTCAGATTGAATTGCCTCGAAGCTCGTATCATCGTAGCATCCAAGTAGCGAGAGCACCTGATGTTCTCTCGCGCGGGAGAATATGAGGTGCTCCAATACCGCAGATACTACGGTGATACGAGCTCCCAGGAGATCTAACGGCTCCCATTAGGAGGTCTGAATGTTTTTGCAATATAGGCCTCAAAGAGTTTGGGAATTGCGCAGAAGTACAAATACTATGCACATGGTATTGGATCTCAGATCCAACGGCTGCTAGCAGCTCGTATCGCCGTAGCGGCTAAGCTGCGGGGAGCACCTTACATTCTCTCGTATGTGAGAATATTGGGTTCTCCCACACCTTAGATGCTACCGTGATATGAGCTCATGGGAGCCGTTGGATCCAAGATCTAGCGGCTCACAGAGGTCTGTATGTTTTTTTTTTGCAAAAAAGCCCTCGAAGAGTTTGGGAATTGGGGAAAATTACAAAGACTACTCACATCCCATTGGATATCAGATCTAACGACGTAGAATCTCGTATCACCGTAGCATCTAATCCACGGAGAGCACGTGATATTCTCCGCCGCTGTCACTTTTGTTCCTAAACTTTTAAAATACGTGTAACTGATGCCGTAACTTGTCTAACCGCGCAAAGTGTTTGTGCAAAAAATCCCTCGTACACAGAAATATTGGAACGACACACGGGGGTTCCACTCATCATGGAACAAATTTGGACCTAAAAATAAAAAATCAGAAGGAGGAGATTCGAGCCGGCAACTTGGACTACAAAGCGTAGGTCGATAGCTAGAAATAGCAACGGTTGTTGGCTTTGTCGCATAACTTGATTTTATACTGTACTGTATCACGTTGAGTAGAGTAGAGGGAGTGGCTCGTCAGCACGTGCATGAACGTTGACTCACTTACTGCCTGGTCCCATGTCTGCGATCTCTCTCTCCTCTCCATCTACAATCTTTAGACGCACGGGCCAACACGAAGAGCTGCGCGAGCTGGCCGTGGTGTTATTATAACTAAAAAATTCTTGGAAAATAGATGAACCACCTAGGAACAAGAGACCTCGTGGCTGGTCGAGACAGAGCTAACCACACCTATCCTCCGTGCCACGTTAGCATGATGAAGCTGTGTGACTAGTGGGGTGTTTTCGACCCACTAGGTGGGTCCCGAGTTCTTACCATAGCTACGTCTCATATATGTTTACACGCACATTTTCCTCCGTGTTGAGACGTGGCACACCCTTCCGCGCGGTTTCTGGGTCCTCCCCGATGGTGCACGCATATTTTCTTCCTTACTGAGACGTGGGACGGTGGGAGCGTGGGATGCCCTACCACGCGGTTTCTAGGTCCTCCTCAGTCGTAGCGCCAAAGTAATGAGTCATCAAATCACAAAACCCCACCTTTCCCGCCAAGTACAAGCACGGTGGCTACCTAGTTGGGCTAGTGCGACCGATCAACTAGGCCGCCGCCACATTTGTTTTTTCAAGCATTTTTTCCCTCCTTGCGGCTAGGTAAATTAAAATACTATCCACCGCTGCGTTGCTTTGGTCCTTGGGCATGGCAGGATTCTTTTTTTGTTTGACGGGAGCAGGCACGGCAGGAATTAGTCATGATGACTCCGCCAGTAAAACCCACCGCTCCCTGAAGTGAAAAGGCATCGACTGGGGTTTCCCATGGTGAAAACCAAAAGATTTACCCCGATCCCTCCGCCTTCCCGTAGATTGCATTACCTTCCAGCCATTTTCCCCCTTTGCTTCCTTTCCTCATTGCTTCTACCGGGTTCCATGGCGGCGCACTAGATCACGGAGTCTGAGGTGAGGCACCTGACAGAGGAGCTCCAGGCCAAGGATGCGGAACTCAGGGCCAAGGACGTGGAGATCCTTGAGCTCAGGGAGGAGAAGAGTGCCATGCTCCTTCGTTATGAGCGGGAGTTCATGGAGCTTCAAAAGCGGTAGGAGTTCACCACAAAGATGCTTGAGGCATCGGCGGCGTTGTTGCAGAAAGCGGGAGATACCCTAGGCTGACAGGTTGCCCTGATGGTGAGCCGGCTGGAGTGAGAGCGTGCCGATCATGACGAGGTCCAGGATCGCCTCAACCACTTGCTGGACCATGTTGCCACTCAATTGTTGTAGCTGCATGACGCCTACTGTCGTGCCAGCGCGACCATGCCGACCGTCCGGCTAAACCCGTTCGACCAGCCCATCGACTTCAACGAGTTGCGGCTTCCTGACCTGGTCTCCTTCTTCATCTATATCTCCAAGGAGCTGAACCATCTCCGTGCGGTGGTGGGGGCGGTGCTGGACAAGGAGGGGGTGCGGGCGGCCTCGCTGCTGCCGGGCGAATCCTCTCCAGGCTACGTCACCAGAATCCATTTGTGCCATTGGACGCCGTCTTTGACGAGCTGGCTCACGTCGACCGGGAGCGGGCTCTACGGGCGGTGGCACCCTGCATCACCACCGTTGTGCGCCTGGAGAAGTAGAGGGACTTCGGTGTTGTTTAGGCGTCCTCTGCATGGGCATGTCACGGCGTAACATGACCGTTGGATCAAACTCAGACGGTCCAGAACAGTCACTGTAGCATAGAGCACTATAGAGGCGTGCTTCGTATGGTTCCTGTTTGGTCGAGCACTGTAGCAGCATACTCTCCGTGCACTATACCCCACGTACTGTTGACGTTGATGTCATCGTTCATTCTCTATCGGACGTTAAAAAAATGGGCATGTTACACTACTGTTCATAGGTGACATGCGCACAGCATGCCACTGGATGTCAATCCTCTCGAGACACCCTTCTAGAGCGGCTGCCGCCTCCATCCCTTGATTCTACTTCTCTGGTTGCCTTGTCTGCTAAAAATAATAGTACTACACCACAGGTCGACTGTACGCCGAGGTAGCATGGGATAGAAGGCACGTACATGCAGGAGACCCACCCTGGACCGTATTCATGAATACTAGCCGCGATGTAAACCAAAAATATGCCGAAACACTCGCAACAATATTCCTCACAATAGATCTATTTATAATCAGTTACTTTTCTTCGGGTGATATAATCAGTTTACTATACATCATTTTTTATCGTCATATCTTACTACACTGGCAACAAGATAAGACTGCTGTATGAACCACTGCACATGCCTAGTACTAGGAGTACTAGTAGTGTAAGTTCAAGTGGCTGCCGTGTTTCGCACTCCTCCGTCGTAAGAGTGGAAACGCTTGCTGTAATCAAAAAAATATTTTTTTAAGAAATAGTGGAGACGCTCTACCGCACGGATCCTCCTCCACGGTCGTCGGGAACCTTGCTACTCACTTTCGCCGATGTGTGGGACAGCCAGCTTCAGGGTCCACTTGCCATGCACCAAATTACTCCGCACTAGAGTGCACAACTGCACGGTGGACTTACCGCGGTTGTAGCACCGCAGTAATGCCCCATGAGGTGTCAAATCACAAAATCCCACCTTTCCAACAGTAAGTTGGACAGACAAAGCAACCATCATGTCACTCTTCTTCCTCATCTTCCTCTCTTCAAGAAAACCCCACTCGCTTCTCCCTCATCTTGTTCCTCATTTCTTCAAGAAAACCCCAACTCTCTTCTGCCATTGTTCTTCTCTCCCAAAGAAGGAAAGGTGAGCGCATCAATGGTGCTGCTATACTTCCGTTCTAGTCATATTTTGCAACCCCGCAACCGACCCTAACTCCCTCTCTGTTCTTCTTTTGGGTTTCTGATTATCGTTTTCTTTCCTTTTATTTCTCTTTGGTAGTTTCTTGATGGACCCTGGAGCACCGGCCAAAGTGATGTCTATGGCTCTGGCCAAAACCGTCGAGGCTCAGAGTCTGAAGAAGCGCAAGCACCCCACCGAGACGACCATAGACAAGCTCAAGTCCATTGCCTTGGCCAAGGCCACCTCTCCGGGATCCCTCGTTAAGCCGGGCGAGGTAATATCTCTTGTTGACGATCTTTTTGGCGATCTTTATCGTGTTTTCTGATCTAACTTGCAAAGTGCTTGCTAATATGCGATGTTTATGCAATGTAAACGTAGTACTAGTAGTATAACTTTCTGGGCGATCTTTTATGTGGTTTTTGTGTGCCAAATGACTGTTCTAAATGTCTCTTTTGACCAAAACATGCGAGAGGTTGACATGCATATGATTTTTGCACATAAGATAGATTTCTTATAGATTACTTTCAACTACTTTATGAACATCAACGCTAGCTGTAGGAAGAGAATATAGTACCCTCAGTAACTTGTGTTATGGGTATTGTAAGTAATCGCTCTGTTCACAGATATAAGATGTTCTAACTTTTTTTTGTGTATCTGATGTAGACATGTTTTAGTGTCTTTGTTCACTCATTTATGTGCTTATATGTAGTCTTATATGGAGTAAAATATAGAAAATCATCTTATATTTGTGAACGGAGGCAGTAATAAAATATTGGTTTCTGTTTGAATTAGAACCAGGTCCGCTGTGGAGATGAAGTTCTCAAAGTCATGCCGTGTGAACTGGAAGACATGAGGATGTGCACTACTAAACTATCTAGCTGCCGTGTCCTTGTAGCCACATGTCGTGAACAAGTGTTTTCCTGTAGCATTGTTGTCAGGCGTGTTCTCGAGGGTGTACTTCACCACAACAATTTTGTACCTGTGCCTGCGATTATGAAGGGTGTGGTTCTTGTAAATCTTCCCAACAAATCTGATGCGGCCTGTCTTCATCGGCATGTTTATGAGTGGAAATACCATACTGTTAGGTTCTCCATGGTTGACGGGATGGCAAAGGTGCCGATAGACATCTCTCACGATGTCCATGGCCTGGTCAGTTATGTGGAGCACATCCCGTAGGTTGGTGGCAAGAAATAGTCTGCAGAGTTTAATTAGTGCAACTTGGCTTGTGTGTAGTAGTAATATTGTTCAATACTTGATTTGTGTGTGTGAACCCTGTATGGGTTAGTACTATCGCTTTTGTTTTGTGGTGAATCCTGAGAACACTCTATGTTAATGTTTTAGAAATGGTGAACCTATAATACCAATTTCGGTTGTTTGATATCTGTGTTTTTTCATGCCAGTACAGTACCCCCTCCGTTCAAAGACATAAGATGTTTACATTTTTTCTGAATCAGATGTATATAGAGTTAGACATGTTTTGGTGTGTTTGTCCACTGAATTCAGTCCGTATATTTTGAAATATCCAGATCATCTTATTTTTGTGGATGGCGGGAGTATACATCAGTTATGGTTACACTCCAATATATGTATGCATTGCAGGGTTTATCGCACCCACCAGGATTTCCATTCCCGCGGATGTTCGCTCCATACGAGTTGTCATGACCTTTGGATTGTCCTGCTTGTGGGAGTAAGGAGGGGCCCTGCATGCCACCCGTAATTGGACGAACAATCTTCAATTTAGAACTTGAAGATAGTGATTTCATGGTAAGGATTAAGTCGTGTCACGTAAAGTAAATCTCATTGATTAACTGTTATGTTTTCTTACTTTTGCTGCAATTTTACGATGCAGGTTTTGCCATGTCACATTCGTTACAGAATAAACCGTTTTGTTTGCTCTATGATGGTTATTTTAGCAGGTTTCACTTCTTATGATGTGTCAATAACGAAGGCATTGTCCATCACTTGTATTAGTGGACACAATTGGATCCGTCTGTTGTCTGAGTACAATCTGAAGCCCTCTGATCAACTGCAGTTTACTTTAACAAACACGCCAGAATTTGTCCTTGTCGCCTTTAAAAGAAGGAAAGAAAAGGACTGGATCCGATTCACGGAGTCGGAGGAAGTTCGAATTGCTCATGTGCACTGTCGCTTAAGAAGGATGCGTAGCAAAGTTACAAAGCTGCAGTCTGAAATCAAAGCAGACCAGAGACGAGCGCTGCTGTCTCACACATCGGTACCACCTCCAGCATCGGCAGCCATAGCGGATTGAGCACCGGCACTGGCTCTAGCACTGACAGCGGTAGCATCTCAGTCTGATCCAGCAGAGGATTGGGCACCGACCGCGTCAGCGGATCAGGCTGATGTACCAGAGGACCCGGCACCGACACTGGCACCAGCTCTAGAAGGAGCACCGTCTCCGGTAGCAGCATCGACACTACCAGTCGCACCGCCACAGGCACCAGCAACGGCTCCGGCACCTGCACCAACACTTGAACTTGCACTTGCACCGGCAACAGACTGGGCTGCAGTTCGCACTGCATATTCCAAAGTCCTTACAAAAACCAACATCTCCACCTCTTTGGTAAGCACTGGCAGCCCAAGTGCTTCGTTCTTTTGTCTTTCCATGTTGTTTCACATGATTCACCGTGTTGATCTAACTGTTTGCGTATGTCCTCTTGTTTGCAAACAGAAAATTCCTAGAGCAATGAGGGAGTCGTTCAATAATTTGGGCGACCGTGGCCAAGTTTCTCTAACCATGCGCAGCCTTGGTGTGAATGAACCTGCGCAATATACCATAAGTAGAAAGGATGGTCGCATGATGATTGATGTTAAAGGATGGTCAAGGTTCAAACTCAATCAAATCTTGCGGTTGGGGATGATGTCAGAATCGAAGTTTCTCTGCAAGGAGATCTGGTGCTAATCAACTTTGAAATTCTTTAGTAGCAGCACGCAACTGCCGTACTGATATATCCTCCAAGAGTTTTTGATGTAATATATGCCAGGGTGAAACAAGTGCCCTGTGTGTATAAGTAGTACTAGCGTATATCACGTTGCACATCCTGAAAGAATTGCAACTCTGATTGCTGGTTAGGAACTGTCGTTCGATTTTAGTCTAACAGCTGCCGTGCTTTATTCAATTTTCTGTCTTCTCCTTGCGACAGCATCTAAAACCAGCACCATCCCTATCGGATGCAATATTTATGGGTTGAAATGCACTGACTTAGAACACATGGGCCCCCAAACATGCATGCCCACCGCCTGTGGCCCAAAGTCAAGAGTCGTCAGCCTATCTGAGCATTTTATATGTCTCAAAAAAAATCTGAGCATTTTATTCTAAAAAAACATATATATATATATATATATATATATATATATATATATATATATATATATATATATATAATAAAACACAATTCTGATCACAGGATGAGAATAATATTCTGATAACTAGTTGACCTGTCGGAGCAGTAGTAGTTGAACTTCACCCAGGGACATGTTGAACTTCCCCAAACATTGTCCAAATGGGGCTTGTGATATACCATTGGAAAGTTGTGGACACGTGGATCACAACCTACGTTAAAGTTTTTGCAAAATCAACACGGTTTAAGAGTAGTTTTGCAAGCCGTATTTCTTCATACAAAAAAATGTGAATCGTATTTTTGAGCCCATTTCTAAACCGTTTATCGAAATGAGGAAAATGATACAACGTTGGAAAGCTACTGCAAATCCGCTCATTTCACATATATAAAGTTTTCCCTAATTTCATACGGTTAAAGAGTAATTTCAAAAATGGCGGATTTTCTCAAACCGAACAGCCGAGCTCATTTTTTTGTGCCATTTCCAAATGGTTCATCAGATTGATGCAAATGATACGGCGTTGGAAAGCTTACAATTTTAAACTGTTAAATGTAATTTCAAAAACGGCCGAAGTTCCATCGAGATCGTATTTTCGCGTTCTTTTATCAACCGTTTGTCGGAATGCAGCAAATGAGATGGTGTTGGAAAGCTTGAATAAATGCGAAAAAATTTGTATATAATATTTCTTCCAGTTATTTACGGTTTTAAGTCAATTTCCAAAATGGCTGAAAACGTTTTTTAGTCGCCATTTGTGCAAACTTCATCGGAACGGGGCAAATAATATACCGTTGGAAAGCTATTGAAAATGCAAAACTTTTTCATATAAAGAGTTTTCTCTATTTCCCAGCCATTTTTAAGTAATTTTGAAAACAACGAGATCATGCGTTGTGCCTTCATCGCGAAAACAGAGTGTTCGAAAACGCACTGCGTGAAGAAGTTGAACTTCTGGGGCATGTCTATTTGAACTTCACTCTGTTTTTCGCGTGCTGTTTTTTGCCCGTAACTCACCAACCACTCATCAGAATTGAGAAAATGATATACCGATGGAAAGCTGTTGAAAACGTGCAACTTCCCCGTGTTGATCAGTTTTTCATATTCGCGGTCGTTTAAGAGATTTTTTTTGAATATGTAAAAACATGGTTTTAATAGTATACACGAAACTTTTAAACCGTTTATTGGAATGAAGCATATAATATACCGTTGGAAAGCTTATGAATAGAAGCAACCTTTTCTTGTAAACAGTTGTTACAAATTCGTTGGCGTTTGCGAGCCGTTTTAAAAATGAAAAAAACAACGTCGTTTTTGCCTTTTTTTAACATGTAAATGAACGACGGACGTCTCGCACTATACATTTTTGAACTATGTAGGGAGGAGCACGTGAACTTCTTGTAACAAACGTTTTAGGCTTTTAGTTTTCTGTTCTTTTATTCTCATCTGAAACGCATTCCGTATGGTAGTTGAACTTCCCGATGTTTTCACTTTGAACTACTGTCACGTATTTCTGCTCGTAATTTCTCACCCGTTCGTCGGAGTTGCACAAATGATATACCTTTTAGAAACCTGTTGAAAAGACGCAACTTTTTCTAATGCGGTTAAACTTTTGTTTCGAACAATATACACTAATTTTTTTAATCGTTTATTTTGGAATAGATCATACGATATATCCTCGGAAAGTTGTTGAATGGGAGGAACTTTTTTCACGAAGAGCATTTTGTTTCAAATTTGTAATGGATTGAGAGAATTATTTTAGAACACCAAAAACAACATCTCTTTTTGTGTTCATGAACATGTAAATACACAACGAACCTCTCTCACAAGAATTTTTGAACTTTCCTGGACCGAGCACTTGAACTTCTAACAGCAATTTTTTTAGACTTTGCCTTTTTAGAATTTTTTTCTCATATGAAACACACTCCACGCAGTACCTGGACTTCTGGCTGTTATCACTTTGAACCGCTCTTTTTTTTTTGCCCTAGCTCCTAAAACACTCGCATGTAAATCATAGATTTCTTTCTAATCTCTGAACCTTTCTGCTTTTTTAATTTGAACTTCTTAGTTTTATTCTTAGGAAATAAAAAATGATTTTTAAGTACATCGAACAACTTTTTTTAAAATTAAACTTCATACTTTTATGTTTGCCTAGAAACAAGAAAATTTTGAGTTTTTGTATACATCGAACTACTCCTTTTATAATTTGAACTTCTTCATTTTTTTATAAAAATATCAAACTACTCCATTTTTAAAATTTGAACTTCTTTTTTTTTCCTAAGAAACTTGGTAGATGCAATTTTTTATCTAATGTTTCGACCTGATCTCGTTTAAAAAATTGAACTTCTTGGCTTTTACTTTTTTGGCGTGGGATAAATCTATTTTTTGTATAAACTTTTGCATCGTATGATAAAATTGAAGTTCAATATTTTTTCGAACGATATACACCAAAATTTTAAACCTTTTAACGGAATAGATCATATGATATCCTGTTGGAGAGAATTTGAATAGGAGAAACTTTTGCATGTAGAGAGTTTTTTCAAAATTCATCGTCGTTTATGAGTCATTTATAAAAATTCCAAAATGATGTTGGTTTTTTTTGTTTTTTGAACTTGTAAATCCTAGGTTTTAATAAACTTTGAACTTCTGTGTTATTTTAATTTGAACTTCACATTTTCTATTTCTGAGTAAAGAATTGTTTTTGATTTTTAAATAAACATCCAATTTGACTGTTTTTTCAATTTGAACTTCATGGTTTTTTTTAAACGGTAAAATCCTATATTTGTTTAATAAACATCGAACCACTTCATTATTCTAATTTGAACTTCTAGTTTTTAAAAAATGGGGGAAATATATTTAATTTTTTTAGTTGTTCCATTTTTTTAATTTGAACTTCTTCATTTTTTTAAAACTCTGAACTTCTCTGTTATTTTAATTTGAACTTCTTAGTTTTATCCTTAGAAAAAAAATATGTTTTTAAATAGGCATCAAACATTTAAAAAAATGAACTTCATACTTTTATTTTTCCTGGAAACGGAAAGAATTTTGGGTTCTCTATATACAACGAACTACTTCCGTTGTTTTAATTTTGAACTTCTTGATTTTACTTCTTTGTTAACAAGGAAAATCTTAGTTTTTATAAATATCGAACTGCTCTATGATTGTAATTTGGACTTCTTGGTTTATTTCTTTTAGTAACGGAAAAAATCCTAGTTTTGTAATAAATATTGAACCGGTTCGTTATTTAAATTTGAACTTCAGATTATTTTTATTTAGAAACGGTGAAAATCCTTTTTTATGATTTTTGAACTGCTCTATTTTTAAAATTCGAACTTCTTATTTTTTATTTTAGAAAACGGTGAAATATCTGCTTCAAAGTGCTTTGTTATTTTTGAACTGCTCTGTTATTTTTATTTGAACTTGTTATGATCTTCCAGTCAACAGATTTGGATTTTCCAATTTTTATACATCGAACTACTGCATTATTTTATTTTGAACTTCTTGTCTCCATTCTTTAATAACGAGGAAAATCTAAACAATTATATGCATGAACTTTGCTGGAGGACAATACTTGAACAATTTTTAACTACCATTATGTTACGTGTGATCTTTGTGTTTTTACTACTCGGGGATACTAGAGAACATGTACTTTTCAGTACATCTTTTTATTTTTCGGTACATCTTTTTCAGAAATGCACCTTTTTACTCTTTGCGAACTTCAACTTTTTTTATACATTAACTTCATTGTGAATTTACATTTTATTTCTGCACACGAATTTCGTACACGAACTTTTTATCGTGTTACATATTTTTGAACTTTTTCATTTCTTATATTTGAACTTCTTTCTCTTTCTCTTATATACAAAAAAAGGAAATAAAACCACCCATTTTTTGTCCTATGAACTTGCCGAGCTAAAAGAATTAAACTTATTCTAGAGTAAACTTTTTCGAACTTCTAATTTTTTTTCCATGAATTCCTTGGTAGTTATATATGAACTTCTCGACACGACGATTTCTAAGGTGCAAAACATGCACAAAAAAGAGAAGAAGGGAAGAAGTAAAATGAGTGTGCAAAAACTGTAGAAATTTGGGGATCATTTGAGCATAAGAATCAGCAGCAAAAAGACAGTGCATGCTTACAAATAATATTCCCAAATGACCTGGCCACACCGTAACTACATGCAGCCAATCCTTTTTTTACATAAAAAATGCACTAACTAGTGGCGAACTTACATTTCTCCACCACACATTCCCTTTGTATCTTGTCTCACCTTATCCACACAGTGCTGATGCGTTATCTTGTCCGTGCTTTTCTTCTTCTTCCCTGTACTCTCAAACAAGCAACATCTTGATTCAGAAAGCAACCGCAATGGTGGCCAATTTTCTGGAGAAGCTTCCCTGTACTCTTCTTTTTGCAGCTGGACTGGCCCATCAGGAGAAGCTGACCTGCAATGGTGGCCAATTTTCTAGCGGGATTCTGGAGTTGGCCAGCGGGGCAGACGGGGGTGCTAGAGGCAGGGGCACGTCTAGGTAGCCAGGAGTACGGCCGCCAGCAACATGCAGGGTCTACAGCAAGGCCATGGACGCTGTCTTCCACGGGATGTAGGTAGCAACAAGCAGAGCGGCGTCTCCGCCAGGAACAATTTTGGATGCAGGGTCACACACAACTCGCCTCCACGGCTGCTGGAGAAGACGCGGCGAGCTAAGGGGCTGCAGCACACGAGGGACGAATATACATGAGATATCTTTTTAACATGTTCAGTACATGGAGATCCCAGTATACATAAATCTTTTCAGGTAAATAGCAAATGGCGACATGTGGAAACGAAAACAAAGTCACAGTTGAATGCATGCCATCGTGGTAGCCACATACACAGGCGCTGAAGCTGAAGTAGCTAACAAACTAAAACTATGAACAAAAAAGAAGTTAAGAGGGAATTGCTCTCAGAAGAAGTCTCCCTTCACCAGATTCAGCAGAAGTTGAACTGGATGGTGGGCAGCAGGATCCAGGGTGATGTGTTCATGGACGGCCAGCAGCTCTGTCGTCGAACGGCCCGGGGCTGCGTCGTTGAACGGCTCGGGGTTGCGTTGGGAGGACTCGGGGCGACCCTGCAGATCAGATCAGGGTGAGGGTGCTCTCCACTGCCCTGAAGAAAATGCTCTGAAGGACAAAACACACACACAAGAACAACTGCACATTAGGATTTCTAAATAGTCCTCTGTTTGTAGACGTAAAGAAGTTCAGGAAGATCCTCGGACGCACGCACACACCAGAGGATGAACACACGCATTAGCACGTACCTCTCAGTTCCTCACATTCTACCCAGTTAATTCTTTTTTTAACAATATATGAAATGAATTATCAAATCAATACTCAGAAATGGGCTCTCTTTTATGCAGATACAGACAGATTCCTCCATGGTTCTTTTTTTAACATACTAAGATGAACAGCAGAGAAACAGCCATACCAACAATACTGAATTTGCAAACAATATTGGAGAAGCAACAAAGTTACCTGTAGCTTTGAACGAGTAGAGCTGATTCAGATGCAGTGGTGCACGGGTCCAAGAAAGAGATGACGGGAAGGTCGATCAGAGGCGCTGGAGAAGGTCACGCGTGAGGGATGCCAAGGCAGGAGGTGCAGAGGTGAGAGTTGAGGACCATGGTGTGTTTGGCTAGAGGCCCTGCCGATGGCGTAATGCCCCTGGGCGGCGGCTTCGGGGAGCAAGGGCGTTGGTGTAGGGGGCCGGCGGATCATGGGAGCAGGGCGGCAGAGCCCGGGAGGAGTCAATGGTTGGGCGGGTCAATCTTGCTTTCTTCGGCAGGATCCTCACGTGGGGGCGGCCAGCGGGGGCGGATGGCGGCTCTGGCGCGCTGCAGCAGGTGTCAGGAGCATCCCACGAACTTCCTCCGGATCCGGCCTCAAACTTCTACCGGCAGAGCGCCGGCGGTGCTGCGGGAGGAGGCCGGCGTCGGCGTCGCGGTAGAAGGCTTGTGGCGGCGTCCCGGTAGGAGGCGTGCCGCGCTGGGTGGGGTGGGTGGCCAGCGGTGATTCCCGATCGGGGGGTTTCCAAGGGCAGCGGCGACGCCTGGGGTCGGGGGCGACGGCGCCTGGGGTCGAGGGCGGCGGCGGTTGGGTGGTCCCCGGCGACGGGTGGGTTGGGGGTTTCCTGGGGCGGCAGCGGGTGGCTCGGGGATCTAGGGGAGAGTGAGAGGTGTGGGAGGCGGGGGACGGTTGGTTGGGGCTCTTTTTTGCATCTTCGGGATCTCAGGAACACCTCGTCGCTCCCTACAGGGGCGCTCTGATCAGAATACTATTCTGTTTCTGGGATCAAAATAGTGTGTATATATATATATATATATATATATATATATATATATATATATATATATATATATATATATATATATATATATATATATCCGAACCCCATATTTATGTATATATATTCCCCTTGATTTTTCTTATTTATAAAGTGGTGATATAAAAGATTTTTATATTTCTTTACAGAGGGAGTATCTCTCTTATCAAAAAAATATTTATGTGTAACTAGTTACTCCTGTCCCCTTTCTACTTCATTTCGCTGATATGCGGGACATCCAACAACCAGGTCCACGTGCCATGCACCAAATTAGAGTGCACAACTGCACGGTAGACTCACCCCGGTCGTAGCGCCGCAGTAATGCTCAATGAGCCGTCAAATCACAAAACCCCACCTTTCCAGCATTAGCAGTAAGCTCGACGGACGAAGCAACATTATTTCACTCAACCTGAATCCCCTTCTCCCTTGTCTGCTTGTTTAGAGAAAACCACCTCTCGGCGATTGCTTAGGGTTTTCTCATGGAGAACCAGGTACGAAATCTTCATCCATCCCTGATAAATCCTTGTCCCTTTGTCGCCGGTAATCCTAGGATGGCAACCGCCGCCGTTGATGCATTTTTTCTTCGCACTGAATCTAGTGTGTTTCATTTGCAGTGCCCAAAGTGCGAGGACCCTACAGTTTTTTGCGCCCTTGGCGAGACGCCAGACTTGTTCCTTCTCATCCCAACACAAGATTTCAAAAAGCGCACGGTATGTTCCTAGAATCCTCTTTTCTATCCAGTAGGGTTGGGGTTTTTGAACATGCTGTCGACTAATTTGGAAATTTGGATTGCTATATTTGGATAAAAGGTACTAGTACCATGCTGAACACTGACGTGAAAGAGGAAATTATTTCTAGATTTGGATAGCGAATAAATTGTGAGTTCATATTATTTTTCCTGCAGTGCATCCCTTGCTCTGCGAGAACACATGTACTCAAGAAGGTCGGCCTTGCCATAACTGAATACACCAGTATAATGGTCACATTGGAGACATGCCATGGATATAAGTTCACAGTTGGGTTCATTAACCAAGAAGATCGCTCCTTTTTTTATGGCCAAACTTGGATAAACATTGTCAAGTGTTACGGACTGAAAGTTGGCACACCAATGTTCATGGAAATAGCAGAACCTGGTCTTATCTTCCTTGTGACCTTCCACCCCGATGTCGTTCCAGTGGTTCATCCATGTTAGTTTTGTATCTGGTTCTTGCATGTGGCCTCTTTTACTTTGTAATCCACCTATTCTGTCTAACTGGTCATAATTTGACTTTAGAAGTAGCAACAATTTGTGATTCTCTTCTCTCACAATGATGCTACTTCTAACTAGTATTTCTTATAATTGGTGACACGCGTAGGTTATTACAAAGTGCAGGACACTACTCGTATGTTATTTGATAAGAACTCGACGGTTACTGATGGCACCGAAGTCGACTGGGACGACATCCACCAATTCCTACACTTTATTGATCGTCTTGAGGACCTTGTGGGGCATTTCAATGGTGGAAGGCCACGTGGGATATGTGTGCCACTGGTGCACACGTTGAACAGGTCCAACTGTGTCAAGAAACTGATGGTACGAGCTGTTTTCTGTTATATATGTTGTTCATAAACTCTTGCTTATACACAGTTTTACAGCTGTGTTCTTCTTCTTGAAACAGAAACTGCCCAGTTTTATTGTTCCTATACAGATGCCTGGCCATGGTCGACTAAGACTTGCGCTTGGTAACAACATGATGTTTATGTCAACCTACTCCATTTCCCTTAGAGGTGAAAAGATAATTATTCATGGGTGGTCTCAAATCATGAAGACCCGACGATCTTGTAGAATAGGACAGAAGGTTATGTTCATGCTTTTCCATGGCTCAGAAGCGAATATCATGTTTATTGACCACATTACGAGATGAAGCCGCTTTCAGAAAGTTGTGGATGCGCGGGGTGGCACCTGGGCCTTGTCCTGGGGCTTGGTGGCCTCACCCTTCGTTAACAGTAGGCAACGTAGCACTGTTCGAGGCGTGCCTTGTACGGTTGAACCTGTATAAGTACTCATATTGCTTTCAGCTCTGGTTGTTAAGTGCTCCTGCTGCTTTCAGTTAACGTTGTTAAGTACTCCTGCTGCTTGTACACTCTGTCGTGTTTCTTCAGTCTCTTCTTCCTCCAGCCGCCAAAACCAAACCAGCGCCGGCGGGGCCGCCTACTCCCGCCCCCCACGGCTGGCTGCGCCTCCGCGCACGCAACGCCACCCTACCGTCTCCTAAATCGTTAACGGCGACGTCAGCCCCACCGAGCACCCAAACCAGTCAACCCTTGTACTCCCCTTTGACCGCGACTTCACTGCCGCATCTTCCCCGGCTCCTATTCATTCCCGTCCGAGGCCTCGCCGTCGTCCACCGCGCACCTTGGTGCGGTCGCCACATCGCCGCCGTCTGGCGTTGTCAACATGGTCAACAAGTGAGAGGAATCGGGAGAGGACTGTGCATGGAGAGGATGACAGTAGGGACCCACCATGTCCATGGCCGTACGCAAGCAAGTGCCTCATTGTTACAAGCAAAACAGAAAATGCTTCCTCGTAGTGGTCTGCTGACATCTGGGACCCACGACATTGTCATCGTATAGTCAATAGACAAGAGAACTGCACAAGAGCGACTGACACCTGGGACCTAGAAGCTGTAGCAGTTTTTTTTTGTTATTGTAGAGACGGAGCAGGGTATCAACTGGGCTGTGGCCCGTCTAGCCCGGGCTTCTATTTTATGTTTACCACATGACCAGCCTAGCTATTTTTTTCTTTGTGAAAATGGCTAGCCCAGTTTTTTTCCTGATGAATACCCAATCGAGGCCAACCCAACCCAGGCCAACTTGTTTTTCTCTGCCCTGTTGGGCTGCAAATCTTTCAAGACGGCTGCAAATCTTAAAAGTAATATGAAATGAGCTGTAAATATAAAAAACACACAACAAATTGGCAATTACTTTGAAATTTCTAAAAAAAATTCACATTTTCAGATTTCAAATTTCATTGGTTTTTAACCTAATTTAAATATATTTTGAAATTACTTTAAATATGGCTCGACATTTCGGCACTAAAAATAGTTTGGACCCCACCGAAATATGCAAAATTTTGTTTAAATTTTTAGCCCTGGTCCTGGCCAACAAAAAGAAAATGGACTGCAATAAATTGCATAAGAATTTGCAAATGAGCTGTAAATTATTTAAAAAAATAGCAAATGGGTTGTACGCTGTCTGCCACAGATTGGGAGGCTGACTTGTGGGCCTATTAAGTTGACGCGTATGCAAGAATTCTTTACTTATTATATATTAGTCGACAAACGATTCTAACAGAAGTGACCGTTGGATGTCAATCCAATGGCCGTCGTGCTTCTTCAATCTCTGATCTTCTTGCTCCAGCCGCCCATCCAGCGCCGGTGGGACCGCCTGCTCCCGCTTCCCATGGCCGGCTGTGCTGCCGTGCAGGCCTCACCGCCCCCTCCTACTCGCACCGCTGGCCTGGCCATCACTCTACTCACCCACACCTCTTGTTATTCTCCGGTGACACAGGCCTCACACCGCAGCTGAACCAGTCAACCCTCGTACTCCCCTCAGCGTGGGCATTCACTGCTGTGGCTTCGCCAGCTCCGGGTTCTTCCCTTCCTGGGCCTCGTCGTCGTCCACCGCGTTGTTGCTCTCGGCGCGGCATGGTCAACGTGGTCAACAAACGACAGCTATCAGAAGAGGGATGTGCGTGGAGAGGCTGACAGTAGTGACCCATATGGTCCATGGCCGCACGCAAGCAAGTTTCTCCTTATTACGCCAAAAAAATGATTCCTCCCCCTGACAGCTGGGACCCACCAGCTATATCTTCGCACGGAAGGAAGTGCCTCCTTATTACGCGAAAAAACGATTCCTACCAAAGACAAGTGGGACCCATCAGATTGGGAGGCTGACTTGTGGGCCTACTAGGTTGACGTGTATGCAGGGCTTCGTCAACTTAGTCAACAAACGATTCTAGCAACAGTGACTGTTGGATGCTAATCCAACGGCCGTGCTTCTTCTTCAATCTCTGATCTTCTTGCTCTAGCCGCCCAAACCAGCACCGGCGGGACTGCCTAATCCTGCCTCCCGTGGCTGGCTGTGCTGCCGCGTAGGCCTCACCACCCCACCCTACTCCCACCGCTGGCCAGGCCTTCCCTCTACTCATTCGCATCCCCTGTTATTCTCCGTCGATGGCAGCCTCACACCGCAGCCGAACCAGTCAACCCTCGTACTCCTATCCGCGTGGGCATCCACTGCCGCATCTTCCCCGGCTCCGCATCGTTACCTTCCTAGGCCTCACCGTCGTCCATCGCCTTTGTGCTCTCGGCACGGCGTAGTCAACGTGGTCAATGAACGACAGCCATCGGAAGAGGACTGTATGCGGTGAGGCTGACAGCTGGACCCACCAGCTACATCTTCGCACGCAAGGAAGAGCCTCCTTATTACGTGCAAAAAAATGATTCCTCCCCCTGACAGCTGGTACCCACATGCTATATCTTCGCACGCAAGGAAGTGCCTCCTTATCCTCCCTGACAGCAGGGACCCACCCGGTCGAAGCGTATGTAGCGTTGTCTGTCTGGTCGCGAACGTGTACGCACATACTGGTCGATCAGTCTTTCTGCAATGATGAACCGTGGGCATGTAAGGAGCGGCACATGTCGTAGTAGAGCCCCCGACGTAGCAGTTCAGGCAGCCCCGTCTAAATCGTGTACACATACGTATAGCCACACAACAAAAAATACGGCCACGTACGTACATATACGGGCGGGGTCTCGAACGCGTACTCGTGCATACGTATGGACAGGGCTCGTGTACATGGAGAGAGGCAACAGACGGTAGCAACGGCCTCATGTTCATCGGCAGCCAACCGGCTGGGTCGAAATGGAGGAAACAGCGTCGTATTCATCGGGAGCCAAGCGACTGGGTCGGAACGCGTCATGTTCATCGGGAGCCAACCGGCATGGACGGAACAGCCGAAACGGGGGCCTGTTCATCGACTCGGGGTCTCGCGTATCGCAAAATGCAGGAAACGGCCATATGTTCGACCGCCTACGGTCGAAACAGGGTCCTGTTCATCGGCTGGGGGTCTGGAGTACCGCAAAATGGAGGAAACGGACTTCTGTTCGAGCGCCTATGATCGAAACGGGGTCCTGTTAATCGGGAGGGCTCTGGCGTACCGCAAAACGGAGGAAACAGACTTCTCCCCAACTGCCTACGGTCAAAACGGGGGTCCTGTTCATCGGGAGGGGTGTGGCGTATCCCAAAGCGGGACTCCACAGGCTATTGTTCATCCACGGTCGACCTCCCTCCACAGCCTCCACCAGCTACTGTTCATCCACCGTCGACTTCCTCCAGCCTCCATCGGCTACTGTTCATCCAGCCTGCACGGGGTCCTGTTCATCCACCCCCAACCGACTGTGGTGTGTGGCAGCTTCCTCGGGGTCCTGTTCATCCAGCGCCAACCACCTTCACATGGCCAGGGTACTGTTCATCCACAGCCAACCCAGCGGCTGGGGTGGGGCGTACGACCGGGCGGCAGCAACAGAACTGTTCATCCACAGCCAACCAACCGGCTCGATCGATGCGTCTCGACTCGTGTCTACATGTATCGCGCGCGCGGCAGCAACGGGCACTGTTCATCAAGAGGCAACCCAACACTGGCTGGCTACGTCTCGCACGGGGGCTCGATCGGCTTCAGTAAGCAGCGAGAAGGATCGATCGGGTTCAGATAGTAGCGAAGGGATTGCTCGGGTTCAGTTAGCAGCGAAGGGATTGCTCGGCTTCAGTTAGTAGCAAAGGGATCGCTCGGCTTCAGTACTCAGTGGGATCGATCGCTCGGGTTCAGTACATGTAGTAGTGCGAGGGATCGATCGATCGCTCGGGTTCAGTAAGTGAATGCCTCACTCAGGTTCAGTTAGCGAACACCTCGCACACGCACGCGCGTACGAGAGAAACGCGCAAACCACACTGCATCGCTCGCCCCCGAACACCCACCGTAACCGGGAACTCCCCAAAAATTTCCTCGCCCTCACTTCTACCACGATTTTTTATGTCATGGACGGCCCAAAGATTGTCATGCGGGTGCGTCTCCGGCCCGCCCAGGACGAAAAGCCCATTTTATGTCATAATTTTTTGTCATAGAAGTTGGAGCCCACCACATCTATGATGATACGTGTTTTTGTCACAATTATTGTCATAGAAGTGTCACAACCATGACAGAAAAAGTTTTCGTTCGGGCCATAATGTCACGGATGTGTCTTTTTTTTTGTAGTGATAAGGGACGAACAGAATGAAACGCCTACCCTACTTCAACCCGGACTCTGTTACAAGACATCCCCTTGGTCTGCCAAGTGGAGAGTCGCACTCCGAGTGTAGGAGTGTTGGCTCTATAAAGACTCGCGCCGATTGCCAGGAATCGACGGTAGTCTCGGGGACTACACCCAGTGGGTGCACTCAGTGTACCCCCACTAAAATAAGACGATTGGCAGTTGTGCTTAGAGCGAAAAATGCTACAAGTTCTAAAGACTCCCGCCGACTGATTCCAGTCGACGGCAGTCTCGGGGACTACACCCAGTGGGTGCACTCAGCGTGCCCCCACTGGAACAAGCAATGACTCGGTCTGATCTGGTCGGATCCGAGTGGCCGAACAGTCAAATAAAAAACCTAAGACTCCCGCCGACTGATTCCAGTCAACGACAGTCTCAGGGACTATACCCAGTGGGTGCACTCAGCATGCCCCCACTGACAAGGAAAAACACCCAGTGGGTGAGCCCCGCGCAAACCCACTGGAGAATACAGAAAACTTCATGTAGAGGAAAAGCAAGGCCAACACTCTTCCAGAAGCGGTTGCTAGCCTTGAAACCAAGGCCACCACTTTTCCAGAAGCGGTTGCTAGCCTTGAAACCAAGGTCAACACTCTTCTAGAAGCGGCTGCCAGTAGTAACTTTGCAAGCTTCGACTGAAAATAGCACTTACTATGGCACTTACTCAGACGTTGGTCTTCAAGGCCTCGCTAGCGTCCTACGCCTCCTTTAGTCGGTAGTTCATCACTTCGACCTATATCAGAGCCTCCTTGCTCGCCCCCACTTGATCCTCAGGGATCCTTTGTAGAGTGAAGAGGGTGCCTGGGGCGGAGCTAGGAGTCGGCGCTGGCAGAGGCGCGGTGGCAGTCTTGACGACACCTTTTGCCAGAGAAGCGGTCCTGGTGAAGACCTTTGCGGGAGAAACCCGGTCCACTCGGCTGCCATCAGCCTCTTGCATGATGACGTCGCCACCAGGCGGAACCTTCTCGCTAGCCTCTGGGTTCGGCGGGACGGCCGTGTCATCATCGTCAAGCTAGATAACTTCACTCGGGGCTGCGATCATCCAGGAGCCAACACATGAGTCAAGCAAACACTCGGATTAAAACTCAGACGGACCGGTCGGTACCTTTGGAAGTGGCAGCGTCCGTGGCTTCAGCCTCAGGCTGTCCCTTCTCAGGAGCATTCAGGTCCCGCGAAGTAGTCGACGTCTCGTTGCTACAATCACAAAGACATTCAGTAATCAGTCAGTGCAGATTACAAAACAAAAGAGTTCAGATCACTCATAACTCACGTCGAAGCCACCGGCACCACCATCTTGATCCTTGGCAGAGCAACCTTCCAGGGCTTGGTGGCGACGACCTTGGGCTGTTTGAGTGGCTTCTCAGCCGGCTCGGCTGACCCGGCTCGCTCACTCTTCGACGCGCGGGTAACAGGAGCCGCAGCAGCTGGCCTCGAACCACTCAGAACCTAAGTGCCGCCCACGTGGACACTCGGATCATGATGGGCCTTGGTGCGGGGTTCCCTAGGACCTTCCTCAGACGGAGAAGACTCCACCCCTTCGCCCTCCTCAGTCTCTGTGTTGTTGTCGTCATCTTCTCCTCCTTCTTCTTCTTCGTCCTCACGGTTCTGGCGCTCAGTGTCACTCGTCACGTCCTCCGGAGCATGGTCGAGACTCGCAATCTGTGAGATCATCTTCTAGAAACTTTGCCGAGTGAAAAATACGGAGCAAAGTCAGAATAAAGTACAAAAAGATCACTACAACAAGTCACTCGGCTGGGATGCAATCTTACATCGATGGGCTGGTGGTCCAAGTCATACGGAGGCACCTTCCTGGCTCCGCGCGGGTTGTCACGAGTGGAGGTGATCACCTTGATCTTCTCTTCGACGGCCTTCTCCGTCAGATTGTGAGGATGCACTCTGGTGGGGTCACTCGGCCCCTGATACATCCACATAGGGTGCTCCCTGTCCTGCAGTGGCTGGATTCGCCGACTGAGGAATGCCTCCAGCAGGTCCATCCCATCGACCCCAGCTCTCACCACACCTACTAGAGCATCTACCAAGATCCCTACATCTACCTTCTTCTCCTTCGCTACAGTGAGGGATGGCAGAGCAGCGACCCTCGCGGCCGAGTACGGCGGAAGACCGACCGGAAGCCCCTCACTCGGCACGTCCCTACAGTAGAACCAACTATCCTGCCAGCCCTTGATGGAGTCGAGAAAACTCATCTTCGGGAAGGCACTGTGGCCCCTCAACTACATGCCCAGTCCACCGCATTGCTGGGTCACATTGGTCTTCGACCCACTCAGCGAATCCTTCTTCACGGTCATCGACCGACACGTGAAGATGTGCTTGAATAGCCCCCAGTGGGGATAACACCCGATGAAGTTCTCACATAGTGAGATGAAAGCAGACAGATAAATCACGGCATTCGGCGGCAAATGGTGATGTTGAGCCCCAAAGTAACCCAGAAGCACGCGGAAAAAGGGGTGTGGCGGCATGGAAAAACCTCGCTCCACATGCGTGACGAGGAGGACTCGCTTGTCGGCACGCGGCGCAGGCTCCACCTCGTCCGCCTCGAGCAATCTCCAGCCGCCCGCGGCAATCAGCCCCTCTGCCTCCAGCTCCTGCAGCCATTCCTCCGTCACCCGCGACGGGATCCAGTCGCCCTGGACATGGCCCGCCAGCGGACCGCCGCTCGATGACGCACCCTTCCCCGCCTTCTCAAGTCGGGCTATGGAGTCTTTCACCATTGTTTCGAATGTGTAGAGTGCGCAGAGTGGGAGGCTGGTGGAAAAGAGAGGTGGAGAGTGCAAAAGAGAAAGGGGATCGGGGGATTTACCCTAGCCCACACGAGTTTTATACCGCGGTCGGAATCACCACACGGGATCGTAGCCGCTGATCCCTGGATCGAACGGCACTAGCAGCTCTCGCGCACACAGGGGTCACAGGGCACGTGGCAATGTTTGGGGCAAAAATCAAGGTGTCACGCCCCACTTTCCCCACTAGCCGCGACGCAACTGCTTCTGCGCATGCGCGCTCGATTTTGAATCCCGAGATTTCAACCGCAGATCAATCCGATTGATTCCTCTCCATCCTTTCCTAAAGGACACTCGTCGACCTGACCGACCGCCCTCCGCAGGTCACTGTGCACTCGGACACATAAAACACTCGACTGAAGTCATCTTCAGGACCGTAACGGGATGAGCTCGACGCCCCTCCACGGGTTAACTTGGCCCTTTCACTAGCCTCCAAGGCGCGAGCCTCATAAACTTGGACTCGAAGATGGCCTGCGCTGGTGTTCCCCTGGGATAAGGAGTGTCATCTCTCCGGAGAGTCAGACCACGCGCCGGCGTCGTCACTCGAGTTTCATGGCATGTCCTCACTCAGACCCTAAGTCTATCTCCCCCGAGAGACACACGAATGCCACCGAGTTTTGCCCAGCGATTAACACCATCCGATCACTCGGAAAACCTTTAGTCCAGAATCCATCAAGGCTTCACTCAAGGATAACCATTTGAGAACGGACGCCGAGTGACCCCGAAGCACTCAGACCGATCCGAAGGCTCAACGCACTCGTCCTGTGAAACCTCAACTGATTTGGGGGCTAATGATGGGGTCACCTACTACTGGTAGGGTTAAGGACCTGACATCTAAGACCGACCTGAGGTCCCACACCATCATTGGTATGTCCCTGGACCAAGCGCGCATCCAGATGCACATCACAAATAATCCACTCGGACACACCGATGCCACTCGGACGTCCTCCTTCTAGTCGGACAGTCATCACCACTCAGATGTAGGAGGCGTAAGGACGACGTGGTAGTTGCAACGGTCGAGTAGTCCTAAGTCGGGCTTCAAGTATAGTCGTGGCTACCATTACCTGTAACTGCCGTAGTCATGGCTATTAAGTGCCTGTAACTACCGTAGTGATAGTCATTAATCCCCCTTGTAACGTGGCAGTAAAGAGGCCAAGAAGCAATCTATATAAGCCGCCCTCTTTCTCCATGGCAAGGGTTCAGCATCCTCTGTAATCATACACCCCAAGAGAAAACAAGCCTCAAGACACGAGACGTAGGGCTATTACCTCCTCCGGGAGGGGCCTGAACTCGTAAAAACCGAGTGCTACACTTGCGCCGTAGCTAGGCTTTGCCCCTCTCTCATACCCCTCGTACTCATTGTTAGGATCATAACCCCGACAGTCACCGCAAGTTGTAAGCTGTCAGTATTCTCAGCTATGGTCAGCTTTCTTCAGGTGAAGACATCTTAGCGGATGACCAACAAATCATTCGATGCCATGATGGCTGCTTTCCGCGATTGTTACCCAGCTGTGTCAGAGCTGTCACACACCTATAGTATAATGAAGAATTTCCTCCGTGCGGTTGGAATTGGATATGATATGATCCATGTTTGTGAGAATAATTGTGTTCTGTTCCAGAAGGATTATGCCAACTTAAGTGAGTGCCCAAAATGCAAATCATCAAGATGAAAAGATGGCGATGCTGTGAAGAGGATTCCTCATAAGGTTCTGAGACATTTTCCAATTATACCAAGATTGCAGAGGTTGTTTCATGATGCTCAAACAAGAGAGGATGCACTGTGGCATTCTAGGAACCATGAGTATAGAGATCGGAATGTAATGAGCCATCCATCTCATGGTAGTGACTGGACAAGCTTCAATCTGAAACACAAAAGTTTGCTGCTGAGCCGAGAAACATTAGACTTAGCTTAGCTACAGATGGATTCAACCCATTTGGCCACCAGAGCACCACATATAGCATGTGGCCAGTGCTTGTTATCCCTTACAACATGCCGCCAAATGTCTGCACCAAAGAATCAAACTACATCATGGCCTTGCTCACCCCAGGTCCAAAAATTCCTGGAAAGGATTTTAATTTATTCATGAAGCCTGTTGTGGAGGAACGTCAAAAGCTATGGAGGGGTGTTCTCACTCGAGACCTATATAGCAGCCCACCAGCTGATTTCATTCTATGTGCTATTATAATTTGGTGCATCCATGATTATCCAGCTTTGGGCACTATGTCAGGGCGACTGACACATGGTTACAATGCATGTGTTCGTTGTGACAAGAATCCACTGTCATACCCAATACTTAGCAAGGTCTGTTACATTGGACACCGCCGTTTCCTTGACAAGGACAAGTTGCGTCTTAGAAAATACTAAAAACCTGTGTTCAAAGCAAGTCATGAAAACCGTGATGCACCAAAGAGGCTCACCAGCGATGAGTTGCAGGAGGAATTACAGAAGGTCAGGCATATTACACTAGGAAACCACCCCGATAATGGTAGCGGGAAAAGGAAGCGTGGCAGGGCAGAAGAGAGATTATTGTTTACCCGCAGGTCCACTTTGTATGACTTGGAGTATTGGAAAGATTTGGATCTGAGGCATAATATTGATGTGATGCACATCGAGAAAAATATATGTGACAACATTATCGGCACACTTCTTAATATTGAAGGCAAGACAAAAGATACCTTAAAATCTAGGATTGATTTGACATACCTGGGTATGAGATTTCAATTTCTAGGTGAAAAGCAATGGTGAATCACGGGATATGGCACCATATGTGTATGTCTTGGACAAGCAAAAAAGAAAAGAATCCAGCGAGGTCTTGTCATGTGTGAGATTCCCACATGGATTTGCTTCCAACCCTGAAAGGAGAATCAGTGCAGATGGAACCAGGTTACAAGAGTTGAAAACTCATGACTGCCACATCCTACTTCAAAGGGTTTTACCTATTATCCTTAGAGGATTGGGCCGCCCTGACTTATACAGAGTAGTTCCAGAGTTGGGACAATTCTTCAGGGAACTCTGCAGTAGAAATAACAGGATAGATGCTGTGAAGCATCTTAAAAACAAGATACCAACTATCCTATGTGACATTTGGAAGATATATCATCCATCCATCTTTGATGTGATGGTGCATTTGGCTGTTCATCTACTTGCTCAAGATACATTGAAATGGCTGATCAGCCTAGCAAAAAGGTGGGCGAAAAAAAATCCTGAGCTCAATGTTTTTGATCCTGCTATTCGAGTAATAGGGAAGATTTGACAAGATGACAAACCTAAAGATTTGGACAAAATGGTTTGGTATGTGTTGAATAACTTTCCTAAGATTCTACCTTATATCGAGTAAGTGCTAAGTGTTGCAGCTTATACATCGTAATCTACTAAACTTGCAGCACATTCTTATATATTTAGATGTTTGACGCGATCACTATGTTCTGCAGCATGTACGAAGAGGAGTTACTGGTGCAAAATCCAAGAAACATTGACAAACGGGTTAGGGAAGGATTTGCGAAATGGTTGAAGAGCCGTGTAAGCTTTTGAATTGCACTGTCAGTTTTTTAATATATTGAGTACATAAGATGATCAGCTTGTCTATTTTCTAATCATAGGTTAAGAAGATGCGGGAGGAGGGGCAGGTAGTTAGTGATACCCTTTACGCACTAGCAATGGGTCCTGATACTCGGGTAAGACATTATGCATCTTGCGTCGTTGGAGATGTGCGCTACAATATCCTAGCACGTGACGAAGGCAGGAAGACACAAAACAGTGCCATCATGAGCACGGATACACACAAGAAAGTGACAACTGAAATGTATGCTAACATAACAAACATTGTTTAGTTGCAGTATATCTCTAGTTTCGAGGTTCATCGGTGTGTGGTTCTGTTTTGTAGTCGTTGGTATAACCAGTTTACCAAGATCTCAAAACCCAAAGCTGATGATTATTTCAAATCCATCAATGTGAAGGCAGCGTACCGCACCGATGAGCCTTATATTTTGGCAAATGAAGCAATATAGATATTTTTCTTGGAAGACACATATACACGTAACCAAGATTGGAGAGTATTGCAATAGTTTGAGCAGAGGAATTCGTTCAATGAAGTTGCACAATAAGATGATGCTTACACTGCTGCTGATGTAGAGGATTCCATAGATGTTTATGATATGTTTGCGGACCATCACATCAATAAGGTTGGTATAGCCAGTTTACCAAGATCTCAAAACCCAAAGCTGATGATTATTTCAAATCCATCAATGTCAAGGCAGCGTACCGCACCGACGAGCCTTATATTTTGGCAAATCAAGCAACACAGATATTTTTCTTGGAAGACACATATACACATAACCAAGACTGGAGAGTATTGCAAAAGTTTGAGCAGAGGAATTCGTTCAATGAAGTTGCACAACAAGATGATGCTTACACTGCTGCTCATGTAGAGGATTCCACAGATGTTTATGATATGTTTGCGGACCATCACATCAATAAGGTTGGAGAAAAGATTGCCTGTCAGGCTGTGGAAGTAGATGAGTTGATCAATAAGAAGCCAACATTCGAGGACATTGATGGTGAAGAAGAAGATGACACTGGGGGAATTACGATTCAGACTGATACCCATGGTGAAGATGTTGACGCTGCTGATGGGGATGATGATTAGATTGCTTTTGTCGTATTTGCCTGTGAGAAGATGACTTATTATCTACTATGTGAAATTGTGTTTGCTATGACAACTGAAACCTGATGAAGTAGTTGTTTAGTGAGAACATCACTTGTGATGTATGTTGATTTGTGTTTGGTGATTGTATGATGACTGAAACATGATGACATTGCTGTTTAGTAGTACTCATATTTTGCTGTGAAACTTGTATTTGATGATTGTACAACCGCAATGTAGCTTATGGCAGTTTGCTGTTGGACTGCAATTCGCTGAACGTCTTGCAATGGGAACAAAGCTGACCTGACAGGACCTCTGCTTATTTATTTATTTATTAGCAAAAGGGGATGCCCCCGATTTTCGTTAATAGAAATAATTAGATGTTCACAACACTAGACGCCTAGCCTGCTAAACAAGTTTCATTCATTACTAGTTTCAGTAAAGTGCTCATGTCAGAGCCACTGAATACATCACGAGTGCTACATACACTTTAGATAAAGAGACAATCATCCTACAGAGCACAATGATCTCGCCCATTATCTTCACAAGCTTTTTCATCTCCTCATTGCTGCCAAGGCCGTTCAGCAGCTATTGCTTGGCCACGATCTGATGAACTGCATCTTTAACCTTCTGCTCTGCATCTTCCTCTTCTGCCGTTCCTTCAGTTACTTGTCCAATACCCCAGCCTGCTGGTATTCGAATTCCTTAGCTAACCAAATAATCTGCGTAGTTCCATTCCCCCACATCAGCAACTTCCCAGAAATACAAATCACAAGAATCCTCCCTTTTCTGCACGAATCAAATAGGAAGATCATCAACCAAACTCTTAAAAAAATCAGCAACCTAAAGCAGGCGAACAACTTAACCATTTTATCCCATGATTTGGGCATTTGTAGAAGACTCGGCCAGGGTTGAGGATTGTAGTTGAGACGCGATGGATGACTCTGCATGATTTGCAGCAGTGGCACCACACCAACGGTAGCGGGGTGCGATGAGCAACCAGCTGCGGTGAGTGTGCCGGTGGGGGTGTGATGAGACCCATAGGCGGTGGTACGGGTGGTGACTTAGCGCACATCTTGTTGTTGGCTCGATTCCCTACTGAAAAGCAGGTGGACGAGCTAGCGGACATGGTTGCGGCTACCGGAGCTTCTGAAGCTAGGCAGAGTAACTAGAGAAGAGGAGACGCGAATGTTGGATATGTTAGTTTCATTACATGTAGAGTAGTATAACACTATATATAGTCCAGGTTTGGATTCGAACCAGTTATAGCAGCACGTCTCTCTTTTTTCTAACAGTCAGCAATGTCTCTTTACTGGTAAGACTAGCTTGTTCTGTACGCCTTCTCAAGTCTTTTATTTTCGGGAATGTTATCTGGCGAACGTTCCTTGGGAGGAGGATGGCAAACAAACGCATTTTCCTAGCAGTTTTAGTTGTGACGCAAGATCAAACGGTGACAGTTTCGGGAATGTCATCTGGCGAATGAGCCCAGTTTTTCTTTTCTTGCGAAAAATGTATGCAACGTGGTGTTTGCTTAGTCAACAAACGATTCTGCCAACATTGACCATTGGATTGACATCCAACATCTATCGTGTTTCTTCAGTCTCTTCTTCCTCCAGCCACCAAAACCAAACCAGTGCCGGCGGGACCACCTGCTCCTGCCTCCCACGGCTGGCTGTGCTGCCGCGCACGCATCGCCGCCCCATCGCACCCAAAAACTCTGGCTAGGCCATCCCACTACCCCCACTAACACCTCATGTTATTCTCTGGCGAAGTCAGCCCCACCCCGTACTCAAACCAGTCAACCCTCGTACTCCCCTCCGCCTGTAACTACACTGTCGCATCTTCCCCGCTCCTGTTCATTCCCGTCCGAGGCCTCGCCGTCGTTCTCCGCTTTGGTTCACTCGCCACGGCGCTGCCCTCTGGCATTGTCAACATGGTCAACAACCGAGAGGAATTAGGAGATGACTGTACGTGGAGAGGATGATAGTAGGGACCCACCAGGGTCATGGCAGTACGCAAACAAGTTCCTCCTTATTACAAGCCAAAAAAATGCTTCCCCCTAATGGTTTCCTGACATCTGGGTCCAACACCAATTGTCAACATAGTCAATAAACGAGAGAATTGCACAACGAGCGGCTGACACTAGGACCCAGCAACTCGCGCAGTAGTTTTTTGTTTTTGAGATGGAGCAGGGTATCAACTAGGCTATGCAGGGACTGTATCCCGTCTAGCCCAGGCTTTTATTTTCTGTTTACCACATGACCAGCCCAGCTTTTTTTTTCTTTCTGAAAATGGCTAGCCCAGTTCTATTTTTTTGTAGAATACCCAGCCGTGGCCTACTTGCTTTTCTCAGCACTGCTGGGCTGCAAATCTTTCAAGATGAGGAGGGTTGTATTCAGGGCTTGCCCAGAAAATGGGCTATAAGCAGTAAGAAATGGGCTGTAAATTTTAAAAACAACACAGCAAACCGGCAATTAGTTTCAAATTAAGGTTTTTTAAGGATTTCGAGATTTTAAATTTCATTGATTTTTTTGCGGGGAATTTTTTTTTGGATTTTAAATTAATATAAATTTAGTTTTCAAATTAGTTTGAATTTGACTCAAAATTTTGGGATTAAAAACAGTTCGGACCCCACCGAAGTATGCAAAATTTCGTTGAATTTTTTAACTGTGGCCAGAATTTGGGCTGTAATGCTAACAAAAAGAATATGGGCTTCAAAAAAATCCTTAAGAATTAGCAATTGGGCTGTAAATTATTAAAAATAATGGTAAATGGGTTGTATGCTCATTGCCACAGATTGGGAGGTTGACTTGTAGGCCTACTATGTTGACGCGTACGCAGGGCTTTGTGAACTTAGTCAACAAACGATTCTAGCGGCAGTGACCGTTGGATAACATCCAACGGCCGTGCTGCTTCTTGAATCTCTAATCTGCTCCAGCCGCCCAAACCAGTGCCAGCGGGACCGCCTTCTCCTGCCTCCTGTGGCCGGCTGTGCTGCCGCGCAGGCCTCACCGACCCCTCCTACTCCGACCGCTGGCCAGGCCATCCCTCAACTCACCCACACCTCTTGTTATTCTCCAGCGACACATGCCTCACACCGCAGCCGAACCAGTCAACCCTCGTACTCCCCTTAGTGTGGGCATCCACTGCTGTGGCTTTGCCGGCTCCGGGTCGTTCCCTTCATGGGCCTCGCCGTCGTCCACCGCGTTGGTACTTGATAACCCACAAGTATAGGGGATCAGTTGTAGCCTTTCTCGATAAATAAGAGTGTCGAACCCAATGAGGAGCTAAAGGTAGAATCAATATTTCCTTCAAGTTCTATCGACCATCGATACAACTCTACGCACACTTAACGTTTGCTTTACCTAGAACAAGTATGAAATTAGAAGTACTTTGTAGGTGTAATGCTAGAACTACTTTGCAAGAATAAAACTACAGGTAATTTGCAAGATAATAAAAGTTAGTTGTTTAGTAGAAAGATTTTTGTAACACAAGAGAAAGATTTGTCCCTAGGCAATCGATAACTAGACCGGTAATCATTATTGCAATTTTGTATGAGGGAGAGGCATGAGCTAACATACTTTCCATACTTGGATCATATGCACTTATGATTGGAACTCTAGCAAGAATCCACAATTACCAAAGATCATTAAGGTAAAACCCAACCATAGCATTAAGTAACAAGTCCTCTTTACTCCCATACGCAACAACCCTCTTACTTGGGTGTAAGCTTCTGTCACTCTTGCCACCCACTATAAGAGAATTATGAACGTATTGCAAACCCTACAGCAGGAATCCCTCATGCTTGTGCGACACTGACGGTGCCATAGGACAGCACCAAAATAAAACATACAAGTCAAACCAATCACGATTATCAATCAACCCATAGGACAAAACGAATCTACTCAAACATCATAGGATGGCAACACATCATTGGATAATAATATGTCGCATTAAGCACCTTGTTTAAGTAGAGATTACAGCGGGGAGAAGAGGTGTTACACCACTGCATAGAGGGGGAGAGAGTTGGTGTTGATGGCGGCGAAGTTGTTGGTGTAGATCGCCGTCACGATGGTTGCCCCGGCGGCGTTCCGGCGCCACCGGGAGAGAGGGGGAGAGAGCCCCCATCCTTCTTCTTCTTCCTTGACCTCCCCCCTAGATGGGAGGAGAGTTTCCCCTCTAGTCCATGGCCACCATGGCTCCCGGAGGGTAGGAGCCCCTCCGAGATTGCATCTCTCTCTCTGTTCTCTTCTGTTTCGCGTTCCTGTTTTCTGGCCAAAAACCGTTTCTTATATTTCCGGAGATTCGTAACTCCGATTGGGCTGAAATTTTGAGGGGATTTTCTTCCGGATGTTATCTTTCTTGCGGGGGAAGAAGGGCCCCAACCGCCTTATAGGGGCGCCACAAGCCTGCCAGGCGTGCCCTGGGTAGGGGGGCTCGCCCCTTGAGCTTGTGGGCCCCTCGGGCATTGTCTCACGTTGATTCTTTTTCCCAAAAATCACATATATTCCAAAATAAATCTCCGTAAATTTTTATTGCGTGTGGACTTCGTTTGGTATGGATTTTCTGCGAAACAATAAACATGCAACAAACAGGAACTGGCACTGGGCACTAGATCAATATGTTAGTCCAAGAAAATCATATAAAATGTTGCCAAAAGTATGTGGAAATTGTAGGATAATGGCATGAAACAATCAAAAATAATAGATACGACGGAGACGTATCAGCATCCCCAAGCTTAATTCCTGCTCGTCCTCGAGTAGGTAAATGATAAAAAGATAATTTTTGATGTGGAATGCTACCTAGCATAATCATGATCATGTAATCTAATCATGGCATGTATATTAAGACACGAGTGATTCAAAGCAATAGTCTATAATTTGATATAAAGACATCAATACTCAGGCATACCAACAAACAATAATGCCTTTCAAAATAAAAATGCAAAGAAAGTTATCCCTACAAAATCTTATAATCCTGCCATGCTCCATCTTCTTAACATAAAGTATTTATCATGCACTACCCCAATGATAAGCCGAGCAATTGGTTCATACTTTTTAACGCGCTTCAACTTTTTCAGCAACCACGCAATACATGAGCGCAAGCCATAGATATAGCACTATGGGTGGAATAGAATATAATGGTAGAGATTAATAAGGGGAAGTAAAAAAAAAGATAGTCCCACATCGACACAACTAATCAACAGGCTATGGAGATGCCCATCAATTGATGTCAATGCGAGGAGTAGGGATTGCCATGCAACGGATGCACTAAGAGCTATAAGTGTATGAAAGCTCAAACTGAAAACTAAGTGGGTGTGCATCCAACTTGCTTGCTCATGAAGACCTCGGGCATTTGACGAAGCCCATCATCGGAATATACAAGCCAAGTTCTATAATGAAAGTGACAACATAGGAGAATCTCTGTATGAAAAACATGGTGCTACTTTGAAGCACAAGTGTGTAAAAGGAGAGTAACATTGCCCCTTCTCTCTTTTTCTCTTTTTTTTGTTTTCTCTTTTGTTTTCTCTTTTTTTTGTTGGGCTCTTTTTGGCCTCTTTTTTTTATTTTTTTTATTTCCTCATTGGGACAATGCTCTACTAATGATGATCATCACTCTTCTATTTACTTACAACTCGATATTAAAACTCGATAAAACTAAAACATATGACTCTATATGAATGACTCTAGCAGTGTAACAGGATGTGCAATGATGCTAGCGTAACATGTATGATAATGATGAGCGGTGGCTGAGCCACAAATACTATGTCAGCTATATGATCATGCAAAGCAATATGACAATAATGATGTGTGTCATATAAACAAAATGGTGGAAGTTGCATGGCAATATATCTCGGAATGGCTATGGAATTGCCATAATAGGTAGGTATGGTGGATGTTTTGAGGAAGATGTAAGGAGGCTTATGTGTGATAGAGCGTATCAGATCACGGGATTTGGATGCATCGGCGAAGTTTGCACCAACTCTCGAGGTGAGAAAGGGCAATGCACGGTACCGAAGAGGCTAGCAAATTGCGGAAAGGTGAGTGTGTGTATAATCCATGGACTCACATTAGTCATAAAGAACTCACATAGTTATTGTGAAAGTTTATTAGCCATCAAAGCAAAGTACTACTATGCATGCCCTAGGGGGATAGATTGGTAGGAAAAGACCATCGCCCGTCCCCGACCGCCACTCATAAGGTAGACAATCAATAATAAATCATGCTCCAACTTCTTAGCATAACGACAGACCATACGTGCATGCTTCGGGAATCACAAACCTTAACACCAATATTCTTACTAAACCACAATCATTCACTAGTACACCCACATATTACCATGTTAATATCGCAAAACTATTGCAAGGAATCAAACATATCATATTCAGTGATCTACAAGTTTTATGTAGGATTTTATGACTAACCATGTGAATGACCAATTCCTGTTGCCTCTCTAAATAGATATAAGTGAAGCATGAGAGTTTAATTCTTTCTACAAAATATTTGCCCACTCTCTAATAAATATAAGTGAAGCAAAAGAGCATTCTACAAATAATGGTTTTCTAGATGTAGAGAAACAGGCATCCAAACTTCAAATGAAATAAGTGAAGCACATGAAGCATTCTATAAAGCCATACTCAAAAGATATAAGTGAAGTGCAAAGAGCATTCTATAAATCAACCAAGGACTATCTCGTACCAGCATGGTGCATTATTAAAAGAAAAAAGGAAAAATCCACACAAAAGACGCTCCAAGAATTTACGCATATTGTCGTGGGTACGACCATCTATGGGGCCATCCAGCCCCTTGTGGTTCGGTAAGGGGGATCAACGTGCACAAAGAGCATGAACAATGGAAGACGCAAGAGATTTACCCAGGTTCAGGCCACTGAGAAGCGTAAAACCCTACTCCTGCTTTTGGTGTATTGGGTGTGTGAGAGCACAAGTACAAGGAGCGCTTCTCCCGGCAAGGTGCGGAGAGAGCTGCTACACGAGGCATGCTGGTGTTTGAAAAGGGGTCCGAATCCTCCTAACTGTTGCCTTGGCCCTTCTTTTATAGCTCAAGGGGTTACCACAGTGGCAAAATAGTAACTACATAGCGATTAGATAGCAAACAGTGTTATCATACCTAACTCTGCCAGTTTAGGACAAAAGCATTAAATGCACTGTTAGGTGTCATGTGGAGAGGTAGTCCGGACAATGTTTCTGCACCGCTTACCCAGCCACCTTGTATTATTCTGACACGCCTCCTGGACGGGTGTTATTAAAGGCAAAACCTGTCCCAGTGTGCTGACACGTGCCCGACAAGCCTTACCAAACAGCCTGCGCGGTCGACACCTCACGCACTAGCGGACATCTGTGCGGTGAGGTGGAGCGTAGGAGGGCTGGCAAAAGCTTGCCGGTACAGAGCTTGCCGGGTCTTCACCTTGCCGGTTCAGCCTCGTCGGCAAGGAAAGTCTTCATCTTCGGTATTAGATGAGTGCTGTGTCTTGAGCTTCTTTCTGGTGGCTTCTGCGACTGGGCTCCGAATCTTGGTCTTGGCGGTTACCGGCAAGGCTTGGCCGGCAAGGAGGCTGCTACTGTCTATGCATAAGTCAGGGTATAAAATACCCATGTTTTATACACCGACACATATCATGTGAACAAAACAAAAACCGAGACATACCGATAGTTGTTGAAGAAAGATGGGATGCCTTCCGGGGCATCCCCAAGCTTAGACGCTTGAGTCTCCTTGAATATTTACTTGGGGTGCCTTGAGCATCCCCAAGCTTGAACTCTTGCCTCTCCTTATTCTCTGCATATCGATACTTCCTCGATCTTCGAACACTTCATCCACACAAAACTTAACCAAACTTTTTTATTAGAGGGGTTAGTACATATAACATCAAATCCCATCATGTCCTGCTGTAACATTATTGTATAATTATAATCAAACAGTACCCACTGTATTCTATCACAATTCTATGGCTCCCATGTCAATGGGGCTCAATAAGATTTCAAACATACGCAAATAAAGAAACTATAACAGCAATCTGTGAAAACAGGACAGTCTGTAAAGATGTAGATGAAACATATACTTCTGTAACACAAAAAATTCTGAAAAATTAGGACAAAATAAAAAATTTGCATAGCAGTACTGTGTAAAATTTCACAATTTTTGCATGTTCCAGTAAAATATAGAAATTCAAACACTACAGCAAAAGTTTATGTTTTTGCACAGCACACACCAAACAAGCAATTTAAACATCCTAAAGGTAAATCTTGGCACATTATTTTTATAATACAATGGATTTGTACAAGGGGATAATTATTTTTGTTGAAAAGTTTCTATAATTCAAGATTCACAAAGTTTCCATGGGCATGAAAAAGTTTAAGGATATCCCCCACTTCAACGGTGCTCGTCTTTCTCACTTTCACTTTTCTTTTTGAAAAAGTTTTAGGTTCCCCTCTATATTTTTTTGTTTTTAAACCTTTTAAAAGCACTCAACAGAATAAAATGACTCTCTAAAACTTCCGGGTTGTCTCCCAGGCAGCGCTTTCTTTAAAGCCATTAAGCTAGGCATAAAGTGCTCATGCTATCGATCCACCCGGATCCCAAGGTATATCAAAGCCAGTTTTAATTAACAATGATTTGTAATTTAGTAGTGAGCACAAAGCAACATATATCATGCAATGACAAAGTCTAACTCTCCTCCTATGCATCGGCATGTCATAAAAGAACAATTCATGCACATCAAATAAAGGCCAATGCATAGTATAAACAGTTTCTTGCAATTTTATCGTATTGGAAACATAGAGAGTTTGACATGTGGTTCCTCTCTCATAATAATTGCAAGTAGGATCAGCAAGCACATGCATATTATATCCATCAAAATCATCATGTGCAACGGTAAAACGCAACCCATCAATATAATCCTTAATAAGCACAAACTACTCCGATATAGTGTAGTTGGGAGAATTCAAAAGGATAATAGGACTATCATGTGTGGGTGCAATATAAACAATTTCATTCTTAACATAAGGAATTATAGCAAGTTCATCTCCATAAGCATAATTCATATTGGCATCATGGCCACAAGCATAGCGAGCATCAAGTTCATCAAAAAGGGATATTTCAAACATATCCAAGGGATCATAGCAATCATCCTTCGGTAAGCACGAAGGGAAATTAAACAATGTATGAGCTGAAGAGTTACTCTCATTAGAAGGTGGGCATGGGTGATCAATCCGCTCTTCCTCCCTTTGTTCTTTGCTCTCCTCCTCATCTTTTTCATCTAATGAGCTCACAGTTTCATCAATTTCTTCTTCCATAGACTCTTGCAAAATATTAGTCTCCTCTTGGAAAGCGGGGACTTCTCAATATATTCTTTAACATAAGCATTAGAAGCATAATTTTCATAGCAATATTTAAGTATGGCAAAAATTTTAGATTTGTAAAGAGTAGCATCACAGTTTTCAATCAAAGAAGCAATTTCATAAGCACCCTTAAAAGAAACAAATTCTTCAATTTGTTCAATATCATAGTAACTATAAACACCTTTGGCATAAGAAGATAAGATTCCATTATCCTTAAACTCACATTGGCATTGAAGGTGTTTTTACAGTCTTCAGAACAACAAGTAAAATCATATATTTCGCATAAATTCCAAGCATAGCATTGCAAACAATTAATTTGATGCCTTAAGAGTTTCCGTTTTTGAGACAAGCGGTGTCTCACAAAACAAGCATGCTCATCTAATGATTTTCTCTCAACTAAGCTAGTTGGGTTTTCAGCACGAGCACAAAGGGATAGAAGATGATCCAAGTAGAAAGCTTCATTAGTAAGAAAGATTTTGGGTGGTTCTTCAATCATTGGTTTAGCAAGTACAACTATTTTTTTTGTATTTTATGTTTCCTACCCATAACTAAAGATAGAAAAAATGAGCACACAATAAAAACTACTTAGTGATAAAGCAAGCAAGCACACACGAGAATATCAACCCCACGCTATTGCTCCCTGACAACAGTGCCAGAAAAATGTCTTGATAACCCACAAGTATAAGGGATCAGTTGTAGCCTTTCTCGATTAATAAGAGTGTCGAACCCAACGAGGAGCTAAAGGAAGAATAAATATTCCCTTCAAGTTCTATCGACCACCGATACAACTCTACGCGCACTTAATGTTTGCTTTACCTAGAACAAGTATGAAACTAGAAGTACTTTGTAGGTGTAATGCTAGAACTACTTTGAAAGAATAAAACTATGAGTAATTTTCAAGATAATAAAAGTTAGTTGCTTAGTAGAAAGATTTTTGTAACACAAGAGAAAGATTTGTCCCTAGGCAATCGATAACTAGACCGGTAATCATTATTGCAATTTTATATGAGGGAGAGGCATGAGCTAACATACTTTCCGTACTTGGATTATATGCATTTATGATTGTAACTCTAGCAAGCATCCGCAACTACCAAAGATCATTAAGGTAAAACCCAACCATAGCATTAAGTAACAAGTCCTCTTTACTCCCATACGAAACAACCCCCTTACTCGGGTGTATGCTTCTGTCACTCTAGCCGCCAACTATAAGTGAATTATGAACGTATTACAAACCCTATAGCGGGAATCACTCATGCTTGCACGACATGGAGGGCACCATAGAACAACACCAAAATAAAACATACAACTCAAACCAATGACGATCATCAATCAACCCATAGGAAAATATGAATCTACTCAAACATCATAGGATGGCAACACATCATTGGATAATAATATGTAGCATTAAGCACCATGTTTAAGTAGAGATTATAGCGGGGAGAAGAGGTGTTATACCGCAGCATAGAGGGGGAGAGAGTTGGTTTTGACGGCGGCGAAGTTGTTGGTGTAGATAACCATCACGATGATTGCCCCGGCAGCGTTCCGGTGCCACCGGGAGAGAGGGGGAGAGAGCCCCCTCCTTCTTCTTCTTCCTTGGACTCCCCCCTAGATGGGAGGAGAGTTTCCCCTCTGGTCCATGCCCGCCATGGCTCACGGAGGGCAGGAGCCCCTCCGAGATTGGATCTCTCTCTCTGTTCTCTTCTTTTTCGCATTCTTGTTTTCTGACCGAAAACCGTTTCTTATATTCCCGGAGATCCGTAACTCCGATTGGGCTGAAATTTTGAGGGGATTTTCTTCCGGATATTATATTTCTTGCGGCGGAAGAAGGGCCCCACAAGTCTGCCAGGCATGCCCTGGGTAGGGGGCGCGCCCCTTGAGCTTGTGGGCCCCTCGGGCATCGTCTCGCGTTGATTCTTTTTCCCAAAAATCACATATATTCCAAAATAAATCTCCGTAAATTTTTATCGCGTTTGGACTTCATTTGATATGGATTTTCTGTGAAGAAAAACATGCAACAAACAGGAACTGGCACTGGGCACTGGATCAATATGTTAGTCTAAGAAAATCATATAAAATGTTGCCAAAAGTATGTGGAAATTGTAGGATAATGGCATGAAACAATCAAAAATTATAGATACGATGGAGACGTATCCGCATCCCCAAGCTTAATTCCTCCTCGTCCTCGAGTAGGTAAATGATAAAAAGTTAATTTTTGATGTGGAATGCTACGTAGCATAATCTTGATCATGTAATCCAATCATGGCATGAATATTAAGACACGGGTGATTCAAAGCAATAGTCTATAATTTGATATAAAGACATCAATACTCAGGCATACCAACAAACAATCATGCCTTTCAAAATAAAAATGCTAAAGAAAGTTATCCCTACAAAATCATAAAATCCTGTCATGCTCCATCTTCTTAGCATAAAGTATTTATTATGCACTACCCCGATGACAAACCGAGCAATTGGTTCATACTTTTTAACGCGCTTCAGCTTTTTCAACCCCCACGCAATACATGAGCACAAGCCATGGATATAGCACTATGGGTGGAATAGAATATAATGGTAGAGATTAATAAGGGGAAGTCAAAAAAAAGAAGATAGCCTCACATCGACGTGGCTAATCAATGGGCTATGGAGATGCCCATCAATTGATGTCAATGCGAGGAGTAGGGATTTCCATGCAACGGATGCACTAAGAGCTATAAGTGTATGAAAGCTCAAATTGAAAACTAAGTGGGTGTGCATCCAACTTGGTTGCTCATGAAGACCTCGAGCATTTGACGAAGCCCATCATCGGAATATACAAGCCAAGTTCTATAATGAAAAATTCCCACTAGTATATGAAAGTGACAACAAAGGAGACTCTCTATATGAAAAACATGGTGCTACTTTGAAGCACAAGTGTGGAAAAGGATAGTAACATTGCCACTTCTCTCTTTTTCTCTTTTTTTCTCTTTTTTTTGTTGGGCTCTTTTTGGCCTCTTTTTTTTTCTTTTTTTTGTTGGGCTCTTTTCGGCCTCTTTTTTTTTTCTTTTTTTATCTCCTCACTGGGGCAATGCTCTAATAAAGATGATCATCACACTTCTATTTACTTACAACTCGATATTAAAACTCAATAAAACTGAAACATATGACTCTATATGAATGCCTCTGGCAGTGTACTAGGATGTGCAATGATGCTAGCGTAACATGTATGATAATGATGAACGGTGGCCGAGCCACAAATACTATGTCAGCCATATGATCATGCAAAGTAATATGACAATAATGATGTGTGTCATATAAACGAAACAGTGCAAGTTGCATGGCAATTTATCTCGGAATGGCTATGGAAATGCCATAATAGGTAGGTATGTTGGATGTTTTGAGGAAGATATAAGGAGGCTTATGTGTGATAGAGCGTATCATATCACAAGATTTGGATGCACCGGCGAAGTTTGCACCAACTCTCGAGGTGAGAAAGGGCAATGCACAGTAGCGAAGAGGCTAGCAAATTGCGGAAAGGTGAGAGTGTGTATAATCCATGGACTCACATTAGTCATAAAGAACTCACATATTTATTGCGAAAGTTTATTAGCCCTCGAAGCAAAGTACTACTATGCATGCCCCTAGGGGGATAGATTGGTAGGAAAAGACTATCGCTTGTCCCCGACCGCCACTCATAAGGTAGACAATCAATAATAAATCATGCTCCAAGTTCTTAGCATAACGACAGACCATACGTGCATGCTTCGGGAATCACAAACTTTAACACCAATATTCTTACTAAACCACAATCATTCACTAGTACACCCACATATTACCATCTTAATATCGCAAAACTATTGCAAGGAATCAAACATATCATATTCAGCAATCTGCAAGTTTTATGTAGGATTTTATGACTAACCGTGTGAATGACCAATTCCTGTTGCCTCTCTAAATAGTTATAAGTGAAGCATGAGAGTTTAATTCTTTCTACAAAAGATCCGCCCATGCTCTAATAAATATAAGTGAAGCAGAAGAGCATTCTACAAATAACGGTTTTCTATATGTAGAGAAACAGGCATCCAAACTTCAAATGATATAAGTGAAGCACATGAAGCATTCTATAAAGCCATACTCAAAAGATATAAGTGAAGTGCAAAGAGCATTCTATAAATCAACCAAGGACTATCTCATACCAGCATGGTGCATTATTAAAAGAAAAAGGAAAAATCCACACAAAAGATGCTCCAAGAATTTACGCATATCATGTGAACAAAACAAAAACTGAGGCATACTGATAGTTGTTGAAGAAAGATGGGATGCCTTCCGGGGCATCCCCAAGCTTAGACGCTTGAGTCTCCTTGAATATTTACTTGGGGTGCCTTGGGCATTCCCAAGCTTGAACTCTTGCCTCTCCTTATTCTCCTCATATCGATACCTCCTCGATCTTTGAACACTTCATCCACACAAAACTTAACCGAACTTTTTTATTAGAGGGGTTAGTACATATAACATCATATCCCATCATGCCCTGCTGTAACATTATTGTATAATTATAATCAAACATTTCCCACTGTATGCTATCACAATTCTATGGCTGCCAAGTCAATGGGGCGCAACAAGATTTCAAACATATGCAAATAAAGAAACTATAACAGCAATATGTGAAAACATGACAGTCTGTAAAGATGTAGATGAAACAAATACTTCTGTAACTCAAAAAATTCTGAAAAATTAGGATAAAATAAAAAATTTGCATAGAAGTACGGTGTAAAAATTTCAGAATTTTCCATGTTAGTAAAATATAGAAATTCAAACACTACAGCAAAAGTTTCTGTTTGTGCACAGCACACACCAAACAAGCAAATTAAACATCCTAAAGGTAAATCTTGGCACATTAATTTTATAATACAATGGATTTGTACAAGGGGATAATTATTTTTCTTGAAAAGTTTCTATAATTCAAGAATCACAAAGTTTCCATGGGCATGAACAAAGTTCAAGGATATCCCCCACTTCAACGGTGCTCGTCTTTCTCACTTTCACTTTTGTTTTTGAAAAAGTTTTAGGTTCCCCTCTATATGTTTTTGTTTTTAAACCTTTTAAAAGAACTCAACAGAATAAAATGACTCTCTAAATCTTTCGGCTTTTCTCCCAGGCAGCACTTTCTTTAAAGCCATTAAGCTAGGCATAATGTGCTCATGCTATCGATCCACCCGGATCCCAAGGTATATCAAAGCCAATTTTAATTAATAATGATTTGTAATTTAGTAGTGAGCACAAAGCAACATATATCATGCAATGACGAAGTCTAACTCTCTTCCTATGCATCGGCATGTCATAAAAGAACAATTCATGCACTTCAACTAAAGGCCAATGCATAGTATAAACAGTTTCTTGCAATTTTATCGTATTGGAAACATAGAGAGTTTGAGATGTGGTTCCTCTATCATAATAATTGCAAGTAGGAGCAGCAAGAACATGCATATTATATCCGTCAAAATCATCATGTGCAACAGTAAAACGCAACCCATCAATATAATCCTTGATAAGCACAAACTTCTCCGATATAGTGTAGTTGGGAGAATTCGAAAAGATAATAGGACTATCATGTGTGGGTGCAATAGAAACAATTTCATTCTTAACATAAGGAACTATAGCAAGTTCATCTCCATAAGCATAATTCATATTGGCATCATGGCCGCAAGCATAGCGAGCATCAAGTTCATCAAAACGGGATATTTCAAACAAATCCAAGGGATCTGTAACACCCCAAGTGTGATCCTTCCATTTTTGTAACCTCAACCTTGTGTCTTCTATGGATTTGGTCATGTTGATTATAATAATTTGTTGCATCATCATCATGGTTTGCTTATGCCTTTTCATTTTGTTGCATTTGATCACCATGTGCATTGTTTTTCTTCATGTTCATATGTTGCATCTTCATGTTCAGTGCTTGTCCCATATGGTTCTGTGCGATCATTCCCTTCTTGCTATCTCTTCCAAGTTCATTGTGGTGCCACCCATGCATGATCATCTCCATCATCATCATCATCTTTTTCTTCTTCTTATCAAGTAATTCATGTGTTCATTATTTCTGTCCCAGATTAATGTCCACTATTTTCCTGTAAATCGTACACCATGCCATTTACCTCTCTGCCAAGTTTCAGCTATTTTGGATGTGATTTGGTTGGGTTCAAAAGTCATCAAGTTTGAATTTCATTCAAACTTGGTTTATTTTTCAATCTCTAAAAATTGCCAGATCAATTTATTCAAATACTACATATTTGCAGGAGTCCAGGGATATTTTTATATTTCTCTCACCCCTCTTCCACCTCTCTGTGCATTTCTGATCTTTATTTCTGTCTGAAGAATTAAAGAGGAGGGAAAGGGCCTTCCCAGTGCAGCCACCTCGGTCTCCCTTCCCCTAGCTGGCCTAGCAGCAGCCTCCCAGCGCAGCCCACCTAGCCCGCTAGTGACAGGAGCTTCAACCTCCTGTACGGCAGCACATCCAGATGCGCCACGTCGACGTCCGGTCGATTTGACGGCCGGAGAAGCTCCCCTAGCCCTATAAAATCTGTCCCCAGTGCCCTAGGGTCTTCCCTCGACTGCTTCCCTAGCCGCCGCAAGGTAAGGCCAGCCCACGCCTTGCCCACGCCCAGCCACCATGACCCAAGCGAGCAAGAGCTCAAACTCGGGCTAGCTTCCAGCACGCCTTCGACCCCCCTCGTTCGCTGTGGAGAGGACCGCCGAGGGCCCCTTAATCTCCTACCACGACGCACGCGACACCATAGCCCCTGGATCGACCTCCCCGACCACGTATCCTTCCTTTGCTGCATCTCCTTCTCAGACCCGAAGCCCCGCCAAGTTCAGCGCTTCCTCGCGTCGTCTCCGTTGCGTACCTAGCCACTTCTTCATCTCCTAGGTGAGCTAGGCAACAACCTCTTCCTCCTTGCCGTTTCCCGTGCCCTCTAGTTGACCGTAGGTGTCGCTACGTCCGTGCCAACCTCGTGTTCTCCGTGCTTCGGCCGAGTCCTGTTTTTTGTGTGTTGTCGTCGCCCGAGCCGAGCCTGCTCGCGCTCGAACACCTCCGGGAAGCAGCTCATTTCCGTGCACCCCTAGCAGCTTGCACGCCTAGCAGACCCCGCACGCGCACCAGCAGCTCTAGCGCACGCCTGTCCTCGCCATACTCGAGGTGAGCACGAGCTCGTCCTCGAGCTCCCGCACACGCAGTCCCGTACCCGCATGCCCCGCAGCAGCCGCCACTCAGTTCACGTGCACACACACATTTTCCATACCCCCGCCGGTGCTCGACAGTCACTTCTGCCGCCGCGTTGCTCGCCGGCGTCCACGCCGAGCATCACCGTGTGCCATGGCTCCAAAGCCCGTCCTTTCTTCGCGATTGCTTAAAACAAACCGGCTCCCACCTATTTTACAAACGCAGTAGCAGCGCAGTGGTCGCGTCGACGCGGTTCAACCTGGGAGACCCGGGTTCGAATCCCCTTGGGCGCATCCAAAACTCACATTTTGTTTCATTTTGAGTCTAGGACAGCCGGCCCCCACCTGTCATCCTCACCCCTTTCCCTTCTCTTTTTTTTTCAAATTTGGCATATTCCATTTCTGGTAATTTCTGTTTCTGGCATATTTCCAATTCTGGCGCATTCCATTTTAGACATATGCCGTTTCTGGAATATCTGCATGTTCCAATTATGGCAGTAGCTTGTTAATTGCAATGTGACATTTTCTTCTACATGAACATATGCATATTATATATTAAAATGGGGTTGAAAATTCTAGCTAATCCATCTGTGGTATTAATTTTGTCATTTGAGCAAGTTTTGGTGCATGCCATTTTGAGTCTATGACAGCCGGCCCCCACCTGTCATCCTCACCCCTCTCACTTCTCTGTTTTTTTTTTTTCAAATTTGGCATATTCCATTTCTGGTAATTTCCCTTTCTAGCATATTTCCAATTCTGGCACATTCCATTTTAGACATATGCCATTTCTGGAATATCTGCAATTTCCAATTATGGCAGTAGCTTGTTAATTGCAATGTGACATTTTCTTCTACATGAACATATGCATACTATATATTAAAATGGGGTAGAAAAATCTAGCTAATCCATCTGTGGTATTAATTTTGTCATTTGAGAAAGTTTTGGTGCATGCCATTTTCACAGTATATTGCATTTTGTGATTTTTGTGTGAATTAATGCAAGTGCCATATGAGTAAACTTTGAACATGACTTTGGAGCATTTTCATGTCATCTTGCTGTTGGTATTTTTTCCATGCCATGATAAACCTGTTAGAGCACTGACACAAGCTTGGAAACATGCTATGATAATGTTGCTGATTCCACTTGCTGAAATATTGCCGTCTTAATCTGCCTGTTATTAAACTTGTCATTTTGTCTTGATGAATGCCACAAATCCATAGCTCATATGACCATGCTCATTAAACATGTTTTGTTCTATGCTATCAGTAATTTCATGCCATGCCATTTGATTCTATGTAAAACTCCTGTAGCATGCCTTAATCTTGCTCTGAAGATGTCATGTTACTATAGCAAATTCCTGTTAACAGAAAATTGCATCTTGTGAACTCCATTGTGACTAAACCATGCATCCTATGAATTTGTACCAATAGAACATTTTGAACATTGCCATGTCTACTGTAGCTGCATATCAATTTTGTGCACATTATGTTCTTGTAGCATGCTGTAATGTTGCTTGCAAAGTGTCATGTTGCTGTTGTTGGCGGATTGCAATGCATATTTGTTTTGCTCTCCGTTTGAGTTCCGTGAATTTGTTTTCGATGATCTTTATATCCATTTCGTCTCAAATTTCCTAATCTATCCAGTGGCAACATTGGAATGCCAAGATCTTGCCCCTATCATGTTCCCCTTCCTATTTACCACTGAATCCTTCCGTATCTTGTCGCGAGCATTCCGGGAGATCCGTAACTCCGTTCGATATGATCTGTATATGCATTTGCATCGATTTCTCATGTAGATTATGATTTTGCCTTCATCATGCATGCTAAAATAATAAAACTTGCTGTTCTGTCCAGAATGCTAAAACCAACAAAAGTGCATATGATGTGTTGCTTGATCCATGCTTCACATGGATCAAGGCTTCATTTAAATTGACTAGAGTAAGATGCCATGTTACCTTATATGAAACTTGACATGCATCATCTTGTTTGTGCATTTTTGCCATGATTGTTTGTTTATTTTGGTGCTTGTTCTTTCTTATGGGTAGTACCGGGAGACGAGTCCGAGTTCGAGGATCCTGTTGAGAACGTGTTCGAGGAGCAGAGTTACTATCCTACCGAAGAGACTTCAGGCAAGATGATCATTACCCTTGATATCACTACTATCTTTGCTTGCTAGTTGTCTCATTGCTATCGCTATGTCTCGCGACCTACCACTTGTCTGTCAGCCTCCCATATGCCATGATACAGTCTCAAACCTCCACTACCCAGCAAACCGTTGTTTGGCTATGTTACCGCTTTGCTCAGCCACTCTTATAGCGTTGCTAGTTGCAGGTGCAGTGCAGCTTGTTCCATGTTGGGACATGGATATGTTGGGATATCACAATATCTCTTATTTAATTAATGCATCTATATAGTTGGTTGTGTGTGGAAGGCTCTGCCTTTTGCCTAGTGTTTTGTTCCACTCATGTCGCCTTAGTTTCCGTAATACCGGTGTTATGATCCTTGATTAGCGTTCCTAACATGCTCAGGGGTTATGGGACCCTCTTGACAGTTCGCTTTGAATAAAGCGCTTCCAGCAAGGCCCAACTTTTGTGTTAATATTTGCCTAATAACAACTAAAACTGCATAGGGAGTAATTAACCCGAGGATTCTTAATCAACAACCCCGGGCCAGTGCTCCTCATGAGTGTTGGTCCAAACTAGAGCAGCTTGCGACGCCGCCCGGGCCAACTCGTGGAGTTGGTCGTTGTAACCATAGCTCGTCTGTCGTGGCCTGATTTTGAGATACGCGCGGCTCCAATCGGGGCGTCGGCATGTCGGGAGATCTTGCTAGATTTGTTTTACCATTGTCGAAATGTCTTGTGCACCGGGAATTCTGAGGATACTTCGGGCTGTCTCGAGGTTGATCGGGCTATCTCGAGGTTGAGGTTTTTCCACCGCGGTTTGTGTTGGTTTGTGATGGACTAGGTTGGAACACCCCTGCAGGGTTATATCTTTCAGAAAGCCGTGCCCGCGGTTATGTGGTGTAACATCCCCAGTGGTTAGCTACAGTGACCACATGGTAATCATGCCAAGTCATCATCTTTACATCCTAAGAAATGCAATTAAGAAATAATTGAACTCAAATTCAAAATTCAAATAGTAAGTGAAATTTGAAAAGATCCAAACTTGTTGGCAAAATAGTTCATAATTTTGGAAATAATCCATATGAAATTATGGTAGAGGAAAACAAGAACACTTGTTTGCTCATTTGGGAGCTAGCACCAAAAATAGTACCAAAATAGTAGCATTTAATCCATTTTCAATTAAACAAAATTCGAATGAAATTGTCATGCCTCCAAACTTTTTGTGGCAGTACTAGATATTGCATAGTCTTTATTCTGGCCAATAGCACTTTTTGCAAGACTCATTTAGTGGAAGAATTAATGCAAAACAGAAAAGGAAAAGCAAAGCAGGAAAAGAAAAGGAGAAAAACTAAAACCTACTGCTCAGCTGGGCCCTAAGCTACTACAGTGCGGCCTGGCCCAGGCCAGTCGGCCTTTCTCCCACTTCCGGCCAGGGAGGAGGCAGCGCCAAGGCGTGGCCTTTGGCCTCCCGTCCACCCTCCCGATGACGTCGTGTCGAGCCTCCGGAGCATCCCCACGGTGGATAAGAACCTCCCCGATGCTGTAGACAACCCTAGCCTCTCCATTATCCCCTCGCTCGCTCTCTGTCTCTTGAAAAAAATGTACGCGCCCGAGCAGCCGCCATGGCCATCGCCGTCGTCGCGGCCACTGGCCTCCCAGTGGCCTGAGCTCATGTCCAGGAGGACCCCCGGCGTCGTCTCCTTCGCCATGTGCACCGGTTCGAGCTTGGACTGCTCCAAGCCTCGCCATCGCCTCTTCTTCTTGTCACGAGCGCCGCATCTCGTCGATGAGCACGACGCGTCCGGCCACCCCCGCGCTCTCTTACCACGTCTACGGGCATCGCAGTGAGCTCCTCCTCCGATCCCCAAGGTTTTCCCCTTTGATCTATCACCGTTTAGCCGCCCCATGCTCGGCCACCTTGACTGGAGCTCCGCTCCTTGTGCATGCTGTGCACCCCCTTGCATGCCCGGGCCACGCCCCGCGTCCGCCGCGCCCCGCGCCCAGCCCGCGCGTGCGCGCGCGCCCGTGTAACTGCTGCTGCTCCTAGCGAACTGCCCTTGCCACTACTGCTTGCTCACTGCTGCTGCTCTAGTGCTGATGTTGCTACTTGCCGTGGCTGCTCCTTGCCACAGCTGCCTGCTGCTCCCGCCGCTGCCGCCTGGTCCTGCTGCTGCTGGCCATGGCGTGTGTGTGTGTATGTGTGTGCAGCGCATGTGTGTGTGTGTGTGTGCTGTGTGTGTGTGTGCCGTGCGTGTGGCCGGCTGGGCTCTGCCCAGTAATGGCCGTCCCTTGTTTAAATTAGTACTAGGTTTAGCTAGTACTCCATATTAATTAGTGCTAAATTAGTCTAGTAACTTATGACATGTGGACCCCATTTAAATAAGTTAGTATTTATTTACTTGTTTAGGTATAGTCTATGCCATGTGGGCCACAGTTTCCTTTTGACCAGTCAAATTGACTTGGTCAATTTTGGATTAAATTAAATACAGAGAATTCCAGGAATTCAAATAAACTTTGAAAAATCATAGAAAATAAACCGTAAGTCAGATGAAAATAATTTATATATGAAAAATGATCAGAAAAATATAACGAATCCGAATATCTCATCCACATACCTGCCACACCCCTGCAACATAGTGAACCTAGACATTTTTGCATCAGGATCATCTGACCGAAAAATACCTGGAGCATATCACCAACCCATCTTGCCATGACATACATCTGTGATGCATTTGATTGCTCCGCTATTTATTGTTTCCCCTCCGTTACTTTCTTTCCGGTAGACTCCGAGATCGCTGTTGATCTGGTGATCGTCTACTTCGTTGAAGCTCCGTTTCTGTCTGCAAAGCAACCAGGCAAGCAAAACCCCCTTGATCATTCCTATATCGTCCATTCTTTCTCTCTCGTGCTTGCATTAGATTTTGATACTGTATTATATAGCTCCTATTCTGATGCATAGCCTGATTTTGTAACCTGCTGTTGATACTTTACCTGTTGACCTAAATGCTTAGTATAGGCTGGTTAGTGATCCATCAATGGCCCCACACCCTTGTCCTTGTTTCCATGCTTTACCACCGGTGACTCGATCAGTGTGATCGATGTACAGAGACCGAACACAGCACCGCACACCCCCTTAGTTGTACGACTCTACATGGCTACTATCGAGTGCCGAGGGTGATACCTCCTACCTCACTCCTAATGATATCTCTGTAGCGTAGCTAGTCGGTTGTGGGTTACCGAGGGTGATTCCTCTTTCACCACCTCCGATGAGGCCTCTGACGTGCAGCCCCTCAAGTGTGAACCCACCGAGGGTGATTCCTCCAAGTTCACCTTGACAGTTACATCGAGTGGGAACCCATCGAGGGTGATTCCTCGGATTCCCCACGATGTTAAGGACACATGGGTACTTTGACCTTCACCTCAGACCTTTGTTAAAGACGGGTCGGCTCCAAGAGCACCCACGAGATATTGTTGAAGTCGGGTTGACCCCAAGGGTACCTGCGAGAGAGTCCTGTGGCGGCTGGCTGTTAATGGTACCACCCAGGATATGGTGGTAGCTCGGGACTTGTCCCGACAGCCGATGTCGTGGTATTTTCACGGCAGATGCCATAAGATGGCTAAAGAGGTGGGGCTACGAGAGGACGCCGGTGGGTTCCGGAGGCGAGGTTGGCACGAGCAAGTGCGAGACATGAGACGTACCCAGGTTCGGGGCCCTCTGGAGAGGTAACACCCCTAATCCTGCCGAGTGTAGTATGGGAAGCACAAGGGGTACAAGGTCGCTCCTGGAGCTGTTTGGACGGAGGAGGGAGGAGGGGCTAGGCCACCGTTCTGCCTCTCCGGCGAGAGTGTGTGTGTGTGCTCTATGGAGCGAGAAGGAGTCACTAAAGGGAAGCGAAGAGTGACCATGCAACGGGAGAGAGTGAACTGAAGAAAGCGAACCCCTCTGCATGGAGGCCTCCCTGGGGGTCTTATAGGCCGACCCCCAGGGTTACAATGGTAATGTTACAAAGGCGCGGGCCCCTGGTGTCATGGACCGGGAGCCGGTGGTGGGGGCCGCCGGATCGCCGGGTCGCCGGGTCGCTAGGTGCGCCGCACCTGCCTGGCGCGGGGCACTTTGGCGGGTCTTGTCTCTCGTCAGTCTGGGTACGGGGCACGGTGGCGCGTCTTGTCCGTCGTCAGAGGGAGGTCGGCGCCGTTGTTTCGACAGGACCGCGCCTCCCTGACACCGCCTGCCTCGGGCGGGGGCGCAAGGAAAGCTGCAGCCTCGCCTGCTCTTTCAGCGTAAAGGAAGGAGCGCTAAAGCCACGCTTGCTTCGTCGCGAAGGCTCTGTCCCCTCGTGGCCAGCCGGCATGGGCCAGCCAGCCAGGCCGGGTCGCCGTGCCGAGCCGGCTCGCGCTGGGGTGCCGGCGTACTGGCAAGCCGGCCTGAGGGACTTGACCTGCTCCGATGATTTTTTAAGAAGGGGTTCGAGCTCCTTTGCCTACCCGGGTTTCATCCCCCCGACAGTAGTCCCCGAAGCTGTGAAGGCTCGCCGGCTCCAAGCAGGAGGGCCTTCGCAGCTTACCCCCTGAGGAGTCGGTTTTGTTGGTGAAGTGCGGGAGCCCGGCCGGGCGGCTCTGCTCGTCCGCATGCCGGCACGGCGGACACGGACGCCGGCTTCTGGTTGCCGGGTCGCGGCACCCTGGCCTGGGCGGGAAACGGAAATGCTCGTTGGTCAAGTCTTGCTTCATACGGCGATTCGCACCCACCGCGGCCTGTCGGAACGCCACGTGGTGCTCCGCAGCGGGCGAGGCCTGCCAGCCCACGCGCGTGACGGGACGCGACTGCAGACCGGGCCCGCCACGACGCGCCCTCGGCCCGCGCGCGAGGGATTTACTGCGGCGGCGCTTGACGGTTGCGCTTCCCCGCGCAGTAAATGTGCGCATAAAACGCACGCGCACGGTGCGGAGGAGTGGGGATCGTGGGCGCAAACGATCCCACTCCCCCACGCTGTCTTCGCGGTTATAAATGAGAAGGGGAGAAGTGCGACGGAAACGTTCCCGCACACACTCCCGCCCCTTGCTCCTTCTCTGCTTCTCCTCCACCACGCCTGAGCGAAGCGCTGCCACCGCGTGCTCTCGCGCTAGCCACCGCACGCCGCGACCCGAGGCCCGCAGCTCGCAGCCGTCTCCTCCTCCTCCTTTCCTTCGCCGCGTCTCCACGCCAGTGGAGCCCTCCAATGGCGCTGCCGAAAGGTTCTTGGGAGGGCTCGATCATTACCGAGGAGAACATCCGGTACCTTTGCCGCACGAAGCGGCTGCCGCCGGCGGAGGCGCTGGCCGCGCGCGCGCCAGGCCCGGAGAGGGTGCCGCAGCCGCAGGAGGGCGAGCACGTTGTCTTCTTCTCTCACTTCGAGCGCGGACTCGGCCTTCCCGCAAGTCTTTTCTTCGGGAGCTTCCTCGATTTCTTCGGGTTGCAGCCGCACCACCTCGGCGCCAACGCCGTGTTGTAGGTCGCCGGGTTCGCCACGCTCTACGAAGGCTACCTCGGCATGCTGCCAACTGTTGACCTGTGGGCGAAGCTTTTCTTCCTCAAGCAGCAGGGGGCGTCGGCTGGCCCGATGTCGGATTGCGGGGCTGCCGTGGTCACCGCCCGGGTGAACGGGCCGTTTCCCAAGCTGCCGCTTGAGGACTCGGCTAAGAAGTGGCAGACGACGTTTTTCTACGTCCGGAATGCCGACCCGACGGTGGACATCATCAACCTGCCGCCTTTCGTCAACGCGGCGCCGCTTGCCAAGTCGAATTGGGGCTACAGCCCCAAGAAGCCGCCATAGGAGCTCCTGAACATCTTCCGCCGGATCGGGGAGATGACGGATCGCGAGGGGCTGAAGCCGTCTGACCTCATCGCGGCCTTCATCTCACGCCGGGTCCTGCCGCTGCAGCGCCGGGCACACCGGATCTGCGACATGAGCGGCCGGCGTGACCCAACCCGGACGTCGACCAAGGCGCTGACGGCGGCGGGGATCATCCAGCGGGTCAACTATATCTCCAAGGCCGGGTTGAAGGAGGAGGGGTGGAGATTCGGGAAGGAGCCCTATCACCGGGAAAACCCGGCGCCGACGGTGAGTCCCTGGTCTCTATTTTTTGCCGCCTCAACGTTATTTCTGTGCCCTGACGCCGCGGGAGGACCGCAGTTGTTCGCCTGCCAGGAGAATCACGACGGGCCGAATCCCCAGATCCTGCTGGCTGACTTGCCCGAGTCGGACGCGGAGGAAGCCGGCGCCGAGGCGGAGGAGGGAGGAGTCGAAGCGCACCTGGCCGACGCCGCAGCCGGCGGGTCATGGAACACGGGTAAGTCTCCACCCTCAGAACTTCTGCACGACTGGCCGGACGACGACGAAGAGGACATGACCGGAGCCCACGATGCAGCGCCCTCGGCCGGGGAGGACGCCAGCGTCGATCCTCCAAGGCGGCTGAGGAAGACGACTGGCGCCGGGCCGGCTCGCGCGGCGGAATCCGGCAGCCGGCCGCATGGGAAGGAGCCGGTCGAGTCGAGGCCGGCCAGGAAGCGCCCGTCGGCGGTGGCGCCGACGCGGGAGAGGGCCGTCGTCAAGAAGAAGCGCCGGCTCGCCCCGTCCGTGGGCCAGAGGCGGGAGGTTCCGAAGGTCATCCGGTGAGTGATTCTTGTCTGTTTCTGGTCACTTGCTTGTTTTCTTGCTTGAGCCCTTGTGGTGATGAACTTGCTGTGCACAGGTCCGCCGTTGACCTGGCGTTGGCGGCCGCGGAGGCCGCGGCTGGCGAGGCCGTCTGGCGGAAGACCCGGAGCAGCGCCATCGACCCCAAGCCGACCCGGACCGCGGAGGAGGACATCGAAGCCCGCCAATCCGGCCAAGACCTCGACGCGGCGAGACGCGATGCCTGGCGGGATCGCGCGGAGGCTGCGAAAGAGATGGAGGAGGCCTCAGCCCGGGCATGGGAGAGGGCCTCCGCAAAGCAGGCCAGGATCACCGCGGGCCCGGCCTGGCCGGAGGTGGAGCGGGAGACAGAGCCGGCGGTGACAATCGTCGAGCCGCAGCCGGAGGGGGCGACGGAGCCGGCCGGGTGGACGGAGCCGGCCGACGGCGAGTCAGACGTCGATGAGGACATCGTCGTGGACACGCCGCCCCGGGCCGACCCGGCAGTTGGAGGCGAGGGCGGCGAAGAGAGGCGCGGGGCGGACCCCACACCATCCAGCCAAGCGCAGCTGACGCCGGCCCCGGAGGCCGCGGCTGGAGACGCCGGTGCCATAGTGGTCGTTCCGCCCCAAGCCGCTGCATCCTCCGAGCGGCCGGGTGGAAGCGGATCCGGCTCCGGGACCGCGATGCAGCATCCATGGGCGAGCGCCGACACCGATGTGATCAGGCCGCACACTCGGGAGGACGACGCGGCGGATGCCTTGCGCTCGCAACTTCGCGGGCGGAGCGAACGCCTGCAGGCCTTCGTCCGGGACGAGCAGGAGGCGGCGCGGAAGCTGGAGCAGGCGTTTGCGGTGAGTCTCTCCTTCTTTTCTTGTCTTGATCGTCGAATCAGTGGGGGCGCGCCAGCGCACCCACTGGGTGTAGCCCCCGAGGTTTGGGCCAGCCTGCGGAGCAGCTGGCTCAAATCTTATAGCCCGTCTTTTGCGTTCTTCTTACTTAACTTTTGTGCAGCACCCGTACGACCTGCGGGCCGCCGCATATAATCGGCTTTGGGAGCGGTTCCGCGGGGTCAAAGCCCAGCTAGCCGGCAAGGAGGATGAGTTGCGCCGGATCCAAGGTACGTCTTGCACGTCTTCAGTGGGGGCGCGCCAGCGCACCCACTGGGGGTAGCCCTCGAGATTCGGGCCGGACTGCGGAGCAGCCGGGTCGAATCTTATGGCTTTGCCCTTCTTTCTTTTTGTCCTTGCTTCCGGCGTCCGAGGTGCCGGGTCTCCGAGGCCGGCTTGCCGAAGCCGGCGAGCAGCACGATATTGCCGTCGCCGACCGCGACCGGCTCCAGGCCGAGGTGGACCGGCTGGCGGCCGAGAAGGACAAGGCGGAGGAGGCCCACCAAACGAAGCTGGGCCGGCTGGCGGAAGAGCGCGGCAAAGCGGCCGAGGAGCTGGCGGATGCCGGCAGGAGGGTCGCCCAGCTCGAGAAGGATCTCGAGGCTCAGGCCCGCACATCGGCCGTGCGGGAGCACGGGATGCTGAGCGAGGCGCAGCACCTCGATGAGGCCTTCGCCCGTGAGTACCATTTTTTCTTCAATCCGGCTGGCCGAGCCGGCAAGTTGTTTTCTTCTGGCTAACTCGTTTCCTTCTTTGGCAGGAGTCTTCCCCGAAACACAGGAGGCGGCCGATGCGGCCGTGTACGCCCATCGGGCGGACCAGCGCGCGCTAGGGGTGGATGTCGACGTTTACGCCGCCTGGACCTTGTCGGAGATCGTCCTGGCGAGCGAGGCCCGTCTTGGAGCCGTCGAGGGCCACATGCGCCGGCTGTTCGATGCCGGCCTGGCCATTGCGCGGAGCCTTTGGCCGAGCGCGGTGGAGCCGAACAGCGTCACCCGGCTGGCGCGGTGGCTGGAGGCCGGCGTGGACCGGCTCAGCGCGTGGAGGGCATCTGCGGCTCGCGCCGGCGCGGAGATGGCGATGTAATTTGTGGCATCGTGGTATCCCGGTGTGGATCTTGACCGCCTGGCGGCGCAGCGGGCCGGCATGGAGGAGCAGTTGGCGGCGCAGGCGCGGCGGATCGCCGGGCGGGCCAGCTACTTGGCCTCGTTCGCTCCGTACGACGAATTCATCTTGGAGCGGACGGAAGACGGCGAGGAGCTCCCTGCCGACGAGTTCGGCCTGCAGCTCAATGATCCGGATGGCAGCTCGGCCGAGACGAGGGCCTACGCCGATGACAAAGCCGAGCCGGACGACACCGCGATGACTGGGAGGCCGGAGAATTCCGGGTCCGACCCGGCGGCCGCATCGACCTCTGCCGAGCCGGCACCGACCGGAGCCGACGCAGGCGCCGCCTAGAGCTTATCTTTAACTTTCCTATACTCAGTCACTTGAATTTTGTTTGGTAGCAGGTCCACCCACTGGGGGTGTAGTTTATGTAATGAACTTGAGGCCGTGGGCCCGTGTTGTGTATAAATTTTGTGGCGCCAACTATCGTGTTTTCGCTCTTTGCTGTTCGGCTTTGGGCCTTTTTTCCTGTTTGTCTTTTCTTCGGGCTTCCTTCCCGCTAGCCGGACAGCCGGGTTGCGGACTGTGGCTAGGACGGGGATTCGGCCTTGAGAGGGGACGCACAATACTTAGGCTTTTTCGGATGTTTGAGTGCGAGCGAAAACACCCACTGGGACGGCTGGCGGCAGGCGGCGAAGCCGGCTGGCGCGCAACCGATCGTGCATTAGATAAGTGAGGGCGGGTAGGGCCGGGTTGGCCGAGCCAGGCTCTCCTCCTTAGCCGTTCTTACGTGACGATGCTTCCGGCCTTTGGCTCTTGACGGCCGGACAGCCGGGAGCCGGCTGTGGTTGGCGAAGAGAGGGCTGTGGCGATTCATATGCTTCGAGATGGACTAAGGAGAATATGGCGAGGCGCGGTCTGGCCGGCTAGCCCCCGAGCCCCCGAGCCGGCTGGGCCGACTCGACGGGTGAAACGAAAACGGGGAAGTGTGTAGACACAGAGCTTAGTAAAAAGGGAAAAGGAAGGCCCCGAGCCGGCTGGGCCGACTCGGTGGGCGCCTGCTGTCGCACGGGGGGGGGGGGGGGGGGGCTTGCTACTTTCATTAAACTTTAAAGGTGGTGATACATACGTGCGCACGTTCAACTGTAAAACGGACGGAGGAGCTCTGCGTTCCAGGGCCGGCTGGACTCCTCGCCGGCTACATCTCTCTTGCGTTTGTTCGGCTTCTGCGCGTCGATGAGGTAGTACGCGTTCCGGTCGCACAGAGCCTTGCTGATGATGAAGGGGCCCTCCCAAGGAGAGGCCAGCTTGTGCTGGCCGGCTGTTCGCTGGACGAGCCGGAGCACGAGGTCGCCCTCGCGGAACGCGAGGGGCTTGATCTTCTTGCTGTGGTGGTGGCGCATCCCTTGTTGGTATATGGCGGACCGGTTGAGGGCCAGAAGGCGCGCCTCCTCGAGCAAGTCGACGCCGTCTTCGCGTGCCTCCTTTGCTTTGGCTTCTGTGTACATGGTTATCCGGGGCGAATCGAACTCGACGTCGGTTGGAATGATTGCTTCGGCTCCGTAGACGAGGAAGAATGGGGTGAACCCGGTGGAGCGGTTGGGCGTTGTTCGGAGACTCCAGAGGACGGCTGGCAGCTCATCCAGCCAGCTGCCGGGTGAGCGGATGAGCGGCTCGACGAGTCGCGGCTTGATGCCGGCTAGGATGAGGCCGTTTGCCCGCTCGACCTGGCCGTTCGATTGGGGGTGTGCGACGGAGGCCAAGTCGAGCCGGATGCCAGATGCGGAGCAGTAGTGGGCCAGCGCGCCCTTGGCGAAATTGGTGCCGTTGTCCGTGATGATGCTGTGCGGCACGCCGTAGCGAACTGCGATATCCTTGTTGAACCGGACGGCGGTGGGCCCGTCAAGCTTCTTGATCGGCCGAGTTTCGATCCATTTGGTGAACTTGTCGACGGCGACCAGCAAATGTGTCATGCCGCCTCGGGCGGTCTTGAAGGGCCCCACCATGTCGAGTCCCCAGACGGCGAAGGGCCACGTGACCGAGATGGTTTGGAGGGCTGAAGCCGGCTGGTGGCTGCGCTTGCTGAAGCGTTGGCAGCCCTCGCACTTCAGGACCAGCTCCTCGGCGTCTTGCAGGGCCGTGGGCCAGTAGAACCCATGCCGGAAAGCTTTGGCCACCAGGGATCTCGAGGCGGCGTGGTGGCCGCACTCGCCCTGGTGGATGTCGAGGAGGATCTCGATCCCTTTGTTCTGCTCGACGCAGCGCTGGAACACGCCCGTTGTGCTGCGTTTGACGAGCTCGTGGTTGATGATGCTGTAGGCGGACGCGCGCCGCTGCACTTGCCGGGCCTCAGTTTCGTCGTTGGGGAGGTCGCCGTCTTCCAGGAAGGCGAGGATTGGCTAGGCCCATGATGGTGCCGTCACCACCGTGAGGACGGCCGCCGGGATGAGATCCGGGACGGCAGCCCCCGAGCTGGAGCCGGCACCCCCCGAGCTTGGGCCGACCGCCCCCGAGCCGAAGACGGCAGTCCCCGAGCTGGAGCCGGCAGCCCCCGAGCCGGAGACGGCAGTCCCCGAGCCGGAGCCGGCAATCCCCGAGCTTGGGCCGGGAAATCCAGGGTCGGGTGGGGGCGCGTCGGGGTCGTCTGGGACGAAGATGGATTCCGACTCGGGAGACGGCTTGATGGACGGCTTTCGTAGGTGCTCGAGGGAGACGCCGGATGGGATGGCTTGCCGGGTGGAGCCCATTTTCGCCAGTGTGTCGGCCGCTTTATTGTCCGCACGGGGGACGTGGAGGAACTCGCAACCTTCGAACCCGCCAGAGAGCTGCTGGACCAGGAAACGGTAGCTGGCCATGTTGGCGTCTTTGGCGTCCCAGTCGCCGGAAACTTGCTGCACCACCAAGTCCGAGTCGCTGTAGCAGAGGATGCGCCGGATGCCGATTTCTCTGGCCAGCCGGATGCCGTGCACGAGAGCTTCGTACTCGGCAACGTTGTAGGAGGCGGCGAAATGGATCTGTAGTACGTACCGCAGCCGGTCATTCTTGGGGGGAAGACAGCACGATGTCGGCTCCCAAACCGTTGCGCATCTTGGAGCCGTCGACGTGCATGCGCCAGTGAGTCGACTCGGGAGCCGGCGGCAGGTACTGGGTCTCCGTCCAGTCGACGAGGAAGTCGGCTAGCGCCTGGGACTTGATGGTGGTGCGGGGCTCGTAGAGGATCGTGTGGCCGGCTAGCTCGATGGCCCACTTGGCCACCCGGCCAGAGGCATCCCGGCAGCCCATGATCTCGCCGATGGGGGCCCTGCTCACCACGGTAATGGCGTGCTCTTGGAAGTATTGCCTCAGCTTCTTGGCGGCGAGGTACACGCCATAGCACATCTTCTGGTAGTGGGGGTAGTTCTGCTTGGAGGCGGATAGCACCTCGCTCAGGAAGTACACTAGGCGCTGAACCGGCTGCACCTTGCCCTCCTTCGGGCGCTCGACGACCAGCACCGTGCTGACGGCTCGGGAGGTGGCGGCGACGTACAGCAAGAGTGGCTTTTTCTCAGCCGGCGCGGCCAGGACGGGCGCGGTTGACAGCGTGCGCTTGAGGTCGCGGAAGGCTTCGTCCGCCTGGTCGCTCCACTCGAACGCCGTCGTCTTCTTCATCAGCTGATACAGGGGCAGGGCCCTCTCTCCCAGCCGGCTGACGAACCGGCTGAGAGAGGCCAAGCAGCCGGTGAACTTCTGCACGTCGCGCAGCCGGGTCGGCTTGCGCATGCGTTCGATTGCCTTGATATTCTCTGGGTTGGCCTCGATGCCGCGCTCCGAGACGAGGAAGCCGAGAAGCTGGCCGGCCGGCACCCCAAAGACACAATTCTCCGGGTTGAGCTTGATCTGGAAACGGCGTAGGTTGGCGAAGGTTTCCTGGAGGTCGGCCAGGAGCGTGAGGTGTTGCTTGGTCTTCACCACGATGTCGTCGACGTAGACGTGCACGTTTCTGCCGAGCTGGGGCAGCAGGCATTTCTGCATGCAGCGCTGGAAGGTGGCGCCGGCATTCTTCAAGCCGAACGACATGGTGATGTAGCAATACGCCCCAAAGGGCGTGATGAAGGACGTCTTGAGGGCGTCGGCCGGGTCCAGCTTGATCTGGTGGTAGCCGAAGTAGGCGTCCAGGAAGGACAGGAGCTCGCAGCCGGCTGTGGAGTCGATGACTTGGTCGATCCAGGGTAGAGCGAACGGGTCTTTGGGGCATGCCTTGTTCAGGCTGGTGTAGTCGATGCACATGCGCCAGGTGCCATTTTTCTTCAGGATGAGGACTGGATTGGCCAGCCACTCGGGGTGGAACACTTCCATGATGAACCCGGCTTTGAGCAGCCGGGCGATCTCTTCACCGATGGTTCTTCACTTCTCCTCGGAGAAACGGCGTAGCGGCTGTCGGGCAGGCTTGGCGTCCTTACGGACGTGACGTTTGTGCTCGGCGAATTCCCTCGGGACACCCGTCATGTCTTTGGGAGACCATGCGAAGATATCCTGATTCTCACGGAGGAAATCGACGAGCTCGCCTTGCTATTTGCTGTCGAGGCCGGTGCCCACGACGACGTACTTGCTGGAGCTGGGGTCGGCCGGGTTGAGCAGCACCCTCTTCGTGTCTTTGGCTGGCTTGAAAGAGGCCTCGTCGGCGGCCGGCTTGGGCGGAGCCGGCATGGCCGGCTGCGCGCTAGCCAGCGCCACGATCCGGTCGAGCTAGCGCCTCTCCTCGGCGATGACCAGCGACTCGGCAGCTAGGAGCCGGCTTTGGCGCACTCGAGGGACTTCTTGTTGTCGCCAACGATGGTTATGAGGCCCTTGGGACCCGGCAGCTTTATCTTTAGGTAGGCGTAGTGGGGGACCGCCATGAACTTGGCCGTCGCGGGCCGGCCCAGCAGCGCATGGTAGGGGCTGGCCAGATCGACCACCTCGAACCAGATCGGCTCTCGGCGGAAGTGGCTGCTGGAGCCAAACTGGACGTCAAGCCGGACCCGGCCGATCGAAGAGCAGGAGAGACCCGACACGATGCCGTGGAACACCGTCCGGGTCGGCTCCAGCCGTCGCGCCTCGATGCCAAGCTTGGTCATGGTGTCGCGGTACAGGATGTTGATGCTGCTGCCGTCGTCGATCAGCACCCGCGAAAAGCGGCAGGTGCGTTTCTCGGAGACGAAGGTGGGGTCGAGCACGAGGGCGTAGCCACCCGGTGTGGGCATGACGGCCGGATGGTCTTCCCGGGTCTAGCTGACCTGCCGGTCGGACCAGTGCATGTACTGGGGAACCGGGGGGACGATGATGTTCACCTCGGCCGCGTGCTTGCGCTTGGCATGCTTGTCATTCCCCTCGCTGGTGAAGACGACGTAGGACGCGTCAGGGCGCAGGAAAGGGTTGTAAGCGAGGGCGCCGGGTGGCGGTGGAGGTGGCGGGAGCGGTGGCTGCTGCAAGCCGGCTCCGCCGGCTCCGGGTGGCGGGGGCGGATGGTTGCCCTTCAACAGGCGCTGGGTGAAACTGCACTCCTGGAGCGTGTGTGTCGACGGCTTCGCGCCACTGTGGTTCTTGCAGGGGGTGTCGAGCATCTGCTCGAAGGATAGCTTGGGCTGCCAGGCGGCCTTGCCGGTGCGCGGGCGCTGGCTGGAGCCTTGCTCAGCCGACTGCTCCCCTTCCACCGTGGCAACCTGCCGGTTGTCGTAGCGGGGCGCTTGCTGGCCGCTCCGGCGCTTGCCGTTGTTGTTGTTGTCTTGGCGGCGCTGGCCGCCGTCGCCAGCCGGCTTGGGAGGCGCCGGCTGGACTGGGACGAGCTTGCCGTCTGCGTCGATCGTGACTTTCACGTTCATCGCGGAGTTGGCCATAGCGTACTTGTCCGCCACGACCATGAGCTCCGCTAGGGTCTCCGGCTCGTGGCACACCAGCCGGTGCTTGACCAGAGTGCCGTCTAGGCACCCGTCGATAAAGTACTGGATGGCCTGGACCTCGTGGACGCCCTCGCAGGAGTTGCGCAGCTCCGTCCACTGCGTGAGGAAGTCGCAAAGGGGCTCGCCTGGCTTCTGGACGCACATGGACAGCTGGCGAGGCTTGCCGGGTCGCTTGTACGTGCTGGTGAAGTTGCAGATGAACGCATCTTTGAAATCCAGCCAAGAGTTCACGCTGCCGGCTCGCAGGCTGTTAAGCCACGTCCGGGCCGAGCAGAGCAGCATGAGGGGGACGTAGCGCACGACCACTCGCCGGTTGCTACCGGCTATGCCGACGGCCGTGGTGTAGTCCGTTAGCCAGTCCTCGGGCTTGGTGGCGCCGGTGTACTTTGGGGAGTCGCGGGGCAGCGAGAAACCTTTAGGGAAGGGCTCCTCGCGAATGCGGGGGCCAAAGCACTCCGGGCCGACAGAGCTCTCCTCCTCCAGGGCCGTGGAGCGCGCCTGCCGTCGATGCGGTGACGGGCATGGCTTTTGTCGTAGGGCTCGCGGGGGCCGAGTTGATCAGCCACGGGTCCGCGGGGACTGATACGGTCGGCCACGGGACCGCGGGGGGCAGGCGCTTCCAGGGCCGGCTCGGGCCGCCGAGCCGGCCGCACAGGGGGCTCCGGCTGCTGAACCCGGCCGTCGCCGGCCGTCTCGCCAGCGTTGCCGTCTCCAGCTGTGGTGGCGCGATTATGCCGGCTCCGACCGGACCGGTGCTGGCCAGAGCGGCTTGCGCTAGTGGCGTGTGAGGACGTCTGCTGTGCGTCCCGGAGGGCCCTCTCCGGGTCTCCGGTTTTTCCTGAGGCGGAGGCGGATGGCTGAGCCGGGTCGAAACGCTGCTGTTGCTCGTTCGCCGCGGCGATGAGGTCGCGGATTCGCTGCTGCTGCTGCAGCAGCTCCTCGCCCTCCAGGAATTCAAGATCCGCCATGGCCGCCTGTGCCGTGCGCATGTTCTTGACGGGGGTGTCGTAGATGGGCCGGCCTGCGCCTAGCGCACGGCCGATTGCGCCCCCACGGATCCGCACCTCCGTGACCCGGCTGGGCTCGGCGGCGGCCGGCGTGAAACCGTGGGCGCTGTCGTACTCTAGCTAGGCGGACTCCAGCCGGCGCCGTGTTGCCGCGAGCTCCGTGGCCTCGGCCAGCAGATGCTGGCGGTCTTCATCGAGCTGAGCCGCTACAGCAGCCGTGCCGGCGTCAGGCGTGATGGGGGTTCGCAGACTCCGGATCGTCTCGTGGAGCGGGTCGGCCCGGCTTGGCGGGGCTGCAGCCGCGGCGGCCTTCTCCTTGTCGCGCGGGGAGCCGGCGCTAGTGCCGATGGTCCGCACCTCCGCGCGGGCGCAGCCAACGGGGACGGGGGAGTCGGCGAAACAGCGCACCTCGCTGGGAAACACGTCAGGGACGAGCACGACGAAGACGCGCAGCACGCCGAAGGGGACGATGAAGCAGCCTGCGGGACAAGCGGTGTCCGTACCCGGCGGAGCGCCGCAGCCGGCCGAGTCGGCCGCGCGGGGAGCGCAGACCAGACCGTGCACGATGCGCTCGCCGGAGCTGGTGAAGGGCCTCGTCCGGAACTTGACTCCGGCCGACGCCGCGAGTAGCCCCACGGTGGGCGCCAACTGTCGTGGTATTTTCACGGCAGATGCCATAAGATGGCTAAAGAGGTGGGGCTACGAGAGGACGCCGGTGGGTTCCGGAGTCGAGGTTGGCACGAGCAAGTGCGAGACACGAGACGTACCCAGGTTCGGGGCCCTCTAGAGAGGAAACACCCCTAATCCTGCCGAGTGTAGTATGGGAAGCACAAGGGCTACAAGGTCGCTCCTGGAGCTGTTCCGACGGAGGAGGGAGGAGGGGCTAGGCCACCGTTCTGCCTCTCCGGCGAGAGTGTGTGTGTGTGCTTTGTGGAGCGAGAAGGAGTCACTAAAGGGAAGCGAAGAGTGACCATGCAACGGGAGAAAGTGAACCGAAGGAAGCGAACCCCTCTGCATGGAGGCCTCCCTGGGGGTCTTATAGGCCGACCCCCAGGGTTACAATGGTAATGTTACAAAAGCGCAGGCCCCTGGTGTCATGGACCGGGAGCCGGTGGTGGGGGTCGCCGGGTTGCCGGGTCGCCAGTTGCGCCGCACCTGCCTGGCGCGGGGCACTGTGGCGGGTCTTGTCTCTCGTCAGTCTGGGTACGGGGCACTGTGGCGCGTCTTGTCCGTCGTCAGAGGGAGGTCGGCGCCGTTGTTTCTACAGGACCACGCTTCCCTGACACCGCCCGCCTCGGGCGGGGGCGCAAGGAAAGCTGCAGCCTCGCCTGCTCTGTCAGTGTAAAGGAAGGAGCGCTGTAGCCACGCTTGCTTCGTCGCGAAGGTTCCGTCCCCTCGTGGCCAGCCGGCATGGACCAGCCGGCCAGGCCGGGTCGCCGTGCCGAGCTGGCTCGCGCTGGGGAGCCGGCGTACTGGCAAGCCGGCCTGAGGGACTTGACCTACTCCGATGATTTTTTAAGAAGGGGTTCGAGCTCCGTTGCCTACCCGGGGTTCATCCCCCCGACAGCCGACATGGAACTTACACTGTAGTCGGAGTGACAGGGCAAGCGGAGACTACCTAGGAGAGAGATGGGCCTAGTCCCTGGTCATGGTCCGCGAGATACCTAGTCGGAACGGCCGAGGCACTAGTCGTCTCGGTGAGCTCCTAATAATTCACTAACGGATTTGGGAATTTGATCTGAGTTGGCCACTGGCCTATACGCACTACCACCACATGGGATAATGGTTTAATGGGGCCCTCTGCATCGTATGTATCAGCCAAAAGATCTGTCAAACGTCCAATTCAGCATTGTGGCACGGTCGGATCATCCCATCCAGGAGAGGGGTGGCGTTGGTATCCACCGTCCTCACAACGACCCGGAGTGCAAAGGGCGATGGGCCCAAGACCCCTGAGCGCTCAGGATGTAGACCAGCGGGGACCTCTCTGTAGAGCCTAGGTAGGACTACGTCGTGTCGGTTATCCGAGGCCGGGCATTACCCAGAAAAGTGTGTCTGGCCAGAGGTAATCGAGCGTGATGGGTAACAGTAGTGCACCCCTGCAGGGAAGTTATCTATTCGAATAGCCGTGTCCACGGTAACAGGACACTCGGTGTTGTATCCCGATCTACTACAACTAGAACTGGATACTTGTGTTACTTAATGAATGTGTTAGCTCCGGGATTGCTTTCTCGCAGGGAGTCGAGGAAGGATCTCTGGGCATTACTACTATTACTATTACTTTTGTTATGCTACTAATCTGCACTCTTCTAATGCTGCAAGACACTGCAAGATGCTAGTCTTCGATAGGCTAGGCCTTCTCTCTATTCTGGCATTTCTGCAGTGTAGTCCACAGATACAGCCCCTTCCCTTTGATACCGATGCATACTTAGCATAGATCTGATGTAAGTCTTGCGAGTACTTTGGATGAGTAATCACGGTTGCTTTGCTACCCTTTTTCCCCATACCCGATTGCTGCGATCAGATGACGGAGCCCCGGAGACAGCTGATCCCGCCGATGACTACTACTACCCTGACGAAGCCTACTACTACATGGAGACCGACGGCCAGGAGTAGTTTAGGAGGCTCCCAGGCAGGAGGCCCATGCCTTTTCGATCTAGGGGTCGTTGTGTTGCTCAGCCTTCTTAAGGCAGCCTTGTCTAACACTACTAGGAAAATGCTTATACGTAGAACTTTACCAGTAGTGCCTGTTTTGGCCACCACGCTACTCGTAAGTAGTAGTAGTGCTTGGTACAAAACGCGCTACTTTTATAACTTAGCAGCAGCGTTGGTTTTTCTTGGCCGCGCTACTAGTAAGTGTGCCACAGCACACCCCCAGGTCAAGAGATATTAGCAGCATCGGTTGTCTACCCAGTGCTACTGTTAAAGCCAGATCTGTAGCGCCTGGTCTAGACAACGCACTACTGCTATTTTTTCTGCGTGTAAACTTGTGGCCCCCTTTAGTAGTAGCGTGTTTTGCAACCCAACGCTATAGCTAGTGCAGATACCAGTAGCGCGCATTGGTGGCAAGCGCTACTGCTATGGTCGCCAGCCAAAATATCTACCACCTTCCCCCCCCTTTCTCCCTCCCCCTTCCTTTCTCCCCCTCCTCTTGCACTTGCTTGTTGGTTCTTCCTTTCAATGCTCCCCCTCCTCCCCCTCTCTTTGCCCCTCCACCCCCTCCATTAATGCCCTCCCTCCTCCCTCTCTCTTTCTTTGCCCCTCCACCACCTCCATTAATTAATGGCCTCCCTCCTCCATCTCTCTTTCTTTACCCATCCACCCATCTCCACTAGCTCTCTCTCTCTCTCCCTAGTTAGAGCTATATGTAGGTACCTCACTATCTAGAGCTACTAGCTAATTAAGAAGGTGCTCGATATCCCTATCGACACATAGGTGAGCAAACTCAATATGGGTGACATGAGTTGCTGATGTTTGTGTATTTGTTGAAATGTGGGTGACATGAGTTGCCGATGTTTTGCCAAAATGTCGATTCAATTCCGCTTCGGCAAATTTCGGGCAAACTCAATATGTCCTATGTTTAGGGAAGATCATGTCGAATTTTTGTATGAATTTGATCCATGCATGCGTACGTGGTTATAATTCTTTTGCTCTGCGCATGCAGGTGATCATGAAGGTCAATGGAAGGATGGTGGAAAGATACTGGCAATCTGCGGTGGATGACATGTATGAAAAAAGACTGAAGGATGTTTTATGTCCGTGTCGAAAATGCAAAGGAGGAGTCAGGCTCGACCCCTTTAAGGGTGGTAAATTCAAGGCGCACCTGCTCATGCATGGTTTCATGGATGGCCATGCTCGGTGGATAAGTGAAGATGATGATGATGAGGATGTCGACGGGGCAGGAAATAACGACATTGGGCCAGATGAAGAGATGACCAATTATGGGCCCGAAGAAGAGGGCCTTAGAAATGGTGATGGCGAAGAGGCAGTACAAGGCGGAGAAGACGCGGACACGCCGCAGCCTTCATCACTACTAAGTTCAGCCATGCGGGACCCGCATGTTCGAGACCTGCTTCGGAAGGAGATGACTAGCGACAGAGCTGCTTCTAGAGAGGAGGCCAAACTGGCACAATTGGAGGTAGACTCGATGACTCCATTGTATGATGGTTGCGATCCCGAGGTGACCCGCTTGAGTTTCACGCTAGAACTTCTAAAGACGAACGCAAAAAACAAATGGACGGATGCAAGCCTGGATGAGCTTCTGAAGTATCTAAAGAAGGTTCTTCCCGCGGGAAGCTTGTGTCCTACTAGTGTCGAGGAGGCAAAGAAAATCGTGTGCCCTCTTGATCTGCCACGCATTAGATATCACGCATGCATCAACGATTGCATCATATATCGGAACGAGCACGCGGAAAAAACCATCTGTCCAAAGTGCAATGCTTCACGATATAAGAAGGCCGGAAAGAAAGCTCCACAGAAAGTTGTATTGTACTTTCTGATCACTCCGCGTCTGCAGCGGTATTTCGTAGATCCTAAGGAAGCAAAGCTTATGCGCTACCACGCGGAGAGGGTGAAGCCAGATGACGGAGATGATCCGAAGCTGAGACACCTCGCAGATGCTAGCCAGTGGAGAGCATTAAACGCTGAATTTAATTTTTTCACAAATGATTCAAGGAACATCGTGCTTGGCACTAGTACTGATGGCATGAATCCGTTTGGCAACCAGAACACCAATCATAGCACATGGCCCTTGTTTGTATGGATGTACAACCTCCCCCCTGGAAGTGCATGAAGGAAAAATACATACACATGACTATGCTTATTCAAGGGCCGAGACAACCGGGAAATGATATAAATCTGTATCTCGGGTTACTGAAAGAGGAGCTACAGACCTTATGGACAACGCCGGCCAAGACATGGGACGCAAGCAAAGGAGAGTATTTCTACATGAGAGCCGCGCTGATCATGACGGTGCAGGACTATCTCGGTTACGGCTATATCTCCGGCCAGGTGTGCCACGGATATTGCGAATGCACCAGGTGCATGGATGATACAACTTCTCAGCAGCTATCGAAAGATGGCGGGTCTTCGAAAATCGTGTACATGGGGCATCGAAGATGGCTCGAGAAGGATGACCCGTGGAGAAATTGTGGAGATCTATTCAATGGTAAGGCTGAGCATCGAGGTCCTCCACGTAAGCGTAGCGGTGCCGAAATATATGAGTTATTGAAGAACTGGGAAGAGTGCCCCTCGCCGGGAAAGACGAAGAAAAAGGCGCCGGAGCCGCTGCTGAAGGTATGGAAGATGAGGTCTGTTTTCTGGGACTTAGAGTACTGGCCCAAACTCGACACGCCTCATAGCCTTGATCAAATGCATATCACGAAGAATATCCTCGAGAGCTTGCTTGGAGCATTGATGAACATGCCGGAGAAGACCAAGGATGGGCCGAAGGCAAGAAAAGACTTGGAATTTTTGAATATCAGGAAAGATCTCCAAATGCCCAGAAAAAAGTCGTCGGAGGAGACGGAGACGGAGACGGAGACGGAAGATAGGGGAAAAAAGTAAACAAAAAGGAAGAACAATATTGCCCCCCTCTTGCTTCACCTTACATCCGGAGGAGGTCGATCAATTGTTCAAGTGACTTGCCGGAATCAAAGTTAGTTCCGGATACTGTGGGAAGATTAGCAGATATCTGGACACCAAGAAAAAAAGGTTCAGTGGGATGAATTCTCACGACTGTCACGTGATGATGATGCAGTTACTCCCGGTTGCACTTAGAGGGATTATGGACACACACGTCCGTGAGACGCTTACTGACCTATGCCACTTTTTTTATGCTATCTCTCGAAAGTCGATCAGTGTCAAGCAACTCCATAGGCTACAGGAAGAGATCGTTGTCATACTAAATGAGCTAGAGATGTACTTCCCGCCCGCGTTCTTTGATGTCATGGTGCATCTATGTGTCCACATCGTGGACGACATCATCGACCTAGGGCCGACATTCCTGCACAGCATGATGCCGTTCGAGAGGATGAATGGGGTAATCAAAAGATTCGTTCGTAACATGTCCCGTACGGATGGAAGCATAGCCCAGGAATATCTGACCAAAGAGTGCATCTCTTTCTGCGAGAGTTATCTAGGCACCGGAGACCCTGTTGTTGGTTTGCCCGTCAGCAAGCACTGTGGAAGGCTCGAAGGTGAAGGTCACACCAATGGTCGGAGGGATGTGAATGTGTTCCGCTCGGGCCGACAAAACGACTTTGACAGGGCAAACTTAGTAGTGCTAGAACACCTAGATGTGCTAGAAGATTTCGTGACACTGCACAAAGAGAACATCGCAAAGAACTACCGTGACCGTGGGGTGCAAAGGACGGACGCTGAAGTTATTAGAGAGCACAACTCCACTTTCTTGCGTTGGTTCAAAGAGCGAGTTCTGGCTAATCCCCCGGAAGAGGGCTGTCCGGACGGAATGCTCATATATGCCTTAGCACATGGCCCGTCGGTCAACCTCGCGACTTATCAAGCATACGATATCAACGGATACACGTTCTACACGGAGGTCAAAGATATAAACAGTGATAACCAGAACTCAGGGGTGACGATGGAAGCCATGACCGGGAACGTAATTGAAAGATATTACGGAAGGGTTGATGAGATCTGGGAGGTTGACTACTCTGGATTGCATAGCGCGACGATGTTCCGTGTCAGATGGGCTACGAACGTACAAAGAGAAAACCAACATTTCACTACCATGTGTATACCCGACTCCGATAGCGGTATCGTCATCGCCACCGCCAAAAATGAGCCATGGGTACACGCTAAACATGTGACACAATGTTTCTTCATAACCGACCCGAGCAATCCCAGCCGTGTTGTCGTGAGGAGAGGCAAAAGGAGCATCGTCGGAATGGATGGAGTCGCTAACGAGGAAGACTACGACCAGTACGGTGACCCGATGAGGGAAGATGATGCTGATGATGATGAAACATACGTCAAAAGAAGGATGAAGACTACATTACCTACGAAAGATCGTACTCCCTGGAAAAGGAAAAGTTACGACCATGGGCTCAATTAGTCGACAACGAACAAAAGAGGAAAGAAGAAGATCAGTCTGAAGCGTCGTCGACCAAGCTGGCAAACTATCATAATTTGTCTATATCTATTTTGTATACGTACTTAACACACCGTTAGTGGTCAAATGATGTAATATATATTATACACTAATTATTATCCGGAGGGTGTTATTACTCCAACAGACCTAACCCTATCCCACTGCTACAACTTATACAACAAGAAGCGAAATGAAAAAGAAAAATGCAAATGAAAGATAAGAAAAAGAAAAATGCAAATGAAAGATAAGAAAAAGAAAAATGAAAATGAAAGATAAGAAAAAGAAAAATGAAAATGAAAGATAAGAAAAAGAAAAATGAAAATGAAAGATAAGAAAAAGAAAAATGAAAATGAAAATCAATTAGATAAGAAATAGAAAAAAAATTAGCAGTAGCGCTTTTTTGGGAAACAAGCGCTACAGCTGACTGTCCAGATAATTTTAAAATAAAAAAAATGTAGCAGTAGTGCGTTTTTTTCAGGGCCGCGCTATAGCTAACTTAGCTATAGCGCGTGTTGCCGGGCCGCGCTATAGCTAAGTTGTCTATAGCCCCGCTGAGCCACACGCGCACCACACTCCTCTCTCTTTCCTCCTCAATCTTGATCCCCCTCTCTCTCTCCCACGCCGCCGCCGCACCGCCCACGCCGCCGCCGACGCCAGACCCGACCTCAACCTCAACCCCGACGCCGGCCACCGGCCGCCCCGTCACCCCCTCCCCTTGTGGCGCCCCCGGCCCAAGGTCCACCCCCCGGCCCGGCCCCTCCCCCCGTGCCGCCCCTCCCCCGGCCGAGCAGTCCCCTCCACCGGCGGCAGGTCTCTCTCTCTCTCTCTCTCTCTCTCTCTATCTATCTCTCTCTCTCTCTCTCTGACCAAATTTGGTATCTGCACAGATCGACCAGGCTCGGATCCTCCGGCAGCAAGGTGCTCGGCGAGGAGGAGAAGGACGTGGCGACCCCGACCACGACGCCGACGTCCTCAACCCCGACGCCAACCCCCTCAGCCCCGGCGACCCCGACCCCGACGCGCGGTGAGCCACCCCCTTCGCTCCCTCCTGTTCATGAAAATGAGGCAAAACAAATTTTTTCAGTGTAGGGTGTCCAAATGAAAATGAGGCAAAACAAAAAGTAAATGAAAATGAAATTGAGGATTTTTAATTTGTAGTTGCTGTCCATTTTGAAAATGTTGATTATGTTGCAGTCCAAATGAAAATGAGGATGTTGCTGTGTCCAAATGAACAAATGATTATCTTGCTGTCCATTTTAAATGAAAATGAGGATTTTTAAATGTAAATGAAAATGAGGATGTAAATGAAAATGAAAATTTTCTTGTGAGGGCTGCATCTCCGTGATTGTTAGTGAAATGCTACTTCAGCACATAGTGCTTATTGTCATTTGTAGGGAAAATGATTCCGAGTGGCCTATGTTTTGCTGGAAATGTTGATTCATTTCCATTCCGGCAAATTTCAGGCGCTCTATATGTGCACTTTCTAGCATAGGTCATGCCGAAATTTTCCGTGAATTTCGGCATGACTTGTGCTAGAAAGTTGGACATATCGAGTGCTCGAGATTAGCCGCCACGGGAATGAAATGACATTCAGGCAAAACAAAGGTCACTTTTTTTTGTCATTATTCACTTTATTATATAAAGCTCGATAATTAAAGGACTACGACATTGAACCCTATCTAGGAAACATGACCGACAATGATGAGGCCGGAGGTTCTCACACCCAAGAAGGACAAGCACATGCCTACCTTGGCTTTCTGGCGGCTCAGGAGAAACAAGGGTGGAAGGACCCCCTTGTCATGACGGACGACGACGGTGGTGGCGCCGGCGCCGACACTGATGCCACCAACACTGGCACTGAGACGGGCCCTGATGATGTTGCTAACGACAGCACGAAAGGTGGGACCTCCCAAGCCAGTGAAGGAAAGAAGGCAAAGAGGGCATGACGCCCAAATGAGCTCGACACCGGAAGACTGGTGGTCATGGCGGTGCACCCCGGCGAGTTCGAGCCTGTAGAGCCGCGGGAAGTGGCAGCGTGTTATGGCGACCAACTAGCATGCATCCTACGGGATAGCGCTAACATCAACACCACAAAAATACGGAAGAATGAACATTTGAAGCAGCTGCTCCTAACTAGGTTGCACGCAAGATTCCTGTTCCCCTGTCGGAAAGACGACGTTGACCCATGGAAAGATGATGCCTTGAAAAAAATCAACAACAAAGCCCTAGGGAAGTTCAGCAATGCATTGAGCGCCTGGAAAACTAGGGTGAAAAAGGCGATTGAAGTAGACCATGAAACCTACGCCGAGATTGTTGCAGACAATCCGACAATTACGCTAGAGGACTTTGAAAAGTTCAAGGCGACTTGCAATGAAGAAGCTGCCAAGGCCAGGTCGGATAGAGGCAAGCAGCTGCAGGCAAAGAACATGGGGAACCACCGCCTCGGAAGTCATGGTTACACGGGAAAGAGGCCCGTGTGGGCTAAGGAGGACGCTGAACGTGAACGTCTGGGGATCCCAGACCCCTTGGCTGAGTTCACCGACCAGCAGGAGCACGACTTCATCAGGGCCCGATTCTCGTGGGACCCCATAAAAAAGATTTTTTTCACCGACAGGCCGACTAGGTAATTCATGAGATTACTGGTAATTATCCTTTTACCACCTTATATATTAGCTTCCGATCAATGAAGTCTACTACATTCTAGTCACATTCGTAAATGATTCACGCTCCATTTTGTAGAGAGAGCAACACAAGATTGCGGCCAAAAGCGACTCGTCGACTCAGTCGACTCAGTCGTCGGCGAAGTACAAGTGGGACACCCCTTTCAACCGGGCCATGAACATAATGATGGGACACCCGCCGGGCCAGCGGCCGCAATATGGATGTGTGCACGGCGCCGGAGACGGCGCCACGTGGAAGTACTATTATAGCGAGGACCCCGAGGCCAAAAGACAGAGAAAGAAGTTCAGTCAAGTGACTATCGACAAGAAGGTGGCGCGGGCGATCGAGAAAACAAGAGCTGATACAGTCCGGGAAGCGGTAGCTGCTTGCAGAAATGATATGTCAGCTGCCTTTACAAGCTTGATTCCAAGTGTGGTCAGCTGGTTGCAACAAAATCCAAACGCGGCACCAACTGATTTTCCCATGCCCTGCTTCACCGGGAGCAACTCAATGAACACCGCACCCACACCCGTACCTGATATGGCAACCGCACCCGCACCTACTCCAACACCTGCTCCCGCACCCTCTCACGGCAGCCCTAGCTCCGTCTCTAGCTTGAATGCCGGGCCGTCGACATTGGCTGAGCTCGATGCCCTCACGGTAAATACGCTTCACACCCTCATCAACACAACTAATTAATCTTCAGTTCCCGTTCTTTTTGGATCTCTGACACCGCACACGTACATGTCTTTGCAGGCCGACTCCACTCCGTGCACCCTCCTTTACCACATGAAGGGCGGGTTGGTGGATGTGGGGAAGGGTACTATAGTGAAGCCCAAGGATCGATTGTTCCAGAGCCGAGAGATGCCTGATAACGCCTTAAGGGTCTCTGTGGCGAGTGTGAAAGCGGGCTACGAGGGTTTTCCTCGTCCCATACAAACTGGTGGAGAGGATGACGAGACCCCCACGCAGCTTGGCCAATGCAAAAATTGGCCAATCCTGTGGCCGAAGAATCTTCTTTGTGTGGAGGTGGCCGGGAGCACACCAACGGGACCTCATCAGGAAGCAGGTATGAGCACAACCCCACCTACACAACTACAACAACCATCGTCTGTGCTGCTGGGTGAGATCGAGAGACACGAGGAAGGAGGGCCAACCGTTTCGGCGGATGATGACATCAGCCCCATGGAAGAGGATATGGATCATGACATGGAGGAGGATGACCCTCTCCAGTATCTCAATACCGGCTTTGACCACGAAGTAACGATGAGTCAACCATAGGAGATGCATGGTGTACCAGAGCCGGAACGTCCTCGGGAGTGCAAGAAGTCTTTGTTCATGCAATCCTCCCAGGACACGCCTCCAGATGCCGGTTCCACCCATGCTCAACTAATTAGCCAGAGGCATTCAATGCTGAGCCCGACAACACTAGGGGCGGTGGTCAGGGAGGGTCTGACAGACCCACCAGCACCTGAGCCCACCAAGAAGAAGCAGAGGAAGAGACCGATGAGAAAAGGCCATAAAGCTGCCAATGTCGCTTCTAGCAGCCAGCCGCCTTCGCAGACCAGGGTTGACAGTGTACCGATGAAACATGCGCCATTACTCCATGTCGCGGGAAAGCCAATGGTACCGGCGGATGCCCTAACTGCCATAACAGGGGATCTCAGGAGACTCCATGACCATGTGCTGTCGACAGAGAGAAGCCTCCTCGCCTCGGATGATCCAGGATACCCACTTTATACGGTTAGTGTGCCGTGCAGTGGCAAGATGTACATCAGCACATGCCCCGCGGACCTGTTCTTCCTGCGATTTGATTACATCTTCGAGATGTTTCAAATGAGGAGACTCGATTTTACGTTCGTCCGCCTGTATGCGCTGCACATGAACTACATCATCAGGAGAGAGCAAATCACTGGTCTTGCGGTCGCGGACCCATACTACATGCATGAGGGCTTCTTGTCAATCAACGAAGCCAACCGTCAATATGCGAGAGAGTACATCGAAGAATTCTTGGTCATCAATAAGGACAAAGAAAAGATTCTCCTACCTTATCATCCCGGGTAAGTCATCCGCGGATAGCCACTATAACACATACATCCTTTCGTGCATTTCAATAATTACTTTGCATGCATGGAGGCTAACTTGATCGTGTATTTTGCGTAGCGGGGGGGGGGGGGGGGGGGGGGCGTGCCATTCTCATCATTCTTTACCCGCGTTTCTCCCACGCTCTATATTTGGACCCATCGAAGAACATAGAGAAGAAAGATTACACACACATAAAGTATGTTCTGGACAGAGCTCTCATGGGCTTCAGCATGCGGGGTGGCTACATCCAAGTCAAAAAAACAAGTAAGGCCGGGCTGTGTTTCGGCCATAAGACTGACTTCTGTTGCCTCCAGCGACCGGCAACAAGTGATAATGATGGATTCTACGTCATCCATCTAATGATGGAGTACAGAAGGGATGTGCAATCACTTTGCATGACATCTTCATCCGATGCCCATATCCGGAGATGGGCCGAAGCCTTTGCAACTGTGCCGGATAATCGACTTCGAAATGATTTCTACCGGATCCAGCAGGAAATTGCGTCCATCATCATGAAAGACGTCCTCGAAGAGAATGGGATGTTCTACGGCGGCCCAATATCGCGAGCTGACGTCCGAACCCGCATAGCCCTACAGCATCAGGACATGACGCCTTTCACTAAGCTTGGGTGCATCCTCCCGGATATGGCCGGATGGGAAGAGTGCACTGCTTGAAGACAATGTGTCTGTTTAGTTAGTTGTTACTTTCTGTACGACGAAACTTTTGAATGTCTCTGTACGACGAAACTATTAGATGTAAATGGTGCTGCGCTAGTTAATTAGTTTCGGTACGATGAATTTCGTTAACTATGTTTACTATACGTTGCTTCTATTTCATAATTGTGTCTCTCCACAGGCCGACGTATCTTATGCTGCATATTATCTATCGTTGAATTCGGTTGATGATATATGTGCATCTCTGACAGGTATATAGATGAACGATGGCAAGGAAGTGGTATGCCATGTATGTAGGGCATGTTCCGGGTGTGTACGATGAGTGGCCAGAGTGTCAGGCCCAAGTGTACCGCTTCCCGGGCGGAAGCCAGAAAGGGTTTGATAGCAGAATGGAAGCCGAAACTAGTTACTTGAGATTCATAGCGCAAAGGATTCAGAATCGGCGCCGCAAAAACTACTACATAATCCCGCTTTTGCTCATCGTGATCGCTCTTCTCTTCTATGCGATCATATCATAGTCTACATAGATGATGAAACATGAGTATGTGACCATGTAGTTGCATGTATTCGGAACTTCTAATAACTTGTAACGCTATTTCGAGACATGTGCTCAACCATGATTGATGATGATGAGATACTGTAGTCGAGACTTCTAATAACTTTTGCTCATTGATGCCTCACTTGTTTTTCAATGAATATGCATGTTGTTATTGTATAAAAGATGTATCTGTTTAAACATGTATAGCGCCAAAATGCAGAAAAAAAACTAAAACTTTAGAAGTGGCGAGGGGGCAAAGTTTACCGGCAGCGCTCAATTAACAGTAGCGCTTATTATCAACACTAGCTACAGACAATTACCAGTAGCGCGCTACAAAAAAGCGCTACTGCTATCTTCAGTTACCAGTAGCGCTGTGACAAACAAGCGCTACTGCTAAAAAATAGCTGTAGCGCGTCTGCCAGCGCTACTGGTAGCAAAAAAACCAGCGCTACTGGTAAGCATTTTCCTAGTAGTGTAATTATGTTTGTACTCAGATACTACTGCTTCTGCTAACTCTTGTGTAACTCGAGCTTATGTATTCGAGCCCTCGAGGCCCCTGGCTAGTAATATAAAGCTTGTATTATTTTATTTTGTGTCTAGAGTTGTGTTGTGATAACTTCCCGTGAGTCCTTGGGCTTGATCATGCGCATTTGCGTGTATGATTAGTGCACGGTCAGTCCGGGGGCATCACATGTGGCGACTTGGATCTTTATAACCTCCGGTTGTAGAGGATTTGACACTAATTCTAATTAAAACATATCAACTGTGTGCGTAACCATGATTGTCTCTTTTCGAGGGAGTTCGGGAAGAGAACACGGTGGGGTTATGTTTGAACCGTAAGTAGGTGTTCTGGATCACTTTGTGATCATATTAAATTTGCGCCCGTTTATGCGTAGGACACTCATCTTATTCTTGTACTCGTAAGTTAGCCAGATATAAACATGCTTAGTTCTTGCTGCAACCTCACCACTTAACCATACCTCACCCATTAGGCTTTGTTAGTTTTGATACCTTGGGTAATGAGATTGCTGAGTCCCCGTGGCTCACAGTTTACTACAACAACAGTTGCAGGTACTTCTAAGACAGACACAGGTGATGGTACAGAGCTCCAGTGGGAGTATGACGAGGAGCGTGCTCTGCTCGTATGTACGTGTCATTTCCAGACAATCAGTAGCGGTTCCTAGTCGGTTGATCTGGGGATACTAGCAGGGTGGTGATTTTATCGTTTGATTTCGTCCGTAGTCGGACTCTGCTTTCATTTGGATGACTGTATGCATGATGATATATATTTAATGCTGTAGCATGTGGCGAGTGTAAGCCTTTATCTGGTACTCTCATCTTTTCAGTATTGTATGTGTATGAGAGCCACCTTGCTATGAGTGCAAAATGAGGTTCTGCCCCAATCACGACTTCACCACATGATCGGGATAGAGATTTATATTGGGCTTTACAGGATCATTGAAGGGAAATTAAACAATGTATGAGCTGAAGAGTTACTCTCATTAGAAGGTGGGCACGGGTGATCAATCCGCTCTTCGTCCCTTGTTCTTCGTTCTCCTCCTCATCTTTTTCATCTAATGAGCTCACAGTTTCATCAATTTCTTCTTCGGTAGACTCCTGCAAAATATTAGTCTCCTCTTGGATAGCGGGGACTTCCTCAATATATTCTTTAACATATGCATTAGAAACATAATTTTTATAGCAATATTTAAGTATGGCAAAAATTTCAGATTTGTAAAGAGTAGCATCACACTTTTCAATATAAGAAGCAATTTCATAAGCACCCTTAAAAGAAACAAATTCTTCAATTGGTTCAATATAATAGTAACTATAAACACCTTTGGCATAAGAAGATAAGATTCCATTATGCTTAAACTCACATTGGTATTGAAGGTGTTTTTTAGGGTCTTTAGAACAACAAGTAAAATCATATATTTCGCATAAATTCCAAGCATAGCATTGCAAACAATTAATTTGATGCCTTAATAGTTTCCCTTTTTGAGACAAGCGGTGTCTCACAAAACAAGCATGCTCATCTAATGATTTTCCCTCAACTAAGCTAGTTGGGTTTTCAGCACGAGCACAAAGGGATCAAAGATGATCCAAGTAGAAAGCTTCATCAGTATAAAAGATATTGGGTGATTCTTCAATCATTGGTTTAGCAAGTACAACTATTTTTTTTTGTATTTTACGTTTCCTACCCATAACTAAAGATAGAAAATAGGAGCACACAATAAAAACTACTTAGTGATAAAGCAAACAAGCACACACGAGAATATCAACCCCACGCTATTGCTCCCCGGCAATGGCGCCAGAAAAAGGTCTTGATAACCCACAAGTATAGGGGATCAGTTGTAGCCTTTCTCGATAAATAAGAGTGTCGAACCCAACAAGGAGCTTAAGGTAGAATCAATATTCCCTTCAAGTTCTATCGACCACCGATACAACTCTACGCACACTTAACGTTTGCTTTACCTAGAACAAGTATGAAACTAGAAGTACTTTGTAGGTGTAATGCTAGAACTACTTTGGAAGAATAAAACTAGGACTACTTTGCGAGAATAAAACTACGAGTAATTTGCAAGATAATAAAAGTTAGTTCTTTAGTTGAAAGCTTTTTGTAACACAAGAGAAAGATTTGTCCCTAGGCAATCGATAACTAGCTCGGTAATCATTAATGCAATTTTATATGAGGGAGAGGCATGAGCAAACATACTTTCCATACTTGGATCATATGCACTTATGATTGGAACTCTGTAACACCCCAAAAATTTAACCATATTTTTATTAAATAAAACTTTGCCAGAAATAAAATTTTGAGTTATATTGGGTCTTTTATTATTTTCAGAGTCTTTTCTGTTTTTGTGTTTTCCAAAATTCTTCCCTCCATATAGAAATTTTGGTAAAATATTGTGGGCTTTGGTAGTTTTCTTAAATCATTTTAATTATATTTTAATAACAGTAGGAAATATTTGCATAATAATTTTTTTCCCAATATAATCATTTTTATAGCATTGTCAATTCTATAATTGTCTCTGTTGCACTACAACTATTTTAAATAATTCTTTAAAAATTCCACAAAAATTATGAGGGGTCATGTGAGGCCTATAGATCACTTTTATGCAAAAACCCAACTTGGTATTTTGGAAATTTTGAGTAAAACATCCGCTTTTCAATTCTGTCCCATTCTTGAGTTTTAACTACAACCTCAATTTTTATTGCTCCAAAAATTCTGCAATTATTCCAACTTATAGTCCTTCCTAAGAAACCCTTAAGTCCAGTAGATCAGCTCCAATTGCCTCATTTAGGTCCACCAAATAAATCTCTGTATTTTCAGTCCAGAACTGAAAACCAGCAAAACTTGCACTAGCAAGATTCCTATTTTCACAAACCAACCACACCATCATCTCTACCATCTAAAGAGACACCATCCTGCCAAATATCACTTCCAACAAAGTCTTCTAGATAGCCCTTGCATTTTGTCAAACACCCTGTGGGCATGACAGAAGTGTTGCCACTTCCGCGACTGCACTGGACACTTGGTCATTTGGCCAAACCATCATGTGCATCATCTTTAGAATCTCCAGGAGCATCATCTTGCCAAATATCAGCTTGATTAAATAACTATAGCCGCTATGGCATTTTGTCAAGCACCTAGCGTGCATGCACGGAGCGTGCCTAGAGCGCCACGATTGCAGGCGTCGGCACCGCCCCGCGCTGCCCTCCCTGCCACCTCCCTAACCCCCGCAGCTACCCAGACGGCTTTGTCATCAATCCACGCGCCTCGCCGACACCCTCCCCTGGCCGCTAGCGCCGGCCACCGCCGTCCACGATGATCGAAGCCGCCGCCCGACGACGTCCACTCTGCCACGTCTCTCCCCGGACCCCTCCCTCTTAATGGCCAACGGCCGAGCCATCCGGAGCTCACCAGCTCCCCACCGACCTCCTACCGGTCTCGCTGACCCTGGCCACTGCCCATAACAACTTCTCCGGCGCAGTAATGGCTGCCGCCGTCGTGCCTTCTTCGGAAAGCCATGAAACCGACGTCTCCCGCCTATATAAGGCCACCTCGAGCTCCCTCTCATCATCAGGAACTCTCCACACCACCCTGGAAGCCACCCCAAGCAGCAGAGCATTCGGAGGTGGCCGTCTTCCTCACCTCCGACAACCACGGCCACCGCCGCGTTCCGGTCGTTTCCCACGCAACCACAGCCTCCCCCTCTCCATTTCCTCCACCAATAGCTTGCTCTTGACCCCAGGAACCCTTTCTCCCTCTCGATTTTGCTCGGGAGCCTCCATAGACGGAAGCCGCATCCTACCCGACGCCGCCGTCCGCCGGGAGGCTCGCCGCCGGTGACTCCGTCCACTCCGGCGACCAAGGAGGGTACCCACGAGACCGCCTTGACTTCCTGAGCCCGTGGGTGGCCTCGGTTTTCCGAACGGCGCCGCCGTTCACCAGCAAACCTCGCCAGAGCGCCACCTCTATTCTGTCGTGGGAGAAGACGCGCGCGGGCGACCAGTCAAACCTGACCAGTGGGCCAGGCGGGGCCCACTGTCAGCGACCAGCGCCGCACCGAGCCACCCGCAAGTAGAGACGGTTACCCCAAAAGCCGTTTTCGTGCGGAGAAAGCGTAATCTGCGAATACGTCTTCAATGTCGTCAGCTCTTCCGCGTAGCCGAACGGCTGGGCTTGGCCTAGTAGTGCCGTGCGACTAAATCGCGCTCAAGCGCACTTCTGCCCTTTTCCCTTTTTCTTTTACAGCATACCTAAAATAATTATACAGTAGCCATTTCAAATCCAAATCTGATGATCGAAATTTCTGCATACTCATAAAATCATGTTCTATTAATCCAGATAGGGTGAACATTTTTCCTAAGCTTAGTTTCTGCTGGATCAATTAAATAGTCCAATTCTTTAATTATTCTAGCTTAGAAATCCCCTAGGAAAATCATCTGATCTCCAAATGAATTCATTCTTCTTCTGCTATTTTTCATTTTTCATCTAGTTTATTTTAGTATTTATTTAAAAAAATTCCAAGCAAGTTTTTAGCACTATTTTGGCATTATGTGGTAATTGCAATATTTTTGAAAATAGGAAATGGAGGAAAGATAAAATTTTCAAAGTTTTGGAGTGCACCCAACACTTCTGCATGCTCAAGGCAAGCATCTTGAACACTTGATATGGTGATTGCATGGTTAAATGTTTGCAAGAATAATTGTATCATGCATATGTTGAATTCAAATAAAATTTGGATGCATGTAGTGTTGGCATGTTTCCTCATACCGTGCAACGTGTGCTTGTCATGACTAACTTGCAGGAGCAGGTACAAGAGAAATACCGTTACCAGCAGAAGGGAGATCACGTTGGAGCGTGATCATGCCTTGTTGGTTATGCATGTTGGGACATGCAAGGGCTGTGGCCTTGTTTTGGTGTTACTGTTGAAAGAACCCTTCCTTGGGCTAACCACTGCAGGAAATACATAAGCCTCCTGAGTCGACCGTAGATCGAGTCTTGTTCCGGTAACCCCCATACTTGTTTCATGCTGCCACTTGTCCCTGCCGCAGAGTGGGTACGGTTCAGTAAGTAGTTAACCCCTTTCCTGCACACACACCGTACAGAGAGGTCATAGTGAAAGATACCATCTGATCACTGGTAGGCATGTCACTTGGTCCGGGGGCATGAATGGCCAGTCTGGGACCGAAGCTGAATGTTCATGCTATTGGAGGCCGTTGTATGAGGCCTTTCCACTTAGAGTTTTACTTTACCGCTGCTTTGGGTGATTCCTGGCCCGGGAAAAATTAAGGCTGGTGCATGCGGGTTAGGTGTGTTTTCAGCCGAACGACCGTAAGGGGAATTAGTCAGCGTCTCGGTGCTGGCTAAAGAAATCCTTTACTTGTGGGTTATACCTATTCACCCTTTGCAGAGTTATACCTATTCGAATAGCCGTGTCCGCGGTTAAGGACTACAGTCTGGGTTGGTCAACTGTCGGTCTTAGTGTCGGTCTCCAGAGGAAATAATTAAATTGAGCATGAATTATTTTGCAGGATTATTATTGCCAGTACTGATATTATCATGAATATTATTGTCATCATAAATATTATTGTGGACTAACCCGTTTCTCTTATATGAATTTTCTGAGTATCTCATGGGCTGGCTAGACTACCCGGGCACTCAGTTTTTATTTTCTTTTTTGAGTGTCTCATGGGCTGGCTAGACTACCCGGGCACTCAGTTTTATTTTATTTTCTCAGTATCTCATGGGCTGGCTAGACTACCCGGATACTCATTTATTTTCAAGACCTCTCGAGGCATCGCTTTTAGACACCCGTTTGGCATTTCTTTTCAAGACCTCTCGAGGCGTCGCTTTTAGACACCCGTTTGGCATTTCTTTTCAAGACCTCTCGAGGCGTCCCTTTTAGACACCCGTTTGGCATTTCTTTTGGATTCTCGGGCGGTCCTGTCTCGCCCGATTCTCCACTTTTATATTTTCTTTTGGATTCTCGGGCGGTCCTGTCTCGCCCGATTCTCCACTTTTATATTTTCTTTTGGGATTCTCGGGCGGTCCTGTCTTACCCGATTCTCCACTAACTTTCTTTGTTTGTCACTAAAATTTTATTTACTATTCTTCTGCACATGCTACCGTTTATCATGCCATGATTAAATTTCGGACAACATATGCATATAATTTAATCCATCATGATCATATGCATTCGGTATATCTTTTGTTCATTATGTTTGCGAGTACATTCAAACGTACTCACAGGCTTGTCCCTGGCTATTTAATTGGCCAGGTCAGGAGTTCAACGGGGAGTACCACAACAACGTCCATGCGGAGCCTAGGATAGCAGCCACGTGGGATAGGAATTATCCAGGTCAGTCGTTCCTGTGGGAATGGAGGCCCATCGACATTGGAGAGCCACGAGTCGCTTCCGTCACCCATCACAAGAAGTCATCGTTGTATCATTAGACCTTTATGGTCTTGTATCCAATTCTTGTAATTGCTTGGTAATCTGTAACAAGGACGTGTCCACCAGTAACAATGATCTTGGGGCTGGTGACGACACGAGGGGTTAATTTCTGGGATACCGTGTCCAGGAAATCCGGCCCCGACAGCCTTGGTATCAGAGCCAGGCTGACCACTGGCTAATCCTATCTTAGCCTGGTCATTATCCTTAGGTTTCCACACCATCCAAATCTTTTCCTATCCGTAGCCAAGGCCATCTAATCCGATAAGCCTACACAGTGACCAGCCGACATCCTTTGACAGTCGGTGCCCAACCTATCAGCCCTAACCATAGGCCGTGTGCCTGTGGCCGACAGCTGAGTTGTCCCATCCACAAGCGTGCGATGGAAGGATCCACTGGCTTATAAAGGAAGCCTTGCCCCAACTCAGCACATCACAGCCTCACTCTCAGTTCGATATCCAACCACCAAGATGCCTGGCCCCATCATTCGCAACGAGACCTCCGCAGCCGAGCTTGAAGGCTTTGTGGTCATCCTCGCCAATCTCACCCGTCGTGCTTTCAGCACCGAAGAGCCGCCGGAGTATGTTGTGTACCAGGAGCACACGAGTGATGCCATCCATCACTTCTAGGCCATGGTGCACATCTATGGGAGAGGCACCACACCCGAACGCCCCTACCCGTTCACCGGGAGGACGACCTCCGACGAGCCCCAAGCCATCCAACTTGCAGCCCGAGAGGCTGTAGTTCAACTCCGGCATTTGTCGCCGAGAGTTAACATCCGCCCCTTCTACTACTACCCTAGTCGTGAAGGCTATGGTAGCCCGACTCAGGTCGCCAACGGAGACCATGAGACGGATCCTACCCTGGTGCATCTGGTGCGCTACTTGAGAGCGCAAGAGGCGGTATTCGATCAGGTCACCCTTGATCTGATCGCGACCCACAGGACGCTCGCTCTCCTGACCCTGGTGAGAAGTGATGCTGCACCCGCCACCGACACCCTGATAGTACTGCTTGGGAGGCCAGTTGAGCCCCCAAGATCCGCCCCGGTTATCTTCCCGGGCAATGCCTTCGCTCCCCCAGGGGAACTCCGTCGTCTCTTGGAGACCTACTCCAACGGGACGGTGACCTCGACACCCCGTGAAGGGTATCGCCGCTACCCCAGCCCTGTAGCTCCCCATCCGACCCCAGTCAGCTCCGACACCGAAGCTCACGGAGAGGCCTTGACATCCACAAGACACGCCCGGCTAGATGTCAACCAGGTGGACTGAGTCCACCGGAATTGTTGTCGAGCCTTGGTGGCCCTATTGTCTTGTATTTTGTAGTAGCCGTTATATGGCGTAGTAAGTTTATAAATTACTTGTGTGCCATTGTCTTAGTATGCGTGGCCTAGCGTAATTTGTTTGACGAGTGACTGCAGAATAAATTTTAGACGTGACTGCCGAACCCCCCTAACCGACACGCACAGTAATACGTCACATCTCTTTGGGAAATGGGGTCTAAGACTTTGACTCAGACAACCCTACGACGGAACCGATACCCAAGTCGTACCGGCGCCGCCTCATGTTCCCTAACCCAGGCGCTCTATAAGAGGCCCCTTCCATATCCAACACCAGCAACCAGCAGCCGTGAGGACCGCATCTATCACCCTTGTGTACTAACCAACCTCTCCAATGTCTCACCTCGGAGCCTACCTGAGAATCCCAGATGCAAGCCTTGGTAGTTTTGCTAGGGTTTTGTTGGATTTCACCTGCAACACCCTTGGCTCCACCCACGCACCCCAGTATGAGTTGTTCAAGTTGAGGATCACCCCCAGTTCCTCGAAATATTGGGCAGTTGTGCACATTCCACCAGAGGACCCAAACCAACACCCTCCGTATATTGTCTTCGTCGGGAAATCCTTGCCAACTCCAGGCATGGCCATAGAAATTGCTGCATACGAAGCAATTACTCGCCTTCGATTCGCGGTGCCTTGCGCCAGTGAAAGGGGGTATTATTACTTTCCGAGCCGCGCAGCACCCGGAGCGGAATCAACGTTCCCCTGCAGACAAATAGAGAGCGATCCAGTGCTGGCCAACCTTGTTCAATATGTCATCGCTCAGGAGCGTCTGACTCAGCAACTAATGGATTACCTTCAAATTCTTGCTATTCTAAATCCTCAGATCGCCATTGGCGGACCACCTCTGCCAACTCAGGAGGGCCGTGTTCTTTGCCTACTTCCTCCACTTCCTCCGGAAGAAGAAGAATGTGCTCCAGCACCCGGAACCCTTCCGCAAGACCCTGTAGATCTCACCTTTGAACCGTAGACGGTCATAGATATGGTTGTTACCGTGTCTAGCACTTGTTTTCATGGTGCAATCCTTGCGATGTAATTTAGGGCATATGTCATAAGTGCATTATTATGATTGCATTCCGCATATGATTGGTTATTGTGATATGCATTTAATTCTTCCGCCTTAACAAATCTCGAGGATGAGATTTTCTTAAGGGGGGGTAGAGTTTGTAACACCCAAAAAATTTAACCATATTTATATTAAATAAAATTTGGCTAGAAATAAAATTTTGATTTATATTGGGTCTTTTATTATTTTCAGAGTCTTTTCTGTTTTCTGTTTTCCAAAATTCTTCCCTCCATATAGAAATTTTGGTAAAATATTGTGGGCTTTAGTAGTTTACTTAAATCATTTTAATTATATTTTAATAACAGTAGGAAATATTTGCATAATAAAATTTTGCCCAATATAATCATTTTTATAGCATTTTCAATTCTTAATTGTCTCTGTTGCACTACAACTATTTTAAATAATTCTTTAAAAATTCCACAAAAATTATGAGGGGTCATGTGAGGCCTATAGATCGCTTTTATGCAAAAACCCAACTTGGTATTTTGGAAATTTTGAGTAAAACATCCTCTTTTCAATTCTGTCCCATTCTTGAGTTTTAACTACAACCTCAATTTTTATTGCTCCAAAAATTCTGCAATTATTCCAACTTATAGTCCTTCCTAAGAAACCCTTAAGTCCAGTAGATCAGCTCCAATTGCCTCATTTAGGTCCACCAAATAAATCTCTGTATTTTCAGTCCAGAAGTGAAAACCAGCAAAACTTGCACTAGCAAGATTCCTCTTTTCACAAACCAACCACACCATCATCTCTACCATCTAAAGAGACACCATCCTAGCAAATATCACTTCCAACAAAGTCTTCTAGATAGCCCTTGCATTTTGTCAAACACCCTGTGGGCATGACAGAAATGTTGCCACTTCCTAGACTGCACTGGACACTTGGTCATTTTACCAAACCATCATGTCCATCATCTTTAGAATCTCCAGGAGCATCATCTTGCCAAATATCAGCTTGATTAGATAACTATAGCCGCTATGGCATTTTGTCAAGCACCTAGCGTGCATGCACGGAGCGTGCCCAGAGCGCCACGATTGCAGGCGTCGGCACCGCCCCGCGCTGCCCTCCCTGCCACCTCCCTGACCCCCGCAGCTACCCAGACGGCGTCGTCATCAATCCACGCGCCTCGCCGACACCATCCCCTGGCCGCTAGCACCGGCCACCGCCGTCCATGACGACCGGAGCCGCCGCCCGACGACGGCCACTCTGCCACGTCTCTCCCCGGACCCCTCCCTCTTAATGGCCAACGGCCGAGCCATCTGCAGCTCACCAGCTCCCCACCGACCTCCTACCAGCCTCGCTGACCCTGGCAACCGGCCATAACAACTTCTTCGGCGCAGTAATGGCCGCCGCTGTCGGGCCTTCTTCGGGAAACCACGAAACCGACGTCTCCCGCCTATATAAGGCCACCTCGAGCTCCCACTCGTCGTCAGCAACTCTCCACACCACCCTGGAAGCCACCCCAAGCAGCAAAGCAATCGGAGGTGGCTATCTTCCTCACCTCCGACAACCACGGCCACCGTCGCGTTCCGGTCGTTTCCCATGCAACCACAGCCTCCCCCTCTCCATTTCCTCCACCAATAGCTTGCTCTTGACCCCATGAACCCTTTCCCCCTCTCGATTTTGCTCGGGAGCCATCGTAGACAGAAGTCGCATCCTGTCCGACGCTGCCGTCCGTCGGGAGGATCGCCGTCTGTGACTCCGTCCACTCCGCCGACCAAGGAGGACCGCATCGACTTACTAAGCCCGTGGGTGGCCTCGGTTTTCCGAACGGTGCCGCCGTTCACCGGCAAACCTCGCCAGAGGGCCGCCTCTGTTCGGTCGGGGGAGAAGACGCGCGCGGGCGACCGGTCAAACCTGACCAGTGGGCCAGGCGGGGCCCACTGTCAGCGACCAGCGCCGCGCCGAGCCGCCCGCAAGTAGAGACGGTTACCCCAAAAGCCGATTTCGCGCGGAGAAAGCGTAATCCATGAATATGTCTTCAACGTCGTCAGCTCTTCCGCGCAGCCGAACGGCTGGGCTTGGCCCAGTAGCGCCGTGCGACTAAATCGCGCTCAGGCGCACTTCTGCCCTTTTCCCTTTTTCTTTTACAGCATACCTAATATAATTCTACAGTAGCCATTTCAAATCCAAATCTGATGATCCAAATTTCTGCATACTCATAAAATCATGTTCTATTAATCCAGATAGGGTGAACATTTTTCCTAAGCTATGTTTCTGCTGGATCAATTAAATAGTCCAATTCTTTAATTATTCCAGCTTAGAAATCCCCTAGGAAAATCATCTGATCTCCAAATGAATTGATTCTTTTTCTGCTATTTTTCATTTTTCATCTAGTTTATTTTAGTATTTATTTAAAAAAATTCCAAGCAACTTTTTAGAACTGTTTTGGCGTTATGTGGTAATTGCAATATTTTTGAAAATAGGAAATGGAGGGAAGATAAAATTTTCAAAGTTTTGGAGTGCACCCAACACTTCTGCATGCTCAAGGCAAGCATCTTGAACACTTGATATGGTGATTGCATGGTGAAATGTTTGCAAGAATAATTGTATCATGCATATGTGGAATTCAAATAAAGTTTGCATGCATGTAGTGTTGGCATGTTTCCTCGTACCGTGCAACGTGTGCTTGTCATGAGTAACTTGCAGGAGCAGGTATAAGAGAAATACCGTTACCGGCAGAAGGGTGATCATGTCGGAGCGTGATCATGCCTTGTTGGTTATGCATGTTGGGACATGCAAGGGCTGTGGCCTTGTTTTGCTGTTACTGTTGAAAGAACCCTTCCTTGTGCTAACCATTGCATGAAATACATAAGCCTCCTGAGTCGACCGTAGATCGAGTCTTGTTCCGGTAACCCCCATACTTGTTTTGTGCTGCCACTTGTCCCTGCCGCAGGTAGGGTATGGTTCTGTAAGTTGTGAACCCCTTTCCTGCACACACCGTACAGAGAGGCCATAGTGAAAGATACCATATGATCACTGGTAGGCATGTCACTTGGTCCGGGGGAATGAATGGCCGGTCTGGGACCGAAGCTAAACGTTCATGCTTTTGGAAGCCGTTGTATGAGGCCTTCCCACTTAGAGTTTTACTTTACCGCTGCTTTGGGTGATTCCTGGCCCGGGAAAAATTAAGGCTGGCGCGTGCGGGTTAGGTGTGTTTTCAACCCAATGACCATAAGGGGAATTAGTCAGCGTCTCGGTGCTGGCTAAAGAAATCCTTTACTTGTGGGTAAAGAGTACACCCTCTGCAGAGTTATACCTATTCGAATAGCCGTGTCCGCGGTTAAGGACTACAGTCTGGGTTGGTCAAGTGTCGGTCTTAGTGTCGGTCTCCGGAGGAAATAATTAAATTGAGCATGAATTATTTTGTAGGATAATTATTGCCACTACTGATATTATCATGAATATTATTGTCATCATAAATATTATTGTGGACTAACCCATTTCTCATATATGAATTTTCTGAGTATCTCATGGGCTGGCTAGACTACCCGGGCACTCAGTTTTTATTTTCTTTTTTGAGTGTCTCATGGGCTGGCTAGACTGCCCGGGCACTCAGTTTTATTTTATTTTCTGAGTATCTCATGGGCTGGCTAGACTACCCGGATACTCATTTATTTTCAAGACCTCTCGAGGCGTCGCTTTTAGACACCCGTTTGGCATTTCTTTTCAAGACCTCTCGAGGCGTCGCTTTTAGACACCCGTTTGGCATTTCTTTTCAAGACCTCTCGAGGCGTCGCTTTTAGTCACCCGTTTGGCATTTCTTTTGGATTCTCGGGCAGTCCTGTCTCTCCCGATTCTCCACTTTTATATTTTCTTTTGGATTCTCGGGCGGTCCTGTCTCGCCCGATTCTCCACTTTTATATTTTCTTTTGGGATTCTCGGGAAGTCCTGTCTCGCCCGATTCTCCACTAACTTTGTTTGTTTGTCACTAAAATTTTATTTACTATTATTCTACACATGCTAACGTTTATCATGCCATGATTAAATTTTGGACAACATATGCATATAATTTAATCCATCATGATCATATGCATTCGGTATATCTTTTGTTCATTATGTTTGCGAGTACATTCAAACGTACTCACAGGCTTGTCCCTGGCTATTTAATTGGCTAGGTCAGGAGTTCAACGGGGAGTACCACAACGACGTCCATGCGGAGCCTAGGATAGCAGCCACGCGGGATAGGAATTATCCAGGTCAGCCGTTCCTGTGGGAATGGAGCCCCATCAACATTGGAGAGCCACGAGTCACTTCCGTCACCCATCACTAGAAGTCATTGTTGTATCATTAGACCTTTATGGTCTTGTATCCAATTCTTGTAATTGCTTGGTAATCTGTAACAAGGACGTGTCCACCAGTAACAATGATCTTGGGGCTGGTGATGACAAGAGGGGTTAATTTCTGGGATACCGTGTCCCGGAAATCCGGCCCCGACAAACTCTAGCAAGCATCCGCAACTACCAAAGAGCATTAAGGTAAAACCCAACCATAGCATTAAGTAACAAGTCCTCTTTACTCCCATACGCAACAACCCCCTTACTTTGGTGTAAGCTTCTGTCACTCTAGCCGCCCACTATAAGGGAATTATGAATGTATTGCAAACCCTACAGCGGGAATCCCTCACGCTTGCGCGACATGGAGGGCACCATAGGATAGCACCAAAATAAAACATACAACTCAAACCAATCACGATCATCAATCTATCCATAGGACAAAACAAATCTACTCAAATATCATAGGATGGCAACACATCATTGGATAATAATATGTAGCATTAAGCACCATGTTTAAGTAGAGATTACAGTGGGGAGAAGAGGTGTTACACCACTGCATAGAGGGGGAGAGATTTGGTGTTGACGGCGGCAAAGTTGTTGGTGTAGATCGCCATCACGATGGTTGCCCTGGCGGCGTTTCGGCGCCACCGGGAGAGAAGGGGAGAGAGCCCCCCTCCTTCTACTTGTTCCTTGGCCTCCACCTAGATGGGAGGAGAGTGTACCCTCTGGTCCATGGCCGCAATGGCTCCCGGAGGGCTGGAGCCCCTCCGAGATTGGATCTCTCTCTCTGTTCTCTTCTGTTTCGCGTTCCTGTTTTCTGGCCGAAAACCGTTTCTTATATTCCCGGAGATCCATAACTCCGATTGGGCTGAAATTTTGATGAGATTTTCTTCCGGATATTATCTTTCATGCGGTGAAAGAAGGGCCCCAACCACCTTACAGGGGTGCCAAAAGCCTGCCAGGCGTGCCCTGGGTAGGGGGGGGCGCCCCTTGAGCTTGTGGGCCCCTCAGGCATCATCTCGCATTGATTCGTTTTCACAAAAATCACATATATTCCAAAATAAATCTCCATCAATTTTTATCACGTTTGGACTTCGTTTGATATGGATTTTCTGCGAAACAAAAAGCATGCAACAAACAGGAACTGGCACTGGGCACTGGATCAATATGTTAGTCCAAGAAAATCATATAAAATGTTGCCAAAATTATGTGGAAATTGTAGGATAATGGCATGAAACAATAAAAAATTATAGATACGATGGAGATGTATCAGTACTCTCGGCACGGCGTGGTCAACATGGTCAACAAACGACAGCCATCAGAAGAGGGATGTACGTGGAGAGGCTGGCAGTAGGGACCCACATGGTCTATGGCCGCACGCAAGCAAGTGCCTCCTTATTACGCGAAAAAATGATTCCTCCACCTGACAGATGGGACCCACCAGCTATATCTTCGCACGGAAGGAAGTGCCTCCTTATTACGCAAAAAATGAGTCCTCCCCATGACAACTGGGACCCACCAGATTTGGAGGCTGACTTGTGGGCCTACTAAGTTGATGCGTACGCAGGGCTTTGTCAACTTAGTCAACAAACGATTCTAGCAGCAGTGACCGTTGGATGTTAATCCAGTGGCCGGGCTGCTTCTTCAATCTCTGATCTTCTTACTCCAGCAGCCCAAACCAGCGCCGGTGGGACCGCCTGCTCCTGCATCCCGTGGCCGGCTATGCTGCCGCGCAGGCCTCACCACCCCACCCTACTCCCATCGCTCGCATGGCCTTCCCTCTACTCACCCACATCCCCTGTTATTCTCCGGCGACGGCAGCCTCACACCGCAGCCAAACTAGTCAACCCTCGTACTCCCCTCCGCGTGGGTATCCTCTACCACGTCTTCCTCGGCTCCGTGTCATTCCCTTCCCAGGCCTCACCGTCGTCCACCGCCTTGGTGCTCTCGGTGCGGCGTGGTCAACGTGGTCATTGAACAACAACCATTGGAAGAGGACTGTACGCGGTGAGGCTGACAGCTGGACCCTCCAGCTACATATTCGCATGCAAGGAAGTGCCTCCTTATTACGTGCAAAAAAATGATTCCCCCCCTGATAGCTGCGACCAATCAGCTATATCTTCGCACTCAAGGAAGTGCCTCCTTATCCTCCCTGATAGCTGGGACCCACCCGATCAAAGCATACGTAGCGTTGTCTGTCTGGTCGCGAACGTGTACGTACATACTGGTCGATCGGTCTCTCTGCAAGGATGAACCGTGGCCAAGTAAGTAGCGGCATGTGTCATAGTAGAGCCCCTGACGTAGCAGTTCAGGCAGTCCCGTCTAAATCGTGTACACGTACGTACAACCACATGGCAAAAAATACGGCCACGTATGTACATACAGGTGGGGTCTCAAACATGTTCTCGCGCATATGTACGGCCAGGGATCATGTACATGGAGAGGCAACGGACGGCAGCAACGACATCGTGTTCATCGGCAGCCAACCGGCTGGGTCAGAACGGAGAAACAACGTCATGTTCATTGGGAGGCAACCGACTAGGTCGGAATGCCTCCTGTTCAACGGGAGCCAACCAGCCTAGATGGAACCGTCGAAACAGGGTCCTGTTCATCGACTCGAGGTCTGGCGTATCGCAAAAGGGAGGAAACGGAGTTCTCTTCGACCGCCTACGGTTGAAATGGGGTCATGTTCATCGGGAGGGGTGTGGCGTACCGCAAGACGGAGGAAACGGACTTCTATTCAACCACCTACGGTCAAAACGGGGTCCATTTGATCGAGAGGGGTCTGGCGTATAGCAAAACAGAGGAAACGAACTTCTCTTCGAGGTCCTATAGTCGGAACGGGGTCCTGTTCATCGGGAGGGGTGTGGCGTACCGCAAAACAGGACTCCACGGGCTACTATTCATCACCATCGACTTCCTGCAGCCTCCATCGGCTATTGTTCATCCAGACTCCACGGGGTCCTGTTCATCCACCCCAACCGTCTGGGGTGAGGCGGCCTCCTCGGGGTCCTGTTCATCCAACGGCAACCACCTACTACCACAGGGTCCTGTTCATCCAACCCCCACCGGCTAGGTCAACTCACCAAGTCTCGCGCAAGGGGCTCGATCGATGCAAGTCTCGACTCGTTCTACATATCGCGTGCGTGGCAGCAACGGGCACTGTTCATCGAGAGGCAACCCAACACTGCCTGGATATGTCTCACACGGGGGCTCGATTGGCTTCAGTAAGCAGTGAGAAGGATCGATTGGGTTCAGTTAGCAGGGAAGGAATCGCTCGGGTTCAGTTAGCAGCGAAGGGATCGATCCAGTTCAGTACGTAGTGCAAGGGATCGATCGCTCGGGTTCATTACGTAGTGCGAGGGCGAGATTCATCGCTCGGGTTCAGTAAGTGAACACCTCGCTCGGGTTCAATTAGCGAGCGCCTCGCACGTACACATGCTCGTACGAGAGAAATGCGCAACACACTGCATCGCTCGGCCCCGACCACCCACCGTATCCGGGAACTCCCGAAATTTTCCTCGTCCTCACTTCTACCACGGTTTTCTACGTCATGGACGGACCAAAGAATGTCATGCAGGTGCGTCTCTGGCCCACCCAGGACGAAAAGCCTATTTTCTGTCATTATTTTTTGTCATAGAAGTAGGAGCCCACCACATCTATGTTGTCACAATTATCATCATAGAAGTGTCATATCCATGATAGAAAAAGTTTTCGTTCGGGCCATAATGTCACGGATGTGTCTTTTTTTGTAGTGATCCTCGATACTCTCGTCCTACTAACGCTCAGCAGATCGTGATCACCTTAAGCTTGTGACCCCGTAGGTTCGGTAAATCATGGACATGAACGAAACTCCTTCGTTCAATGACCGATAGCAGAACCGTGGACGTCCATATCGATACCTATGATTACACGAATGATATTCGAGTGAACCTTTGCTTATCATGTGATGTTCCCTTTGCTTCACGATACTTTACAAGACCTAAGATGCATCGGTATCCTCCTGAGTCATACACATGCTCACTATACCGTCATTCTCGTTACCTGTTTTGTTCTTCTTTCTTGTTCATATGTTCCGGCATCCCTGTGACATAGTCACCTGTGTCTGGCCAGACGATGATGGATGCCATCGCATCGAGATGGCCCTAAGAATATCTCTCCATCGTCGGAGGAGCAAATGCCAATCTCAAGCTATCTAGTCCCTTGTCATACTTTCTGATGAACCTGTAAGTTGTCGTTACAATCACCTTGTTACAGATGACGTTTGAGAAACCCCAAAGTCCACCGTACGGTAGGAAGTGACTATGATACTCTCTTGGTACGAGGAACTAAAAACACATGTTAACACTCTGTGTTATAACAATTGATTTCAGACGATATTATCTCAAAGTATAACAAACAAGTTTGGGTCGATTCAATAGACCGTTCTTCTAACGTCATACTCTAAATGTTATTTTAGGACTATCGTTACACTTAACGATATCCTAAGATCGGGAAAACATGATCACCAACAACACTTGAGCCAGTCTTAGAGGCAATACTAGGAACGTATTCTTTACCGTTTATCATTCCACACATGCATATGAGTTTTCCACTGAATCACATATTCCAGGATCATAGCAGTTATAGCATGAAATATAAACTCTTAATTATGAACACGGAAATATAATAATACAATATTATTTCCTCTAGGGCATATTTCCAGCACTTCACCCTTTGACACCGCGACCCTAAGAAAGGACGGTAACATCGACGACATCATTGTACATTTCCTTGCCATTGCATTGATAACCCCGAGCCATTAGCGTAACTTGCCCACTGAGACTAGCCATTTGAGAATTGTCGGGCCATGTTACTTGTGCACTTTAGTGAAACACACTCCGCATAGCTACAATTGCATGCAAACATCTGGTTATCATCTCTTGTATCATAAGTTACTCCCGCGCATACATCATTGCTATCTTTGATCAAGCAATTTGCATAAGTGGCAAAAGCATCATACATCAAAAAAAGAGAGAAAAACAAGCTTCTAAGCAAGAGAAAAATAAAGCAAAGATCTTCTAAGCAGTAGCATTGAGCCACATTGCGTACCGTACATCATCCTGTATCAGACATACATAGCATACTTGGGATAGAAAGATGACACGTTTTGTTCTTATAGGTTGTGCACAAGTCCGTATCTCGCCCATTTGAGCAATCATGCTAGCGTCTCTTCTAGTATTCGTGCAACACGAGCTTTTTCCATGGTAACACATTTTTTGCTCATTCCTTTGTTGGATGAATCCCACTTATCTATCTCTGTGTGTGTGTTCCAAGTGATATCATAAGTTTCGATCTATTTGCTTTGCATACACTTTGTGAATCTTTTTTAACATTATCAATATCTTGACTAACAGTTGCTTCAATTTTTTGCCACTCATCCTAACCAAGCTCCTCGATGAGCCTTACTTGTGTAGGTGTGAGATTCACAAGATCCGATACCAATTCTACTACTTCCATAATAACATATTGAGTGATCATTGATCCATCTTGAACATCGGGAAAGGTAAATCTGGTATTCTTCTTCTCTTTCTTCCACTCACATTTTCTCGAGCCTTGTGCTGGATAGACCAAGAAATTCAAACACGCTCTTCGACGACAACGAAGACGCTAAGTGTTGGGGAACGTTGCATGGAAAACAAAAAAAATTCTACGCACACGCAATATCTATCCAAGGAGATGCATAGCTACGAGAGAGGGAGTGTGTCTATGTACCCTCGTAGACCGTAAGCGGAAGCATTAGAACAACGCGGTTGATGTCGTCGAACAACTTCACGATCCAACCGACCGAGCACCGAACGTACGACACCTCCGCGTTCAGCACACGTTCAGCTCGGTGACGTCCTCGACTTCTTGATCCAGCAAGACGGCGAGGTAGTGGATGAGTTCCGACAGCACGACGGTGTGGTGACGGTGATGGTGATGCTATCTCCGCAGGGCTTCGCCCAAGCACTGCGAAAATATGACCGAGGGACGGAACTATGGAGGGGGGCGCCGCACACGGCTAAGACAATGTTGTTGTCCTTTGGGGCGCCCCCTCTCCTCTATTTATATATGTGTAGGGGCTCGGAGTAGAAGGAATAGTGCCACGTGAACAGTAACCGTGAATAGTACACACGTGGACTTGGACTCCAAAGTCCAATCCTATTCCTACTAGGACTCTCCCTTTTTTCCTTCCCTAGCTGCGTGGGCTTTTGAGGACTTGGTGCGCCTGGCCCAATAAGGCCAGGGCACCTCCCCTTAGCCCATGCCAGACCTTGGGACGTGGTGGACCCACTTGTGGACTTCCGGACTCCTCTAGAATCCTCCGGAACCTTCTGGAAGCTTCCCAGTACAATACCGAAAAAACTGCACCTTTTTCCGGAACCCAAAATATGACTTCCCATATATAAATCTTTACCTCTCGACCTTTCCGAGACTCCTCGTGACGTCCGGGATCTCATCCGGGACTCCGAACAACATTCGGTTACCAATTCACATAAGCGTGCGGACGTTAAGCGTGCGGACCCTACGGGTTCGGGAATGATGTAGACATGACTGAGACGCCTCTCTGGTCAATAACCAATAGAGGAACTTGGATGCTCATATTGGTTCCTACATATTCCACGAAGATCTTATCGGTCGAACCGCAATGACAACATACGTAATTCCCTTTGTCCATCGGTATGTTACTTGCCCGAGATTCGATCGTCGGTATCTCCATACCTAGTTCAATCTTGTTACCGGCAAGTCTCTTTACTCGTTCCGTAATACATCATCCCGTAACTAACTCCTTAGTCACTTTGCTGGCAAGCTTCTTATGATGTGCATTACCGAGAGGGCCCAGATACCTCTCCGAAACACGGAGTGACAAATCCCAGTCTCGATCCATGCCAACTCAACGGACACCTTCGGAGATACCTGTAGAGCATCTTTATGATCACCCAGTTACGTTGTGACGTTTGATAGCACACAAGGTATTCCTCCGGTATCCGGGAGTTGCATGATCTCATGGTCTGAGGAACATGTATTTGACATTCAAGAAAGGAGTAGCAATAAACAGAACGATCATATGCTAAGCTAACGGATGGGTCTTGTCCATCACATCATTCTCCTAATGATGTGATCCTGTTATCAAATGACAACTCATGTCTATGGTTAGGAAACCTTAACCATCTTTGATCAACGAGCTAGTCTAGTAGAGGCTCACTAGGGACACGGTATTTGTTTATGTATTCACACATGTATTTAAGTTTCCGGTCAATACAATTCTAGCATGAATAATAAACCTTTATCATGAACAAGGAAATATAAAATAATAACAACTTTATTATTGCCTCTAGGGCATATTTCCATCAGTCTCCCACTTGCACTAGAGTCAATAATCCAGATTACATAGTAATGAATCTAACACCCATGGAGTCTTGGTGCTGATCATGTTTTGCTCGTGGAAGAGGCTTAGTCAACGAGTCTGCCACATTCAGATCCGTGTGTACTTTGCAAATTTCTATGTCTCCATCCTTGACATATTCACGAATGGAGTTGGAGCGTCTCTTGATGTGTTTGGTCTTCTTGTGAAACCTGGGCTCCTTGGCTATGGCAATTGCTCCAGTGTTGTCACAAAAGATTGTCATTGGACCCGATGCACTAGGTATTACACCTAGATCGGATATGAACTCCTTCATCCAGACTCCTTCATGTGCTGCTTCCGAAGCAGCTATGTATTCCGCTTCACAAGTAGATCCCGCCATGACGCTCTGCTTGGAACTGCACCAACTGACAGCTCCACCATTTAATATAAATACGTATCCGGTTTATGACTTAGAGTCATCCGGATCAGTGTCGAAGCTTGCATCGATGTAACCCTTTACGACGAGCTCTTCGTCACCTCCATAAACGAGAAACATGTCCTTGGTCCTTTTCAGGTACTTCAGGATATTCTTGACCGCTGTCTAGTGATCCACTCCTGGATTACTCTGGTACCTCCCTGCCAAACTTATGGCAAGGCACACATCAGGTCTGGTACACAGCATGGCATACATAATAGAACCTATGGCTGAGGCATAGGGAATGATTTTCTTCAAAACTTTGTCAAGGTATGTGCTTTGTGAAAGTCCTATCAAGCGTCTTGATCTATCCCTATAGATCTTGATGCCCAATATATAAGCAGCTTCACCGAGGTCTTTCATTGAAAAATTCTTATTCAAGTATCCCTTTATGCCATCCAGAAATTCTATATCATTTCCAATCAACAATATGTCATCCACATATAATATTAGAAATGCTACAGAGCTTCCACTCACTTTCTTGTAAATACAGGCTTCACCGTAAGTCTGTACAAAACCATATGCTTTGATCACCTCATCAAAGCGTATATTCCAACTCCGAGATGCTTGCACCAGTCCATAGATGGATCGCTGGAGCTTGCACACTTTGTTAGCACCCTTAGGATCGACAAAACCTTCTGGTTGCATCATATACAACTCTTCTTTGAGAAAACCATTAAGGAATGCAGTTTTGACATCCATTTGCCAGATTTCATAATCATAAAATGCGGCAATTGCTAACATGATTCAGACAGACTTAAGCATCGCTACGGGTAAGAAAGTCTCATCGTAGTCAACCCCTTGAACTTGTCGAAAACCTTTCGCGACAAGTCGAGCTTTGTAGACAGTGATATTACCATCAGCATCTGTCTTCCTCTTAAAAATCCATTTATTCTCAATGGCTTGCCGATCATCGGGCAAGTCCACCAAAGTCCACACTTTGTTCTCATACATGGATCCTATCTCAGATTTCATGGCCTCAAGCCATTTGTCGGAATCCGGGCTTATCATAGCTTCTTCATAGTTCGTAGGTTCGCTGTTGTCTAACAACATAACTTCCAGAACAGGATTACCGTACCACTCTGGTGCGGAACGTACTCTGGTCGACCTACGAAGTTCAGTAGTAACTTGATCTGAAGTTTCATGATCTTTATCATTATCTTCCTCTCTTATTGGTGTAGGCATCACGGGAACGGTTTTCTCTGATGAGCTACTTTCCAATTCGAGAGAAGGTACAATTACCTCATCAAGTTCTACTTTCCTCCCACTCACTTCTTTCGAGAGAAACTCCTTCTCTAGAAAGGACCCATTCTTGGCAACAAAGACCTTGCCTTCGGATCTGTGGTAGAAGGTGTACCCAATTGTTTCTTTAGGGTATCCTATGAAGATGCACTTCTCCGCTTTGGGTTCGAGCTTATCAGGTTGAAGCTTTTTCACATAAGCATCGCATCCCCAAAGTTTAAGAAACGACAGCTTAGGTTTCTTGCCAAACCATAGTTCATATGGTGTTGTCTCAACGGATTTAGACGGTGCCCTATTTAACGTGAATGCAGCTGTCTCTAATGCATAACCCCAAAACGATAGTGGCAAATCGGTAAGAGACATCATAGAACGCACCATATCCAATAAAGTACGGTTACGACATTCGGACACGCCATTACGCTGTGGTGTTCCAGGTGGCGTGAGTTGTGAAACAATTCCACATTTTCTTAAATGAAGGCCAAACTCGTAACTCAAATATTCGCCTCCGCGATCAGATCGTAGAAACTTTATTTTCTTGTTACGATGATTCTCTACTTCACTCTGAAATTCTTTGAACTTTTCAAATGTTTCAGACTTGTGTTTCATCAAGTAGATATACCCATATCTACTCAAATCATCTGTGAAGGTTAGAAAATAACGATACCCGCCGCGTGCTTCAACATTCATCGGACCGCATACATCGGTATGTATTATGTCCAACAAATCAGTAGCTCGCTCCATTGTTCCGGAGAACGGAGTTTTAGTCATCTTGCCCATGAGGCATGGTTCGCAAGTATCAAATGATTCATAGTCAAGAGATTCCAAAAGTCCATCCGCATGGAGTTTCTTCATGCGCTTTACACCAATATGACCTAAACGGCAGTGCCACAAGTATGTTGCACTATCATTATCAACTTTGCATCTTTTGGCATCAATATTATGAATATGTGTATCACTACGATCGAGATTCAACAAGAATAGACCATTCACAAAAGGTGCGTGACCATAAAAGATGTTACTCATATAAATAGAACAACCATTATTCTCTGACTTAAATGAATAACCGTCTCGCAATAAACAAGATCCAGATATAATGTTAATGCTCAACGCTGGCACCAAATAACAATTATTGAGGTCTAAAACTAATCCCGAAGGTAGATGTAGAGGTAGCGTGCCGACGGCGATCACATCAACCTTGGAACCATTCCCGACGCGCATCGTCAACTCGTCCTTAGCCAATCTTCGCTTATTCCGTAGCTCTTGTTTCGAGTTACAAATATGAGCAATCGAACCAGTATCAAATACCCAGGCGCTACTACGAGCATTAGTGAGGAACACATCAATAACATGTATATCAAATATACCTTTGCTCACTTTGCCATCCTTCTTATCCGCCAAATACTTGGGGCAGTTCCGCTTCCAGTGACCAGTCCCTTTGCAGTAGAAGCACTCTGTTTCAGGCCTGGGTCCAGCTTTGGGTTTCTTCGTGGGAGCGGCAACTTGCTTGCCATTCTTCTTGAAGTTCCCCTTCTTTCCCTTGCCCTTTTTCTTGAAACTAGTGGTTTTGTTAACCATCAACACTTGATGCTCCTTCTTGATTTCTACCTCCGCTGATTTCAGCATCGCGAAGAGCTCGGGAATTGTCTTCTCCATCCCTTGCATATTATAGTTCATCACGAAGCCTTTATAGCTTGGTGGCAGTGACTGAAGAACTTTGTCAATAACACTCTCAACCGGAAGATCAATTCCCAGCTGAGTCAAGTGGTTGTGGTACCCAGACATTCTGAGTATGTGTTCACTGACAGAACTGTTCTCCTCCATCTTACAGCTAAAGAACTTGTTGGAGACTTCATATCTCTCAACCCGGGCATTAGCTTGAAATATCAATTTCAGCTCTTGGAACATCTCATATGCTCCGTGGCGTTCAAAACGCTTTTGCAGTCCCGGTTCTAAGCCGTAGAGCATGGCACACTGAACTATCGAGTAGTCATCAGATCGAGCCTGCCAGGCATTCACAAAGTCTGCATCAGCTGCTGTAGCAGGTCCATCACCTAGCGGTGCATCAAGGACATAATTCTTCTGTGCAGCAATGAGGATAATCCTCAAGTTACGGACCCAGTCCGTGTAGTTGCTACCATCATCTTTCAACTTAGCTTTCTCTAGGAACGCATTAAAATTCAACGGAACAGTAGCACGGGCCATTTATCTACAACATAGATATGCAAAGAAACTATCAAGACTAAGTTCATGATAAATTAAGTTCAATTAATCAAATTACTAATGAACTCCCACTTAAATTAACATCCCTCAAGTTAACTAAGTGTTACATGATCCAAATCAACTAGCCCATGTCCGATCATCACGTGAGATGGGATAGTCATCAATGGTGAACATCTCCATGTTGATCATATCTACTATATGACTCATGTTCGACCTTTCAGTCTCGAGTGTTCCGAGACCATGTCTGTACATGCTAGGCTCGTCAAGTTTAACCCAAGTATTCTGCATGTGTAAAACTGGCTTACACCCGTTGTATGTGAACGTAGAATCTATCACACCCGATCATCACGAGATGCTTCGAAACGATGAACTTTAGCAACAGTGCATACTCGGGGAACACTTTTATTTTGAAATTTAGTGAAGGGATCATCTTATAATGCTACCGTCGTTCTAAGCAAAATAAGATGCATAAAGGATAAACATCACATGCAATCAAAATATGTGACATGGTATGGCCATCATCTTGTGCTTTTGATCTCCATCTCCAAAGCATCGTCATGATCTCCATCGTCACCGGCTCGACACCTTGATCTCCATCGTTGTGTCGTGGTCGTCTCGCCAACTATTGCTTCTACAACTATTGCTAACGCATAGCGATAAACTAAAGCAATTACATGGCGCTTGCATTTCATACAATAAAGAGACAACCATAAGGCTCCTGCCGGTTGCCGATAAATTACAAAACATGATCATCTCATACAATAACTTATATCACATCATGTCTTGACCATATCACATCACAGCATACCCTGCAAAAACAAGTTAGACGTCCTCTACTTTGTTGTTGCAAGTTTTACGTGGCTGCTACGGGCTTCTAGCAAGAACCGTTATTACCTACGGCACAAAACCACAACGGTGATTTATCAAGTTTGCTGTTTTAACCTTCAACAAGGACCGGCCGCAGTCAAATTCGATTCAACTAAAGTAGGAGAAACAGACACCCGCCAGCCACCTTTATGCAAAACAAGTTGCATGTCTGTCGGTGGAACCGGTCTCATGTACGTGGACATGTAAGGTTGGTCCGGGCCGCTTCATCTTACAATACCGCCGAATCAAAATAAGACATTGGTGGTAAGCCGTATGACGATCACCGCCCACAACTCTTTGTGTTCTACTCGTGCATATCATCTACGCATAGACCTGGCTCATGATGCCACTGTTGGGGAACGTTGCATGGAAAACAAAAAAATTTCTACGCACACGCAAGATCTATCCATGGAGATGCATAGCTACGATAGGGGGAGTGTGTCTACGTACCCTCGTAGACCGTAAGCGGAAGCGTTAGAACAACATGGTTGATGTCGTCGAACAACTTCACGATCCAACCGACCGAGCACCGAACGTACGACACCTCCACGTTCAGCACACATTCAGCTCGGTGACGTCCTCGACTTCTTGATCTAGCAAGATGGCGAGGCAGTGGATGAGTTCCGGCAGCACGACGGCGTGGTGACGGTGATGGTGATGCTATCTCCGCAGGGCTTCGCCCAAGCACTGCGAAAATATGACCGAGGGACGGAACTGTGGAGGGGGGCGCCGCACACGGCTAAGACAATGTTGTTTTCCTTTGGGGTGCCCCCTCTCCTCTATTTATATATGTGTAGGGGCTCGGAGTAGAAGGAATAGTGCCACGTGAACAGTAACCGTGAATAGTACACACGTGGACTTGGACTCCAAAGTCCAATCCTATTCCTACTAGGACTCTCCCTTTTTTCCTTCCCTAGTTGCGTGGGCTTTTGAGGACTTGGTGCGCCTGGCCCAATAAGGCCAGGGCGCCTCCCCTTAGCCCATGCCTGCCCTTGGGACGTGGTGGACCCACTTGTGGACTTCCGGACTCCTCCGGAATCCTCCGGAACCTTCTGGAAGCTTCCCGGTACAATACCGAAAAAACTGCACCTTTTTCCGGAATCCAAAATATGACTTCCCATATATAAATCTTTACCTCTCGACCTTTCCGAGACTCCTCGTGACGTCCGGGATCTCATCCGAGACTCCGAACAACATTCGGTTACCAATTCACATAACTCATATAACACTATATCGTCAACGAACGTTAAGCGTGCGGACCCTACGGGTTCGGGAATGATGTAGACATGACTGAGACGCCTCTCCGGTCAATAACCAATAGCGGAACCTGGATGCTCATATCGGTTCCTACATATTCCACGAAGATCTTATCGGTCGAACCGCAATGACAACATACGTAATTCCCTTTGTCCATCGGTATGTTACTTGCCCGAGATTCGATCGTCGGTATCTCCATACCTAGTTCAATCTTGTTACCGGCAAGTCTCTTTACTCGTTCCGTAATACATCATCCCGTAACTAACTCCTTAGTCACTTTTCTTGCAAGCTTCTTATGATGTGCATTACCGAGAGGGCCCAGAGATACCTCTCCGAAACACGGAGTGACAAATCCCAGTCTCGATCCATGCCAACTCAACGGACACCTTCGGAGATACCTGTAGAGCATCTTTATGATCACCCAGTTATGTTGTGATGTTTGATAGCACACAAGGTATTCCTCCGGTATCCGGGAGTTGCATGATCTCATGGTCTGAGGAACATGTATTTGAAATTCAAGAAAGCAGTAGCAATAAACAAAACGATCATATGCTAAGCTAATGGATGGGTCTTGTCCATCATATCATTCTCCTAATGATGTGATCCCGTTATCAAATGACAACTCATGTCTATGGTTAGGAAACCTTAACCATCTTTGATCAACGAGCTAATCTAGTAGAGGCTCACTAGGGACACGGTATTTGTTTATGTATTCACACATGTATTTAAGTTTCCGGTGAATACAATTCTAGCATGAATAATAAACCTTTATCATGAACAAGGAAATATAAAATAATAACAACTTTACTATTGCCTCTAGGGCATATTTCCATCACTAAGAACTTCGTCACCAGGACTCACCACTTTGCTCTACAACAAGCCATGCATCAAGCAAACGAAGCGTTGAGTGATCGCATTGATCAATTCGCCACCAACTTGCGCCAATCCAAATCAAGGAACCGGGACTATCTTGACAACAAGTTGAACTCTCAAATGCAAGAAATTTGTTAAATGATGGTCAACCACGCCTCTTCAACATTTTCGTCATCAAGAAGGCAACATTCAAGCCGCCACTCTTCGGACACCTCTTCCGACGCAAGTCTCCCATGACCTCGTCCTCATCTTCGAGACGACCGTCACGATCATCAAGCTTCACAAGACCCATTCCATGGCAATGGTTTGCAAGACCGCCTTCGTGAGCGGGAATGACGATGTCGCCAAGAACAAGATGCCATTGACCAAGAGCAAGAATGACAATGTCAACGTCATGAATAGCAAGACGACGACACCCTACGGCAATAAAAAAACCGTTGTGAGGAGCAAATGCTTGAAGGACAATGAGCCCTCCGAGAAGCCACTCGCACCATGCAAGAGCACAATTGAAGAGTGCACGATCAAGAAGAAGTGCTCCGACAAGAGCAACAAGATGAAGCCGCTCGCATGCAGGAGCGCCAAGAATGGAGGAATCGAGCACGAATTCCTCGTACTTAACTCCAAGCTCATCATGAGGAGCAAGATAATGAAGACCCTCCTCCGCGCCTAGTGCGACATCATCATCGCAACAACCATAATGAGGATCTACACTACGGCAAGATCAAGTTCAACATGCCAAAGTTCTCCGAAAGCACTGACCCCGAAGACTACCTCTCATGGGCCTTAAAAGCGGACAAGATATTCTGGCTTCACAACTATGAAGAGGAAAAGAATATCGCAACTGTCTCCCTTGAGTTCCAAGACTATGCCCTCATTTGGTGTGAACAAGTTATTGAGCAATGAAGGGAACAAGGCGAGCCACCGATCACTACTTGGTGTCAAATGAAGGAAATCATGAGAGCCCGCTTTGTACCTACCAACTACAACCGTGATCTCTTCACGAAGCTACAACTACTCAAACAAGGCACAAAGTGGGATGAGGACTACTACCAAGAAAGAGACATTGCCATGATATGAGCCAACGTCAAGGAAGACGAGGAACAAACTATGGCACTGTTCTTGAATGGCCTCAACCACCAAGTCATGAAAATTGCAGATTTCCAATCCTACTCCAACCTCTTCAAGCTAGTGCACCCAGCAACCAAAGTAGAGCAACAAGTGCAAGAGGACTACCTGTACTCCAAGTACTCGTCCAAGACCTATGGCTCAAGTACTCAAGAAACTCCAACTTCGATGACTACTACTCGAGCTACACCCACTGGCAGTGGAACCTCAAGCTAGCAACCTATGACACCTTCGAGTCATCCTTCTCAAAGCACCTACAAGACAAGAGATTCGTCCTATACAACTCCAGCGGATGCTGCCGCCAAAATAAGTTCCATTCAATGTTTCACTTGCAAAGGTCAAGGCCACAAGACATTCGAGTACCCCACACAGCGCCCCATGATTGCCTATGATGACGACACCTATGACTCCTTGAGAGATGATGAAATGGGAGCCTTGGAGCACGTGTCCATGCATCACCAAGTGAATGAAGATGAAGATGCGCAAATCTTTTACGACAATGATGCGAGCCCCGCTCTCGTTGTCTCAAAGATATTGACACTCGAACAACAAAAAGATGAAGATCAATGTTGCCACATCTTCCACACAAAAGTGGGCATCCAAGGAAGATCCATCAAGGTCATCATAGATGGCGGAAGTTGCCACAATTTGCTAAGTGAAGAACTTTGCTCCAAGCTACAATTGAAGACGATGAAACCATGCCCTTACAAGGTCTAATGGCTAAGCGACTCCAGCACCATACAAGTCAACCAAACTATTCAAGTCTCCTTCAAGATTGGAGCATATAAGGACACCTTGGAGTGTGATGTGGTACCAATGTCTGTGTGCCATCTCGTTCTAGGAAGACCTTGGCAATTCGACCGTGGCGTCATCCACAATGGACGAACCAATCGCTATTGCTTCATGATGAAGGGCAAGGAGTACATTCTTCGACCAATGTCGCCAAGTCAAGTGATCGCCGACAAGCAAGCTTCAAGTCGTCATGGAGAAACTAGTGAGAGAGCGACCCACCCAAAAGAGAGTGAGCGCCACAAGCCTAATATAAGTGACTCCACAATGAGAGACAAGAAAAACCTAGTGCTACTAGCCACCAAAAGAGACTTGAGGGATGTGAGTGAGAGCCCATCGAGTGTCCTTCCCTTTTTACTTGTGTGCAAAGATGACGCGGTGAGGACTAATACTTCACAACATCTACCTTCGGCTTTGTCTCATTTATTGCCGGAATTCGCGGATGTGTTTCCCGATGAGCTACCTCCTAGACTACCTCCACTTCGTGGCATCGAGCACCGTATAGACCTCATCCCCTGCGCACCACTACTAAACCGAGCCCACGTCAACCCTGAGGAGACCAATAAATTCAACGTCAAGTCAAACACCTACTTGAAAATGGGTATGTACGCGAGAGCCTTAGCACTTGTGCGGTTCCAGTTATTCTTGTGCCTAAGAAAGATAGTAGTTGGCATATGTGTTCCGATTGTCGTCCCATTAATGCTATCATCATGAGGTATCGCCATTCCACGTCTTGATGACATGCTAGATGAACTTAGTGGAGCCACCATTTTCTCAAAAAATTGATCTTAAAAGTTGTTATTACCAAATTCGCATGCAAGAAGGCGATGAGTGGAAAACGGTTTTAAAAAAATAAGACTTTATGAATGGTTGGTCATGCCTTTCGGTTTATCTCAAGCGCCTATCACATTCATGCGTGTGATGCATTATGTCCTTCAACATCTCATTGGTTATTGTGCTGTTGTCTACTTTGATGATATCCTCGTTTTTACCAAATCTATTACTATAAGGGCATTCAAGTTGATGAGTCTAAAATTTGTGCTAAAAAACTTGGCCACAACCAACCAACTTTCAACAAGTGCATAGTTTCCTTGGCCTAGCCGGTTTCTATCATCGCTTTGTTAAGGACTTTAGCACCATTGTATCACCCTTGCATGCCTTGAGTAAGAAGAATGCACCTTTTATTTGGGGACCTGACGGGGTCCTGTGCCGGGGGTGGCTAACACCAAGGAGCCCGGTCTCGTAAACCGCAAGGGGGCCTAACAGGCCCACGGCATGATGCTAACCCTAAGGAATCCAAAGACCTTCTTGACGCCCAAGACTAGAGGACGACGGCATCCCCAGATCTCATCTAGCATGTAAACCCTAGACCTCTCCTGTCTATATAAAGGAATGTCTATGGTTCCTTCTGATCCATCTATCCACAGAGTCATTGAAGCCTCAGGATCTGACACATCTTCAGCAATTCATGGATAGGTATTGAATTCTATGATTTTGAAATTTGCATTCATATCTGGTTCAAGAACTGAGTATGTGAAAATTCATCTTCATTTGCAGTGTGTTGGCATCGTGCAGAACTAAACCAGGGAACCAGTTCAAGAGTGCACTACCTCAGCAGCACGAGATCGTTTCTCCGGTAAGACACCAAAATTCAATATTTTTGGAAAATGTATCCAAATGTTTGCAAATACCTTTTCTTATGCTAGTCAAATGTTCAAGTTTCTAAATAAACCTCTTTCTTTTTCTCTCCAAAGAAAAAAATAAACATCTTACACCGGTTAGGTTGCTCCTAACAGGGCAAATACATGACTAATTCTGTACAAACAATTTCAGTGTCCCAGCAACAAGCAGGGACCAACCTTTGTGGTTACTATGTCTGCAGACACATGATCTCCATCTACAAATCTATTAATTGTTGTGACGATGCTCTCAAATTAGTACCAGTAAGTCTGTATATTAATTAATATCTTCTACTCCACTCGTATGGCACATTCTGATCTAAAAATCCTGTAGTTCATCTTTGAACCGATGACCCCTGAACCGCTCCCCGCTGGTGAATTGCTGGAGGTTAGGAGATTTATCAGTAACTCCTCCCTGAATCACTACATCAAGCCCACTGGTGATAATGAAGATTTCAGCATGGTTGTTCCTGAAACAATGAGTAATCATTCCACGCGAGTTAGCTGCTAAACATATACGCATGGATGCATTGTTTTCCATGTGATGAGGTCTTCATATTTCGTACACCATGATTATGTACTGCATTTTTTGATAAATTAGTGAAATTTAGCTAGCATTTGTTCAATTGCATATTGTTGCGAATTCTGATGAATGTTCTTCCTGTGGACACTGTTTGTTCAATTGCATATTGTGGCGAATTTGCTTTTTGTAGGGCAATTGAAATGCGATATTTTTGCTTTAACCTGGCCATTGATGCGCACACGGTTCAACTAAATGAGGGTGTGTGATCTGGAACGGAAAGCGCACGTCACTCATAGAGCAACCGTCGATGATACACAACAAATCACAGATGATTTGCAGCACTTCTATGTGTGCGTAGGGGCTCCTGAACCGTTTGTGATAGCACATTATCGCACACGAGAGCTTAGAGTGAACCGTGCCCAATGCAAAATGCAACCCCACTCGTAAATTGTTCAGGAAACATGTGCGATGATGTCATGCATGGCAGACGGTTGCCATATAATATTCGTGTGCGATGGGACACATATCGCGCACAATTTCTATGATGGCCCATGTGCCTTAGGTATTATTTCGCAAACGGTCCAATGTCAAACACTGTTTGGTTTCCCTGCGCAATTAGAAATGTTTGACTCATTAGAGACGTGGGCGATTGATCACCAATCCCACACGTGTGCCGGAATATAGTGTGTGCGATATGTTCCTGCATCGCATATGATTACATTTGGCAACGCATCTGCCTCATCGCTCCCTATCACCGACGGTTTCTGGGTCATGTGGGAAGGACCCCTGATGTAGGGTGGAACCCTATGGTGATGTTCTTTTCACACTTGGAGGGGGAAAAGGGAAGAACAAACAAGAACAACAAGAGAAATCACTCAAACAAACCCAAATCACACATCCACTAAGATAGCATACATGAGATCCACAAGTATACAAGAACAATTCAAGGAAATAATCACAAAGGTAAGGTTCTTCTCACAACATAGGAGGTGAGGTCTTGATGCTCTAGATGAGATCCTTCTCCCTTAGGAGGTCTTGATGATCCTATGACGGGGATCCTTCTCCCTAGAGAGGTCTTGATTCCCCAAGAGGAGATACAAGGAGCAAAGCTCACTCAAATGTCTCAATATACTTTGCTAACCCTAGCTAGGGGGAGGAGGGGGTGTTTATATAGGAGTCCACGAGGTAGGAGGGGTGCAGTGAGGATTACATGGCCAGATGGCCAGTTACACGCGTGCAAGTGCCGGATGTCCGGGCATCGGTGTCGATTCTAAATCCGGCATATCTCGTAGTAGGGGTCCTAAGCTAGGCGTCTTGGAGCGATGGTAACATGGACACAGGATTTTACCCAGGTTCGGGCTGTCTCGAAGAGATAATATCCTACGTCCTGCTTTTGATTGTATTCATATGGGGTGTAGTACATAGTACATGTATCTACCACGAGATTGTTCTAATGAATATGAGTCGATCTATTGACTAGCCTGGCCTCGGTTTATATATGCACTGGAGGCCTAGGGTTTAGGAGAGTCGTCGGCTTGTGCACCAAGTCTTGTAGAGTCTTCCTTGTATGCGGCATGGGCTGCCCGAAGTGGCCCATTAGTGAACCGCCATGGGGGTCCTTGGCTCAACCCACCTGGTCGGGAGACGATGTGGTGAGTACCCCCTAGTCCAGGACACCGTCAGTAGCCCCCTGAACCGGTCTTCAAGTTGGGGACGCTCCTCGGTTCTTCTGAACTGTTCTTCGTCTTCGGTCATCGGTCTTGAAAACTGGTTCAACAAATCTTCCCATCTCCGATCTTGAGGATTGCCGAGGTGTATCCGAAGAGTTCATACGTCGGGTGTCTGAGGAGTCCTTTAAGTTCTCGGCCTTTATCAATGCCTTGTTATTTTTTTACGCAATACCTTGGGTTTGAAGTTTTTCCCATGCGGCGGTGTCCTCTTGCATCCGAGCTCCAACGCCGGACTGCATCCGAGGTGTCTTTTGCAGCCGAGCTCCAATGCCGGTCTGTATCCAAGGAGTATTTTTGCAGCCGAGCTCCAACGCTGGCCTGTATCCGAGCTCCAGCGCCGGACTGCAGTCGAGGAGGCATAGAGTACCTCGTCTTTGAAAAAGTTTGAAGGAGGTTATCCGAGTTTAACGCCGAAAAAGTTCTCTACGGAGCCAGCCACTCACAGCCGAGCTTTATGCCGGACTGCTTCCGAGGTGGTGCACCACCTCAGCCGTGGGCTGATGTTTTATAGAATTGTTTCTGATTGGTGCAATTTATTCTCTGCCGAGATGTATAACCAGTAGCCCTCAAGGTGTGTGCCGACATAAAATCCGGGATGCACCTGAAGGATAAAATAAAACCGCTGATCCCAGTAGCCCCTGAGACTCAGGTTGATTTGCGAAATCGGCCTGAGGATCAATTCCTTGCTCGGCAGCATACTTAAAAACAGAAACGCGGTGTGCATAGTTCCCGAGACTCAGGCTGGGTGTGGCCGACCAACCTGAAGATCGTAATCTCCTCGGAAACTATTCGGCACATTGAATTTTCTGCATTGAATCATCAATGCAGTAGCCCCCGAGCCACTGGTCGGGTGGCAACACCAGATCAGGGGATCGATGTAACCCGTTAATGGCTTTTAAGTGAGAAGCGCGAAGCCCAGTAGCCCCCGAGCCTTAAGTTGGGCAAGGGTGGCCGAATTAAGGATCGATATTCGTTTAACACAAAATTCAATTCCGGCTGCGCGACTGTCTCAACAAGACTGTGCCCTCGACTTGTTAATAGACGACTTGAAGTAAATTAACTTTGTCCAATATGTGTAATGATTCTATATATCAAAGTACTTTACATCATTAATGCTCGGATACGCATTGTACAAACATTGTTGACCGACCATCGGCTTCAACCTCCTCGGCCAGTAGCCGAGGAGTGTCTTCCTACTTTATAAAGCCGTTATAATGGCAAAGATTTACGGAAAACAAGGCAATCCGGCCATACGGTTTTATAAACAAAGGTATGCGGAGAGATATGTTATATTACTATTTAACGTAAGAAACATCTTCCAACGAAAATTGTCCTGCTATCGGTTCCTTTCTTTGGGTTGTCATGCTAAGCAGGATGATGTAACTTCACCTCCGATCTAAGTGGGAGAAAAATAGTGAAGATCAATCCGGGGAAGATTCCCGAAGTATTTGGCTTTAAAAAAACCGAGATTTTCACTTCCGTCGTTGCCGACCAATTATGTTCTTGAGATTGCTAGCTTTCGGCTTCACCCAGTCTGAGGTACTAACCCGGATAACCTGGTAGTATCAATCACAGAGGTGCTCCCTTTACCCCCTAGCCGAACAATCGGGAACGTAGGGGGTAAGCACAGGAGCCAGGCAACCCAGCTTGGCCAGATCTCAAGTCAAATTGATGCATATTGTGGCTTTATAACGATTTATGGGAAGGCAGCGCTCGTATATTGAATACAAATGCTGAGAATACGTCGGACTCTTCTGGAGTCCCAAATTAACCGCGCCGAGGTGCCTCAAGGAGCCCCTGGTACGGTTTATTGGACTCTTTTATATGTCCGAAGTGTTTTATATCAAAAACTCGAGGTTAGAATTGCACAGTTTTTTCAAAGACGGCCGAACTGCTTTTCTATTAGTGACCTTGGACAAGCCGAACACTTTTATGAAAGCAAGCTGATCGGCCGATTGAATTTGCGCATGTTTGGGGTAGTCAGCTTTTAAGCTGTATTTTGCAGCTTTATGCTATATATTATTTTGACTCCGTTGCGACTGTTTATAATTTGAAAGTGGCCCATCTTCGGCTTTCACCCCTTTGTAGATGCTACGCAGGGTGTTTCCGCAATAACAAGACAACCCTTAGCCGACGTCTCAGTGCCCGGAGGCGGTTGTGTTAGCGGAGACGAGGCAATCAGATATGTAGGCTTTATAACTTTCACTTAGTCATAGGAGCTTGACTGTGGGGGCAAGTAACTAGCCCCCGGTGTTTGGAGTGTACGGGCGTGCCGAGGTGCAGCTCGGCAGGGAAGTTGCCGAACTATGGGTCGGAAAAGATTTCCCGAGCCAAATTATTATGCACGGCTCCTCGGTCAAGAGGATGTCCTGCCTCCTGAAAGAAACATAAAAAATAGGTTAAAGGTGCCATAAGCTCGGAAAACCAAAAAACATTAGGAAAAACTTGATGTCCGAACTAAATCATGTTTTTTAGTGCCAATCCGAAAATTGGTCTTAAAATAAATTTTTCCTTCCGTCATGCTTTAACATAACACATCCGATCTCTAAACTTCAAGTAGGTCAGCCTTCGGCTTCAACCTCCATATCCCGAAGGCGGAGTGCTTCTCAGAGGCCAATTTAGCGAACTAAACTCAAGCGGCTTTAGAGAGAAACCAGGATATCCGGCTATTGACCATACACTCGAGTTGAAAAAGGAGTGTTAGAAAAAGACTTTGCAATGACCAAGAAGAAAACACATTTACTATAAAAGGACTCATATAAATTTATGAGCCCCCAGTTAACATGGGTAAAAGGAGTGTTTTTAACAAACAAAGTTTTTTTCTAACACAAATATAATGCTTGGTCGAACCGAACAAAAATTGAACATTTAAAAAAGTTGAGCATGAAAGTGACTTAGCTGGTTAATGTGCTCGGCGTTGATGACGTGGTGTGGGCTTGTGGCGGGACGAAGACGCATAGTCCTCGGCTTGATCGAGGTCCCAGACCCCAAGCCCGAGGTGGCCGAGTGAGGAGCTTGGCACTCCGAAGTAACGACACTGTACGGTCGATGTGGCGAGGCGAAGCCCCCGGTCCAGCCGAGGTGACGAAGCTGATCGGCTGGTGACGCCGAAGTCTCCGGAGTAGGTTGATGAAGAGATGGCAAAGCCCCCGGTCTAGCCGACGTGTCGGAGCAGGTCGGTAAGGTGACGTTGCAACCCCCATGCCAGCTGAGGTGTCGAAGCAGGTCGGCGAGGTGGACGTCAGCTCGAAGAAGCAACGGCGCGGTGATGCCGACGCAGGTCGAAACTTTGTGACGCGCTCAATGCTGGCTTGACAAGTGACCGCACGGCGATGCAGGCGCGCCCGACCCATGCAATCCGTAAGGTGACGATGTTATCTTGACGATCATTAGGGAGAGCGGTGCCGAACTCTTGGTCAGCTCGCCGAGGTGATGATCCGAGGTGGTTGTCGTCGGCTCGATGAAGCGACGGCGCAGTCGATGCTGGCACAGGTCGGCAGCCATGGAGCAACATGGCCAGGCTGGTTTGACACCGGCGCGACGACGAAGATCGCCTTGGAAAAGGCTTAAAATTTGCAGATACGTGCTTGAAAACAAAACACAATACCCTATAAAAAATTCCCTTCAAAAAGGATGTCCGATAATCTGTTCATGAAAAAGATGAACTCGGGCCGGATTCATTTTCGCGCAGAAAACAGATCCGAAAATTGATTCACTCATCGGACGCTTCCCAGAGTTTGAACGGTCGGATCGAGCTGAAATTTTGAGGGGTGGTAGATATGGGAATTCTGCAGCGGATGAACGGTTGGATCTTCCAAAGGACGTTCGAGCTGACTGCTTGACTCGTTGCCCTAAACTCGTCCAGATTCCTGTCCATATTCGACACTGCTCCGGTATATCGGAGATCGCCGGAGATTCCTCCATCGGAACACAACAAAATTTTGCAGGGTTGTTCTAGACTCAATTCCGCACAATTCCACCGAAGCAATCGTCAAAGCGACGCTCGAGGAGACGGGGACGGCGAACACGAATCTGCTGTCCAGAAAAATTTCAATGATCGCGTGAGGGCAATGTTGACGTTGAGCCCCCGAGCACCATGGACGATTTTTCCATGATCCCGGATGAGATCGGAGTTGATGATGACGAAGACATCCGTCCGAACTTGATCATCCGAAGAGAAGACTAGTCCTCGGTCCAGCCAAGGTGACCAGTCAGGTCGGCGACGAAGATGCCGACGCCGACGATGTAGCTCGGTTCCGATGCATAGATCGTGGTGGATCCGATCTGAATTCCCATCGCACCGCGGCGACTACCTAGCAGGCTCTCAATGAAAGCACCAATGTCGGTTCTAAATCTGGTATATCTCGTAGTAGGGGTCCTAAGCTAGGCGTCTTGGAGCGATGGTAACATGGACACAGGATTTTACCCAGGTTCGGGCTCTCTCGAAGAGATAATACCCTACGTCCTGCTTTTGATTGTATTATGGGGTGTAGTACAGAGTAGATGTATCTACCACGAGATTGTTCTAATGAATATGAGTCGATCTATTGACTAGCCTGGCCTCGGTTTATATATGCACCAGAGGCCTAGGGTTTAGGAGAGTCTTCGGCTTGTGCACCAAGTCTTGTAGAGTCTTCCTTGTATGCGTCATGGGCTACCCGAAGTGGCCCATTAGTGAACCGCCATGGGGGTCCTCGGCTCAACCCACCTGGTCGGGAGACGATGTGGTGAGTACCCCCTAGTCCAGGACACCGTCAATCGGGACGGATGTCCGGCCGTTCCCATCGGGCCGGATGTCTGGCGCCGGATGTCTGGCCTGGAGGGTGGTCCAGGTGCTATTGCCTCGGGCCTGAAATCCAGGCGGGGGCCGGATGTCCGGGCTGGTCGGGCCGGATGTCCGGGCCCTGGAGCTCTTCGGCTGCTGGGCTGTGGCTGCTGTTCCCAGGGACCGGATGTCCAGGCCAGGGGCCGGATGTCCGGCCACTGTAGCTCTTCAGCGGTCTTCTTCCTCGCGCTTCGCCATCCGTGTACTTGGTGACTTGGTCTTCATTCCGAGCATTCCCGAGATGGTCTTCTTCATGCCTAAGCACACATGTCTCACACGAGTCATATGAAAGTTCATTAAGGAGAGATGTCACCTCGGTCTCCATTGCCCTTGCACGTGCTTGTTTCATTGGTCCACTCGGCACTCGGGGAGACGAAGGTAGGTCCATGGGGATGACCGTAGGATGCTCCGCATCATCTCCCCGCCCCCTTGGGAAAGATCCGTCCTCGGATCGTAATCCACATCACCATGGAAGGGAGATAAGTCTTTGACGTTGAACATGTCGCTCACATTGTACTTGTTCCTCAGGATGTCGATCTTGTAGGCATTGTTATTGTAGCGTGCGAGCACCTTGAAGTGTCTGTTGGCGCGAGCTAGGAGTTTGGACTTGCACTCTTTAGGGAAGCGTTCTTTTCGGAGGTGTAGCCACACAAGATCTCCGGAGTTGAACACCATGGGGTGTTTGTTGATGATGAACTTGGTCGCGAGCCGTTGTACTTGGTGCTCGATCGTGTGCCTTGTATCTTCATGCATCTTCTTGAGGTATGTCGCTCGTGCACTCGCGTCCATGTTGATGCGCTCTTGTAAAGGTAGCGGTAGAATGTCCAATGGGGACAACGGGTTGAATCCGTAGATGAACTCGAAGGGGGACTTGCCAGTTGTAGAGTGTCGTGCTCGATTGTAGGCGTACTCGGTGATGGGTAAACATTCCTCCCACTCCCTTATGTTCTTCTTCATCAACATGCAGAGGAGTGTCGAAAGCGTCCGGTTTGTGACCTCTGTTTGGCCGTCGGTTTGTGGATGATATGCCGAAGAGAATAGGAGCTTGATTCCGAGCTTAGCGCAAAGTGTCTTCCAAAAGTAGCTAAGGAACTTGACGTCTCGGTCCGATACAATCGTCTTGGGCACTCCATGCAATCGCAAGATTTCCCTACAAAAGAGATTTGCAACATGTGAAGCATCGTCGATCTTGTTACATGGAATAAAATGTGCCATCTTAGAGAAATGGTCCACAACAACAAATACCGAATCTTTTCCGTTTTGAGTTCGAGGCAAACCAAGCACAAAATCCATACTAATATCTTCCCATGGTTGATACGGAATAGAAAGTGGCATATATAGACCATGAGATTGAACTTTGGACTTAGCTTTGCAGCATGTAGAGCACCGGTTGGTGTAGCGTCAGACATCTCGAAACATCTTTGGCGAAAAATAGTTCTTGGAGAGCGTGGCGAATGTCTTGTCGCGTCTGAAATGTCCCATGAGTCCTCCATCATGAGCCTCTTGCAAAAGCAACAAATGAAGAGAATACTCGGGGATACAAAGTTTGTTAGCTCGCATAAGATAATCATCCTTCAAATAGTATCGCTCCCAAGTTTTGTGCGTTAAGCATTTGACATATGGAATTGCAAATGAAGCATCATGCGCATACAAGTCTTTAATGTGCTCAAACCCTATAACATTCAACTCAAGTTGGGTAACCAACATGCATTTGCGGGAAAGAGCGTCCGCCACAATATTTTCCTTACCTTTGATGTACTTTATTACATAAGGAAAAGACTCAATGAACTCACTCCATTTGGCATGACACTTATTCAATTTTGTTTGACCCTTGAGGTATTTAAGCATTTCATGATTCGTATGGATGAAAAATTCACGAGGGCGAAGGTAATGTTCCCACACATGCAAGACTCTCACTAAAGCATATAACTCTTTGTCATAGATGGGGTAGTTAAGTTGCGCGCCGAAAAGTTTCTCGCTAAAGTATGCAGTGGGTCGTTTCTCTTGCATTAACACGCCACCTATGCCATTACCACTAGTGTCACAATGCACTTCAGAGGTTTTATCAAAGTTGGGTAAGGCAAGTAATGGAGCATGTGTAAGCAAGTTCTTAAGCTCATGAAATGGTGCATCTTGGGAAGGACCCCAAACAAATGGTGCATTCTTCTTACTCAATGCGTGCAATGGTGATGCAATAGTGCTAAAATCTTTCACAAAGAGACGGTAAAATCCGGCTAAGCCAAGGAAGCTACACACTTGAAGCAAATTGGTTGGTTGTGGCCAAGTTTTAATAGCATTAATTTTAGCTTCATCAACTTGAACACCCTTAGAGAAGACTACAAATCCCAAGAAAACAATCTTGTCAATACCAAAAGTGCATTTGTCCATGTTAGCGTAAAGTCGCTCGTTTCTAAGAACTTGCAACACATCCCTAAGATGTATGACATGATCCTCAAGAGATTGGCTAAACACAAGAATGTCATCAAAGTAGACCACAACACAAATGCCAATATATTTGCGGAGAACATAGTGCATCACACGCATAAAAGTACTAGGTGCTTGAGATAAGCCCACAGGCATGACTGACCATTCATATAAGCCAAATTTGTTTTTGAAAGCCATTTTCCATTCATCACCCTCTTGCATGCAAATTTGATAGTAGCCTTTTAAGAACAATTTTGGAGAAAATGGTGGCTCCTCTAAGTTCATCAAGCATGTCATCAAGGCGTGGAATGGGATGGCGGTATCTAACGGTGATAGCATTAATGGGACGGCAATCGGAACACATGCGATAGGTACCATCTTTCTTAGGCACAAGGATAACCGGAACGGCACATGGACTCAAGTTCTCGCATACATACGCATTTTCCATGAGATGTTGCACTTGCCTTTGGACCTCTTTAGTCTCGTCAAGGTTGATGCGGTAAGGTGCCTTGTTCAGTAGAGGTGCGCCAGGGATGAGGTCGATGCGGTGTTTGATTCCGCAAAGTGGAGGAAGTCCAGGAGGTAGTTCATCGGGAAAAATGTCCACGAATTCTTGCAATAGATGAGACAATACCAAAGGTAGATGTTGTGAAGTATTAGTCTGCACCGCATCATCTTTGCACACAAGCACAAACTGAAGAACACTTGATGGGCTCTCATTCACATCCCTCATGTCTCTTTTGGTGGCTAAAAGCACTAAACCTTTCTTGTCGCTCATCATGGGGTCGCTCATTTTTGGCTTGTGGTGCTCACTCTCTTTTTGGTGGTTCACTCACTCACTAGTCTCTCCATGATGTGTTGAAGCTTGCTTGTCAGCGATGACTTGACTTGGCGACATGGGTCGAAGAACGAATTCCTTGCCCTTCATCTTGAAGCTATAGTGATTGGTCCGTCCGTTGTGGATGACACCGCGGTCAAATTTCCAAGGTCTTCCAAGGAGGAGATGGCACACGGACATGGGAACCACATCACACACCAAGGTGTCTTCCTATACGCCAATCTTGAAGGTCACTTGAATGGTGTGCTCCACTTGAATTGTGTCGGAGTCGCTTAACCATTGGACCTTGTAGGGGCGAGGGTGCTTCTTATTGAGCAATTGTAGCTTGGAACATAGCTCTTCACTTGCCAAATTGTGGAAACTTCCACCGTAGATGATGACCTTGACGGAACGTCCTTGAATACCCGCTTTGGTATGGAAGATGTGGCAACGTTGGTCCTCATCTTGTTGTTGAAGTGTCAAGATCTTGGTGACAACAAGAGCGGGGCTCGAATCATTGTCCCAAAAGACTTGATCGTCTTCATCTTCATTCACTTGTCGGTGCATGGGCACGTGCTCAAGTGCTTCCATTTCTTCTTCTCTCATGGAGTAGTAGGTGCCGTCATCATTGGTGATCATGGTACACCATGTGGGGCACTCAAATGACTTGTGGCCTCGACCTTTGCAAGTAAAGCATTTGATGTCACTTGTCTTGGTGTCATCCGTAGGAGGTGTCGATGACGAAGTTCTTGGCTTGGATGTACTTGAAGAAGGACGACTCGAAGATGTCGTAGGTTGCTTGGAGCTTGACTTGTCACCGGTACTTGTTGTAGCTCGAGTCGTAGTAGGAGGTGTCGTAGTCCTTGAAGCTTGGGTGTATGAACCATATGTCTTGGAAGAGTACTTGGAGTACTTGTAGTCCTCTTGCACTTGTCGCTCCGCTTTGGTGGCTTTGTACACTAGCTCAAGGAGGTTGGAGTAATGTTGGAAGTCTGCAATTTTCTTGATTGGATGGTTGAGACCATACAAGAAATGCGCCATAGTTTGTTCATCATCTTCCTTGACATTGGATCGTATCATGGCAATATCCATTTCTTGGTAGTATTCTTCAACCGAATTGGTGCCATGCTTGAGGAGTTGTAGCTTCTTGAATAGATCGTGGCTATAGTGTGTAGGCACAAAACGAGCTCTCATGACATCCTTCATTTGAGTCCAAGTTGTGATAGGTTGCTCCCACCAAATGAAAACATAGTCTTGGAACTCAAGCAATGCCATGGCTACCTTCTCTTCCTGGTCATATTGGCGAAGACGGAATATCTTGTCCACCTTTAATGCCCATGAGAGGTAGTCTTCGGGATCGGTGCTTCTGGAGAACTTCGGCATGTTGAACTTGAGCTTGCCGTAGCGTTGTTCGTCATGATGCTGGGGTTGTCGTTGTTCTTGTCTTGGAGGTGGGTCTTCATCCTCGTTCTCCTCTTGCTCTACGCGGTCGGCTTGACGTTGGGGATGAGGTATTCTTGCCTGATTCCTCCTTTCTAGATTCTCCTCAAGGTGTGCAGCTTCTTCTTGGTGACGTGCATCTTCTTCTTCACGCACACGACGGTTGTGTTCATCGAGGGAACGAGTGGCTTCTCGAAGGGCACGTTGAGCTTCGAGCGCTTGGTCCTCACGACGTTGTTGCTCTTGCCAAAGTGGATCACCGTCTTGTGTGTCTTGTTGTTGACGTCATGGAACTTGCTCTTGGTGCATGACATCTTGAACCTGATGACATTGTCATTCTCGCCGTTGAAGGCGGTCTTGCAAACCATTGCCATGTAATGGATTTTGTGAAGCTTGATGGTCTTGTCAAGGATGAGGACGAGCTCGTGGAAGACTTGCATCCGATGATGAATCTGAAGCATGGCGCCGTGACCGGGTTCTCCTTGTCGAAGTCGAAGTGGAGGAAGCATGGTCAATTATCATGGCACGAAATTCTTCCATTTGGGTAGTAAGCTTGGTGTTGAGGTAGTCTCTTGTTCGCATTTCGGAGTGATGCAAGTTGGTGGCGAGTTGCTCAATGCGATCGCCCAAAGCTTCATTCTCTTGATGCAAGGCTCGTTGTACCCCAAAGAGATGGCTCTTGGATACATAGTCGTTCGGTGTGTCATGGTCGTCGAAGAGAGGATTTGAACATGTGCTCAGCCTATCCATCATGATCAAGTAGTGGTGAGTAGGAAATGAGAGAACAAAACCAAAGTTACCTTTTCCGAATATTGATGATGTATCGAGTATCACTCAATGTATTGCTATGATAGTAGAATTGGTACCGGGTTTGTCTCTCACACCTACACAAGTAAAGCTTATGGAGTAGCTTGGTTAGGATGGTGGCACAAAATATTTGCAATTGCTAGCAAGATATCAATAATGTTGAAAAAGATTCATGAGTTCGCAAGTGAAACAAGTAGACCAATAGCAATGAGTGGCACATGGAAACACATGCACGGATTGATAAATGAGGTCGTGCAACCAAGGAATGAGCTCAAAATGTGGAATCCGTGGAAAACGCTCGTGTTGCACAACACTAGAGAGACACTAGCTCAATTGCCCAATAGGTGGATACGAACTTGTGCACAACCTATTAGAGGCAAAACGTATCGACTTCTATCTCAATTATGCTATTTATGTATGTATGATTCCCGGTGAACTTGTCACAATGATCCAAGATGATCAAATATGATATGCAATGTGGCGATGCTATGGCTATTGCTTACAAGCTTGTTGTTACTCTTTCTCTCTTTGCTTAAAAGCTTCTCTTTCTTTGATATTTTCCTTTGGCCACTTATGCGAAATGCTATTACGAAGATAGCAATGATGTATATGCGGGAACAATTGTTGACACAAGAGATGATACAATGATATATGCACGCTATGATAGCTATGCGGAATGTGTATCACTAAAGTGCACAAGTAGCATTGCCCAACAATACTCAAATGGCTATTCTCGTAGGAAAGTGACGCAAAAGAGGGCCTTGGGGTTAACAATGCAATGGCAAGGAAATGAACAAGTTGTCGTCGATGTTACCGTCCTTGCTTACACTACTGGGAAAGGGCTTATAGGAGATCACAAATTAGTGGCGGGCACGGCGGGGCAGCCGCCACAGATATTTTTGAAAGCAATTAGTGGCGGGTAGCAAAATCGGCCCTCCACAGCTACATGAGTTGCAGTGGCGAGCGAGTTCTCTCACCCGCCACAGGTGAAACAATCCAAATCTTATCCCGTGATGAAACACGGTAGCGGCGGGCGGCTTACGGCGCCCGCCACTGCTCTTTCTATCAGTTGTGGCGGGCAAGTCTATAGCCCCGCCACAGCTAAAATCGCCGTAACTTTTGTCGGGGGCCCCAGGAGGTCTTTTTAGCAGTGGCGGCTTCCTGGTACAGACCGCCACTTCTTCTTGCCATACGTGTGGCAGGCCCTATACCCCGCCTGCCACTCGTAATTCCACTACGCTGGCGGTTCAATTTTCACACGAACAACCGTTCCCCCCACTCGCCAAAACAGGTCGTTTCTCCCCGCGCGCCGTCTCTCCCCCCCTCAAATCTCGCCCGAGTCGCCACCGCGCCCCTCGGTGCCGTCGCTCCTCGCCGCCGCGTGCGCCCCTCATCGACGCCCCTCGCCCTGGCCACCGTGCCCCTCCTCGCGCTGCAGCGGGCGGGCATGGCCTCATCCTCCAACACTAGAGGAGGCATCTCATCGCTGCCGCCGAGCTCCACCCCGATGGCTAGCCGTGCGGCCGTGTCCCCCTCCCCCGCCAATATCGAAGACCTCGGGCTGCATTCGAACTCCAAGCGTTCCACCTCTCCGGTATGCATTTTCAGATTTGTGCATAGTGTAAATATTAGTACTTTAGAAATACATGCCAATGTTTTTTAGTGTTATTTTGTATGATGGTCCGATCTGTGTTTAGGGTAAATATATACTAGTAGTTTAGAAATATTTGGTAAGTTTATGTGTACGAACCCTTCTAGTGTGGTCATGTCGAATATTTGTTTCATTTTTTAACTAGGATCCATTATAGTATCGTTGGCTTATATTGGCAGGTATCGACATGAGTGCCAATGTTTTGGCAAAACGTCGATTCATTTCCGTTTCGCTGAATTTCTTGCACTCGTTATGTCCTCTTGTTAGCAAAGGTCATGTCAAATTTTTCTTTCATTTTTTAACTAGGATCCATTATAGTATCGTTGGCTTATATTGGTAGGTATCGACATGAGTGCCAATGTTTTGGCGAAACATCGATTCATTTCCGTTTCGCTGAATTTCTTGCACTCGTTATGTCCTCTTGTTAGCAAAGGTCATGTCGAATTTTTCTTTCATTTTTAACTAGGATCCATTGTAGTATCGTTGGCTTATATTGGCAGGTATCGACATGAGTGCCAATGTTTTTGCGAAACATCGATTCATTTCCGTTTCGCCGAATTTCTTGCACTCGTTATGTCCTCTTGTTAGCAAAGGTCATGTCAAATTTTTCTTTCATTTTTTTATGCATCATGACTCATAATTGCATACTAAATTTTAGCAAACCCAACAAATGCATTCCGGAGAACCATCTTCTATGGACCCCTCAGCTCAGCGTCGTAAAAAGGGCAGAAAGCGAAAGAAGAAATCAGCCAATGAACCTACCGCCAGTAAGGCACCAGGAGAAGATGTGGTGAATGTTTCTGTCAGTCGGTGCTTCATGCAAATGTTTAAACCTGGTGAACCCATGTTGCCACAACACAAGTTGAGTGCACTAAGCGTTGAAATTCAGCTTCTACACAAAGACGTAGTAGCTAGGTCAGGAAAGGGTGAGATGTATTACACCGCCAATGTTATAGAGGGCCTTGGATTTGTCGACGAGTACCCTGCTGATAAAATATATCTTGGATTTGAGAGTGTGGTCAACGACAATATTTTCTATGTGGACGTAATCAAGCCGTCTTTAATGAGGCTTTGGTCGCTCTGGCATGCCACAAATCCATTACTCCAGAATGAGGAAGTTGGCTTCCTTGATCCGTATCTCATGCATTGGGCCAATGTGGATTCTGATAAAGGCCAACGTCTTATGATGGATTACCTCCACAAGACCATTCTTCATAGTCCTCGGACCAAGCACAACTTTATCGTGCCTTACTTCGAAATGTAAGTTCATTTCTTTTTGCTTGTACTATACACCTGGGTACTTTGATGTCAATCTCAGTAATGTTGCGTTGTTCAATTGTTTTGCGCAGCAATGAACACTGGATCGTCATCGCACTGATGCCCCGGGACGGCTGAGCTTATTTCTTTGATTCCAGGAGAGACCCTAAGAAGCCGTGGACCGATCTGAAGAAAGTTCTCAATGTTTCTCTTCTTATGTGTCATAAGTCCGACTGTAAGAACATGCCGCATTCGTAGTACAAATTTAACACTAGCTTTTGTTGCCGGCAACAACCGAAAGGTGAAACCATGCACATGTCTGGCTACTATGCCATGGTCTCGATGGATGACTATGTGCGCGCAGGACCACTATTAAGAAGTGATTCAATGTTGTAGAAATGGTCCGAAGAGAATGAGAAGGAAGTTAAGCTAGCTCACTTTTGGTCAAAGCACGAGCGCCTTCAGACAGTGCTCACGAATATCATCAATCGCCATGTAGTGAGGGATGAGGGGATGTTCTACTACGGGGCAGAGAGTCAAGAAGAACGAGACATGAGAATGACACATCAACATGGCGATATACATGCTCCTTTCTAGTCTAGTTAACCGTGAAAAACATTAAACTATGTCATGACACAATGATTGTTACCTTGTGTTCTCTACTTTATATGTACGAGTGTCATATGTTTATATATTAACCTTGTGATCTTTTCTATATGTATATATTTTGAATGTTATTGTCTGCTAAAAATAATAGATGGGACCGCCAAAAGATTTGTGGGAGGGGGTCTCTGCGGCGGACATGGAGAACCACTATCTATGGACACAGGAAAAGTATCGGGCAGAGCGCCTCAAGGAGGCGATGTTAGCTTGGGTCAAAAGTGTTCCAATGGCCCATTGTTCTTTCATAGCAATTGAGAAGATTGCGGAGAGGCGGTTCACTGACCTCGCAGTGTGCATCCTTGCGGAGGCGTCCCCAGATGAGAGGCTGAGGATTTGGCTGGGTATGAGTCCAACCACCATACCCACGCCCGCTGAGGTTGTGCAATGGGCTCTTCGAGAGGCCAAATCTCCAATTCCAGAGCAAGTGGCCCGTTGGTCCCCATTCGTTCCATCAAGTACTAATTCATGTAGTATGTGTGGCTTCTACTAACGGTCTGCGTGTTGAACATCTGCCAACACTCATTTCACTCAAAAAACTTGTCAAACCATTAATTATGTGATGAGCGCGACATATGTATGCTTATTAATTATTGTAATGCACTTGTTATATTTTATAACTACTACTTTTCATTAATCTGAAATCATTGTAATGTGGTGCGTGTATGTGGATCAAGGTTCAAACTAGAATTTATGTATCAAATGCAATCTGATGATATGATCTAGGTGCAATATGATGTAATTCAATCATGTCGGCATGCAACAATAGCAGTGGTGAGTGGTAGAAAAGGACCGCCACAGCAGCGCGAAATTCCTATGGCGGGCAACACGGAGTGCTGTGGCGGGCACGACGTAGAGCCCGCCACTGCTCATGGTCTAACAGTGGCGGGCGGACGCCCGCCACTGATAGTGTTCTAGTAGTGGCGGGAGGTCGGTGGCGGGCGGCCCTGAGAGCCTTGCCTACCACTGCTGGACTTTTCCCACCCGCCACTGCTAGGCATTCCTGCAGTAGTGTTACAGTGGTGGTGTCACAATGATGAAGTGGTCGTTGTCGATGTCGAGTCCGTGGCGAAGATGAGCGGCGGTGATGTCGATGACGAACCGTTCCTAAGTAGCTGAAACACGTTAGGAAACAGAAACCGTGCACTCAAATTCTCAAGTGGCAAAACTCGTGGTGGTTGCGGAAGTAGGTGGTGGAGTAGCACTATTGTGGTATGGGTGGGCGAAACAATGTGGGTAAAACGAAGAAAAATGGTCAAAATTGCGAAGTGGTGGATTGATGGCTGCCAGGGGACAGATGTCCGGTCCTGAGGGCCGGATGTCCGGGGGGCCGGATGTCCGGGGACACGGGCTGGATGTCCGGGGGTGTGATCCGTGGATGAACTTGAAGAACAAGTGGGGAAAAAGAAAAATCGGGGCAAAATTCAAGGAATTTCGTGGATGGAATTGGTGGAGATGGTGGGCGAAAGCTTGATCCACTCAAAACACAACAAATCCATGGATCAAAATCAACAAAATATCATCAAACCAACAAATCACAAATTTTTTGTTATGGCTATTTTTGTGGGGAATTTTCGAAATTGGGCAAAAACAACAAAATTGGGGCTAGAAAGTGGAGGGGAAAGACTCCAAAGTGTGAATCAACGTGGCTCTAATCCAAGATGATGTAGGGTGGAACCCTATGGTGATGATCTTTTCACACTTGGAGGGGGAAAAGGGAAGAACAAACAAGAACAATAAGAGAAATCACTCAAACAAAACCAAATCACATATCCATTAGGACAGCATACATGAGATCCACAAGTATACAAGAACAATCCAAGGAAACAATCACAAAGGTAAGGTTCTTCTCACTCCATAGGAGGTGAGGTCTTGATGATCTAGATGAGATCCTTCTCCCTTAGGACGTCTTGATGATCCTATGATGGGGATCCTTCTCCCTATAGAGGTCTTGATTCCCCAAGAGGAGATACACGGAGCAAAGCTCACTCAAATGTCTCAATATACTTTGCTAACCCTAGCTAGGAGGAGGAGGGGGTGTTTATATAGGACTCCACGAGGTAGGAGTGGTGAAGAGGGGATTACATGGCCAGATGGCGAGTTACACGAGTGCAAGTGCCGGATGTCTGGGTGTAGGGTCGAGAAGATAGGTCTAGAGGGGGGTGAATAGACTCTTAACCAATCAAAGGTGCAGTTTTTAATTCTATTGGAATTTAGGCAGATTTTAGCACTAGTTAAGATATCACCAAGACTTCCTACACAAGCATATCTAGAGATAGAACAGCGGAAATAGTAAAGCATGCAAATGTGCGGAAAGAAATGGGGTAGAGAAAATAAGATCAAATGCAATGAAGACGCGAAGGTTTTTGGCATGGTTCCGATAGGTGGTGCTATCGTACGTCCACGTTAATGGAGACTTCAACCCACGAAGGGTAACGGTTGCACGAGTCCACGAATGGCTCCACCAACGAAGGGTCCACGAAGAAGCAACCTTGCCTATTCCACCATGACTTACATCCAATAAGGAATAGCCTCACTCGGGGTTGATTTTCATGAAGTAGGCGATCTCCATGCCATTACAAACTCCTTGGTTCAACTCCACATGATCTTGGAGGCTCCCAAGTGACACCTAACCAATCTAGGAGACACCGCTCTCCAAAAGGTAATAGATGGTGTGTTGATGATGAACTCCTTGCTCTTGTGCTTCAAATGATAGTCTCCTCAACACTCAATCTCTCTCACACAAATTTGGCTTGGGTAGGAGAAGGATTGGAGTGGAAAGCAACTTGAAGAGGCTAGAAATCAAGGTTCAAATGGTTGGATTGGAATCTCTTGATCTCAACACATGAGTAGGTGGTTCTCTCTCAGAAAATGTATGGCGGAAGTGTAGGCACATTCTGATGGCTCTCTTAGAGAGTGAGTGGGGGTGGAGGGGTATAAATAGCCTTCACCAAAAATCCAACCATTGCACACTTTTGACCCAAATCGGTGAGACCGATTAGTATAAAAGATGTGAACTTTAGGCTTTTTGGTGGGACCGAAGTGGAACAACTCGGTGGGACCGAAGTGCAATGGCTAGGGCAAAACCAGTCTTGGAAATTCTGATTATTTCAACTCGGTGATTCCGAAGTGAAACAATGTCATCACAGAAACTTGGCAATGCCATCTCGGTGCGACCGAGATCCATTTCGGTCAAACCGAATTGCTAGGATTTGGCAGTGGCAGTGGTAGTGGCAATCTCGGTGGGTCCGGATGAGATAGTTTCGGTGGGACCGAGATAGAGAATTAGGGGTTTGGACAGATGTGTTTGTGAGAAAATGACTAAGGGTTTTTGGAGCAATACCATTGAGCACTTGAGCAACAACCTCATCATTAATACCTCATCCCCCTTTAATAGTATTGGCTTTCCTAAGGGACTCAATATGATCTTGGATCACTAAACCAAAAATGTAGAGTCTTGGAGTTGCCAATCTTGTCCTTGACATTTTGAAGGGATCCACATCTTCTTGTCCTTGCCATGCCATTGTTGAACTTGTCTGAAATACACTAGATAAAAGTATTAGTCCAACAACATGTATGTTGACATTGATTACCAAAACCACCAAGGGAGCAAATGTGCTTTCAATCTCCCCCTTTTTGGTAATTGATGACAACATAGATCAAAGCTTGAAATAAAGATGCAATAGAAGATTGTATGAAAGCTTGGAAGAAAACATGTAACATGTATGAGCTCCCCTATAGATGTTTAGCTAGTAAATGCTGATAGCTTGTGGTAAGTAGAAGCACAAAGTGAAGGGAATGCACATGCAACATGTATCTTGGCTATATGTATCAGAGCATCAAAAAGAAGTTGAAGTACCCTCATGTCCATGACTAGTTTCTTGCAAACAATTTGTGCAAAGGCAAGAAGTCATCGTGCACATGAGTATGATGCACATACTTACCTCGAAGTTCTTGAACATATTCCTGAAGAAATACACTTGAGAAAACAAGGTTAGATAACACAAGATAACTTCTCCAAGAAAAGACACAAGATCAACAAGAAACCAAGATTGGGATGACATGTAGAAGAGAGTATCACTGAGTGAATACTTCTTTTAGAAGCAGACATGTCCCCAAAAGAAAGATCAAATAGAATCAGTTGTCTCCCCTTAAAAGAACTTCCTCTCCCCCTGAATATAACATTGGATATTGGGAGTAGGTAGGGTACAAAAACAGATCATGTTTCTCCCCTCTTAGAAACATGTAGAATTCTCTCCTCTTATAAAGTGCATCACTATCCCTTAGGATATAACTTTTGACATGGAAGAGGTTATGGTAAGCTTTGATGTGCATCTCTCTCCCCCTTTGACATCAATTTCCAAGAAGGGATAGCTTCAAGGTTACTGGTCAAGTGGGTGTGGTCCTTGAGAGACACAACTAGCCATAATATAGTTCCAAATACAAGCAGAGGGAAAGAATCATTGAGTGGAGCTGGAGCAGAAAATACAGGAAATATTTGATAGAAAATTCCTTTGAGCAATAAAGTCGGTGACTCCGAGTTGGAACAAGTTGGTGTGACTGAGTTTGGTGCAGAGATAGAATTTTGTCAACTTAGCTCACTAGGCAAGAAGCTCTCACAAAGATTTGCAATGAATTTACCTGATAGAAAACTAGTAGAAAAGAAAGAAACAAAGAAAATAGAGGAACATCTAGATGAAGTTTTTTTTTGAAAAAGAAAGGAGATACACACAAACAACAAGAGAAACACAAGAGAACTTCATCTAGAGGGGTCGGCGACTAGGTCACCTATGTTAGAGTATATTGACTTAGGAGTCAAGTGAGAACACTTGATCATAGGTCATACTCATCGTTAAGCTCAAAATGGGGTTACCATTTTTCATTCAAGCATTTCAATGTATTCACATCTTGTTGAGTTGCTTTAGTTCATGACTTTGAGTAAAGCTTCTCTATGATGTGAGAACTTACATTGGGGTTTTGGTGTAGATATCCATCATGTAGTTGAACTTGAAGTAAATGCTCATTGAGTGAAGTTGGGAGCAATCCTATTGTTTGTAGTCCATCTTCCTACATGGGTTAGATTTGCATGGAACAACATATGTATCCAAATTGACAAGAATGAAGCCTAGACTCAAATGTTGTCAAAGGATATGTTTGAGTTGTCTTGTTCCTTGGCACACCAAAGATTTAGATACTTGATCCATTTTTTCTTGCTCAAGATAGGAGTTTGTGAGCTACCTTATGGAATGATGTTCATCCAAGTACCTACAAGAGGTTAGATACAATAAAAGGGAGCAAGGTATCCAAGATATAAAATGATCATAGAGGTATCAAGGATTAGTCAAGAAAGCTCATGCCCTTGCATGTATCCAAGTGAGTTTCTAGTTCAGTTTGAAGCATCAATGATATTCAACTCACTCCTCAAGTGACAAAATACCTTCTCATCAAGAGGTTTATTGAAGATATCCGCCAATTGCTTGTTGGTATGAACATGCTTAAGGCCTTTAGCAACATGATCTCGAATGAAATGGTGACGAACCTCAATATGCTTAGTTCTAGAATGTTCCACGAGATTGTGTGCAATCTTAATAGCACTCTCATTGTCACATAGTAATGGAACATGTCTCACATGCACACCATAATCTTTGACAGTTTGTTTCATCCATAGCAATTGAGCACAACAAGATCCGGCGGCAATGTATTCCACTTCGACGGTGGATAGAGACACCGAGTTTTGTTTCTTGGAAGACCAAGACACAAGAGATCTACCAAGAAATTGACATGTACCTGAATTGGATTTTCTATTAACCTTGTCTCCGGCATAGTCCGAATCAGAGTAGCCAACAAGATCGAAAGAGGATCCTTTGGGATACCAAATGCCAAAATTTGGTGTATGTAACTGGTATCTCACTATTCTTTTCACGGCCTTAAGATGACACTCTTTTGGTGCCGCTTGATATCGTACACACATGCACACACTTAGCATAATGTCAGTATGGGATGCACATAGATACAGCAATGAACAAATCATCGATCGATAAACCTTTTGATCAACTGGTTTTCCATCCTTAGTCAAGTCAGGATGTCCACTCGTAGGCATGGGAGTTTTCATACCTTTGCTTTCTTGCATGTTGAACTTCTTGAATAAGTCCTTGGTATACTTTGTTTGAGAGACAAAGGTACCCTCCTTAGTTTGCTTGATTTGCAAACCAAGAAAGTATTTGAGTTCACACATCATAGACATCTCATACTTTTCTGACATCAACCTTTCAAACTTTTCACTAAAAGAGGGATTAGTAGATCCAAAGATAATATCATCAACATATATTTGGCATACAAATAGTTCTCCATTAACCCTCTTAGTGAACAAGGTTGAATCAATTTTCCCAATTTTGAAACCCTTTTCAAGAAGAAACTTTGTCAAGCATTTGTACCAATCTCTAGGTGCTTATTTAAGACCATAAAGAGCTTTATGAAGTTTATAAACATGGTTAGGTTTCTTGGGATTAACAAAGCTGGGAGGTTGTTTAACATAGACTTCCTCCTTAATTTCATCATTTACGAAAGCACTTTTAATATCCATTTGGTAAAGAGTGATATCATGGTGATTGGCATAAGCAAGTAAGATGCGAATGGACTCAAGTCTAGCAACGGGGGCATAGGTCTCACCATAGTCCATACCTTCAACTTGTGTGTAGCCTTGAGCTACAAGACGAGCCTTGTTGCATATGACTTGTCCATCTTCATCTTGCTTGTTTCAAAACACCCATTTGGTTCCGATGATGTTTTGCTCATCCTTAGGCTTCTCAACCAACATCCAAACTTGATTCCTCTCGAAGTTGTGTAGTTCTTCATGCATTACATTTACCCAATCCGGGTCTTCAAGGGCTTCTTCTACCTTCATAGGTTCCATACTAGATATGAATGAGTAATGCTCACAAAAGTTAGCTAAACAAGATTAAGAGCGAGTGATTCTCCCAGATTTGATGTCGCCAAGAATTTGTTCAACGGGATGATTCTTGTCAATTCTTGCTCTAACTCGAGGTAGCTTTTGCTTGGGTTGTGGTGAGGCTTCTTCATCATCTTCATCATCATTGTCTTCCTCATCGTTGTTGTTGTCGTTGTTCGCTTGAGGTGGTGGATAAGGAGGTTGAGGTGGATCATCTTGTTGCACTTCCTCATTCCCTTCGTCTTGACGTGTTCCACTTGTGGATGCCTCCATATCAACTTGCGGTTCACCTTGATGTGAAGTTGGGGCTTCCACTTGAATGGACGAAGTACTCTCCTTGACCTCCATGGGATGAATCTTGCCAATAGACAAGTCTTGGATTACTTCCGATGGTTCTTGATCTCCTACATCAATTGGCAATTGCTCGACTTGTGAGCCGCTAGTCTCATCAAACTTCGCATCTACCGTCTCTTCAACTTTTCGAGTGAAGTTGTTGTAGACACGATAAGTGTGAGAGTTCAATCTGTAACCAAGTAAGAAACCTTCATGAGATTTACGTGCAAATTTTGAATGACGATGCTTGTCAAGAATGTAACATTTTGAGACAAATACTCGAAAGTATCCAACTTGTGGTTTGGTACCGGTGAGTAGCTCAGATGCCGTTTTACCAAGAAGCTTGTGAAGGTAAAGTCGATTTGTAGCATGACAAGCCGTCTCAACTGCTTCTGCCCAAAAGTGTTTTGGCATCTTGTATTCATCTAGCATTGTCCTTGCCATCTCGATAAGAGTACGATTCTTCCTCTCAAAAACTCCATTTTGTTGAGGTGTGTACGTAGCCGAGAACTCATGTGAAATCCCCTCTTCGTCAAGAAAGGTATCCACATTGGCGTTCTTGAACTCCGTTCCATTATCGCTTCAAACCTTCTTGATCTTCACTTCAAATTGGTTTTGGGATTTCCTAGCAAAGTTCTTGAAGATCTTTTGTACCTGCGATTTGTCATCGAGAAAGAACACCCACGTAAATCTGGAAAAATCCTCAACAATGACCAAACCAAAAGAGTTACCACCAAGGCTTTTGCAAGCGTTGGGACCGAAAAGATCCATATGAAGTAGTTCGAGTGGTCTCCTTGTGGTTATGATGTTCTTCACGGGATGGCTTCCTCCAACTTGTTTTCCTGCTTGGCAAGCACTACAAAGTCTATCCTTGTCAAAGAGAACATCTTTCACACCAAGAATATGATCTCCCTTAACAAGTTTATCAAGATTACGCATGCCAACATGTCCAAGCCTTCTATGCCATAACCAACCTTTAGAAGATTTAGCAATTAAACATGTACGAGGTTGGGCTCTCCTAGTGAAATCAACAATGTATAGATCACCTCTACGAATGCCGGTAAAGACCATATTATGATTATCTCGACGAAACACTTGGCAATCTACTTCGGTAAATAGAACATTGAAACCAAAGTCGGCTAGTCTAGATACGGAAAGAAGATTGTAACCAAGAGATTCAACAAGCATAACATTTTCAATGGAGCTATCATTGGATATGGCCATCTTACCAAGGCCAAGTACCTTACCCTTGGAGTTATCTCCAAAATTCACATACTTGGGTGGAAAATCATTTTTTGCAAGCTCACGAAACATGTCTCTATCTCCGGTCATGTGATCGGTGCATCCACTATCAAGAATCCACTCTTTTCCTCCGGCCATGTAATCTCGAAGATTAGCCATGAGACGAACATTCCTCATAGTCTTCTCATATTCGATGTCGAATTCCTCGTCCTCATCATAATAGCCATGTTCAACATCATCATCATCAACAAGTATGTGATCATCACCTAAGGCAATGGATTCATTAGTTTCATGATCCTGACAATGTTCAAGTTTATGAATTCTAATGGCTTAGCACGCATAAGATCACGAAGCTAAAACAAGCAATTATCAAAGTTAGGATCACCAGGCTTCATCTTGTGAAAAGCAACAATCTTATGAAGAATCTCATCAAGATTCTTTAAAGAGTAGTTGGGATATAGCTTTTCCAAGTCATTCCATAGAGTATAGGCACACTCAAAGTTTTGCATACAACCAAGCACAATTTTGGGTAACCCTCTAATGATAAGATTGACGGTTCTAAGATTACGAAGCATGTCAATTTGTTCCTCTAGAGTGGGATGCAAGGGATCAATGGGAGGCACATAAGGACTATGAATATACTTGCTCAAGTTAAATTCATCAAAGATATCAAGCATCTCATCCTTCCAAAAGTGATAATACTCTCCATTAAGAATAGGCACTCTACGTCTCAGACTCCCCAAAGTAGACACATCCATCTTCCTCCAATGGTGATTAAACCAAAGCAAAGGAGACCAAAGCTCTGATACCAATTGTAGGGTCGAGAAGATAGGTCTAGAGGGGGGGGGGGGGTGAATAGACACTTAACCAATCAAAGGTGCAGTTTTTAATTCTCTTGGAATTTAGGCAGATTTTGGCACTAGTTAAGATATCACCAAGACTTTCTACAGATGCATATCTGGAGATAGAGCAGCAGAAATAGTAAAGCATGCAAATGTGCGGAAAGTAATGGGGTAGAGAAAAGAAGATCAAACGCAATGAAGACACGGAGGTTTTTGGCGTGGTTCCGATAGGTGGTTGTCGGTACCAAAACCGGCAGATCTCGGGTAGGTGATCCGAAATGTAGGTCTAGGAATCAATGGGTAATAGGGAACATAGAGACAGCGATTTACCCAGGTTCAGGCCCTCTTGAAGAGGTATTACCCTACGGCCTGCTTGATTGTATTGATATGTTTGTATGAAGGTTACAGAGTTGATCTACCTCGAGATCGGATGGGCTAAACCCTAGGTAATGGATATCACGATCCTCTACGGACTAAACCCTCTAGTTTATATAGACACCAAAGGGTCCTAGGGTTACATATAGTCGGTTACCATCAGGGGATAAACATGCCGGCCATGCCAATTATTCCTTGGAGGAGACGCCAAGTCTGCGGAGGTTTCCTTCTGATACACGGGGTCGCCCACAATCCGGCCTTCCATCGACGAATAGAGAATGGCCCACCAGCCCGGCCCACGAGTGATAGGCCGGCAGCCCGAGTACCCCCTAGTCCGGGACACCCTCAGTAGCCCCCGAACTAGCCTCCAATGCCGAGGTTGACAGTCTTCGGCAGCTTCATGCTTTAATGGTCTTCGGCTTGGGTGGCGAGTTCCTCCCTTCACCTCCATTTGGTTTAATAATAATTCGGCCACCAATAGCTCGGTTGCCGAGGAATACTCCGATTGGCGAGGCCCCGTGGGGCCCGTCATACCGCTTTTCTTCGCCCATAATCAAATGACAACCCTCGATTTCTACGCACCCACGGAATGCGAGTAGCCCGATGGGTTTTTACAAAAATGCCCCTCTTTCAGGGGGAGTCAATGCCCTTTGAATAGGCCAAGGGCGCGGAGGTTGACACACTCCACCCCCTGCCATTCTTCATCACGTTCTCGCGAGGTCTCGACCAGTAAATAATGGCAAGCGTCCCAGGCTCTTCCTCACGCCCTCATGGCCCCCGGCAAGGTGATTGGGCGAGCTGCTCCGTATCCCTCATGCGTTTACGCGGGCTCGAGACGCAGGGATATCCCTGCTTCAGATCTCGCATCCACCCGTCCCGGATTAACTTCCGCAGACGGGGAAGCCCTCGTAGGGAACTTTCCTTCCCCCCACGGGGAGGAAAGGGTGTGCTTCATGCCCTTCCTCTTGCGAGGGATGGGTTTCCCCATTCATCCTTTTTTGAGGGGTCTACTAGAGTTTTACAAGATTCAACTCCACCACCTTACCCTAGGGTCGATCCTTCATATATCGGGCTTCGTCGCTCTCTGCGAGATGTTCCTGGGCTGTGAGGCCCACTTCGAGTTGTGGAGGAAGTTCTTCTGCCTCGTCCCCCGTACCCGAGGAGGGACAATCTACAAGGTCGGCGGGGCCGAAGTATGGCGTATCGCCGGAACCGGATACCTCGTAGGGACTTCGAAGAAAGATGCCGAAGAGTGGACTTCGGAATGGTTTTATATCAAAGACGTCCCCCTATTTGATCCAGTCCAGAGGGGGCTCCCCGAATTCTCATTGGTCCCACCAAAGAAGCGGTTCAACTGGCGCCCGAAGAGTCCTTCACAAGAGGAACGCGCCGATGTAACTTGGCTGGCCGCTCAAGTGAGGTGGCTAGCCCACAACGGGCTAACTGTTATTGACGTGATGGCCGCAGCCATTGCTCGGTGCGTCCAACCTCTTCAACAGAGAATACACCCGCTTTGGTGCTACAATGGGGAAGATGATGCAACCCGGTACACATGGATGGGACCTGCTGACCAGGCGGCGATGGCGGCCATACTGGCCGATCTATTCAAGGGAGAGGAGCAGGAATTTGCTCGGTTAAAGCCCAAGGAAGGCTTCTCAAGCTACAAACCCATTGAAATGGTGAGTTCGACAACTTTTTATAGTTCGGACGGCATCCCAAATTTTTTCTTAACCAGATTCCTATCATGTCCGAACGGAACTGGAGGCGCTGGATCGAGACAGTGAGCTGCCCTGCTCCTCAACCGGAGAATTACTCTCGTGACGATGATCATGGGTTCCATGATGACCCTGAAACATCGATTAATTTCGAGTAGGGGGTCTTCTACCAGGAGAGCCTTGATGGTTCTAAGGTGGCCCTTTTGGCCGACCATCCCGGGGCGCTTCCCTCCTCCGCTGTATGTGGCCAACGGGCTTCCTCTCGAAAGAAACACTCAGCCGCTGCTGCCCCGACTACACTGACACCTACTCCCAAGGGCCGCCGCACGACACGCCGAACAACCGCAAGAGCGACACCAGCGGCCCCAGCAACGAGTAGTCGTGGGGTGTCCAGACGTGCGGCCCCAACGGGAGCTACATCATCTGCGCCCTGCCCGAAGAGGTAACGCATCCGCCGTACCGTCATAGCCTCTATCTTCGACATCCACCGAATATGCCAATTTTTCTCCACGGTGTCCTGCAGACGATATGTGGAACCACCCTCAGCTGGGGATGTTGAAGAGGCGCCGAGGGGTGACTCAAACCCGAGGTCGCCAGCTGTAGCCGGAGTTACTCTGGGAGTCCCTGCCGAGGACCAACATCCCGAGGACTCAGGTGGCGTCTCGGTCACTAACTCCGAGGTTGAAAGTGTGATGAATCATCGGCGGCGTAAGGCGTCACTTCGGCACTCCACCTTTTCAGATCAGGAGTTTAATGCCCTTAGTTCGGTAGACGCGTACCTTGGCGCTGCCCGAACGGGACTTGAAGGGGCCGTAAATCTCATGTCTGCTAATGTGCAGGTATGGTATTTGTTTTGACAACTTGTATCCAACCCAGTAGCCCCCGAGCCTTGATTTGGGCGGGACGGCCGAATTAAGGGTCTGATATTTTTAATGCCATGCTATTGTGCAGACTATTCGGGAGGAAAACAAAAAGCTGTCCGATGACCTCAAGCTGGCGCGAATAGAGTTAGAGTCTGTGAAAGCCGAGCTAGAGGGTGTGAAGAAAGTCACCAGAGAGGCACATGGTAAGTGCCGAACTCAAAAGTTGTTTTAAAAATTTGATGGAACACCTATGCTAATTAAAGATGATTCCATAGCAGCCGAGTCGATAAATCAGCTGCGGAAGGATCTGGATATTGCCAGAGAAGCTCAAAGGTATGCGGAGTCACAGCAAGAGGCTGGCTACCGGGTGCTTTCCCGAAGTTATGAGGAGAGGGATAAGTTGAAGGCGGAAGGCGACCAACAGGCACGAGAAATCAAAAGTTTGAAAACTCAACTGTCCCTATCCCAAGAGGAGAACCAGAGACTGAAAGCGGGCCTGTTCGGTGAGTGCGACCCAGTATTTCAGTTCATAAACTGTACGTAGTAGACAGTAATATGAACAATGCCGCGTCTCATTATATTTCTTCTAACCGGACGCCCCGAAGAGGACGTGCTGAAGGAGCTATCCGCCGTGCACGAGCGGGCCCGAAAGGCCATGAAGAGTATGTGCAAAGCATTGTGGCCTGGTGAGGTGGCTCCGGAAGGGATGTCCGAACTCACAAATCGATTCAAAGGAGCTCGGCGCCGCTTTGAGCTATGGAAGACGTCATCTTGTCGTGAAGGAGCACGGGAAGCTTGGGCAATGATCAAGACCCGCTTCACCAAGCTGGAACCACATCATTTAGCTAGGGTTGGGCCAGTAGGGCCAGATGGGCAGGAAGTGCCCGTGCATCTGGTATATGACCAGGTTATGCCCGCAGCTCTGCTGTCCCAAGCAGATTGTGCTCTGGAGACCATAATAGATGGTCTTGATCAAGATTAACAGGTTGATTCTATGTATCTATGTACTTTACATCAAGTAGTCTCCAAACCGTGCATAGAACTTTGTCTTAACCAGCCATCAGCTTCCGCCTCCTCAGCCAGGAGCCGAGGAGTGTTTCCTACTGTGTGATCCGAAAACACCGGAAACACTTCGGAGAACGAGGCAATCCGGCCATGTGGTGCAAACAGACCAAAACGTGCTCGGGGAGTTATGTTATATTACTGTGTAAGGTAAGAAACATCTTCCGACAAAAATAGTTCCGCTATGGGTTCCTTTCGTCAGGTTACCACGTTAGCCGTGGATGGATAACCGAATACTTTGGGAAAATACCCTGGAAACTTGGCAATAGGTACCAATTATTTTCACTTCCCCCGTGGCCGACCAACTGTGTTCTTAAGAACGCTAGCTTTTGGCTTCACCCGTCTGAGGTACGTACCCGGGAAATCCGGACGTAACAATCACAGAGGTGCTCCCTTTACTCCCTAGCCGAACAATCGGGAACATAGGGGGTAAACACAGTAGCGAGGCAACCCAGCTTGGCCAAATCTTAAGTCAAATTGATGCATATAGTGGCTTCAAAACGATGCAGGAAGGTTGCAAACTCATAAAAGACGGATGGTTGCATAAAATATGTTTGGCTCCGTAAAAGAAGCCCCCAGGTAACAACGTGTGGTACATTCAAAGATGTTTGCCGAAGAAAAACTTAACGTAGTTCGGCATACCCGAACACAACCCGGGATAGACTATTGACTAGAAAAATATAAATCCTAGAAGGTAAGGTCGCGGAGCTAGCCGTAGAAACGTTGTAGCCAAGCTGTGTTCCAAGGGTTTGGCTCGAGGCGGTCGTCCTGTGGGTCGCAGAGACGGTATGCTCCGCCCGCGAGTACTTGATGTACTATGAAGGGCCCCTCCCATTTGGGCGACAGCTTATGCTTCTGCTTCTCCGGGAGGCGCAGGACTAGATCGCCGATGCTGTAGGCCTTCGCCCGTACTTCCCTGCTCTGATAACTCCTGGCCTGCTACTGATAAAAAGCAGAACGAGCCCGAGCTATGTCGCGCTCGCCCTCCAGGGCGTCCAGGTCATCTTGCCGATCCAGCTCGGCCTCCTTTTCTTCATACATACGCACCCGAGGGGCGTCATGAAAAAGGTTGCTGGGGAGGACGGCTTCTGCCCCATACACCATGAAGAATGGTGTGTAGCCTGTGGATCGATTAGGAGTGGTGCGTAGGCCCCACATTACTGAGTCAAGCTCCTCGACCCAATGGCAGTCGGATTCTTTTAAAGATCGGACCAAACGGGGTTTGATGCCGCTCAAGATCATTCCATTAGCTCTCTCGACCTGCCCATTAGACTGTGGGTGATAAACCGAGGCGTAGTCGAGCTTAATGCCTAAATTAACGTACCAGTCTTTGACTTCCTGGGCGGTAAAATTGGATCCGTTGTCCATTATTATGCTATGGGGGACACCGTAACGGTGTACGACGCCGGATATAAAATCGATGACCGGCTTAGACTTGCTGAAGTTACCGGTTTTGCCTCAATCCATTTAGTAAATTTATCTACCATGACGAGTAGATATTTCTTTTTCTTGGTCCCCCCTTTAAGTGGTCTAACCATGTCCATCCCCTAGACCGCGAAAGGCCAAGTAATCGGTATCATCCGAAGGGCCGTGGGGGGCATATGGCTCTGATTGGCGAAGAGCTGGCATCCAACGCAATGTTGGACCAATGTTTGGGCGTCTGTTCCGGCAGTGGGCCAGAAGAACCCTGCTCGGAAAGCCTTGCTGACCAAGGCCCGAGCTGCCGCGTGGTGACCGCCCATCCCAGCGTGAATCTCGGCCAGGAGCTGCCTTCCCTCCTCTTCGGATATACATCTCTGGAGGACGCCAGTAGTGCTTTTCTTATATAGTTCTCCCTCGTGGACTTTATAGGCTTTAGATCGTCGAATGATATGCCTTGCCTCAGTATGGTCAGCCGGTAATTCTTGGCGGAGGAGGAGGCGAGGAAAGGCTTGGTCCATGGCGCGATTACCGCCATGACTTCGTGGGCCGAAGATGTCATTTCAATTGCCGAGCCCCCGATAATTCCTTCGTCTGGTTTGATAGGCGAAGGGACGAGCTGTCCTGAGGTATTGGATTCCGAGCCCTAGGCATCCTCCTGCCACACCACGGACGGCTTGAAGAGTCGTTCTAAAAAGGTGTTCTCAGGACACGGTCACGCTTGGCTCCCATTCGAGCGAGAATATTGGCAGCTTGATTGCTGTCTCTAGGTATATGGTGAAATTCCAGTCCTTCAAAGCGGGCGGAAATTTTGAGGACGGCGTTGCGGTATGCTGTCATTTTCGGGTCTTTTGCGTCGAATTTGCCGTTGACTTGAGAGATGGCGAGATTAGAATCTCCCCGTACCTCGAGCCATTGTATGCCCATTGACACCGCAATCCGAAGTCCATGTAGCAGAGCCTCGTATTCGGCTGCGTTGTTGGAGTCGGTGTACATGATCTGGAGTATGTACCGAATATTGTCGCCAGTGGGGGATGTGAGGACCACTCCAGCCCCCAGCCTAGCGAGCATTTTGGAGCCGTCGAAGTACATCGTCCAATGCGAGTATGTACTGTACTCCCTAGGGAGTTCGACTTCCGTCCATTCCGCCACGAAATCAGCCAAAACCTGAGATTTAATAGCTCGGCGTGGTCTATATATGATTTCGAAGGGGAGGAGTTCTATAGCCCATTTGGCTATGCGGCCGGTGGCGTCTCGATTATGGATTATGTTATTCAGTGGTACTTCAGATGCCACCGTTACCGAGCACTCCTGGAAGTAATGGCGGAGCTTGCGGGATGCCATGAAAACTGCGTAGGCGATCTTCTGATAGTGCGCGTACCTCGTTTTACACGGGGTGAGCACTTCAGATACGTAGTACACAGGCTTCTGCACCTGGAGCTTGTGACCGTCTGCCTCTCGTTCGACGACGAGTACCGCACTGACCACCTGATTCGTGGCCGAGATATATAGCAGCATTGGCTTGCCCGGGCTGGGTGCTGTTAGGATCGGGTTGCTGGCCAGTAGAGTTTTTATTTATTCGAGTGCTGCCGCCGCTTCACTGGTCCATTCGAAGTTCTTTGTCCATTTGAGCAATTTATATTGCGGTAAGGCTTTTTCTCCGAGGCATGAGATGAAGCGGCTTAGGGCTGCAATAGTGCCGGCAAGTTTCTGGATGTGTTTGAGCTCAGTGGGGATAGCCAGTTCGGACAGTGCCCGTATTTTCGCTGGGTTGGCTTCTATTCCTCTATGGGAAACGATGAATCCGAGCAGCTTACCGGCCGACACTCCGAAGACGCACTTTTCCGGATTGAGCCGTATATCGAAAGTCCGGAGACTATCAAAGGTTTGCCGGAGATCGTCCACCAGCTGGCTAACATGTTTGGTTTTGATGACCACGTCGTCCACATATGCTTCGACTGTTTTGCCGATTTGTTTTTCCAAACATGTTTGAATCATGCACTGGTATGTAGCCCCTGCGCTCTTTAATCCGAAGGGGATTGTGTTGAAACAGAATGACCCATAAGGAGTGATGAATGCAGTGGCCGCTTGGTCGGACTCCTTCATTTTAATTTGATGGTATCCGGAGTAAGCGTCGAGAAAACACAATGAGTCATGCCCGGCGGTGGCATCTATGATCTGGTCTATGCGGGGCAAGGGGAAAGGATCCTTGGGGCATGCCTTGTCTAAATCCTTGAAATCGACACACAACCGCCAGGACTTATCCTTCTTTGGTACCATGACCAGATTGGCCAACCACTCTGGATGTTTGATGTCCCGGATGAATCCGGCTTCGAGCAACTTTGCCAGTTCCTCGGCCATAGCCTGACGCTTGGGTTCGAAAAACAGACGCAGAGTCTGTTTGACTGGCTTGAAACTCTTAATGATGTTCAAGCTGTGCTCAGCTAATCTACGCGGGATCCCTGGCATGTCTGACGGGTACCAGGCGAAAATATCCCAGTTTTCACGCAAGAATTTACGCAGCTCTTCATCGACCACGGGGTCCAGCTGAGCTCCAATGGATGCCGTCTTGTTGGGATCTGTTGGGTGCACTTAGAATTTGACTATTTCATCCGCTGGTTTGAATGATGTGGATTTGGGCCTTTTGTCGAGGATTACATCATCCCTATCCACCATTGAGCGGAGCGCGGTCAGATCTTCAGCTGCGAGGGCTTCGGATAAGGCTTCGAGGGCGAGGGATGCTGTTTTGTTCTCGGCCCGAAGAGCTCTGTCCGGATCACTTATTATTGTGATCACGCCGTTTGGCCCTGGCATTTTAAGCTTCATGTACCCGTAGTGTGGGACTGCATGGAATCATGCGAAGGCATCGCGCCCTAATAAGTCATGGTAGCCACTGCGGAAGGGCACGATGTGGAAAAGCAGTTCTTCGGATCGGTAGTTCTCGGGAGTTCCGAAGACCACATCAAGAGCTATTCAGCCACTAGAACGCGCCTCCTTTCCGGGGATGATCCCCCGAAAGGTGGAGTGACATTGCTCGATGCGGGATCTGTCGAACTGCATTTTGTCCAAGGTGTCCTCGTAAATGAGGTTTAGCCCGCTGCCGCCGTCCATTAACACCTTTTGGAGTCGGCATCCAATCACTATGGGATCAAGGACAAGGGCGGCAGCAGCTCAAGTAGGACAAGACCTCGACTGGTCTTGTTCACTGAAAGTGATGGGTATGTCTGTCCATGAGTCTGTCTCTACCACGTGGTGAATTTGAACGAGCTCTCAAAGGGCTCTCTTCCTCTGATTCTTCGAGGAGTACGTCTCGTAGATTCTTAAGATTTCGGCGTCATCATCAAAGGGCGTTGCTGGAATTTTACTTGAGTACGGGCCTCCGAGGATGACTTCGCCGCTCTTGGCGACTTGCCTGACCACCCAGCAAGCTCGAAGGCTGTGGGTTGGGTTTGTGTTGAGGAGGACGGAGTGTATGGGGCATGGTTTATCCAGCAGTTCGTGAAGGACCGTTCTGGATCTTGTCAGGGGTTTCATCCTTTTCTAAGATGGCTCGTATTGGGGTGTCCGGCGAGGGTGTGAGCGTTTTGCCCGAGCTCGGTTTGGTTCCTCTGTACGGATTGACTCCGTTTGCTCGAGTTGTGCCTGCCAAGCATACTCCATGGCGCAGTACTTGGACACCAGATCTGATAAATCGGAGAAATTTTGGATGTGGTGGCAGGCGAGGGCGTTTAAGACGCCCTCGTCTCGGCAGTTCTGTCGGAAGATCTCCAGAATGTCCTTGTTGGAGCCGTCCGTCATCTTGTTTTTGACGATAAGGAATCTGGCCCAGAAGTGCCGAACTGTCTCTCCGGGCTGCTGCTTTACGTACATTAGGACCCATATGTCGAGCCGTCCTGAGTTATCTGGACAGTACTCAACGTGGGGGGTGGGCGGGATAAAAAATTTGATCCCAGCGGAGTGTGAGTCCGGAGTTTTGGCGGCCGCGTCCTGGATTGACATGGAATCCAATGCGTCGAGCTCTGGATAATTGGCTGGGCGCGGGTGCATGGATCCGGAATTGCGTGCCGAACCAGACTTCGGCCCTAAACCCTCTCCGGAACGGAGTTCGGCCGCCGAGCTGGAGGACCAAGCCTGCCGGTCGGAAACTTGCACCTCACGTGCTTCCGGTTCTGAGGGAAGGGGTGAGCCCTCCATGGGTCCTTTGATAGTGGCGATCAAGTGGGTAGTGGCAGGGGCGTGAATTTCCCTGTCGTTGGGTTTAAGCCCGATCTGGTCGTAGACCGAGGACTGGCCATCGGTGATTCCAAGGGCCTGAATCTGATCTAGTATCCCGTTTAATAACGAGAGATCGGTCGGCTCCAAGTTCTGGCAGTTCGCGGGGTCAACCCGCAATATGGCCATGATGGGGGCGTCTGAACTCGCCCCGTAGTCATGTTCGGCCGGTGCTGATCTTCGGCAGCCGAGCGCAGAGATTAGGTCCGGGCTCAAGGCTGGATCCGCAGCGCGGCCGTCTCGGTTGTGGGGTTGGCCGTACTCGAAGTCGGTGCTTCAGGATTTGTGGGTCCTTCAGTTGAGGCTGAGGACCCCGTGAGGATAAGATCTCCCCAGGAGTCGGCGACGAACTCTAAGTTTCCGAACCTGATCTCCTGGTCGGGGGTGAAGCTGTCGACCCGGCCAAGGTGACCGGCCGGATCGGCGTGTAGCATGACGCTACCGAACGCGAAGAGCTGGCCGGGAACGAAGGCGTCCCTGCGGCTAGCGCTGTTGCTGATGACTAGGCGAGCCATTGATCCTTGATGACCCACGGCAGAGCTCTCAATGAAAGCACCAATGTCGGTACCAAAACCGGCAGATCTCGGGTAGGGGATCCGAACTGTAGGTCTAGGAATCAATGGGTAACAGGGAACGTAGAGACAGCGATTTACCCAGGTTCAGGCCCTCTCGAAGAGGTAATACCCTACGTCCTGCTTGATTGTATTGATATGTTTGTATGAAGGTTACAGAGTTGATCTACCTTGATATCGGATGGGCTAAACCCTAGGTAATGGATATCACGATCCTCTATGGACTAAACCCTCTGGTTTATATAGACACCAGAGGGTCCTAGGGTTACATATAGCTGGTTACCATCAGGGGATAAACATGCCGGCCACGCCAATTATTCCTTGGAGGAGACGCCAAGGCTGCGGAGGTTTCCTTCTGATACACGGGGTCGCCCACAATCTGGCCTTCCATCGACGAATAGAGAGTGGCCCACCAGCCCGGCCCACGAGAGATAGGCCGGCAGCCCGAGTACCACCTAGTCCGGGACACCCTCAGTGGTGCTATCGTACGTCCACGTTGATGGATACTTCAACCCACGAAGGGTAACGGTTGCGCGAGTCCATGAAGAGCTCCACCCACAAAGGGTCCACGAAGAAGCGACCTTGCCTATTCCACCATGGCTTACGTCCACAAAGCACTAGCCTAACTCAGGGTAGATCTTCAGGAAGTAGGCGATCTCCTTGCCCTTACAAACTCCTTGGTTCAACTCTACATGATCTTGGAGGCTCCCAAGTGACACCTAACCAATGTAGGAGACACCACTCTCCAAAAGGTAATAGATGGTGTGTTGATGATGAACTCCTTACTCTTGTGCTCCAAATGATAGTCTCCTCAACACTCAATCTCTCTCTCACAAATTTGGCTTGGGTAGGAGAAGGATCGGAGTGGAAAGCAACTTGAAGAGGCTAGAAATCAAGGTTCAAATGGTTGGATTGGAATCTCTTGATCTCAACACATGAGTAGGTGGTTCTCTCTCAGAAAATGTATGGTGGAAGTGTAGGCACATTCTGATGGCTCTCTTAGAGAGTAAGTGGGGGTGGAGGGGTATAAATAGTCTTCACCAAAAATCCAACCGTTGCACACTTTTGACCCAAATCAGTGAGACCGAATGCAAAACTCGGTGAGACCGATTAGTGTAAAAGATGTGAACTTTAGGCTCTTCGGTGGGACCGAAGTGGAACAACTCGGTGGGACCGTAGTGCAATGGCTAGGGCAAAACCAGTCTCAGAAATTCCGATTATTTCAGCTCGGTGATTCCAAAGTGAAACAATGTCATCAGAGAAACTTGGCAATACCATCTCGGTGGGACCGAGATCCATTTCGGTCAAACCGAATTGCTAGGGTTTGGCAGTGTCAATGGTAGTGGCAATCTCGGTGTGTCCGGATGAGATAGTTTCGGTGGGACTGAGATAGAGAATTAGGGTTTGGACAGATGTGTTTGTGAGAAAAGGACTGAGGGTTTTTGGAGCAATACCACAGAGCACTTGAGCCACAACCTCATCATTAATACCTCATCCCCTTTTAATAGTATTGGCTTTCCTAAGGGACTCAATATGGTCTTGGATCACTTAACAAAAAATGTAGAGTCTTGGAGTTGCCAATCTTGTCCTTGACATTTTGAAGGAATCGACATCTTCTTATCCTTGCCATGCCATTGTTGAATTTGTCTGAAATACACTAGATAAAAGTATTAGTCCAACAACATGTATGTTGACATTGATTACCAAAACCACCAAGGGAGCAAATGTGCTTTCACCGGGAGTCTGGCCGGATGTCCGGCCATTCCCGTCGGGCCGGATGTCCGGGCCTGGCGCCGGAGGTCCGGCCTAGAGGGTGGTCCAGGTGCTGTTGCCTTGGGCCGAAAATCCGGGCGGGGGCCGGATGTCCGAGCTGGTCGGGCCGGAAGTCCGGGGCACTAGCCGGATGTCCGAGCCCTGGAGCTCTACGGCTGCTGGGCTGTGGCTACGGCTGCTGTTCCTAGGGACTGGATGTCCGGGCCAGGGGCCGGATGTCCGGCCGCTGTAGCTCTTCATCGGTCTTCTTCCTCGCGCTTCACCATCCATGTACTTGGTGACTTGGTCTTCATTCCGAGCGTTCCCGTGGTGGTCTTCTTCATGCCTAAGCACACATAGCATTCCAGCTTGAGGTATTTGCCATGTCTCACACGAGTCATATGGAAGTTCATTAAGGAGAGATGTCACCTCGGTCTCGATAGCCCTTGCGTGTGCTCGTGTCAACTGTCCACTCGGCACTCGGGGAGACGAAGGTAGGTCCATGGGGATGACCGTAGGATGCTCCGCATCAACCCCCTATCGCACACACAGGCAAGGTGACGGCTTGAAACTCTGTCGCGGGAAGGGGGTAAAAGCCGTTTGTATAGCACGTCGCTGCACCAGTGGTAGACTCCTTGCCGGGAAGGGCTAGGCGGAGAAAGAACTTGTTCCAAGTGGTCGAGACTTAGTAGGCAAAGCCGTGGAGACCTCCAGGTAGGTGATCGAGAAGTACTAAGATATACAGAAGATCAAGACTTAAGTTGCCGGCAAGCTCCACACCAGCATGATCCAGGCCGACGAGCTCCACACCGGCAAGATCCAGGCCGGCGAGCTCCACACCGGCAAGATCGAGGCCGGCAAGCACAAGACCGGCAAGCTCCCTGCACCGCTCCACCTCAGCGACCTGTCAGGGTCTTGCCGACAGATGGCAGACACGCAGGCAGTTAGGTGAAGCTTGTCGGGGCACATGGCAGCCCACCGCCTGAAGATTAACTTTATTGACACCTGTCCAAGTGGCGTGTTGAGATAATAAGAGGTAGCTGGGCTGATGGTACAGGTGGACCAGCGCTCCCGTGCCGAAGTTCACCACAGCGTGACACCTAACGGCGTATTTAATGCTTTTGTCCTATACCGTCAGGGTTAGGTATGATAGCACTGTAGCCACTATTCACCCTTTGTAATTACCATTTCGTCCATAAAAGGAGGCCCATGGCTACCTTTACAAGGGTCAGGCCCCTGCTCAATTACACTTCGTAGCTGCACCTCTGAGCACCTTGCCGGCAAGGTTGCGATCTTGTAATTGTAGGGTTCCAAAACACTCATCAATCCACCAAAGCAGGAGTAGGGTTTTATGCTTCACAGCGGACCAAACCTAGGTAAAAAGCTTGTGCGTGTCATGGTTGTTGCTGCTCTTCGTGTGAAGTGGGCCCGCAGCCGAACGTAGAAGGGGTGATGGCCCCATAGATTGTCGTACGTCGACAGGGGCTAATTTTGTAACTTTCCCCGCATCTGAGACAAGCGCGTCCCAAACACATGGTTCCCCCCTACCTCTCTCCCTCCATTTCCCCATTCGTCCTCCATGGGAGCCACAACATCCTCTCCACCCCAGCCTCCTCCGTCCGCCACCCCATATACCGCCGTCCTCCTCCACCATGCCGGAGTGCTACCCTAACGCCGTCATCCATTACAAGAGATCGACGTCTCTCATGCACGGCTCCAGACCAGGATCCTTGCATCGCGCCCTTTCGCTTCATCCGCGCGGTCATCCACCTTGCCGGGGCCGCTCCTACGACCGTCTCGTCCACCACACCGAGACATATCCCCCGCCGCCACCGTCTGCTCTCCAAGATTTTCTTCCACGCCATTGACAACCATCACAACCATAGCACCCTCCATGTCTCAGCAGATGCCTACACGGCGCCACAATAGAGGAGGTACTCTTTCATATCTGCTCAAGTTATTTATCTCAGCCAGAAAATAGATCACCACTGCTTTACTGTGATTTCTTGTCCATCACTTAGAATATTACTTGTTAGTTGAAAGCAAACATTGGTTGCGAAGTAGCCTTTGTCCAGTTTGCACCTTCAGATCCGCCATGGCACGGTCAACACTATACTCGCAATGCTTATGGTTTTCCCCTTTTATATTCACTACCATCATCCTAGGTGCTAGTCTGCTCCAAAGCTTAGTTGTTCAAATACGAATCTGATATGATGCTGATATTACTAAAACAGAGACACGTTTAATTGGTCAGCTAATGTTCCTACTTTAGTTACGAAAAGCATGTGCGCCACATATAGGGAGACAGAAGGGAATTGCATTTCTTTGTGTGCTCTAGTTCATCATGGGTGGGCAACGAACATTGTATTATCCAAAATCTGCTTGCTCTTCTTTAACATGTTCCTCTTCTATTCTTCTTTAATAAGTATAGTAGTATAGTATGTTCCTTGTCGGGAAGAGGCGCAGGGACATTTGCAGTCCACAGGTCTATTGGGTTGCTTCTGATCGATGCTTTCAACTCATCGAGTTGGTCTACCATAATATACAGGAAATGCTGGGAGCCGTGTCTCCTTTGAGTGTCTAGACTGATAGTAACAGTAGTGTGCCTTCAGTTGAAGAGAGCTACCCTTGTAGGGGATCCAAAGCCTTTCTAGCCATACCGGCAATACAAGCCCATATTTTCCAGGTAGTTCCACTTTCCCGATTTTACTCGTGATGCATAGGGTTTCACCTTTTATTTACACTATGATCTGCGTAGGTGCTTTGTGTCGTACTAGCAGCACTCCACCCTTCAAGCTAAACAACACACCACTCATAATTCCAAAGCTTAGTTGTTCAAATACGAATGTGATATGATACTGATATTAGTTAACAAACACACATTTAATTGGTCAGCTAATGTTCCCACTTGAGTTTCCAAATGCACGTGGCCACATATAGAGAGACAGCAGGGAATTGCATTTCTTTGTGCGCTCTGGTTCATCATGAGCGCGCAACGACCATTGTATAGAAAGAAGCGGAATCTCCATAATATGCTTCCTCTTCTATTTATTAACATGTTCCTCTTCTGTTCTTTAATAAGTACAGTATGTTTCTTTTCAGGAAGGGGAGCAGGGACATCTGCAGTAGACAGGTCTATTGGGCCACTTCTGCTAGATTCTTTTAGCACTTCGAGTTGGTCTGCCATAATATCTAGGAAATGTTGGGAGCTATGTGGCCTTTGAGAGACTAGACTGATAGTAACAGTAGTGCGCCTTCAGTTGAATAGAGCTTGCCTTTAGGGGATCGAAATGCTTTCAATTAGTAGTGGCAATACAACCCCATATTTTCCAGCCAGTTCCACTTTCGTGATTTATTTATGATTCTTATGGTTTCCCCCTTTTATCTACACTACGATCTACCTAGATGCTTTGTGTCGTACTAGCAGCACTCCATCCTTCAAGCTAAACTACATGGCACTCATAATTCCAAAGCTTGGTTATTCAAAATGTGAATCTGATACGATATAGATACTAATAAAATAGAGACATATTTAATTGGTCAGCTAATGTTACTATGTGAGTTTTGAAATGCATGTGCGCCACATATAGAGACATGAGGGAATACTATTTCTCTGTGCGCTCTCGTCATCATGGTTTGGCAATAAACTTTGTATACAGTATATTTTAAACCTATCATCTGCCAACTATAATTACTTCTATAGCTCCCAATAGGGAGCCTATTTTTCTGAGTAGTAGTGCCAGATTATATTAATAAACGCACCAAATTACAGCACACATGGGCTCTCTCATCGGAATTCCAGAGATAGAACACGAGGGTTTGCAGGGAGCCCCTATTATATAGAATATCCTATGCATTTCAAAGATAATCTCACTACTATTTATGTTTTCATGCATATTAGATATTGAACATGATCAGAATGAATATGAGAATGCACGCATCAGAAGAATACTATGGAACAGTACAATGGCTAACAAACTTGGCATCAAGGGAATGAGTTCCATTCTAGATGGAATGAAACCTACACGCTCCCCACCTATAGATTCATGTTCAGAATATGATCCTAATGACTATTCTGAGCTCGTGGAGTCAAAGGCAGATCACCTATCCTATTCACCCATCAAGGTGCATGTTCTAATTTGGCAAGGTTTTAATGGTTGCACGTATCTTGCATAAGGTGTCTTGTATTTCTTCTACTTCGTTGCACCGCCATCTGCTTAGTTTACTCATCATATATGTGAAGATGCCATGTCCATACGTTATCAATACCTATTCCATCTGTCATCATACCATGTTTTTCCATTCAATTGTTGTTCCTGTGTATCAGACATCCAAAAGGAAGAGGGTGATTGCAGAACCTGAAGGAGTACAAACGAAGTCTTTGAAAAAGCTGGTGGTACCAGAGAAATCAGATAGCACCCCACTTATATTGGCGATAGAATGAGCACCACAAAACCTAGGCCCAATTCCAGCAGACTGTACCTATACTCCACTGGCCATACCACTAGCCCCACCACACAGGAACCACACTCCAGCAAAAGGTATGCCGATTTCAGTTGCAATAGCACTAGTCGTACCACAGAAAAATCCCAGTCCAACAAAAAGTACACCAAGTCCATAGGCCAAAGACCTATTCCAACTGTAGAGAGCCCCAATTCCTGCAGATTGGAACCCCATTCCAGTTATTACCAGTTTAATAGACAATGCATTCAATGTTGTTAGGAACCACGTGTGTATCTTCCCATCATGGGAAGATTATAGTGAAGACAAAGACCATTTTCACATCTTCCTGTCCCACTTACATGTAAGTGCTATTATTCATGGTGATTACTGTCTTGTTTTTTGCTGATTGAACACATCAATGATTTACATTACATTCTTCTAAATAGGTGAGGGTCAATCTGGTTAGTCATGACAAGCAAAGCTTGCTTGCGCTTTTCATGGACGCGTTGCAGCAGTATCGGTGTTACCTAAGGAAAACACACTTTGATGGCAAGTCTATAAATGAAATGTCAGTGAAGTCTCCTGTGCTAAATTTACAAGACATTGAATGGAAAAACCTTGTTATGCACTGGTGTCGTTCCCAGCATGAGGTACTGTCTATGAGATCACATGACAATTTGAATTGCTACATTTCTGCATGTGCCTTACTGATCTCTTTTGCGGGAAAACTGCTCGAAGAAGAATAACGGTTTGAAATGGATGACAGGATATCGCAACTATGCTGCTCACTGCTTTGCTCTTGTTAGTACCCATTGTGCTGTATCATTGTACTTACATTCATACCTTGTTGATTATGTGATATCTGTGTGCATGATAGCTTGTTTATCCACTGTTCGCTCCAAATTATAAGATCTATATTAATTCTTACATTAATGTAGAATAAACCCAATGCTTATGAAGAAGTTTAGCTCTGCATTGTTCTTGTAAGTACCTGTTGTCCTTTATCACTATACTTATATTGACAACTAGTTGTTCATGTACCATCACTCTGTAGCTTATTTTCCCTTACCCTCCATTTTCTACACATTATCATATCTATATTTACTCTTACCAGAATGTTGAATAAAACCAATGCTATTGAAGAAGTTTAGCTCTACATTGCTCTTTTCAGTAGCTTTTTGCCTGTACCGCTGTACTTACATTTATAGCTAGTTGATTATGTAGCATCACTCTGCATCTTACCTTAAATATTCTCCATTTGTTCCTATATTATCACATCTATATTTACGCTTAACAAAATGTAGAATAAAGGCATGCTTATGAAGAAGATTCTGTGGTAAACTACTTGAATTGCCCCCCCCCCCCCACCAGCATGGAAAAGGGCTTTATAGAGCCAGTCTTTACTACTAATGTAAGTTTGTCCTTCTCGTGCCTTCAAACTTTGTTGTGTATATTTGTATAGGCATGACTACAACTGCTATTTATTTTTCGCGTTTGCGTCAAATTGCATGTTTAAAGTTTATTATGAAGAAGTTCATAAACATAAGTTTGTCCTTCTCAATTTCATTTTTTTAGTTGTACAACCAAGTTCCTTATTCATACCATGTAAATTAAACTAATTAAACAGAGCAAGTGATCTTCTTTAGAGTGCATGCATGCTTGTGTTCTTGATCTGTATTCCAGTGGTGTGGTGAAACTACCCACTCTAGCACAATGTCATATCCTGCTATGTCTTAACTATGAGCAATGCATATTATGTTAATGTTATTTAAATCGTGTCTCTTTATTTGCCAATCTGAAATGGGATAAATTGATAGTAGACTGGCCATTGATGATTATACGTTCTTTAGCATTGCATGTATGCTTGTGTTCTTGATCTGTAATCCAGTGGTGTGGTGAAGCTGGCCTCTCCTGCACAATGCCATTTCCTGCCATGTTTTAACTATGAACAATGCCATATAATGTTAATGCTATTTTAAACTATTTCTCTTTACTTGCCAATAAGAAATGGGATGAATTGACATCACTGATGCTTATACGTGCAAACCCTATTATCTGTTTTCTTGTTTCTCTTTCAGAGTGATATCTCTGACGCTAGGAAGAACTACCACAATGATAGTGAGACGAACCCATTGCTTGTCCCTCTAACATATATTGCAGGGAAGAAGGCAACACATCTTCGAGATAGCGATACAACCTCGAAGTCATGTCTTGATGTAGTGTTGAAGTTACTCGCTAATAGCAGTGACACAAGCTCGATGAAGTCACCACCTGAATCTGTTCGACTTCTTCAGTCTCAACTTCAAGCAGAAAGACGTGGCTCAGCTCAACCCCTACTGGAACTTCAATCTCTATAGAAGATCAACGAGAAGTACAGTGCGTCCATTGATGCTATGCAGCTAGAGTTGGAGGATAAAAGCATCAAACAAGCGTAGTCTCATCAGGTTGATCAGCTCCTTGCGCTGCAGCTATCATGCTGGGCTAACCTTTCTTAACTGTGTTGAAGTGCTGTCGGTTCTGTGTATTATTTTGTCGGCGCATTTATTTGCACTGGTAGTGACCTTTGATGCCGAGTGTATGTAATCTGCTGTCCGGTTGCGCTTTATTATCACTGGTGGTGAACTTTGATGCCCAGTGGATGTAATATCCCGTTATTTCTTTATTGTATAGTCTAGGTTTATTCCTAGTCACTATGCTGTAATTTATTTACTGTATATGCTATCATCGCTAGGCCGTAAGCTTTAACGGAGATCAATGGGCCAAAACATTATCGGTCCGTCAGTGGTATATATAAAAAAATTAGACTACACAAACGGGCCGGCTCGCAACTCTATATATGGGTCGAAACATGGGCCCGCAATCATCTCGGACCGTTAGCAGGCCTGAACGTAAACCGGGCCCAAGTAGTTTCGGGCCTTTAACAGGCTGAGTAAACCACGGGCCTTAGTTGGGCCAGAAAATACCATGGGCTTTTAATAGTCTGAAAAGTAGATTGGGCCTGAATTTTGCCGAACAATTCACAGGCCAACAATAGGCCAAAATATACCTCGGCCCATGATTGGCCCAATTATATGACGGGCCGTTAACAGGACAAAATTTATCTCGGGCCTTGGTTGGCCCAATCACATCATCGGCTGTAAGCAGGCTGGATGCAAAGTGGGCCATAATTAGGGCCAATTATATCACGGGCCTTTAACATGCCGATAGTCAGAGTGGGATGAAATTTATCCACGAAGACCACGGGCCGTTAAGAGGCCAAAAGTCACTTCTACCATAAATGGGCCCAAATGCCGCATGGGCCGTTAAGAGGTCGAAAGTCACTTGTACCAGAAATGGGCCCAAATGCCGCACGGGCCATTAAATGGCCAAAAGTTAAACCGGGCCAAAAACGGCCCAATTGCACGAAGGGCCGCTAACAGGATGAAACAATCATCGGGTCGAGCTGGATCAAACTGTTCAATGGGCCTTTAACAGGTTGTAATACAAACCGGGCCTTCAATGGGCCCAAAACACAGTGTCGTAATTTGGCCGTATCTGATATGTGCCGTAACTTGGCCCAAAACATGGCAGGCTATTTATGAGCCAGCCCACTAGTATCTGACAAAATCTTCTGGCCCTTTGGCTGGGCCAACCCGTTTAACCTGAATGGGCTACTGTTGGGTCGTGCCACGTGTCGACGTATCATAGGCGTCTCTCGTCCAATGAATGGATGACATCTGTCGCAACGCCAAGCTTACACGTGGTTTCATTGTCGAATGAGAATTTTACACGTGGAAAATCGCCATTGGTTCGGGCTATTAACGGGTTATCGGATCCAAACCCGCACCCGATAGCTTAACGGCGACCCGTTACGGTGGATGCCACGTGTCGGTTACCATTGACGAAAACACTTCCATGACGTGCCATTTATCGTCATGGAAGTGGACACTTCCGTTATGATAATTTGAGAATTGTAATGGAACACTTCTACGACAACACAAGTATGACTATCTTGATTCTGTCACAAAATCGTCACGGATGTACATGTATGACAGAAAACGTGATCTACTGCGACAAACATGTATCATCACGGAAGTGTTTTTTTTGTAGTGCACGCATCAAACAGTGCACCATGGGCGATTTCCGAGCCCCTCCGCCACGGCTGTCGTCACCGGCGGCTAACCGCCGGTCATTTTGACCAGATTTGACCACCATTAGACTCCCCGAAGTCAGTCACATGTGGGCCTAGCCCTTGACTAATTTTAGATTAGTTGCTTAATTAACACTAACCGCCACTGTTAGTGAATTGGGTCACTGACCAGTGGGCCCCACTGGTCAGGTTTGTCCTGAAACGTCTTAGTTGACCTGCTAACGTAATCCTGATGTAGTGATGTCATCATAATGATTTTCTGGCATTTTTATATTTCAGAAATGATTTATAAATTCCAGAAAATTGTTTAAACTTCAAAAATTCACGAAAAATCAACTGTAGCTCAGAATGAAATAATTTAGATATGAAAAATAATAATAAAAATCCAATGAATCCATCTGTAACATTTTCATGCATGAAAAACCAACTTATACCTAATGTATAAGTGAAAACATCTAAATGGCATTTAAAATGCTTAATTTGAAGTTTGCATTTGAACCCTTGGTTCAAATGGACTTCATTTAACTTGTTGCTAGTTGAATTAGCACAATCCATAGAATTCTTGCCATGTAATGATCATGCATCATATTGTTGCATTTGTTGTGTATTGATTGCCAGAACTGTTCTTCTCGATAGGTTCTGCCTCTGCGAGTGGCACCGACTACCTATCCAAGGAGCAGTGCTCCACTTTTGATCTTGCAGGCAAGCAAAGCCCCCTTGAGCATTTTGATACAATCCCACTTTCTCACTCCTGCTCTCTTTTATTGCATTAGGACAACAATAATTCAACTGTTACTTGTTCCCAGTAATTGAACCCATTCCTTTGCATGACCTGTCATTGTCACAATAAATAGCTAAACCTTCCTAGCATGATTAGGAGTTGCTTGAGCCATGATGTGATTTCATCCATGCCTTGCTTGCTATATTTAGAGTTGTGTCGGGTCTGATTCATCTGGGCGATGAATTGGAATGGTTGTGATCATGTTCGAATGATGAGAGTTAAGTGTGTGAACCCGATTTGGTAAAGGTAGTGATGAGAGGCCATGTAGGACTACATGGTGGGTTGTCTCATTGAAACCGTCCTTAAGAACTGACTTCTGTGTATGTTATCCAAGACTAGCTACTACCACACATAGGGTTTCGGTAACTCGGCCCCTCTCGGCTTATTAATCACCTCGTTCTCTGTCCGGGAGTTACAACTAGTTTCTGGTGTTTGTAGGATGTGCACTGACCGACGGGGTGGGCTTTCTCACGGTAGGCACTATGGCATGGTGTACCAAGCGTACAACCATCCGACGAGGTGGACTTGGGAACCCTGCACACATCGTTTGGGGCCGTAATGGAAGCTTCGGCCTCACTTCCCCTGCAGGTTCAGCGTCAGATAGGCGATAAACCTGGACTAGAGTCTTGCGTGGTTAATCTTGTTGTGGCCGACACCCTCACTAGGCTTCCGCTTGAAGGTTGCCGAGATACATGACGTGTACATGGTGGTAAGTGGTGAGAGCGTGTGTAAAGAAGTACACCCCTGCATGGTTATAAACTATTCGAATAGCCATGTCCTCGGATATGGACTACTTGGAGACTTATATGGTTCATAGACAACTTGAAATGGATACCCTAAAATGCGCAAGATAAGTGTGAGTGCTATGGATGGCCTTCTCGTAGGGACACGGGAGAGGATCCATAGTGGTGTATTGATGTGGTGACTAGCTAGTGGACTCGTGTGCACTTTCTCACCTTATTAAACTACTCGTAGTCGTAGTACAGGATAGACACTGAGTCAAAGCTAGCTTGCTACAGTCAAACTCCATTACCCCCTTTATTGATACATGATGCATATGTAGCTAGTTCTGATGTAAGTCTTGCTGAGTACCTTTGTACTCACAGTTGCTTAATTTATGTTTTTGCAGAGGAGACTTAGGTCTCACTAGTAATTCCATGTGGAGTTCGACGCTGACCGAGTACCTTGTTTCCCAGCTACGATCTTGTACCCTCGGGAGGGTCTTGTAGATAGTCAGGCTTCTCAGCCTTTTTCTTTTGTAGTTGTCTGTACTCAGACATGTTTATGCTTCCATTGTTTGTATGACTTTGTATGTTGGGTCATGAGACCCATGTTTGTAATATCATGTTATGTATGGCTTTTTTCAAGCCTTATCTATACTTGAGTTGTAGAGTTATGTTGTGATGCCATGTTGTACAACACATACTTGCATGTTATGTGTACGTGTGATATGTATTGCTATGTGTGGGGTTTGACACCTAGTTATGTGCCCTTGGTAGCCTTCCTTATAGGGAAATGCCTCTTTGTGCTTCCACTGAGCCTTGGTAGTTTGCTACTGCTCCAGACACATTGATTGACCGACATGTATCCTTCTTTACTCCTGTGTCTGTCCCTACGGGGAAATGTCACACGGTGTTTACTATAGTCCTTGTAGCTTTGCTATGACTTGGTTACACTCGCTGCTGGCCGACATGTGCATTGCTGGGTTACCTATGTCTGTCCCTATATGTTTGTGCCACCTTGATCTATAACTAATCATGTCGACCCGGGTTCTCTGCCATATGGATGATAGCGACATAATCATATACGTGAGCCAAAATACGCAAATGGTCCCGGCCAAGGTAATGGCTGCAGCCGTGGGTTACCGTGCGTGAGGCCACAAAGTGATATGATGTGTTACATGCTAGATCTGTGTGACCTAGGATCGGGGTCCCGACAGCTTTGGTATCAGAGCCTGACTGACTATAGGATTACTAAGCCAAACTGGTCGATGTTGAGTCCAGAAATGCTTTAGTTATATAGGGGAATTGATTGTGGAAGGGAACGTAAGGCTCTTTTTACTCCTTATCCTGTGTCCCTCTGATTCTGAGTCACCCTCTTGTTTTCTATGGGGTTAAGGAACTAGGCTTCTCATCTATCTATTAGGATCACGAGTTACTATTCCGTAGGCTTATAGGAATGGTTGATCAGAGTTGTATTCCAGTTTTCAAGTACTTCATGTGTAGTTGCCCACTACTATCACAAAACCTTGAGTGATGATATCGAGTTGTTGTACTACCCCATCTTTTGCAGGATTTCTCATATTCTGAGCATTTTACTGCAGGTATGCTGCCCAAATTATCCTAGGAATTCGAGAGATTTGAATGCTATTACTTTACATTCTGCATCCTTATGATGATGCTGATTCCAGCCTTGTTTACACCATTGTTTTGTTTCTCAGGATGTCACACGCTACCCGAGCTGCCACTGCCCATGAACCGGGCTAGGGAAGTGGGGCTAGGGATGAGGAGGATCCTCCCGATCCGCATTCTCTGGCAGAAGTCATGCTAGAGGTTGAGAGGAACAGGCGTGAGACTAACCGCATGCTGGCACATATTGAGTAGAATGCTGCACATCAGCCCAGTGAGTCAGTGACCATTCATGACTTCATCAGCTTGCACCCACCCACCTTCCATCATTCCATTGAGCCACTTGATGCAGATGATTGGCTCCGTAGTGTCACACATAAGCTGCGTTCCGCGAACGTGCCTGAAGGTGACAAGGTCACCTATGCTACTTACCACCTGGAGGGTCCTGCCAGTCTGTGGTGGGAGAACTATGAGGCTATGCTTCCAGTTGGTTAGATTCCTACTTGCAGATATTTCACTGAGGTATTTCGTGAGCATCACATGCCTCAGGGTCTCATGGACCGCAAGAGGGAAGATTACTGTAACCTTACTCAGGGTAAGATGGCTGTTGATGCTTACAGTAGAGAGTTTGAGAACCTTCCTCGCTATGCCACAGAGGAGGTGTCCACGGATGCCAAGAAGCAGACTAGGTTCAGGAGGGGTCTCAACCCAAAGTTGTGTCGTGAGCTTCACTTGAATGAGTTTGCTACCTTTCAGGCCATTGTGAGCAAGGCCATTAATGCTGAGACAACTCAGCTCACCTATGAGTAGTCTCGTAAGCACACCCGTGACTTGGGTTCTACCTCCGACTCTGGCTCTCAAAAGCGCCTCGCCCAGTCCCCAGGATCAACGACCTGTATGATCAGCTCACTGGATCCTTAGTCTTTTCTAAGATGGATTTGAGGTTAGGCTATCATCAAATCAAGATCAGAAATGGGGACATTCCCAAGACGGCTTCTGTTACTCCTTATGGCCAGTACGAGTACACCGTCATGTCTTTCGGTCTAACAATTTCTCTAGCCACATTCTCTCGTTTGATGAACTCGATCTTCATGGAGTACTTAGATAAGTTCATCATGGTTTATCTTGATGACATTCTTATTTACTCGAAGAACGAGGAAGAACATGCTGAGCATCTTAGACTTGTGTTAGAAAAACTCAGAGAACACCGCCTTTATGCCAAGTTCTCCAAGTGTGAATTTTGGTTGCCAGAAGTGACCTATCTGGGTCACGTAATCTCTGGTAAGGGCATTGCTATCAACCCCGAGAGTGTTCAGGCCGTTCTTAATTGGACTCCACCTAAATCGGTTAAGCAAGTTAGGAGTTTTCTTGGTTTAGCGAGCTATTGGTGCCACTTCGTTAAGAACTTCTCCAAAGTAGCCAAGCCTCTTACTGAACTCCTCAAGAAAGATAAAAAGTTTGAGTGGTCCCCACAGTGTGAGCTCAGTTTTTAGGAACTGAAAAGACGCTTGACTTCTGCTCCCATACTTGTGCCACCAGACTTCTCTAAGGACTTTGTTATCTATTGCGACACCTCGCGACAAGGACTAGGTTGCATACTTATGTAGGATCGCCATGTGATTGCCTATGCATCTCGACAGTTGCATCCACATGAGGATAATTATCCTACACATGATCTAGAGCTTGCAGCCGAAGTCTATGCACTTAAGACATGGCGACATTACCTTCTTGCTAATCGTTGCGAGATTTACACTGATCACCCAAATGGATCTGAATCTCAGGCAGAGACGTTGGGTAGAGTTGATTACGGATTACGACTTAGGAATATCTTACACCCTAGGCAAGGCCAATGTCATGGCTAATGCGTTAAGTCGTAAATCCTATTGTAACAATCTCATGTTGTTACAAGGTCAGCCACTTCTCCATGAGGAATTCCATAAGCTTTACCTTCACATTGTTCCCCAAGGATTCCTCTCTACTTTGGTGGCAAAACCTACCCTTGAGGATCAGATCATAGAAGTCCAGAAGCATGATACGGGAATCTCCCGGATCAAGAAAAATATTTCCAAGGGAGTTGTTGGTTGTTTCTCTATGGATGACCGAGGTGTTATTTACTTTGGGAACCGCTTGGTGGTTCCCAAGAGTTAGCATATGCAGCAATTTATCCTTAAGGAGGCCCATGATTCCCCACTCACGATTCATCCCGGTAGTACTAAGATGTATCAGGACCTACGCTAGAGGTTCTGGTGGACTTGGATGAAGAGAGAAATTGCTCAGTTCATTGCTAACTGCGATGTTTGTCGTCACAGTAAGGTAGAGCATCAGAGACCTGCTGGCATCCTTCAGCCTTTAGCTATTCCTGAATGGAAATGGGATAGAGTTGGTATGGATTTCATCACCGGCTTTCCCAGGACAAAGAAGGGGAATAATGCTATCTTTGTGGTCATTGATCGTCTTTCCAAGGTGGCTCACTTCCTTCCTGTTCGAGAGAGTATCACTGCTAGCCAGTTAGCTGACTTATATATTTCTCAAATAGTGTCTCTTCATGGTGTTCCACTAGAGATCAATTCTGACCGTGGGAGTCTATTCACTTCTCGATTTTGGGAGAGTTTCCAGACTGCCTTGGGGACCCATCTTTCCTTCAGTACCGCTTTCGACCCTCAGTCGAGTGGTCAAGTGGAAAGGGTTAATCAAATTCTTGAAGACATGCTTAGAGCTTGTGTTATATCTTTCGATATGGATTGGGAGAAGTGTCTTCCTTTTGCTGAGTTTGCTTATAACAATAGCTACCAATCCAGCCTCAAGAAAGCACCCTTCGAGATTCTTTATGGACGCAGATGTCGAACGCCTTTGAACTGGTCAGAAACTGGTGAAAGACAATTCTTTGGACTGGATATGATCCAGGAGGCAGAAGAGCAGGTTCACATCATTCGTGAGAATCTAAAGACATCCCAGTCTTGTCAAAAGAGCCAATATGACCGTCGTCATAAGGAGGTAACTTATGAGGTTGACGAGAAGGCTTACCTTCAAGTTACTCCTTTGAAGGGTACCCATCGCTTCGGTATCAAGGGCAAGTTGGCTTCACGTTACATTGGTCCTTTTTGCATTCTCGCTAAATGAGGAGAGGTTGCCTATCGGTTGGAACTACCCCCACATCTTTCCCGAGTCCATGATGTCTTCCACGTCTCTCAAGTCGGGCATTGCTTCTTGGATCCCATCCGTGATGTGGACCACGAAACGCTTGATCTCCAAGATAACCTCACATATCAAGAGTACCCTGTTCGTATTCTTGATTAGGAAGACTGTATCGCTTGACGTTAGAACATCAAGTTTCTCAAGGTTCAGTGGTCTCATCATTCTGAGAGAGAAGCTACTTGGGAACAAGAGGATCGTCTTTGACTGGAGTACCCCACTCTCTTTCCGACGCCTTCTGAATCTCGGACGAGATTCTTTTGAGTGGGGGCGAGTTGTCACATCCCTACCTTCTGGTAATGCCTAGTGCTAGCATCTTGTTTGCTTCATGTTTAAATTCAAATTAAATGGAAAAAGGTGACCGACGGGGTGGGCTTTCTCACGGTAGGCACTATGGCATGGTGTACCAAGCGTACAACCATCCGACGAGGTGGACTTGGGAACCCTGCACATATCGTTTGGGGCCGTAATGGAAGCTTCGGCCTCACTTCCCCTGCAGGTTCAGCGTCAGATAGGCGATAAACCTGGACTAGAGTCTTGCGTGGTTAATCAGGTTGTGGCCGACACCCTCACCAGGCTTCCGCTTGAATGTTGCCGAGATATATGACGTGTACATGGTGGTAAGTGGCGAGAGCGTGTGTAAAGAAGTACACCCCTGCAGGGTTATAAACTATTCGAATAGCCATGTCCTCGGATATGGACTACTTGGAGACTTATATGGTTCATAGACAACTTGAAATGGATACCCTAAAATGTGCAAGATAATTGTGAGTGCTATGGATGACCTTCTCGTAGGGACACGGGAGAGGATCCATAGTGGTGTATTGATGTGGTGACTAGCTAGTGGACTCGTGTTCACTTTCTCACCTTATTAAACTACTCGTAGTCGTAGTACAGGATAGACACTGAGTCAAAGCTAGCTTGCTACAGTCAAACTCCATTACCCCCTTTATTGTTACATGATGCATACGTAGCTAGTTCTGATGTAAGTCTTGCTGAGTACCTTTGTACTCACAGTTGCTTAATTTATGTTTTTGCAGAGGAGACTTAGGTCTCACTAGTAATTCCATGTGGAGTTCGACGCTGACCGAGTACCTTGTTTCCCAGCTACGATCTTGTACCCTCGGGAGGGTCTTGTAGATAGTCAGGCTTCTCAGCCTTTTTCTTTTGTAGTTGTCTGTACTCAGACATGTTTATGCTTCCATTGTTTGTATGACTTTGTATGTTGGGTCATGAGACCCATGTTTGTAATATCATGTTATGTATGGCTTTTTTCAAGCCTTATCTATACTTGAGTTGTAGAGTTATGTTGTGATGCCATGTTGTACAACACATACTTGCATGTTATGTGTACGTGTGATATGTATTGCTATGTGTGGGGTTTGACACCTAGTTATGTGCCCTTGGTAGCCTTCCTTATAGGGAAATGCCTCTTTGTGCTACCACTGAGCCTTGGTAGTTTGCTACTGCTCCAGACACATTGATTGACCGACATGTATCCTTCTTTACTCCTGTGTCTGTCCCTACGGGGAAATGTCACACGGTGTTTACTATAGTCCTTGTAGCTTTGCTATGACTTGGTTACACTCGCGGCTGGCCGACATGTGCATTGCTGGGTTACCTATGTCTGTCCCTATATGTTTGTGCCACCTTGATCTATAACTAATCATGTCGACCCGGGTTCTCTGCCATATGGATGCTAGCGACATAATCATATACGTGAGCCAAAATACGCAAATGGTCCCGGCCAAGGTAATGGCTGCAGCCGTGGGTTACCGTGCGTGAGGCCACAAAGTGATATGATGTGTTACATGCTAGATCTGTGTGACCTAGGATCGGGGTCCCGACAGCTTTGGTATCAGAGCCTGACTGACTATAGGATTACTAAGCCAAACTGGTCGATGTTGAGTCCAGAAATGCTTTAGTTATATAGGGGAATTGATTGTGGAAGGGAACGTAAGGCTCTTTTTACTCATTATCCCGTGTCCCTCTGATTCTGAGTCACCCTCTTCTTTTCTATGGGGTTAAGGAACTAGGCTTCTCATCTATCTATTAGGATCACGAGTTACTATTCCGTAGGCTTATAGGAATGGTTGATCAGAGTTGTATTCCAGTTTTCAAGTACTTCATGTGTAGTTGTCCACTACTATCACAAAACCTTGAGTGATGATATCGAGTTGTTGTACTACCCCATCTTTTGCAGGATTTCTCATATTCTGAGCATTTTACTGCAGGTATGCTGCCCAAATTATCCTAGGAATTCGAGAGATTCGAATGCTATTACTTTACATTCTGCATCCTTATGATGATGCTGATTCCAGCCTTGTTTACACCATGGTTTTGTTTCTCAGGATGTCACACGCTACCTGAGCTGCCACTGCCCATGAACCGGGCCAGGGAAGTGGGGCTAGGGATGAGGAGGATCCTCCTGATCCGCCTTCTCTGGCAGAAGTCATGCTAGAGGTTGAGAGGAACAAGCGTGAGACTAACCGCATGCTGGCACATATTGAGTAGAATGCTGCACATCAGCCCAGTGAGTCAGTGACCATTCATGACTTCATCAGCTTGCACCCACCCACCTTCCATCATTCCATTGAGCCACTTGATGCAGATGATTCGCTCCGTAGCGTCACACATAAGCTGCGTTCCGCGAATGTGGCTGAAGGTGACAAGGTCACCTATGCTACTTACCACCTGGAGGGTCCTGCCAGTCTGTGGTGGGAGAACTATGAGGCTATGCTTCCGGTTGGTCAGATTCCTACTTGGAGATATTTCACTGAGGTATTTCGTGAGCATCACATGCCTCAGGGTCTCATGGACCGCAAGAGGGAAGAGTACTGTAACCTTACTCAAGATAAGATGGCTGTTCATGCTTACAGTAGAGAGTTTGAGAACCTTCCTCGCTATGCCACAGAGGAGGTGTCCACGGATGCCAAGAAGCAGACTAGGTTCAGGAGGGGTCTCAACCCAAAGTTGTGTCGTGAGTTTCACTTGAATGAGTTTGCTACCTTTCAGGCCGTTGTGAGCAAGGCCATTAATGCTGAGACAACTCAGCTCACCTATGAGTAGTCTCGTTAGCACACCCGTGACTTGGGTTCTGCCTCCGACTCTGGCTCTCCAAAGCACCTCGCCCAGTCCCCAAGATCAATGACCTGTATGATCAGCTCACTGGATCCTTAGTCTTTTCTAAGATGGATTTGAGGTTAGGCTATCATCAAATCAAGATCAGAAATGGGGACATTCCCAAGACGGCTTCTGTTACTCCTTATGGCCAGTACGAGTACACCGTCAATTCTTTCGGTCTAACAATTGCTCTAGCCACATTCTCTCGTTTGATGAACTCGGTCTTCATGGAGTACTTAGATAAGTTCATCATGGTTTATCTTGATGACATTCTTATTTACTCGAAGAACGAGGAAGAACATGCTGAGCATCTTAGACTTGTGTTAGAAAAACTCAGAGAACACCGCCTTTATGCCAAGTTCTCTAAGTGTGAATTTTGGTTGCCAGAAGTGACCTATCTGAGCCACGTAATCTCTGGTAAGGGCATTGCTATCAACCTCGAGAGTGGTCAGGCCGTTCTTAATTGGACTCCACCTAAATCGGTTAAGCAAGTTAGGAGTTTTATTGGTTTAGCGAGCTATTGTCGCCGCTTTGTTAAGAACTTCTCCAAAGAAGCCAAGCCTCTTACTGAACTCCTCAAGAAAGATAAAAAAGTTTGAGTGGTCCCCACAGTGTGAGCTCAGTTTTTAGGAACTAAAAAGACGCTTGACTTCTGCTCCCATACTTGTGCCACCAGACTTCTCTAAGGACTTTGTTATCTATTGCGGCACCTCGCGACAAGGACTAGGTTGCATTCTTATGTAGGATCGCCATGTGATTGCCTATGCATCTCGACAGTTGCATCCACATGAGGATAATTATCCTACACATGATCTAGAGCTTGCAGCCGAAGTCTATGCACTTATTACATGGCGACATTACCTTCTTGCTAATCGTTGCGAGATTTACACTGATCACCAGAGTCTCAAGTATATCTTCACCCAAATGGATCTAAATCTCAGGCAGATACGTTGGGTAGAGTTGATTACGGATTACGACTTAGGAATATCTTACACCCTAGGCAAGGCCAATATCATGGCTAATGCGTTAAGTCGTAAATCCTATTGTAACAATCTCATGTTGTTACAGGGTCAGCCACTTCTCCATGAGGAATTCCATAATCTTAACCTTCACATTGTTCCCCAAGGATTCCTCTCTACTTTGGTGGCAAAACCTACCCTTGAGGATCAAATCATAGAAGTCCAGAAGCATGATACGGGAATCTCCCGGATCAAGAAAAATATTTCCAAGGGAGTTGTTGGTTGTTTCTCTATGGATGACCGAGGTGTTATTTACTTTGGGAACCGCTTGGTGGTTCCCAAGAGTTAGCATATGCAGCAATTTATCCTTAAGGAGGCCCATGATTCCCCTCTCACGATTCATCCCGGTAGTACTAAGATGTATCAGGACCTACGCTAGAGGTTCTGGTGGACTAGGATGAAGAGAGAAATTGCTCAGTTCATTGCTAACTGCGATGTTTGTCGTCACGGTAAGGCAGAGCATCAGAGACCTGCTGGCATCCTTCAGCCTTTAGCTATTCCTGAATGGAAATGGGATAGAGTTGGTATGGATTTCATCACCGGCTTTCCCAGGACAAAGAAGGGGAATAATGCTATCTTTGTGGTCATTGATCGTCTTTCCAAGGTGGCTCACTTCCTTCCTGTTCGAGAGAGTATCACTGCTAGCCAGTTAGCTGACTTATATATTTCTCAAATAGTGTCTCTTCATGGTGTTCCACTAGAGATCAATTCTGACCGTGGGAGTCTATTCACTTCTCGATTTTGGGAGAGATTCCAGACTGCCTTGGGGACCCATCTTTCCTTCAGTACCGCTTTCGACCCTCAGTCGAGTGGTCAAGTGGAAAGGGTTAATCAAATTCTTGAAGACATGCTTAGAGCTTGTGTTATATCTTTCGATATGGATTGGGAGAAGTGTCTTCCTTTTGCTGAGTTTGCTTATAACAACAGCTACCAATCCAGCCTCAAGAAAGCACCCTTCGAGATTCTTTATGGACGCAGATGTCGAACGCCTTTGAACTGGTCAGAAACTGGTGAAAGACAATTCTTTGGACTGGATATGATCCAGGAGGCAGAAGAGCAGGTTCACATCATTCGTGAGACTCTAAAGACAGCCCAGTCTTGTCAAAAGAGCCAATATGACCGTGGCATAAGGAGGTAACTTATGAGGTTGACGAGAAGGCTTACCTTCAAGTTACTCCTTTGAAGGGTACCCATCGCTTCGGTATGAAGGGCAAGTTGGCTTCATGTTACATTGGTCCTTTTTGCATTCTCGCTAAATGAGGAGAGGTTGCCTATCGGTTGGAACTACCCCACATCTTTCCCGAGTCCATGATGTCTTCCACGTCTCTCAACTCGGGCATTGCTTCTGGGATCCCATCCGTGATGTGGACCACGAAAAGCTTGATCTCCAAGCTAACCTCACATATCAAGAGTACCCTGTTCATATTCTTGATTAGGCAGACTGTATCGCTTGACGTTAGAACATCAAGTTTCTCAAGGTTCAGTGGTCTCATCATTCTGAGAGAGAAGCTACTTGGGAACAAGAGGATCGTCTTTGACTAGAGTACCCCACTCTCTTTCCGACGCCTTCCGAATCTCGGACGAGATTCTTTTGAGTGGGGGCGAGTTGTCACATCCCTACCTTATGGTAATGCCTAGTGCTAGCATCTTGTTTGCATCATGTTTAAATTCAAATTAAATTGAATAAACCCTAGCACCACATTAATAAACTAGGTTCAACTAAAATATGTTTTCAATGAACCGAAAATGGCCTTAAAAAATGTTCATGATTTATGGAAAAAGGTGAAAACCTCTACCAGAGATGATGTATATTTTTCCAGGACATCTTAGCCTTTGAATTAACTCACTATGTATTTGAATTGGAGCAATTAAATGGCTATAGAAATATCCATAGATTCAATAATTCTGAAACTTGTTGTAGGGTTTTGGAATAACCCATTTTGCATCCACTGTTATTTTCAGAATTTAATAAAATGATTTGGTTAAGGAACTAAATCAAAACAGAAAAAAATAGAAAATAGAAAAGGGAAAGGGTTACCTAGCGCTCACCAGGGAGTCCACCTGGCCGGCCCAGCCCACTAGGGGCAGGGGGGTCTTCTTCCTCCCGCCAGTCGGACACAGAGCGCCTGCCCAACGCGTGCGCGCCCGTAGCTCGCCACCTCCTACTCGCCTGCTTCCCTCCTGATCCACGTCGACGCGAGGATAAGCCTCCCGATGCCGTCTACATCATTCTGGCCTCCCCATTCGCCTGCTCTCCCGAGCCACGCAACACCAGAAGCACCGCAGTGTCGCCATCGTCATCATCTTCGACCTTCGGCCACCCAGACTGTTGGTGTACGACAATCAATGGGACCAGCAAGGCCCCTTTGTGGTTCGACTAAGGGGACGCAACACACAAAGAACAGATCCAGCAGATCAGCACACAAGATTTACCCAGGTTCGGGCCGCTTCTGAATTGTAAAACCCTACTCCTGCTTTTGATGGATTACGAGTGTATGATCCCTATTGTTACAAAGAGCGGGACCTTGCCGGCAGAGTGTTCGGGAGGTGCAACTAAACAGTGCAATTGGATAGGGTTTCGACCCTTGTAAAGGTAGCCATGGGCCTCCTTTTATAGTTGAAAGGGGCTACCACAATGGCAAAATGGTAATTACTTGGTGAAATGATAGCAACAGTGCTATCATACCTAACACAGATGAGTTAGGACAAATGCATTAAATGCTCCATTAGGTGTCACCCTGAGGATGAATGCTGGCAAGGGAGCCCAACTCTACCTGTACCGCTCGCCTAGCTACCTCTTATTACTTCGACACGCCTCCTGGCTGGGTGTCAATAAAGTTGCTTCTTCAGCACCAGGCTGCCACGTGCCCCGAGCTCTACCTCACTACCTGCCCGCTCGACACCTGTCGGCAAGTTCCTGACAACTGCCACGGTGGACCGGTGGGAAGGAGCTCGCCGGTCTTGAGGTTGCCGGCCCGGAACCTATCGGCTTGTAGCTTGCCGGCGACTTGAATCTTGATTTTCAGTACTTCCTTAGTACTTCTCGATGACGTTCCTGGAGTTTTTCTTCATGGTTTTTAATTACCAAGTCTTGAGTAGGTTGGAAAAGCCATCCTCCGATAAGCCCTTGCCGTCGGGAAGGCTGCAAATGTCTGTGCATAGTCTGGGTATAAACACCCATGTTTAATACACCAACATGAGCCCCCGGGCCTGGGCCATACACGCATGTAAAGCGTTGTTCGGCTAGGCCTATAACAATGCACAAACATATGTGGCATATGTTAACTATCATCATGATCACTTTTACTGTGCACCCACGATGGCGCATTAAATGCGGGACGTGGGAGTGGTGGAGCGAAACGGCAAATTGTGGTCGTGCGCCTGAAAAAACGCTGCCATGCCGAGCGGTAAAGAGCCAGTCCCCGCGCCTTCCTCATAAAAAGGGTCCCCGCGCCTCCCTTTCTTCGCTTCCAATCCATCTTGCCGCCCCCATCTTCTTCCTTGCGCAAGAACAAAGCCCTTCGCCGCCGCGTTGCTTCGCTCGCGCTTTCCATCTAATCCCCCTCCTCCCAGTCGCGATGGCTCCAAAGAAGACCGACCCAGAGGCGGAGAAGAGAAAAGCCGTCGTCGCCAAGCAGCGGAGGGAGAACGTCGTCTTCATGCCAACGCTGAAAGTTGACAAACTCATACGTGTGGGCGAGGAAAACCAAGGATCACCCAGCCATAGAGGTGCTGCCGGCGGATCTTCCCCGTACAGACGATAAGTACCCATTCTTTGTTGGATATTTTTACTACGGGCTGTGTCCCCCCTTTTTAGATTTCTTTGACGAGGTGATGCGGTCATACGGGTTCAACCTTCTGGATTTTGCTCCGAATGCCATCACCTGCATGTCCGTTTTTGCCCATCTCTGTGAAATCTTTGTGGGGGTTGTGCCCAATGTGCCCCTATTCCGCCACTTCTTCATTCCCCGGAACGAGAGCGGCAAGGCCCTCTCCGGCAACGTCAATTGGATTCCTAGGATAGGAATGAAGAAGCAGTACCTTGACGGCAAGCTCCATGTGAAGTGGCCTGAATGGAGGGCAGAATGGTGTTGGATTAAGCAGGAGAAGTTCCCGGACTACTGCATCCCCAGATCCGAGAAGATCCAACGGAACCCACGCTGGGGTGATGTGGGCCCAAACGACGACAAGCTCAGCCTCGCCTTGGACAGAATCCTCAGTCTGGCACCGGATCGCACCACTGGAGGAGAAAGGCCGGCGAGCTTGGGAATACAAGAATCCTGCCGACATGATGCGGCTGCACCCAGGCCTCCACAATAACTTGATGGTGACGGAACACTACTGGCTCATTTGCCAGCCTTCAACAAGGGCTGCAACTTCACCTTGCCGGAAGCAGTAGTCCCACTATGCAACAACACCGCCAAGGATGCCATTCTGGCTATTGTTGGTGTATAAAAATATGGGCATTTTTATACCCTGACTTATGCACAGACAGTGGAAGCCTTCTGGTGGCTAGAGCTTGCCGAAGGATTGCTGCCATCAAGACTCTAGATTTGGTTGGCAAAACCATAGAGAAGACCTCAAGGCAGGCCATCGAGCACTACCAGTTAAGTGCTGAAAATGAAGACGACACTTGCCGGCCAGCCATACACTGGCAAGATGAAGACCCGACAAGCTCCGTGCCGGCAAGCTCTCTCTGTCTCGCCACCGCTCCACCTCATTGATCAGCTAGTGACTTATTGACGAGGTGTCGAGCGGGCAGGCTATTTGGTGAGCTTTGTCGGGGCATGTGTCAGCACGCTAGAGACAAGATCAACTTTAATGACACCCGTCCTAATGGCGTGTCCAGATTATAGGAGGTAGCTGGGCGAGCGGTGCAGAAACCTTGCCGGGGCTCCCCATCCACATGACACCTAATGGCGCATTTAATGCATTTGTCGTAGTCTGCCAGAGTTAGGTATGATAGCACTGTAGCTATCTAACCAACATGTATTTACCTTTTTGCCATTGTGGTGAACCCTTAACCTATAAAAGGAGGCCCAAGGCTACTGGTAGAAGGGTCGACACTTTGCTCATTTGCATGTAGCAGCTGCACTGCCCACACAGCTTGCCGGTAAGTTGCGCTCCTTGTAACTTGAGCACAAACACACCCAATACAACCAAAGCAGGAGTAGGGTTTTACCCCTCACGGCGGCTCAACCCTGGGTAAACTAGTGCGTACTGCTGGTTCTGCTCTTTGTGCATGTTGATCCTCACTGCCGAACCGCAAAGGGATCACATCGATCCCATAGATTGTCTTGGTCGTACCTCGACATCTTTGGCGCCACCAAGACAATCTATGGGATCGATGTAATCCCTTTACGGTTCGGCTATGAAGATCAACATGCACAAAGAGCAGAACCAGTAGTATGCACAAGTTTAGCCAGGTTCAGGCCGCCGTGAGGCGCAAAACCCTACTCCTGCTTTGGTTGTATTGGGTGTGTTTGTGCTCAAGTTACAAGGAGCACAGCTTACCGGCAAGCTGTGCGGGCAGTGCAGCTACTACGTGTAAATGAGCAAAGTGTCGACCCTTCTACCAGTAGCCTTGGGCCTGCTTTTATAGGTTAAGGGGTCACCATAGTGGCAAAAAGGTAAATACATGTTGATTAGATAGCTACAGTGCTATCATACCTAACTCTGCCGGACTAGGAAAAACACATTAAATGCGCCATTAGTTGTCATGTGGGGGGAGCCTTGGCAAGGTTTCTGCACCGCTCGCCCAGCTACCTCCTATAATCTGGACACGCCATTAGGATGGGTGTCATTAAAGTTGATCTTGTCTCCAGCGTGCTGACACGTGCCCCGACAAAGCTCACCAAATAGCCTGCCTACTCGACACCTCATCGATAAGTGACTAGCTGATCAATGAGGTGGAGCGGTGGTGAGATAGAGAGAGGTTGCCAACACAGAGCTTGCCGGGTCTTCATCTTGCCAGTGTATGGCTTGCCGGGAAGTGTCGTCTTCATCTTCAACACTTAACCGGTACTGCTCGATGGCCTGCCTTGAGGTCTTCTCTATGGTTTTACTAACCAAATCTTGAGTCTTCATGACAGCAATCCTCCGGCAACCTCTAGCCACCGAGAAGGCTACCACTGTCTGTGCATAAGTCAGGGTATAAAAATGCCCATGTTAAGCTTCTCGGGTTCTTTGTATCTCAACGTGGAATTGCAGCCAATCCTGACAAGATCAAAGCCATTGAGCAGATAGAAGCACAAAGGACCGTCAAGGACATGAGGCGTCTTGCTGGTTGTGTTGCCGCCCTGAGAAGATTCATTTCCAAGTCAGCTGAGCGTGCCTTGCCATTTTACAAAATTTTGAAAAAGGCAGGTCCTATGAAATGAACCCCGAAAGCGGAGGCAGCATTCCAAGACTTGAAGAAATACTTGTCCTCTCTGTCAGTCCTAGTTGGGCCTAAACCGCAAGAGCCATTGCTGCTTTATTTAGCGGCAACCAATCAAGTGGTCAGTGTTGCACTAGTGGCGCAGAGGGAAGTTGATGACGAGGAGGCAGCAACCACAGAGCCTGGACCCGACAAGCCAAAATCTTCTTCGGCAAGATCAGGTGCCGATAAGGCAGATCAAACGCAGGCAAATGCAACGGAACAACAAATTGTGCCGAAGAAGAAGGTGGTGAAGTGCCTAGTTTATTTTGCCAGCTCTCTTCTGCAAGGAGCTAGGTCAAGATATTCTAGTGTGCAGAAGTTGCTTTTTGGCCTTCTCATGGCCTCAAGGAAGTTGTGTCACTACTTCCAAGCACATGATATTACCGTCGTCACTTGCTTTCTACTACAACGCATCTTGAGAAATCCAGAAGCCACCGGCAGGATAGTGGAGTGGGTGTTGGAACTGTCAAGCTTTGATTTGAAGTTTGAAAGTGCTTCAACAATTCAGAGTAGAGCCTTGGCAGAATTCATTGCTGAATGGACACCATCGAAAGACAAAGAGAAGCTAGAAACATCCCTCCCCGGCAAGGAAGCTATAGAAGAATGGGTCATGTACTTTGATGGTGCCTTTTTGCTGCAAGGCGCCGGTGCCGGAGTGCTGTTTGTCGCACCGACCGGAAAGCATCTCAATTATGTGATTCAGATGCATTTCCCCAGGGAGAAGGCCACAAACAACAGTGCTGAGTATGAAGGATTGCTCGCTAGACTCCGCATTGCAATCGACCTAGGTATCAGGAAGCTGATTATCAGAGGCGACTTGCAGCTTGTTGTGAGGCAAGTGAACACAGATTATCAGAGCCCTTTGATGGAGGCATATGTCGATGAAGTGAGAAAGTTGGAGGAGCACTTTGACGGTTTGCAGCTTGAACATGTCCCCCATGCTCAAAATGAAGTTGCAGACCACTTGTCAAAGCTTGCCACTGAAAGGATCCCTGTGAAACCAGGAACTTTCGTGCCACAACTAACTCAACCATCTATTACACCATCAACGAGGCCGGCAAAGAGGGGAAAACAAAATTCTGGTGGTTACTTCCTGGCAGAGCTACTAATAGCCGCCGACAAGGCTGACTCCGCCAACAGGACCTCTCTTGCCGGTGAGCAGCAATCTCCGGAGAACCAGACTCTTGCCGTCACGATTTGCGCTCTCAGGGGGGGAGAAGAGCCATTGGTCCTTGTCATCGAGCCGCATGCTCCGGCATGGGCGCATCTGATTGTTGATTACCTTCAAACAGGCGATCTTCCCGATGAGCCAGAAGAAGCTGAAAGAGTAGCACGGCAGTCAAGTATGTACTAGTTTGTTGACAGCATTCTGCACAGAAAGAGGCCAAATGGTGTGAAATTGAAGTGTATATCCCGGGAAGATGGACAAGCGCTACTGGCAGAGATACATGGAGGCGTGTGTGGTTCCCACATTGGGTCACACGCCCTTGTTGGAAAAGCTTTCCGGCAAGGCTTCTATTGGCCCACTGCCCTCCAGGATGCAACTGCACTAGTAACCAAGTGTGAAGTGTGCCAGTTCCATTCCAAGAACATACATCAACCAGCGCAAGCTCTTCAGATGATTCCTCTCTCATGTACCTTTGTGGTCTGGGGGCTGGACATTCTTGGCCCATTCCCCCGTGCGACGGGGGGCTTTGAGTTCTTGTACATAGCAATCAACTAGTTCACAAAGTGGCCTGAGGTGGAGCCAGTAAGGAAAGTTACAGCACAGTCAGCTGTCAAGTTTTTCAAGGGTCTGGTTTGCCGTTTTGGTGTGCCTAACAGGACCATTACTGACAATGGCACCCAGTTTACCAGTTGCACCTTCACAACATACTGCCATGAGCATGGAAGCAAGATCTACTATGCCTCTGTTGCTCACCCGAGAAGCAATGGACAGGAGGAGAGAGCAAATGTTGAAGTGTTGCGCGGGCTCAAAACGAGAACTTTTGACAGGCTGCACAAATGCGGAAGACGATGGGTTGATGAGTTGCCGACAGTTCTTTGGTCACTCAGAATGACACCAAATTGAGCTACCGGTGAAACACCCTTCTCCCTTGTGTATGCTGCAGAAGCAGTGCTCCCCATAGAACTCAAGTACGAATCACCTCGAGGGCAAGCTTTTGACAAAGCTGATCAAGAAGAAGCGAGGCATGACGATGCTACGCTCCTTGAGGAGGACCGTTTTTGGGCTGCTGTGCATGCTGGTCGATACCAGCAAGCTTTGCGTCGCTACCATAGCTGCAAAGTGCACCCTCGGCAACTTGAGGAAGGTGACCTTGTCCTTCGACGGATCCAATCTGGCAAGGGTTCAAACAAGTTGACACCGAAGTGGGAAGGCCCTTATCGGGTAGTACAAGTTACCAGACCTGGCTCGGTCCATCTGGCGACCGAAGATGGCACTCGTTTGCAAAACTCATGGAATATTGAGCATCTTCGCAGGTTCTACCCATAAGGCGCAGTTGCCGGGCGTCCCGGCAACACCATTTTGTACAAGTTGGCCGGCAAGGCATGTAATCCTTTGTATAGAGCCTGACGCAGACCCCATGCATAGTTGATAAAAGCTAAGTGTTTCGCAACCTTTTGTCAAAGTACATATTTATTAATGTATGTTGCATGCAGTGTTGTGTTATATTTTTGCCTTGTATGAAATGATTGACGAACCGTCAAGGTTCCAACCTCCTCTTTTCTCTTCTTTCTTTTGCTCAAAGGAATGAAGTGTTCCTCGCGTGCAAGTTTCCCGGGGGGAGTGATGGTATGGATACCACAAATGACATTCAAGATATCATTTATGACAAGAAGTACAGCAAAGAAAGAAAGTTAAGTTACAAAACTTTGAAACAAATTTCTTTGTTTTAGTCGCAAATTTCCCTTGAACAATTTACGTCTTTGTATGAAAAACCTGCATGCGAAGGAACCTTATCGGGAATTGTTCGCACTCTTATTTCTGTTTCGAGTCCACTCAACAGTATAAGTAAGCCGCGTCAAGACTTGTAAGTGTATCTTGCTAGAAAGAGGCACCTCTGGCAAGCTATTAAGGATCCGTTCCTCAAGCGCTAGCGGGAGGCTGAGCGCACCGGCAAGTTTCCGGCAAGCATAGGGTATAAAAGATACAAGGACAAAATTAAACAAAGAAAATAGCATGCATTCATTCAAAATACACAAGTCATATTACATCAAAACACAGTATAGATCTAACTTAAGATTAATTTGTCTTTTACATGATCTGCGCTGATGACAAGATGTGGCGGCAAGGCTAGTTTTTGAGATGTCCCTGATGCCTGGAGACATGACCAACCCTGTCGATGATTGGAGCGACAAGCTTGTCGATGGCAGTGATGTCGGTGTTCTTCGGCAAGCTCGTGAAAGCCCCGGAGAGATCAATGCCGGGATTGTGGTACACCAGCTTGACGAGCACTTTGTAAAGGATATCACGAGCGAGCTTTCGGGAATCGTTGGCAAAGCTGGCAGCTGCTACTTGTGAGCTGCGTTGGGATTTCCCTGAAGAGGAGGGGATGATGCAGTACAGTAGAGATAAGTATTTCCCTAAGTTATGAAACCAAGGTTATCAATCCAGTAGGAGAATCACTCAACAACTCGTTAGCAGCACAAGTAAACCGACTCCTACCTGCATCTACTACTATTACTCCACACATCGACCTCTATCCAGCATGCATCTAGAGTATTAAGTTCATAAAGAACGGAGTAACGCCTTAAGCAAGATGACATGATGTAGACAAAGTAAACTCACGCATGAATAGACCCCATCTTTTTGCCCTTAATAGCAACGATACATACGTGTCATGTCCCTTTCTGTCACTGGGATTGAGCACCGCAAGATCAAACCCATTACAAAGCACCTCTCCCATTGCAAGATAAATCAATCTAGTTGGCCAAACCAAATCAATAGATCGGAGAGAAATACGAAGCTATAACAATCAATCATAAAAGAGTTCAGAGAAAACTCAAATAATATTCATGGATAATCTGATCATAAACTCACAATTCATCGGATCCCAACAAACACACCGCAAAAAGTGATTACATCGGATAGAACTCCAAGAACATCGAGGAGAACATTGTATTGAAGATCAAAAAGTGAGAAGAAGCCATCTAGCTACTAACTATGGACCCGAAGGTCTATGGTAAACTACTCACGCATCATCGGAAGTGCAGCAAGGTTGATGTAGTGCCCCTCCGTGATCGAATCCCCCTCCAGCAGAGTGCCGGAAAAAGACCTCCAGATGGGATCTCTCGAGAACAGAGACTTGCGGCGGCGGAAAAAGTATTTCATGGACTCTCTCGTTGGTTTCCCGATTTTAGAGTATTTATAGAGGTGGAATTAGGTCAAACGGAGCAGAGGTGGGCCCACGAGGCACCAGGGCGCGCCCTGGTGGCTCATGGCCACCTCCTCTGTCTTCTGGCCCTCTCCCGAAGCTTCTAGTGTCTCTTATGTCCAGAAAAAAATCTCCAAAAAGTATCGTGGCATTTGGACTTCGTTTGGTACTGATATTCTAAAAAACAAAAACAGGCAAAAAACAGCAACTGGCACTGGGCACTAAGTTAATAGGTTAGTCCCAAAAAATGATATATAATTGCTTGTAAGTGTATATAAAACATCCAAGATTGATACTATAATAGCATGGAACAATCAAAAATTATAGATACGTTGGAGACGTATCAAGTATCCCCAAGCTTCATTCCTGCTCGTCCTCGAGTAGGTAAATGATAAAAACAGAATTTTTGATGTGGAATGCTACCTATCATATTCATCATATACTCTTTTCTTTTGTAGCATGGACATTTGGACTTGAATGATTCAAAGCAATAGTCTATAATTTGACAGGAAGACATAAATACTCAAGCATACTAACAAGCAACCATGTTTTTCAAAATATCAACGCTAAAAAAAGTTATCCCTAGCCCATTATGCTCAATCATTGATCCATTCATGAAACACACTCATTATTAGCTACACCCAATGCACAAGTATGACAATAGTGCTCTCTAGTTGGTGCTTTATAAGAGAAGATGGAGACTCAATAAAAATAAAAATGCATAAAAGTAAAATAGATAGGCCCTTCATAGAGGGAAGCATAGATTTACAGAGGTGCCAGAGCTCAAAGCTAAAATTAAAGAGATAAAATTATTTTGAGAGGCATGCTTTTCCTGTCAACGAAAACGACCGAGAATTCCCAATATCTTCCATGCTAGACACATTATAGGCGGTTCCCAAACAGAAAATAAAGTTTATTTCCTTTCCACCATTCTTTCACAATCCATGGCTAGCCGTATCCACGGGTGCCTTCCATACCAACACTTTCCAAGGAATTTATTATTACCATCATATTATTATTTTTTCATTTCAGGACTGGGCATCCCTATTACCTGCCACTCTCTCGTGCAATGACAAGTGAATAAACACTCATCATGAGAATAACACACCTAGCATGGAAAATATTGGCCACCCCCTGCCACTTCATGAGCAGTACGGGCACACAAAACGGAAAATTATTTTGAAAAATTAGAGTTGGCACATGCAAATTTACTTGGAACGGCATGGAAATACCGCATATAGGTAGGTATGGTGGACTCATTTGGCACAACTTGGGTTTAAGGAGTTGGATGCACAAGCAGTATTCCCGCTTAGTACAAATGAAGGCTAGCAAATAGATTGAGAAGCGACCAACCAAAAAGCGAAAACGGTCATAAACATGCATTGAACATAACTAACACTGAATAATGCACCATAAGTAGGATATAATTTCGTTGCATAACTATTGACTTTATGTGCATGCATAGGGAATCACAAACCTTAACACCAATATTCTTACTAAAGCACAATTACTCACTAACATGACTCACATATTATCATCTCCATATCGCAAAACTATTGCAAGGAATCAGACTTATCATATCCAATGATCTATATGAAAGTTTTTATTATATCCCTCTTGAATATTCATCACTTTGGGACCAAATTCATATCTTGTGCAAATTGCCATTACTATTATCAACTCTCAAAAAGATATAAGTGAAGCATGAGAGTGCAAATATTTCTTCAAAATTTAATCTTATCAACTCTCAAAATGATATAAGTGAAGCACGAGAGTATTCTAACAAATCATGATAAATGTGTGGCTCACTCAAATTGGTGTGTCCAACAAAGATGATTGTGATAAACTAAAAAGCAAACAAAGCAAAGACTCATATAATATAAGACGCTCCAAGCAAAACTCATGATAGGTGACGAATAAAAATATAGCTCCAAGTAAAATTACCGATAGTTGGTAGAAGAAAGAGGGGATGCCTTCCGGGGCATCCCCAAGCTCAGTTGCTTGAGTCTTCCTTGAATATTACCTTGGGGTGCCTTGGGCATCCCCAAGATTATGCTCTTGCCACTCCTTATTCCTTCATCCATCGTGATCTCACCCAAAACTTGAAAACTTCAATCACACAAAACTCAACAAAACCTTCATGAGATCCGTTAGTATAACAAAGAAATCTTTAAGTTTAGGTACTGTAGTAAATTGATTCATATTTAATATTGGCATAATGCTACTTTAGTCCAACTTCTCCATGACTAATCCCCCCCCCCCCCCCCCCCGATACGATCCATAAATTCATCAAAATAAGGAAACTATGCAACAAAAACAGAATCTGTCTAAAACAGAACAGTCTGTAAAGATCTATTTAAAATCTACACTTCTGTAACTCCAAATTTTTTGCAAAATTAGGAAAACGTGGTCAATTCATATACCAATACTGTGTAAAAATTTCATATTTTTCTGACGCTCCAGTACAGAACTAAAATTCCAGCACTGGACGCAAAACTTTCTGTTTTCCAAACAGCATCAATTATACTATCTTCCAAATCATCCCTAAGGTATTACTTGGCACAAACACTAATTAAAACATAAAAAAACAATCATAACAGTAGCATAATTGTGTGCACACAAGAAAACAGAAATAAAAAGCAAAAAATATTTTATTCAATGGGTTGCCTCCCAACAAGCGCTATTGTTTTATGCCCCTAGCTAGGCATAATGCATAGTTTCAAGTATTGTCATCTTTGGTTTTAATTCCATAGGTGGCCCTCATGATTGATTCATATGGTGGCTTAATTCTAGTCCTAGGGAAGTGTTCCATACCCTTCTTTAATGGAAACTGAAATTTAATATTCCCTTCTTTCATGTCAATAACGGCACCTATGGTTCGTAAGAACGGTCTACCAAGTATTATGGGGCAAGACGGATTGCAATCAATGTCAAGTACAATAAAATCAACGGGCACATAGTTCCTATTTGCAAGAATAAGAACATCATTAATTCTTCCCAAAGGCTTTTTAATAGTAGAATCCACCAAGTGCAAATTAAGAGAACATTCATCCATATTGGTAAAATCTAGCACATCACATAGAGATTTTGGAATTGTGGAAACACTAGCACCCAAATCACATAAAGCATTGCACTCATAATTTTTAATTTTTAATTTAATGGTGGGTTCCCACTCATCATATAATTTCCTAGGAATTGAAATTTCTAGTTCTAGCTTTTCTTCTAACGCTTTCATCATCGCTTCTACAATGTGTTTAGTAAAAGCCTTATTTTGTTCATAAGCGTTGGGTAAATTTAGCATGGATTGTAGCAAAGAAATACATTCAATCAAAGAACAACTATCATAATTAAAGTCTTTGTAATCCAAGAGAGTGGGCACATCGCTAGTTAAAGTTTTTACCTCTCCAAACCCACTTTTATCAAAAAAAAATTCAAGATTTTCACCCTCCGAATTATGGGGACGCCTTCTAGCTAAAGTTGACTCTTCTTCAGTCCTCTTTTAATAAAGTTTTATATTGCTAAACAAGGAATCAATAGATGAGGCACCAATCATTTTAATATCCATGTCATTACTATGATAAAAACCAGGAGGAATTGCTTTTTCTAAAAATTCTCATTTAGCTTTTAGCATAGCGGTTCTTTTCTTACTCTCATCCATGGAGACATATAAAGCTTTAATTGATTCATTAATATCAATTTTGGGTGGCAAAATTTTAGTCTTAAGATTTTCCACATCATGAATAAATCCATCAATGCTCCTAGACATATCATCAAGTTTACTCAATTTTTCTTCTATCGTAGTGTTGAAAACTTTTTGAGCATTAATAAATTCTTTAATATTACTTTCAAGATCAGAGGGCATCCTATTATTCTTATTATTATTATTATTTTTATTATTCTTATTATTATTATTATAAGAATTACCATAGGGATTGCCATAATTATTAGAGGAATTTCCAGGAAACGGCCTAGGATTAAAATTACCTCTATAAGCATTACTATTAAAATTGTTTCGCGAGACAAAATTCACATCTATGGGATCATTATTTTGCTCAATCAAGGTGGATAAAGGAACATCATTAGGATCAATAGAAGTATTTTTGCTAGCAACCAATTTCATAAGCGCATCAAGTTTATCACTCAAAGTACTAATTTCTTCAACAAAATTCACTTTTTTACTAGTAGGAACTCTTTCAGTATGCCATTGTGAATAATTTGCCATAATATTATCAAGCAATTTAGTAGCTTCTCCCAATGTAATCTCCATAAAAGTACCACCCACGGCAGAATCTAAAAGATTTCCAGAAACAAAATTTAATCCCGCATAATTTTTTTGTATGACCATCCACAAATTTAAACCATGAGTAGGGCAATTTCTTATCATTAATTTCATCCTTTCCCAAGATTGGGCAACATGTTCATGATCAAGTTGCTTGAAATTCATAATTTGATTTCTAAGTAAAATAATTTTCGCGGGAGGAAAATACTTCGTAATGAAAGCATCTTTACACCTATCCCAAGAATCGATACTATTTTGTGGCAAAGATGAAAACCAAATTTTTGCACGATCCCACAATGAGAACGGGAACAATTTAAATTTCACAATATCATTATCCACATCTTTTTTATTTTGCATATCACACAATTCTACGAAAGTGTTAAGATGGGATGCATCATCTTCATTAGGACTACCAGAAAATTGTTCTTTCATAACAAGATTTAACAAAGCAGCATTAATATCACAAGTCTCCGTACTAGCGGCGAGAGGAGCAATCGGAGTACTAATAAAATCATTATTATTAGTATTGGAAAAATCATATAATTTTGTATTTTCTTGACACATCGTGGCTACGCAAACAAGATAACAAGCAAGCAAAGAAGCAAACAAGAAAAAGGCAAACGGAAAATATTTTTGTATTTTTGTAAAAAAAATTAGAAGTGGGGGAGATGAAAACGAGAGGAAAAGGCAAATAAAATAAATGCAAGGAGATGAAAGTTTATGTGTAGGTACTTGATAGATGTTGATGATGTCTCCCCGGCAACGGCGCCAAAAATTCTTCCTGCTACTTGTGAGCTGCGTTGGGATTTCCCCGAAGAGGAGGGGATGATGCAGTATAGTAGAGATGAGTATTTCCCTTAGTTATGAAACCAAGGTTATCAATCTAGTAGGAGAATCATGCAACAACTCATTAGCAGCACCTGCACACAAAACAACAAATCCTCGCACCCAACGCGAACAAGGGGTTGTCAATCCCTTGGTGGTTAATTGCAAGATTAAATTGTATGGTGATAGATAGATAGATCAAACAAAAATACAAAATAAAATAAGTAAAGTAAAATTGCAGCAAGGTATTTTTGGGATTTTCAATATATGATAAAAGTAGATCCGGGGCCATAGTTTTCACTAGAGGCTTCTCTCTGAAAGATAGCATACGGTGGGTAGACAAATTACTGTTGGGCAATTGATAGAAAAACAAATAATCATGATGATATCCAAGGCAATGATCATGTATATAGACATCACGTCCGAGACAAGTAGACCGACTCCTGCCTGAATGTACTACTATTACTCCACACATTGACCGCTATCCAGCATGCATCTAGAGTATTAAGTTCATAAAGAACGGAGTAACGCCTTAAGAAAGATGACATGATGTAGACAAAGTAAACTCATGCATGAATAAACCCCATCTTTTTACCCTTAATGGCAACGATATATACGTGTCATGTCCCTTTCTGTCACTGGGATTGAGCACCGCAAGATCGAACCCATTACAAAGCACCTTTCCCATTACAAGATAAATCAATCTAGTTGGCCAAACCAAATCAATAGATCGGAGAGAAATACGAAGCTATAACAATCATGCATAAAAGATTTCAGAGAAAACTCAAATAATATTCGTGGATAATCTGATCATAAACTCACAATTCATCGGATCCCAACAAACAGACCGCAAAAAGTGATTACATCGGATAGAACTCCAAGAACATCGAGGAGAACATTGTATTGAAGATCAAAAAGAGAGAAGAAGCCATCTAGCTACTAACTATGGACCCGAAGGTCTATGATAAACTACTCACGCATCATCGGAAGGGCAGCAAGGTTGATGTAGAGCCCCTCCGTGATCGAATCCCCCTCTGGCAGAGTGCTGGAAATGGTCTCCAGAATGGATCTCTCGAGAACAGAGACTTGCGGCGGAGGAAAAAGTATTTCGTGGACTCTCTCGTTGGTTTCCCGATTTTAGAGTATTATAGAGGTGGAATTAGGTCAAACGGAGCAGAAGTTTCCCGATTTTCTCGTGGCAACCTCCTCTGTCTTCTGGCCCTCTCCCAAAGCTTCTAGTGTCTCTTATGTCCAGGAAAAAATCTCCAAAAAGTTTCATGGCATTTGGACTTCGTTTGGTACTGATATTCTGAAAAACCAAAAACAGGCAAAAAACAGCAACTGGCACTGGGCACTAAGTTAATAGGTTAGTCCCAAAAAATGATATATAATTGCTTGTAAGTGTATATAAAACATCCAAGATTGATACTGTAATAGCATGGAACAATAAAAAATTATAGATACGTTGGAGACGTATCAGCAGCGCGCTCCTCTTGATATGTCTCTAGTACTTCAATTAGGCCCTCGAAGAACTTGCTCAGCCTGACGCTTGCGGCCTCCTTGTCGTTGATAGTGAAGCTCCAGCTTTTCATATCCATCACCATAAGCTGTGCAATCAGGCGTTCAGCTATGTCTATGTGCTTCTCGGTCCAAAGTGCGAGGAAGCCTTTCAATTGGTTGAACTTGTTTTCAGAATCCGCCAGAAGGGTCTGCTCCTCTTTAAGGTCTTTCATCAAGATTACCTCCCTGGCCTTGGCGGCTTCAAGATTCTCCTCCAAAGTGGCAAGTTTCATCATCAGATCTTCCACAGCATCGGTAGCCTTACTGAGCTCTTAGTTCTTGGATGACAGCTGCATCTGCAACTCCCCTAGGGTATGAGTCGCTCTCTGCGCTGAATCCTTGAGGGCTACGATCTCCCTGTGGCTAGTGGCAAGATTGCTACTTGTAGACTGGTATGGTATTTCCTCGAAGAAGAGAGGATGATGCAGTATAGTAGAGATAAGTATTTCCCTCAGTTAAGAACCAAGGTTATCAATCCAGTAGGAGAACCACACAAAACCTTTTTAGCAGCACCTACACACACAAAAGCAAACACTTGCACCCAACGCAAATAAGAGGGTTGTCAATCCCCTTAGCGGTTATTTGCAAGGATTAATTCTGATAGTGATAGAGAAAAAATAAATTGCAAAATAAAATAAAAGTAAATAAATTGCAGCAAGGTATTTTTGGATTTTAATATATGATAAAGGTAGACCCGGGGGCCATAGTTTTCACTAGAGGCTTCTCTCTCGAGCACAGAACATACGGTGGGTAAACAATTTACTGTTGGGCAATTGATAGAAAAGCAAATAATTATGATGGATTCATGGCAATGATCATGTATATAGGCATCATGTCCGAGACAAGTAGACCGACTCCTGCTTGCATCTACTACTATTACTCCACCCATCGACCGCTATCCAGCATGCATCTAGGGTATTAAGTATAAAACAAAGTAACGCCTTAAGGAAGATGACATGATGTAGACAAAGTAAACTCAAGCAATATGATTAAACCCCATGTTTTTATCCTTAATGGCAACAATACAAATATGTGTCATGTCCCTTTCTGTCACTGGGATTGAGCACCGCAAGATTGAACCCATCACAAAGCACCTCTCCCATTGCAAGATAAATCAATCTAGTTGGCCAAACCAAACGGATAGATCGGAGAGAAATACAAAAATATAACAATCATGCATAAAAGAGTTTAGAGAAGACTAAAATATTTCTCATGAATAATCTGATCATAAACTCACAATTCATCGGATCCCAACAAACACACCGCAAAAGAAGATTACATCAGATAGAACTCCAAGAACATCGAGGAGAACATGGTATTGAAGATCAAAGAGAGAGAAGAAGCCATCTAGCTACTAGCTATGGACCCGTAGGTCTGTGGGAAACTACTCACACATCATCAAAAGGGCAGCAAGGTTGATGTAGAAGCCCTCCGTGATCGATTCCCCCTCCGGCAGAGTACCGGAAAAGGCCTCCAGATGGGATGACGAAAGAACAGAGGCTTTCGGCGGTGGTAGAGTTTTCTCGTCTGGCTCTCTGATGGTTTCCGAATATTTGAGAATATAGAGAAGTGGAATTAGGTCAAAAGGAGCCACGAGGGGTCCACATGGCATCACGGCGCGCCCCCCTGGGGCCGCGCCCTGTTGCCTGTGGCCTCCTCGTGAGGCTTCTGGCATCCTCCCGAAGCTTCCAGGGTCTCTTTTGTCCAGAAAAAAATAGCGAAAAAGTTTTGTGGCATTTCAACTTCATTTGGTACTGATTTCCTGAAAAACCAAAAAGAAGCAGAAAACAATAATTGGCACTGGGCACTAGGTTAATAGGTTAGTCACAAAAAATGATATTTAATTGCATATAAAACATCCAAGATTGATACTATAATAGCATGGAACAATCAAAACTTATAGATACGTTGGAGACGTATCAAGCATCCCCAAGCTTAATTCATGCTCGTCCTCGAGTAGGTAAATGATAAAAACAGAATTTTTGATGTGGAATGCTACCTAACATGTTTCATCATGTAATCTCTTTACGGTATGAATATTAAGATCAGAATGATTCAAAGCAATAGTCTATAATTTGATATAAAGACATCAATACTCAGGCATACTAATAAACAATCACGCCTTTCAAAATAAGAATGCTAAAGAAAGTTATCCCTACAAAATCATATAATCCTGTCATGCTCCATCTTCTTAACACAAAGTATTTATCATGCACAACCCCGGTTTTAGCCAAGCAATTGGTTCATACTTTTTAACGCTCTTTAGCTTTTTCAACCCCCACGCAATACATGAGCGCAAGCCATGGATATAGCAATATGGGTGGAATAGAATGTGGTCGTAGATATTAATAAGTGGAAGTCAAAAAGAAGAAGATAGTCTCACATCGACGCGGCTAATCAACGGGCTATGGAGATGCCCATCAATTGATATCAATGCGAGGAGTAGGGATTGCCATGCAACGGATGCACTACGAGCTATAAGTGTATGAAAGCTCAACATGAAAACTAAGTGGGTGTGCATCCAACTTGCTTGCTCATGAAGACCTCGGGCATTTGAGGAAGCCCATCATCGGAATATACAAGCCAAGTTCTATAATGAAAAATTCCCACTAGCATATGAATGTGACAAAATAGGAGACTCTCTATATGAAAAACATGGTGCTACTTTGAAGCACAAGTATGGAAAAGGATAGTAACACTGCCCCTTCTCTCTTTTTCTCTCATTTTAATTTTTTTTATTTTCTTTATTTTCTTTTTTTCGTGGGCTCTTTTTGGCCTATTTTTTTCCTTTTATTTATATATTTATTTATTTCCTCACTGGGACAATGCTCTAATAATGATGATCATCATACTTCTATTTACTTACAACTCAAAAATTACAACTCGAAACTAGAACAAATATGACTCTATATGAATGCCTCTGGCAGTGTACCAGGATGTGCAGTGATACTAGCGTAACATGTATATAAAAAATGATGAACAGTGGCTGAGCCACGAATACTATGTCAGCTATGTGATCATGCAAAGCAATATCACAATGATGGTGTATGTCATAAAAATGGAACGGTGGAAGTTGCATGGCAATATATCTCGGAATGGCTATGGAAATGCCATGATAGGTAGGTATGGTGGTTGTTTTGAGGAAGATATAAGGAGGCTTATGTGTGATAGAACGTATCATATCACGGGGTTTGGATGCACCGGCGAAGTTTGCACCAACTCTCGATGTGAGAAAGGGCAATGCACGGTACCGAAGAGGCTAGCAATTTGCGGAAAGCTGAGAGTGCGTATAATCCATGGACTCACATTAGTCATAAAGAACTCACATACTTATTGCGAAAGTTTATTAGCCCTCGAAGTAAAGTGTTGGTTTATAAAACATGGGTATTTTATACCCTGACTTATGCACAGGCAGTGGTAGCAACCTCGATGGCCAGGGCTTGCCAGGGATCACCAACGTCAAGATCGAGCAACAAGACAAGGCATATGGCTAAGTGCTGAAGATACAAGAGTCACTTGCTGGCAAGGCATGAGCTGGCAAGGTCAAGGCCCGGCAAGCTCAGTGTTGGCAAGCCTTTGCCAACTCCTCATCGCTCCACCTCACCAAGCAGCTAGTCGCTAATCCGTGTGGTGTCAAGCGGGCAGATAGTTTGGTGAGGTTTGTCGGGGCACATGGCAGCATGCTGGAAGGAGGATTACCTTTAATGACGCCCATCCAAAAGGCGTGTCAAGATAATAGGAGGTAGCTGGGCGAGCGGTGCAGGAACCTTGCCGAGGCTCCTCCGCCACACGACACCTAACGACGCATTTATTGCGTTTGTCCTAATCCGGCAGAGTTAGGTATGATAGCACTGTTTGCTATCTAATCAACATGTAATGACTGTTTTGCCACTGTGGTTACCCCTTGAGCTATAAAAGGAGGGCCAGGGCAACCATTACAAGGGTCGATACATTGCTCATTCTGCATGCATAGCTGCTCTTCTCGCACCTTGCCGGCAAGAAGCGCACCTTGTACTTGAGCCCAAACACATCCAATACACAAAGCAGGAGTAGTGTTTTAAACCTCATGGTGGCCCGAACCTGGGTAAAATCCTTTGCGTTCGCTGTTGATTCTGCTCTTTGTCCTTGCGCATTCCCCTAGCCGAACTACAAAGGGGCTAGATGGCCCCATAGATGGTCGTACGCACGACATCTTTGGCGCGCCAGGTAGAGGGATCGCTTGCGCGAATCTGAATCAACAGTTTGTGGATAAACCTTGTCTTAATCATCTTCGATGGCGCCCAAGAAGAAGGGTGCATCCGCAGCAGCTCCATCGACTTCCAAGCTTCCGTCGCAGACGCCCACGGGCGATGCAGATGACCTCGCTGGCGCAGGTGGCGCAGGCGGCGCCACCCGTGCGGGTGGCACGGAAGGAGTCACCAGTGCAGGCAGCGCAGGCGGCATAGCCAGCACCGGTGGAGTAGGCGGAGCGCACAACACCAACCCACAGCTTCCTCGCCAATCCGGCGATCGAAGCCATAACGGTGCAGGCGGCCCGGATGGCCAACTCCCGCCTCCTCGACGCACCGGCGAACGAAGCCACCGGAGCAACACAATCTAGACCAGTGCAAGCCAAGACCCAACAGTTGTAGTGTCTAAGGACACCGCTTCAGGATGCACACAACGACTATCGCAAGATGGGCGCGACGCAAATCCGGATGGCGCTGACGGTTCTGGATGGCGACGTCCACATGGCAAGACGCCTGTTGATCAGCTGCAAGATCTTCAGGCACCACCTCCACCACATCAGCCCGCTCCTGGGCATGAGCCATGGTAGCAAGATCATGGTGGCACTCCTGCTAGGTCTGCCATGAGCCGAGCGACATCTCGTTCTTCGCTCCCAGTTATGCCAGCTACAGCAGCAGAGGCCACGGCGCGAGCACAGATGCTGCTGAACTTCCCTCCAGCTGCTGACAAAATGGACGAGTGGAGAGCCACCATCTAGAGCCTCATCAGGTTTGCCGAAGCCAACAGTTCGCAGCAGGCAGGACCTTCGTGGCGTACAGTGACAGTAACAACCGATGGCCGCGGCAGAGGAGCGACGCAAACGGTGCAGTCACCCCCACAACAACGACATCAGCAGCCACGGCAAACTCATCGATCCGTTGAACCCAACGAAATGTCGATGGCTTCTTCAGTTCTACAAGTGCAGCAAGATCAGTGTCGAGTGCTGCAAGATAGGTGGGCAGAAGATGCTCGCACCACCATTGAACGACGTCGGGAGGCGCGCCGTCAATCTGACGTGCGCAACGGTCCAGTCGTTGATGAGCTTGCGCCCAGGGTTGGCGGGTATCTACCTTACGAGGTTGGATGCCCAACCTTCACCCATGAGCTACGGCAAGTCCGCTGGCCATCGTCCCGAGCCTTCAAACCAGAATTGCCAGAGAAGCACAATGGCAAACTTAACCCAGCAGAATTCTTAGGCATTTACACGATCGCCGTGCAAGCTGCCAGGGGAAGAGATGAAAATATTCTCGTAAACTATTTTCCATTGGCGCTCAAACCCAATGTGAGATCTTGGCTGATGAATTTATCGGAGGATTCCATTTCTTCATGGTCTGATATGTGCAACGAGTTCATTAGTGCTTTTACCGGAGGCCACAAGGCTCTTGGTCAGCCCAGTGACTTACAAGTGATCCCACAAACAGATGGCGAGTCCCTGAGAAAATATATTCAGAGGTTCAGCCACGTGTATCGCAACATCCCTGATGTGCACCCCGCAGCTGTGATTGCCGCCTTTCATACAAATGTGCGCAATCGAAAAATGCAGGAGAAGTTGAATATCAGGCTGCCGAAAACTGTGAATGAGTTATATACTTTGGCGGATAAATGTGCACGGGCTGAGGAAGGGAGAAGGCTCCCCGGGGAGGTTGCTGGCGCTGAAGTTGATTCAGAGGACGACGATACCGCCACCCCGAGGAAAAAGGGCCAGAAGCGCAAGGGCAAGACTGTTATGCCTGTCGAAGGCTCCGGCAACTCCAACATCGCCAAGAAGGCTAAAACTGAGAGCTCCGACAAGGAAGCTGCTGCATGTGCTAATTGCCAGGAAGCCGCGCCAGGAGAAAAGACCGGCAAGTCTGATGGGCCATACTGCCAGATTCACCGCACCAAAGGCCATGATCTCCAAGAGTGCCGGTAGGTTGAGCAACTTGACGAGAAACAAAAGGCTGAGTATGAAAAGCGCGATAAGGAGAAAGGCCAAGACGGTGCTGGCGGATCTGGCAAGAGGAGTCGTGGTGGCCGAGGAGGTCGCCGCGGCAATGTCAAACAGCAAAAGGAGAAACCTGCTCGAGGCCGAGACAAGAAAGAGGAAGATGATGATGAGGATGATGACGAGGACGAAGATGAGTCCAGTGAACGAGAATTCCAGAAAGCAACCAAAGTCATGTGCGTTGACGGGGGTGCATCTTTGCACTCCTCTCACCGCCAGCTCAAGCAGTGGGCGCGTGAGGTTAATGCGGCAGAACGGACAGTAGGTGCTCAAAAGCCACTCAAGTGGTCCCACACGCCCATCATTTTTGATGCGGAGGATCACCCTGATCGCACAACTGCGGTCGGGTGCTTGCCGTTGTTGGTCTCACCAACAATACGCAACCTCTGAGTCACGAAAATGTTGGTTGATGGTGGGGCCGGCCTGAATTTGATTTCACCAGAACTCATCAAGAGGTTACAGATTCCCGATGAAGATCTCCAGCAAATGGGCACATTCCAGGGAGTCAATCCGGGAAGGAGCCAACCCAAGGGAAAGATCACTCTGCCGGTGACATTTGGTGGGGAATTAAATTACAGAACAGAGAAGATTGTGTTTGATGTAGTTAAGATTCCTTTGCCGTACAATGGAATTCTTGGTCGCCCGACTTTGGCAAAGTTCATGTCCGCATCCCATTATGCTTACAACACTCTCAAGATGCCAGGGCCAATGGGAGTCATCACCATCAACTCCGACAAGAAAGATGCAGTGATTTGCGTCGATAAGCTTTACAGAGAAGCTGTTGCAGCATCTGCCGTCAAGGCACCCGCTCCCGCCAACAAGAAGAAGAGTAAGAAAAGCGGCAAGACCTCTGACAAGTCTTCTGGGAAGCGCACCTCTTCGGAGTGCTGCGCACCCGTTGATGACGTGCCGGAGAGCTCTACCGCCAAGAAGTCCAAAGTTACGCTACCAGCAACCAAGAAGGTGCCGGCAAAGGAGGACGGCACTGGCGGTATATTCACTGTCAGTTCCGCTCTTGACAGCAAATAGGAAAGCGTGCTCATTGCCTTCCTGCGGGCGAATGTCTATGTGTTTGCATGGCAACTATCTGACATCCCCGGTGTTCCCAGGGAGGTAATTGAGCACCACCTTGCCGTATGTCCCCATGCTTGGCCCGTCAAGCAAAAGGTCAGGAAGCAAGCTTTGGAACGGCAACAGTTTATTGCCGAAGAAATAAACAAGTTAGAAGTAGCAGGCTTAGCTAGAGGTGTATTACATCCAACATGGTTGGCAAATCCAGTTTTAGTACAAAAAGCAAATGGAAAGTGGAGACTTTGTATTGACTACACAGATATCAACAAAGCATGTCCAAAGGATCCTTTCCCTTTGCCACGTATTGATCAAATTGTTGACTCTACTGCCGGCTGTGATTTGCTTTCCTTTCTTGATGCATACTCTGGCTACCATCAGATTTTCATGGCCAAGGAGGATGAGGAGAAAACCGCATTTATTACTCCATGTGGTACATATTGCTTCGTGCGTATGCCTTTCAGACTAAAAAGTGCTGGTTCAACATTTGCAAGGGCAGTCCAAATTGGTTTTGAGCCTCAGCTGCACAGGAATGTGGAAGCATATATGGATGATATAGTGGTCAAAACCAAGGACAAATCAACCCTTATTCATGACTTGGAAGAGACATTTGCAAACTTGCACAGAATAAATTTGAAGCTCAATCCCGAGAAGTGCATGTTTGGCGTTCCATCCGGCAAACTTCTCGGGTTCTTTGTATCTCAGCGTGGAATTGAAGCCAATCCCAACAAGATCAAAGCCATAGAGCAAATTGAGGCACCAAAGCGCGTCAAGGATGTGCGACGTCTTGCCGACTGCATTACTGCCTTGAGCAAGTTCATCTCCAAATCTGCTGAGCGCGCCCTGCCATTTTTCAAAATCTTGGAAAAGGCAGGTCTGATGAAATGGACTCCGGAAGCGAAGGCCGCACTGCAAGATTTGAAGAGGTACCTCTCCTCTCCGCCAACACTAGTTGCGCCTAAACCACAAGAACCGTTGCTGCTATACTTGGCGGTAACAAATCAAGTGGTCAGTGCTGCATTAGTGGTAGAGAGGGAAGCAGACAACGACGAAGCGGCAGTTGCAAGCCCGTCAAGCGATGAACCGGAATCTTCTCCGGCAGAGTCTGGTGCCGACAAGTCAGAATCAGTGCAAGCAAATGCAACAAGCCAACAAGTAGTGCCGAAGAAGAAGATAGTGCAGCGGCCAGTTTACTTTGTTAGTTCCCTTTTGCAGGGGGCTAGGTCAAGGTACTCCGGTCTGCAGAAGCTGCTTTTCGGCCTTCTCATGGCCTCGAGAAAGCTGCGCCATTACTTCCAAGCACATGAGATTACCGTCATCACTCGCTTCCCATTGCAACGTATTTTGGGGAATCCAGATGCAACTGGCAGGATAGTGGAGTGGGCGTTGGAACTGTCAATTTTTGCACTTAAGTTTGAGAGCACTTCAACTATTTAGAGCAGAGCTTTGGCAGAGTTCATTGCCGAATGGACGCCAATGCAAGACGAAGAAATTCAAGAAACAGCTCTCCCCGGCAAAGAAACACCTAAGGAGTGGATCATGTACTTTGATGGTACCTTCTCGCTGCAGGGCGCCGGTGTTGGAGTGTTGCTTGTCGCACCCACCGGTGAGCACCTCAAGTATGTGGTACAAATGCACTTTCCCAGGGAGAAAGCTACAAACAACACTGCTGAGTACGAAGGGCTCCTTGCCAGTCTCAGGATCGCAGTGGACCTCGGAATCAGAAAATTGATCATTCGTGGTGACTCGCAGCTTGTTGTGAAGCAAGTTAACAAAGATTATCAGAGCCCATTGATGGAAGCTTATGTAGAAGAAGTGAGCAAATTGGAAGAGCACCTTGACGGATTACAAACAGAGCACATGCAGAAAACAACATTGCTGATCACCTATCAAAGTGTGCCGTCCAAAAGCTACCTGTGGAACCAAGAACTTTTGTGCTCCATTTGACTCGACCATCAGTCATTCCATCAATGCAAGCAAACAAAAGAAGAAAGTTGAATACCGGTAAGTATTTCCCGGCAGAGCTTCCAGAAGCTGCCGGCAAAGAAGTTGCCGGTAACAACACGCCTGCCGGTGAGTAGCGGCCCCGCGCAGAACCTCAGGTTCTTGCCGTCGAGGTATGCACTCCTGCAGTCGAAGAGATGCCTTTAGCCTTGTCGTCGAGCCACATGCTCCGGTATGGGCACGGCAAATCGTCCATTTTTTTCAAACAAGAGAACTTCCCGATGATCAAGAAGAAGCCAAAAAAATAGCCCGATAGTCAAGTATGTACCAGTTTGTTGACATCATTCTGCACAGAAAAAGAACAAATGGGGTGAAATTGAGGTGCATTTGCCGGGAAGATGGACTGAAGTTGTTGGCAGAGATACACGGAGGCATATGTGGTTATCACATAGGATCAAGAGCTCTTGTCGGTAAGGCTTTCCGGCAAGGCTTCTATTGGCCCACAACTCTCCAGGATGCAACTGATTTAGTAACCAAGTGTGAAACATGTCAGTTTCATTCAAAGAACAACCATCAGCGAGCACAAGCCCTTCAAACGATTCCACTCTCCTGGCCCTTCTTGGTCTGGGGGCTCGATATCTTGGACCCTTTCCCCCGTGCTATCGGGGGCTTTGAGTTCTTGTACGTCGCAATCGACAAGTTCACGAAGTGTCCAGAAGTAGAGCCAGTGAGGAAGGTGATAGCACAGTTAGCCGTCAAGTTCTTTAAAGGATTGGTTTACCGTTTTGGTGTTCCTAATAGAGTCATCACAGACAATGGCACACAATTCATGAGCCGCGCCTTCATGCAGTACATCCAAGACCTTGGAAGCATGATCTGCATTGCATCCGTTGATCACCCGAGAAGCAATGGCCAAGCGGAAAGGGCAAATGCTGAAGTGCTGCGAGGCCTCAAGATCAGAACTTTTGACAGGCTACACAAGTGCGGAAGGCCCTGCATTGATGAGTTGCCGGCAGCTCTTTGGTCACATAGGATGACACCAAATCGAGCTACCGGCCAAACACCCTTTTCCCTAGTCTATGGTGCAGAGGCGGTGCTCGCCACGTAACTCATATATGGGTCACCTCGAGTGCTTGCTTATGACGAAGCACAGCAAGAGCAGCTACGGCAAGATGATGCCATGCTCCTTGAGGAAGATCGTCTTTGGGCTGCTGTGCGAGCTACGTGCTACCAGCAAGCTTTGCGCCGCTATCATAGCCGCAATGTCCATGCTCGAAGCCTTGAGGAAGGCGACCTTGTTCTTCGGTGTGTCCAATCCGCCAAGGGATCCAACAAGTTGACGCCAAAGTGGGAAGGCCCTTATCGGGTAGTGCGAGTCACCAGACCTGGCGCAGTCCGTCTGGAGACCGAAGATGGCATCCCAGTGCAGAACTCATGGAACATTGAGCACCTTCGCAAGTTCTATCCGTAAGGCGCCGTTACCAGGACCCTCCCCGGCAACACCTTTTGTAGAAGCCTTGTCAGTAGACATGTAACCCTATGTACAAAGCCAGGCACAGACCATGTGCATAAGTGAAATAAAGCTAAGTGTTTCGCAACTCTTTGTTAAAGTACATTTCTACTTGTGTATGATTACATGTGATGTTGTGTTACGCTTTCTCTTGTATGAGATGATTAATGAGCCGTCAAGGCATCCATCCACTTATTTCTCTTCTTCTCAAAAGGATAGAAGGTTCCCTTGTGTGCAAGTTTACCGGGGGGATGATGGTGTGGATACCACCAAATGACGTTCAAGTAATCGTTTTGTAACAAGGAGCACGACAAAGAAAAAAGCTAAGTTGAAAAACTTTGAAATAATTTCTTTATTGTGATTGCAATCTTCCTTGAACGATTTCTCGCCTTTGTATGAAAAACCTACGCACGAAGGAACCTTGTCATGATCAGTCGCGCTCTTACTTTGTTTCAAGTCCGCTCAACAATTTAAGTAGCTGCATTGAGATTGTCAAAGGTAACACTTGCCGGTAGCGGCGCTTCCGGTAGGCCGCTAAGGATCCGTTCCTCAAGCGCTCGTGGCAAGTGTGTGCGCACTGGCAAGCTTCCGGCAAGCATAGGGTAGAATAAAACATGCAAAGGTAGAATAAAACAAGGAACATAGCATACATTCATTCAGAACAGCTTAAGTTGCATTACAGTACAAGCACAGTGCAAATCTAACTTAGGATTAAATATGTCTTTTACAAGATAACACTGGAGACAAACACAGCGACAAGGTTAGTTCTGGAGATCGCCTTCATGCCGGGGAACAAGATGAACCTTGTTGGCTAGTAGAGCAACAAGGAATATACCGGAGAGATCAACATCAGGGTTCCGGAAGGCGATCTTGATGAGCACCTTATAAAGGACGTTGTGACCAAACTTGTGGGATTCATCAGCAAATGAAGTGGACCTGTCCTCATGATAAGTCTTCAAAGCATCAATGCGGCCTTCGAAGAACTTGGTCAGTCTAGCACAGGCAGTCTCCTTGTCATTGACAGTGAAGCTCCAGCTCCTCATGTCCATGACGGCAAGTTGGGAAGTTATGCATTCAGCTATGTCAACAAGCATGTTCGTCCAGAGGGAGAGCACCTCGCGCAGCTCCGTGAATTTGTTCTCAGCATCTTCCCGGGAGTTTTCTTCTGCGTCAAGCTTCTCCGTCAAGACTACCTCCCTCTCTTTGCCGGCCTCAAGATCCTTCTCCAGGGTTCTTAGATGCTAGCTGCGTCTGCAGCTCCCCTAGGGTATGAGCTGCCTTCTGCACTTCACCTTTGAGGGCGTCGATCTCTTTACTATTGGTGGCAAGATCTTCCTTCAGCTTGTTCACCTAGGTCTCTAAATCTGCCTTGGCAGTGGCAGCAGCAGCATTATCGGTAGCTTCCTTGAGCTTGGCGGCACTCTCTCGAGCTTGGGTTTCGATGGACTCTTTATGATTCCTCTCCAGCTCTTGGGTCCTTTGCTCAAGGAGCTTTCCAATCTCTTCATCCTTGCCGCGAAGCTTGGCAGCAAGGGCCTCTTCTTGTGTGGCAAGATCCTTTTCTCGGGTGTTGAGCTGTGCCTCATGCTCTGCCAGCTTGCCGTCCAAAGCTGTCGCTTTCTCCTGAGCGGGGGCAAGGTTTTCCTCCTACGTCCATAGGTTATGAGATTGGCTGTTGTACCATGCGTGGAGTTCCTCAGCCTTTCCCTTTAGTTTCCCTTCGGCCAGATTCAAAGCCTTGTGCTCATCTTGGAGTTTGACCCAGCGATTGCTGTAGTGGTCCAGCACATCTTTGAAACCGGCAGCCATGGTTTCTAAGAAGGCAAGAGCCGCTACATTGTCGGCAGCGTTGTCAGCTTCAGTGGCACTTTGAGAAAAGGGGGCTAGGATCCGAGCAATCTCATCATCGAAATTTGACCCTCCAGTGCTTGATGAATTGGGGGCTTCAGATCCTTGACGGGGAGCAGCGAGTGACAAGACATCCGCCAAGATTTGAGTAGTTGGTGCAACGGACTGAGTTTCAAGATTTGGCTTATCGGCACCAACCAGCATCATCTCTGTGCTTGTCTGGATGGGGCAGATGTGTTATCGGGAGACTTTCCTAGTTCTCCGATGACTTCCCTTGCTGCCTCGGCAGCAAACTTGGTGGCCTCTTCAGCAGAGATCTTGGCGGCCTCGTCAGCCGCATTTTTCACAATATTGGCCACGTCTGCTAGGATTTCCCCTTCTTTGGGAGAAGCTGGATCTGCGAGATGGAACAGAAACAAAGAGTGAAAAAATGATTCAGTTTAAAAGTCAAGTTCAAGAAAACAAATTTTTTGGATAATGCTTAAAGACAAGAGGATTACCTGTTGATGCTCGTGGAGGAAAAGTATTTCCTTCCTTGACGACCTCGGTTGCCGCTGTACGGTCGCCGGCAGCCTCGCTTGCCGGGACAATTTCCGTACGGGTGGGCTCATCAGTAGAGGCCCTTGTCAGAGAGGCACTCTCCGGGACGGTAGTCGATGGAGGAGCCATGACAGGATTCGCCTCTCAGCGCTCTTCGTTTTGGCGGCCTTCTTCTACCACTACAAAAAAAACACTTCCGTGATGATACGTCTTTGTCACAGTAGGTCAAGTTTTCTGTCATGCATGTACATCCGTGACAATTTTATGATAGAATCAAGATAGTCATACCTGTGCTGTCGTAGAAGTGTTCCATGACAATACTGAAATTATGATCATGGAAGTGTCCACTTCCATGACGATAAATGTCGCGTCATGGAAGTGTTTTTGTCAAGGGTGACCGACACGTGGCATCGGCCGTAACGGGTGGCCGTCAAGCTATCGGGTTCCGGTTTGGATCAGATAACCCGTTAACAGCTCGGACCAATGGGGATTTTCCACGTGTAAAATTCTCATTTGCCGGCCGATCCACATGTCATCTCGGCGTTGCGACATATGTCATCCATTCATTGGATGACAGACGCCTAAGATACGTCGACACGTGGCACGGCCCAATAGTACCCCATTTAGATTTTAAAAAGCCGGCCTGTTTGACTTGGTCAAAAGTTAGCAGGCCGGCCCATGGAAAGCCTGTTAACGGCCTGTTCGCATACAGCCCATCTACGGCCCGGGTACTCACAACCCGTTATGTCCTTTCAATATTCGGCCCAGTAGCGTCATATGGGCCGTCCCATATGATTCCAGCCCATTGTCACTTTCGGCCCATCTATGGCCTGTGAAGTCATTCAGCCCATATGAGGCCTTTTGCATCTGTGGGCCCATTGACGTCCCGTGGTGAAACAGGCCCATCATGAACAATAAACTGCTTTGAGCCCATTAACGGCCCATGATTCAGTTGGGCCGTTTCAAGCCCGTGCTCCCTTTCGGCCTTCTAAGGGCCCATACATTCTTGGGCTCATTTCCGGCCCTCGATTACTTATGGTCCGTTACTGGCCTGTTATGCTAATGGGCCAAATTTAGCCTCTGGTAACATTCGGTCCATTTGTGGCCCGTTAACCCGTTGGGCCGTTTTAATCCTGTCCTGTAATCCGGCCCATTAATGACCCATCATGCCTCTTGATAGAATTAAGCATGCGCTGTCTTCCGGCCTGTTAACGGCCCGTTATGGTCTGGGCCCATAAACGGGCTGTTCCGATTTTGGCCCGTTTACGGTCCATATTGCGGTCCGGTTTTGGCCCACGAACAGTACGGCCCATGGATCCTACGGCCCATAGGAGGCCCATGGATCCTATGGCCCGTAGGATGCCCATCGTTACCATGGCCCGTATGTGGCCCATGCTTATTGCGGCCACTAGCAAATCGAGGAAAAATAACTGCAATGACTACAAGCAAACAAATAAACAAGACTATAAGTAAATAAATAAGCAAGCAACTAATGCTAGGCTATTATGGCGATTACAGACATTACATCCACTGGGCATCAAAGTTCGCCACCAGTGCAAATAAGGGGAACAACAAAGCAGCATATTACATACACTAGGCATCTAATTTGGCCACCAGTGCAAATAAACGCGGCAGCAAAAGAAGTCCAGAACTAAAACAACTTCAGAAGAGCTCAAGAAACGTTATCCTGGGTATCCACCATGCTGGCAATAAGCTTGCTAAGCTTATTAGCTTTCTCTTGTTTGGCGCTAAAATCCTCCAACGCTTGCTATTGCATCAGAAAGTATGCATCTGAATTCTCCAGGGACTTCCTCAGTCCTTCGGCTTCTTGTCGCAGCACAGCTGATCGATGTCTTTCACCTTGTAGTTGAGACTCAAGAAACCGAACTGATTCAGACAGCGAGTTTGAAGAGCTTGTGCAAGCGGTAGTGGCCAGTAACTCGAACACTACATCAAGACAGGACTTTGGGGTTGTATCACTGTCTTCAAGATAGTTTTTCCTTATCTGTTTTATCAGCTTTGTTGGAGACCTGGAAGGTTGTCTCACTATCTTCAACCTTATCTGCATTACTTCCTTTACCATTAATTAATGTGGTACTCTTCTCCAATATTCTGTCAGCATTCTAAAAGAAGAAACAAGCAGACACATAACAGGTTTAGCATGTAGTATATGAAACTCATTTTGGTGAACCAATTCAGTAGGAAGGTGGACAGGATTAAACTATCAAGTCTTCTATTGCAAAGTAGTACATTATAAAAGCATCAAACAAACATATATGTTTGTGCTACTGTCACTGCATTGTCTTGCCAAATCAAAATAGAGACACAGTTCAAATCATATCAGTTCAAGACAAAATAGCATTGAAAGAATATAAGTGTGGGAAAGTACAAGGCACCACAAATTTCAGATGGGTACCACGGGTATACATGTACAACTAACAACACTATTGGGTCTGTTTTGATGCTAGTAATGTTCATGATATGAGAAGACAACTGTCTACACAATTGAAATTTAAATTAACATAGATCAATTTAGAAGAGCAAACCAGTTAAAGAAACATGTTTAAACATACCTGTTGTGCCATTGGAGTTTCGATTGGATCCTTCTATTTAAAAATTAGTTGGTATGAGTAAATACAGTGATACAAGAGCATGCAGTATGCACCATAGCTATGGAATCTTACCTGAGAACAGTTGTTCTTCAGGTTTAAGCACTTGTTCTACAAGAAGAGAGTACAGTAAAATGCAACCATATAATACTTCAAAATGAAATATGATCTCATAGAGCCTACCAGAATCATGGGTCTAGACCAATACAGAACAAGGCGTTCCCAGTCATCGTCCCTTAAATGTCTCTCCGGAGAAAGTAAGGGAATTTGATGAGTTTCCTTGCCAGTGAAATATGTTTTCTTCAGGTAATTCCGATATTGCCACAAAGCATTCTTTAAGATAGCACAGGTATTAGCACAGGTTACCTCATTCTGAGTTTCCAAATCGGTCATTCTCTACACAGAAAAATGGGAACATTTGCTGTGTTATAACCAGTAGGAAGGTAGAACATATGGGATAAAGCAAAGTAATTGCCATGAATACTTACACATAACTCCTGGAGGAACACCTGCAACTGGCTTTTTCCTACATCTTCAGTATAATATTTCAATGATGGGAAGATACGCACATAGGATTTAACAACATCAAATGCGATAGATGCTAAACTACGGATGACTGGTTCTGCTTCGTCCATAGGAATAGGTGTACTAACTGGTGGAGTTGGGGTTCGCCATGGTAGTCCTGGCGCTTTGGGCACTGGAGCTGCCTTACTAACTGCTCTTGTTTGGGAGCTCTGTTGTGGAGATGGTGTTGTGTCAACTGGAACTGGGTTACTATCTGCTGGGATTGGGGTTAGATTGGGTGAAGCTGGTTCTCTGTCCATCGGAGTAGGGGTACAATCTGCGATAGTCTGGGTTATGTGTGGTAGGGCTGGTTCTTGTGCAAGTACAACCGGGGTGCTATCTACATCGACAGGTAGCGCTGTTTTATTTGAAGACCATGTTTTTACTCTGCTAGATACTGCCATCACGCCCTCCAAATCAAATGGCTGATAAACAAGAAAAGTAGTTGAATGTACAGACCTTGTATGAGACAGATGCAATAGATAGTGAGGACAAAAGAGGGCTTGAAATAGTTCACATATATGTTGTTTAACTAAATAGGATATCATGACATAATTTCACATATATGATGTCTATCTAAACAGTAAAACATGACATAAGTCAGAGATACGATGACTAACTAAAAAGGATGGCATGAGATAATTATATGATGTCTTTAGTAAACAGGTTCGCATGACATAATTCACATACATGTTATCTAAGTAAACAAGATGGCATGATATAATTCACATATGTGATTTATATACTAAGCAGATGGCATTCGCATATATGATGTCTAAACTAAGCAGATGGTGTTGAATATTGTGTATATGATGTCTAAACTATGCAATGCAAGACAATATATGCATGATACGCGCAGTATAACCGTGCCAAGTTAGAGCATACACCTCGGGGGGGGGGGGTAGGACTAGTCATCTGTCTCTGAATCCTCCTCTGAGGAGCTATCTGGACCCAGCAAGAGATCTGCTTCGACAGGTAGCACTGTCTGCTCTAAAGAACTTGTTTTCACTCTAGATTTTTTCATCACCTACCCAAATGCTTGATTCACAGGAAGAGTAGTTGAATATACAAACATTGTCGACAAATAGAAATGTAATGGAAAAAAGGAATGACAATTTATAATTCAAATATATGATGCCTGGCTAAACAGGATGGCATTGCATATTTCACAGATACTATGGCTGGCTAAAAAATATGGCATTGCATAATTCACATATGTGATATAGAAACTAAACAGGTGGCATTACCGAACATGTCTAAACTTAGCAGATGACATATATGATGTCGAAAGTAAGCAAAGCAAGGCACCATATGCATGATATGACCAACATCATCATGCCAAGTTAGAGCAAACACCTCGGGGGATAAATAGGAGTGGTCAGCTCCCTCTGACTCCACCTCTGAACAGCTATCTTCCTCTGGATTACAATCTGGAGGAGGGGGGTGGGGTTGCCATTGCACCCACTATGGAGCGATGTCTGCATGACATTGTATTGCCGCGGAAGACTCTTCTCTTTTTCTCTACATGTTCAGCATGACTGTACAATAACTGACATGCATACGAAAAAATATAGTGAGATTAAGTAAGGAGAGCATGCAGAAATCTAGAGTGATGGTAACAACCAGTGGATAGATCCAAAAATAATGATAGCAGGCAAATGATAACTTAATTTAATAAAAAGACAGATGATGGCTGCTTTACTGTTTGTTTCCCATCCAAGATGAACGACATAATAGATACCCTAGATGAAACAGATAGTAGATCGATATACTGTTCATTGCTGCCTCGATATGTGCCCCACAAGCATTTTCAAACTCAAGTATGAACATTAATTTGGACCTGACTTGGAGTCTAAGAGATGAACAGGATGATAAACTAGCAGGTAATATTAAGCAATGCATAAAGTTAGTAGAAACAAAAGAGTGCGACCTCTCTTGCGGACCCGTGTACTCCTCAGGTTCATCTGCTGAGTCGATGATGGTGATGCAGTTGTGGTGGCTGCCGGCGGCGGGGAAGGAGCACTGAGGCAGCGAAAGACGGTAAGGAGTCGTGATGTCTGGTATGGTGGACTCTTTTGTCGATGGAGCAGCTCAGGTGAGGTGGACGACGGCGCGGCAGGAGCAGGACAAACCACACAAAGTTTTCTTTGACACCTATCTATAAATGAAGTAATTCTGTAAGGGATCCTTTGGCTTGCAGGAAGAGCACAGGAATGCAAAGAAACATGGCCAAATTAAAGTCAAACCACCTGCAAATGTGTACAGTTAGAATGTTATTATGCCACTAATGCACTTAGTCTTCTTTTCATGCGTAGGATTTTGATAAGTAGGTCTAGGTGGATGTTAAAATTTCTGTGTTTTTCCTTTGAAACAGACATGAAAGGAAAAAATCCTTCGGTTTTGTTTTGCTCCATTCCTTTCAACTAAATGCATGAATAATTGAATAGTAGGGTACCATAGTAAAATTTCCTATTGCTATGTTTTTCCTTCACTTTTTCCTTTGAACCAATATAGCCCTAAGGGATCGACATGAATGTAGAGTAAAAAGTGATGCGACAAGTGTACAACCTCCTTGGCATAGCCGTGTCGACCTCAGCATCATTGGGTTGGTCGCTGAAGATGTTGGTGTGGAGGTGGCTGTCGGAGCTGGGGAAGAAGATCTGAGGCGTCAGTAGACGGCGTCGAGGGTAGTGCTCTATTGTGAAGGATGGTTCCGTTGTTGGAGCAGCTCCGGCGAGCTGTACGACGTGGAGGCTAAAGCAGTACAAGACAGACATCGCTAATCTGAAGTGTGATTCTAATACCATCTCCAATAGATGATGTAAATACATCACCAAAAAGTGCTAGCTATAAAATTTATATCAACAAAAGACAACCAACTCCAACAGATGATGTAAAAACTGTTGACTCTGAACTTAACTGTCGAAACTGAATTTTACTGTCGAAACTGACTGTTACTGTCAAAACTGAATTTTACTGTCAAAAACTGAACGCACTAGTAGCAGACAAGCACTTCGTTGGTAGTTTAGGCCGCTCAAGCACTAGTAGCAGAGAAGCAGTGATCTAAATCAGTAGCCGCTCAATAGGGAACACAGTAGCAGCTAGTAGCTAGAGCAGCAATGTGAATGAGAGCCAGAGCAGCAACTCATGTAGCTGCAGCAGCCCGTGTACCAGCATCAACAGCGTGAGCAAGAGCAAAGCAGTAACACGAGCGAGAGCAAGAGCAGAGCAGCAGCGCGAGCGAGAGCCAGAGCAGCAGCAGCCGCTCCGGTTGGTATGGACGCTGCCACCGAGGGAGCCTTGCAATGGGGGAAATCCGCCATGGAGGATGTCGCCGGTGGCACTGGCGGCGAGGGAGCTGGGCCATGTCGGAGCGGGATCGAGCACCGGCGGCGCCATGAGGTCGAGTGAAGGAGAAGATGCGATGAGTGCGAGGAGTCAGTGAGGATGCTCCGGTTCCGGTGGGGCAGGTTAAGGCGGCGCTGTGGGAATGGAGCATCCACGATAGATGAGGCGATCGTCGGAGCAGCTCCTTGGAGGTGGAGGACGGGGCGGCTGAACCGGCGGGACGATGAGATCGACGACGGATCCTCATCAGGTGCGGTGGATGAGGGACGTCGAGCTGTTGTGGTGGACGACATCGTTGGGGAAGAGGCTCCGGCGGGGCGGTGGTGGGGGGCGGACCGAGGAGGGTGGGGTTTCGCGGCTGGTTGAGAGAGGTTTTGGCGGCCTCGGTTTTCGAATGGGAAAAGATGGAGATGGGAGGGGGGAACCATGACTTAGGAACGCGCTTGTCCAAAATGTAGGGTAAGTTACAAAAGTAGCCCCACCAATTTGAACTAGCGGCTCTTTCCGCCCAGGGCTAGAATGGGGATTTCGCATGTCGGGATTTCGCAGGAGGAGGGAGTTTTCGCGGGCGTTGTAATTTCGGGATAGCAAGGCGCGGGTTGAGAAGGAGGGAGTTTTTGGAGCACAAACAGACAAAGAGATATCAAATTTGAACTACAGGCACATGCTCCAGTGCACCAAAATGGGTTGAAAAATCGTATATGTGTCCTTGGGTGAATGTTTAGGTCCCATACAAGAAATGGGAGTGAATTTCAAACGTCTGGGCGTCGTGGCTCGGCCGAAAACATTGAGAAAATTGGTTTTAAAATTCATGTAAATCCAAAAATTGCCTTAAAATCATGGAACTTGGCATGGTGTCTTGACATGGCACCAACATGCCTTGGTAAAATTTTTGTTCGATTTGGGACAAGTTTTGGTATAAGCGTCTTACAAACCGGAGCTTCTCTCAAGAAGGCTCATGGTTCCGACAGGGAACGTGTCACCTTTGTGAGCGAAACGACATACGCTACCTCTTCCTGCCTTGATTTTTTTACATAGGCAACATAGACCGATAGGAGTGTCGTGCTAAAATTTGGAATTATTCCGGATTCGTTTGGCCTTTTTTATACATTAATTGAGTTTTTAGGCATTTAATGTGCATAATACAAATTTGAACTACACGCAGATGCTCCACTGCACCAAAATGGGTTGAAAAATCGTATATGTGTCCTTGGGTGAATGTTTAGGTTGCATATAAGAAATGGGAATGAATTTCAAACATCTGGGCGCCGTGGCTTGGCCGAAAACATTGAGAAATTTCGTTTTTAAATTCATGTAAATCCAAAAATTGCCTAAAAATCATGGAACTTGGCATGGTGTCTTGACATGGAACCAACATGCTGTCGTAAAATTTTTGTCCGATTTGGGACAAGTTTTGGTATAAGCTTCTTACAAACCGGAGCTTCCCTCAAGAAGGCTCATGGTTCCGATAGGGAATGTGTCACCTTTGTGGGCGAAACGACATACACTGCCTCTTCCTGCCTTGTTTTTTTTACAGAAGCAACAAAGACCAATACGAGTGTCACGCTATAATTTGGAATTATTCTGGGTTCGTTTGGCCTTTTTATACATTTATTGAGTTTTGTAGGCATTTAATGTGCACAATTCAAATTTGAACTACATGCACATGCTCCAGTGCACCAAAATGGGTTGAAAAATCGTATATGTGTCCTTGGGGTGAATGTTTAGGTCCCATGCAAGAAATGAGAATGAATTTCAAACATCCGGGCGTCGTGGCTCGGCTGAAAACATTGACAAACTTGGTTTTTAAATTCCTATAAATCCAAACTTGTCTGAAAATCATGAAACTTGGCATGTTGCCTTGACATGGCACCAACATGCTGTGGTAAAAAATTTGTCCAATTTTTTGAAGGCGCACAGATTAACAACAAACAAAGTTGTTTTGGAACAAAGAGCTGCCACGTTACAATCGGAAACACAAGTGTTATTCAAACCATGGGTGTTGTACTAACCATTTACGTGCCGCCACGCGTCCCCATTTTTATTGGCTAGGAGGCGCCGTGCGGGGTAGCTATTTGAGTACACAGGAGGCGTGGAGCAGACCGCTGTGCAGGCTTACCGGGAGGCGAGCCCTTTGATCTCCATCTACCGCCCACTGCGCTCCCAACTTCTCCATTAATGGTGCCCGAGCCTGGCTAGCTCTCAGTCGACTTAGATTTAAGGGGAAAAATAAAATTTGAAAACAAAAATTTGCACGGATAACTCACAGACATAGCCTCGACTGAAACTTAACGAAGACTTAGCAAGACTATTAAATATGATGACGATGGCAATGGATAGTAATTGTCTTACATATTCAGGAAGACGATTTAAAATTCCACACGTGGCAACGCCCGAAAGACACAGGGGAAAAGAAGAAGGAAGAAGACGCAGACAACAATCTGGGTCACTGTTCTACTCCTTCTTGATGGGTTGCTGCAGGGCACGAAGTTCCTCCAACTCCTTCTTCATCGCCTCCACGACCTTCACCTCCTTTCGCCTCTCCTCCGCCATCTTCGTCATTGCATCCATGGCGATGGAGTTCTCGCGGCGAATGGCAATGATCTCTTTCACGTCCTCAATACTTCGCTTGATAGCAGCTTTGGATTCCTGCACCAGCCTTTCACGCTCGATGCAGAGGTTGGCATTATCGTCCATAATTTTCTTGACCATGGCGGCCGTCTTCTTCATCACGGCAGTGCTCTCCTCATGCTGCTTCGCACTGCCGGCGTTCTTGGCCCTCAGCACGTCGCGCTGGGTGCAGAGCTTTGCCTTGTCATCCCTTAGTCCCCGGATGATGCTGATCGCCTTATCAAATGACGCATTGATCTCCTTGTGCAGCTTCGCCCAGCCGGAGATCTCATCCTTCAGCTTATTGAGCTCAGCCTTGCGGCTTCCACAGCACTGCCGGACCACTGTGCTACTTCGGTGGCGTCGCGGGACCCCTGTGCTGCTTCGGCGGCGCGTTGGGACCTCGCGGTTGCTATCGCGGCGAGGCGGGACATCTCTGCTGCTTCCGCTAACATGCTCGCTGCTCCCTGGTCAATTCTCGATGAAGAACTCCTATGGGCCATGGCAGACACAAGGAACAATGAAGAAAGACTTGTTTGTTTGTTGATGAGGAATTGAGGTGGATTGTGTAGACATTTTCTAGTAGGTAGTATTTAAAAACTAGTAATAAACTGCTAAGTGGGAAAACGTTTAGGTTTTGATCGGTGTGAACAGGTTTGCAATTATATATAGCATGGTAATTTGGAATGTGACGGGAAACAAGCTCAAAATTTATTGACGCTTCTGGTTTTGAAGTGCGGCACGATTCCCGGATGGTGTAACGTGGGAAGCGTTCTCGGATGCGTACGTGGCATGTGCACCGCAATCGGCGATGTCAGCACACGACTTGTTCCGTATGAGTAATGCTAGATGCACGAAGATTTACTTAAGGATTTTACAGGGTAGCTGAAGTGGACCAATATAATTGGAGATTAGGGGAGGTTGGTGCCCACCCCAGCTGAAAATCAGGGGGGGAGAAAGATTAGTTAGTTGAAGATCGTGTAAAACGCCCGTAACAGGTCCGTGTGTATAGGATTATCGGTGCCCGTATATCGCAGACTCCTTGATCTGGCTGAGAGCATCTCGAATAGCCTTTCTATATTTGCACTCACTTACTCCCTCCGTTTCTTTTCAGTCTGCATATAAAGTTTGGTCAAAGTCAAGCTTTGTAAAGATTGACTAACTTTATATGAAAAAATAACCTCCTCCAACAGCCTTTGTATAAGTGGTCCCCCACCCAATTTTTCACAAAGCTTGCTAAATCTGCCATCCCACTTTGTATATTTGCAAACCCATAGGATTCGGTGCCCAGGCTCATCTGCACCCGGTCAGAAAAAAATTCACAAAATATTCAAACAAAATCAAAAAATTCCATTTTTTTGCATGGTAGAAAATTTGATGCGTGAGGTCCACTCCAATTTTCAAATCATTTGGACATCTGAGCAACTCTCGGCAAAAAAGACAATTCGCATTAGAACAGTGCATGAACAGTAAACTTTTTAACTGACCCCGAATTTGTCTTTTTTGTCGAGAGCTGCTTAGATATCCAAATGATTTAAAAATTGGAGCGGACCTCACGCATCAAATTATCGACCATGCAAAAAAAATTGGAATTTTGTGAATTTTTCTAGTATTTGTTTTGATTTTTTTCGTCAGCGCGGGTGCAGATGAACCTGGGCTCAGAAGATGATTATCCAAAGGGCACTTGCTAAATTTTGGCAAGGCTTTGTATAAGTGGTCCCCTTCATATTTTTGTCTCAATGACTAGTGGGCCAGTGTGTGATGTGTATGTGTATGTGTGAGCTGCGTATGTGCGAAGTGTGTGTGTGTATGTGTGTGATGCGTGCGTGTGTACATGTATGTGTACGCGTGTGTACGTGTACGTGTATGCGTGTGTGCTGCATGTGTGTACGTGTACGCATGTGTGTACATGTATGCGTGTGTGTACATGTACGCGTGTGTGCTGATTCTGTGTACGCGTACGCATGTGCACACGTGTACACAAGTTGTGCTAGTAGACGTGTGATGTGTCTATGACAAACTGTCCCCACATGTCATTGTGTGTTTTGTGCAAATATAGCAATCCGATATACAAAGGCTACCAAAGCAAAAAACATGTTGGCTTTGTAAACCTTCTCTCTCCTCTTGCTATAACATGTTTTTATAGCAATCCAATATACAAAGGATGTTGGAGATGCTCTGACCGTTTCTGTTGTTTTGGCTCGTCGGAAACAATTCATCCGAGTGAACTGTTTGCCGTTTATCGCACACACCTTGATCTGGCCGACTGTTTCTGTTGTTTTTGCTCATCGGAAACAGTTCATCCGAGTAAACTGTTTGCCATCTATCGCACACACCTACAGTAGTGTCTCACACGCACGTGCACACATAGACACACATCCCCTCTCTTATTGATATTGCAGTCATACCCTCCGTTTGTCTAGTAGGCCTCTCCCACCATCTCCGAGAAGCAACTCCACCACCACCCCTCCGGCACTCTAGCTCTGTCTCTCTCCCAACCTTATTCCTCTCCTACACATATGTATGGATGCCGATCGATCTCCCTCGATACATAGCTAGGTGTGTCCTTCTCCACACATATACTAGTCCATCTACCCCTCTAGTTAGGTCTCACACCTCCCCACACACACACACCGATAGTCAAACACTCTAGTTAGGTCTCCCTGCCACACACAAACTGCACCTGTCCCCTCTCACGTTCTAGTAGGCCAGCCATCCTATTTCTTTGATGTGCGCACACACAATTTCGTTGGCTCTCTTTATCGATCTCGCACCCATACACTTGCATCCCTCTCTTCGATTCTATCGATATATATCTCATGCCAATGATCCCTCCCCTCTCTTCTTGTGGATCGCCCCCTCTATATATGATATATCTAGGCCTCCATTTCACACACATTGCACATGTTAAATTATTTTTTGAGATATCATCAACTCATATTCCCTGTCCATCTCTCACGCACACCAAATACACTTACAAAATCCCCCCCACCCCCAAAAAACACTCAAAAACGCACTCACTATCTCTCTCTAGGTTTGTATCTCTCTCACACACACCCACGTAGGTGGGGTACATGCACGAAGAGAAGAGGTGGACGCACGACGCACGTACTCTCGTCCCGTTCCGAACCACACCCGCGCGGGTACACGGTGTAGCTCATTTCTGTACGAAAAGGCAGCCCACGTGATAATTTGACGTGTGTAGCGGTTGTTCACTTGATGGAGGGTCGTGTACCACGCGTGAATGAAACAAAGTGCGACTTGACACGTTTGCGCGTTAATTTTAAATAAAGTTTACTCCTCATTGGCATGTACAGAATATAAAACGATTGTTATCGACAGAAAAAAGAACACTGCTCTACTATACTAGTATAAAATATAGGCAAGAGCCTCAATGCTTGCTTGCTGGGGTTCGTCTCTTCACACTTTCTCACACAAGACAGCGGGGCCAATCTCTCTCTCTCACCGCTGGTCACTGATCCGGCCAGATCCTGTCCGCCGGCGGAAAGGGAGGATGTGCAGCATTGCCCCGGTCGCCGGCATCGGGGCAGGAAACTCACTACCGGCGCATCCCGATCTGCGTTACCCGCCGTTCTCTCCGACGAAGCTCCGGCGCGGTAGGGCCTTTGCCCCTTGCTCGCTGCCGCAGCAGATCCCGGCCGCCGCCACCCTCCTAGTTACATCCTAATGACCCTCAGGTACAGCTTCCTCTAGAACCGGCCTTGCTCCACTGCCCAACTTCCCACGTCGCTGCATGTGGAAAATCCTGCATTGGGATCTTCTCTAGTTCTTTGCCTAAAACGTAGCTCGGCCGGCGTACCTCTCATTTTGCAATCTCGTCCTCACACCGTTTGAGAGAAACCACTGTGCTGCTATCTCCCCCTGAAGACAATGAATATGCTTCTTTTTGTCGGCATATGTGTCATCAACTATTATTGACCAGTAATTGTTTCCTTTCTAACTCTTTTTGCAAACAGGGCTATCCATTTCACGTCGTTGCTATTGCGACCTTTTGGTGAACTGCACAAATCACTTTTTTCTTAAGAGTGTTTTGTGCAGTTCCACTAAAATGCCACACGGGCAAAGTTTCTACATTTCTGTGGGACTGCACAAAGGGAGATTGGTTGTGCTATCCTCCTCATCCAACTCCGAGCCTAATCTTCTCCAACAAGTGGTTAGTTTTACGAGAGATTGCAAAGGTGATCGGCTTCTATTTGTGTGTGTATGTTTCATCACCTAGTGCCACTATTATTGTAAAAACACTTATTCATATCTTTGCAAACCGGGATGCTCAGCTCAATTTTAGTGGAACTGCACAAAATGATCGGATGGTCCATGTCCTCCATACACTTCTTTCTTGGCTAGCATGTCTTGTCAAGTTCGACAGAGCTGCGTGAAACTAGCTGCCGGCCAATGAACACCGTGGCTACGGACAACATCAATCAATTTTTAATTTTTCTTTATTTGTAGACCTTCTCACAACTTTTTCTTCAGTTGTAATGTAAATATTGGGGCTGATCAGCGAATCATTGTGATGCATTAGCATCCATGTTAGTTTTTTTTGTATTTGATGGAATGTTGTAACGAGACAACCTTGTATTTGATGGAATGATGTAACGAGACAACCTTGGAGGCAAGTGGACACAAGAAACCAAAGTTGAAAGCTTCATAGCATTACAGTATAATTTCTTATGCTGGAAAATTATGTGATATATAAACAAATCCTAAAAGCTTGATAGCAATGCCAGAAACCATTGAACTTCCTTTCACCGACATGTGGGACATCCAACATCCTGGTCCACGTGCCATGCACCAATATTGAGCGCACAACCGCAGGGGGGTTCACCCCGGTCGTTGCGCCATAGTAATAATGACTATTGAGCATTCAAATCACAGGGCCCCACCTTTGCCACAGTAAGTTGCTCGGACGAAGCAACCATCATTTCACTATTCGTTGAATTCGCTTGTACTCCAATATTCCCACAGTAAGTTGCTCGGACGAAGCAACCATCATTTCACCTTTCCCACAGTAAGTAGTACTACCTCCTTTTTATTCTAGAAACCACCACACGTGAATATTGGACGGTAGCAGCACAACATCAATATGGGTTTATGGGGCTCAATTCGAAAATCGAAACCAACCAATGAAATACTAGATGGTGAGCGTTTGGAGTACTCCCTCCGTCCAGGTGCAAAGGGCACCTACGAGAATTCTAGAGTTCCAAATATGTTAGTCGCCCTTCATTAATTATGACTAATTGCTTGGCTGGCATCCTCAATACACGAAGCGCTTTCAGTTTTCTATTTTTCTCCCTTCCACGTACAAACCAATCAGCCCACTCCAACCATTTAACTTTTGTTGCATGTGCATTCATGGTGGACCGAGAATTGGATGAAATAACAGATTAGCCAATGCATGGTTAGTCCAACCACCGCAGTAGTTAATGTGTGATTAACTAGAGGGAGAGAAACATATATTTATTGGCTTTCTGGCGTCCAATCAATGTTCGCCTAAATTACGCTGCCATTCCTTAGAGCATGGTTAATAGTATAGCCCGCTGTTGGCTATATGTACATGCCATGTCATCAAAAGTTAGCATTATTAATTACTCATACAATAGAGCTGGCTATAAGGTTGACTATAAGTTCACAAGTTTTTTTCACTTCCTCTCTATCACTTTCCTCTCATCCAATGCTTTTACCTAGGAGCACGCGTAGAGGCTGGCTCTTGCATGAGAGCCCACTCCTTCACTTTGTCCTTGTCTCTCTCCTCCACATAGGCAAAAATGACATGTAAGTAGGCTTATAGCCTATGCACCTGGATGGAGGGAGTAGTACGTATCAACGCATGCATGCATGAGGAGTACAATGACCAATAACATATACATGCATTGGTTAGTTTTCTGTTAATCCTTGCAAGCAACAATTTAATGCGCTTTGAAATTTATACATGTGATTGTGACTAGTAAAAATTAGCCTGACAAAATGGTATAGTAATACAAAAAATTGGAGATTAAGCTCCATAAACCAGATGTGAGCGATATACTGTAGCAGGATGGTTGACAGGATTAGTAGAAAGCGAAGCGCCTTTTTAGCGGGGATTTGCATCAATCTATGAAGGTGCAAAACCAAGTGTTACTACTACACCAAACAAGTTCAAAATGAGAAACTAGACTTACTCACGGCACACCTATCGCGTTTGGTCCATCGGTCAAAGCGGTTCCTCTTGGCATATCATTTTTTTAGAATGCTCTTCGCATATCACTAACATGTGGGAGGGAGTGGGAGCAAACCGACCTCAATTGACGGCAAAATCGCCGACCCACCGCACTTTGAGAGAGAAGAGGAGCTAGAAGCGATACGGGCTGGTGGAGCTAGGTGTCGCACGGAGGCCGAGAATATGGTGATAGTGTGAGGTGGGCCATGTATGATGTAACTACACTGGGCTACCGTGTTTCGGACTCCTCCGGTCTAGTACTCCACCGCGCGGTTCCTGGCTCCTTCTAGATCATCGGAAATCGTTCTTCTTCCTTTTGCCAACACGTGGGACATCCAGCATCCAGGTCCACATGTCATGCAAGAATATGGAGATAAGTAGTGTAAGTGAGACTCACCAACATTCACCAACGTAGGTGGAGTACGTGCACGAATCACCCACAATTAAAAAGGAGTACGTGCACGAAGAGAAGAGGTGCACGCACCGACACACGTACTCTTTGCCTCTTTCCCTAACACACACGCGCGGGTACACGGTGGAGCTCATTTCTGTACAAAGAGGCAGCTCACGTGATAATTTGATGTGTGTAGTAGTTGTTCACTTAAGTGGAGGGTCGGGAACCACGCGTGAACGAATCAATGTTCGACCATGACGCAGTGGCGCGTTATTTGTAAATAAAGTTTTTTCTTCAATGGCACGTACGCATTTTTTTCTTCTACAATGGCACGTGAATCGTGCACGTATAGTGACGGAGCACGGGATGGTAGCCATGGACATGGTCGACCGTTTTTGGAGACTACTAGTATAGAACTTCGGACAAAACTTATATGCGGACTATAAAAAGGACCGGAGGGAGTACTACTACTTTGATGTGTCCCGTCAACTCGCAGAACGAGGAGAAGCTTGCTTAGTACGCCCTCTCCATGCAGTTCATTCGGTGTCAAATTGCCAGAACTATATACACCTACTACTCGTACTCGTACTATAGTAGTAGTACTACTAGTAGTAGTACAGTAGTACCATCATCATTGTTCGACTTCCGGAAGAGGCGAAGAGCCAAGCGCAAGGTCAGTTATAGCCAAAGCTGCACCACCTTTTAGTAATCTCACAAAGCGTGTCGGGGCTCGTGCAACAGCCACACAAGTAGCACGTACACATTTACTAGTAGTAAGTTCTAAGGGACATATGCCAACATGCCACACAAGTTCATACCCCATTCCTGTATTAAAATTTGTGCACTACTCTACATAGATTAACAGCGCTCCCATAATTTTGTCCACGACTACTCCACTTAAACGTTATCGATGGACTCCATGTACACCACCTGGTTCCAGTCCCAGGCGTTCTTCATAGAAGGCACGTTCCATAGCGGCGGGCAACGGGAACCATGGTCGCAGCTTTCTAGTGTGGTTCCACACGATGGAGATTCATCCTAGCTGAAGCGGCATAAATCAGGAGTCCAGACCGATCCCAAGCCCGCATCTGAGGTTCTGACCGCCCTAGCCCACCAAAAACCCCTCCCCCTCCCGCGCGCGCTTCCCGCCCGGCGCCAGCTGCCCGCATTCACGCCGCTGTAGAGTGCGCCGCTCCACATTGAAGGCGGATCAGGGCGGACGCAGTGAGAGTGAGAGGTCGCGTCTGCCATTGAAGCGGCGCGCCGGCCGAGGGCGCCACCCGCTGCACGCCCGGCTGAATGCGCCTCCTCGCCGCATTCAAACTCCTCCATTAAACCCGCGTGGAAGCCGAGAAACCTAGTACATCCACACGTCTGTTCAGGAGTGGGCCATCATTAAACGCAACGCAGGCCAAGCTCCTCCTTCCACCATTTTCTCCACTCTTTCGATGGCATCTGATGAGCAGGAAGAGCAGTTCTCCGGCATAAAAGCCGGCTAGGTGGACCGCCTAGCCCGGCGGTTACGAGCGAGGCAGTTCGCTGCTCCACCTCCCTCGCCTAGCCCGACGGAGCCAGTTGCCACCCCCAGCCAACGCGTGGTTCAGCAACTCGAGGCTCCAGGCAAGCTCGAGGAGGACTGGCGAGTTGCTCCATGTCCGCACGGTGCCTCCAGTGGCTGCGACTGCGCCATCCGCGGTCGACGCGCGTGTACCCATGCCATGCAGGCAGAGAAAGAAGCCGGCTGTGTGGATGTCGATGAGGTGGCGCCGAGCACGTCCGCGCCCGCCGCCATCATCGAGGAGAAGTAGAACATGGGAGGCCGCCTCCGCTTGTATCCCATGAAGGCCACCGCCGAGGTAATGCCGGCGTACACAACGGGTGTCTTGCACGATTCTTCTTCAACGCAGACCATCGTCGACCCGGCATGGGCTCCACGGAAGCGGAGGCGCCCCCTTCCCCTCCGGCTGAAGCATTAGCCGGAGGTTCCACTCCGATGAGCGGTGGGGAAGCGAGCCACCCTTTGCGTGGAAGCATATACCTCCGGGGCTCCCGGCAGTCCGGTGATCGGGCTGCCGGACATGAGGAAGTCAAAAGGAGCCGCCGGCGACCATTTAGATTAGGTATTAATAATACCTCTAGAGCCGGACTAGCACCACTTAGTTGATGTAAATGTAATGATATCCGTCATGTTTATTTGAAAATCCGTCTTGTTTATATGAAATCCGGCCGTGTTTGCACAAATTTCGTCTTGTTGGTTCAAACTGTTGTCAAAATGTATGCGGCTACGGTTGGATGGCGTCCTCCCGCATCCATGTCCGCTCTCATGCACACGCGCGCGCACACACACACATGCTCATGACTTTTTGTACACACCATCTCTGTCTAGGTCAGTGTTTGGTTGTCTCTGAGAGAGAGAGAGAGAGAGAGACACCCACACACACAGATGCACACACACGAAGATAAGAAGCGCACACACGCACTCGATCGTTCCCTCACGCACACGCGTGGGTACACGGTGGAGCGCATTTGCATACAAAGAGGCAGCTATGATCATTTGACCCATCTAGTTGTCCACTTAATGTAGGGTCTTAGACCACATGTGATCCATACAAAGTTCGACCTGAACACGGTGGTGCGGTTATTGATCGAGTTTTTTCTGGTACATTAAATGAAAAGATGGCTCCGCGCGTATTCAATTTAAAATGATTGCTACGGAGAGGAAAAATATTACTCCACTATATATGTAGGCTGGAGCTTTGGGACTAGCTTGCGAGGGTTGCTCTCTTCTTCTCACTCTCTCACCCACTCCAGATCTAAACAAGACGGTGGTGTCCACTCTCTCTGTTTCTCTCTCTTCTCACCGGTTGTCACAGATCCAGCCAGATCCCTTCCGCTGGGTAGGGTACGAGGTGCAACGTTGATGCGGTAGCCGTTGGTGAGGAAGGAAGCCGACGCGTGCCGTCTTATCTGACCTGGCGCCAGCGTGGGTGGTTCTCCACACCCTTGCTCGCTACCGTCTTCAAAGGTTGATGCTTGATTCTTCCTATTCACCTTCGCAAATAACTGTCATCTCTGCGCCTAAACTGGAGATGTTGGGTGTAATTCATGATCTCTGTGATCATTTCAAGATGGTGTTTGGCTCCAAAGTTATCCAGGTACTGTATATTACTATCATCTACACTTTTGTAATCATAAGCTGCATTTTTCATATGTGCGCATAAGTTTTATATCGTCTTGGAGTACACTTTTTGTACTAATATTATGTTCTATGCTCAATGAAGAGTTTGTCCATGGATAGCCTATCAGTGGTGTTGGATTCTGTCGAGATCTTATATATCAGTATTAATACTTTTGATCTGAACAAGATTATTGGCTTGTTGCGATGCTTTCCATGTCTGGAGAAGTTGTATATAAAGGTGATGATTTCACGCACATTGGAAGCCCATATATAGTGTACAAGAATTAACCGTTCAGTTGGTGCTCTTTCGACATACTCTTTTTTTAGACCTTAACTGTTTTCAATCTTCATGTTTATTTAGGCAGCAGGACGGGGTACAAAAGGTTTAACCAATCGGTGGCATCGTAAGCACCGGGATTTTCTCAGTTCTCATGACATTCATTTGAAGACAATAACGCTGGAAGGATATGTAGCCACCCATGCAAACACTAGATTTGTCACATTCTTCCTGCTGAATGCGAGGGCACTATTGTCCATCAGGCTTAAATTTATTAACAAGGAAGTTTTGATGGCTGGATATGTCGAAGAGCAAAAAAAGGAGTTTCAGGTGGACAAATTGGCTTCTGAACATGCCAGTGTTCTTTTTACATCATCTTGTGGTCATATTCCATTAAATTTTACGACCCGGGATGTTCATTTTATGGATCTGACCGACCATTTGATTGTGACTGCTGAAAACACTGCTGCAGTTAGATGTTGTTGCCCTTTTCAATCTGGGTTTAATCTAAACCTGATGAACAATTAACCCTCGTGCTTTTGTACAGTTTGTAAGCTGGAGTTAGATGTTGTTGCCCTTTTAAACTCGGCTGTGGCTGTCATATTTTCTTTGAAACAAGGCAAATGGCTTGTCATTTATTTAATTAAGAGAGAAATACTGTAACCAATCCCAAGCAAGGAAATAACATCACTCTCGTTGGCTCCTTGAGCACATTGTGCATTATAGAACCCAAGTGCATAGCGCCCGCCAGCAGCCACAAACTTATTTTAAGCTAGCACACCAAATGGGCTGTAATTCCTAATAAGAAAGGCTGCATCGCCGTGACAGATTTGGATTCTAACATCTGGGACCCACAAGGAAAAAGCCTATCCAAGGTGGTGTCGACTTAGTCAACAAACGATTCTGCCTGCCAGCAATTGGGTTCAACGGTCATGCTGCTTCTTCAATCTCTGATCTTCTTGCTCCAGCCACCCAAACCAGCGCCAGCGGGAACCCTTGCTCCCGCCTCCCATGGCCGGCTGTGCTGCCGCGCAGGCCTCTCGCCCCCTCCTACTCCCACCGCTGGCCTGGCCATCCCTGTACTCACCCACACTTCATGTTATTCAATGATGACACAGGCCTCACACCGCAGCCGAACCAGTCAACCCTCGTACTCCCCTCAGTGTGGGCATCCACTGTTGTGGCTTCGCCTGCTCTGGGTCATTCCCTTCCTGGGCCTCGCCATCGTCCACCGCATTGGTGCTCTCGGCATGGTGTGGTCAATGTGGTCAACAAACGACAGCCATCGGAAGAGTCATGTACGTGGAGAGGCTGACAGTAGGGACCCACATGGTCCATGGCCGCACGCAAGCAAGTGCCTCTTTATTACGCGAAAAAAATGAATCCTCCCCCTGACCGCTGGGACCCACCAGCTATAGCTCCGAACGGAAGGAAGTGCCTCATTATTAAGCGAAAAAAACGTTTCTCCCCATGACAACTGGAACCCATCGGATTTGGCGGCTGACTTGTCGGCCTACTAAGTTGACGCGTACGCAGGGCTTCTAGCAGCAGTGACCATTGGATGTTAATCCAACGGCCATGCTGCTTCTTCAATCTCTAATCTTCTTGCTCCAGCCGCCCAAACCTGCGGCGGCGGGACCGCCTGTTCTTGCCTCCCGTGGCCGGCTGTGCTGTCGCGCAGGCCTCATCGCCCCACCCTACTCCCACCGTTGGCTAGGCCTTCCCACTACTCACCCATATCCCCTGTTATTCTCTGACAACGGCAGCCTCACACCACAGCCGAGCAAGTCAACCTCGTACTCCCCTCCACGTGGGCATCCACTGCCGCGTCTTCCCCGGCTCTGCGTAGTTCCCTTCCTAGGACTCACCGTCGTCCACTGCCTTGGTGCTCTCGGCGCGGTGTGGTCAACATGGTCAATGAACGATAGCCATCGAAAGAGGAATGTACGCGGTGAGGCTGACAGCTCGACCCACCAGCTACATCTTCTCATGCAAGGAAGTGCCTCCTTATTACGCGCAAAAAAATGATTCCTCCCCCCTGATAGCTGGGACCCAGCAGCTATATCTTCGCATGGAAGGAAGCGCCTCCTTATCCTCCCTGACAGCTGGGACCCACCCAGTCAAAGCATATGTAGAGTTGTCTGCCTAGTCGCGAACGTGTACGTACATACTGGTCGATCGGTCTCTCTGCAACAATGAATCGTGGGCATGTAAGGAGCGGCACGTGTCGTAGTAGCGCCTCGACATAGCAGTTCACGCAGCCCCGTCTAAATCGTGTACACGTACGTATAGCCACACGGCAAAAAATACGGGCACGTACGTACGGACGGACGGGGTCTCAAATGCGTACTCGCGCATACGTACGGCCAGGGCTCGTGTACATGGAGAGAGGCAACGGCCAGCTGAAACGGCCTCCTATTCATCATCAACCAACCGGCTAGGTCAGAATGGAGGAAACAGTGCCGTGTTCATCGGGAGCCAAGCAACTGGGTGGGAACATGTCCTGTTCATCGGGAGCCAACCGGCTTGGACGGAACAGCCGTAACGGGGTCCTGTTCATCGACTCGGGGTTTGGCGTACCACAAAACGGAGGAAATGGCCTTCTGTTTGAGCGCCTATGGTCAAAACGGGGTCCTGTTCATCGGCTGGGGGTCTGGCGTACCGCAAAACGGAGGAAACGGAGTTCTGCTCGAGCGCCTACGGTCAAAATGGGGTCCTGTTGATCGGGAGGGCTCTGGCGTACCGCAAAACGGAGGAAACGGTCTTCTCCCCAACTGCCTATGGTCGAAACGGGGGTCATGTTCATCAGGAGGGTTGTGGCGTACCGCAAAACGGGACTCCACGGGCTACTGTTCATCCACGGTCGACCTCCCTCCAGCCTCCACCAGCTACTGTTCGTCCACCGTTGACTTCCTCCAGCCTCCACCGACTACTGTTCATCCAGCCTCCACGGGGTCCTATTCATCCAGCCCCAACCGGCTGGCCTCCTCGGGGTCCTGTTCATCCAGCGCCAACCACCTTCACACGGCCAGGGTACTGTTCATCCACAGCCAACCCACCGACTGGGGTGGGGCGTATGAGCGGGCGGCAGCAACGGGAACTGTTCATCCACAGCCAACCAACCGGCTAGGTCAACTCACCATGTCTCTCACAAGGGGCTTGATCGATGCGTTTCCACTCGTTCTACGTATCGTGCGCACGGCAGCAATGGGCACTATTCATCGAGAGGCGACTCCAACCGGCTACGTCTCGCACGTACGGGGGCTCGACCAGCTTCAGTTAGTAGTGAAGGAATCGCTCGGGTTCATTTAGCAGCGAAGGAATCGCTCGGGTTCAGTTAGCAGTGAAGGGATCGATCGGCTTCAGTACGTAGCTAGTGCATGCGATCGCTCGGGTTCAGTAAGTGAACGCCTCGCTCGGGTTCAGTTAGTGAACGCCCTCGCACACACGCGCGCGTACGAGAGAAACGCGCAAACCACACTGCATCGCTTGGCCCCGACCACCCACCGTAACCAGGAATTCCCTGAAAATTTCCTCGGCCTCACTTCTACCATGATTTTTTACATCATGGACGGCCCAAAGAATGTCATGCGGGTGCGTCTCCGGCCCGCCCAGGATGAAAAGCCCATTTTCTGTAATAATTTTTTGTCATGGAAGTAGGAGCCCACCACATCTATGATGATACGTGTTTTTGTCACAATTATTGTCATAGAAGTGTCCCAACCATGACAGAAAAAGTTTTCATTCGGGCCATAATGTCACGAATGTGTCTTTTTTTTGTAGTGTACCTCTTTGTCAAGCCCAGAAGGAGGAACTTCTGTACCGGCGCCCGCGAGCGAGAATTGCACTGGGACCTCACGCAGGGGGCTGGGCTGGGGGCTGACGACGATGGTATCGGTAGATGTGGACCCCTGGCCAGCACTTGCTATGGGTTCGTGCTCTGTTGCACCTCTCGGTCGCTTCGTCCTGTGTACGAGCGGTTCTGTATCCCTGCAAAGACAAAGGAAGTCAAGTCAAATGACAGTCAAGACAAAGATCAAGATCTGATGAAGATAAATGATTATGCTTACTCTTCGTCTTCGGATTCACTGAGAATGGAGAGGTCGTATCTCACTGGCAGAGGTGACTCCTTGGCTCTTTTGATTGCCGGTGGAGGCGAAGATGCCTGGAGAAGACTCAACTTCACTGGCAACTCCTTGCTGGAGTGGTGAACGTTGAGCTCGAGGACGCCGAGTCAATTGCCGGCGCACTTCTTGCTGCTGGCCAGTTTTGGTGGTCGTCTTCTTCACAGTAGGGCCAGCCCCTAACGAACAAGGTCGCACTGCCTCCTGGCTAGACGCCTTATGAAGAACGTGCGCTTTATTCTTCCCGCCTTGAAGATCTCCTCCTTCCTCGGCTTCAATGGCAACCCCTTCCCCGGCAGGCTCCTCCTGGTGCTCTTCGGCAACTTCTTCCTTGGGGGTCTCTTCCTCCTCCTCAGTTGTCGCAGCCCGGGAGCCGCTGGCCTTGCCGGCCTTCAAGGCCTTTCTGGCCCTGTAAGCGATATACGCCAACTCTTCGTCTCGAGTAGCTTGGATGAGGTCCTTCTCTTCTCGAGTAGGCCTCTCCATCTGTCGGAGTCTAGGAACTGCGTCCAAGAAACTTCTCCAAGAACTTAGGATTCGAACTCTGGGGGACTTTGCTTGGCGACCTACGACATGACGGCAACTACGGCGGAATCACGACGGGCTCACTGGCTCTTACCGGACACGAAGGGGACACGCGAGCTACCCAGGTTTGAGCCACCGTGCGGTGTAATACCCTACTCCTGCTTGTGTTGGATTGCTCTGTAATGGAGAGCTTGTGGCTCGAGGTACACAAGGTGTGGGGGAGAATGAATCGATCCCCTTACATGGAAGCGGCCCTGCCCCTTTTGTAATGCCTTGGTCCTCTTCCCCGAAAATATGAGCGGGAAAGGGTGGCCACAGGGCAGCAATTCAAAGGGGGACAGGAGCACAGGCTTATCCTGACTAAAGGCGGTCTCCACCTGATAAAGTAGTCCTCGTGACGTGCTGGTGGGCTTGGCGATGACCTTCAACCTGGCGTGCCGATCCGTCCTGGTCTTCTCTTACCAAAGAGGAAATGCTTTAGGACTTGCTTTGGGGGAGGCAGACACCGCTGTTCCCCTATCACTAGAATGGAAGCTGGGCTTGGTCACGCCCCGCCGTCCTTATCCTGACAGAGGGACGTCACCCATGTGCTGGGCGCAGAGCTCCGCGGCTGGCGCTGTACGTCACGCCCCGCGAAGCGGCCTCGCGAGGGGTTGCCTCACAAGGTGATCTGGGGCTTGCCGGCCTCACCAGGGCTTGGCCTAGAGGCGAGGGGCCTCGCGAGGCTTGCCTCCTCGCGAGGCGGCTCCCTCCTGGGCAACGACGCCAGAGCCACCTTGCCGGGGCCAGCCCACGCGTCGTCTTCTGGGCCAGAAGCAGACGGGCCGTGGGACCCTGGTTCCCACTGGGCCGATAGTAGCCCCCGGGCCCGCGGCGTGCGCGTTCCGCCCGTTGGGGACGAAGCGCTGCGTGACCCATCGAGCTGCCAGGCCCAGGGGTGACACGTGGCGGCATTTGCGGGCGTGGCGCCTCCGCTTCCCCGCGACACCTCGATAACCGCCGTCCCGGCGATAAAGGCTGCCCGCGCAGGACGCAGGCATCTCATTGCTCCTTCACCCCGCCCCCAGCCTTCCTCGCGACTAACTCCTCGGCTCCCCTCTCTTGTCCAACTTCCCAAGCTCTGCCCATTCCGCAGCCGAGAAAGGGAAGAAGGCGGCGGAGGAGGTGGAGCCGCCGAAGCCGGCGCCCGCGAGGGGTAGAGGCCGGGCCCGTGGTTCGGCCACGGGGACGAGGGCTCCTCCCGGGGGTCAGACGCGCTCCACGACCGCCGCCGCGGAGGTCGGCCCCAGCATCCGCAGAACGGCCACGACTCGTGGTCCCGGGATGTGCGGCGCTGGCGGCCGCGGGGGGCGCGACGGAGCATGCGCCCCCTCTCCCCAGGCGGACGCCCACATAGCGGAGGTTGCGCACGAGTTTTTCGTGGGGCTGCACCGCCCGCCTCGAAGCTAGCTCCGGCTTCTGGACTCCTTTGCAAGGGTGATGGAGGACGACGAGCCCCTGGGCCTATGGCTGCAGGCAGATGACTGCAGCAATGGCCCTTTCTGGGTAGCGGTGGAGTTTTCCCCCGTCGGCTTCATGTTCCTGGCCCGGGGGTGGAAAACGTTCGCTCGCTCCCACGATCTGAAGCGTGGGCAGGTCTTGCAGTTCAGGTACGATAGAGCTGCAACCCTCTTCGTGAAGTTCTGCGTGGTCGCCGGCGGCCGCATGGGGTGCTGCGCGGAGAGCGAGAGCGGGAGCGACTCCGACTGCTCCGGCGGGAGCGGCTCTGGCTCCTCCAGAGGGAGGGAGAGCGGAGGGAGCCCCCAGAGCATCAAGAGTGAAGACGAGGATTCCATGTAGGCGCAAGCAGCGCCTGGGGCGGACCCTTGAGTATGATTCCTTCCTTTTGTCCCTGCAACCAATGTAGCCTGGTGGGGCATAAAAATATTTTGTTTGGCGCCATATGCTTAAGTACTTGATGTCTCCCGCGTTTTTGCTTTCTCCCCAAGATCCTTCTTTCCTTCTTACGCTGCGCTTGTGCCCTGTGTCACTGGGACCCAGCCCCCAAGCTAGCTATGACCGTCGCTGGTGTGCTTGGAGCGTGCGCTCAGCAAGACCAGAGGGTGTAGGGCTCTTGAGGCCGGTAAGAGTCCCTGAGGCACAATGCTTAGGGTCCCCCCCTTGACGCGCAGGTGGCTCATGCCAAGGAAATCCAGGTGCCTCGAGGGGAAAACGAGAGGAGGGAAACCCAAGGGGCGCTCAGACTTAGCTCTCTTAGACGCGCAGATTGGAGCGAGTCCTTCGTAGGGCGCAGCACGCGAGGCACGGACCCTCACGTAGCCTTCTACCCGTGGGGCGCCGACCACGAGGCCTCCCGAGGGGGGCTCCTGAGGCCCTTGAAATCCTACACTAGGGAAATTGCCAAGTTTTCGCAGGTAATGTAACGGGGTGCGCTCGCGAGGCCGCCTGTGGGTGTTACGTGAGGAGGCAAGAGCACCAAGGACCTGGTGAGGTGACATGCACGAGAACCGGCCTGCGAGCCAGAGCTCAGTCACTTGGGTTTTGCAGCGCTGCTGGGACTGACCCGAGCACAGGCACCGTGCCCAGCCCCCGCTCGCGTGAGACACACGGGGGGAGATCACGAGCGCGCCTCCTGAGGCAAACTCAGCTGCAAGGACACCAGTTGTTATTAGAAAAGATACGCGCTGCCGTGTTCAACACGGGTCAGCTTTGAGGATGTGACAGTCGTAGGCCCCTCAAGTAAGTAGGCCGCCAGCGCGGAGCATGGGGCGTCCGCCAGCGCTGAGCATGGGGCATCTGCCAGGGCAGAGCATGGGGCATCCGCCAGCGCGGAGCATGGGGCTTCCACGAGAGTGGGAAGGAGCTCCCGCGTGCCGAAGGCAGCGCCGGTAGAGGGAGCTCCGGAACGTGTATAGCTCCATGTCATTCGTATCCGTGGGGTCACGGATAGAACTTGCGGAGATGTTGGATGTTCCGTGTGTTTTTTACCGGAACACCCTCATTCGTTTCGAGCCGTGCCGCGCCGGGCTAGGAGATGTGCGTGACCCTGAAAGGGCCCTCCCACATGGGTGAGAGTTTGTGGAGTCCCTCTCTGGAGAAGATCCGGCGCAGGACAAGGTCGCCCGCCTGGAGGGTGCGGGGGCGTATGTTGCGGCTATGATAGCGACGCAACGCCTGCTGGTACCTTGCCGCGCGAAGGGCGGCTTGGCGGCGCGCTCCCTTGAGGAAAAGCAGGTCATCCTCCCACAGGTCGTCCTGACGAGATTCGTCGAAGGCCTCGGCCCACGGGGACCGGTGCTTGACCTCGGCTACGAGGACCGCTTCTGCCCCGTAGACGAGGAAGAAAGGCGTCCTGCCGGTGGGCTTGGTCGCCGTGGTGCGGATGGACCATAGCACTGACGGGAGCTCATCCAGCCAGCCCTTGCCGTAGGCCGCGAGCTGCTTCTTGAAGCTCCGGGTCTTGAGGCCCTTGACGACCTCAGCGTTGGCATGCTCGGCCTGGCCGTTGCTTCGAGGGTGTGCCACGGAGGCGAAGCAGATCTGCGTGCCGATGCTGGTGCAGTAGGTCTTGAATTGGCCGCTGGTGAACTGCGTGCCATTGTCCGTGACGATGCGGTTGGGGACGTGAGGGATGTGCTATAGCTCCATGGCCATGAAGCACTTCTCGAGCTTGTGCACCTCCTCCAGGTAGGCCGCCATGTGCTCGTCCTTCGGCTTGTAATTCTTGTTGGAGAAGTTAACGAGGAGCTGCGAGTCGCCCTTGATGATGATGTGCCTGACTCCAAGCGCGATGGCGGCCTTGAGCCCGGCGATGATTCTCTCATATTCGGCGATGTTGTTGGAGACCTTGTCGGTGTGCCCGAAGCAGAGCTGCACTGCATAGTAAAGCTTGTCGCCTGTGGGTGTAGTGAGAACCACCCCAGCCCCCGCGCCCTGGCGCGCGAAGGCCCCGTCGAAGTGCATGCTCCAGCCTCCGGAGGTAGCCTCCTCGGGCAAGGATGACTCCTCCTGGGGCTCGCCCTGATGCGTGTCCGTCTACTCCACCATGAAGTCCGCCAAGGCCGCGCCCTTGATGGTCCTGGTGGTGAGGAACTCCAGCTTGAAAGGCTGCAGCTAGATGTTCCATTCGGCGATGCGGCTGGTGGCATTTGGGCTCTGCAGGACTTGCTCCAGCGGGTAGGAGGTGAACACTCTGACTGGGTGACCCTGGAAGTAGTGGCGCAGCTTCCTGGAGGCCATGAGGAGCGCCAGGAGGAGCTTCTACTGCATGGGGTATCGTTCACGCGCCTCGCAGCACCGTACTGACGAAGTAGATGGGGTGCTCAACGAGGCGCGTGACCGTGGTATCCAAGTCATGCTCACCGAGGAGCTCAGGCTGATGCGCCACGGAGGCCTCCGGAGGCGGCGCCACAGGGGCCTCCGGAGGCTGAGCTCCAGAGGCCTCCTGAGGGGGCGTTGGGGCCTCCTGAGGGGGGCCCTCGGCGGGTGCCGGCAGGGCCTTGAGGGGCTCCAGTGATGTCTCCATGGGGGCGGCATCCGCAGGTACATCCTCGGCAGGCTTCTTCTTGACGCAGACTCGCTCCTCCTGCTCTGCCACAAGGGCCGCGCTGGCCGTTTGGGGTGTGGTCGCCAAGTACAACAGCAGGCGCTTGCATGGGCGCGGGGCGACCATGACGGGAGGGCTCGGGAGGTACCTTTTGAGATCCTCGAAGGCAGCGTCGGCCTCGGGGGTTCACTTGAAGGGGCCAGACCTCTTCATGAGCTTGAAGAAAGGCAGAGCCCGCTCGCCGAACTTGGATATGAAGCGACCGAGCGAGGCCATGCACCCCGCCAGGCGTTGCATCTCCTTGAGGTTGCGGGGCGGCCGCATTTCCTCGATAGCCTTAATCTTCTCTGGGTTCGCCTCGATTTCATGATGGAAGACCAGGAAACCAAGGAGCTTGCTAGAAGGGACACCGAAGATGCACTTGCCGGGGTTGAGCTTGAGGTTGACCTTCCGCAGGTTGGCAAAGGTTTCTCTCAGGTCCTCGATGACCGTGCGCGCCTCACGCATTTTGATGTCGATGTCGTCGACATATGTCTCCGCGTTTCTCCCCATCTGGCAACCTAGGCAGATGCGCATCAGCCTCTAGAAGGTAGCCCCCGCACTCTTCAGGCCAAAGGGCATGCACACGTAGCAGAACACTCCGCAGGGGGTGATGAAGGCGGGTTTTTCCTCATCCTCCTTTGCCATCTTGATCTGATGATAGCCTAAGAAGGCGTCCAGGAAGCAGAGCAGATCGCACCCGGCGGTGGAGTCTACTATCTGGTCGATCCTGGGCTGCGGGAAGTGGTCCTTGGGGCAGGCCTTGTTGACGTTGGTGAAGTCAACGCACATACGCTTGCCGCCGTGCGGCTTGGCGACGACAACGGGGTTGGCGATCCACTCCGGGTGGAGCACTTCACGGATGATTCCGGCGTCTTGGAGTTTCTCGACCTCCCCAATGACGAAGTCCTGCTTCTCGGGCGCCTGGCGCAGTACCTTCTGCTTGATGGGGCGCACATTGGGGCACACCGCCAAGTGGTGCTCGATCACCTCCCTTGGCACGCCGGGCATGTCTGAGGCTGTCCAAGCGAACGTATCAGTATTCTCCCGGAGGAAGTCGACGAGGGCGCCCTCCTGCTCGGCGGGAAGGCCGCTGCCAATGGTGAGGAAGGGGCCCGCGCCACTCCCATCCAACGGCACTTTCTTGGTCTGGGCCCGCTCCTGGGAGAACAAAAGCTTCTTCTTCGCGGGCGCCGGCTCGGCAAGGTCAGGGGCATCCTCCTCAGCCAGGGATGCGGCAGCGGCCGCCTTGTAGGTGCGCATGAGGGTGCGCACTGCATCCTTTTCATCACAACGGACGGTGAGGGTGCCGTCGCTGCCTGGCATCTTGACAAGGCCGTAAGCGTGGTGCGTCGCGGCCATGAACTTGGAGAGCGCCAGGTAGCCCAAGATGGCATTGTAGGGCAGGCCGATGTGAGCCACATTGAAGACGATGAACTCCGTATGGTAGTTCTTGCAGGTGCCGACGGTGACAGGAAGCGCACCTGCCCCTGGGGGGCAGTGGAGCCGCCAGTGATGCCCGAGAAGGGTCTGGTGCTCCAGGCGCCCACATGGCGCCTGGAGCATCTCGAAAGCCTCCACAGAGAGCACGTTGAGGCCAGCGCCACCATCGATGAGCGTCTTGGTGACGGCCACACCACCAATAGTAGGAGTACATAGCAGAGGGACAGCTCTCACAGCCCTGGTGGACTTGGGGTGATCGCTGGCGTCAAAGGCGACGGGAAACTTGGACCACTTGAGGCGGCTGGCGGGCTTGGGCGCCGGAAGGGCCGCGCTTACTTCACGCGAGAAACGCTTGAGGTGGTGGCTGGACGGAGGGGCCGGGGTCCCCTCCCAGGATGCAGGCCACCCTGCGGGGCCCCTGGGAGCCCCCGCTCGTGACAGTGCCCTTGGTCGGAGCCGCACGGCCCCCGCGCTCCCCTGCGGCAACACTGCGAGGGACACGGCGAACGTTTCAGCCGCGGCCGCCGACGTCGTCCAGCGGGGATGAGCCGTGGGACAACTCCGAGGTGCACGCCGTGTGGCGCCACCCGGCCGCACCACGGCCTGGAGAAGGAGGGCGAGGAGCGGCACGCCCTGGTCGCTCGACGCGCCGTGGTGGAGCGGGCGAGGAGCGAGGGGGCGCCTGGCCGCCGTTGGCGGCGGAGACGAGCTCGGTGATGCGCTTGAGCCAGGCGTCACGACCATCTTTGGTGGGGAGACAACGCAGCAGCCCCTGCGCCATGAGTATCATGATGCGCGGAGCGGGAGGGCCGCGACCTGCGGGCGAGGACGCGGTGGAGGAGAGGCCACGCTCCTGCTCACTCGCCGACGGGCGGATGGAGGAGGACGCCCGGCCCCCAACGGGCTCGGTGGTGGTGCGAGGGTGCCGCCCGGGGGCACCTCGAACGGCGGGCGCCACGTGGACCCAGGCGGCGGCTCGGCATGCAGCACGCTCCCGGCGAGCGGTGACGCTGTCCATGTCGCGGCTGACGTCGAGGTCGGAGGCGCGAAGACGGCAAGTCCCCCTACCTGGCACGCCAAATGTCAGAGTCTAGGATCTGCGTCGAAGAAACTTTTCCAAGAACTTAGGATTCGAACTCTGGGGGACTTTGCTTGGCGACCTACGACATGACGGCAACTATGGTGGGATCACGACAGGCTCACTGGCTCTCACCGGACACGAAGGGGACGCGCGAGCTACCCAGGTTCGGGCCACCGTGCGGTGTAATACCCTACTCCTGCCTATGTTGGATTGCTCTGTAATGGAGAGCTTGTGGCTCGAGGTACACGAGGTGTGGGGGAGAATGAATCGATACCCTTACATGGAAGTGGCCCTGCCCCTTTTGTAATGCCTTGGTCCTCTTCCCCGAAAATATGAGCAAGAAAGGGTGGCCACAGGGTGGCAATTAAAGGGGGATAGGAGCACAGGCTTATCCTGACTAAAGGCAGTCTCCGCCTGGTAAAGTAGTCATCGTGACGTGCTGGTTGGCTTGGCGATCACCTCCGTCCTGGCGCGCTGATCCGTCCTGATCTTCTCTTACCAAAGAGGAAATGCTTTAGGACTTGCTTTGGGGGAGGCAGACGCTGCTGCTCCCCTATCACCAGAATGGAAGCTGGGCTTGGTCATGCCCCACCGTCCTTATCCTGACAGCGGGACGTCACCCATGTGCTGGGCGCAGAGCCCCATGGCTGGCGCCGTACGTCACGCCCCGCGAAGCGGCCTCGCAAGGGGTTGCCTCACGAGGCGATCTGGGGCTTGCCGGCCTCACCAGGGCTTGGCCTAGTGGCGAGGGGCCTCACGAGGCTTGCCTCCTCGCGAGGCGGCTCCCTCCTGGGCAACGACGCCAGGGCCACCTTGTCGGGGCCAGCCCACGTGTCGTCTTCTGGGCCAGAAGCAGACGGGCGGTGAGACCCTGGTTCCCACTGGGCCGACACCGTCAGATTGGAAGCCCAGGTCATTTCGTCTTCAAGTGAAGGCAGCTCCCAGTCAGCTTCAACTCTTCGAGCAGTACATGCTGGCATCATCGCCAAGACAGAATCTTTGGCAGAATTAATGTGCAACGGCACGACCTTGTCTGGCAAGCGGAACTTGCCGGAGACCCTGAAGAGCTGGTGGCAGAGACTAATGTGCCGCATAACCGTCAAGATATTGGCAAGCCCTGGGTATATTCTCATGATGTCCCCGGCGTTCTTGTACTCCTAGGTGTACCTTTGCCTCTTCTGTAGTGGCGCGATGCGTCGCCGGAGGAAATCAGCTCCCACAATCTCAATGGTCAGCCTGGCAGACTGGAGGCGAGCGATTCGGTTTAGTGCCGGACCAAGCTTCTTGTCGCTGGCGCCAAGATCACCCCAATTATTGCCGCGGTCAATCTTCTCCGTGCGCGGCAAGCAGAAGTTGTGGAAGTCCTTCTCCTTGATCCAGCACCATTCTGCCCACCATTCCTCCGATTTCAGATGCAGCAGCCCGGCAAGATATTTTCCCTAAGATTTGGCCCGGGGAATCCAAGTCACGCTGCCGAAGAGCGTGTCACCTTCGATGCGGGGAATGAAGAAATAGCGGAAGAGGTCGACATTGGGGACGACTCTGACAAAATTTTCGCATAAATGGATGAAGACTGCCATGCAGGTCATTGCATTCCGAGTAAAATCCAACAGTCTGAACCCGAAGGTGTACATCAGCTCGATGAAGAAATCCGAGTATGAGGGGAGCAGGCCGCAGTAGAAGTACGCACAGAATAATGGGTACGCTTCTCCGGCGACCTTGGTGTCAGCAGGGAGCACTACTGGTGCCTTATGGTCCTAGGTGTCCCTTCCCCACATATAAGCATACCTGAAGATCAGCGTGTTCTTGTCCAAAGCCGGCGGCGAGAAAACCGTGTTCTCCCTTCGCCGCTGCTCCAAGTCCGCCTTTCGCTTCTCTGCTTTGGGGTCGATGGGCTTGGCGGGTTTCTTCCCCTCTGTATCACCCTTCTTGGGCACCATGAGGGCTCGGGAGGGAGGATTTGAGGTGGAAGAGGCGTGAGGCAGTGGCGGCGGCGACGGCGGGATCTGCTTGGGCGAGAGGAGGAAGAAGATGCAGCGAAGGGCGGTGTGAATGAGCAGTGCCTCCTCGCGGTTACCTTTTTATGGGGAAGGCTTGGGGAGGCTGGCTCTTTACTGTCCAACGTGGCAGCGCTTTTGCAGGCACACTACCACAAACCGTTGCTCCAGTCCACCACTCCTACGACCCGCATTTAATGCACGACGTGGGAGTGCAACAGAAAATCATCAATACAAGATTTTACAGTGGTAATTTCCTACCACGTGTCTATGCATTGTTTGGACCTAGCCCAACGACGCTTCGGACACGCGTGTGGCCCAGGCCCGGGGGCTCCTGTCGGTGTATAAAACATGGGTATTTTATACCCTGACTTATGCATAGGCAGTGGTAGCAACCTCGATGGCCAGTTCTTGCCGGGGATCACCAACATCAAGATCGAGCAACAAGACAAGGCATATGGCTAAGTGTTGAAGATACAAGAGTCCCTTGCCGGCAAGGCGCGAGCCGGCAAGGTCAAGGCTTGGCAAGCTCCGTGCCGGCAAGCCTTTGCCAACTCCTCATCGCTCCACCTCACCAAGCAGCTAGTCGCTAATCCGTGAGGTGTCAAGCGGGCAGATACTTTGGTGAGGTTTGTCGGGGCACGTGGCAGCATGCTGGAAGGAGGATTACCTTTAATGACACCCGTCCAGAAGGCGTGTCAATATAATAGGAGGTAGCTGGGCGAGCGGTGTAGGAACCTTGCCGGGGCTCCTCCTCCACATGACACCTAATAGCGCATTTATTGCGTTTGTCCTAATCCGGCAGAGTTTGGTATGATAGCACTGTTTGCTATCTAATCAATATGTAATGACTGTTTTGCCACTGTGGTTACCCCTTGAGCTATAAAAGGAGGGCCAGGGCAACCTTTACAAGGGTCGACACATTGCTCATTCTGCATGCATAGCTGCTCTTCTCGCACCTTGCCGGCAAGAAGCGCACCTTGTACTTGAGCCCAAACACATCCAATATACAAAGCAGGAGTAGGGTTTTACACCTCACGGTGGCCCGAACCTGGGTAAAATCCTTTGCGTTGGCTGTTGATTCTGCTCTTTGTCTTGCGCATTCCCCTAGCCGAACTACAAAGGGGATAGATGGCCCCATAGATGGTCGTACGCATGACACAAAGTACTACTACGCATGCCCCTAGGGGGGAGGTTGGTAGGAGTTAACCATCGCGCGCCCCCGACCGCCACAAAAAGGAAGACAATCAATAATAAATCATGCTCCAACTTCTTAGCATAACGACAGACCATACGTACATGCTTCGGGAATCACAAACCTTAACACCAATATTCTTACAAAACCACAATTATCTACTAGCACCTCCCACATATTACCATCTTAATATCGCAAAACTATTGCAAGGAATCAAACTTATCATATTCAGTGATCTACGTGAAAGTTTTTATTATATCCCTCTTGAATACCTATCATATTAGGACCAAATTCATAACCCATGCATATTACCATTGCTATTCATTAGACTCTCAAAAATATATAAGTGAAGCATGAGAGTGCAACTATTTCTTTAAAATATAACCACCACTGTGCTCTAAAAGATATAAGTGAAGCACTAGAGCAACTGCCTAGCTCAAAAGATATAAGTGAAGCACATAGGGGATTCTAACAAATCACGAATAATGTGTGTCACTCTCAAAAAGGTGTGTTCAGCAAAGATGATTGTGACAAACTAAAAAGCAAACAAAAGCAAAAAAACTATAGCACAAGACGCTCCAAGTAAAACACATAGCATGTGATGAATAAAAATATAGCTCCAAGTGAGTTACCGATAGATTGTAGACGAAAGAGGGGATGCCTTCCGGGGCATTCCCAAGTTTAGACGCTTGAGTCTTCCTTGAATATTACCTTGGGGTTCCTTGGGTATCCCCAAGCTTAGGCTCTTGCCGCTCCTTATTCCTTTATCCATCGTAGTCTCACCCAAAACTTGAAAACTTCAGCACAGAAAACTCAACAGAAACCTCGTGAGATCCGTTAGTATAACAAACAAATCTTAAACTTTAGGTACTGTTGTAAATTGATTCATATTTAATATTGGAAAAATTCTACTGTACTCCAACTTCTCCATGACTCATACCCCCCGATACGATCCATAGATTCATCAAAATAAGCAAACTATGCAACAAAAACAGAATCTGTCTAAAACTGAACAGTCTGTAAATATCTGAATTAAAGTCATACTTCTATAACTACCAAAATTCTGAAAACTTAGGACAACGTGAGCAATTCATATATAAATATTGTGTAAAAAATTCAGAAGGTTCTGACGCTCCAGCGAAAAATGAAAATTCCAGCACTGGACGCAAAAGTTTCTGTTTTCAAACAGCATCAATTATACTATCTTCCAAATCATCCCAAAGGCATTACTTGGCACAAACACTAACTAAAAGATAAAAACACAATCATAATAGAGGCTATAATTGTGTAAACACACAAAAACAGAAGGTAAAACAAAAAAAATTATTTTATTCATTGGGTTGCCTCCCAACAAGCGCTATTGTTTTATGCCCCTAGCTAGGCATAATGCATAGTTTCAAGTGTTGCCATCCTTCGTTTTTGGTAATTTGGGTGGGTTGTTCTCAAAACCGGGAGGCTCTTTATGCTTCCCATTACTTTCAGAGAATAAGGCAATTCTATTGTCTAAAGTGTCTAGCCTCTTGTTGCAAATAGTAAGGAGATTATTCATGCGATTGAGATTGCCACTAACGTTTTTAAGAGGCTCATTAGACTTTTGTAACTAAACCAATTTTTTTTGTATATCACCTAGTTTTTCCAAAATTTGAATCCCTTCTTGGGTATAATTAGATCCTTTTTGCAAAAGGAGTTGGAGTTCCCACTATTCCTTCTATTAGTTCATAAGCAGTATTAGGATCACCATCAATGAAATTTCCATTAGTAGCAAAATCCAAGAGTTGTCTATTTGTCATAGTTAGCCCTACATAAAAGTTTTGCAAAAAGAATTTCATATCCCCTTTTATGGTGCAAACACGATAAGATTCCATTATCCTATACCATGCATCTTTTAAATTTTCTCCTTGTTTCTGTTTGAAGTAAAGAACTTCAAAGTCCGGAGACAAAGGAGAGATGGTGACACTAGTCATGATAACTGAGCAAGCAAACTAGCAAACAAGCAAACAAATTTTGTTTTGTGATTTTGTAAATAAAAAATTAGAAGTGGGGGAGATGAAAACAAGATCCAAATGCAAATAAAAGGAAAATAAAATAAATGCATGCGAAGGTACTTGATAAGTTTTGGTGATGTCTCCCCGGCAGCGGCACCAAAAATTCTTCCTGCTACTTGTACACTGCGTTGGTATTTCCTCGAAGAGGAGAGGATGATGCAGTATATTAGAGATAAGTATTTCCCTAAGTTAAGAACCAAGGTTATCAATCCAGTAGGAGAACCACACAAAACCTCTTTAGCAGCACCTACACACAAAAGCAAACACTAGCACCCAACGCAAATAAGAGGGTTGTCAATCCACTTATTGGTTATTTGCAAGGATTAATTCTGATAGTGATAGATAAAAAGTAAAGTGCAAAATAAAATAAAAGTAAATAAATTGTAGCAAGGTATTTTTGGATTTTAATATATGATAAAGGTAGACCCAGGGGCCATAGTTTTCACTAGAGGCTTCTCTCTCGAGCACGGAACATACGGTGGGTAAACAAATTACTGTTGGGCAATTGATAGAAAAGAAAATAATTATGACGGATTCATGGCAATGATCATGTATATAGGCATCACGCCCGAGACAAGTAGACCGACTCCTGCCTGCATCTACTACTATTACTCCACCCATCGACCGCTATCCAGCATGCATCTAGGGTATTAAGTATAAAACAGAGTAACGCCTTAAGAAAGATGACATGATGTAGACAAAGTAAACTCAAGCAATATGATTAAACCCCATCTTTTTATCCTTAATGGCAACAATACAAATACGTGTCATGTCCCTTTCTATCACTGGGATAGAGCACCGCAAGATTGAACCCATCACAAAGCACCTCTCCCATTGCAAAATAAATCAGTCTAGTTGGCCAAACCAAACGGATAGATCGGAGAGAAATACAAAGCTATAACAATCATGCATAAAAGAGTTCATAGAAGACTCAAATATTTCTCATGAATAATCTGATCATAAACGCACAATTCATCAAATCCCAACAAAAACACCGCAAAAGAAGATTACATCGGATAGAACTCCAAGAACATCGAGGAGAACATGGTATTGAAGATCAAAGAGAGAGAAGAAGCCATCTAGCTACTAGCTATGGACCCATAGGTCTGTGGTAAACTACTCACACATCATCAGAAGGTCAACAAGGTTGATGTAGAAGCCCTCCATGATCGATTCCCCCTCCGGCAGAGTACCGGAAAAGGCCTCCAGATGGGATCACGGAAGAACAGAGGCTTGCGGCGGCAGTAGGGTTTTCTCGTCTAGCTCTCTGATGGTTTCTGAATATTTGAGAATTTATAGAAGTGGAATTAGGTCAAAAGGAGCCACGAGGGGCCCACAAGGCATCAGGGCGCCCCCTGGGGCCATGCCTTGTTGCCTTGTGGCCTCCTCGTGAGGCTTCTGGCATCCTCCCGAAGCTTCCAGGGTCTCTTTTGCCTAGAAAAAAATCGTCAAAAAGTTTCGTGGCATTTGGACTTCATTTGGTACTAATTTCCTGAAAAACCAAAAACAAGCAGAAAACAGCAACTGGCACTGGGCACTAGGTTAATAGGTTACTCCCAAAAAATGATATATAATTGCATATAAAACATCCAAGATGGATACTATAATAGCATGGAACAATAAAAAATTATAGATACATTGGAGATGTATCAAAGATCTTCTTCTAGCTTGTTCACTTTGGATTCTGAATCTGCCTTGGCAGAGGCGGCAGCGGCAACTGAATCAGTGGCCTCCTTGAGCTTGCCGGCATAGTCTCGAGCTTGGGTCTCAATGAGCTCCTTGTGGGCCTTCTCTAGCTCTTGTGTCCGTTGCACAAGGAGAGCTTGGATTTCATCATATTTGGCTTTAAGCATGGCAGCAAGTGCTTCTTCTCGAGTGGCAAGATCTTTTTCTTGGGTGGTGACATGTGCTTCACGCTCCACCAACTTGCCGTCCAAGTCCGCTGCTTTCTCAGTGGCAGCGGCAAGCTTTTCCTCTTGCCTCCTGATGATATGGAATTTCTCATTATACCAAGTGCGGATTTCTTCCGCCTTCTCCTTCAGCTTCTGCTCAGCTAGCTCCACGATTTGCTGCTGTGTTTGGAGCTTTTCCCAAAGCTTGGTGTAACGGTCTTGCACATCTTTCAAGCAGGCAGCCATCGTCTTCAAAAAGGCAAGATCTGCAGAGCTGTCATCGGGGTTGTCTGGTTCCACTGCGGTACCAGAGATTGGTATTAAGATTCTAGCAATAGCATCATCAAAGGCAGATTCCTCGGCACCAGATGTGGTGGGGGCTCCAGATTCTTACTGTGGGTTGATGAGCTCCAAAGGACCCGCCAGAGCTTGTGTGTCAGATACATTGGGGTGTTCGTCGGTGTTCTGCCCATCACCGCCAGCCACTTCCACCTTAGCATCTGTTCTGGCGAGGTCAGATGTGTTGCCGGAGGGTTTCTCCAACTCTTTAGGAGCTTTCCTAGCCTCCTCAGTGGCAGACACAACAACTTCTTTGGCGGAAATCTTGGCAGCATCATCAGCAGTGCTCTTTGCAATTTCCTCTATGTCCGCAATAATTTCTCCCTCTTCTGGAGGGGTTGGATCTGCAGGACAAAAAAGGAGCGAAGGGCAGAAAGAAAGTCAATTTATAAATCAAGTTCAAGAAAACAAAATACAGACGGCACTTGGAAGCAACTGGATTACCTGTTGGATTCTGTTGAGAAGAAGTGTTCTCTTCTCCGACAACTTCAGTTGTCGTCGCTTGGCTGCCGGCAGTTTCACTCGCCGGTATGTCCACAGTGCAGACAAGCTCGTCATCCGAGGCCCTTGCCGATGAGTGGCTCTCCAGGACGTTGGTTGACGGAGGCATCATAATAGGATCCGCCTCCAGGCGCTCTTCATTTTGGCGATCTTCTCCCATCTCCTTGTCAGGATCAGAGGTAGGAGCATCAGCGCCGGAGCTTGCGAGTGGGAACTGCACCACCGTCTCATGCCGAGGGCTGAGCTAGGGGTTGACGCCGACAACATCAGGAGATGCCGTATCCCGCCCAGCACTTGTCGTGGGCTCACCCTCTGCTACAATTTTTGTTCGCTTCGCCCTGTGCACAAGGGGCTCTGTATCTCTGACAAGACAAGAAAAATTAAGTCAAATCAACAATTATGAAGAAATCAAGAAGTTGAAGAAGAACAAGCAAGAATACTTACTCCTCTTCTTCGCGGTCACTTAGGACAGAGAGATCCCACGTGACCGGCGGGGGAGATGCTCTGGCTTGCTTGGTTGCCGGGGGAGATGTTGTCGCAAGATGTGAAGACCCTGCCTTGCCGGTGGAAGGTGCTGCTTGCTGCCTTGACGAGGTGCACCTAGCTGTCGGAGCCTGAGAAGCTTGCCGGCGAGTGCCTTGCTGCCGGGTGACCTTGGCAGCTGCCTCTTTGTCGGAAGGCTCGTCGTCTGGCGACGAAGGACGCACTGGCTCTTGGCTAGTTGCAGCCTTTTTGAGGACTTGGCACCTTTTCTTCAGGACGGGAACAACTGGGGGCTCCTCTTCCTCCTCTGGCTCTCCGACAACTTCATCGCCATGCTCTCTGGCAGGTTCCTCTTGGTGCTCTTTGGCTGGTTCTTCATCAACTTGTTCTTCATCTTCGGCGGCCGCAGACTGGGAACTGCTGGCAGCGGCAAGCCTCTTGGCCTCTTCGGCCCTGCTAGCAATGTATGCCAGCTCCTCGTCGGTGGTGCTACGGATGAGGTCCTTCTCTTCTCGAGTGGCCCTCTCCGTCAAGATGGCAAGCCATGCCATCTCATTCTCAACGGAGGGTTTCTGCCAAAGGGCCTCGACTCCTAGGATGTTGCACTCCGACATCGCCGCCAAGATTGAGTCTTTGATGGAATTGATACACAAGGGAATCACTTTGGCCGGCAAGTGAAACTTGTTGGTGGGCCGAAAAAGTTGGTGACAGAGACTGATGTGCTGCAATACTATCAGATTATTATCAAGTCCAGTATGTAGCTGCATGATGTCAGCAGCATTTTGGTATTCCCAAGCGTACCGTTTTCTCTTCTACAGCGGTGCAATGCGTCGCCGGAGGAAATCTGCCCCTACCATCTCGATAGTTAGGCCGGTGCTACTTGTGAACTGCGTTGGGATTTCCCTGAAGAGGATAAGATGATGTAGTACAGTAGAGATAAGTATTTCCCTTAGTTAAGAACCAAGGTTATCAATCCAGTAGGACAACCACACAGAACCTCGTTAGCAGCACCTACACACACAAAAGCAAATACTTGCACCCAACGCAAACAAGAGGGTTATCAATCCCCTTGGTGGTTACTTGCAAGGATTAATTCTGATAGTGATAGATAGAAAAGTAAATTGCAAAATAAAAGAAAGGAAATAAAATTGCAGCAAGGTGTTTTTGGATTTAATATATGATAAAAGTAGACCCAGGGGCCATAGTTTTCACTATAGGCTTCTCTCTCGAACGCATAGCATACGGTGGGTAAACATATTACTGTTGGGCAATTGATAGAAAAGCACATAATTATGACGATACTCAAGGCAACACGTCCGAGACAAGTAGACCGACTCCTGCCTGCATCTACTACTATTACTCCACCCATCGACCACTATCCAACATGCATCTAGGGTATTAAGTTAATGAAAACAGAGTAACGCCTTAAGCAAGATGACATGATGTAGACAAAGTGAACTCAAGCAATATGATTAAACCCCATCTTTTTATCCTTAATGGCAACAATACAAATACGTGTCTTGTCCCTCTCTATCACTAGGATATAGAACACCGCAAGATTGAACCCATCACAAAGCACCTCTCACATTGCAAGATAAATCAATCTAGTTGGCCAAACCAAATGGATATATCGGAGAGAAATACAAAGCTATAACAATCATGCATAAATAAGTTCAGCAAAGACTCAAATATTTCTCATGAATAATCTGATCATCAACTCACAATTCATCGGATCCCAACAAACACACCACAAAAGAAGATTACATCGAATAGAACTCCAAGGAGATAGAGGAGAACATTGTATTGAAGATCAAAGAGAGAGAAGAAGCCATCTAGCTACTAGCTATGGACCCGTAGGTCTGTGGTAAACTACTCACACATCATTGGAAGGGCAGCAAGGTTGATGTAGAAGCCCTCCGTGATCGATTCCCCCTCCGACAAAGTACCGGAAAAGGCTTCCAGATGGGATCGTGGAAGAACAGAGGCTTGTGGCGGCAGAAAAGTTATTCGAGGTGGCTCTCTGTTGGTTTCCCAATATTTGAGAATTTATAGAAGTGGAATTAGGTCAAACGGAGCCACGAGGGGCCCACAAGGCATCAGGGCACCCCCCTAGGGTCGCGCCCTGTTGCCTTGTCACCTCCTTGTGAGGCTTCTAGCCTCCTCCCAAAGCTTCCAGGGTCTCTTTTGTCTAGAAAAAAATCGTCAAAAAGTTTCGTGGCATTTGGACTTCGTTTGGTACTATTTTCCTAAAAAACCAAAAACAAGCAGAAAACAGCAACTGGCACTAGGCACTAGGTTAATAGGTTAGTCCCAAAATATGATAGAAAATAGCATATTATACCATATAAAACATCCATGATTGATACTATAATAGCATGGAACAATCTAAAATTATAGATACGTTGGAGACGTATCAAGCACCCCCAAGCTTAATTCCTGCTCGTCCTCGAGTAGGTAAATGATAAAAACAGAAATTTTGATGTGGAATGCTACCTAACATGTTCATCATGTAATCTCTTCTTTTACGGTATGAATATTAAGAAATGAGTGATTCAAAGCAATAGTTTATAATTTGATATAATGACATCAATACTCAGGCATACCAACAAACAATCATGCCTTTCAAAATAAAAATGCTAAAGAACGCTATCCCTACAAAATCATATAGCCCGTCATGCTTAGTCTTCCTAACACAAAGTATTAATCATGCACTACCCCGATGTCAGCCAAGCAATTGGTTCATACTTTTTAACGCGCTTTAGCTTTTTCAACCCTCACGCAATACATGAGCACAAGCCATGGATATAGCACTATGGGTGGAATAGAATGATGATAGAGATTAATAAGGGGAAGTCAAAAAGGAAGATAGTCTCGCATCGACACGGCTAATCAACGGGCTATGGAGATGCCCATCAATTGAGGTCAATGCGAGGAGTAGGGATTGCCATGCAACGGATGCACTAAGAGCTATAAGTGTATGAAAGCTCTAAATAAAAACTAAGTGGGTGTGCATCCAACTTGCTTGCTCATGAAGACCTTGGGCATTTGAGGAAGCCCATTATCGGAATATACAAGCCAAGTTCTATAATGAAAAATTCCCACTAGTATATGAAAGTGACAACATAGGAGACTCTCTATATGAAAAACATGGTGCTACTGAGAAGCACAAGTGTGGAAAAGGATAGTAACATTGCCCCTTCTCTCTTTTTCTCTCATTTTTATTTATTTTTAATTTTTTTTGTTGGGCTCTTTTTGGCCTCTTTTTTTTCATCCGGAGCCTCATCCTGACTTGTGGGGGAATCATAGTCTCCATCATCCTTTCCTCGCTGGGACAATGCTCTAATAATGATGATCATCACACTTTTATTTACTTACAACTCAATATTACAACTTGATACTAGAACAAATATGACTCTATATGAATGCCTCTGGCAGTGTACCAGGATGTGCAATGATACTAGCATAACATGTATAAAAATGATGAACGGTGGCTGAGCCACGAATAGTATGTCAGCTATATGATCATGCAAAGCAATGTGACAATGATGATGTGTGTCATATGAAAAGAACGGTGGAAGTTGCATGGCAATATATCTCGGAATGGCTATGGAAATGCCATAATAGGTAGGTATGGTGGTTGTTTTGAGGAAGATATAAAGAGGCTTATGTGTGATAGAGCGTATCATATCATGGGGTTTGGATGCACCGGCGAAGTTTGCACCAACTCTCGAGGTGAGAAAGGGCAATGCACGGTACCGAAGAGGCTAGCAAATTGCGGAAGGGTGAGAGTGCGTATAATCCATGGACACACATTATTCATAAAGAACTCACATACTTATTGCAAAAGTCTATTAGCCCTTGAAGCAAAGTAGTACTACGCATGCCCCTAGGGGGGGGGTTGGTAGGAGTTAACCATCGCGTGCCCCGACCTCCACGCAAAGGTAGACAATCAATAATAAATCATGCTCCAACTTCATCACACTAAGGACTATACATGCATGCTTCGGGAATCACAAACCTTAACACCAATATTATTAATAAACCTTAATCATTCACTAGTACCTCCCACATATTACCATCTTAATATCGCAAAACTATTGCAAGGAATCAAACTTATCATATTCAGTGATCTACATGAAAGTTTTTATTATATTCCTCTTGAATACCTATCATATTAGGACAAAATTCATAACCCATGCATATTACCATTGCTAATTATTAGACTCTAAAAAAGATATAAGTGAAGCATGAGAGTGCAACTATTTCTTCAAAATATAACCACCACCATGCTCTAAAATATATAAGTGAAGCACGAGAGCAACTGCCTAGCTCAAAAGACATAAGTGAAGCACAAAGATTATTCTAACAAACCATGAATAATGTGTGTCCCTTTCAAAAAGGTGTGTTCAGCAAAGATGATTGTGGAAAACTAAAAATCAAACAAAAGCAAACAAACTATAATAGAAGATGCTCCAAGTAAAACACATATCATGTGATGAATAAAAATATAGCTCCAAGTGATATACCGATAGATTGTAGACGAAAGAGGGGATGCCATTCGGGGCATCCCCAAGATTAGACGCTTGGGTCTTCCTTGAATATTACCTTGGGGTGCCTTGGGCATCCCCAAGCTTAGGCTCTTGCTGCTCCTTATTCCTTCATCCATCGTGGCTCACCCAAAACTTGAAAACTTCAGCACACAAAACTCAACAGAAACCTCGTGAGATCCGTTAGTATAACAAATAAATCTTAAACTTTATGTACTGTTGTAAATTGATTCATATTTAATATTGGCGTAATGCTACTGTACTCCAACTTCTCCATGACTCATACCCCCCCGATACGATCCATAGATTCATCAAAATAAGCAAACTATGCAACAAAAACAGAATCTGTCAAAAACAGAACAGTTTGTAAAGATCTATTTAAAAACCATACTTCTGTAACTCCAAAAATTCTGAAAAATTAGGAAAAGTTAAATAATTCATGTACCAATACTGTGTAAAAAATTCAGAACTTTATCACGCTCCAGTACAGAACCAAAAATCCAGCACTGGACTCAAAAGTTTCTGTTTTCAAACAGCATCAATTATACTATCATCCAAATCAACCCAAAGGCATTACTTGGCACAAACACTAATCAAAAGATAGAAATCACAATCATAACAGAGGTTTAAATACACAAACAGAAATAAAAAGCGAAAATTTAAGATACATATTGGGTTGCCTCCAAACAAGCGCTATTGTTTTATGCCCCTAGCTAGGCATAATGCATTGTTTCAAGTATTGTCATCCTTCAAATTAATTCCATAGGTGGCCCTCATAATAGATTCATATGGTGGATTAATTCTCTTTCTATTGAAGTGTTCCATCCCTTTCTTTAATGGAAATTGAAATCTTATATTACCTTCTTTCATATCAATAATAGCACCTATGGTTCGTAGGAAAGGCCTACTAAGTATTATAGGACAAGACGGATTGCATTAAATATCAAGCACAATAAAATCCATGGGTACATAATTCCTATTTGCAAGAATAAGCACATCATTTATTCTACCCAATGGTTTTTTAATAGTGGAATCCGCTAGATGTAAATTAAGGGAACAAGCATCCATATCGGTGAGACCAAGCACGTCACACAAAGATTTTGGTATAGTAGAGACACTAGCACCTAGATCACACAAAGCATTACATTCATAATCTTTAATTTTAAATTTAATAGTAGGTTCCCATTCATCATGTAATTTTCTAGTTATTGAAACTTCTAACTCAAGCTTTTCTTGATGAGCTTTTATCATGGCTTCTACAATAAGTTTAGTAAAAGCTTTATTTTGTTCATAGGCATTAGGTGAATTAATCACGGACTTCAAAAAGGAAATACATTCAACTAAAGATCAACTATCATAATTAAAGTCCTTGTAATCCAAAGTAGTGGGCACATCACTATTTAAAGTTTTGACCTCTCCAAACCCACTTTTATCATTTTTATCAATAAGATCTTCACCCTCCAAATAATTGGGACGCCTTCTACCTAAAGTTGACTCATCTCCAGTCCCTTTTTCATCAAGTTTTATGTTACTAAATAAAAATTCAATAGGTGAGACACCAATCATTTAAATATCTTCATCATTGCTATGATAAAAACCGGGTGGGATAGCTTTTTCTAAGAATTCTCGCTTAGCTCTCAACCTAGCGGTTCTTTATTTACTTTCATTAATGGAGACATATATAGCTTTAATAGACTCATTTATATCATACTTGAGTGGCAAAATTTTAATTTTGAGAGTATCCACATCATGAGCGATTCTATCCATGTTCCTAGCCATGTTATCAACTTTATTCAATTTTTCTTCTACCATAGCATTGAAAATCTTTTGAGAATTAATAAATTATTTAATATTACTTTCAAGATCAGAGGGTATCCTATTATTATTATTATAGGAATTACTATAGGAATTACCATAATTACTAGAGGAATTTCCAAGAAACGGTCTAGGATTGAAATTACCTCTATAAGCATTGTTGTTGAAATTATTTCTAGAGACAAAATTCACGTCAATAGCATCATTATTTTGCTCAATCAAAGTAGACAATGGCACATCATTAGGGTCAATATGAGCACTTTTACTAGCAACCAATTTCATAAGAGCATCCATCTTATCACTCAAAGTATTAATTTCTTCGACAGAATTTACCTTCTTACCAGTTGGAGTTCTTTCAGTGTGCCGTTGAGAATAATTTGTCATAATATTATCAAGGAGTTTTGTAGCTTCTCCCAATGTAATTTCCATAAAAGTACCACCTGCGGCAGAGTCTAAAAGATTTCTAGAAACAAAGTTTAGTCCAGCATAAAAAAATTGTATGATCATCCATAAGCTTAAACCATGTGTTGTGCAATTTCTTATCATTAATTTCATTCTATCCCAAGATTGTGCAACATCTTCATGCTCAAGTTGCTTAAAATTCATAATTTGATTTCTTAGAGAAATAATCTTAGCGGGAGGAAAATATTTGGCAATAAAAGCATCCTTTCACTTATCCCAAGAATCAATACTATTTTGAGGCAAGGATGAAAACCAAGTTTTAGCACCATCTCGTAGTGAGAACGGAAATAATTTTAATATGACAATATCATTATCCACATCTTTCTTCTTTTGCATATCACAAATTTCAACGAAAGTATTTAGATGGGATGCAGCATCTTCATTAGGACTACCAGAAATTTGTTCTTTCATAACAAGATTGAGCAAAGCAGCATTAATGTCACACGACTCTGCACTAGTGGCGGGAGGAGCAATTGGAGTACTAATAAAATCATTATTATTAGTATTGGAAAAGTCACAGGATTTAGTGTTTTCTTGAGACATAGCGACAAAACAAGCAAACTAGCAACCAAGCATATAAAAATGTTTTTGTGTTTTTGTAAAATTGTTTTAGAACTGGGGAAGATGAAAACGAGAGGCAAATGCAAATAAAAGGAAAATGAAAATAAGAGCAAGTAGATGATAGTTTATGCGAAGGTACTTGATAGGTTTTGGTGATGTCTCCCTGGCAACGGCGCCAGAAATTCTTCCTGCTACTTGTGAACTGCGTTGGGATTTCCCCGAAGAGGAGAGGATGATGCAGTACAGTAGAGATAAGTTTTTCCCTAAGTTAAGAACCAAGGTTATCAATCAAGTAGGAGAACCATACAGAACCTTGTTAGCAGCACCTACACACACAAAAGCAAATACTTGCACCCAACGCAAACAAGAGGGTTGTCAATCCCCTTGGCGGTTACTTGCAAGCATTAATTCTGATAGTGATAGATAGAAAAGTAAATTGCAAAATAAAAGAAAGGAAATAAAATTGCAGCAAGGTGTTTTTGGATTTAATATATGATAAAAGTAGACCCGAGGGCCATAGTTTTCACTAGAGGCTTCTCTCTCGAACGCATAGCATACGGTGGGTAAACAAATTACTGTTGGGCAATTGTTAGAAAAGCGCATAATTATGACGATATTCAAGGCAATGATCATGTATATAGGCATCACGTCCGAGACATTTAGACCGACTCCTGCCTGCTTCTACTACTATTACTCCACCCATCGACTGCTATCCAGCATGCATCTAGGGTATTAAGTTAATGAAAAGCAGAGTAACGCCTTAAGCAAGATGACATGATGTCGACAAAGGAAACTCAAGCAATATGATTAAAACCCATATTTTTATCCTTAATGGAAACAATACAAATACGTGTCTTGTCCCTTTCTGTCACTGGCATATAGAACAACGCAAGATTGAACCCATCACAAAGCACCTCTCCCATTGCAAGATAAATCAATCTAGTTGGCCAAACCAAACAGATATATCGGAGAGAAATACAAAGCTATAACAATCATGCATAAATAAGTTCAGAAAAGACTCAAATATTTCTCATGAATAATGTCAACATAAACCCACAATTCATCGGATCCCAACACACACATCGCAAAAGAAGATTACATCAAATAGAACTCCAAGGAGATCGAGGAGAACATTGTATTGAAGATCAAAGAGAGAGAAGAAGCCATCTAGCTACTAGCTATGGACCCGTAGGTATGTGGTAAACTACTCACACATCATTGGACGGGCATCAAGGTTGATGTAGAAGCCCTCCATGATCGATTCCCCCTCTGGCAGAGTACCGAAAAATGCCACCAGATGGGATCGAGGAAGAATAGAGGCTTGCGGCGGCGGAAAAGCTATTCGAGGTGGTTCTCTGCTGGTTTCCCAATATTTGAGAATTTATAGAAGTGGAATTAGGTTAAATGGACCCACGAGGGGCCCACATGGCATCAGGGCGTGCCCCCCTAGGGCAGCGCCCTGTTGCCTTGTCACCTCCCCGGGAGGCTTCTGGCCTCCTCCCAAAGCTTCCAGGGTCTCTTTTGTCCAAAAAAAATTGTCAAAAAGTTTTGTGGCATTTGGACTTCGTTTGGTACTGCTTTCCTGAAAAAAAAACAAGCAGAAAACAGCAACTGGCACTGGGCAGTAGGTTAATAGGTTAGTCCCAAAAAATGATATAAAATAGCATACTATTGCATTCAAAACATCCAAGATTGATACTATAATAGCATGGAACAATACAAAATTATAGATACATTGGAGACGTATCAGCTGGCAGCCCTAAGACCGATGATACGGTTCAGTGCCGGGGTGAGCTTGTCGTTGCATTTGCCGTAATTGCTCCAATCTTTGCCGCGCTGGACTTTCTTCTTTCAGGGCACACAGAAATCAGGGAAGTCTTTCTCCTGGATCCAGCACCACTCCTCCCACCATTCCTCCCATTTCAGATGCAGCTGGCCCGTGAGATATGCATTCTTGGCACCACCTCTGGGAATCCAGGTGATGCTTCCGAAAAGAGCATCCCCTTCAATGGAGGAATGAAGAAATGGCGAAACAGAGAGACATTGGGGATGACTCCGACAAAATTTTCGCACATATGGGCAAAGACTGACATACAGGTGACGGCGTTTGGAGTAAAATCCAAGAGCCGAAACCCGTATGTATACATCAGCTCGGAGAAGAAGTCAGAAATAGGAGGGCAGAGCCCGCAGTAGAAATATGCACAGAAAAATGGAAACTTGTCCGCAGAAGGCTTGAGATCAGTAGGGAGTACGACTGGGGCAATGTGGTCTTTGGTGTCCTTCCCCCACATGTACGCGTACCTGTCTATGAGCATGCTTTTGTCCAGAGCCGGCGGATTAAAGACTATATTTTCCCTCCGCCGTGCGGCTACGGCCTGTTTCCTCTTCTCCGCCTCCGGGTCGACAGGCTTGGCGGCCTTCTTCGCCTCCGCCTCGGCTGGATTGGTGGCCTTCTTGGGCGCCATGCTGCTCTCAAGAGAGGAATGGGGAGATTGGCAAAGCAATGGTGCGGCGGTAGCGGATTCTGTTCAGGCGCAAGGAGGAAGACGATGGGCGGCGGCTAGGTTCAGAAGATGGGAGTGAATGAGCAGCGCCCCCTCGCGATTGCCTTTTTATGGGGAAAGCATGGGGGGTTGGCTCTTTACTGTCCAATGTGGCAGCACTTTAGTAGGCGCACTACCGCAAACCGCCGTTCTAGTCCACCTCTCCCACATCTCGCATTAAATGTGCGTCATGGGCGTACAGAAGAAACCATCATCACAAATATTTACTGCAGCAATTTTCCACCATGTGTGTCTGTGCATTTCTTTGGGCCTAGCCCAACGACGCTTCAGACGTGCGTGTGGCCCAGGCCCGGGGGGTCTTGTCGGTGTATAAAAACATGGGCATTTTTATACCCTGACTTATGCACAGACAGTTGCAGCCTTCCCGGTGGCTAGAGCTTGTCGGAGGATTGCTGCCATCAAGTCTCAATATTTGGTTGGCAAAACCATAGAGAAGACCTCAAGGCAGGCCATCGAGCGGTACCAGTTAAGTGCTGAAGATGAAGACGACACTTGCCAGCAAGCCATACACTGGCAAGACAAAGACCCGGCAAGCTCCGTGCCGGCAAGCTCTCTCTGTCTCGCCACCGCTCCACCTCATTGATTAGCTAGTCACTTATTGATGAGGTGTCGAGCGGGCAGGCTGTTTGGTGAGCTTTGTCGGGGCACGTGTCAGCATGCTGGAGACAAGATCAACTTTAATGACACCCGTCCTAATGGTGTGTCCAGATTATAGGAGGTAATTGGGCGTGCGGTGCAGAAACCTTGCCGGGGCACCCCCTCCACATGACACGAAACAGCGCATTTAATGCATTTGTCCTAGTCCGGTAGAGTTAGGTATGATAGCACTGTAGCTATCTAATCAACATGTTTTACCTTTTTGCCACTGTGGTGACCCCTTAACCTATAAAATGAGGCCCAAGGCTACTGGTAGAAGGGTCGACACTTTGCTCATTTGCACGTAGTAGCTGCACTGCCCACACAGCTTGCCAGTAAGTTGTGCTCCTTGTAACTTGAGCACAAACACAACCAATACAACCAAAGCAGGAGTAGGGTTTTACACCTCATGGCGGCCCGAACCTGGGTAAACTTGTGCGTACTGCTGGTTTTGCTCTTTGTGCATGTTGATCCTCACAACCGAACCGTGAATGGATCACATCGATCCCATAGATTGTCTTGGTCGTACCTCGACAGCTATGATGCCGGCATGCAATGCCAAGGGTGTTAAGGGTCACTGGAAGACACCCACCAAGGCCGAAGTGGAAGCATGGTTCAACAACCTGGCGGAAAAGCCAAGCAGAGAAAAAAAGACATGATCCACTCTACCAAGTATGATGAACTTGAGTTCATCGCCATGAGGGCAGAGGAAGCAAGGAGAGCGGCTTGTTCCCGAGGCGCAGCTAGTGATGTCGAAGAAGAAGAGCATGCCAACGAACGTGAAGGTGAAGAAGAGCGAAGAAGAAGAAGAAGAGGAAGAAGAAGAAGAAGCTGAAGAACGTGTAGAAGAGGAGGGAGGAGAGGATGAGCCCCCTGCTCCTCCTGCCCGGACAAGGTCGACCACTTCGAAAAGGCCAGCTAAGAAGAAGCCGACACGCCCCGAGCCGGCAAGCAGTGGGCCTATTGGCATGGAAGCAACTATCAAGGCTCCCCGGTAGCAAGCTGCCCGGCAACAAACGTCCCAACGGCAAGCTTCTCAGTGGCAACAACCTTCACGTCCATCTTCCCGATGACCAACTCCGCCAACCACAGAAGAGACGGGAACTTCCCAGCCCCCGGCCTCTTCGGCAGTGAAGCACGCTAGATCTTCTTCACCTCCAACCCCAGCCCCCGACTGTGGGAATCAGGCATACTGGGATCTTTCTCGTCTTTTCGAGGAGGAAGAAGAAGAGTAAATTCTTGCCTGTTCCTCAACTCATTGTATTTCTTGACTATTTGTCGTCATTGTTGACTTCTTGTTTGTCTTGATTTTGCAGGGATGAGGCACCTTTGGCACACCGGACCCAGAAGAGAGCGAGGACCACCAAGGAGGGCAAGCCAGCAACGATCGGTGGGCAGAGCTCAGCCTCTCCTGAAGTGGTTGTCGTCAGCCCCTAGCGAGAAGAGGCTGGCCACACGCCACCGGCAAGTACCTTCGCCGATGCTGACATGGAGATGGAAGGTGGTCACCATGAAGGCGAGCGCTGGGAAGCAGACCCCTTGGCCACGCCTTCAACATCAATCACTTAGGAGAGTGGGTTGCTGGAGAGGACTACCATGGAAGAACATGTCCGCTCTGGGGACGTGCTGGCAACTGATGCTGCCGGCACCCAAGGAATGGCGACTGATGTTGTGGGAGGAGAGACTGAGCCTCCTCAACAAGAACAACCAGGTACTCTACTTTCCACAAACACTTCCTCCATTTTCCTACCAGCACCCTTTCCCTTCACATTATTTCTTGATTTTGAACTTGAACTTTTTCTAGCTCTTTCTTCCTCCATAGAATTGGCACCTCTAGAAGAGAGGGACCCCGTCGAAGACGTGGAGTTGATTGCCAAATCTGCCGTGGAAGAGGCCGCCAGGGTTGCTGCAGATGAAGCTGCCAAAGTTGCTGCTGAAGATGCCACCACAGCCACTGCCAATGAGGCTACAAAAGCAGCTGCAAGAGTGGCTGAGGAGGCTGATAAGGTTGCCGGCAAGACTCCACTTTCAGCCGCAACAGATGTGCAGATGAGAGCAGCCGGAGGTGCCATACCAGCTGCCGAAAACCATCCAATTGCACCGGAAGCCCCGCCAACACACCAATCCCGGAGAGCCATGAGCATGGTCTGGAGAGATGCTCTCCCTAGCTCGTCCAGTGCTGAAGCGCAAGCGCTAGAAGAGGTAGACAACAAGCTTGCCATCCCTCACCCCATGGGCACTGATGAAGAGCGTAACATTGATGATGACACCTCCGACTACTTCTTTTTGGAAGACATGGAGCATGGTTTCAAGGTAGCTCAACGGCGCTTCAGCAGACGCTGGGAGAAGCTTAATCTTCGCAAGCAACTCGTTGAAATAGCGGAGCAAGAGTTCATGCAACGGATCGATGAAGCAAAGACCTGGTATGCTGAGCAGGTCCAAGACATCGAAGACCGGCAAGTTCAACTTGCCGCTGAGAGGGAAGCTTTCATCTTGGAGCAAGCAGCAGCGGAAATGGCTCAGGTGCAAGCCGCCAAGAAGGCCGCGGTAGCCGATAGCTTGCTCACTCAGCGCAAGATCAGCCTTGACGCCCATGAAGAGGATCTTGCTACCAGAGAGGAAGCATTGGCCGCAAACTTTCCGCCATGGATGAAGAAATTCAAGGTCTCTTGAGCAAATGCACCGAGGAGTTGGAGCAAAAACACCAGCAAGCTTTCCAAGCTCAGGAAATAGAACATGCCGGCAAGCTCAAGGAGGCACTTGAAGCTGTTGATGCTGCCAAAGCCGCCAAGGAGACGTTGGAATCTCAAGTGGTGAAACTTGAAGGAGAGCTGGCCGGCAAGGACAAGGAGATTTTCACGCTCAAAGATGAAGCACAGAAAGCAGCTCACACCTTGGGAGAGCTCCAAGCTTTGCTGTTGACCAAAAATAGTGAGCTTCAAGCTGCCAGTAATGCTAAGGAGGACTTGCAAGCAAAGCTCTCCAGTTTGGAAAGCTCCCTCACTACTGCCAACTCCAAGTACCGGCTCTTGATCAAAGAATTGGAGGACACCAAGATTTTGCTGAAGGATGCCGAGGACAAATTCACGCAGCTGAAGGACTCTGTATCTCTATGGACTGGCCAGCTCGTCGATATCTCCGAACGCATCAGCTGGCAACTAGCTGTCATGGAAATGGGGATTTGGAGCTTTTCTCATAGCTCCAATCAAACCACCAGTGCGACTCTGACCCTCTTCTTCAAAGGCCTCATCAAAGCATTGGAGCTTCACCACCAAACCCATGCAACAAAGTTTGCCAATGAATCATCAACCCTGCTATGTGGCACGATGCAGCGGTTACTAACCAAGATCGTCCACTTCAACCCCGACGTTGACATCTCCATGATCCTCAAGAAAACCCCTGACGGCACCAACACTTTAGCTACAAAGGCTCTTGTGGCGCCACTTGTTGATGAAATTGCCGAGTGGTGCAGTCGGGTTCAAGGCAATCTCAGGAACTAAATTTGCGTCCTTGTCCTGGCAGCTGCCATGTAAAAGACATATTTATCCTTAACTTAGGCCTGTTTTGTTATATGTGTGACATAACTTATGTTTGAATGAATGTATGCTTCTCCCTTGTGCAATTCTGCCTTTGTACTTTCTTATACCCTATGCTCACCGAAAAACACTTTCCGGTGCACACACTCTAGCCAACAGCGCTTGAGGAACGGATCCTTAGCAGCTTGCCGGAAGTGCCGCTTCCTGGTAATGCTAGCACTTCCCGGTCTTAGCGCAGCTACCTAGATTATTGAGGAGACTCGAAACAATCAATAGCGCAACTAATCCCGACATGGTTCCTTCGCGTGCAGGTTTTTTATACAAAGACAAAAATTGTTCAAGGGGAGCACATAAACTTTGTTTCAAAGTTTTGCAACTTAGCTTTCTTTGTTGTACTTCTTGTACTTGATGATTGCTTGAACGTCATTGGTGTACTACCGTCGTCTCCCCCGGGAAACTTGCACGCGGAGGAATTCTTCTGCCTTTTAAGAGAGCAAAAGAAAAATGGGCCGACAAGTACACTTAACGCTTTACCAAAAATCTTATACAAGGCAAGCATATGTAACAGAACATTTCATTCAACACACGAAACAAATATGTACTTTGACAAAGAGTTGTGAAACACTTAGCTTTATTTCACTGTGCACGGGTTCTGCGCCTGGCTCTGTACAAAGGATTACATGCCTTGTCGGCCAACTTGTACAAAACATGTTGCTGGGAGGCCCGGCAACTGCGCCTCATGGGTAGAACTTACGAAGATGCTCAATATTCGATGAGTTTAACATAGGAGTGCCATCTTCGGTCTCTAGATGGACAGAGCCAGGTCTAGTGACTTGAACTACCTGGTAAGGGCCTTCCCACTTTGGTGTCAGCTTGTTTGATCCCTTCATGGACTGGATTCGATGAAGAACAAGGTCACCTTCCTCAAGCTTCCTGGCATGAACCTTGCGGCTATGATAGCGGCGCAAGGCTTGCTGGTAACATGCAGCAGGCACAGCAGCCTGGAAATGGTCCTCCTCCAAGAGTGTGGCATCATCGTGCCTCCTCTCTTCCTGATCTGCTTCATCAAAAGCTTGGACTCGAGGAGATCCGTAAGTGAGTTCCGTGGGGAGCACCGCTTCTGCACCATAAACAAGGGAGAAGGGTGTCTGGCCGGTAGCTCGATTTGGTGTCGTTTTGAGTGACCAAAGAATTGCTGGCAACTCTTCCACCCAGCGTCTTCCATAGTTGTGCAGCCTATCAAATGTTCTAGTTTTGAGCCCCCGCAGCACTTCAGCATTCGCCCTTTCAGCTTGCCCGTTGCTTCTTGGGTGAGCGACAGATGCAAAGCAAATCTTGCTGCCAAGCTCTTGGCAGTGCTGCATGAAGGTGTGGCTCGTGAACTGCTTGCCATTGTTGGTGATGATTCTGTTGGGAACAACAAAACAAGAAACTATTCCTTTGAGAAACTTGACGGTTGTCTGTGTTGTCACCTTCCTTACCGGCTCTACCTCATGCCACTTTGTGAACTTGTCGATTGCTACGTACAAGAACTCAAAGCCCCTGGTTACATGGGGAAAAGGGCCGAGGATGTCCAGCCCCCAGACCGCGAAGGGCCAGGAGAGATGTATGGTTTGAAGAGCTTGAGTTGATTGGTGGATATTCTAGGCATGGAACTGACACACTTCACATGAAGTTACTAGTGCAGCTGCATTTTTTCCGACAAGGGCACATGACCCAATGTGGGAACCACACATGCCTCCATGTATCTCCGCCAGCAGTGCTTGTCCATCTTCCCGAGAAATACAATTCAATTTCACACCATTTGGCCTCTTTCTGTGCACAATCCTGTCAACAAACTAGTACTTACTTGACTGCCGTGTTACTCTTTCAGCTTCTTCCTGATCATCGGGAAGTTGCCATGTTTGAAGGTAATGGACAATCTGTTGCGCCCATGCCGGAGTGTCATGCGTACGACCATCTATGGGGCCATCTAGCCCCTTTGCGGTTCGACTAGGGAGATCGACGAGCACAAAGAGCAAAATCAGCACAAACACAAAGAGTTTACCCAGGTTCGGGCCACCGAGAGGTGTAAAACCCTACTCCTGCTTTGATTGTATTGGATGTGTTTGAACATAAAGTACAAGGAGTGCTTCCCCGGCAAGGTGCAGAAGGAGCAGCTACGCATGCAAGTTGTGCAAAGGATCGATCCCTGTAATCGTTGTCCTGGTCCTCCTTTTATAGCTCAAAGGGTAACCATAGTGGCAAATCAGTCAATACATAGTGACTAGATAGAAAACAGTGCTATCATACCTAACTCTGTCGGATTAGGACAAACACAATAAATGCACCGTTAGGTGTCATGTGGAGGAGTAGCCCCGGCAAGGTTTCTGCACCGCTCGCCCAGCTACCTCCTATTAGCTTGACATGCCTTCAGGACGGGTGTCATTAAAGATAAATCTCCCCCAGCATGTTGACACGTGCCCGACAAATCTTACCTAACCACCTGTGGGCTCGACACCTCATCGATTAGTGGCCAGCTGCTCGATGAGGTGGAGCGCTGGCAGCTAGCGAGAGCTTGCCAGCACGGAGCTTGCTGGGCCTCCACCTTGCCGCCTTGGCCTTGCCGGAAAAGGTTATCTTTGGTGTTGAACTTGAAGCTTCGTCTTGATCTTCTTCCCAATAGCTTCTGCAACTGGGTTTTGAATCTTGATATTGGCGATTCCCGGCAAATCCTGGCCAGCAAAGAAGCTGCTACCGTCTGTGCATAAGTCAGGGTATAAAATACCCATATTTTATACACCGACAGGAGCTCCCGGGCCTGGGCCATACGCGCGTCCGAAGCATTGTTGGGCTAGGCCCAAACAATGCACCGACACGCGGCGGGAAACCACCGCCGCTATCTTAGCCATGATGATATTTCTGACGCACGCCTGCTCCGCACATTAAATGCGGGTCATGGGGGTGTGGACTGTTGCGGTTATTCTGTGGTAGAGCGACTATAAAAGCGCAGCTGGAGTAAACAGTGAAGAGCCAGCCCCCTCGCGCCTTCCCCATAAAAAGGCAACCGCGAGGAAGCGCTGCTCATTCACCCTTGCTTCCCCCGGCTTCGTCTTCTTCCTCTCACCAGAGCCCTTTCCGCCGCCACCGCCATCAATCCGCATCTCACCTCAACTCCGTCCTTCTTCTCCAAGCCCTGATGGCGCCTAAGAAGGCCGACGCGGCGGGGAAAAAGCCTGCCAAGCCGCTCGACCCCAAGGCGGAGAAGAAGAAGAAGGAGTTGGAAGAGCTGGAGAAGCAGTGGAGGACGAGTGTGGTTTTCTCTCCGTCATCCATGGATGCCAACACGCTGATCAGGAGGTACGCCTACATCTGGGGAATGGAAACCAAGGATCACAAGGACCCCGTGGTGCTTCCTGAAGGCGACAGAGTTCCATCGGATTCTTATCCATTCTTCTGCGTGTACTTTTATTGCGGGCTGGTTCCTCCGTTCTTAGATTTCTTCTGCGCTATGATGGATAGCTTTGGGTTCAGACTTTTGGATTTCACTTCAAATGCGATGACATGCATGGCAGTCTTTGCCCATCTGTGTGAAAATTTTGTCGGAGTCGCCCCAATGTGGATCTGTTCCGCCACTTCTTCATTCCTTGCATCGAGGACAAGTCGCTCTCCGGCAGTGTGACATGGATCCAAGAGCTAAATCCAAAGGCCAGTACCTTGCCGGGCAACTTCATCTCAAATGGGAGGAATGGAGGGCAGAGTGGTGCTGGATTCAAGAGAAGGACTTCCCCGCATTCTGTTTGCCGCGCACAGCAAGGGTGGTGCGTAGCGACAACTGGAGCAAGCTGGGTGCTACTGACGACAAGCTTCGCCCGGCACAGAATAGAATCGCTCGCCTTAAGGCCACCAAGCTAACCATTCAAATGGTGGGAGCTGATTTTCTCCGGCGACGCCTTTCACCACTGCAGAAGAGGCAAAGGCCCACTTGGGATTATCAAGGTGCCGGAGACATCATGCGGCTTTATCCCAGGCTTGGCAATAACTTGACGGTAATAGAACACGCCAGTCTCTGCGAATAGCTGTTCCGGAAGACCGGCACATTTCACTTGCAGGACCAGATCATCCCGTTGCATATCAATTCCGCCAAGGGTTCCATTGTGGTGATGATGCCGGACTGCAGTGCTTATGGAGTCAAAGCAGGCTGGCCCATGCCTACCTTGGAGATTGAGATAGATTGGGCTTCCAATTTGACAGAGAAAGCCTCCCGGA